>RCWM02000090.1:1720000-3140102 GCA_003667255.2 Euschistus heros | reverse complement strand
AAGTTAAGTGGTGGTTAAGGTTATCGGATATTTAGTTTATTATTATAAATCTTCAAAAACTATTGTATCTAATTATTATATAGACTTCGAAACATTTAATTTGATTTAGGTTAGTGATCATGAACCATTCTGTAGTAGCGCTGAATTAATATACGAGTATTGATCGTATAAATTTAAAGGTACTATCTCAATAGAAGTGGCATTTAATTCATCAATCCTAATTAAAGGTACTAATTCTATGGGACAAATAAAAATCGTTATAAGATAATCCTCTTTATTATGAGTCTTAAGACAGAAAAAATAATTAAACATACCATTATGAATAAATAAATATATTTTTATAAGATGTAAAACCTTCAATGGTTTGACCTGTGTTATTTAAAAATAATCACACTAACATTCACTGAATTTAACTCAATTTATATCGTTCGAACATATTTAAATATTGTAATTACGAACATTTATATCTCATTTAGTTATATTTTGAAGTATTTCCTAAAATTAGAAACCATAAATAAAACGAATGTTTGTGGAAGTCTGATGAAATATCATCAAGCTCATAAATAAATTATTTATAATTTCATATGATAAAACTTATAATTTGTCTGTAAAATAAGACATTTAATGAAAAATAAAATTATACATATCCATTATTTTTAAGATGTCTTCTTTTGTTCTTCTTTGACCTACTGCCTGAACTATTCGGCCCCCTCTGAGTGCTTTAATGCTTTCACATATAGAGGCATTGCACGGTGAAGTTACTTTACAAAATAAACCCATTAGCCAGATTGGAGGGCTTTTACGCATTTCCATTCTGCTAGAATAGATTGAACCCAAGCCTAAAAATATCCTAACAGCCTGCTGAGTCCATCTTCGCCGGGGTTTTTTTTTTTAATGCTATTTATTTGAAAGCAGTTATCGATTCGAAGAAGAGTTTTACATCTCCACAGTTGGAAATGTTTGTTTTCTGTTTCAATGGTCCTTCCTACTAAATATCCGCCTAAACAGACCGCATCCTGTTGAACTGTGTTTATTCCCGGTTAAATCCTGCGATATTTACGCCGTCTGAGACCGTTCTATAAAAACATGGCCAATGGTAAAAATAAAATAAAAAAGGAGGAAAAACTTGTTTGGTCTGTTAGGTACACGTGGACGGGCGGGGCTGGACCACATTCCAAAGAGGTTCCAGAAAAAGCTGATCAAGGCGGCCTCGACTTTGGGAGGGGAGGGGGGGGGGGTGCACTCGGTCCTCGCTGCATCTTTGCCTTTCCTTCCCAATATCTTCATCCTCCCTCCAATTATTTCTCATCCTTTTTAAATGCTTCTTTCTTGCCATTAATTACAAATACTCTTATCTTATTTTTTTTAAATTAATGTTAAATTTTAGAAAAAAAGAACAACAAACTATTTTTCTAATAAACCAGCATGTACAAACTAAAACTAAACAGTAAACATATTTCTGAAGTCGGTGCCAGCCAAGAAGGGCAGTTTAATCCTGCCTTCGCAACAAGTTTTCTGCACTTCTTTACAATTGTCAGCTTTCTTTCGATTTCAGTTTCTTCTGATTGGTACTGACTTAAAAAAAAAAAATTGATCATAAATTGAGAATAGGTATACAAGTTTCGATAATATTGTTGATTGTCCTTTAATGCTCTTTATTTTGAAGTTATTAAAATATTATTTTTTACTTTTTAGTTTACAGTAATTTGAAGTGTTTTTTTTTTTCTCAAAAAAATTAACTACATTTTTCAAATTTTAGTGGTTTGTGAGTGTATTTAGTTTTTGTTTACTTTTTAGTTCAAATTTTTAGATGTAGCTTTAAATTTAAGTCGGTTTTTGTTTTGTTTTTTGGAAAAGCGCTGAGTTGATTTCAATAAAATTTTTATGGAACCACATCTGAAGTGGGGCCTACCGATCAAAAAATGAATGATCAAAATTGATTTCTAGTTGATAGAGTAATCTCGTAACAAGCATACAATAAAATACAGTCGATTTGAGAACCAACTCCTTTTTGAATTTGGATACTAAGTATCCAATGAGCAGTATTACCTCAAATCAATAAAAATATCCAAAAATGCTCTTAATCAGTGAATTGGAAAATACAATCGCTAATATTGTTTCTTTATGATATTCTTAGGAATATCCATTGTATTAAATCCAATTGATATAAACTTGAACATACCTAAGTCAAAAGTATTGTTCCAGATGGTGCTTGTTGGTTACGTAACGAACCATCTATCTTATTTAAATATATTCAATTATTCGAACCTCATTTAAACATTTCTTAATATCAGCAACTTTAAATAAATGAATATTTGTAGAATTTTTATACAACTTAATTATTTATTATCTCTGACCATCCCTCAGGCAGTGTTCCTCATAACAAAACTTATGATTATTAGAAAAATAACTCTTATTTATATGTCATTATTTTTGAAAACACGGAGTGCAAGTTAGGATGATGTGGAAACCTTATTTAACCGATTACGTGGGCAGACACATTTCAGTAATTACCAATCAGCAAACCCACAATCGATCTCTTAACGACTGACTTAAAAAATATTTTCGTTCAATGCTAGGATTAAGTTGAGTATATTCAACCAACACTTTTTTTGTTTCATGTTAAATCCCGTTCGTAGATTTTAGGTTCCGTGCTCCATTTGTTTTAAAATATATAAGTATAGCGTAGTAATGATGGAATACAATTACTAAAATAGCATTATGTAATATAATTGAAAATTTCTATTATCCTTAAAATATTATAGTCTCTGTAACTTTTAATTAGTTGTATTGCTGAGCTTTAGGATCGGTAGTTTGAAGATTACTATTGCTGAGCCTGTATCAGGTTCAATTTAAAATAAAATTTAAAAATGACCTACAATAATTTCTAAGCCTCGTGTATTAGAAAGCAAATAAACTAACTATGACAATCACGAGCACTTTTTTTTTTAAATTTCTGAATTAATGCTCGAAATATTCCTAAAGCTGAGGTAGGTAATATTTTCCAACATTTTCTCTTAAACGTAGGAGAGAGTGCGGTCAGCAATTCGCTTAAGTGCACTCGAAAATAACTGCAGTCAGCCGGTTGTGTCTAGAGCCTCTCCAATCTGCAATGCAGGTATGACCAAAGTTTAAAATTTATCTGTTCTCAAAAATATATCTCTAAAATTTAATCATATCTATTTTATCGCTTGTTATTTCGTTCCCTCCTTCAAAAATTGTACTATCAAATTAATTGAACCGTTAGTATGATTATATAAAATTTGAATATTTACAAAAATAATAAATAATAATACCCTTCTAAGAAACAAGGAAACATCGAGGTTAATGTTATTTCTGAAGCAACCGTAGGTGTCCAATTTATTCTCGAATAACTTACAGCTATTTCAATGTATTCCGGGATCCAAGATTGTCGGTAACACAAAAGCTACATTATTTTTTTTTGTCTGTGGTTTGGGGAGGCCTTCCTGGATGTCTGGAGGCCAAGGCATTTTCAATGTGTGTGAAGGACACTTTACGGAACAATCCTTAGTGCCTCTCTGAAAGCCGTGAGTTTGGTAATCTTGGATATTTTTTACAAGTACACTAGATTTTAAGATTCTTCTAGTAGGATAAAATATGATAAATGTGTATTAGATTCAAAGAACAAAAACGTCTAAGTTTAAACAATAGACTAAAACATTTGTGTCCAATACTTCATGAACGGTCGATATTAAAATTCCGACAAGGGCTTACTTAAACCTATATGGACATAGGCCACACAAATATACGGAATTGCAAAAAAAATACGCACTTTAAAAAAATACAAATATTCCATTCAAAAATACTCAGACTAATCACGAAATCACCTTGGTACATTTCAAGAACATATACAAAACTTTTATAGGCGATTTCACGACAGAGTTCATGGATATAATAATATACTCAATTATGACATGGCCACGACTGACACCTGGAAATACTCTCAGAAGGCTTAAAAAAGCTAGATGAGAGATTTTCTCAAATAAATCTTTAAATTTTTAATCCATGCCAGGAGGAGGTACTGTTTAGTGCTGGTCTCCCACACACCTATAAGGCCTGTATTATTCTAATATGAGAAAATTCACTTATTGTTATCCCAATAACAAGTGTGAATAAAAATTTGGAAGAGAAAAAAAAAATTAATATTATTTTTAATGAAACCTACCTTAATTTTTATGAAACTAAAAAAAAAATTATATTTAAGACTAAATTTTCCACATTTTTATTTGTAATCGCTGGTTTCCCTTCCTTTCGACCAGGAACTAAGCTTACATATTTTATAATATTCACCCAAATGATCACAAGAAGCTCGAACCTGTATTAAAAAAACAAAAATTAATAAAATAAAATAAAAAAATGGTAAAAATTAACGGTGGTGATATGTGACTGTAAAACGAATGATGGGCCCATTTTTTTTTTTTAACTTTTTTAAATTTATTTATACTTTCTTTTCTCATTTCTCCTTTAATCGAGCACCGCTAGATAATGTTCAAATAATACGACACCTTAGATTCTATCTAGACAAGAGTCTCACATGGAATCTTCATACAAGATTAAAAAGACAAGAGCTGCACGTCAATTTCGGCTCCTTACTTTGTCACATATGAACTGATCCACGATGAACTCAATATCCCTAATGTCGTTGATTTGGCTCGAACAAGATTACTTTCCTTTCACAATAAACTTATCACTTAATTCCATAACTAGTCACCCAAATCCACTTGTTTCTCAACTTGCTTTCCAATCCATCCCTGGCAATCTTCCGAGGTGTCTGAAAAGAAGATGACTGAAAAGAAATTTCTATTTTGGTAAGGTACAAATGCTGACTATCCATAGCTTATCCCCTTTGGAACTTATTGCACTCCGTAGCGACTTATAAACACTTGAGTTTAAGAATAGAGATAAATCTGTGTAGATCCGCGGTTTATGGTCTATTCATATCCAAAAATAACCATACCACAATTTTATTCGATTAGGACTATCATTCAGTTGACTTCATTCGGGATATATGGTAGATTTCCTTTACCTTTTAATATGTAGGCAATTGTCTGAGGATCACAGGAAACGTGGTCTTTCTCTCATCCAATGTGTTTCACGTTTGATAGTTAATCACTGTACACACCTTAGATCACTTGGCCCTTCATATCTTAATGACAGATGCGTATTAAAAATATATAACCGAAATCCTTTGGGTAAAGCTTTTATATAATCTATGTTGCACTTGTTAGTGTTACGCTGCGAAATTTAAAATTAAATGAGAGTAATAAAAAAAAATGCAGCTGTATAACACCATTGTATGAACCAGTAATGAACCTATCCTTTGATATATATGATCGTATCTAAGTTCTACATTAGAATGTCCTGAGGCCATCTTCTTTTAAGATTATTTAAAATTAAATATGCTATTTATCCTGGGTAATAATCATTATCAATTTATTTTTATCTATCCCTGTTTAGTGTTTTTCATTTTTATGGCATATTGCCTTCGGTTGTTCATCACAAGATTTCACAATAAACACAAATGGTATTGTATTAGGTCGTTACACCGTTGAAACCATTTCTCTTAATTTTTCGTATTAATTGTCACAGAATAAAATATTATCATTGAAAAAAATGTTTGGAGCCGCTATTAGCTACTGACTATGGCGAACTATGAATATAACGATAAAATAGATTAAAAGGTTTCTATATCATGTTTATGTATATTAAATAGTACTTTAATCTTAAAGAATGTCCCTAGTTCGTTATTGTTATTAGCAGCAGCCTGTTATTTATTAAGTAGGTATCTCCTAGCTGATCCCGTAAACCCAAAAATGCAATTTAAAAAAAAATGTTCTATCTCTATTCGAATATTATTCCTCTTCCTTAAAAAAAAATAAGCAGGAATTTCTGTCGTTGTACTCGTAAAATGAAATATATTGTTTGACGATAACCCAAATAAATTAATGTTTATATCTAGTGATTTGTTTGTGTGTGTGTGTGTTTTTTACTATTGAATTCAATTGTATATATATATGAAACAAAAAAATCAAAATTTGTTTAAATGCAATATGGTTTAAAGTGAATCTACGTTGAAGTATTTTAACGGGCTTCAAAAAGGTGGAGGTTTTCGATTCGACTGTTTTTTTTTATTTTTTGTTACTCGATCATTCCATCTTATGAATCGATTTAGATGATTCTGTTTTGTATCGTAGTTCATACTTCAGAGGTAGCCTCATAAAATTTATTGAAAGCAATCCGACTTCAATATTAAACCTACATGTACGTGCAAACGTGAACTAAAAGGTAAATAAATACCAAATTCTTTTCTATAAATGTTTGTATTAAGCCATCAGACTCCAACGGCCATCACCGACTGGAACGTGAGTGCTGTTTCTGGTTCGGCGGCAGACTATCCGTCCTTGTCCCCGATGACGTCAGGATCCTGCTAGTTAATAGATTATCTACGGTGAGCTATTTTATGCTTGTTTATTGCCCAGTTTTATCCTCTTCCTTATCAGGGCTGTTACGAAATAGTCCTTATCTTAGACAAATCCTGGAGCGTTTGATGACTAACGTGTTATCTGTGAAGTAATTATTTTCTGATAATACAAGTCTAGAGTTCGATGATAGGCGCCCACTGTTTTTGAACGTGTTTGTAAATTTCCTAAAGGCTGTTTTTGTTTTTCCTTCTTATCGGGTTGTTTAACTGAACCCGTTATCAGATGAGTGGATGAGTGAGTAGTCTCACATTATCTGTTACTCTGAGGGTTTATTATTTAAATGCTTTGTTATATATTTTTTCTCCATCTTTGCTTATGTATTGATATCTTATACAGGGCTGGTTCAGTGAGTGTATCAAATACCAATGGAAAGTTTTAGGAATGTATCTGTTTCTGCCGTATTTAAAAGTGAAAATAAAATGAGTTAATAGAAGTAAAACATAAATACAATCCTTATATTTACGCCGAGTCTGGGGAAATTCAAACAATGTTTGTCCCAAACATAACTCCAGAAGATTCCATTCTTTCAACAGTCACTCCTACTGAAAAGCAGTGTAGGCTTCGTAATGTTGATAAAGTCAAGGGAGGTATTGGTTTAAATAAAAGTACATCGGACAGGAACTTGTAAAGAATTAGGTTTGTAAACAAAAAAACATCGGTTTGGCAGAAAGGTGGATGGGAATACGTTTTAATATACACGGAAGTCCCTGGGGTCTGTAATATCCTTCAGGAACTAAAATCACTCGAAAATAAACGCAAGGTTAAATGTGGGAAATCCTCAGTCGCAAAATTACAGTTCGTGCCTACTTTTCAAAAATCTGAAAGAAACAATTCGTAAGATTATTACTCCCTGCCGTTTCTTTTTGTTATTTCCTCTTACTATTTCAAGCTATGAACTTGAGTTTTTGAAAATAAGTATTATTCAGTACATTCAACGTCAGGAAAGGCAACCAAAAGGAGTACATTGACGGCGAGATTAGTATGTATTGTCGGCGTCGAACCAATATCAATTCATTCTCTATTTCAAAAAAACTAATGTTTTTACCTGTTAACAGGAAAAAATAGGTCGAAAATAGGTTCGAAGTTGTAGGAGCTTTAGATGAAGATAATTTATGGTTAGGTATCAGGGATAATTTCAAAGCAGTAAAGAATTCTATCTTGGTGGTATCGAAAATAAAAATAATAAACCTTGTTTCGATGATGGATATTTATACGCTGCTAAATTAGAAGCTCTCAATAATCCGTGCGAAAACAATGTCTCCTATTTCCGGTTTAAAAAACGAAACCTCTAGAGTCCTTAAAAATAAAAGAAGAGATTACCTTTAAAACAGAATAAGGTAAATAGAATCTAATAAAATTGGAAATAACATAATAGATAGGTTTAACGGCATTAACGGATAGCGGAAAGGTTTGGAGCCTATGATAAAAGAAATGAGGGATGAAAATAATATATTAGCGGACCCGGTAGACATAGTACAAAAAATTAGAACATTTGTTGACACAATTTTTAGTTCAGAAAACAACATAAATTCTCATTCCAATTCATCTGCACGGAACCGTTATTAAAAGAACCGATTAAAGATGAAGTTGAAATAATGATCATAAAATTAAAATCTTTTAACAGCCGGAATCGACAATATCCCTGCCGAATTAGTCAAAGCTTGTGGCGAAGCTGTAGTTTCTAGAATACAATTAGAAATAAGGATTTTTGAAAAAGAAAAAATTACCGATGGATGGAAAGATGCTATACTTTTTCCGATTCACAAAAAGGGTCCTAGAACAGTGTTACAATTATCGTGGTATCTAACTCCTTCCAACGTGTTATAAATGTTTTCTCAATTTTAACGGACCGGACTACAAAATACGCTGAAGAACTAACCGATGTACTTCTATATCTGTTGCATTATCTACAGTTTCTTGTAATTATTAATATTAGTTTTACTATCCGTAGCAGTAAACAATACTTAAAAAGGAAAATGACATCATGAACGTCCCATTTTCAAATCGTGAATTGTTTGTTTACACGTTATCGGCCCGTAATCAAATGAGCCAATCAATCATATATTGTTTAAATTAATTTTGGCTTTTCCTGATGTTTTTGTTTACAGTTCGCTGTAGATAAAGCACTTGATGATATGCAGATATATATAGTATCGTCATATTTATTGGCCCTCAGCGTAGTGAGTTCTCTGAATGACTGTTCCAAGAAAGGAAACCTCAACGATACCTGGAATTTCTTTCAAATAACAACGCAATTCGAGTGTAAACAAATCCTGATGTCTGATTACAAAGTTCTGATATTCTTTGAATCATTATTTTTGAGTGAGTTGATATAGTTTATTTTTCGGTTTCATCGAAATCTCTTTATATAAATATTAATGATCTATAAAGTTTCTTTAAAAATTTTCCTTTGAAGTATTAACTTAACTTCTGGATTAATATTATATTCGAAAATTCGTAGATCCTTTAATTATTAAAATCCCTTATCTGTTTGTTTTTTTTCATTGTGTTATTTTCATCAAATTTAGGTATGTATATAGTACAGAACAAAAAAAATTTTTTTTTTAATAGTTTCTTTTCATTGTACAAAACATAAATGTATACCTTAGATAAAATTTTCATAAATTAAAATATGTATCCTATACAGTTTTTTTTATTATCCACATAAATTATATTAATTAAACTATGATTCGTATAAATTTACGTATATGTTTACTGTATTATAATAAGTTGTAATAATATATTTATTATAACATATTTATTATATTATATTATAATATAAAAAATCAAATTATTTGAGTTATAAAAAAATTGAAAAATGTAGTTAATAGATAAAAAGATTTAAAATAGAGATGAATAAAATCATGAAAAAAAAAATTAAACATCACTATTTCGGTTATAATTATGTCTTCGTAATTGTTGGTAATTTTCTTATTATTCATTTTGTTGCAAATTTGTCATTTAACTGAGGGAACAATCTTAAATTATTTGACATGTCATTTATCTCATCTATTGGGCATGAGTCTTCATGAACGGATTCTACTTAAAACTTGAGTCTTCATAAAACTCGCTTAAAAACCAAGTAATTTTAAGAAACCTTTCTCAATGTATATTTTTCTAAGGTTTTAATTCATCTAGTAATTTTGTTTATTTACTTATTTTTGTATATATTTTTTCTTAGACAGTTTTTGAGCTGACGGGGCAGACAGAAAATATGTTTTATTCTTTAATTACGTCCAGAATAAAAAAATAAAAAATTTCCTGAGTACGGAAGGCCTCCAAAACAAATTTTCACCCATGACCATTCCCTATGTACATCTTAGTGAGAATTATTTTAAAACCTAAAAACAATTTGATAACTAGTAATTGTTGATGCTATTAACTTCAGATAATTGAATTAATAAATATATTCACAGACATTCAAAAAATTCCACACGATATATATTTTTTTTTTTTCTAACAGATTTATTCTTATTTTGGAGTTTACGTCCCCATATACTTTATGCAAGAGTTGGGCAATATTTAATCATAGCTATTTTCTGACTAATTTCCAGGAATAATCACCTAATTTAATAATGAGTAAACTTTTCAGTCAAACAATCATTAGTACACTAAAAATGACCGAAAAATTTAATTATCATTAAATTAGATGACTGATTTCAGGAAATTATTTTTCAAATAGAAATAATTGTATTTTTCCCAACTCTGCTTCAAACCAAAGTGTATGAAACGTATTTTCTGTTTGGAGTTAAAAGTCATTAAGTAACAAAGTCAATTTTTTTTTCCGTTTTATTCAAACGGATATATGCATATTCAAACGGGAATATGCTCATTAAAAATAGTTATAAAGTGAATTTTCTCATTCTCTAATGTTCATTTACAGAACTTATATTAACTTTGGGACTTTTTATACTATGGAAAATGATAATATCAAGACAAAATGGCTAATTGTAGATTTTGGATAAATGTCACTTGGTGACTTTTATCTTCAAGCAGACGGTATTTATATTATAAAAAACGTAATTTAAATAAATAGGTGACTGCAGAATTTAAAAATTTAACCAAGTGATTTCAAATTTTCGAAATTTTAAATTAATTATGTATATATACGCTCCTTGCCTTCTTTACCTTTTTCATTCGATAGGGTTTGGTCTAATAATAAATTTTTGAGATGTGTCTTGGTTTAGTTAGGTAAAACTGCAATAAATCATATTAATTTAAAATAATAATAATTTTTTTTTCAAATACTGCTTTTTATTTTTTTTTGTTAAAAACGCGAATGCGTTTCAAATGCCATGTTTATAGGATGTGAGAACGCAAACAACTAAGAAAAAATGAAACTTTTATCGGAGAAAAAAAACATTGAATGGAATTTTATGCCTGTCAGTTTATATAAAAAAGATCAGTTATGAAATAAAAAGATAATTCTTATCCAATGTTACTACAACTGCATCCCTGTCATCAACACTTTCCCAATGCCAACGTCATTCTAGGAGCGACCCCTTGACCTAGATTGCAAACGCCGGCGAGTAGGAACAACAGCTGTAACCGTAGCACTTTTCGATTTGGTCGCAGCTGTTGGAGTAGGCTGTTGCTTTTTTATAACCCCCCCCCCCCCCCCCCGTACGGCCTACCAGATGACGAGCTGGGAAAAAAATTGGGCCAAGGAAACTAGAAACGGAGCCAACCACCATCACGTCACTGGAACCTTTGCCTTTTCAGGCTTGGGTTGTTCAATAAGGGAAGTGGTCTAGTTCCGGCCATCGTCTAGGGGCCCATAGATCTTTAGATCTGGAACAATAATTCCTGCAATTTAATAACTATAATTATTTGTTTAACAGTATTAGATTTAAAAAAATAATATGAAATTGTATGTAATATTGACAATGTATGTAACTATCGAAACTCAAAAATATTGTTTCATTGCTTTCTTTGGTTCTATCTAAATATGTTTTTGAAATTCTTTTTTTTTAAATTTATAACTATATAAAATTTATAAACAAGTAAATGATATACATATGCAGTTATATGTCTGTAACTCGGAAGGAAACTACTCATTAGTAACGCTTTAATAATATTTTCATTAGATAGGATGTTTGTCACGGAAGCATAGGTATTTGGTTTGTGTCAATTCAGCAATAGATGGCACGTTAGGATCAATATAAGTTTTTTTGTGACATCATAAGAAGAATTGAGGATTTTGGGTACGAGAAGAATGGGAATATTTTGTGGAGCTTTGAACGTTTGTCTCCTTAATGTTAGAGCAGTTTCTAGTATTTTTAGTCTTCATCGAATTAAAATATTAAAAAAATCTTCTAGTATTGGTTATTTAAAATGTATATAGATATTGAGAACTGCTTTACTTTGACCCTGACTGTTGATATCTTTCTGAAATTTTCCTGAAATTCATCATCTTCGTTTCTAATATTGATTTTATAAACATTTTAGAGTTAAGGTTAATTTTAAATTGAGTTACTTAATTGTTGACTTTACGGAATTTAAAAATTTGCATAATTTTCGTTTGTATAATTGTAATCTTTCGAGAGAGCGTCTTGTAATAAATTATAATTTAACTGTTTCTTCACTGATTACATGGTAAACAACTTACTTGTAGGATCATGGACAAAGTGTTTATGCCAGAAAATCTAGAAAGGAAATTGGCTAAGACATGTAATATGACTAAAACTAAGCCAGAAGAGTCTCTGAGTGCTACATTACGGATATAAAGCCTTAAAAATATTATACTGCTGATTATTAATTTGTATTTTACAAATTTGGTTTAAAAAAAGCTATAATTTACAATTGATGACTTTGGTGCTGAAATTAGATAGTTCCATTCTAAGGAATCCAATTTTCCTTAGAATGGAACTATCTAATGTACTAATGTACTATGTACTATTTTGTGAAAAGAATTTAAAATTTATAAAGGAAGAAATTACGTTTTTGGCTAACAATAATTCATTTTATAATTGAATGGGTCCGCCGAAAAAAGTTGTAAGCGACCAAATTTCCAAATTAACGATTTTAAAGGTTTTTAAATGTATGATAAATAGTACATCATAGTATGATATAGTAATCCATTATGTTATTATACATGTAAATATAACAAATTACAAGGTGGAAAAAAAATCTAACATGATTTTCTGTCGCTGATTACTCAAAATTTTGTTTGTCGCTTAGAAAGTTTTTTCGGCGGACCCATTCAATCCACTGTTCGTTCTTGTTATTCAAAAGATGGAATAACATCTTCTCAAGATCTCAAGATCTTTTTAATTTTTAAAACGTCTAAAAAATTTTTTTTTTTTTTTGTAGCAGAGAGAGGTTTCCGAAAACTTTATGAGTCGAGCTACTTCTTCTTTGCAACAAACACTTTGATCATTATAATGTAATCACTAAATTGCCTTACCCACAATGTGATGTCAAACACTGAATACCAAAAATAGATAACCCATTCCTCATTAGGCTCCAATGATTTTTTTTTTATTACTTTCATTGTTTATCCATAGCGATGAATAAAGAAGTCGCTGTTAGCAGTATGAAAATATAGATAATAGATTTTCAGTCAAGGCTAGGGCATACCACCACAACCATTTTCTATCCATCTTGTTTAATTATTTTAACATTTTCATTAAAATTTTAATATTCACCAGTTTAATATCTCAGATTATTGTAAATTTGTCCGGAGGAAATTTGTGTATCGTATATTTGCACATTGGAGTATGTTTATTTATGGAATTAACTTCAGTCTTTGTTATTTCCTTTTTGTAATTTGACTTATTATGTTTTTTGTGATATAACAAGAATTTTTTTTTTTTTTTTAAATTACATGTTAATACATATCTCACCACTCATTTATAACCAACCATTCCTAGTACCTAAATATTCATTGTTATTAAAATAAACAGTTTTTACCATTTAGAAGAACAGAAGATCTTAAATTCATTTATCATGGAGTTTGATAAAATTAAAAATGGATTTTTACTAAACATTATATAATAAACTACACCGGGCAATGATGCAAGATTGAACATGTGTACCGCAGCTTCCAGAAGGGAAGGAACCAAACCGTCCTTTCCTTCTAAAAAGGCTCTGTGAGTTAACCTGGATTTCTCTCCGGAGATCTGGAATCCCCCTTTTTTTTTCATGAGTCATAAAAAATCTAAAATACATCCTCTTAGAATGACCTATCTTCCGATCATTACGACAGCAGATACTGCTGAAATTGGCACCAAAGGAAATTCCCCAAGGCGATGAAATCTCAAACTGGCTATGTTTCCATTAGAGATTCCGATCAGTACACTGTTGTTTAGATCATGATTCTGTTGAAAAAAAAATTAGATACACGTATAAATAATAATTATTGGTATTTGTTGCTTTACAACTAATAAATTAATAATTAGTAATTGATTTCTAGTAATAAATAATGGTAAATATTATATGTTATTTACATAAGAATAAAGAGATCTTTAATAAAACGCAATATTAGAGAGGTGGCTATCTAAACTGAAAATGTAGAAGCTTCTGAAGAAGAAAAAAAAAAAAAAAGTATTAATGCTATTAAACTGCTCTATCCAATTAGATAAATATTTAACTAATATGATAAGTAATATAAGAAAAAAAGGATCAGGTAGAGAGATAACTCATCCAAATAAAAAAAACTCATAGAGTGCCAACGTTTCGACTTGCCTACAGGTCTTCTTCAGAGCCAGTGAACCACACAGGAGAGGAGACAATCTATGACTCTCACTCCCTAATCACATCCCTCTTCTTCAAAATTTTAGCTGCGTAAAAATATAGAGTACGTATATTTCACAATGTTTGAGGAGATGTGAGAGAAATTATCCGAGACGCAGTGTTTCTGGGTGTCATATGGAGAACGTTGGAAAGATCATTGCTTTCAATATGAAGAGAATGGATACGCTTGGAAACACTCATCCGGTGGCCAGCTGTGTAAGGACCTTGTAGCAGCTTTCCACCCACATCCCGCCAAGTCTAGCGGGAATAGTCTATGAGTCTAATTCTCTATACAGATACAATCCACTTCCCTCGACAAATATTTTCTTCTTCCTTTTTTTTTTATCTGGTGCTTTTATGTGTCTCGTATGGATCTCGTAACTGATGATTTGAATAAAAAAGTAGCATTGAATTCATGTAAACCTGATGCGTTCTCAAGGGCAAATGAATTTACAACCAATATATTACCACCAATTTGGAGGATTAACAATAGTTCGGAGGGATAGCTCTGAATATGTTTCAGAATTATCTTGTATATGAGATCTTTTTTGTCAATCGAAAAGTTATAAGTCCTATTTAGTGGTATTTACTGTAGGTTGAAGCGTCTGATAAGTTTTTGCCTTTTGAGTGAGGGTTTCATGTAAGTCTTTTTTACAGGAAGAAGCAGAGATACCTTACTATATCAGCTATGTGTAGTGGAATACCATTGAAATGGACACGAGAACAAGAATTGCAAAGAAGGTTAAATGGCTACGTGCGTACATTTGGCTTCGGTCATTTCGATCCGCTAATTTTTACACCAACCTTCGATCTTGGAAGAGTATCGCTGAAGTTTAGAGAAAGCTATTTCAGGATTTGTACATACATACATACATCGGTGGCTCTACATTCCGTCACCGAGACAGGGCCTCCTCCAAAAGCTTTGACCAGTCAATCCGTTCTGCTGCAGCAGGTCTTCATTTCCGGACTCCCAGCAGAGTCCGTGCGTCCAATGTCACCGAATCCTCCCATCTTACATTTGGCCTGCCAACTTTCTTCGCCCATGCAACCTTCCGGACAGTATCCTCCTGGGTGTCGCCGAGTCCTCCATGCGTGCGAGGTGTCCGGCCCATCGAAGTCGTCCTATCTTGATAAACTTTACTAAGTCTTTATCCCCATACAGGCCAGCTAGGTCGGCATTTCTTCTTCTTCTCCAATTTCCACCCTCTTTAATAGGACCAACAATCTGTCTCAAAATTGATCTTTCAAATATCAGAAGCCTATTTTCATCCTGTTTCTTAAAGGCCCATGCTTCTGATCCATAAGTTAAAACAAGATGGACCAAGGTTTTGTAGAGGGCGATTTTGGTCCTGTTAGACAGGAACCTGCTTCTAAAATGCTTCGCAAAGCCAAAGTAGCACCGTCCCGCTGTTGCTATCCTTCTGTTGACTTCTTGAGGGATGTTTCCAAAGTTGATCTCAAACCCGAGGTTGAAAAGCTGTTTACATTTTCAAAATTATATGGTCCAGCCACAAATGGACCAATCCCTGGTTATCTCCTCCGGCTCTGATGTACTTGGTCTAAGCTTCATTAATGTGTAGCCCAAGTTTAACATTAATGCTGCATCTTCTATGACCAAGAACGCCTCTCTCAGTGCACGTTCCGATCGAGCAGGAATATCAAAGTCGTCGGCGTATCCTGGAAGCTGAACTGTACCGTTAAAAAGGGTTAGTAAGGGATGATAAAATAGCCGTGTCATAATGGAATAATGGAATAATAGTATCTGAAAGTAATAATATCTCAAGGGTAGAAGATACTGAGGAATAGGCTTAGAACGTTGCCTTCTGGAACACTAACTTCAATTGGATAACTATCGGAGAACACAATGAACTTGGAAAATAGGATTAGATATATAGAATCGAAGAACTTAGTATAAGGATTGAGCTTAAAAAGCCAACGACACGAAAGTTTTGTTGAATAATGGAGTGACCAGTCTGAGTAGAAGAAATAAAGCAGAAGTTGGTCCGGATCAATATAAGAAGACTTAAAGTTGGATCCCCGAACCTACTCAGCTATAACAAAGTTCTAACAGATTTTTAGAGTCCCAAAGAGTTTGCAACTGTAGGATCATATTGTAAAATTGTTAGACGCTTCGAGGGAAATTTTGTAATAAGCTCCATCAACCAGGAAAACTTTAGGATCTCATAAGAAAACTGATAGATAAACAATTTTCTGATCTTGGATCAAAGTTTGTAAAACAGGTTCTGTAGTTCTTTCTGAGCATTATTCCATAGGATATAAAATGTGCAACAACTAAGACATTAGAATGTCGAATCACACTATATAAATTATCTTAGGGTAGAAGACTGTTGGGTTGTTAAAAAGAAATTATTACGTTGAAAGCCTTTATCAGAACTATAATATCATAAAAATGAAACACTGTATATATAAGTAGAAATAAAGCGAATTTAAAGAAGATTAAAAATAATAACAAAAAGTACATAATTCTTAAGTTAGTTGGCTACATTTTTCCCTATAACAAACTAGAAATATTATATTTCAATTCATGTTGAAGAAGGTTGGTATTATTAAGTCAATTTCACTAATTATAAAGTATTTTATGTATTTTACTACTTAATAAATACTACTTAATTAATCACACAAATTACAACAAAATACAACGTTACAATCGAAATAATTTACCTGTTTTCTGTGATCTTTTCACATTGTCATTAATTGTAAAAGGCACTATACCAGTTTAAGTCAACTGAACAATGTCCAATTATTGTTTACCCTTATGGCCTCCACACATTACCAACTTAGAACTATTTATATCACAGATTATTTATTCAACTTATTAAAGTGACTTAAAGTGGTTTATTTCTTTTTATGATTAATGGCAATGTGAAAAAATCACAGAAACAAGGTAAATTATTTTGATGTTAATGTTAATTTGTGTAATTAATCATGTGATATTTATGAAATTAGCAATATTTTTAGAATCCTGAAGGTGGGAAATGAGAGGATCTACCCGAAACATGTAGATAAAAAATTTAAATAAATAGAGGAATTTTAGGATATACTTTTTTCTTTTCAATATTGAATGCGTCTTAATTAAGTCAGATATATTCCGTTCCAGTTACCAATATTTTCTCAATTAGTTTAAACTAGTTATTTATATAGAAAGACGATTAGTGTAGTTCCGATTTTCAGATAACTAATGATTAACATGGGTTTTAGGAATTTTCTTCTTATTTTTCTTTCCTTTCCTGTTATGCTTTCTCGGCAACACGAGGTTTTCTTGGCCGGAATATTAATTTTTCAAGATTAACAAAACCCTACGCCAGCTGGATTCCAACCTATTTATAAGGTTACTAGGATAAAAATCTATCTTTATCTAGATAGATCTCAAATAATCCGAACATTGGATAATTCACCGACAGATAATGAAGAGTTTACTGCATTATGAAAAGTCAGGTCGGCTAGTCAAAAATGTGTCCAAAGTGAGTCATTTCAACTTGCATACGTAGATGTTTTTTTGTTTTTTTTGTGTGTGTGTCTGTATGATTAATAAGCGGGAAAACCATCAAAGGCCACCACAATTACGCCCGATTCACTATTTTAAGGAAATTGGTTATAGGAAAGCATAAAAGGAAAAAAAATAATATAATTATAAAGATTCATATTATAAGGCTCAACTAATAGGTTTTAAAAATTATATTATATTAGAACTAAAATTCCTAAATATTACTTTATTATAAACCGTAGTGCTAATAAAATAATAGTAATTATTATTATTACCGCTATCCCACTGAGGACTATGCGACTGTATACCATCAATCCTAAGATACCGCCGGCTCTTGTTCTAACCCATATTGATAGGTCTTAGTATAATTATAAGTTTTTGTAGAGGGTTGGAAAATTAAATAATTTATTAGATCTGTTTACTTCTATCATTTCAAGCGCTATTGGTATCTCTTGGCAGATAAAAAATGGCATTATATAGATATATAGATAGATATGGAACTTTATTTTAACAACTACCCTATTTGTTGGATTGATTTTTTGATCATAGATTCGGCATAATGTTTTTTCTTGATTGGAATACTATCAATATCGGAAGATAGACAATGGAACACTACAAAGACCCACTTCCCCTGGACATAACGGCACCTGGTGCAGCCTGCGGTGTCGGTATTGGCAAGAAACCGAAGAACGGTAAATCGCAAACCGCGGCTTACCCTTAGACGTTGATGTCAGAACCCAGGAGTCGTTCACTTCCAAACTGTCGGCTGAATGCTGATTCTCTCAGGTTTCGAGTAGTCGTCTACTTTCACCTCTCCTTGCAAATGCTTTGCTAGTTGGCCTAATTCCTCCCTTTTTTAGACGAATTTGTGTGCTATGCACCCTATTGACAAGCTACCTTGTTGCACTAGTTGGGTTTAGCTTAGCGCTCTGGAATACCATGGCATTTTTCAACCCAATGGATTAGATTATTTCTAATTATTCGCACCAAAGGATAAGTAAAAAAAAATATAGCTACTAGATCTTTCCAAAAAAACAAACAAAAAAAACGATTAGAAAACATACTTCTCAAGCAGCAAGAAAATAGCACATCAACGGATCCCACTCTTCTTTTGCACCTTATTCACAAATTGTATTCCACAACTAAATAGCAAAGTTGACATATGAGACTGCTAGTGTATTTCAAAATGACACAATACACAACTACTACAAGTTATTACTGACACATTTTTATAGTATCAACAGCTAATCCAAAAATGAATAGTCAAATTTAGTTCATAAAATAAATGACAACATTCGTGAATACAAACCTGGACTGCCTGTGTTTATTATTAAAACCTGCTCCACTTACAACTCTTAAAGGTTCTTGGGTTCAGTACTTAGTAAGAAAGTACTGCAGCATAGATGGCAAGCAATCACGCTTATCCGCCAAGTTTTCCCTCAATTTAAGGGAGTCCACTTTTTAGTGGTTGGGTGTGCCCAGATGGGTCTTCAGGCCAAGATGTTTAGAATTATTGCTCCAGATCCCCCTGTCGATCCACGGCTGCAGTTACAGCGGTTAAATTTTCTCTAATCAGCCGCACTGAAACAGAGCTCCCGCGCTTCCCATATTTATTAATTATTGGCGCTAATATTTATATTGAATACTCTAATACGCCGATTTAGAAATAGCATGTTCGCTTTAAACGATTTGAAATGAAATACCCTTTGGGTTATTAAAGAACGTTAATTGGAACTGAATCGAAATTATCACTTGAACACAAACTCGATGACTATTGGACTATTATTAGATAGATCTGGGCCTTGGAGATAAGGAACTATTAGTAATACTCCGCGAACACAAACAGTTCAATCAATTATCCCACGACACATAGGCAATTCAAGTTCTGTATCCGACCCAACTGTATGAACTGATCAACTCATCCGATATTAAATATAAAACATCCTGCTTCTGGTAGCATAGCTATTAGTATTATTACTATAGCATTACGTCCCTGATAATAGATAAGGGATTTCTCAAGCATTAACATAGCTATATAAGCCGAAAGAGTAATTCATTTTCTGCTACTGCACATCATCCTACAAGGAGATTAAATGTGACATATCATATCAAGTAGCCTGTCTTATAAAAATCTTCTTATTTGTTTTTAATAAAATAATACTCAATTTATGTAATTTTATTGTGAAAGAAAATTAGTTCACTAAAAAATAAAACTGTCAGTATATCGTTTGAAAAAACTTTATAAATGGAACCCACATAAAAGACTAAAACGACAAGAAACGTCGTTTTCAACTTCTGCAACATTTAGTAGACATTCAAACCTTCCGATTAATTACAAGATATTCATTTACTTGACAGTAATTAGTCCTATTTGAACTATGGAGGTCAGTTTTGGGGCTCCACTAAACTATCCAATTTGTTACTTATCCAATCCTTACAATCCAAAATGCTCAGTGATTCTTACAAACAAAGTTATAGATATAACTTAAACATGTGCCGTATGTTGTTGGTTTAGCCCAAACCAGATACCTATCCTTTCACACCAAACTCCATATCTATTCAAATCCGCTAGTATCACAACTTGCTCCACATTCTATTCCAGATAACCCACCGAGGCGTCTGAACAGAAGATACCTCGAGACCTTTTGATATAGTACTTAATTATACAAAACTGTATTGGGTGCTTTGAATAGGTAGTTGCCTTAAAAGCAGTTGACATGCCATTTTTAGCACTATAATCATATTTACTCGATGCATTTTATTTTATTGTATACCTGCAGTTGCAAATGTCAATAAATAGCTTTAAAAAAATGCAATTTTTATAATTATATGTTTAAAAATGGTTTTATAAAATACATTGAAACAAATTATTATAAAAATATGGATCAGTATTGGTTGATCGGTACAATTACACACCATGCGTCCACCGTTCAAGATACACCTGTGCCCAAAATAGTCTACGGTGTTCTCATACTAAAAGTTTCAATTGCCCTTAATGATCTCACATTTTAATGTGTTTTGTGAAGCGGCACTTCACCATGATCAGTGCTACTCAAGCAAAGGTCGAGAGTACTTCAAAAATAATTCATGAAATATTCCTTTAAAAAAAATATAATATAGGCACAATGATTGAAAACAAATAAATTAAATAAATGTATATTACTGCTAGCCAATGAAGGATCTTGGGTTTTAGAACTTATGATGGATGTTTGACCTTATTTATTTTAAAAAATACAACAATGGCAGTATATCCTACGCCTATTCATTTGTTTCATTTTTATATATTTATGAATAAAATATACCTATAAATATTTATTTATGTAGGCCCTAATCACTAATGTTGTAATCGCCTCTTAATAAATAGTATTGTATATTTGATATTGTCTAAACATTTTTATTGAAAAACAAGTGAATATATAGTACTAGCATCCATTGTCGCAGCTTCGTCCGCTCTCATTAGTAAATAACTTAATTTCAACTAATAATTGAAATTTTTTTTTAATCGATAAACATCTTGTATTGTAGTATGCATTTGAGAATTATAGCCTCAATGATATTTTCTCGCAGAAATAATTTTTAATCTGTTACTTTTGCAATGATTAATTTTAAAAAATATAAGTTGGTATTCCAGATGGACAGAGACTTTTAAGAAACTCTTGCGGATAATGGACTGTATTATGAGTCCAATGAATCATATTTTTACACACAATATCAAAAAGCAAAGGATCGACATTTTGATTTGTTTATTATTTTAATGCGGCAGAAATAATTTTATTGATTTCATCTGGTTGGTTTATAATCGCTAACCATAAAAGTATATGACAGTGAGGCAAACTTCGTTTCTACCACTCAACATTGTACATTTAAATTTTTATTATTGTACATTTTACGATTGATGAACCTTCCTATAACTGTGATGATCGTGCAGTTAAAATTTGGTAGAGATGGGTTCGGTAGTTTTACTATTGTAAACTCTATTGCGGAATGTTACCAACCGCATATCGGGGACTCAATGGCCGAGTGCGTTGGGGCGAGGATCTCAGCGCGCTCGTAACCAGAAGGTCGTGGGTTCGAATCCCACCTGGGCGGTCTAAAATGTATTTCGTGGTGGACCCAGGAAATGAATCTTGACCTTCCCACCCTGGCCAGTATAGGACTGCAATGGAAATCTTAGGCAAAAAAAAACCCGCATATCGGTCGATTTTCAAAGATCATTGGGGTCCTAATTTAATTGAATATAAGTAAATTTTCTAAATGACACCGTAACATTGTAACCTCTCGTGTACAATGGCGCTCGCCACCTATCGGTCAATTTTCAAATGTCACAGCTATCCACATATTATAGCTTTTTTAATAACAAATTAGTCGATAATCAGTAGATTCTATTACTGCTTTACCTTCCTGGAACTATAAAGTTGATGTGGTTAAAATTCAGTATTGGATCATTAGTTTTTTTGGTTACTGATCAAAAATGAAAAATGGCTTGGCTTTTTATATAATAGTATAGATTACATTTTAGTATAATTGTCCATTTTGCTCTGTACAGCTTACAGAGGACCCATTTTTATAGCCAAGGGAGGTTACAAAAATCTAAGTACAAAACGTTTTCAATTAGAAAGATTTTTATTTTTTATAAATTAAGTTATTTGGGAGATGGATGGATATGATAATAGGCAATGGAGATTTTATTAGATTTCACGGGTGAAATATGTTCTCATCTATCATAATTCAATACCAATCTGGAATAAATAGGTGTGTAAATTAAAAAAGATCCAAAGATAGGCATCCGCTCTCCACCTTCTTTCAGAATATTGTAGACTGTTCTTTGATGAGTCTAATTCTTTTTTGTCTCGTGCATTCTTAGATAATGACCACTTCTTCTTCTTCCTTTATCGTTTCTGATAGTACAAATTGATTACTAATCTATTTGTTTAAGAAAATAAAAAGGCAGGTTGTCCTAGTCAATAACTATTGGTTCTAGATACGATATTGAAAAAAAAACAATATCGAATAATTGTGAAATAACTGGTCCTTATCAGATATTTGAGAAGTGATAAACTTTATCTGACATATTTCACAATTAATTACACCATTTTTTAACAATTTCTCTTCTTATAACAGGCAGCCGAATTCGTGGTTGATAAGCGTTATCTCTGGTGGAGTAGATGCCATAACGTCCTGATAGGACTCCCTTTGGAAATCCCTCTGTTCTGTGAAAGAAAGTTGTTCTTGGTAGCTCGTGATGCATCCTTATTTTTGGAACAGGAAGCAGTAATGCCCATGTTTGCAAATGTATTTCAGGGATGATTACGACACCATCCACTACCATTTCCCGTTACGTTGCAGGAAAGTAATTTCAAGTAATAACGTAGGTAGTAGGATCTAAGTTTGTTGTGGGAAACTGTCAATTGATATACAGATTTTGATTTCCTTGAATCCATATGTTTCTTACTCATTGTTAATGACATGAGTGGTTTCTTTAAAAATATTAATAGTTATAATTTTCTATAATATCCTGGATCCAATACAATTATTTCCTTAATCTACTAACCATTATCATTAAAACTATATTCAATAGTTGAGATTAGTTGTGAAATCTGAGATCCACCCAATTTCCTTATGTTAACTGTTGCCTATAGAAACAAGCTCCATTCCAGCCTAAAAAGATTCAAGTTTGTAGTTGCCTGAATTTAATTAGAATCTCCTTCTAAATAATAAAATATTATCGATATGTCCGGTTCTCTCTACTTTCAGAAATTTCTAGCGGCTTACTTGTTTATAGATGTAACAAATCTATGTAATGATAAATTATTGAGCGGTAATGTTTTATATGCAGACTCCTCTTTTCCTGCTAGAATGTTCAAAGCATACACAAATGCGAAGAATGAATAGAATAGAATGAAATTGAAAAAAATATATACAGCCTTGGCCAAAATTATTAGGCGCCAAGAAAAATTCTCTTTTAAATTTTAATAAGCAATTTTTCAATCATTGTTGCTCCCAAAACTGGTTTTTTTGACAAAATTACTTCCTTTAAATAGATTATTTTCAACCATTGCTTCCTACCTAATACGCTAGGGATGCAAAACGTGTAAAGGACTCAGTAGAGTCACTGCTCTCTTTATTTAATTGTAAATACTACAAAAAAATTACATTTTAGGCTTTTTTGAATTGAAAATGATGAAGGTAAAAGAACTGAGTGAGATTGAACGTGCAAAGATAGTTTTATGTCGTCGGAAGATTATAATCAATCTGAGATCGCTAAAACTATGAAGTGCTCCCGATGTGCTGTTAATATGCACTTATGAGACACCGGATCTTTAACACATTTTCCTCGCTACCTAGAGCAGGAAGAAAATAAATAACTTGTGCACATGAGGAGAGGTTTTTGGTGAAAACATCTCTTCAAAATCGCAAGAAAACATCAAAAACAATTAGCTGAAGAGATGAAGAAACCTTGTGTTCTGTCGATATTTCTGCTCTGACAGTAAGAAGAAGACTAGAAGAGAAAGGTCTGAAGGGATGTAAAGCCAGGAAGTGAATTAGTGAAGCCAATCGCAAGAAGAGGCTAACCTGGGAAAAACTGAAGATTGGGCAAAGGTAGTTTGGTCAGACGAAAGCTACATTGAGGTAATTAAATTATTGTAAATTGAAATTAAAAATTACAAATAATCCCTAAAATAAATTTAAAATACAAGAACATAATTATTTTTACGAATTTATTATAATATCTAATTTTGTGCAGACTTTTGGAGCTCCTGGAGCAGTTTTTGTACAGAGGAGGGAAAGCAAAGCCTAGCACACAGATTGCGTTGTCCCTACTGTAAAACATGGTGGAGGAAACATAATTATTTGGGGTTGTATGGGGCTTTGGGAGTTGGAGAAATATTTTTTTGCGAAGGGAGGATGAATAGCGATACTTACATATCAATGTTAAATCAAATTTTGAATCCTTTCAAAATTACATTAAAAATCAGAGTTGGTAAATGTAGCCCTACAAGCAAAAACATTTTGTTTACATTATTAAAAGGAAGAGTGGGAAAAAATAGTTAATGTAGATTGTACACAACTTGTTAATTCTATGCCAAAAAGAATAATTGGGGTAATAAAAGCAAATGGTTTGATGAAAAAGTATAAAATCGTGTTTTTTATGATTAAAAAAAAATCTATGTTTTAAATGGTTATTTTTATTCCCTAATACTTTTATGTAGGTGCCTAATACTTTTGGCCAAGGCTGTAAATAGATTAGATAAACTATGTAACATATTCGTTTATAATAACATGTATATTATTAAATAATAGAATATAGTAGTGTTTTTTACAGATATGAGTAACATTCAAATTGAAAGAATATGAAATATGAATAAAAAATATATTGAATATTAATTAGCATCTAAGCATATTAAGCTAATACATATAAAAAACGTAGTCGATAGGTCGGTAAAGAAATATTGTTGGGATCGTAGCTTTTACAACTCACAAAAGTAAACAATTACTGCAATTGCAATAGTTAAAAACAAAAACATAATCATTTATGAGAAATTAAAGAAAAGTAAAGGTAAGAAAATTTTCTCATAAAACAATTCAGAAACAAATTAAATGTGCGTGCGTGCGTGTGTGTGTGAAACATTCATAGAATTTTTGTTCGTCGTTGACAATAGATCAGTTCCATAATTACATTAATTTTGTTATTATTTGACATATTTTATGCCATAATTTCTATTCCAAACCCTTTATTATCTTACTCAACGTTTCTTAGGGTTCTTCAAACTCTTTTAATTTTCCTAGTGTTGATTTGTTTATCTTTATAATGTGCAGTGGACTAAATCTTTGTCAACAACAAACAATAATTCTATGAGTTTTGTAAAGAACTAATAACGTCAAGATTGCTAAACATGAGGAAACTTATTCTAATGATTATTTTGTGTGTGTGTGTGTGTGTAAATAATAGTTTAATAGTTCCGATGGGTAGTTTCTCTAACCGTTTGTTTTTATCTCATTATAATCATGACACAATGATCATTCAGTAGTAAATTTCAATGAATAAATGAAAAAGAGATTATGAGAACTCGATGGTTAACTTCTGTTGTTATTTTTACTTTATAAAATTTATTCATGGTAGTAACATTGTTCCTATCTAATAGATTATGCTGAGATATTTATAGAATTGTCAGCATTTCTATTTCAAAAGAATGAACATAATGAATAACTCAATTAAATTAATATTTAAATTACCTGTTCGTCATTTCAACGGCTCTAACGAGAAATAATTTTAGACCAGTTTTCCAACGACGGATTGGTAGCGCTTCCCACCTACCATGAATGCAAGCTGCAAGGGAAGGTGGCGCAGAGCATACAAATGTACTCGGCACAGTGGCCCACATCTCGCCATGGGAGGCTTTCGAAAAGGCTGTGATGTAAGAGCTCATCTCCATACTGGGAAGGCACTTTGTCTAATGCCACTCTGGATGTCTTCTTTTTTTCGACACAAGCCCTCGCCGCTTCGCGGTGGGTCTCTTGGTGTGTCCTTCCCCGGATCAACATCGCTCAAGTCTTCCCTTCGGCCTTGCGACCTTCCAAGAAAGGAGGGGACATTAGATAGGTTGGCTCATCCAGTCTCTTTAGTTATCCTGTAACATCAAAGTGTTTTCTAACCTTGTTACAAATCGTATCCAAAATGGACGCTTTTTTTTTCCTATGAAATGTCTCATAAAAAAAAAAAAAAAAAAAAAAAAAAAAAAAAAAAAAAAAAAAAAAAAAAAAAAAAAAAAAAAAAAAAAAAAAAAAAAAAAAAAAAAAAAAAAAAAAAAAAAAAAAAAAAAAAAACTTTCCTTCGAGGTTAGGTTAAATTAAGGTTCTTATGGACATGCATCATCAAGTCTTGCGTTCTTCTCAACATAGTGTCCTTTTAAATCTACTTCAAGATCTATGTTGGTTGACTGGATTAAACAAGGAGTAGGATGTAATTGGGGATCAATTAAAAAAAAGAAAAAAAAAGGGCAATGTTTGATATAGGCAAACATTTTTCTTTGCCAACGTTTTGGCCAACAATGATGGCCATCGTCAGAGATAAAAACAAAAATAAGTCAAATGCAGAAAAAAAAAAAAAAAAAAAAGCTGAGCAGTTCTTTAAGACTCCATGTACATCCATACAATACAAACTTATTTATGTTTATTCTCTTTTATTAATAATGATATTAATAATTTCAAGAAATCAGAAACTGAAATCAATGCCAATCACATTCACCATTAAATTTATTATAAACTACTACATTCTACATTCTTTCAACTTTGTTTATTTCAAATGATGACTAATTGTTAATTAAATTTAGCTATTCTTTAAAGTAATTTGATTCTTTTAATTGTAAATTGTAAATTGAAAAAAAAAACGGTGGGTTATAGATAGACATACTTATGATCTATTGTTTTTTCCCAGTTTGGAAGAAATTGGGTTTTTCTGTTTACTCTAAGGCTCTAAGTATTACTTTTTTATCATTAATGATTATAAAAATCATCTCAGCATGCACAATGTATTTTTGTATTTGTGTCTAACGGGCTAGTTCATGCAGTTATCAAAGTGATGAATATTCCTTGTGAATCTTTGTAAAAATCTCCAAATTACGATTAAGTTTTCACTAAATATGATTCTTAACACTTAATACACCAATTGAGAATCATTTTTGTCGTTTAATTTTGGTAGGATTTCATTGAAATTCTTCTTAGACATTTTAATTGATTAACTGTTAAAATCCCAAATTGACATTATGACAATTAAATTGTAGATAAAGTCCAAAGACATCAATTCGAATTTGTCAGCGCAGCCTTAAAAAATTAAATAAATATTATTCGTCATGATTGAGCCAAACACTCAAAAATTAATTTAAAATTCTTTTTTTAGAAGTTCAAGATCAAGACACATGTTTTCTTTACTTTTTTTTCCTTATGCTGTAATCCTAAGTGGAGATTATGTTAGCGACGTATCCCATTAAGCGATTGTACACGTACTTAAAAAATTATCCCAAATGTTGAAATATTACATAATTATTATTTCTCTAAAATAAACATTTATAAGAGTAAATTACAACCTTAAAAAATTATTCAAAAACAGATACATTCAATGTTTTTATTTTACTTATTCTTTTTTATATGTGTGTATATGAAACATAGTTTATAAAACGATTAAAACAATATTAAGTTATGATATAAATCTTTTATGTTATTTAACAGTTTTTAAAACGAATAAGCAAGCTGAAAGGATTAAAGTATCAAAATCACTCCAGAGTTGGGCAAAAACCTGTGACTCAAAGCACATTTTAACATACAAAATACTTTTTATATTTTCTAGTATAAGATATAAGATAGAAAAGTTTTTTTGTATTGTAAAATACTGCCTAAATATTTATCTCCTATATTGGTTTATGTTCTATAAAATCTCCTGTTTTATTCTATATACAATCCCCTGAATATTTTTTTTTTTTGTTCTATTTTATTGATATTTACAACTGTACAAAAACATATACATCAAGTAAATGTGTTGATAGAGAATACAATGGCATGTATATAGCTTGTGAAGAACAACTCAGTAGTAGCACTTCAATAAAAATCTACACTAAAAGGTAGCTAGGCCATCTTCTTTTCAGACGCCTCGGAGGATTATCGGGAATGGAGTGGGAAGCAAGTTGGGAGACTAGTGGATTGGAGTGGTTATGGAGCTTACTATGGAAGGATAGGTATCTCCTGTGGGCTATATCAGCAACATAAGGAACATTAATATCTTTATGGATACGTTTATTGGTCACAAAGTAAGGAGCATCGAGGATTTTTCGAAGGAATTTGGATTGTAAGGATTGGATACGAGATGAATTGGATGGTTTAGTAGAGCCCCAAAGCTCAACTCCGTACGTCCAAATAGGTCTAATCACAGTCATGTAAATGAGTCTTTTGTAATTAATTGGGAGCTTTGATCGTTTGTCTAGTAAATGTTGAAGTAGTCTGTAACGACGAGCAGTTTCTTGTCATTTTAGTCTTGTATGTGGATTCCAAGTAAGACGTTTGTCCAAGTGGAGTCCAAGGTAGCGGATCTGTTCAACAGGGATTAATGGAATATCATTAAAGGATACTGTTGGACAGGAAGTCGTAGGTTTACGACGAAGGCTAAAGGTTATTTGTTGGGATTTATTTGGATTTATTTTTATTCTCCAATTTCGACACCATTCTTGAATGTTATTAATATGAGATTGTAGTGATTGGGATGCAATGAAAGGATCATTATTTACTGATAACACGCATGTGTCATCAGCGTAAGTGGTGAGGACAGTGGTAAGATGAGTCGGTATATCATCCCCTAAATATAAACTTTATTTTATTAGTTGCTAGTTTCTGCAAGTATTAGTTACCCGCTGTAATTTATATTTCATCGTTGGGAAGTATTAGGTGATGGAGGTATGTAAAACAGAAAATTATGTGAATTTAAACTAACTTCTATAAAAAGTGTAAGTTTTTTATGAATACCTTGTAAAGTAAGAAAAATCATGTTCAACTATTTAAATTGTATACCCTATTGATATTTAAAAGTTTTTCAGGCGGTGGTCAAAAGGGGCATGTACATTAAGTCGTATTTAGTAATGACCTAACTCCAACAAAAATAATTAGTTTTATGCCGCTGGGTTCGATGGGTAGACCGAGACGTGGATGTGAGGATTACTACCCATTAGTAAAAGTTCTACTTTAGAAGGTCTCTTGATCATCTTCTTTTCTGATGCCTCGTAGGATTATTGGGATTTGGAAATTTGGAAAGTAGCTTATTATGGAAAGATATTTATCTGTTTGGGGCCAATTCAAGAGCATTGAGGATTTTACAAAGGGTTTTGGAATGGATGGTGAATGAATTCCTTTAAGTTTTTGTTTTTGTTTCCTCTTTATTTATTTCTTGGGGAAGTCGTTTTTATGTTTTGTTTTTTAAATAATAATAAAATTATGAGACTATGCTTATGCTCCTTCATTCTTTTAATGTTTCTATTTTCGCTGGATCTGTTGAGCTGACTCGATATTATCTTAATGCCGCGCTGGTAGTAAGGACACGCCCGGGGAAGAAGTAAACATCCTCGGCCATATATCCCTGTTTAAAAAAGAACAGCTGGCCTTTGTGGAAAGAAATGGGAAGTACAAACATTTGAATTTTTCTGCGAAGGTTAGCATCCCGAAATAGTAGGTGATAGGAATGCGGGTAAATAAACCCAGATAGCAAACTGAATCCTCTTAGCAACAGTCTGCCAACTCTCCTCTTTCGATAATATTTATCTTTCAATACGTTCTATTTTATTTATCATCTCTTCTATTTAAACAAACTCTCTATAAAATATTCTTAGCGTACTTGCAAGTTGCGGAAGAAGAGACAAATAGTGATTTTTTTTGGAGAGGTGTTTTTTTTCATGTCCATTGTTCAAATTTGATTATAGTTACTGTAATCGATTTTGAAATTTTAATATTGTACAAATGTAGATCGCTAATTATATGAAATCGGATGTATCGCTGCTAGTAGACCAATATTCTTTATTTTCCCTCTTCAACTCGCAAAGCATCAATCAAAGCCAACTTCTTCCATTAGCTTTAGGATATTTAATGTACTTTATATTATATTGCTGCTTCCAAGTAAATTCCCCACCAACTTAAACTATTAATTTTAAGTAATATATCTCGCTAGCTATGTAGCTAATGTAGATAGAAGTGTTTTATTGAATTGATATTACAATCTGCCCCATTTAGGCCAATTTGTAATATGGATGACAATGAATTCATCCATACAATTCGCTCACTATTGCATTTAAAAGTAATTTTAACCAGATAGACTCATGGGAAAGCAATTTATAGCTTAAAAACCTTATTAAAAAAAAATTGGATTTTCCCCAACTCTAATTTTTCTCCAGCTCCTCGAGCTCTAAAAGAGGAGGTTTTTATTAATCTCCATGTATATTTTAATATTTTGTTAATTAATATTCAATATTGTTAGCAAACGACATGCCATAGGAATATTAGGAGTCTATAGTTGGCTTTGTTACTTTTTTTTTCACCCCCGATATATTTAACATGTTTTAACACGCAAAAATTTAGCATTTTGACGCGCTATGTCGGTGTTGCTCGGATCAAAATTTGACGACAGTTTTCTAATCAGAAATTTAATGGAGAATATTTTTTGTTGAATAACATTTGTCGCTAGGTCCTACTGTTATCTGAGCTATATGAGTTTGAATGAAAACAGTCAAATTTTGCCTACATTCTTTGATTGTTGGGACTTTTCTGACACGCTTTAGCCATGTTAGTCTGCTCAGATCGAAAATTTGCCAGCCGTTTCTTCATCAGAAGCAGTAAATAGATGAGCATATCCATATTCTATTGTTTATGCCAGTCAGAGAGAAATTTATTTTTTTATTAATCTCTTATTTTAAATATTTATTTTTCTTATCTGATTAGAATATCCTGGAACTTCTTACTGTTATTTTTATACCCTCAGTAGATTTCTATTGCTAAGAAGAAAAAAAACCAGTTACTTTATAACTGTTTGCTTATTACTTAGTTGCTGATTTTTTAATCTCTTTTTGAATATAGACTTATATATTCTCATTATTCTGTTTTGCTTTGTCGCTATTATTATTTATCCTTGATTATATCGTGGAGTTCAATACATTACATTTATCTCCAAACTTGGTCTCCTCAAGAACCGGAGCAGTGAATGATTTCACCATTGCGGTATTTCATAATCAAACTAGTAATACATATAATAGCCTTCTTGCTGGATAACTTGAATGGAGATCCAATGCAATAAAATATTTAACAGCTTTAAGTGGAGTGATGAAGCAAAACATGTGCCATAAAATTTAGTCAAAACCTCGACTGAGTTACGACAGAGGTCGTAAAGCAATAAATCTCACTCGTGACGCCTACCCACAAAATGTTTATTGCAGTCCCACAATTGCTTTCGACCATTATCGACATCCTTGTCGCTTGCGAGTCTTTTTCTTTGACTGGGAGAATACGCCTAGCCTCTCTGACGCTGATGTTCTTCGAATTAAGTCAAATCACCTGTTTAAATAACATAAGTTTTTTTATCCAAATTAATTGTCTATTTCTATACCTAAACGACAAGAAACTGACTCCAACATTTACTGGACAAGCGTTAAAATTTCCCAATAAATTACAAAAGAATTATTTACTGTCATAATTAGATCCATTTGGTCATAAGAAGTTGATCTTTGGTTCTCTACTAAATCTCTTAATATCTAATCCTTACAATCCAAAATCCTTTGGAAATTGAATTATGTTATAAAATTAATATTATATACTCGTTAAAAATATTAAATGAAAATTAAGATAATTCTTAAGGGAAAAAGTTTTTATAAACTACTCTTTCGACTTTTTCAACATTTATCCAGACACACCTTTAAGCCTTCCGATTAATTATAAGAAATTCAATCACATCACAGTAATTTGACCTGTTTGGATGTACGTATTTGATCTTTGGGGCTCCATTAAAACTTCCAATTTCTTCTCTTATCTAATCCTTACAATCCAAAATCATTCGAGAAATCCTCAATACTCCTTACTTTGTCATAGACGAACTTATCCATAAAAGTTCTCATGTACCATATGTTCGTTGATTTAGCCCAAACCTGATACCTATCTTTTCATAGTAAACTCTATAACCATTCAAATGCACTAGTACCTTAACTTGCTTCCAATTCTATTCCAGAAAACCCTCAGAGGTGTCTGAAAAGATGGCGTAGCAGGGCCGCTGACGGGGGGGGGGAGGGGGGGCAAAATACCTGCTTCAATAAACATTTATTGAAGTTCTACTAATGGGTAGTTCTTTAGTTATTTTGATGTCATTGTAATCATTTCACCGCTCGTTTACTTAATATATGTATTTTATGCAGTTATAAATTTCAATATATATTTTTTTTTTTTAATACCTATTTGAGAGACTAGAGAGAATGCTTTGTATTTTCCTTTTGACGGCACCCTTAGTATCTTTCCTTAAACGTTAATTTAATTTGTTAATTTTTAAAAATTGCATATAATATCCTAGAAGTCCCTTATGAAGTTCTAACCTGGATCTTCAAAAGCTCTTCCCGATGTCTAAATAAAACTGACAATTTTAAATTTTTATCTTGGGCAATATTCAAGCACATAGAAGAGATCTCATTTATCTCGATCTCCTTTTATTTTTAAAAATATATTACTTATTTATGTACTCTGTGCCTATGTGCCTCTGCATTTGGTTGTTACCTCCCCGTACATCTCGCCATTCACAGATAAATTTGAAATGTATTTCGGTTTTAATATCTCATATATTATAACTGACAGAAATTTCTATTCCTATAAAATGTGTTTGATTGTGAACTTTATTTCTTCTTAAATGTTTACTTACTTCAAGGGGTTCACCGCTCTTTTAGGCAACTGGCAACAGAAGATAACGATTTGTAACTCTGCTATGGAAAATTCTTCCTTTATCCCCTAAGGTTTAAGGTTGCTATCTTCCTTACTTATTTGTGCTAACCGACTTAAGCTGCTAACAATTGTATCCTGTTTTTTCATAAAGAACTAAGAATAGGGTATTCAGAATAGTTATTCAACTAAGAATACCTACTATGCAGTTGTAAATGTCAATAAATAATATTAAAAAACAAAACAAAAAATATAGAAATAAAAGTTAAATGAAATATACAGCAAAGAGAGCTAAAAATATATCTTATAGATATCATAAATGAGATTCACGTATGATACATTACATATATCATTACAATATATTGTGAAGGATTTTATGAATCAAACAATTGCAATAAGTTTTCATGAAACAGTATTGTGGCATAAATATCTGCTTACCTATCTCTGAAAAAAATTTATATTTTCTATAGGCCAATGCTGCGTGAGCACTTTAAGAAGTAAAAATATTTCTTTGGAGAAAAATAAAACCTTTCACCTAATTCTATCCTTAAATGGTCAAATAAATAATGTATCCATTTTGTCATAAAATTCTAAATATTCGTTATCTAAAATATGTAATATAATATTATTCTTTTTTTTTTTCAAACACCTAAAATTTCTTCATCAGTTTTTTTCTGAAATCTGTATTAATTTTCAACCAATACCTTAAAACATTGCAGAAAAGTTTCAAAACTTTCATAACTTTTGGTTTAACTCAGTCAGTGTTTAAACATTCAGGTGTGAAATTAATTATCAGGTGGAAAACAGCCATCCGAAAGATTTTTTTTATGTAATATCTTTGCCAATCTCTTATTTACTTTTTGCTGACGTTAGACTTCAGTTTTGCGTCAATGAGATTATACCGAATGGTTGCCAGCGAAATTTGTCTGATTGCATAATCAGCACCAAGATTCCTTCTTGGGTCTTAAGGTATCAGGTATTGTTAAAACTTTTTTAGTCAGTCGATAACCAAGATCTGGTCAAATTTTTAGCTGTGAAATTTATCGAGTGAAATAGCAACTTCGCGTAGTTTGAGTCCATTGTTTAAAATAACATATCAAATGAGGCGTCGACTTTGAAAATGGGATACATTTTTCATTACTTGTCAAAAAAAAGGTTATCTTAATTTTCTAAAGTTTTTCCTCCCCTATGGCTTGGTAAAATTGTTCCTATTCAAAACAAACTAAATGTCATTGTAATTTAAGGTACTGAAAACACATTTATTAAATTTATAAAGGTAAAACATTTATAAAAAAAAAAAAAAAAAATTCTTTCATTTACGTAAACGGTACATTGCAATAGTACAGTTAAATAAAGAAACTATAGCGTGGACATAAGTATCTTCTTTCCTGGGACAAAGTAAAATTCGAAAATTTTGGTCTTGACATCAAAAAATACATCAGCGAAATTGTTTTTTGGAAATTGATGGGAACCCATGAATGAAAAGAAAATTATTTGTATTATGGTCTGCAATGTATTTTTATAAAGTTATGCCGTTTTTTGTATCTTCTAAGATGATTTACGATTTGCACTTATCCCACTTTGATAGTCTACCTATTAAATATGATTATAATTATTTAGTTATATCTCAATATATAAACTTAATCGGGTATCTTTTATACCTGCAGGAAGGTAGAGGTTAAACAATAAAGGCAAATAAGCAGTAAGAAAATAAGGAAATTCTGACATCTGATATGTTAATGTGTTTTGTTCAAACTTGTTTTTTGTGTTTTAACTCACGACAGAATTTTTTTTTTAATATTCATAAAGTCGTAGGTATTTATATATAGAGCTATACCCCGAATGAGAGAAATATAAACTTAATAAACATTTTTGTATTAATTATATGGAGGCTTTTTGTACCCAACTTACTTAATAAGTAATTTTATGCTATTCAATTATTTTATTACGTAAATTCAAATATGTTGTATTAATTCTGATTATTATATTTCCACTTCATTATTTTCTTATTTCTCATTTTAATACGAGAAGGTATCGCAGAAGTTAATATTACTATGAACATGGATTTAGAGTCTGTGTGTAAATGAAGGAGAATAATCTTTCCCCTCAATAATAGCGCCTGAAACAACGGAATAAATCGGAAGGTTAGAATCGATAGTACTATGTTCTGGACGCGTGAAGGGGTGGAGCGCCTCATAGATACAGACATCCTCATTTCCTATAATAATAAAGCAATATTGTGAGTATCATTGCACAAAATGGAAAAAGCATCTCACAGATAATATGCGACTACTTATGCTTCGTTTTGAGGCGCAACTTATTGCTAAAGTTTTTTTTTTTTTTTTTTTTTTTTTTTTTTTTTTTGTATATAATCTGAACTATTATACTAAGTTATTCTTATCGATCTGCTCTTGAGTAAATATTATTTAGACATTTTTAGATACGCCTCCAAGCGATTGTAGGAGGGTGCATTATTTATTTGACCTAACCCAGAGCTCTAAAAAAAAAAATATATATATATATATATAGCTTTATTGAATACATAAATCCCTGATTCAGTTCCGCTTCTGACGTAATATCCCTCAATTACCCACCCCTGTCATAAATTATGTATCTGTATTATTCACTTTGAATAGATTCCGTTATTGTTCAAGGTTTTATCCTTCTTATGACGTGATTAACTGTTCATTACGTCATCTGAGATCGTGATCCAGCGCTGATCCCTCGGTAATCTATACCAAACCAAGAACCCAAAAGATGAAGAACATATTACATCTATTTTATTATTTCTAGTGATTCAAAAGTATTTAATTTTAGGCTATTTTCTACTTGATGTAATATTTTACCCCCGAGTCTTTATTAAATTTGTGGTTATTTTCATTTAGATGGATAGCGAAATTGGAATTTTGGGTCTTATTAGTGTATGCTCTTATATGTTCATTTACTCTTTGATTTACTGATCGTCCGGTTTTTCCCGTGTATTTTGCTTCACAGTCATTACATTTTAATTCGTATACGCCGCTTTTTTGGAAAGGGTCTATTTTGTCCTTCGGTGAAGGGAAGTATGAAGACAATGGCTTATCTATTTTAAATGCAGGGTTTAAACCTAATTTTTTTAATTCTTTCCCGACTTTAGCGGATATTGGGCCGTAGTATGGTATCAAAATATATTTTTTAGGGGTAGCTTTATCCTCTGGGGGTGTTTTGTATATATTATTCATAGTTTTTTTATGTATTTGTTTTCTTAAAATATTATCGATTGTGGTTTTACTGTATCCGTTGTTGTTAGCTATAGTGTAAATCGTTTGTATTTCTTTGTTAAAATTTCGTTCATTTAGCGGTATATTTAAAAGCCGGTATATCATGCTATGAAATGCTGCGAGTTTGTGTGTTAGTGGTCTCCTGGCATTGTTGTCTATAACTACATCTGTGTATTTATCTATATCTACATCTCTATATCATCATGCGTACCTCAAGTTATTTGTTTAATAATAATGTATTTTTTCTTTTTCTTTTTTTTTTTTTTTTTTTTTTTTTTTTTTTACTATCGATAGCATAATATTGTAACCCATTGTCTTGCTGTTTTATTGCGTCTCAGAATTATTCTAATATTTACAATAGAGTTAAAAATATTCGTCCTTCACATTTAATTAATACTAATCTCTAAAATAAATTTTAATGGCAGTTTCCATGTAAACAATACGCACTAAATACGTAATATTTACATCTATTTTATATTAGTTTGCAATTTTAAGAACTACGTCATATATTAGGAGCACAATCGGATATGAATAGGATATTAAATAAAATATATTATAGTTTTTAAAAAACACGTTTTAACAGCAAACCGAACTAAAAATATGAAAATAAATTTAATTCATGAATAGTTTGTGTTACGGCGATAAAAAGCTCGACAATGAGTTATGATTTATTTATTTGGAATAAAATTTAAGTAAAACTTTCACTTTTTGCTAGGCAGACCCCTTTTTTGGGGTAATTTGACCGGACTAAGGGAGGACATCAGAACAAAGTTGTGAAATTATTGTATTGTCATTGTTCTTTGAAACAAATCCAAATTTTCAAGTCAATCAGATTTGCTAGAAATTGGTGAAAATTACCTTTTACATACAGGTCAGGTTAGTAAAAGCGTATTAATAATTAGTATTTTTTACTTTTATTTAATTGTTTTTTATTGATTCAAACCTGTCTTCAAATTGAAGACAATCAGCGAAAGTTCTGAAAAAAAAAAAATAATACATTTAAAACATGAGGGTGACCAGTAAGTACCCTTCGGTACCTCCTCCTGATATTACTTTTATGATTAAATGTTTACATTTTGTACTGTTGTTATTATAGCGTCCCCTTATAAAAAAATTGCATTAAATGATTTAAACTTATGAATATTTATTGATATTAATATTTCTAATTTTTTAAAGACAATTATCTCGCCCTATTGGAATCCTTTGTCAGGCTATTTATTCAGATAATGGAAAAAACTGGCTTCAAGGCTGGACAGTTAGCTCATCTTCGGTGATATGAAACTTCAATGCTGCCAAATATTATCGCCTTATGGAGAATTTTCGAATTTCTTGAATTTACTATTGAAAATATAGAAAACAAATTACAAAAATAATGTGTATGGGTGTTTTGTTTGTCCCTACTATTTAGAAAATCAATGTGGCCATGGGAAACCTATAAAATTTTTGCTTATAATAATCGGCCGTCATCATCATAATGTTGCACTGTATATATATTTGTGATTATTATTGGTACATCCTATTAAATAAACTGGTCTCTGCTAAAAGTGCTTCAGTCCAAACTTTTTATAAAAGGATTACCCACGCCAGCACGCTAAACGTGTATGTTTTGGCAAAATATGACAATTTTGACGTGTTCAGTGGGCTGGTGCGGGCATTTCACGGAACTTGATCAAAATTTAATATATTAGGTTTAATATTAAATTTAATCAGCTTTGAAATGGAAAAATGAAATTTTGGATCGGACCAGTAGTTTTAGAGTTACAGCAAAAAGAGTACGTATACTCTTAATAATTCGTGTTTTCACGAAGAAGTGCTACTTACCGCCAATCTTTAGGCGCTTGTGGTGGCCAGATCGCTCAACAGATTTTAATGTTATAAAGATTAAGTAAATAAAGTTTAATATGACGTTTTACAGCTTTTGACAAAATATTGTATTTTTCCCTTTCCTACAGCTCTAAAACTATTGACTGCAAAAAAAAATGAATAGAACCAAATTTGTTGGAAATTTGATTTGCTCTAATAATGTCTAGTTGATGAACTTTGAATGATTTTTTTTTTCATTATATAATTTTTTTTTTAATTTTTATAATTAGTAAATATAAATATTTTCATTATTATCGTTCGATTTGTAATAATTTACGTAAACATTATAACAGTAAAAATTTTGATTCTTTGATCCAGTTGAAAACATACACACAAAATTAAAGTAAATTTAATGCTTTACAAACTTGTTTTAATATTATCCTCTGAAATGGTCACGGCACCCGAAGCAAACGTTCGACAAAAAGTGAGGTGGAAATGATTTTTTTTCCCGAAAATTATCGATTTTCAATAACGTATATCTCAAAAAACGTAATTAGTTTTAGTTTTTATTCTATATATAGTTTTCATTAGTTATAGTTAACATATTTTTCCAGGAGTCCACAGTTTCCGAGATCTAATCGAAATACCCAAAATTGGACCTTCTACCCTCCCCTCCCCACCGTAAGCTCACCCCCCATGGGCAGAGATGTTTACTAACGAATCCCTGAAGTAAAAAACAATCGCATATTTCATGCACTCTACACCCCCTGATTTTTGCACTCATAGACTGGACTATTCAGAAAAATCGTTTTCAATTTAACTCATTTTATTATTTATAACTGGTGGACTGAAGAAGCCCTTTTTACAGATACCGATTCAAAATATTGAATTTTATTTATTTAAATACAAATAAACAAAAACAACACCGATTTTTAGTATTAGCGTAACAGTATTTAGGTCGGATTAAATATTTTTTATAAATTATGCTGGCATTTCTGCATACTTTGCAAGCCTTCATCAGGGTACTACTATGTTGGCTAAATGAAAACAGCGTCATCCTCCTTATGTCCTCATCACTTCGTAACCCGATTAGATTATTTAATATTATATTATTATATATATTAATTTATTCGGTATCTTTTTCTTGTACATATACTGTTGATATTCATCTTTTGTTCATTGTTTGTATGCATATTATGCAAGAATAGACTGTCATTATTCTAGGGGATTGAGTTCTATAACAAAAAGGATTTTATTCTATATCTCTTTGGCAGAACACCTATTTATTTTTATTTGTAACTACATGTTTAGGAGACATGTTTCATCTTCAGACTTCTCCTAATCAGTGATTACCTTCACATTTTCAATTCTCACATGTTTCTATGAAACAAATAAAAATAAATAGGAGTTATGCCAAAGAAATATATAATATAATTATATCTCCTTCAGCAGAAAAGGTTATATAAAAAGGATATTGCAATTTATTTTTTAAAGAAAAGCGAAACATCGGCAATATCATCCTCTACTTTGCTATCTAGTTTGTGTTATGATTTCTTCTTTTCAATATTTTTATCGATCAGAACATATTAGTATTAAAGTATAAAGTTAAATGTTTGAATAATCGCTTGCAAGGCCCTTCCTTATCTTCATTGAACCTAAACTAAGGTTAGGATTGGTTTTCTCTCTAGCGAACAGAGGTCTTAATTTTATCTCTCTAAAGACGTAATTAGGCGAAAACACAAATTAGAAAAAAGTTTTAATTCGACCTTTTTTCTTTTTTTATATCCCTACTAATTAATTTTTAAAATGGCGGCTAGAGCTAAAGGAAAAGATGTAACGAAAATATTGAAATAAATCGATTGCACGTCGCAATCGATGATGTTTATTTTGGACGAGGCGAGGTTAGAGCTCCCAAAGGATATCAGTTCTAAATTATTTATTAAGCTATTGATTTTACAAATAATTAGGGGTAGGCATCGATTATATTAATATAAATTATTTACAAAATCATGAATATTTTAAAGTATTATTAAAGTTGGAGCAGCTTTTCTGAAATAATCTTTTAAAACCACCCGAATATTTTTGACGTGGATATATCTTTTGGTTGGGAGTTTGTACTTTTTTGGTGTAAGATCTTTTCACTCTCATTATGATACTCTAGCTTTGTTGTTGTTCGGATCGAAAATTTGACGATATTTCCCTTATCAGAAATTTAATGTAGAATATTTTTTGTAATGTAACATTAGTCGCTAGAATCGATTTATAATTCCTTACATCGTTTAGGTGCTAGTTTGTCACAAAAAAGTCAGTTTGTAACGTTTTTTTCATCTTCAAAATGTTAAACCTTTTTTTCAAGCTTTGGATCTGTTCGTGTTTCTCTATTCGAAAATTTTCGAACACTTCCCTTATCATAAATTTAACGGAGGACATTTTTAGTTTTAAAACCATTTGTCGCTAGGATCAACTGTTAGGCGCTATATTGGTTTGAATAAAAAGAATTACATTTGAAACCCCTCTTTTCTTTTAACTTTGTTTATTTCGTATAACCATTAATTTTAAGGTTAATTATTAATTTAAGTAATTTGATATTTATTAAAAAATATAAGACAACTGCCGCAACGTAATCGTTTTTGCGAGAAAATGTTCTAATAATTACATGTTTAACAAATCTCAAGTATAAAAGTTTCAACAGACTCAGCAGTCGAGTATAATTTTAAAAAAAAACCCTCAAATAATAAAAATTATACTTGATAAATAATTGTATTATACAAAGCATTCACTCCTCTTTATTAATAGTAAAAATATGTAACATGTTTCGGGAAACAAGGTCATCATCAGACTGAAAACAGTATTTACAATTTACTATAATCACACTACATTTTCTAACATCAAAACAATACAATTCTAATTTCAATCTACTACAATATATCTCATTATAAATTACCTTTAAAACAATCTCTTGGTGTTAACACACCGTCTCAGTTTCATTTACATTGTCTATAGAATACCTCTTCTACTTTATGGGTACAAGGGTCAATCCTAATGTCAACTATTGTTATTAGTACTAAGTTGGCCAATCTTATATTATTAATTTACTAATCACACCTTCATATATAGATCCTATTTTATCTGTGTCCGTTTTATAGTTTATTGCATTATTGATTGTTTTATTAATGTATATCGCTTCTTTTATTTTTCTATTATGTGTTTTGGTTTCATGTTGCAAGATTTTAACGTTATCAAAATTGAATTTGTGGTTCAGTTTTTGTGCGTGTTCTAATAGGGCTGTTTTATTGTTGTTTGATTAGCTTATTTTTTTAGTGTCGTATTTATGCTGATTAATTCTTTTATATAAATTCTGCTTAGTTTCTCCTACATAATGTTTATTACAATCTAAGCAGTCAATCTTATATATGATATCTTTCTTATTCATATGTTCTATTTCGTTCTGTGTTATTATATTTTTTTTTATTTTATTTGTGTTATATAATGCAATGTCTATTTTAAAATTTTCATTTCTTAATTTCTTGATTACTTTTTGAGTTAATTCTGGTATATATTTTAATCTTTTATATTTCTTAATATATATTGTATTGTTTATATTATTTGTTATTTTTTTCATTATTTTTAACACTTTGATCTATTTCTTCTATTTTATTTTCATTATTCATTGTATTACCATAATATTCAGTTATTTTCTTTTGTTCTATTACTCTAGTGTTTTTATTATTATCTGTGTTTGGTTTCAGTATATTATTATTCTTTATTTCCTTTCTTAATGTTTGTTTATTATTATTTCCATTGGTTTCATTATTTTTTACATTATTTATATTTATATTCTTATGCCATATGTTAGGAAATCTGTTAACTAACTTATTTCAACTTTCTTCCGGTTGACGCAGGCAAACCAATTATTCTTAAATATAGAAATATAGAATTGATGTTCTTATAAAAAAAAAAAACAACCTGTTTATGAAAAACTTAATATATAAGTTATTTTTATTATACCTACCACATTAAGATGGGAATTGGTTGAGATATGGAAGATACAACGAAAAACAGTTTATTTTCTAGCAAATAAACATGTTAGGAGATAGCTAACTACAGATTTTTTTTTTTCTTCTTTCTTTTTCATTTTTAAATTATTTTTATTATTTATTTATTTTTATGTTTGTATCATCTTAGTCACATCCAATTTTTGTTATTTTAGACCTGATGAAGACCTGCAAGGCAGTTCGAAACGTTGGCACGCCAAAATATAAGTTTTTCATTTAAAAACTGGCTGTGTTTATTCAACCTTGACTGCACCCCTGACAAATTCATCTCCTTAGAAAAATAGTTTAAATTTCTGTTTCACTATCATATTTTTTTTAAATTAAGTATTATTACTTTATTCAGACTCTTTAAAATGTGCATTTTACATTTTGAAAATATCGTCCTCTTGATAGCAAGAAATAAAATGGCAGCCAATTCTTTATTGAAGATAAGGAAAACCTAAAGATAAATATATTCAGTATCTAAGAGGTTTTATGATTCACATTGCATTCCTCCTGGCCAACTTGTATATAGGAATGTTGATTACTACCTTAGCCTTCCTTTCTGCATTAATCCTATTTTATAATATTTTCTTCATTTCTCTCCTGTAATTTATTTCTTTTTTTAATTATGAATATATAAATATGTTCCCATTTTTACTACTATTTTTAGCATTATCACAATTGGAAATATAAAACAAGCTTGCAAGAGTAAATTGTTGATTATAAGAACCATTTTTGAAGAACTCCAATTTAATTACAAATTTACAAAAGGTGCACTGCCATATCAATCTACGAGGGGAGTCATTAGTATGGGTGGAACTGGATAGTGAATGTGTTAGAAGATTAGAATGGTTTTGATAGAATTTCGAAAAGTTAAGAGCTATGAGATCGGTAAAAAAATAACTCCTTAAAACAAATATACGTAGTCAATTAACAGTGGCAGTATGTATTAAACAATTAAACATTTTGATAATATTTATAGGTCATAACCCAAGTATGTTCTTTTGTGCTAACGTTAATTAATAAAAATATTTACTTTTAAATTAAAGCGTTTGTCTGTGTTTCAGCTGCCTGTCTGTTAATTTGGTCATAAATATTAATAAAATAATCTTTCTAATTTTTATAATTGAAGAAGTGTGTTTGGTGACTTGAATCTTTTAAGTATTTAATAGGGATCACTCAAAGGAACAAAACAAAAAGAATTCTTAAAATTGACAATGTATTACTTTAATATGCTAACGTTTCGGCCATAGCTTTGATGGCCATCATCAGGGTTAAAAACTAATAAATATCAAATACAGGAACAGAAAATATACTAAAAGGTAAAATAAATATAGAAGAAATAAATGAGAAAGGAAATTAAATGAATTGCTAATAAAGTATGGAACACGATTAATAAACAGTTTAAAAATATAATATAATGAAAATATGAAAATTAGCTTTGAATGGTAATATTTATTAAGATGAGAAAAATACAAATTGTATTGGCATAGAACAATGAAAAATAAATAGGTAAGTGAATTATACAGTGATAAAGACTATAAATAACTTTAAAAGATTATATAAACCAATTATACATGTAAAGAGTGGTTTTAATGTGAACAATTAGTTTCTGATGTTTAGACTAAATTAAATTTAAGACGAGTTTAAATTGTAAATTAAATAATAAAAAGTGATTATTATTTTTCTAGTTTGCTGTAAAGAATTTAATGTTTGAACATTTGTTTTTAATAATTAATTATTTTTTTAGTATACCTTTATAATTAGGTTATAAAATGTTCTTATGAATTTCACAAAAATTCAGTAGTTTGGTGGAAATAAAAGTGGCGATATTAGTAGCAAAAATTAAAACTTACTGAATTAACCATCACTAAATGTTTGAATAAAACATTACGAAGAATATGAATGGTACAAAATTCCACGTGTGTTCTGCATTTTCCCATGTTGGTTCTGACCTTGAAGAGTGATTTGGACTGAGAGGAATGAAGTTATGATTATGTGATATTCAACACCCGTATTTTTGCTTGACGATTTCAAATAGAAATTTTTTGTTTAGTCATAGGAGATACATTATTTTTGCTTGTTGGATGCTATTATCGTATATTTCTAACAAAATTATCTTGTATATAAATTAAAATTAAAATAAAGAAACTTTTCTTCAATGAAATTCTTTAAGTTAAACATAGTTGTTAGGTACAAGTACTAGTTAGTAATAGGTCTAGCTGTAGTTGACGTAAAATATATGTGCTGTTGTATTTTTTATACTAATACATAATGCTGCCGATTACTATATCTGTGTCTTGTAAGATGGATGAGTATCCATGATGTAATTTGCCTGTTTGGCATTATTGTAATTTATTTTCAATGAAGTCTTGAAAAAAAATTGATTTTAGATAGTTCCCTATTTGAATCAAATTACAATAATAAAAGGTTAAATGTAAGTATTAAACAAAAATGTTTTATGAAGAATGTAAACAGAATGTAACAGGTACTTAAATTAGTAATAGTTTAAAAAAATACTTTTTTAAAAATTAATATTTTTTTTTTTAATTTCTGAATGCTACATTAATTTTTAATTATTTTAAAATGTTTTAAGAGCGTATGCCTAATGTCACCTTCTTCCGCCATGGATTCCTCTCTGTACCATTACGCTGTAAATAATGGCGTGCCCATGCCATCCTTACTGGCCCGGTTCAAAATTTCATTTCAAGGTGGAAACGGTTCTTGTTGAAGAAAATAGTTTCTCCTTTAGTACACCCTCTTATCTGGAATCGTTAGTCGGTCTACGTCAGTTGGTTCAAATAATGCCGGAATTCAGAAACCGATCAATGCTGCTACTCAACTTATATTATTTGCTAAAAAGGATTACCAAAACATTCCATCAATAAAATAAATAGTTTCGTTGCAGGATACAAATTACCTCAGGCTCCACTTATTGACCCTTGTCAGGAATGCGCTAGACACTAGAGTTTCTGATCTGACAAAAGGATTCATTGAGAATCGGATTTAGAGAATAGAGCGCATTTTCCATTTCAACAGAACTGAATCTATGAGGAATGCTTACTGTGCTACAAGGGCTATGGGGCGATATATTATAATTATTTATTATTATTATTATACAAATTACCGGTGAAAGACCAGGATATTCGGTAGACCACTAAAAGCTATATATACTGTGCTTTTAACATTTATCTTATCTTTTAACTTTTAAAATTATCTTATACAACGGTGTTTCCGTTGAGTTTCCGTGAGGTCAAACTTTCCTTCCACTTTTTCCTGTCATTACCTCTTCATTATCTCATCCTCCCATTTCCTTTCTGGTCATCCTCTTCTTCTATTTCTAGGAGGGTTTCATCTTCTCACCATTTCATGCAATCTTCCAGGAGGCATGCGACGCACATTTCCATTTTAACTTATTTTCATGACGTGTTCCATCACGCACTCCACAATTTACATTTTTTTCCTTATGTTCTCATTTCTTACCCGATTTGCTCTGGTTTTCATCTCCTTCAGTAGTCTATCTTCTTGGTGAGGAACCACGTTTCAGCTCCATATATAAGGATGTCTTCAATCAATGATAAATGAAATATTCGTGTTCTAAAATTATCTAAAAATTATTTAATAATTCTCGATCCGGAAATATAGTATAAGAAGCTGACTTTCTGAGATTTATTGAAATCGAAAAGAAAAATATTTTTTATTCTATTCATTTCATCTTTCGTTCCATTGATTTCAGTATGATGTTTTCTTATTGCCTAAAGTATATATTTCTTGCGTCCGTATTCATACTGCTTTTATTGAAATGTTATTTCTTTTAAATCTTATTTAGTTTTTTTAATTTAGCAACTGTTACTAACAGAGATATAATTCTCACCATTGAACTAACTTCTAATCCTCTTCCTCTTGTTGATTCTCCATTTTTTTCATATTTTTGTTTTGTATAATCTTACGTTATTTGTGTCAATTTTAATGATTGATTTGATGAATAAATGAAATGATTGTTTAGAAGCTTATCAAATATAGCTCGGCCTCGACAGATAACGAGGATGATGAGGCAGCCTCGTGGTAAACAGTTGAGTTGTATGGACAGATTGGCTCCATCCTCCTCACAGTATATTAATTTGTTGTGGGATTAGTCTGGGTCATCAGCCCTAAAAAATCTGTATCTAAGTACTAGGAATATATTAATGCTGTAGATACATAAAATTTACTGAGAGATGTCGATCTCTCAGTTTACTCACCAATTAGCTGTTACTTGTATGTATTAGCTGGAACTACTGTTACCTTCTTTCTATCATTATAAATTTCATACTGAAGGTTGAGGTATCAGTTTTAAATCCGTCTCCGCTTTGACATTTCCAATAGGTCCCTGAAGCAGGCACCTGAGGTAGGCCATATCCTTGGCAGGCTGCCTGATGTTTGTCGCCAGTTCTGTCCGTTGTAGATCTGCCTAAGTCTGCACCTTCCAGTCTATCAAGATGCTTTAATGAGTTTTTTGTTAATGTGGCTAACTATAAGGTTATATAAACCGTGTTATACATATTTTAATTGAAATAAAAAGGCTTTTCCCTAACGCTCATACTTACTTATTGTAGCCATCAGTCCCAAACCTTGTAAAAAACCCTTGTTCGTTGACATTTCAGGAAATAAACCTTTTTTTCCCACAATAAATAGTTGTAAGGGTGTATATATGAAGCGTAGAATTACAAAACCAGTGAAATCCATTTTTTAAAATTTTTCACAGTTGATCGACAAAGGTAAAGGTCAGATGGGATTTGGAAGGGGAATTATTCTTAGTACGGTCGGTTTCAATGTGATTTAACTGTTTTTTTTTTTTTTAGAAAACGTTTCACCTAAAGGCAGTCTAGTAGACAAACTATTCAATAAAAAAAAATTAAAAAAGAAATCTGAAAACTTGACCTAGCTGGTTTTGGAATTCCTCGCCTCAATTATTTTAAAAAGATGAAATTTTGACGAAAATGTTCTTTCGATGTTTGGGACCGCTAGTGACGATTTAGCATACCACCATGCACCGGACCTACCATGTTACTTTATTCGTTTAACATGTTGAAAACTAAAACCTTATTTCACAAAATAAATATTTATTAAATTTGTTTACATTTATTTATGTATGAGGGCATACGAAATTCATCTTTTGGGACTTCACTAAATACTTCCATCTAATTCTCGTAACCTTGCAATCCAAAATAACCTCACTGCACCTTACTATGGCACAAATAAACTTATCCATAAAGATCATAATGTTGCTTATTTAGCCCAAACCAGATACCTATACTTTCATAGTTAGGCTCTCAACTTGCTTCAAACTCAATTTCTGATAGCTCTCAGACAAAAAAAGAAGATGACCGATGTTCTAAAGTAAAACTTTATTGAAGTACTACTAATGAGTAGTTCTTTACTAGTTATTGACATGTCATTGTAATAATTTTCCACATGTAATCATTGTCATTTGTAATGATAGTTCAGACACTATCTCTGAAAAGTGTAACAAGTGGCTGTTCAATTAGATAAGTGTTATTAGAATTCATTTATCTAACTTATCATTTTTTTAGGCTTCCAAGAAAGTCTTTACGAAGGATTTAGTTGAATGATACATATAGCTGAAGATAAAATAACTAATTATTAAGTAAGTGATCCTTACAAACTCCCGTTTATATTGCCTCTTACACAAATTTTTGTTTAATTCATACTCAATCTGCTTTAATATCTTTATAAACAAGTTTAAAACAAATTTAAACTAAATGAACTGCTCTTTCTGTCCTCAAGGCCATTTTCTTTTCTGCTCTAGATTGTATTCTTAATAAGAATATTACAGTTCACTGTTGAGTATTATAAGAAGTAGATGATCAGGGATGCAGTGAGGAGAAAGGAAAAAAAAACAACGTCCAAGTGAAAAACTTTTATGGAGTTTCGAAGTTGTGATCTGCCTTGCAAGTCTTTTTTCTGTTGAACAGTCATCAATTGTCTCCTCTCCTAACTGTTTCGGTAGCTCTGAAGAAGGCTTGCAAGGCAGGATCATCTTCTTATAAAATGTATTCAGTTCTAAAATTGATTATCATTTTTAGCAGTGGATTTTGTAAGGATCACTTTTGTTACTGATCATCATCGAAAAACGATCAGTAACACAATACAAAACTTTTTCAGCTATTCAAGAAAACGTTTGATAGGTGTTAGCTCAATCTCCTGCATAATAATTTTTCCATCCTCGTTTCCTAGACTTGGGCGAGGAGCCTGTGCTGGGAAGGACATTAGTGAGGCCATCGTGGAAGGGATACGCCGGCAGAATATTCGTTACCTTACTTCCTCATTAATATGGTGTTAATGCCTTGTTGTTCGCGTATGTATCAGTTCCTGGAGGACAATGGGCCTGTATTTATGCGAGAATGGTGAGCGAGTGGAATAATTTATTCTCCAATCGTTGCTGCTCATGTAAATTTTTAAGTCGTGGAGCGATTGGGAGTTAAGTCATGGAGGACCAAGACCATGACCTTGCCACAACCAGGGTCGCGGGTCGTTGTCCCGGATCTTCCACTTCTTCTGGAATGTATCTCCGTGGTTTACTCCAACTGGGTTATTGTGGCTGCGTTATGATCTATTTCAGTTCGAACAACTGTCAAGTCTCATGTTAATTTATTATAAGTGTTTTATTTAACTACAATCAAGCAACTTGGTTATTGCTTGAATTAACACTTTATCAAATAATTTAAAAGACTGTTTATTTGTTGATGTATTTTATGAAAATAACTTATCCACAACCAGATAATATAAATACCAGGATATGTTACATTATTAGTTTGTTAAATAAATTCCCCTACTTAGGTTATTCCATTTATTCCATCTTTTAGAAAGGTTTAAAGAAAGTCGAAACCAGGGTAGTATAACCAATCTTCTTTGCAAATGTCCCTCAAGTCATCGGCAGTGAATTGGGAAAAATTAACATAATTATCACTTTTTCTCCATCTTTGCCTAAATATGAAATTAGAAGGTTCTCTTAATTTTTTTTTATCACCTTCCTAAATCCTGTAATTACTATAAAAATAACATTTGTGTGGAAATAGATACTTTAAAGCCTTAATAAGAGGCTCAATTTAACCAATTTGTTATAACTTAGATATAAAAAATATCTACTACTAGACTTTTAGTACATTCAGATAGTAAAAAAGAGGGGGGAGAGAGAAAATGTGGTAAACTTACTTATATCTCATTTATTCTAGTCTATTAATATTTAAGATTTTTTAAAAACTTATTTCGCAAATTATTAGTACCTCTTCTTTATCTTCATTTATAAAAATTTTATATTTTTAATTTACTTTTAATAGTGTTGTTGTTAGTTTATTTATTGGTATGGTTTTTCTTGCCAAGCCTTTTGTGTTTATTTTCTTCAACTTCTTCAAGGTTTAAATGTCCGTATATTCCATGAAAGAGCTAATTGAGTGAGTGAGCGAGAGAAAAGAATATCCTCCATCTCTTTCAGTGATCAATATTGAATGAGCTGGGAATTGTGGAAATTACTGGTAGTTCTCATCCGATCCCGGATACGAATTTCGCCCATCTGTGATAATAATGATTCGATTATTCTTCTCTCTTTAGAGTTGTTAAGCCTTCGGTATGTAGCTTAATGGCAAAGTCTCGCGAGATTTACAATATATCCTTATATTCATATTATTTTATTTGTTTAGTTTACATTTATATTTACATATGTTATTTAATTATTGAAGAACGGACATGTTTGATATATGGAGGTTGTCGTGAAGAATAATACAATATGGCTCTAAGGTATCTGTTTTAACGGAAATTTTATTCTATAAAGAAGGAAAATGATTAAAATACCAAACTGAAAAGTACACAATCTTGATGACAGTTAGGGACATTGCATTTAGAGGTTCAAATAATCTTGCATGAGAACTTTGTGATTGAGATTTTAAAGAAACCTGCCGTTGTTTTTATTGGTTTTAAGGTTCTTACTACCGTTTGTTATCTATGGTTAATAAAAATATACTTTTTATTTTGAAAAAAATTTTGGTCGTTCTATATTATCTATGTAAATAAAAAAAAATTGTTACCTGTGAGCCGAAGGAAGTTTTAGCTTATTCTAAGCTCTAAACTCATTTCGTTGGTTGAATTGCTCAAATTACATCCTTGATGTGTGTGGTTGTACCTTGATGCCTCTATGTGGTTTTCATCATACCAGATAGTAATTGTAGGTTTCTTTGTAAGTCAAATTATATTTTAGTACTGGCATCACACCTAATTCAAATAAAATACTCGGATTCGTTTTTAATTTAAACCAGTGTTTTAATGTAAGGGGGTTTGAAAAGGTATAAATACATATCTAACTTTTTTCTATCAGCTGACAATGTTTATTGATTCGATAAACTTATAATATAATAAACGACTAGTTTAAGTTCTAGTAACTAAAACTATAACAATTAGAGGTTTTGGCCTTTCAAGTCTAAGATGTATATAAATTGTAAAATTCTAAGTAGTATCATTGTTTCAGGGAATTCATGATAATTGTTTATCTAAAAAGTTAGTAGAAATATTAACATCGGTTTGAGAGACATCAACGTGCTGTTTTCACACAGAAATCAAGAATTTGTAAATAATATTTTTTTTTTTTAAATAAGCAACATATTTTCTGTTTCTGTAGTTACACTAATCTGCTACAAATACATATATATACTCTGCTTATATACACTTAGCAGAAACAAATTAGAAATAATAATAATCCCAAATACCAAATTTATTTCTTATATAAATAAAATAAAAACTAAAGACTCATTAAGAAAATTAAGAGGAAAAAAATACTTTTAAATTATAAGTAATATTTTCTGTTTTTCGGTAGAACTGAAATAGTCAGTTTTTTTTTAGGATAATTGTTTCCAAAACTCATTGTTGTTAATTCAGGAAATTCAATTCAGATCTCCATGAATATGAGATAGTATTTTTTGAAGAATACTAATTTGGAAATGAATTTGAAGCAATACACCGTGTAATCAGGTCTATTTGGTCCACCTTTCTTATCTTTTACCCGTTAGAGCACTTAAGGGCGCTAAAGCCCCAACAAACTGCACCTTTTAGAGATCTTTTCTTCATTCTCCATTTCGTCCTATTATCCCTCTAGTGTTCATTATTTATTCATATTAACATCTGAGGCGGGAAAATCTATTCATAGCTTCTAACCAAATCAATGAAAATGTTTAGGTATATTTCTGCTCAAACTTTCATTAGAAAATCTAGGGAAAGTGGTTTAAGAAACGACATTCCTGTTTTCGCTGCCATGATTCTACCATACATCACGTTATGGAGTTGCCTGGAAGATTACAACATATGATTTATTATCTGTCATTAGTTGATTAAGGACTCAAAACTTTAACGATATTTATGTCCAATCCTTGATCGGGGTTTACATTACAAGAGTCTACCTCAATATTAGCTGTAATAATAATAAAATTATGAGAGTACGATCCATATTCAACTACGATTCATATGGCTCATTATTAAACTCTAACTGATTTTCCATTTGGTCGTATGTATGAATTATAAATTCGTTACAAAGATAGTGCTTTTCATATAACAGAAATGAAAATAAGTCTACTGAACAGACAATCTTTGCTGCCGTTGCCTGTTGTCTCTATTCCTTTGTTAATCAGTAAACTTTTAATGTATAAATATACCATACATTTAATTTTATTTAATATATTCCTGACTGTTCAGCCTTTTTCTCACGTTGGTTTTTGTTTGCTCCTGTTGATGTTCTATTTACACTTTAAATATTTTTTTGTTTTCGTGTCTTAACCTTTATATCCATACCTCAATTCTTTTTTTTTTCTTCTATTTATCGAATACAAATAAGTAAAATTGTGTCAATTTTAAAAATTGAGCTTAAAGGGAGTTAAACCAATAAATTCCCTTCGTGCCTGGTACGTACCTCCGCACAATAGAAAATCGATTCACACATTGTTCGATTGAGGACAAGCGATTATCTAAGCGGGCAGAGAGGCAGTGTTGCCAACATAAGTGAAACCAGGGGCTGAGGCAGACAGGGTTAGCTAAATGGCGGCTGTGATGAATGGGCGGGAGCTGGACCCCGCTGTGACGTCAGCCCTGTTGTCGGATCTACACCGCGTGACGTCAGCACCTGCCTAGCACAACAGCCACTCCTGTTATTCATTATTCCTATTCGTCTGCCAGCTCTTCTTCTCTATCTATGTATATATTGACTGGACAGTTTGTACACGATAATTGAGATGCTATAATATCGATTATCTAGTTAACTGTCGATAAAATTTATCTATTATCTTAAATTTAATTAGTGAGGTTGTCTTATCAACAATCATAGTCCTGTAAAGTAAACAAGGTTCGATAACTCTATTTGTATTTATCACTTCAAGTAGATATAAGACATTACAATCGTTGAACCAACATTAAAAACAATGATAACAATTTAACTATGTGTATAATGGTTAAAAAATGAAGGATTGTGTTTCCAACTATTATAAAAGATGTATAGTATGAAGCTAATGAAGCAAGGTACGTTGGATTAAAAGTAAGATGACATTCAAAATTTTATTTTTCAATATTCCTTTGTTATTTATAACCAATCCATTTTTAACATTACATCTTTAATATAAATATTATGAACACCACAAACACCTCGAAACTTCAAAACTTGACATTCCGTATTCACCTGTCCTCCATATCGTAAAACAAGATCTGTAATTTATATTCAGATATTTAAATGAATAATACAAGCGAGGATGTTAAAATTTTAGCCGATTTAGTCTCCTCCCTCGTTTGGTATCCTCATCAGCTCTGGTGGTATGGACTAAGTTGTCCGTCCGAAAGTTGACAAAATGCGATTTTTTGCAATCGTTATATCCCAAATCATTTACTTGTATATAGTTGTTAATGGCATTACCATACTGACAGCAAGCAAATCGAAAAGATAAAATTTTCGCTGTTTGTCGAATCTCGAATATCTACTTTTGCTAACATTTAAGGCATATTATTTTAAATTATAGAATATTCAGAATACTATAAGTTATACAATCTAAGAAGTTACTTTTGTTTTCTCTTTGATTTATGCCACCTTAGTTTTTTTTCCTTTATGTAATCCATTAATTCGCATTCCAAGTTTAACAATAGAATACTTACTTAATGTATGGATGTTGATAGTTGTAATTTCGAACTCATGATGAGAAATATTATGAAACAGTCCAATTAATTTTGACGTCGATAAGAAATAATTAATCATTTAATAATAATATAAATGTAGTCAACCCGGAGGTTCCTAGCCGACATCACTGTAAAACGCCGGTCATTTTCATTCTTCCTCCCTAACACATCAAATTGACATCTCTAGCAGATCAGTTAACAATATAAGCCGTCACACACACCTATCAAGCAGAAGCAGAATATGATAAGTTACTTGCGTTTGATTGTCTTGAAATTTATTCAATTATCAGGTAATTACAAACTAAGATGATCATATAACAAAAAGTCTGTTTGTGTATCATTATTGATTACATATATTCAAAACGTTCAAGTATATTGTCTCTTCCCGATAACAGGCTGTGGACAAGGCATGGCTTGCTTAGCGCCCTCCCTGATATCGTTTGGAGTCCGATTAGACTACACTGTTGACATATAGATTCCCTTATGATTTTATACGTACACGGCAAATAATCCTACTGACATCATTTGTATTTACAGAATTTTCGACATTGTCTTGGTATAATCTTCACTATCGATTAATGTGCCATTTGGGATCATTTATTATAAATCAGCCAATACTGTCGATATCTGTCATATTCGTACGAAACATTTATCATCAAATCTAGTATAGGATACTTTGGTGAGATATTCTCAGCACTTTTATCGAGCTTTCGATTTTTAAACTATCGTGTTTTTTTCAATAATCAACCTCTGCATAAGATTACGGGATATTTTAACATTTAAAACTTGACTAAGTATTTTAGATCTTCGAGATATCTGGCCATTCTTTTATGAAATCTTGTTTATTTGTATATTGATTCCTAATTTAAGTTTTAGTATTGTCGGTTGAATAATTATAATATAAGGTTGTTTTTAAAGGATAAGGAGAAATATTTATGAATTTATACGGTAGGCAAAATAGAATTCCAAAGCTCATTCCTACGTATGATAAGTGATCTTCATGTTTCTCTACAATAATTGGTATTCCTTTGAGTGCTATCAATGGGTAGGTAGTTCCTCTACAAGTTTTTGTCATGTCATCACTTTTTTTCTTTGTAATACATTTAAAAATTTCAATTTAAAAAATTAAATAATAAATTATCTATCAAAGAAAATCATTTTATGTGTGTACATAATTAATGTAGTTAATCACTTCGTGGTTTCAATGTACTGTAATGAAAACTTATTAACGGTGCTTACTGGAACAATTAACTTTAAGGAGTGCAAATTGAACACTACGAGTTTCAAATATTTTGGTAGAATCATTTTTAGAAGAAGTGAGTGGTTCTCTAAAACGAACAAAACAAACTGGTTTAATTCATTCAAGTAAAATAAATTATATTAATTGCCAAAAATCTTTCTTATGTGTTAATTACCAGGATATGGGATGCCATTTATAAAGATCAGTAATAATGTAATGCATCGATTTACCAAATAATATTTGTTTGATATTGATTCGGAACGGTTCCATTTTAAGCCGTCAATTTAAAATAAGGATAAAGAGAAGCCGTTAACACTAATAAATACCTAATGTGGCTAGAAATAAATTTCAGTTCATTAGACCGGTCCATTACGTGCCATTGCATGAATGGTACAAAATTTTCAAAATAAACCTCAAACACGACCTATCACTTTCACATTTCGACACATATGTCCACCTGTCTACCTCGACATTCTACCAATTACACGGGCTGTACAATGCATAGAACTAAATTTCAACAGAGGATTGACTCATGTTCCCGCGTTGAACAAGAGCGTTGGAGTTTAAACGAAAGATTAGGGCTTTTGTACCCACACCTCCATGGAAGAACAATGGGTTCTTTTTTAGGGTTGGTGAGAATGACAGAGAGGCTAGGTTTAATTATTTTCTCTTGAAAAAGCATCTTAAAAGCAATTACTATGCATCTTACTCAATGATTCAAATATTTTTAAAAATGAGCATAATTTTCCATTTTCTAGTGCAATCCTTTCGATATTCCTATCTATTTTTGTTATTTTGAAAACTGTTTTGTTCTATTGCGGGAAATCAAATTTCAATTGTTTTTAATGCCCAACGGACTCTATACCACATAACTTGTTCCCATATAGATTCTTCTTCCTTGTTCGCTACTGTCCTAAATTTTTCAAATTTTATCCAAAACCAAGCTGGAGTCGCCCAAGGCAGCGTTTTGGGTCCTTTCATGTATATCATCAATGTATATCAGCTGCTTACAATTCTTATCACTTCTGACTCGATCCGGGTTGTATTCGCGGATGGTGCAACGGTACTATCATTACATCCTGATAGCCACTTCTATCCCTTAAAACCACCTCACGGACCTAGCAGTCTTGCAACCGATGGCGGATAGAAGTTATTGAATCCAAATACATGCATTTCACTTTTACCCTTCGGCGTAGTTCCTTCCCAACGAAGCCATTCAATAAAATTATCAATACTTGGCTCTTAGTTTTATTTTAGGCAAGAGACTTGAGATTGAAGTTCTGAACAGAAGATTCAGCCAACTATACCAAAAACTAGGTATGACCTATCAGATTTTATTATTAGAGGCCTATCTTATCATATTATTTGATTTTATAATTTTCTGTTTATTGTATCTTTTTTTATATATATAAAGCAAGAATATTTAGCTTACAGCAGTATTACTTATTAATCATTAAAATTAATTTACTTCAATGTGGGATATTAGTACGATGTAACTATCTTCTTATTTTTAACATTAGTTTCATTACCAAGATATTTTAAGATATATTTTCTCGTAAGTATTTCAACTAATAAATATGTATCCAACTAGTCAACTATTCGAAAGGTGACAATGTGGCTTCCGCGCATACGTGCGTGAAGGTTGGGGGGGGGCAGCTGTAGCCGGAGCCCTGGTGAATGGCGTCCTCCAATAATGGTTCTCAATGACCCATTTCCACCGCATGCCTCTTCGATAGGTCATAATATTAATTCTCAACACCACAACTTCATCTGTTCTATTACATGACTTTTAAATATAATAATGTTTTGGTTAGACATGCTTGGAAAGGAAAACGAATAGTCAACATTCGTAAATCATAGTCCATTTCTGTTGACTTACACTTTTGTAACGTTGATACGGCTATGACTTCAGTTATTCATACTGGCTAATTTCATAGTTAAAACTCATAAGTCATAGCTAAAACTATCGTATTCGTTTAGCGATTATAAATAAAACTCTTGTTTTGACATCTATTTTTTAATTTTACTTTATGAGTTGGTGACCCAGATGAACAGAGAGTATTAATAAACTCTTGCGGATCAGTGCTTACGACAGAAGACCCATTCAATATTAAAAATTACATTTTGATTCGCTACTAATTTTTATCCGCCAGAAATAATTTTATGGGTTTCATCTGGTTGAATTTTAATTTCTAACCATAAAAGTATATGATTGTGTGGCGAACCTCGTTTCTGGCAGCCTTCTTTATTATTGTTAGCCTTCCTAGAACTACATGTAATGTAAGACATTGTAATTAAAATTTGGTAATGATGGGTTTGATAGTTCTACCAATGCAAACTCTGTTGCAGAATAGTGCTAGCCATACATAGTTCGATTTTTAAACTTCATTGGAATCACTTCATGTCACACCAAATGTTTACAGCTTTTTTAATAACAATTTAATTTTTTTATTAATGTAAATTTCTATATAACAGTGTACCTTTTTAAGCTTTCATGTACAGTGGCGATCGCCACCTATCGGTCAATGTTCAAATTTCTCTGTAATCCAGTTATTATCGCCTTTTTAATAACAAATGAATGGAAAATCATTATATTTCATTATTGCTAAACCATTCTGGTACTATAAAGATGATGTGGTCAAAATTTTGTTCAGATTGGTTCAGTAGCTTTCGCAGTTAGTGATCACAAACGAAAATTGGCTTGCCCTTTTATATAGTAGCATAGATTATATTAATATTGTAGTAAATGTATTGTGGTATTATAACAGTTGTAATAATCACATCATATATCTGTGGCACCTATGAATAGTGTGTTAAGTTCAAAAATCGTATCTTGTTTCCACAATGATTCACAAAGGAATATTTGTCTTTGCAATATCAGCATAAGTTAGCCCATTGGATAAAAGTTAAAAAATAGGTGATCTGGTAATATCCTTTTCTCAAAATGGCGCTTAACACACTATTCAGAGATACCGTAAATGTATTAGGAGGAATTTTTTTTTTTAATAAGAAAGTTAATAATCAAACTATTATAACGTTACTGTTAGTGAAAACTATTATTAATTTATTGAGGCCAATACTCTAACATTATGTTGAGAGACAGGTCGCCCCCAAGGACAGCCTGTAAGTCTCTTGTTCAGCTGGCGTTACGTCACAAGGACGCCACTGTATCAGTTAGATAATAGCTCTATATCTCAGCTTCTAAAATGTTCTTTTTTTCTCAATACGTCATAGTTTCATGTCTAGCTCTGGATTATAACAGTATTCCTAGACATATAAAATAAATCATTTTAGTTCAAAGTTGAAGTATGACTGATTTTAAAGACTAACCTCGGGCTCCGGCTTCAAAATCAAATATGAAAGTGGGAATCCAATTCATTGATAATATTAATTATATAATTCTAAATCCAAATAATAAGAAATATGGATAGTTTATATGAATTAGATGTCCATTTTTGATTTATTTAAATCTTGAATGAGGTTTAAAAAAGGCTTGAAGGATTTATGTAGGTTTGTTGTATTATTTTACGAAATTCTCTAACGTCTAGAACAACTATAACAACTGACGGACTGTAGAAATAAAATTCTGTTTACATAAAGAGCAAAGCAGAAGTTTTTGAACAATAAATAATACATACTTCTTACAAACATATTCAAACTCTATAAGTTTAATTATTATTTTTGGATAGAAGAAGATAGGTATAAAACGGTAGGATAATTTAAATATTTATGTTCGATTCTGAAAGATTCTTCTATGAAGCAGCAGGTCCTTATCCAAAAAGAATAAGAAAAGGATTTTTCAATCATTGATTGACGGTATCCTTTTATATAGAACTGAAACGTGGTCCCTTACCAAGAGCATTCGAGATAGGTTAAATGTGGTTGAGATGAACTACTGGAGGAGGTATATCCAGAAAACCAGATCAGATCGGGTAAGAAATAAGGGCATATGGAAGAAAATGGAAATTATTTAAGCCATGAAAAAGAAGTTAATATGGTATGGAGACGTACGTCGCATGCCTCCTGGAAGAAAGCCTGAAATAGTAAGAAGATGGAGCCCTCCGAGAAATAAAAGGAGAGGATGACCAGCAAGGAGATAGAAGGATGTGATAGAGGAGGAAATTGCAAGAAGAGGTCTGAGGGACGGTGATTGGTGGGACAGGAAACCGTGGAAGGAAAGTTTGACCTGACGGAAACCCGGCGATAAAAAAAAACCGTTCAAAAAAGAAGTTAAATTGTTAACAATTATTGATAATGATCGAGATCTGTGAATATAATAGAATTGTGTACTTAGATAAATCTGCTGGTTCAAAGGTCGCGCCTATTCTTTACACTTTGAAATCATCATTGATTGCATGTACGTCAATACAGTTATAATGGAGTTGACGTAAGTAATCATCCTTCATTTCATACAGTTTGAAACATGTCTCTTTCTCATTTGATTCCATTAAGGTGGTGGTTTTACTAATAAGTCTAAGGCAGGATAGCAATGTTATCCCCTCATTCCCAATAGTTATTCCTATTTCTCTAAAGGTATTTAAGGTAAAAATATTTTTTAGGAGAGAAAATGGACATTTTGCAAAGTCTGTAAAACTTTGAAGCAGAGGATTATTAAAGAAAACTGAGGTTTAAGGTTGATAACCAAATAAAAAAAAAAATGTGGATTGTTTGTTTATTGGGATACAACGTCCTTATTTACAGTAACAAGTCAGGAAATTTATTTTTAAAAAGGTAATAAAAACACATGTATTTATGTAAACAATACTAATTTTTACTTAATTCTAAAGAATCTTTTTCTTAAAGCTCATCCCTTTAATCTTTCGATTTTTTTCTTATTCGCTGATATCTTTGGATCAACGATGTTATATTTACGCTCTACAGTTTGATGTTTGCAACCTGTTCTTTATAAATTCATGTGTCATGTCCATGAATCAGATAAAACTAGCATACTCGGATATATCCTTTCAATTTTCAATTTGGTTTCTCGGCCTATCCCTCCCAAAAAAGTTGAGGAAGGAAGCGTCTTATAATTCGTCCTTTTCGTTTATTAACATTCGTCTATTTCCACAAATTTACCATATCTCTCAATAGGTACAAGTTTTTTTGTTTTTTTTCAAGATTGTAGATTGTAGTCAAGATTCCATGTAAACACTTCACCGAAGTAATTATTCCAATTTACCGTTGGAATAGTATATTGTTTCCTCCCTAAACTCCTATATAAAGAATGGATTATATTACATAGTTTTATTATATTGTATCGGTGTATTGCTGATGATAGGTACCTATGCTATTATATAAAAGGACAAGCCATTTTTCGTTTGTGATCACTAATTACGAAAACTACTGAACCATTCTGTACCAAATTTTAACCGCATCCCCTTTATAGTTCCAGTAAGTTATAGCAATAATAAAATCTACTGATTTTAAATTACTCTTATTAAAAGAGCGATAATATGTGGAAGTTTGAAAATCGACCGATTTGTGGTTAGCACCATTCCGCTATGGAGTTTACAATTAATTGTAAGACTACTCAACACATCTATAAATTTTAACTACTTCATTTCATTGTTCTAGGATAGTTAAAACTTAAATATTGCGTGCCAGAAACGAGGTTCGCCACACTGTCATATACTCTTATGGTTAGAAATTAAAATCAATACAATTGTTTCTGCCTAATAAAAATGATTACCAAATCTAAATGTGTTCATTTGCTTCTTGATATTGTGTATAAAAATATGATTCATGGGTCTTTAGCTGCGAGCACTGATAATGACTCTGTTGAGTATCTGCAAGAATTCCTTAACAGTCTCTGTCCATCTGGATTACGAAATCATACATTAAAATTAAATATTTGATGTCTCATTATGGTTTTACGTAATATTCAAACACCTACTCAGTGCAATTTTAACGTGGTTACTGGTATGCGAGAAATTATCATTGAAGAAATTGCATACTTCATTACAAGATTTCTATTGATGAACAAATAAAACTTCAGTTACTAGTTAAAATTATCTAAGTTATTTACTTATGAGAGCGGGCAAAATCGCGACGGTGGATGCTAGTCCTGAATAAAATCCATACCTCACATAGGGATTTCCTATCCATCCAAACATGAACCGGTTGGCACGAATAGTGATTTGTGTTTGTTACGGAAGAAACCCGATCCTCGATTTCTTTCCAAGTTTTATTTTCACTTTGGGATAATCCAGCTATTAGCATTCTCTGAGTAATGGATCTGTTGTGAGGAAAGAGCTAGGGCTGGTTTGACCTGGATCCGCAAATACTCCCCCAGGACCTCGCTGGGCGGGGGGGGGGGGTAGCGGGCAGGTACGCGGTGACGTCATTGACCCCCCGCATGGTAATGACGCCACTGTGCGGGCGATAATCACTGACCTACTTGATCAGCGCGTACCCTGGATACGGGATGCCGCGGCTCACCCAGGAGGAAACGCTCTGCTCAATGCTCTGCCATAGCCACCCGTGCATAAGGTGCATAATAATAATTAAGCTCTTCATGCCGTATAGATATTCACTGGGCCGTCTTTATGTTGTTTATTATTCCACGTTCTCGGCGTTACGGGGGAGTCTGTACTTCATTTTGGGATGTGGTTATATAGTTTGAACATGGAACATGTTTTAACCCTGTCCTAGTTAGTCGAAAGTGATACATTTTTGGAGAACGGGAATGCATAGTTTGACAGAGCTAGAGCTGTTGGTGTTCCTCGGATCGAAAACTTGATATCAGTTTCCCAATTTGAGATTAAATGGAGAATAGTTTTTGTTATATAACATTTGTCGCTTGGACCTCCCACTTAGGAGTTAATTCTTTTGACCCCTATTTTCAGTTTGACTTATTCACACAATTTTTAATGTGTTTTGCCTGAAATCGACTTATTGAAGTGAAATTTACGCGTAATGTACTTACGACCGTTGATTTCCGGAAGAAGTAGAAGTTCGACACATCGAGAGTTGACTGTATAAATTACTTCTTTTTTTTTCTTTTTTTTAATGATTTAGATTTATTCAACATGGAGAAGTATGTTTACAGTGGAAGGTTATATAACAGTGATTCCTTATAATTGTTTTTTTTTCGTTGATCTCAATAATTTTAATGGTCCCTCTCTGAAGGATGACCTACCGATCAAAAAAAGGATCATCAAAATCGGTTCATAATTGACGGAGTAATCGCCTAACAAACATGCAAAAATAAAAAATATTGAAAAAAATACAGAGGAATTGAAAAAGTCGCAATTTAAAATTCAAGTCTTTTTATATACTTATTTCAAAAGGATTTAAATTGTGACTAAGATCAAGTTCATCTTACACTGTTTATTTTATTATGATTTTGATTACTATCATAACTGTAAACGTTTATGTTAGTTCGGGTTTATACATGCTTGTGTATAGTTTTAAGCGGAAAACCATTATATATTTTGTTGTTTTATGTCAACGCCATTTGAACAGAAATTATAAGCATGACATATGGCGATAGGTTGGTGGAAGCTTCATGCTAAGACTCCAGTATCCTTATACAATAGGCACTATTCAAGCACTACAGTTTTCTTAAATAAATAAATATATATATATATATATATATATATATATATATATATATATATATATATATATATATATATATATATATATATATAATACATATATATATATATTTTTATTACTATAACTTCATATAATATTTAATTCTATATTTATTTAATTCTTATTCACTATCACCGTTCGTTCAAGATGATTTTATTCTTGCTGTAGCACTAATCTGCAATTACCTTGTTTATTCGGTTAACTAACTGTTGTGATAATCATTAGATATTACAGCACGATCCTTCTACATAATCTCCATATAATTGTTTATAAAAAAGTATCCTAGTTAAAAAGCTATCCCAGTTAAGTCAGAAATTACCTAATCTCTGTGAAACTTTAATTAGAGATTTCTTTTTACAGTGCTTGTAACATTTTTTTTTTTTAACTTTAATTACAAATATCGTTAAGCATATTTAAACATTGTTTTAGGTATCTAATTTAATGATTTTGGATATATTTTTATTTTACGATATAATATAATGTATGGAATAATTTTTGAATATTTTTCCATTTTGAATAACATTCAGTTCAAAGAAATAACGTTGCAACAAGACCCGGATATGCAGGTAACGGGTTACCAGCACAATTGTAGACCGGATCATAGTTGACAAGATCTCCCTCTTTCACTCTAGAAACGATGTGTGTATATATATATATTTATATATATATATATATATACTTTTGTGAACATTTTTACTAAAGATCATTATACTAATAAATAAAAATATTATAAAATATAGGAATAAAAAAAAAAAAACATGACAAATACAAGACTATGCATCGTCAATTAATTTACCTCCGTAAACAAAAATAAAAAATTGTACCTTAGCTTGAATTTTCAATATAAGAATGGGATTCAGACTAATAAAAATAAAACACTCATGTAAAAATAATGGAAATATATTACACATTCCATTTTCGCTATTATTTTAAAATGAAGAATAGGGCAGAAATCTAATAGTTAAACTTATTAACTGATAGAGAATCCTCACAGATTTTACTAAGACGCTTAAATAAAAACAAAATGATTTGATAATAAGTACGTGGAAGTATGAATAATGACGCAATACTTCGTTATACTGGTACTGAATCAGAAATATTTATTCACGGTTTCGCTAAGATGTGAATTTTACGGTTGACGTATCAGGGAATACTCTTGATGACTATTCCTTATTTATTGAGTACTTATCATATTTTACTTTCAGAAAAAAATAAGTGTAGAAAGTTTAAGAAAAAATAATAAAATTAGCTTCGACACTGTGAATTTCATGAAATATATATATATGCGAAGAGATGTGTCTAGAAGAGATCTTAATTTATCTTTTCCCCTCAAAATAATTAATAAATATTTCAGGTATTACTGACGTTTAAGTATTAAATTATCTTTAACTTATCCATAAAGATTTTAATGATGTATATGTTTCTGATTTGGCCCAAACCATAGTCTCCTAACTTGCCTCGCACTCAATATCCGATTATCCTCCGAGGCCTCTGAAAAGAAGATGTCCTAGAGACAAGTGAGTAGTTTTTTTTTACATATTTCTGACATGTCATTATAACGAATTTCCTCAATTTGACTTGTTGTATGTACCAGTATTGTAAACAGTTGTTTACAATAAATAGTTTGTTTTTTTAACTATCTTTATCTTTATCTTTTTTTTTTTTAAGTTTTAATAAAGAAAACACATTCTGTTTACAAGCATTTCAAATATTCCTGGAATATGAAAGGTGAACATTGTACCACAGTAAACGTATACAGTGTAGTAAATAAAAATGTATATAAGAGGCTCGCTGTTGGGTAAATCCTCAGTAAATATTGCTTATCTAAACTGAAGCAACAAATATTTACATCAAAACTCAGAAATGTCTGGATCATTCTCGGCGGGTGATCTCAGCGTAGAATATTTTATATTCAAACAATGTATGGTATACGAGAAAATGTTAAATATTTAATTTATTGCAGAAAATAAAGCCGTAATATAAACATACAGCAGTGTGTAAAAGATAAGGAACTGATATCATGGTTTAATAGTTTTTTATTTATTTATTTTTTAATCCGTTGCAACTGCTTGTAGCAGGCGTTTTATTCTGTATCAAAAAATTAGTTATGTTCTAACAAATAAAATTTAGGTTATAAAGGGAAACTTTTAATAGTTTTATTTGTCAGTAATATTAGTGGTACAAGTATATACAATTTTAAAATTATTTATATCTTAAACAGGTTCGATAAAATAATTAAATATGTAAATTAATTTTTTATCTTATGAACAAAAAACGACATGTCTATGAATATTACACTGAATTATTATTATGAATTATTTGCCGCTTCTATTGGAACTTTTTATTTGAAGATTAGTTTCAAATATTAAGCATACATCGTCAGTTCTAGTAGTATACAAAAACATTCAAAACTTTGCTACATTTAATGAAAGAAAAAAATCAAACAGGTTGATACCTGAGGAGGAAAAATGAAAAGTAGTCCAGTCAATGAAGGCCTGAAATTGGGTGTAGAGTGCGTTTTCTGTAATCCAAGGTTTTTCTTCGATTCAGGGTAGTTAGGAAGTGAACATAGTTCATAGTTCCCGATGAGAAAGAATATAGAATGCGTAATTTTCATTTGCGATTTATTTGAACTATGGTTACTGGACATCCTTCTTCTAGCCTTGCGACCTTCAATTGTACATTTATTACAATTCAGACATGTGTAAAAAAAAAAAATCATTTTATAGTCACTTTTTTTTCTTACGAAATCGTATATTCCACTAATCCCTGTTGAACAGATCCGCTACCTAGGACTCCACTTGGACAAACGTCTTACTTGGAATCCACATACAAGACTAAAACGACAAGAAACTGCCCGTCGTTACAGACTACTTCAACATTTACTAGAAAACGATAAAAGCTCCCAATTAATTACAAAAGACTCATTTACATGACAGTGATTAGACCTATTTGGACGTACGGAGTTGAGCTTTGGGGCTCTACTAAACTATCCAATTTATCTCGTATCCAATCTTTGCAATCGAAAATCCTCCGAAAAATCCTCAATGCTCCTTACTATGTGACGAATAAACTTATCCATAAAGATCTTAATGTTCCATATGTTGCTGATTTAACCCAAACCAGATATCTATCCTTTCATAGTAAGCTCCATAACCACTCCAATCCGCTAGTCTCCTAACTTGCTTCCTCCTCCATCCCTGATAATCCTCCGAGGCGTCTGAAAAGAAGATTCCCTAGGGACCTTTTAGTGTAGATTTTATATTAAGTGCTACTAGTGAGTAGTTCTTCACAAGTTATTTACATGCCATTGTATTCACTGTCAACACATTTACTTGTTGTATATTATTTTGTACAGTTGTAAATATCAATAAATGGAAAAAGAAAAAAAAAGAAATCGCAAATATTACTAAAACCTTCCACTAAACACTTTAGATGGGTGAACGCACTGATATTTCTATGGATGTAGTTTAAATAGTCTTAAATAGTGTCAGCGGCTCGAAAATTGGTATAAAAACGTAATGAAATAAAACTTTATCTTTATTCTGGAATAACAATAACGGCCTCAAATATTTTTTTTTGTTATCAGATAACTATCGCCAACGGTAGCTGTATCGATCGATCCCTAGGAATCGATTTTGGATTACCGATTCTTTTCTCAAGAATCCGGCAGTCGACTTTTGGATTCGGAACACCCCTAGTTACAAGGCTCCCAAAGTGATTTTTAAAATCATGGTTTTAATATGAAGATATTTTTCCATCTCTTTTGTATAGCAGCCATTTCCAGACACGAACTTCTAAATACTAAGAGATATAAAGGGTGAGTACCTGTTAGTGTAAAAAAAAAAAATTGGGTAAAACTATATCAAAAATGTAGAAAAATGCCTCAGACCTCACCATTCTATTCCAATCCGTTGTAGATATACGAGAAAAAAGACTTTTTGGAGGAAACCACGTTTTTTTCCATAAAAGCTGTAATATCTCCATTTTGTTTAAATATTTTGTTCAAACTTTTACCACATTTTTGGATTCAGCATTAAATTTCCTATAAGAGCTGGGTACATGTAACCTTGAATTTTATAAACTTGGGGTCTAAAGAGCAGCTTGATCTTGACCTTATTTAGTGGAGTTACAATGCCTTATATTGCTTCAACGCTCACCGTTTTTCGAAAAAACTATCCGCAAAACGTCAAATCTCCCAAAAATTTGAAAATTTAACCAGCTTTCGAATGATATGTTAAACGTAATGATTCTGTTTCGATTTCATGGAGAAATTTACTTTTAAAGCCGAAAAAACATGGTGTTCTCATTTAGCATACAAATCAGTTACTTGTGTAAACAAAACATTATGACAATCCCTTAATGGAAATATGCATTTTAAAAATAATAAACTCTTCATTTTATTAAAAAGCAAATAATAAAAGTATTGTTTAATAGAAAATAAAGGAAAACTGTCAATAAAGCGACATCAGATCAGAGGATCTTATGTTATTACATTTATTTATTTATTACTATAATTCAGGATTGATTTTATTACATTTTCAATGTAAAGTTCTGTCCATCAAATTCACCTCAAAGAGTGGTATAATTCAACACAATTTGTATTTAGAAGCTATCGGCGAAATTGAGGTCTATGTTCATTATCATTGGGTTTTAAACCTTACATTAAAAATCTAATAAAATATATCCTAAATAATAATAGAAAGGTGAGGTTTGCGGCATTTTTCTAAATTTTTTATATCGTTTTACCCATTTTTTTTTTTTACACTAAGAGGTGCTAACCCTGTATAATGCCATGAGTCCAACTTGTGTTCAAGGTCTGTACGCAGTTACATTCGAAGTGTATCTATATAGTAACACATATCCCCTCACACTGACACCACTGCAGACACGGGGGCACAAGCCAGCGGCCAGTTGGATAACGACTTGCCTCATTAGAGTGACTTGGGCCAGTATCTATTGAATATAACCAGGTCACCGAAGATTAGAGATAGCCAACATGCAAATGTCATCACTTCATAACCGGAATAGTTGAACGGTGTCCCTGCTACTCGGCAATCTCTATTTTTCAATAACGCGTACCTGACTCCAGGCAATTAAGTAAAAAGTACATTGATTCAATCAAAATTATAGTAGTTTTCCCATTGTATTAGAGAATCGTGGAACAAAGAGCCGTGATTATAAATTTCTTATGAACCGGTAAAAACCAGTTCGAGATGAGTATCGATTTTTAATAATGGGCCCTTGTAAGTTATTATTTATGTAGTTGGCCCAGCGAATGCGAAGTATCTTAAGGAAGGCGTACAGGCTTCCACAACTTGACGTATTATTCAATAAATGTTTTCCATCAACAAATATTCCAATAAGAATACTTGTTACATATTTTTTTTTCTACAGTTTTACTTTTGACAAATAATAAGATAATGAATATTTGTTGTATTTATTATCGATAAATCGAACCAGAACAAACCAATTTGTCTGTTACTTCGGACATGTTATTATGATGCATTATGTTTCATTGCGCCATCTTTCTTTTTTGACATGTATATGTCTTTTGGTAAGGGGCCTATAGTTTTTATAATTTTTTTTTTTGCAATAGTTTTTCACCCTCAAAAATATAAAAAATTGTCCGATAATAACCATCTTATAATCATCCAATTTTAAATAGTATGGACAGAAATAGTATTTTTACGATTTTGAGTAACCTTTTACTTATTTTTTTCATACATTGTTGACTATAGATTATATTTGGAAGATGAGTGAAACTCTTATATTTACATACACTTTTTTGTTATTTTTTCTTATATTTGCTGTAGCTTTTAGACACTAAAAAAGAAAAATAAGTATATAAATATGTATAATAAAATTTATATATATACAAAATTATTTTATATTTTGCTTATAAGGAACATTCATTAATGTATTTAAATTCCCCATGTACAGAATTATAACATTTAGAAAAAAAAAATTATTTTAATAACATGTCTGAAAGTTAAAAAAAAAAAAAAAAAAAAAAAAAAAAAAAAAAAAAAAAAAAAAAAAAAAAAAAATTATGAAATTTAACTATTCAAAGAAATGTATTTATATATACATTTGTTTTTTTATTCTAACAACCTCTATATTTTTATTGACAAGCTTTGTCCTAATTATGACTTTAGAAAAGATTATTTCCGCTATTAATATTTACTTATAAAATTTGTTATTTAGGCTTTGCTACCTTAATGTTTTCTTATCAAAAAAAAATCTTATAAAAGCTTCTATAGAATTAGTAGCTGAAAAATTACCTAGTCTATAATTAATATTTCCGATATTTAAAAATAATGTTATTAAAAATATTGTTAAATAATAAAGTACAATAACCAAATTGTGTGGCTCTTCAATTATGGCATGCATCAGCTGTAATTTTCTTTTGTGTTGGAACATTAGTTTTTATTTATAGCAAAAGTTATAAAAATTAAATTATTAGTTTATAAACATTGTAATCAGGTATTAAGTTTACACTATATTTACTAAAAAAATAAAAATCTCCGTCATTAATAAAGTCACTCACTCTGTCTGATTTTAAAATAAATGTTAATATATCGTTTATTTAATGAACATCCACAGTATGGAAAACACAACGAAAATATTAAATATATTGTATTGTTTCTTAGGAAAGGGTTATCAGAATGTGTTCAACGCTGATTATTATTTACAGTAAAAGGTCTAAAAATAAAATTATGAGTAATAAACATTGTAGTCAGTCAAACCTTTAAAAAAAAAAATCATGTTTCACAAATTGCCCATTGTATGTTTCGCTGTTCGTTTGATAATGGACTAATTGTTTTAATAATTATACTGTTGGGTACAAAAAATTTAAAATGACCAGTATAATCACGAATTGTGTTTATAATTAAAAAAATATTGTTTTTACTTGGAAAGAAAAAGTTACCATTAATTATCTTCAAGTGGCTCTCTCTGTCAGTTTGTCAGTTTTTAAAATAAAGGTAAAATTTTAAAATATTTAAAATTTTTTTGTTTTTTATTTTAAGTTCATAGCAGTACTTGACGTTTGTTTAGAAACATAACATTACTTTTTTTTTGGTGAGGTTTTACGTTATTTTATATTTTCTAAAAAAAAGGAAAAAAAAAAAAAAAAAAAAAAAAAAAAAAAGAGAGAGAGAGATACTTTATATTAGATTCCTGGTTATTTGGTCATTTTTGTCGGAGGTTACTATGTTTCATAAAAGTCATTTTACTTGCAAACATCTCCCATTTTAACTTTTACTTCCAATTCATCTCGTATTCCTTACAATCCAAAATCCTTCGATAAATCCTCAATGCTCCTTACTATGTGACCAATAAACTTATCCATAAAGATCTTAATGTTCCATATGTTGCTGATTTAGCCCACACCAGATACCTATCCTTTCATAGTAAGCTCCATAATCACTCAAATCCGTTAGTTTCTCAACTTGCTTCCCACTCCATTCCTGATAATCCTCCGAGGCGTCTGAAACGAACATGGCCTAGAGACCTTCTAGTGTAAAATTTTTACTATTAGTTCTTTTTAACTTTTTTTAAATGATCGTTGTCCTACATTTAGATTATATTGTACAGTGAGATTTCAACGTATATATAAAAAAAAACTTTGATTTGACTTTCCACTGGTCCGTCATTAGATTGCCGTGAGACGACGTAGAAGCCTGACGTTGAATATTTAGATTCATTTAAATTCAAAACGTTTACATGCGTAATAAGCTTGAAGAAAACTGACTGTAGTATCAATTATTTATTTCTTGTAGTGCTCCTCACTACTGTTCATCTTGATTTTTTTTTATCCAAATTTAAAAAAAAATTAAATGTCCTGGAATAAATAATAATAAAAAATAAACAATTTAAGATAAAGATTCCATTGATCCTGATGAATAATTACTCGTTCTGTAGAGGATAGGTTGATTGTTGTTTTTTAACGGCTGTGAAATATATTAGTCATCAACGCCTTTCAGCTTGTTTAAGTTATGATCCAGAAAAAGGAATACATTTTTTAACTCCGGAAATGTTTAACTTCATTTCTGATTTTTTTTCGAATAGATGGCAAGAAGATTATTGCATTTCAGGTGGATCTCATACTTGTGAAGGCACTGAAGAATACAGTGGAGCGTCGATTATCCGAACATCCAACTGACCGAACCGTTGTTTGTTTTTTTTTTTATTTATTTTAATTAATTTGATCAACCAATTATTTATTTGTTTGTTAAAATTATTTTAATTTAACAATTAAATTAAATGAAAAACAAAATAATTTTTTCCAACAACATCTGTAAAGGAAACCCTAATTTTTACCCAGAGAAACTGCAAAAACTGAACTTAGACTTTTATACCTGCATATTTCTTTACTGATGGATCACTTCCTTTATTTCTCTGAACCCCTTTCCATTCATTTGGTTGGTAATAGATACCTTCAGTTTTAAATATTTCTTTGTGATGTATACTTCGCCCTTGTGATTTTAAATTACAATATGTCAGCAAAAAGAAAACGAGTGGTTCTTTCATTAAAAGACAAAATTGTAATCATCACGCTGCTAAAAAAAGGGAAATCGGTTTAAACACTAGCTAACGAGTTCGGAGTTGGTAAATCAAAGTAATTTTGATTCAAATATCAAGTACGCACGTAATCTATAATGTAAGGCCAGCATTTTGAGAGGCAAAACTTTGAAAAAGCGAAGTGAAATACAGGAAGATACAGTTAACACATATTAATTTTTAACGTTTAAATATTAATTATCCAATTTTTTTATCATCCGAACAACCCTAAACAAAATTATTTTGGATAACTGACACTACTGTATTTTTTTTACATTGGTCCGATTCACTATGTAGATGACGTTCGAATTCTGCCATTTTTCAATATCCGCTTCTTCCCGATAAACTAATTTCTGTTCTTTTTAAAATTTATTAATGATACTTACGTTCTGTAGAGGGATTCTAATACCATTTTACTAATAACTGTCTTCTTCCTCTAAAAAAGGGGCTAAAATAACAATTTGTCTTCGATCAGTTGCGTAATTATTTTTTTTTAATGTTTCGAATTGACTAACCTCTATTATTATTGTTGTGGTTAATTATGTAGAAAATTAAATGAGGAGGATATGTTAGTATTTCAATTCTTACATTAACGTAGTTAAATTTTAATCTTAGCTTAGTTTCTGAGATTTAAGATAGGACAAATTCTGACCCCCTATCACCGTTGCTTCATTGTTGAAGATAATTTCCCCGCTATTCCATCACTATCTTCTTTTTCCTTGAATATTGCTGATATCATGGCGGAGATCAGTATTTATTGAGGAATGAGCTATGCAGCTCACAATGAAGATAAATCACATCCCAGTGTCGCGCTGCTCCTTATCGCTCCTCGCGTCACAGGGTGGCTTAGGTCACTGTTCAAACAGGACTTGTCGCATGCCTCGAAATATATTTAAGCATCAACGATATTAAAGCTTACCGCGAAGGATCTCTCCTTGTTACGTTCTTGAATAACCGGTTGAGACGTAGTTTTGCCCCACCTGCTCTTCTGCAGGTGCCCCTCACCGAATAAGAAAACGTATCCAGCACCTACTAAACGATTTTTCAATTTTCGTTGATTCCTGAACTAGCACCAGGATTATCCAGTTATATTCTTCGGGGATGATGGTCTAATCCAACTTTTCTTAAAGCTTTAAAATTGGTTAATGTTATGACTGGAACCTTCCAAATATTTAAATGTTACCATCCATTTGTATATCTTGCAGTCTACTAGATTCTTTACTGATCCCAGCTTAGATGAATGAAAAACGTATTCTTATCTTATATGGGACTGAGTACAATACAATTTAATACCTTTCTATAGCAATTATTTCAATTTTTTTTATATTTTAAATTTAAACTTATCTTATGTGCTGAACTTTACAATGAGTAAAATATTATTTGGATCTGGGCCAACAACTAACCAAAGTCCTTGATTCAAATACTAATCCATTTGAATTTTTTTTAATCTAATCGACGAAATTTACGAATGTAAGAAAGTTGGTATTCGCTGGCGAGCCTGCTGAAAAGTTTATTGCTAAGTCGCGCAAACCCTTATTAGGCCAGTTGCTATGTATGCATGCGAGACTTGGACACTCAGGAAAGCAGCTTCAGAACGTTTAGGCCGTGTCGAACGAAAAATACTTAGACGCTTAGTTGGGCCTAAATATGAAGAAGGATTGCCTTGGTTAAGAACGAACGAAGAATTTTACTCGATGTATGGCGACTTGATTTTATCCCAGTTCGCTCGAGTCCAACGTATGAAATGGTTGGGGCATGTCCTGAGAATGGATGCTGCGAGAACGGTTAGAAAAATTCATCATGGGAAGCTGGAAGGAGTAAGGCCTGTAGGAAGACCAAAAGCTAGACGGATGGATAATGTGAAGGAGGATTTAAAGAAGAACGGAATATACATCAGGTGCGCTGCCATCAGGGGTGAGTGGGCGAAGGAAATTTAGCAGGCCAAGGACCGCAACATGCGTCTTTCGCGCCATTAATGAATCAATGAAAAGAAAGTTGCAATGTATAATGTTTATTAAAATTTGTATCCAATTGTAGCTTTGCAATGTTCTGTATTAGAGGTAAGCTTTTATTATTTATTAGAGATTTAGAATTTACCTTCCTGTAATAAACTTTGCAATTATTGGTTCCATAATTTCTTGTCTGGAAAAATCTCAAATCATTCTTCATTTGTTCAGGAACCACTTGATCGATCAAACCAAGCATTCGTCAATGATGTTTGCATAATGTGCTTCGCTTTAACGAGGCGAAGAAGGAAGTTTGCAGTCTACTAAACTGCATTTGTTATGGGTTCTTTGATCGTTTGAGTAAATTTGTTTTGTTCGAGGCTCAACCAAACTTAATCCTATTTGGTCACCTACTTTGTTATTTTGTTACACTTATAATTAATAATATTAATTAATAGAACCTAAGAGTAATAATAAAATAAAAATATTTAAGACATCTTCATTTTTAACTAATCATATCATTCTTTTTATTTAATTAACCTCCACTACATAGAAAATTCAAAGTTAATCTGAAACATATTGCACAGCCAATGAGGAAAGAGTTATAAGAAGCAATAAATCTATGTTCTTGTAATCTCGTGTGAGGATACTACAATCCGGAGTACAAGATCCAAGTACTGCACACAACCCTAGACATACCGTCGGTGACAATTATCTTACAGAGAAATGTCAAATCCTTGACTTATCTATGTTGAATTCACCGCTTAATGAATTCACTAACACTGACTTTACTTGATAATTAGAGATGGGCCGACAAATCACTAGCCAAGAAGTCGGCTTGGTAATAGACCGATTAGTCGGCCGACTAATTAGCCAAGCCGATCATTATTTCCTTTGGAATTCAAGTGTTTATGGTGCTTCGTTTATAGCTTTATAGCCATCTATACATGTTGCTACAGAGTTTTTTTAATCTTATATTATTTCTTCTGTTATTTTTTTTTTTTTTATAGAATAATAAAGTGAATTCAGCAATTTACTTTATTTAGTTTGAATAGTGTAGTAAGTGGCGCTGCAGCTCAGTGGGTAAAGTACCTGACTACCAAGCTCCCAGGCCCTAGTTCAAGTCCGACTGAAGGCAGAATATTTATTTTCTCGGCTTCGTGGTCGGGACACACTCATGGGGCACTCCTAGCCTCTACGAAGTAGGTACCCTTAAATGAGGAAACGCAGTTCAGCGTAATTTAGGCCTAATCTCCTCCTTTGAAAACCGTTGACCTGGTAACAGTACATCCTTACCTAAGTACTGAGCCTAAGAACTTTCTAGGGTTGTTAGTGGTACAGGTTTATTTTTTTATTCTTAGTTTAGATAATTGATTAAAATAGTTGGATTTTTATCTTGCCGAAAAATATATCGTGTTTAGGGAGTTATAGGTATATGTTACACAAAAATATCTTACATGTAATTGTAAATCAAAACGTATGTAAGTTGCCAAAATAGCAGTTTCTTTTCCGTGTTCCAACATTTACATCGCATTTCAATTGCGAATTATTTTTTTTTATTATTATTACACAAAAACAAAACTTTTATTTAAAAAATAAAACAAAAAATACTAGGTTCTTTATTCAGTATTGTAGGAGTTATGGAATTTATTTTTTGTTAAAATCATAACATTTCTTAAAGTTCGATAACTGATTATAAAAGTTTTTTTTTTTTTTTTTTTTTTTTTTTTATTGATTGAAATTTACAACTGTATTTACAATATAAACATACAATACATCAAGTAAATATGATGATAATGATAAAAATGACACGTCACTTCTTTTAAAGGGGATACCCATTGGTAGCATTTCTACAGGTTCTATATAACGAGGTGCTATTTTAGAAGGTCCCGAGGCCATCTCCTTTTCAGGTGCCTCGGAGGGTTATCTAAAATGGAACGAGAAGCAAGTTGTGATACTAATGGATTTGAAAGGTTGTGGAATTTGCTATGAAAGGATAGATATCTGGTTTTAGCAAAGACACAAAAGTAAGGTATATTAAGGTTTTTATGGATGAGTTTGTTTGTGACGAAGTAAGGAGCATTTAGGATTTTTCTAAGGATTTTGGATTGTAATGATTGGATGCGAGATGAATTGGATGGTTTAGTGGAGCCCCAAAGCTCAACTCCGTATGTCCAAATTGTTCTAATTACTGTTATGTATATGAGTCTTTTGTAATTGATTGGAAGGTTTGAACGTTTGTCAAGTAAATGTTGAAGTAGTCGAAAACGACGGGCAGTTTCTTGTCGTTTTAGTCTAGTATGTGGATTCCATGTAAGACGTTTGTCTAAGTGGAGTCCTAGGTAGCGTATCTGTTCAACGGGGATTAGTGGGACATCATTAAAGGATATTGTAGGACAGGAAGTCGTAGGTTTACGACGAAGGGTAAAGGTTATTTGATGAGATTTATTTGGATTTATTTTGATCCTCCATTTTCGACACCATTCTGATTATAAAAGTTAAAAATGATTATAAAGAGTTTCAATTCCTGAACAAATTGAATAAATTAAAAACTGTAAAGATGAATCCAAAATAAAAATTATAATAAATAAAAGCTGTTTTCATTTATATCAACCTATTTTTAAGCATATAAATGTAAATGAATATAGTGACCGATTTGTCGGCTCTACCAACTATTTGGCCTATCTCCAGTTATTATGGATATACAAGTATAGATTTCTTCTGCATGGATGTAGTTACATTGCCCTGAAGACTCAATTAGATCAACTGAAACGTCTGAAACAATTCTCAAAAATGTTTGGTTAGTACATGATTTGGACAGTTTTCAAGTAGAAGATTTGTCATGAAACATTAATGTATTAACTAATATAATTGACTTGTAAATTATATATATATAGAACGCAATAACATTAATAATCACTGTTTCATAACAACCGGCATTGAAGATTATTTATCAAGCTATAATTTGGTATGTTTTATTCAAAATGTGAACTGCGCCTTGTTGTTGAACAGCTATCTGTTTCTGTAATGATCTCTTCCTATTATTAGAACTACAAACGTTTTTTATGCCGTTATTAATGAAGAGGTAAATAATGAGTTTTCCTAGAATCCATTTCATTGAGTCGATTATCATAACTCCTTGGGAAGGTGTGTCGGCAGGTGAAACAATGAAGGAAAATCCCACACAATCCCACTTAAGTCTGATAAAAGGAATTTGTCAGAATAACAGTTGTACCTGATCGCTGCCAAGTCATTCCTATCTTGGATGTATTTAAGTACTTCTTATCTTTAAAATACTTTCAATTTTTTATTAATTTATTTTCTTTGTTTATTAAAGTGATAAAATAGCAGGATTTCCATTATCCGTTGTTTACATAATATCTTTAAATAATCAGACGGGTAGTGAGAAAAATAGAATAGCTAATGAATGAATGTTAGGAATGACAAATTTTATTTTTCCAAATCACTCTAAAATTATTTGCTCTCTCTCACTCACTCTCTCTTTATATGTATATATATATATATATATATCTGATCACTAGCCATAACTAGTTAAGTCGACTTTTCCTCAAATGGCATTAAGTTTTTCATTGTTTAACTCTTGGTCTCTACACCTTCGGTAAAAGTTGGTAACCCTATAAAGAATAATCTCCCAAAATAAAACTATTTGGATCTAAAGTTACCAACTTTTACCAAGCCCAATAGTTAAACAATGATCAACTTAACGCAATTTTAGGAATAATCGACCTGAATAGTTATGACCAGTGACCAGATATATATATATATATTTAAATTTAAATTTTTTACTTTAATAATAGATGTATTAAATCTATGTATCATATGTCAATTAAGCTGATATTGAACCTAATTATTTTATTATAATTATTTTTCCAACACATAAAAAGAAACTACTCATTGGTAAGAACTACAAGTTCCGAAGCCGTCTTCTTTTCAGACGCCTCGGACGATTATGGGTTACCAATCCATATCAATTTGTCCAAGTTCACTATGGATTAGTTGATTTGTGACATAAAAGGGACATAATGGATTTTGGATTGGTGACTGGATAAAATGTTGTATTTAAAATATCTATAATTCTCACGTTGTTTTCCTTTTCCCCTTCGACTTTGAACTTTATTTATATGAATTAGTAACATTCCTACTATCGACCTATCGTCATCTCGACGTCTCTTATCTCCTATATCTCACAAATAGCAGTCATTTAAATTAAATTTATTAGAAGCCCTAATTTTTTGGCCCGAGCATTATTTAGCTCCACCTTGAGTCCCCTTCTTGTTGAACCTGGTCACTAAATGTTTTTTAAACTATAATTACTATATTGGATTCTTGAAAATCCTGCACATCCATTCTTAGTTGGAGAAGGAGAGTTAGTGCTTCCTAAACACTCAGGCAAAAGATATGTTTAACCAATATTAAAATTGTATTGTATCCAACCAATCCGGACAGAACAGTAGGTCACCTGTGAGGTCACCGATTATATATTTTATCATAGGAATATCATGATTTACTCCTTTTTAAATGCTTTATTTTTAATTATGATATAATTCCATAATGTACTTTTTGTTTATGATTCTATTGATTCATATGTTATAAAAGTGTTTATATTTTCCTTTCTTATAAAATTTATCAAATTTTAAATAATTTTTGCACTCATATAGTATTGACGTTTATTTAACTTCTTTTCACCGAACACGCCATTTCTTCTGCGTATTTTGACTGATTTACGCAAATATACTGATCAATTTCTAAATAACGCAATGATGTTTTCAGCGATAATCCATTATTTGATTGGGTTCACATCAGAAAGATTATCAAAACAATTAGTAATCAGATATGTTATAGCGCACATTTGATAACACAAAAAGTTACATAATGTTTTTATTTTTTATTTCATTATGATAAAAGAATGTTATCGAAAAATCCTGATTTAAGGAATATTTTTTAATTTTCTAAATTACTGTTACCAATCAGAATATTTTTTGTATTTATCATTTATAGCAGAACGGAGATGTTGGAAATGTTTTCATGAAACTTATCATGTTGTTTATTTATAGTGAATAATAAAAACATTCAGGCCTTTTATATACATGATTCTCTCATTAAAAAAAAAAAAAAAGAAATTGTACTGACTAAATTGGTCTAAAGAGTATGGATCTCTGGCCTAGAAAAGATACTATACTATACTACGATATCGTAGCATAAGCCATAAGAACAACTTGAAAATGACATTACAGAAATTAAAAAAAAAAAAAACATTTTAAAAATTCAGTTTCATGTGGAATATATTTTTTAGATGATTCAACTATTGGGTTTTTATATTTACCGATATACCACATGGAACTGATTTTTTAAATCGTTTTTTTCCGATACCATTTTCGAGTTGCTTAAGCGACGATATTGATTCCTTCCCATATTCTTGCAAGCTGTTAGATAACAGATACTTATCGGGGCATCGTGTTAAAAACGGTTTCGAAATCCACAGTAACTGATTTTACATAAAAACTGAACTCCTCTTTTGTAGTCAAAGGAATATCTTATTTAAGTTCTGCTGAATTATACTGCATTAAAGGATCGTGGTATCCTCCAACCATATGAATGTTCGACTTAGGCAGGTTTTGACTTATAATTTAGTAAAAAATACTTTTATAAGGACACCTTTTATCAGCTTATCTTGGTATATTTAAAAGACTATTTCAAATTGGAACCCTGTGACGACGACATTTGTGTAGTTTGCGTTTTGTAATGCTTCTTTTTTCAGTTCTCCATAGCAAGGGCAGCCAACTTTTTCTAAGTATGTTCACCTAGATTATTATATATATTATAAAAAATATTATTTATTATTATTATGGCGTAGCACGCGCATTAAGTTCTCTTATATGATTAGCTGAGAGAATTCGTTCTTCATTGAGCGTAGATCCCAGTAATCCTCACTAATTTGTCTCTCAATGCCTCTGGGGCCATCGACCCTTGTTACATTGACTAGTGATTCCATTCTTATGTCACCTATATAATCCCCCCTATAGGTAATTGTATTTTTATTTTAAATTCGAAAATAAAAGTTGTTTGGTTAAGTTTGTGAGCTTCTTCTTCCCTTGGGGCTCTTGAGACTGCTTGGCTTCCTGTATTTTCAACATTGGGTTGGAGTGTGAAGAGAAATATCTCTTTCCCTAGATGTTCTGATCATGGGTGGCCGATGACATAGATATGATTGGCAGTTCGTATAAGACCATGGATAATATATACATCGATTTAATGAGAATGATGCTGTAGGTTTCGGTCCTAAAAAGCCCTAAGTGGAGATTGGTTCATACATCTTAATTGCTATGTATTTTTCCAATAATTACTTCGTTCTTGTAAAAGCCCTCTAAAGCAGATTCTTACGCACTAATCTGAAGTTCTATGAGATACTTATTATACTGGTTCCCATGTTTGAATCAGCTTGTTGGACTCTAACTAGATCCCAGGGATTTGCTCTCTCTCATAATGAACACCAGATCCTGAGTGAGATAATTTGGGAGGTAATTGATGACGTAGTCGGAAAGAAGCGTATTAAAGTTGAACTACTAGGACATTATTGTATAGCTAAATAACAAATCCATGATAAAAAGCTGACTTGAAGACCTAAACTGCTCTAGGTGAATCAAATGATGTCCGTATTCTGTGCTGGAAGTCAGAATTTAGAGATTTAGCGGAATAATAGAATTTAGTGGTCCTAAGTTCTCGCGAATCATAAAGTTAACAATGAAGATTTTTTTTATCAATTTATTGATATTTCCAACTTTATACACTTTATACAACAAGTAAATTGGAGGAAAATCATTACAATGACATTCCAATTCCATGTAAATAACTACTCACTAGTAGTACTTCAATAGTTTTACATTAGAAGGTCTCTTGACCATCTTCTTTTCAGATGTCTCGAATGATTATGAGTGGGTATGGAGTTTACTATGAAAGGATAGATATCTTGTTTGGGCCAAATCAGTAACGTATAGAACATTAAAATCATTATGGATAAGTTTATAAGGAGCATTGAGGATTTTACGAAGGATTTTGGATGGCAAGGATTGGATTCTAGAAGAATAGAAGGTTCAGTGGATCCACAAGGCTGTGTATGTCCTAATGGGTTTGAACACTTTCATGTAAATAAGTCTTCTGTATTTTTTGTGAGCTTTGAACACCTGTCTAGTAAATGTTGGAAAAGTCAGAAACGACGAGCAGTTTCTTGTCTGGTATGTGGGAGAAGAATTTAATTTTAATAATTATATAAGCTGTAAATCATAAATGTGGGAGAAGTAATTGTGCGCTTTCGGTTTAATTTATTGTTTATTTATTGTTTTTATCTTCAACAGAAGTGGAGCAATACTATTATGGACCTTTATTCAGTTATTTATTTTTTTAATTTTCCAACTTTGGTGAGAACCTCCCCCAGATCTGTAGCCAAGATGGACCACCAACGACACAGCCTTGACTGATGTGCATGTGATCACGAGATGGGGTTACATAAAGGCCTGTTGACAAGACTGCTATCGGATACGAGATAATTCTAATCTCTATGGACTCAGCGACCGCGGTATCTCCTTTACATCACATCCCATACACTCCTCCACTATCTTATATCTCAATTACCATTTGCTGCAATATGTCTATTTCCCTTTCAGTCTTCCGGTCCTTCTATCGCCATGTACCAACGGGATCTTTAAGTGATACCATTTAGATTAGAATGAGGCTCGCTTGTTTAATTTTATTTCTATCATCAGAAAAGTGGAATTTTTCAAAACATTTTTGGAAACAACAGAAAACAGAGTTTGTAAAATTTTTCGAAAAACTCCAATGTAATAAATTACATACAATATCTCGATTATCAGATTAAAAAAAAATATTTTTTTTCCTAAGTGAATTCTGTCTCCACTGGGGTAAATCACTAGTTAAGTTAATTATGGTCACAGTTAAGGGAAATAGTCGATTTAAAAAGAAATTTCGTTGATACAGTTTGTAATATGACATCTTTGGTTACATATTTAGTTTCTCAAGAGTTTATTTTATTGAATGTAAAATTGATAAATATGCTAAAGCTTCCTTTCAATAACATTTTTATATATTTTTACGAACAGCTGAAAATACCAGTTTTGAACATGTACCGGTTATGGTCATGTGACAAAATATTCTTGTCAACAACAATAAAAACAAATGTTTTTAATAATTCAAAAATTGCTATTAATTAATGAACAACGAGAACTACAAAACTAATCAAAATACAACGAGGTCAAACAAAAAAGTAAAATATATTTTTAAAAACACTCATTCACAAAATTGGTAGTTAGTTACATATTAGTTTAGAAAACCGTCGTGAAATGAATTATAACAACTATTTGTAGAGTATAATTTATAGCCCAACTTCTCATTGGTCTCCTCGCCTTTCCCTCTTTTGCAGAGTTGTCGGAAGCTAATATAAAACTTCCTTAACAGATGGGCTTTGAGACAGAAAACTATTATTGAGAAAGTACTCTTTCAATAATTTCAGTAATCATATTGAAATGTCATTCTGTGAAAATTGCTCCGAGGCCGGTACTTTTCGAACATTTAACTATCATTTGTTTCTTTCTTTTCGATTAACATAATTCAAACAAGAGTTTGAATGAAAGATACAATGAATAATTTAACTTTTTTTTTTTCCTAGATTTTCGAAGTATTTAATTGCGTAGTAAAAATAAATTGTTATTGAAAAATTCTGGAAAAATCTGACAAGCTGTTGATGTTTGTGAAATGAATAACTTTTCTGCTAGTAGATAAAACGTTAAATAATTAGATAAAAAGGCATTGTTCATATAATTCAAACCTAAAAAAATGAACATTTTGGTTTTCAATACAATACGTATCTTAATTAGTCATAATGGACATCTCCCTTCCTTTTCAGCTAGGGAACGAAGAAAGCAAAGAAATCATTGTACCACTACAACCCAACCAGAACAGTAAAGTAATTGTCGTGGGTTCAGTGCATGGCAAGAAAGTATTATTTCTTGGGTAGTTGTTATACAAAGATGTCCAACTGCCAAATTACCCTCCCCTCTTCCTGTAATGGATAAACTGAATTAACCTAACAAAATTAGATGAAATGCCATACCGCATGGCATTGCCACTCTCTGCGAGTTATGTGTAGGGCTAGAAGAAGCAATGACCTATAACTTCGATTGAAACGTTGGTAAATAAATAAACCAACTTAATAGAAACCTTGTTTTATTTAGCCTGAGCGATCCTAGCCACTCGTATACTTAATTCCTAGTTCACGATCAACCATCACATATAGAACGAATCAAATATATCCATTGTGATCCTACATTCCATTCTGTTTAGATATGATCAATTATTTTCTGGAAATCTATCTTGGATATTGGTCTGTCTAGGAGTAGCTCTTACTCTTCGTATGCTAACATTTTTTCGCCTAAAAAATGTAAACACTAAAGAATAAAAAGTCACCAAGTGAATATAACTGCTATATATGCACATTACAGAATGAGAAAATTCACTATGTAACTATCTGAAAAGGTTTTAATGAGCATATTCCCATTTGAATATTAAAACGGAAAATTTTTGTTTATATTACTTAATAACTTTTAACTCCAAAAATAGGATACAATTGCATGAACATTTAATGTGCGCGGCCTTGTTTGTTTACTTTTAAATGCAATAATTATTTATGTAATGTACAGTGATTAGGTATCAGCTTTAAGCATTATTCCGCTAGTGTTTTTATATTAATAATTGCTCATTTTGAGTTTCTGTTTTATATCATATCTTATTTACATGTTTTCAAGGTCTCCTGAGTCTAAAAGAGTTCTGTTGTTGACATCAGGTTGTGTAGTATGTCTCAGTTACGTTTATTGTCCTTTTCAGAAACCAAAAGCTTCGAGAAGAAAACTTTAAAAGGGTCAATCCAACTATTGTGTTAGTGCAAAAATAATACTGGTTTTGGATATTAATTTTGTTTAAGTGCTTGCCGAGCAAACGAAGATAATCTCCCAGTCTAGTTAATGGATTATAAACTATAGTTATTAATGTTGTGTTTCCTCAAAGATTAGTTTAGTTTGCGTTTCATTTTCAATGAGTCAGGACTTCTGAAATTCACCATGTCAAAATATGATTTTCTTCAAGTTTATTTTAAAGGTTCAAACTTGGTCAAAGTGCGACCCCAACCGCGCGTAACATTAATTTTGTTTGGTTTAAAGGAAACATCAGTGAATGTACTGTGCAGCGATGGTTCCAAAAATTACTTCGTCGGTCTTATGTTGTTGATCAAGATCATCTTTGGTGGAAGAAAACCTTCGTAAAACTACTCACGACATTGCGAAAGAAGTGTTTACCTCTCAACATTTTAAAACACACACAAACTTATAATTAATTTTTTTTCTCATTTAAAACATGCATTATTTTTGCACCAACCCAATACAAGCCAAATCGCTTCCCAAATTGATATTTCTGAGCATTCAGTTAAATCATTACATAGTCAGATTCAACTTGAAATACTTTCATTTGCTATGGATTATAGTTGTAATTATTTTGTGAAGTTTATTAATTTTTTTCTCAATCTTTATTTTTCTTTTTCCAAAACCACTGAAGTGGATCATAAAAAAATATATTTAGATAAATGGTAAAGAAGCATTTGTCTACATTACTTAGCTCTTAAATGAAAAATTGTTACATTGAACAATTAAAACAGCACTAAATAAATAAATAATTAATTGTTAATGTAATACTCAGTGTTATCAGTGATTAACAGTGTCTCACATAAGAAATAATTCTTTAATCTTATTATTCCGCAATGCAGCAAAGCCTGTTTCTTATCTTTATAACATTTTACCCCCCAAAAAATAATAAAAATATCATCTGACATTTTATAAGCAGTTATCTCAACTTAATAGCTTGGATTATACTTCTTTTTTTATTTATTTAGCATTGCATAACCTTTTGAAACCGTTTGACAACAGGGATGCAGTTTCCATGGAAACAGGGAGCAGGAGCGGATGGACAAGGGCACGAGGCCAACCAATAAGCATCTGCACTGAGCGCATGCGCAAATCTTAATTTGTGTGGCATATGCCAGTTGAAATATTGTCTTCTTAGGAAGACAGTTAGTTGAAACTTACAATGACAGTTCCATTGTCGAGTCCCTAACGGGATTTGGAAGTTTCACTTAAAAGCAGTCTGGGTCATCATTTAACAAGTTTTTGTTAAATTTTCTTTAAATGTGGAGTGGCCATGTTACCATCCAAACTTTTTTTTCTATTATTAATTAAACACTACCGAATTCCAAAATAATACCGATTTATTGTCGAGTTATATACCCCAATTTTTAAAATAGCTATTCCGAAATGAGATTGTACTTGAATGATCTTTTTTATTGGAATTACTTTACTGCAGGATGTGACTGCAGCAAAGATCAGAGCAAGGGGGCAGGAGAGGGGTTTCGCGAGTTCAAATCAAGCTTTAGATAGAATCATATTTTTTTTCTTTTAACAGCTATTTATTTACTCTGAAATGAGGAAACATTATACCTAGGAACTAAGTCAGCCACCGGAAAGTGAGTGCCTGTCCTTTCAGAATTCTCCAAGCTACATGTGCATGGACATTATCAGATACGTAAATTGCTACTAAATGTAATTGTTTTTTAGATTTGGTTAACCCAATGGTTACATTAATGAAGGTAGTTTTGATTTATTATCATGTTGGCGGGTACAATGTTGTAAAATCCACGTTTTCTATTCCCTCGTTAACAAGAGTAGCAATATCTTAAAAAATGTATGACTTTTTTTTTATACCTTCTCGTAAAATATTTTTCTGAAAAAAAGAATACCAGAAAATGTTACTATTGTAAATTATCTTCAATATGAGAACTATCGAATAATTAGCTCTTATTACATCATGTATGACCTGTTATAAACATTACTGTGTATTCATTACTGTTTGATTTTTTTTTTTTTTTTTTTTTTTTTTTTAATGTATTTACTTCAGAATACTTAATGAAAATCTTTTGTAGTCCCTCCATCTTTGTGTTATGTAATGGAATAATTCCTGCTACTTCTTATTATTTCACTTTCGGAGATTTCCTTCTACAAATATACTCTTATCAGATAAAGGAAGGGGGCTAGGAGGACATACTAGCGACCTGATCTCCTTGATACAGTTACTAGAATAATTGAGTCGATGAGTTTTGTTATTTCAAGGAAATGTAATAGTTGTTAGATAAAATTGATTGTATAAACTGACTAATGACAATTTTAACTAATAAAATTACTTTTAGATTAAATAATTTTATTGTGGATTATCTCTAATTTTATTTAGACTGATAAAAAGTGAGTAGGCGATTCACAATTATTATGAAATACATTGTGTATATATTTTATCTGTTGTAAAACTTACAGAAGAGGCGTATATTTTAAAAATTGTGCATACACCATGCAAAAAGCTTATTATATGCATTATAGTGTTTCATAGACTTTTCTTTTGATACAATTCAATATTGAAATACTAACTAACTTTATTACAACAAAAAAATAAAAGGATATCAAAGTACGAAAAAATTAAATGAATAATTAAATGTCAATACATACTAGACTTAAAAGACAAGAAAGAAGCTGTTCGTTTTTGACTACTCCAACACTAGACAAGTGTTCAAAGCTCCCTTATTTGCATGACAGTAATTTGACCCATTTGGGCATACGGAGTTGAACTTTGGGGCTCCACTAACCCTTTCAATTCTTCTCGTTTCCAATCCTTACAATCCAAAATCCCTCGTAAAATTCTCAAAGCTCCTTATTATAAAGATAAAAATTCCATACTTATTCCATTTTCCATTTGTTGCTGATTTGGGCCAAATCTATCCTTTCATATTAAACTGCGTACCCACTAGAATCCACTAGCCTCCCAACTTGCCTCACATTCAATTACCGATAATCGTTAGAGGCGTCTGAAATGAAGATGGCCCAGAGACCTTCTAATGTAGAACTTTTATTGAAGTGCTACTAGTGAGTAGTTCTGTATATGTTATTTACTTGTTGTTGTAATAATTTTCCTCAAATTTACTTGTATAATATATATCAAGTTGTAAATATCAAGTAGATAATAAAAAAAAAAAAAAAAAAAAAATGTTCGATATACCACCATGCATCAGTGAGGTCTTTTTATGTTTCTCATTTTCGTACAAGTTTTAAAGTGTACGTACAAGTGACAGCCTCAATTTTTAAAGTGTACAATTCATATTTAATACATTTAAATTTTAGTTATTGAAAATTTTACCATTGTACTAATTTACTAACGTAATCTTTATTTTCGTACACAGCTTAATCATTTTAACAAATTTTTATTTACTTGTTATCTGTGAGCATTACTTGATTGGTTCTATTCACCTTGTAATTGTAATACTAACCGCTGTGGAAATATGATATCATATTAAAAAAATTAGCGGTTGATTTATATAAATGATCGTCAAGGAATTTAAACTACCTGAACCCACAGAAGGCCATTGTATGTCATAAAAAATATTGGACAATCATTCTTACTACGAAAACATTTTTCACCTAATGAAACCTATATCTATACTATTATATAAGGACAAGCCATATTTCGTTTGTGATCACGAACCACGAAAACTTCTGAACCAAATTTTAACTTCATAGTTCTAGGAAGGTTCATAATAATAATTTTTACTAAAATATTAATTAAAATGTATAGTCTTAAGTGCCAGAAACGAGGTTTGCTAAACTGTAATATACTTTTGTGGATAGAAATTAAAATCCTACCAGATGGATCGATAAAAATATTTCTGCCAAATTGGATATCTAATTATGCTTTTACTTAGTCTTCAAACAACTAATCAATGCAATTTTAACCTTATTAAAAATTATTGCAATTCGTTAAAATGTCATTGAAGAAATAATACTAAATTCTATACTTCAATAGAAGATTTTTAGCTATGAACAAATTAGATTCAGTTATTAGTTCAAATAATTTAAGTTCTGTATTTAAGATAGCGGGCGAAGCCGCGACGGGGTATAGAATATATGTATAGAAAGTATAGAACATACAAATTGGATTTTCCCTATTTAATTCAAAGATAATAACTAAAGATCAAACAAGGTCAAAGAGATAATAGGAATCCCATCCTTCATCAAGAACTATAATGTATATAATCATTAAAAGCTTTTCATGTCGATGATTATTCTCGTAAATATAGCAATTCCTATATTGGTTCCGAAGAGAGCGAAGAATTGTAAGAATCTGCCATTGTAAGCAGTAATTTGTTAAACTACTCGAAATAACTGTTGGTTAGTGGTCCCCAAGTCGTTAAGTTGTTCTCCCCCAGACGAACCGGCTCCATTAACATATCGCTTAGAAATGTTAATAGGTTTTTTCCTCAGTTGGATCACGTGATCAAACGAAGCACCTGTTTCGAAATAATGAATAATTACAAATAAAGGTGACGATGCAAATTAAGTCGGCTTACGTAGGTACTTCGGAGGTCGAAACCGGTTTCAAAACTGCACGCCTCGGCTGCCAAACTTGCAAATAAATAACTTGAGCCAGCTGTTCTTAGAATTATTTTTAAATTTATTTTTCTACATTTTTTTTTTAATTATATCTCGAGCTCGATTTATAGTTTTTTTTTTTTTTTTTTTTTTTTTTTTTTTTTTTCTGATTCAATGGCTATACATTTGGGAAAAAAAAGAAATTGAGAATCTGAGAATCCTTGATATGGGAAAAGTAGCAAAATTGGCTTTAAAAAAATTTGTATGTGTTTCATTCTGATTTTATGTCATCTTGAGGTCGTACAAATCGTTTAATGTTTTATGTAGCCGAAATTTTTCAAAACATTTTATACTTTTCTACTTCTTCTTTTAGCTCAACTGGCATATATAGCGGCCCCTGGCTTTTTCAACTTTCACTTGTCTTTTGCCTTCCATTTATCCCTATCCATCGCATACAACCCATTCATTTTCATCTGCCGTATGTCTTGGAGTACTGTCTCTCCAGCGGCCCTTGGGTCTCCCTCTATGGTACTTCTCTTTCCACCTGGTGTGCCTTCATAGATTTTCCTTGGCATCCTACTGTCCTCCATTGTCCTTAGATGACCAAACCACTTCATTCTCAGGATTTTGATAAGGGCCGGGATATTAAGGGCCATATTCCATCTTGGCGTACAGGTCCCAGAATATTCCTAAGTATTCTTCTACCGGTACAGTAGATCACTTGTCTTTTTGTTCAAGGTCCAGGTTTCGTTTGCATAGGTTACCACAGGTTTAATCAGTATTTTATGCAACCTAAACTTTGTGGTATTTTATATTCTAATCGTTAGCAATCTTCCACTCTATATTATTTAATTTATATTTAAAACTTATTTCCTACTATTATAAGAGATATAAACACAATAGACATGGCGAGACCACAGTACCTATAAATCAAGTAAGCTAAGCAGAGTGACGGGTTCATAAGTACTGGAATGAACTCGAGGAAGCAGCTTCCACTATATAGCACAAATAAGTAGATTCTCAATATTGATGACACGCACCACAATACAATCATCCAAATGAACTAAAATTTTATGGAATTTTTTTTTCAAGCCCGCTGACTAAAAAGTATTGCTTTTTAGATAATAAAACTTTTGTAATTCTTGTATTTTAGCATTTTTGTTCAAACCTGATCTGGTCTATCGAAGTTTCATTTACTCCTAAGCGAGCCTTGCTCAGTTTTCAGCTTTTGACTCACAATCAGTTCATCAAGCTGGTTACTTCTTGCCAGAGGTGTATTTATAACTAGTCCCATCTCTAGTATTTGTGTTGAATCTGGTCAAGCTTTACGAAGAACCAGGTTGCCTGCGGATATATCGCTAGGCTAAAATTCAGCAAAGCTAAAACTTTAAACAATTTGTGTGACCTCAAGATTATCATATTTTAGGCTCAAATTTTTACAGTTTGTTTTATCCCATTTCGCTCCTATTCCCGGATTATTGTTTGTTTGTTTTTTTTTTTGTTTTTTTTTTTCGTTTAACGTCACTTTATGCTGCTATGGTTAATCGGACGATGCTACGGTGGGAGTCCTAAATTTTGCCTATCCAGGTATAATTAGGATAGGGATCTTTAAGTACCTGACATCGCACAGGCTCGGGACCTCCATTTTACGTCCCTTCCGAAGGACGGCATAGCTAAGGATTTTTTACTCCCTTTAAAAAATCTTAAGGTCATCTGCCGGGCTGCGAACCCGCGATCTTGGGTTTAGTAGGTTGCTATGGTAACCACTATACCACAGGTGACCCCATTCCCGGATTAGAGTTGTACAGATTTGCAAACTTTTTTTTTTTTGGACCGTTTTCACTCTACCCTAGGGTCTAACTTTTTAAGGCTTAGCTTGAATTACAAATTTGTAGGCCCTCTGATTAGTTTTAAAAACTAAGGTTACTTACCTAGTTTGTATTAGTTCAATAATTTACCAACTCCAATATTATTGATATAATTTCATTTCTTTGACGTTTTATTTTTAAAAGCGCAATCGTTATATATAAAAAACAACTATTTTGGCGACGTTTCGAGACTATATTGTTCTCATAATCATGCCCTACAGTGAAAAAAAAGGTTACAATAAAATTATATAAGTTATACAAGTTATTTCAAAACATAAAGTTAGCTACAGTACAGGTAGGTATATAACAATATGTGCAGGGTAATAAAAATATATATAATTACAGAATATAGAGGAGTATGAAGCTACTTACAATGTTTCTGGTGGATATGAATAGACTAACAATTCTAGTACACAACTAACCTAGGGGAGTGAGTTTAAACAGACAGTTAACAAGGGTTAGTGGGGAAAAACCCTATTTCTTAAAAATTAAGTTAAAAGGACTGTGTGGGTATTCCCAAAGATGCAGGTATAAAAATATTTCAGTGTAATATACTAATAAATGGAAGAATGGTTTGTATGATGTATATAAATGTAAATGTATATTATTGGTCTGAATGTATTAAGTTGGAATAACAGGTGTTAAGATTTAAAACGTCTGATTTTTTGTTTATTGCGCGGTTTTTAAATTTTTCTATGGTTATCATTTCTTTAATATTTCTTTTAAAATTATTTTGTTCATGGTGAATAATTTTGGGGAAATCAAATTCAAAAGTATGTTTTGTTTGCCTGTAATGTGTGGTGAGAGCTGTTTGGTCCGGTTTGTTGGGGTTTTTATTTATAGACGTGCAACTGTATTTATGTTGATACACTCGTCGTTTGAGATATTGTTCCGATATACCACAACTAAACACACAATATATATATATATATATATATATATATATATATATATATATATATATATATATATATATATTGTTTTGTTTTTTTTTGTTTTTTTTTAATGAACAGTTCAACGTATTATGTTTAAAAGCTTTCTGAATATTCAAATGTATTCTGGTAAGCTGAAAACTATGTCTAGGATATCACACCATGCCTGAGGTCTAAGGTTTAAAACACTCAGCTGCAGTCAGGATCAAAAGTCAAATTACTTTTAAAACGCATTAACTATTAATCTTCAAAGAAGCATTTTTAATATCTGTGTATAGAAAAATGGTTTAATTTGTACTTCTTAATAAAGCATTAGAGTACCGATCAAAAATACCCGATGGACTACTTCACGACAGCCAGAGAAATTTGCCTTAAAATGCAGAAAATATTTTATTACTGTGTTTCATTTCAATTAATACAGACTAAATAAGTTTTTTCAATTTATTTTGTATTTATTCAATTTTTATTATTTGTATGTTTAGTTCAAATCCATTTTAGGTTTCATATTTTATAATTTCATAGTTGGTTTTTAAATATTCTTAATGCATTATTTTATTTATACCTATTTTTTGTCAATGTTTATACTGTTCCTCCTTATGTAATTGTTTTGTTTATAGTTTCTCACCTATACGTATTATATATCTAATGACAGACAAATATGTCAATGTCAAACAATGTGGCAAAAATAAATATATACATATGAAAGGTTTGTCTTCTTTTACTAGATAATCCGGATTATAATGCTTCGCGTTGATGTTTGAATACTCGATAATTCAACGATAAAAATTGAAAACCAGATAAGAAATTCAGGTAGCTAATCCGAATAAATAATAAATACTATATTGATTGAGATGTCGGTTTTAAATGTATTATTTTTAAGAATACATTTAGAAAATTTAACAACTTTCTAAACAAAATAGATTTTGATTTTGGTTTATATTTATATTAAGTATACCACCAAATATCTTATAGTGAATAATTATATCTAAATGGCGAGGTCAGATTGGGGTCAGTTTCGAACATTTTGTGGTTATGCAACGGATTTGAATGCATTTCTCAGGTCAAAACACTGTACATTTACTGCGTTTGAGGGAACTCTGAAATGTGTGCATGATTTCAGTTTATATATAATAAAAAATAAACAAAATATATTCATATATATAATGAATATATATATGAATATATATGCTTATATATATATATATATATATATATATATATATATATATATATATATATATATATATATATATATATGCTGCTTGGCTTAGAAACAGTACAGCCTACCTAAGTACTGAACCCGAGACCCTTCATTGGTTGTAAGTGGTACAGGTTTTTTTTTTTTTTTCATATATATAATCAAATTTCCATTGTTTTTCCGATATTGAATCTGATTATAGATTTTCCTCTCAACTAGTGTCACTCATGAACGCACTGATAGCCATGTTATGCTGCATGCCTTCTGTATCGTTAAAACTGATTAAAATGTTTTCTCAAGTATTCATCTCTTTTAATTGTTGTTTTTTTCCCTTATCTTTGAGGTTCAGTTGTCATGTATAAATCTGTTCTTCCAAATGTTTTCGGAAAATAACTTACAACTTATTTATTGTGATGAAAATAATGCTGGGCATGAGGATCGTCATCACTTCCAAACTTTTGCGGGTTTTGTCATGAAATGAATTGAATCTATATAAGTCATAAACTGATGAAAAGAGTAGAAATGTTCTAATTTTTTTAACGAGTCAGTTAGAGGGCTCTTATAAGTTATCCGTGATGACACTATATTTAAGATATCTTCTATTTGTTTTTACTAGATCAGCGAGTCATGAAAAAATTATTTTTGAGTTGAGGTTGAATCATTCTGATATCCTGAGAAGTACCTTATTATCCAGCTCTGATTTTGATTTCCTTCAAAACCGATAGCCACACTTCTCTGCCTTATATTCATTGTTTCTTTACATTTATATTGAGTTCAATTGAGTCGTAGAATTCCAAAACCAGCCAAGTCTAATTTCCAGATATTTTTTTAAATTGTTTTTCTACTAAATTATCTGTTGGTGGAAAGGTTTCTCCTTGCTTTAGGTAGTTAAATCACAAAGAAATGATTCTCCTTCCTAATCCAGCCAGGCCTTAACCTTTATCGACCAGCTGTGAAAAATTTTCAAAAATGGACGCCTCAATTCTTGGTAAGATTAATTTGGTTAAATATTTGAACTCTTCATCTATTGAGCAGAGGCTCTATTAAAACATTTTTTTTTTTGTTATCTTTTTATAAAAAATCTAATAGTTCACAAGTATATATATTCTATTTTATAAATTCCTTCCACCAGTGCTATGTTAATAATCAACTTCAGATCAAGGTGGCATCAGTTCATTCTCAATTACCATTACATTAACTTTCAGGCTAGTTAAAAAAATAATTTATTCATATAACTTATTTTTCAAACTATGCCAATAAATTTTTGTTTTACCTGTTCGTATATTTAAGATTTTTTTTTACTATACCAATACAGTTAGTTAATAATAATAATTAAGTTAGGAATTAAGTCACTCAATTAACTGTTGGTATAAGCAAAACTAATGTTTTGTTGTTTTCCACATTGCTGTAATACGATGGCGCATGCGTTAACTGCGTGCCTATTTTATATCGTACTTATTTGAATAATTATACGTTATTCCTTTGCACTTCTTCAAGCTATTAAAGTGCGAATTCATGAATATAATATATATTATAAGGATTAAGATATTTGAATATGATAATTTTTCATTTAAATAATCAGTGCATTCTTTGTTCTTTTTTTATAAAAAGAAAAAAATGTATTTCATTTGAGCTAATCCAAATTCTGGAAAGCCTGTGTATTAAATTCTAAAAAAAAACATTGTGTTAAGACATGAATCCATTATCTGATATACAGTTTAATACCTCCCTTTGCTTGATGTGTGAAAAAGGAAAATTATAAAATTTCTTCTTATTTAAACAACTTTAAATTTATTTTTAGTTACATTAACTATTGAAGCCAGTAGTGGAACAACGTGTTAACTCATTTTTTTTTCATTAATAATTTTTTTTCATTCACGTTTTCTCACTTGTAGTTATACAATACAACGTTTTAATACACAAAAATGTCTATAGATAAAGCACATTAGCTTAAATTGCATATTAAAAGATGGTGCGACTTAAGAGAATGAATTTTTTTTCTGTACACAGAAAAAACAGATTTATTTAAAAACATTAGTGAAAGGTTAACTTTCTATTATAATCCTAACAGGTGCTTATATTGTTATAGTTGTTGACAAATATTTTTGTGCATGTACTGTGCAAACATGATAGCCCACTCCACGCAAAAAAGTTGAATATTGTGGTCCTTAGATGGCCGATTCGAATGAGAGACAGAGAGCGAAAGGTTGCTATATGATCAAAGTAAACAATAAATGATAAATAGACACATTTTTATAAAGAAAATACTAACGTCCCTAAAAGTTCCAAACCTGTAAAGCGTAAATGCTTTTGAACATTTTAATAAAACTGAGTTAACCACCTTGCTCTACCAGTGGCTTCAATTTTTAGTCTTAAATAGCAGAAAACAAAGTAAAAATTTATTAAAATGGAGTTTAAAAAATATAAATGGATAGAGTTATTTACTGAATGTGGTAATGCTTATTGTGATGTTAACAACTATCCAAATTCTGAGGAAACATGGAGTTTGTGAAATAATTTTAAGATTACATTGTATCTTATTGATTCCGTATCCAGAATGGGTTTTTTATTATTTAGTTTTTTCAGCATAATACAGTTAAATCTCCGGCGTCCAATTAACATTTTAATCATCGGCCATTATGATTAAAATTTATAAATAAAATATAAAATAATACTTTACGTATTCGTAGAAATAATATGTAATTAATTACATTTCAATAATGTTCAGTTGTTAGTTTATCTGTTGTATAATTAGTATAGTTACCAGTAAATACATACTGAACAATCCGTGATTCATAAAATAATAAATAAAACAGTAATGCAATATTTTATTACATACTTAGGTACATATTTACTTTACTTAATAATGTATTTATAATTATAATTGTATTCCGTTGTCTGGGATTTAATTATCCGTTGTGGTCATAGTAGGGTTGGGCGATAGTCGATGGTTAGCACTATCGATAGGCCGATACTATCGGTTGAGAACTATCGATTGTTATCAATAGTTTTTCGATAGTTGCTTCCTTTTTTTCCAAAGCTATTCAATAAAGAATTTCAACTAATTTAATAAAATTACATTATCTACTTACTGTTTGAAATTTGCAGAATTATAAATTATAAGATTATATCATAAACATGAGAGAGAAAAACTAATTTATTTGAACATAAAATTATAATGAACAAATCAAATCTTCAGAAAAGAAAAATAATGAAATAGTTAATTTCAAGAGGCAAGTGTGCTCCTTGAGCCACATATTTCCCGAAAGAAAAACTAGCATTTCAGCTTTCCTTTCGGGATAGTCGATACTATCGATAGTGACCATCGATAGGCATGACCTTTCGATATATCGATAGTAACTATCGACTCTCGCCCATCCCTAGGTCCTAGTAACGGCGGATGAGAGGAAGTTACTATATATTATGTTTTGCCTAGCTCATGCTAAAACTGGATGGGGATTCCGTCTTGTGTTATCTCTACCTTGTGAAGAATATTCCTTGATAAAGTAAATTTATTTATTTTTATCTATCATTCACTTATAGAAGTGGTTTGAAGGGTTAAGAATATCAATTTACCACATATTTGTTTTCATTACATCATTTGATCCATATATGAGTAGATGAATACTCTCTACTTCTCCAACGTAAGAACTAAAGAGTACAGGTCGACCATTAAGTAGGTTATGGTTATCCATCCCAAGTTATTGGACTTTAAGGTATTAAGTACAACCCAATGTTTGTTTAGAACTACAAATTGATAATTTGCAATTTAGTTATCCTATATCCTGTAGATAGTTAACGATATCGTAGCAATTCTATTTTATGATATCTTTTATCGTTTCTCAATCACCATAAAGCCTTATCATACTAGCTATCTAAATAATGGTCCTAAACTTGATAAAGTTCTACATTTATTGATTATTTACTCAAATTATAATCCTAATAGGTGCTTAGATTGTTACCGTTGTTGACAAATATTTTCGCTTGGTATGCATTCATGGGTTAAGGTTTGTAAACAAATTATAAATAGACATTACGGATAGCCTATCTTGCTCCGATAACCCAAAGGTTATATTTGTAGACCGTATTTGTCTGTAAATATGTTTCCAATTGCATAATATCTAAAATACTATTTTTGTCCTTATCTTATGTTCTTTATGTGTTTTTCCTGTCCCCAGGAGTTCGGACGTTCGTTTTTTTTTTTTTTTTTTTTTTATTTATTATTATATATCTGTTCTTGTTAATGATAATAAAAAAGCCGCAAAACTATTTGGCAATATATGATAGCAATATGTTGAAGGTGGCAATATCTTAAAGAAAATGAATAAGTAAATCTATTTCTTACAAGTGTTATTCAAAACTTCTCTTGAGATTTTCTGGATACATGCTAGATCGATTTAGTTATACTATAATTTCAACCTAACTCAAAATTTGGTGGGACTTGACAAATAACGCAAAGTAATATATATCATGTATTACCTACCATATAAACAAAAAATATCACTTGCGGTACGCATAATAGAAGGATCAGTACAATTAAGATTTATGAAATTAATTTATTTTATATATTTATTTATCTTTTTATTACAATATTAGTTTCGAATTTTAAACATCATCATTATTTCTAAAAACGTACAAAGTTTTTATCGAAACATCAGCTCTTTGATGCACAGGTTATATGTGTAGAACGGTTTTGAAAATGTAAGACAAAAACCAAAGAAAAAATCAAATCGTCTCCTTAGGTCAGTACCAATATATTTGATTTCTTGTCTTAAATTTTAAAAACTGTAATTATCCCAGTGAATAAGTGAATAATTCAAATTTTGGCCGAACTAAGTTGTGACTAAAAAGAAACGTTAGAGGTGTTTTTTTCTTCATCGTGAATAACCGTTTAAGTAAAATTTTCATTTTAAAACATAGTTATTTAAAATGAACATCTTACCTTAACACTTATTCTCCATGCTGAAAACACTTTTACATTTATTTTTAGTCACTTGATTCATTTTGGTCAAAATTCGACTTAACCACTTGTTCTCTGTAGTTACTGATATAATCTGTGTACCAATGTGCTGATGTTTCGAACAAAATTTTTAATGTTTTTATAACTGCTGATGAATGTTTAACATTCGAAACTAGTTTTGAAATTAATAGAATTCCTATTGAAGTGGCGATTTAACAGCTTTGGAAAATATGCTAGTGTACTCCATGTTTTTTATAAAACATTTTCCATAGTATTAACTAAGTTTATGCCAACTAAAACTGATCAAAGAGACAATTCTTATATAACTTTAAACATTTCTTATTATTAATAATAATTGTCTTTGTGCATATTCATAATAAGAAGAAAAATTAGTTTTCAAATAATGTAATTCCAAAAAAAGTGGCAATTAATTCATCAATCCTAATTGTAGGATTCTTCTATACCATCATGCGTACCCCAAGTGAGCTAAAAAAAAATATTAATTTTTTCAGGTTTAAATTTTTGGATGGTTATTATTAAACTTTTCGGTAGAACCAATCAGTATGATGTTAAGTACGAGATTGATTATGAAATATATGTAACTTACACGTTTCACCAACGACTTTTCGGAGACTCGGCTGACAACGACGAAAACATATTATCATCAACAATCGTATTATTATTGACAGTAATTAGCTTACGTAAAACTAAAAAACAATAGGAGCTCGTTAATGTAATGCAATTGCCATCTACAAACTAACAAGACAAATATGTGCGCCGCAAACGAAATCATGTGTTGGGAAATTCTTTGATGGATTGTTATTTAGGAAGTTTTAACTATCGTGGGATTTCCTTTACTTTGACTTTAGAACTAATTTGATAGACTTTTTCAATATTATTAATTGCTAATAGAACAACTTGAAATACCTGACGAAAAGAAAATTATAGTTTTGAAATTTTTGTTTTAGCTTCTTGAATTATGGTTTACGTTGTTATAGTAGCATACTGGGCAACATTTAAATAATTGTCATTTTAAAATGAATTTCCAGGAATCACCTAATTTAATTATGATTAGATCTTTCAGTCAAATAATCATTAGTTCACTAAAAATGACTATACGATTTAATCATGATTAAATTAGATGATTGATTCCAGGAAATAAGTTAATAGCTATGATTAAATTTTACACAACTCTGACTTATATTATTTATATGTCTTTCAGCAAATACATAAATTTATTTTCAGTTTTCTGTCCCGTTAGAGTTGAAATACAAGATGGAGTATATATACTAAGGTTGAAAGGGGTCAGAACCTTGGGAACAGCTTCCAGTAAGCTAACTGTAAATTTGACTATTGACTTGGAGTTACTTTCTATTGGAGCGGTACCAGCCACAAGTCTTCGTGGCTTTCCTTGTCTTCGAAGTCATAATAGGTACTTTCAGAATTTGTTTGTTGGTATTTTTCAAATAATTAGTTTAAATTAATAAATTCAGGTTTTGCGTTCTTTACCAACCTAATAATAGTCCAGTCAATGAAGGCCTTCTAAGGGTGTAGAGTGCGTTTTCTGTAATCCAAGGTTTTTCTTCGGAAACATGTTTAGGGTAGTTAAAAAGAAAGCATACTAAAAGTCCTGGAGTTTTCGGGCCTGGGAACAGGGGACGGTCCCTTTTTTTTGGTTTTGGGTTCATATCTCGAAAACTTATGCAAAACAAGACTATTTACTAAATTAATGTTAATTAAATTCTCTACAACTTTTATTATTTACATGTTTTTCATATTCTGTACCGCTTTTGAGATATACACCTGGAAAATGTGAACTCCTGGAAAACTTCAGGGCTTTTAATATGTTTACTTTCTAACTGCCCTGAACATGTTTCCGAAGAAAAACCTTGGATTACTGAAAACGCACTCTATAATTCTTTATTGACTGGACTATAAATTAATTAAACCATTTAGGGCCAAGGCTAGAATTAGTTGGTGAAAGTTTTGATTTTTATCCAAAGAAATATTTTTGTGGTAGTTTAATTTTTTTTTTTTTAGAAATTGTTTAGCCATAACGACATTCCTCAGTAAAAGGCATAATATTTCTTTTTTTTTTTTTTAGAGAAAGGTAAGGTGGTATATTTATAAATGCTACAACAATACCGTTTCATGAAAATTTTTATTGCAACATCACAATGCTAAATTTTTATTTGAGGTATACTTTAAAGCAATCGATATGTAATTCAACATTGCATCGCTATCACAATTTAATCGTAGAAATCCTTATTTGGCTTAAATTTAAACATTTAAATCTTACTACTCATTAGTGTTAAAAAAATAACCAATTGTGCTAGTATTTTCCAATGGATTAAAAAAATACTCAAAATTTATTTTTAAAATATTTTTATTAATTACAGCCTTAAATAATAAATTGATTTAACAAAATAGAAAAATATTCCAACTTAATAATAATAAATAATAAAATAATAAAAAAATGTTGTTATTGTACATCCGCAACACTGGGCGTATATGTGTTAAATTGTGTCCATATCGTCCGCTGTTATGATTCATTTCATAAAAAAAAAAATAATTATTCCAATATTGCAACAGTTATGTAAATGAAATTGTTTTTTTTACAACTATGTATAGAATTTAAAATTGTTTGTTTGTGTTCATTTTAAAATAAAAAATTATTCCCTACAAAATGGATTTGTTCATTAAATTTATAACAACCCAGTTTACCGTTACTTGTTATTAGCGAGTCTCGATTTACAAACTCAGAGGAATTTATCTTTACAATTTACAGTTTTATTTGGGCTATTGTGGAAAATCTGTTGATGTTCCTAATGAAGTCTTGAGTGTACAATCCTCAGTCCTCTTGGAAATGGTTACTTTCCATTTTGCAAAATATGGTTAGAAGATACTTCCCTTCTGCATCGTGTTATGGTAAGGACTTATTTATATATATTGCTTTTTATCTTTTTGAATACTGTCACATGAACAGTAGGAGCTTTTCCCCTGTTTTTAGCAGGGATCTATTTAGAAGGAATATCATGTAAATATTAAGCATGTAATATTTTGTTAACTTGTTATTGCTGCTATATACGAAACATTTTATATCTCAGGTGTCCTATTGATGGTCGTGATATGAAAATTTCAAGGTGTTCCATTTAGGTGGTTATGTTTGTGAAACATAGTTTTCCCGAATAAAAGTCACATGTAGTATGTGCCCCGTTTTCAGTATTGGCCTTTCTTAACTATGTTTTGTTTTGAATAAAAATTCTTGCATTTCCTATTAGAAAATCCCGGGCATCAACATTGCTCTGGCCTCATTTGTACAGTTTTCAACGTTTAGAGTAGGATTAATTCATAGCATTTTGAAATGAAATTCGTATATTTATTTTATTGTAGAAAGGCCTCATTAACTTTAGATAATTGTGATAAGTAAATCATTTAAAAATGAATCAAGCATGGATATCAAATCTTTTTTTGTTTATTTATATTTTTGCTGGGATTCTGAAGATATGATTATCACTGAATTATCAAATAAAATTTAAAATCTAGTGGAAAATCTAGTCTTAAGTCATATGAGAGGGAATTCATTCAAGCTCGCATTCACTCTTTTACGAACACGTTTACTTATTTAGTAATGATTTTCATATAGTTTAGTAACAATATTAATTATCATTTATCAAATTTTGATAGAAATCAAGAAAATTCATCGTTTAATCGAAATAATCCATGAATTAATTAATACCTTCGTGATGCAAAATCGGTTGTTGTGCTTCTTAATAGGGTCTTTAAATATTTATTTTGGTGTATATGGTACTTTTAGAGTAAATATAGTATTTAGGAAAAGGATCAAAAATGACTTATCAACTTCTTCACAACACCGTCGCTATCAATATGCATATATAATGCAATATAATCTTATTTTCCGGTCACCGAATTGTTTATCTGTAAATAGGCTAGGCCTAGGAGCAAGCTAGGAGGGAGATATCACGTCCCCTAGGTAGAGCAGGTATGCGGAGGTTGGCATGTGACGTCGACATAACTATGTGACGTCACATCTTTAAGCATGAGGTTGCTGATGCTTACCCTTCCCTTCACGTGTACTTGTACCTGGATTTGTAGACCTTCCAGGAAACATAATGCAGCCACGTGGTCTCTGCATACGTTCTCGAGAATTAAATGCATCCAGGTCATTGTATCGTGGAATCCTGATTATAGCCCGAAAGTTGTTCAAGTCACTATCTTTCTAAAGAACAAATAAAATCTGTAAAAAAATATATATATATATATATATATATATATATATATATATATATATATATATATATATTGATGAGGTATAGTTGACTGTTGAGAATTTAGAGAAGTAGATAGTTGGGGTATACACTCATAAAGATACACAGCAATTAAAAAATAAGTTTTTTAATTTGTAATGCCAACATTTCAACTTGCACTGCAAGCCTTCATTAGGGTTTTAAAGACAGATATAAACAGAAGTTTGTATCAGTTTCTATTTATAGTCTTTGAATATAAAATATAAAAAACTTATTTTTTAATTGCTGTGTATCTTTATGACTGCATACCCCAACTATCTACTTCTCTAAAAAATATGCCTACAATAGAAATTAATTCTGAAGAGTGTTGTTAATTATTTCTTATGTGATTTTGTTAAAATGGTCACAAAACTTTAATTCAGTATTTTGCCTATAATTTATCATTGAACGACTTTTGTTTTGGATAAAAAATTTTTTTTAATTATTTTATTTGGCATATCATAGAGAAATTCTTTATGAGGAAACTGCTGCCCATCTAGTATTGTGTTCGGCCAAGTCGTTCTTGTTGTAAAAGTACTACTGTTTACCTAAGATTCCTTGATCCATATTTTACAATGTCCTTTCTATATTGGAACTGACTAAAATAATAATTTGAATTTTTAGAATTTCTCAAAGACGATGTTTCTTTTTAAATGTTTATTATTTGTAGCTACTCAAACAAATTTAATTTCATAAAACTCTAAGAAAAGATTAAAAATATTCCATTCAAGGAATGTATGATTCAAAATATAAAAATCCGAATTGCAATAAATAAGTAGAACATCAATATTTGTATTGATGGGGTATTTGTTGACTGAGGAGTATTTAAAGATGTAGGTAGCTGAGGTATGCTGTCATAGAAACATAGCAATAAAAAATTAAAAATTTTATAAATTAAAGTTTATTTTTAATTGCTGTGTATTTATGACTGCATATCCCAGCTACCAACAACTTTAATTTTGATTGAAGAGGTAACAATATATTGTAACTCTTACAGTTAATATAATAATTTAAATTTATTTTTGTTATTTAAAATATTGATTCAATTGATTGAAAGGTTAATATGACTGATTACACAAGGCAGCACCAATAATGTTTCGGGCTCAAAAATAGTTTATTATGAAGTATTCTGGACCGCTTAACACAAAAATCACCATGAAAACTGCAGATTAGCACTTGTTTTCAAGAATAAGAACTCCTCCTTACTCATATATAGCTGTATTTTCACTCATCTTTACTTTCTGTTTATAATATTTGTGATGTTCATTTAAGCGGATTGATGGATGCACTTACCTCTGGATAGATTTTTAATTTCTTCAGGTTTCTTGAAACATGACTCATTATATTGTATTTATTAGTTGGTAATGTTTTTTTCTTCATATTTTGCCATAAATTGGTGGATGGGTTGTTGTATATCTTAAAAATAAGAGTTAATAAATAAATTTCATTTACTTATTCGTTTTTGTTTTTTCAAGGAAAAATTAGCATGGTTAGACTATAGAAAACTAGGAAACAGTTTTTTCAAGCAAGTTAGAGTGTTAGAAAAAATGTTTAAATTATTTTCTAGTTTGCCATTGTTCTTAATACTTTCTTTCCATGTTTCGCTATTCCAGAATATCGATTTGTTCAGTTATCGCTACATTCAGGACGCTGCATTGCTATATAAAACTGATATCTTGATATCTTTTCGACACCTATGTCTCTCAGAATAGTTGATATGATAAGTTTATGCAAATTAAAAATGACGCTGGTATTCACCAGGCCTAATGATGTATGGTCCCGTATGTAATTATTCTTCAGATTGTATGTATGGAGAACTAAACAGAAAATGTAGGCTACTATTCCCTGGGTACAAATTTGGTTTGGTGTTAATCTCTTTTCCTAGTTTGGTCTGGCAACTATGCCCCAAACTTAGCTCCGTGACGTCACTTAGTTTTGCTGACGTCACATGCCCAGTCCTAACCGCCGCATACCTGCTCCCCCTGGCGCCGCAACATCTGCCCGCTTGTCTGCTTCTTAGCACAGCATCTTTTGTTAGAAATGGCAGATCGGTTAGTTCTAAATTTACTTTTTAGATAATATAATACAAATATATAAGTATGAATGTTATATTTTTGCCAATTAAATCCATCTTCAACTAGCTATTTATTAAAATTTAGTTCATGGCAAATCTGATTAACTGTCATTCATCAAATGTTTCCAGTAATAAGAAATCAATGAATTTTCTTGAAATAGGCTTGTCAATCATCAATATTGAACTAATGAAAATGAACAAAAAGAAAAGTGGACGGAAAACATAAAATGAGAGTATGAACGATCTGTATCTTACATTATACCAGATTATAGACTTGGACAAAGACTAAAACTTTTTTCTCAAAAAAAACATTTATTTTGGCAGCTATTTGAACAACATGGATTGTTCAAAGAAAAAAAATTAAATTCTTATACCTCTTTCCATTGTTTAATTTACACGATTCAAACTTGCATTTTTTTATTTTTTATTTCAGAATATTTTTATAAAAATGTATCTCATTTATATTATATCTATTATCTGATTAAATAACATTCTTAACAACTTGCCAAATCATTTGTTCACATTAACGTTCCACAAATTAGGTTTATTCACAATAGTAATAATACGAAAGGAATACAAATAAAAACTCATCGCCATTTTAAAATTTAGTGGAATATAGTTCTTTGGTTTTGGTTTATGTTAAGTTCAAGCTATCTCATGTGAATATTACACAGCATACAGTCTATAGTATGCAGAGTTTTAATAACAAACATCGAATAGTTAAAACAAACGGGGAAGAAGTAAGTGATATTTGAATCATTTGTTTTGATGAAGAATTAAAGCAGATGTTCCTATAGAGTAACAAAAACTTTAATGAGGTTATACTATTGATTTCAACATCAAAGGGAACATGAATTGTTCCCTGGAGGAAAGGATTTTGTTGACAAGCCTGTTGAGCTGTAGTGAAGCGGCTATATTTATCCGTCTGTCATATATTTTTAGAATGGTGGCTATAGTAGGGACCTGCACTTTGTTAGAAACCCTTTTAAATGCCACCTTTAAAGGGTTCAACAAACTCTGTTAAGGACGAGTCCAGGTAAAAGAAAAACCAAGGGCAAGGTTCCTAGAAATGCCAACGTCACAGCCAACTGGAATATGTGTGTAAGAAAAATATACATTCTCCAATTGTCAACTATTAGTGAATTTATTCTAATTGTCAGATAGTTCAATGTATTTAGGCGTATTATGATTGGATACGATAGTTCGATACACTGAAAAGACTAGAAAATCGTATATCAACCCATTCTAATTCAAACTTCATGTGCAATAACAAACAGACTTATAAGACAAGAAACTGCACTTCATTTCCGACTGCTCCAACATTTACTAGACAAGCGTTTCAAGCTCCCAATAAATTACAAAAGACTTATTTGCATGACAGTAATTAGACCCATTTGGACATAGGGGTATATTTCTTTTGGTAACCAATCCTTACAATCCAAAATCCTTCGTGAAGTCCTCAATGCTCCTTATTATTTCACAAACTTATCCATAAAGATCTTAATGTTCCATATGTTGCTGATTTGGCCCAAACCAAATGCCTATCCTTTCATAGCAAACTCCACACCCACTGAATCCACTTGTCCAACTTGCCTCAAACTACATTCTCGGTAATTCTCCGAGGCGTCTGAAAAGAAGATGGCCAAGATACCTCTTAATATAAAACTATTGAAGTGCTACTAGTAAGTAGTTCTTTACATGTTATTGATAAGTCATTTTAATATTTTTTCTCAAATTTACTTGTTGTATATAATGTCTACAGTTATAAAAATCAATAAATAGTTAAACAAAAAAGTAAAATATATTACGTTATGGCGCAGATTGAGCAGGCGATGCGGTCAGCCGTTACGCTAATGCTGTTTCATGAAAGTTGATACCGTTTTATGTTCTAAAAACATTTATGAAATGTTTATTCTTTAACACCCCAATTTTTAAATTTTCTGATGATGATTGTATTGTTGACTGTGAGTTGTAATTAAGGAGATGGGATGGTCAGGGGTGCAGTCAGGATGAATAAACACGTCAAGTTTTTAAATGAAAAACTTATATTTTGGCGTGCCGACGTTTCGACCTGCCTTGCAAGTCTTCATCAGGGCTAAAATAACAAAAATTGTATGTGACCAAGATGATGCAAACATTAAAAATAAATAAATAATAAAAATAACTTAAAAATGAAAAAGAAAAAATATCTGTATTTAATTAGATAATTGAATACAAAATAGTAGCAAAGTCTAGTCAAAGATACAGTTGTAATAAAATAATTAATTAATTTAAATTGAATGATATAAATTTTAAATTGTGTAAACTAATACAATGTAACTATTTTATTACCAGATGCTTTTGATAGGAAATTTAAAAATAAGTATAAGGAATACATATGAAAAGGAAAATGGTAAGATAGAAAGGTAAGAAAAATAATAAAGTTGGCATATCAATAAACGAAGGAAGAGGTAATTCTTCGAGGTGTCTGAAAAGAAGATGGCCAAGAGACCTCCTAATGTAAAACTATTGAAGTGCTACTAGTAAGTAGTTCTTTACCTCTTCCTTCGTTTATTGTTATTCCAACTTTATTATTTTTCTTACCTTTCTATCTTGCCATTTTCCTTTTCATATATATTCCTTATACTTATTTTTAAATTCCTATTAAAAGCATCTGTTAATAAAATTGTTACATTGTATTAGTTTACACAATTTAAAATTTATATTATTCAATTTAAATTATTTTATTATTTTATTACAACTGTATCTTTGACTAGACTTTGCTACTATTTTGTATTTAATTATCTAATTAACTACAGATCTTTTTTCTTGTTTCTTTTTCATTTTTAAATTACTTTTCTTATTTATTTATTTTTAATATTTGTATCATCTTGGTCACATCCAAGTTTTGTTATTTTAGCCCTGATGAAGACCTGTAAGGCAGGTCGAAACGTCGGCACGCCAAAATATAAGTTTTTCATTTAAAAACTTGGCGTGTTTATTCATCCTGACAGCACCCCTGACCATTTCATCTCCTTAATTTTAAATTTTCTGATTTTTTTTTCTCCTAATAAATTTTTGTACGAAATAAGTAGTACACCGTCTCGCCTTCTGAAGGCGCGTCTATTCTACTTCCATTGTGCTCTTACACTATTATTTAATCATAAATAATTTCGACCCTTTTTATCATATAAAGTGACACTTGTATACCAATATTTAAAATCTTATTTTCCCTTTCTAAATTTAAGTTTGGCTCGTTTATGTCCTGTTTTTATTTTGATGACAAATTAAATATGTCTATAAAGAAGAGAAATACTTACATAGTTGCTGCAACACTACGGAAGATACAATGGGATCGTAAACTGTGAGTTTGCTTTCTAGGGTAGAGAAGGTGCATCGACCTTAGCCTGCAGTTTCTCCCCTGCTAATTGGGGCGGTGGTTCTAGCGGCTTAACGGTCCTCAGCACTTCTTCAGTAAACTCACTTTTACAACTATTAGGTAGATATTCATTGTTTTGTGTAAATTGTTGCATTTTACTGTTAACAAAACATATTCTCTTATCTCAGATTTGGTCTCCTAACTTGTCTCACATACAATTCCCGATAATCCTTCGAGGCGTCTGAACGGAGACCAAGAGACCTGATTTAGAACTTTTATTGAAGTGATACTAGTGAGTAGTTCTTAACATGTTATTGATATGTCCTTGTTATTTTTCTCGAATTTACTTGTATATAATTTATACAGTTGTAAATATCAATAAATAGTTTTAAATAAGTTAAATTTACCGTCTCATTTATATATAAAAGTACTATTAAACAGTTTAAAATATTAAACAGTAATTTTCAGTACTTTAGGTACCGTATTGCATTATATAATGATTTTTTTTTTTAGTTTATTTATATGCACAACTGTAAAAAATAAATACGGGAAGCGCGGTAGCTCAGTGGGTAAGACACTTGACTAACATCCCCCCCCCCCTACTTAAGTTCGAGTACAACTGAAGGCAGGAAATTTATTATTTGTAATTTCGGTCGTGGATCCATTTCAGGGTCGATAGACCCTCCCGGGGCAAACCTAGCCTCAAAAGTGGGTACTCTCAATTAGGGGAAGACCCTCCTTTCACAACTGTTGGCTTAGTAACAGTACATTCTTACCGAAGTACTGAACTCAAGATCCTCAATGGGTTGTCAGTGATTCAGGTTTAAAAAAAAAAAAAAAACATTAAATAAACTTACGAAAAATGATTGCACTAACGTTTCAATGATTTGTAAAGTAATCATCCATCTATAGTACTTCAATAGAGTATATTTATTAGGAGGCCTAGGCACTGAGCTTAGAATAAGAAGTTGACATGCTGGCAGTGGAGGCAGGGTAGAGGTATTCTCCAAGCTCCCAACTGATAAAGCCAAAATCACTTTTCTTCCTCATTTTATGAAGTGTTTTGCTTAATAGGTATTTTTATTTAACTTGCCATTAGATTCTATTACATACTCAATGGGCTTAGGTCATCTTTTCTTCAGAAGCCTCGTAAGGTTATCGGGTATGGAATGGGAAGCAAGTTGGGATACTAGTGCATTTGAGGTGGTGTGGAGCCTGTCGTATCTAGTGTGAATCATATCAGCATCATAAAGCGCTCTAAGATCACTGCAGATAGTTAATAATTGCCGTAAAAAGGAGTATTGAGGTTTTTACGAAGTATTTAGGTTTGGATACAAGATAAATTACATACCTTAGTGAAGCCCCAAAGCTCAAATCTATATGTCCAAACTAGTCTGATTATTGTCATTTATATGAGTCACTTCTAATTGAAAGCTTAGAACCTTTTACTAGGAGATGCTGAAGTAGTCGAAAAATAGGAGTAGTTTCTTGTCGGTTTAGTCATTTATGTGGATTCCAAGTGTTAGCTCCAGTGATTAGTGGAGTATTGTTGGGGTTTTCCATAATAAAAAAAAAAAAACCAATGCTAGGCCAAAAGAAATAAACTACTGGTATAAAAATTCGTTGAAAGTTTTTTTTTTTCATAAATTTTTCTTTCATTATAAATTAGAATTACATCACATATATTTAAGTTGATTATTAGTATTATTTCTTAAGTTGAGTCTGGTTTATTTCTTAGTACAGCATGTAATTTTGTGAAATGTAAAAACAAATTATATAAGAAATAAAAAAATAAATTAAAAAAAACTGGTAGAAGAACTGCGTTCATATCAGCGGCTCTTAAGTTTAATAATGTTTAGAAGAAATGTATTCCACGAGGCACAAATTTAACATTATTACTAAGAGTAAAAACCAATATTTGATCTGATGTGGAACAAAAAGAAAGCACACTTTTTGTTTATTTAAAAATCAAATCAAATACCTATGTGTAAACAAAACCAACCTGCTATTGTTTTTGTATTCTAATTTTTAACCTTAGAAAGCGGAAAACTTCTTCAACATGACAATGCATCTGAACCGCATTTGAAAATTCGTGAAATAATTTGCTGTCTCAGCTATAAGAGACATAAGTGAGACCAGAGTTGGGCAAAATTTGATTATAGCTACAAATTAATCAAAATTTAATCATAGCTGTTTGACAACAAATTTCCTTGGATCAATCACCTAATTTAATAATGATCAAATCTTTCATTCTTATTGATGTAAACTAATGATTATTTGACTGAATGATTTAATCATTATTAAATTATGTGATTGATCCAAGGAAATTAATTAGCTGTCAAATAGCTATGATTAAATTTTGATTAATTTTTATCTTTGATTAAATTTTGCCAAACTCTGAGTGAGACTCACCATTGCGAAATCAATTTGGGGAATAGTGATAAAGGTCAGTTACTCTGATGGTGGAGTTGGTTGTCATCCACAAAATTAGAAGAACTGCTGGATGAATATATAACTTCATACACGGCAGGGACTTCGATTCAAAATTATAAAAAAAATTATTGAAAACATGATAAGTTTTACAAATTTTCTATAACCGACAATTTTTTATTTTTTTAAATACGAATCGGCCAGCAAGGATCTCGCTAATATCACTACTTATTCTTCTTCACACCTTCTTTCTTCTACTCCTTTACTCTGTCATCCTCTTGGACTGTTCCTCTTAGTCGATTTCCTCCTCTTCCCCGCAAGAACCCTAACTTCTGTTAGTTTTTCATCGATCCATGATTTTAAGTCTACCCAATTCCTGTTTTATTTGTTTAACATATCAATTATTAGTTTTAATTATAATTATTTAAAAAAATGGCCTAGGCCTCCTAATACATAAATTTTTTTGAAATGCATATCTTGAGGAATGAATCGTTATCGAGAATCGATGACACAAAGTCGATTCCTAGGAACTGATCGACACTGTCAGCGATTTTTTTATAAATAATTGAGTTCATTTCCTTCTTCTTTTTTTTCTACATAGTGATAATACATAAGCGTTAATATTGATGAAAAGTTAAGGGGCAAAAATTAATTCGGTGTACTAATTTATTGTATATTTATAATTTATTTAAATGTATCAATATTATTTTTTTTTTATTGCCTCTTTTAATAATGTATAATCTTTGAATTATTATATACAGTTTCCCGCTCCCTCCAGATGTTATTTTGTTGGAGTTCATTAGCCATTAAATTTTGAGCCCACATAATGGGTCCCAACTTATATTCGACTTGGGAAAAAAAAAACTTCGCGACATAACTCTGAAATTCTCGTCGTGAAACCTTCAAGTTTCTTACCTCTTTAAATATTCCCTCCAGCCATAGTCGTAAACCTGGTACTTCCGTTTACAACCCTATTACTCTACTACGGAATCTAGTACATGACCCTCCTATTGTGAAAAAAATAGAAGGCCGGATGACCTAACTGAAGAAAAGGTTTGACTTCACTTTTACAACCTTAAGTGCAATAGTCTGCTCAACTCTTTGTGGTCTTACGCTCATTCCGAGAAGTCTGCGAAAAGTTACGTGACTTCTTGTTCTATGACTATGCAAGAATTGGAACGTCCATAAATACTTCCTTCACTTTATTTGTTTACGCCCTTTTGAATTTACTGCCAATTCAGCAATTTCGACAGTTTTTCTCTTCTTGAAATTCGGAACTAGAAAAAGTTGCCCTAAATATTACAGGGTCGGTGCTTAAAGGGAATTCAAATTTGGGGGAAACAATTTTGTGCATTTTGTTCTCTAGCGGGTTTAGGTTAAAAATAACTTGAATACTTAATAACAAAAATACTCTTCTGTGAGGGGTGACTGAGAATTGATTTAGGATTTTGCTGAAAATCACTTTCTTTTTTTTTTTTTCAGTTTTTCCCTTCCATAGTACCCCTATGGAAGGAAGAGAGAGGCGTGTATTTTATAATAATACATCACGCACCATGCATTTTGCCCAATTCATGAAGTATCAATAAGTATTATACGTTAAATAAATAATAAATGATGTTAATAATCATAATCGAGATATTTGACAAACATTGTAGCCAAATAATGAAGGAGCTAATAACGGGCAACTAATCATCCATTTTGATAGAAACAAAAACAAAACGCTTTGTCGTAGCTTTGAGTAATTCTGTATTCTTCATACCATTACTTTCATCATTCATGTATTAACATTGTCAAAGGTCGAAATCTTATAAATTTTTTTAGGCTAGGAAATGTCTCTCCGTCAAAAGATTTTTGTCGGACATTGTAGGTTCGATATAGTATAGTTATGTGTAGTAGTTTTACTAAATAATAAAAGTTTGATATCTTTAGTAATTTTAAGTTTTAAAAAATACGAATTCATCTTGATCCGGTACTTCAGCTCGATCATATTCTTGGAAAATTCATGAATCTTCTAAAAAAGTTTAATAAGAGAGAAATGCTTTATTAAACGAAACACTCTTTTCCAAAGTCATTGGACTGCTACATGCACATCAATCTATTTAAAGACAATAACAATAACAATTACATAATAATAACTGTAATTAATAATTATAATAGCTATAATATATAATAATAAAAGTTTTATTCAAATGATTAAACAGTTTACAATTGCACGTATTAAATATTGTTACATGTTTTGGTAATAAAACAATTAACAGGAAGGAGCCGAAGGAGGGTACGGCCTGGACAGAAGAGACGAAACAGAGGCAATCAGAAAGAATGAAGGAAATATGGATGATGAGAAGAAACTGAATTAAAAATCCATCTTCGTAATATGCGCGTGGTCTCTATGGTTTTTTCGTGAAAGAAAAAAAAAAAAAACAAAAAAAAACAATTAACACTACATAGTCAGCTGAGCTTAGCTAAAATGGGTATAATTTAGAATGCATTTATTTTAACAGTGGGAAAAATACTAAAAAACCTACAAAATAAGAAAGAAAAAAAAAGATTGATAAAAGCTAATACATTATAAAATTTACTAAACTAAAATGCATAATTTATTAACTTTTTGTAGTTAAGTTAATCAACATTTTGGTTAATTAACTTATTTATTATTTGTGTTCCAATAAATTTAATTTCAAGCTGAGACAATAACTTTTGGACGTATTATTAGCAAAATATTGTTATAGTAGTATGTGGTTTGTGGTGGTGTGTATGTATCTTCTTAAGGATTGCTTGTTATAATTGCCTATTGTTTGAATAATAGGATTTCCTGAATTGTTTGTAGAGTTGAAAAAGTTTCTGGTCTGTTTGTGAATAAATTGTTTAATAGTCTGAAAATCTAATTCGAGTAGCAAGTCGGTTATTTTTGTGTAGTCATTTATTATTCTCATGCATCCGTTTTGCACCCTTTCAATTTTTTTATAGTTTGAGTCACAGGTATAGCTCCATACGGGAGAGGCGTAATTACTTCTTTAGAATCCGAACATCATTATCGATGTGAAAAAATATTCCATAAATAAAAATAACAATACAAATTATTTATTATTATTTGATATTGTTTATGATAATTCTAATGTCTCGTTTGTTTGTTTTAAAATCTATCAATAATATAAACATACTAGATATATATGTATATGATTATACAAAAATTAAATAATTTGCTTGCCAGTTTCCGTACAATATAAATGTTTACAGTTTATAATATTTTTAGTTAATTATTGTCGCACTCATGATTAATTAGCGATCTATGAAAAGTAAATTCTTGAGATTTTATTTGTATGACAGCATCCTCTAACATCGCTAAAAGTTTATTCTTAATACTTCATTTCTTCGTGAGCAATCGAAATATGAAAGACAGTTCCTCTAATTTATTCAAGGTAAGATCGGCCTTCCTGAAAAGTTGTGGTTTTTAGCGATTCGCTGGTTTAGTACGTCATTATGATATGAATGTATAAGTATTGAAAGTATGCAAACTCGTCAAGTTCATCTGATTAGAAACTTGAAAGATGACACGAATTATATTCCTTGGATCCTAGAACATTTCATAGAAGTTATTGTCAATAAAATATGTTCAACCACGTGAGGATTAATACTCACTAACTACTCAGTCGAAGAAAAAGTAAGGTCCCAATGTAGAAAATAGTTGCGAGGAACCGCCATCACGGCGCTGTTTCGATAGCCTTTTTCTTCTTCATTAAAGTGATGCAATAGTCTTTATTTTATTTATCTTGTAATACTAAAAAGTTCGAAAAAACTTATAGCAGCAACTCGGTCACAGGTGTTGCTCTCGTTTATTGCGCTTAACGTCCTCACGTACTCCAATTAGGGCGGGAATGGCAACAGGTGCTCTTTATAACTTTTTTTAACTTTTATTTTATTACCAGACTTTAAAAATTTATGGCACTCTAGATAACCGCGAAGGCCTTATTAATTGTCTGCTGTAAAATGTGTTATGTCAGTTTTTTATAAGGCCGCATGTTCTCTGTTACAAATTTCTCTTATCCTCGTTAATCTATCGAGATAAAGAAAAAAGAAAAAAAATGATTAACGTATTTCAATAACAAGGCCTGATTAGATTATCTACGTTGAACCACCCGCTTTGCGTCAGAACAGATTCCTTTACCATTGACAGGATACTGAGTGGATACAGAATGTCGACTATTGTGACTCATATCCTTAAAATAGACAAAGGGATTTGTCATTTATTCTGAAAAAAACAAACAAATTTTTACGTTTTCATCAACTAGAATATTGATGCTATTATGCAATTTGAAGTTGAACAATATCAAAAAACATTCAAAACAATAAGATAACCAAACATTACAATAATTAATGTCCACATTTTAGTTTCAGTTATGAGCTATTTATTTTAGTGATGGAATAAAAAATAAAACAACATTAAAAAGGATGGGTTTTCTCATCTTATCAAGGAAGCCGAGGGCAATCATATGTTTTATATTTGGCTACGCTATCTCTTTGGGTTGTAACGCTACATATCAAGATTAGTTTGACAACTACGGAGTCAATTATGAAATGGTATCAAAATATAGAAGATAAAGTGTCTTGAATGGCTTCAAATAGAGCTATTTTACTTGTATGCTTTTTAATTTTTTTTTTTTTTTTTTTCACACTTTACCCTACATTTAAACAGATCCTCTGACAGATATTCCTTTAAAATCTGTTCGATCTAATGCAATATTTTCCGCCGGAATTTTCTCCTACCCAACAAAATAATTATTCATTTGAAAAGTGGTTAAATTGGTTCGGCAATTACTCTTCCTGTATACTATTTTACAAGCTTCGTTGCTGCGATTATTTTTGTTTGTCTCTATATTGGCCTGACAATCCTTACATGTACGATTTAACATTATGACATTATTTTAACTGTAGAAGTAAGGGTATCATGCAAGAGACACCCATTACAGATAAGCTAGCTAATAATTTTAAAATAATTGTAACTATAGAATAAGTATACTATACAAATATATTTAAAAGAAAAAAAAAAAAAAAAAAGAGCAACGATCTATAATTATAATGATACCATATCAGTATCATTTGGGAAAAACTAGGTGAGTTCATTTTTGTCCACAATAAGATAAACATTTTGAGCAACCTATATTGGAGTCCTACACATCTTGTAAAAGTAGGCAAGTTGTAATGTCAATTTTATAAAAGGATGCCATTGCCATCACAACCCTTATACATGATGAGTAGGACTCCAATACTGGTTGCTCAAAATATTTATCTTATTCTTATACTTATCTAGTTTTCCATAAATGGTACAGATATAGATTCTAACAAAATACTAGAGAGAGGTCAACTAGTGGACGACTAGTCAGCAAAAAGCGCCGACTAGTCGGCCATTTTATTTATTTATATTTCTACGCTTAAAAATAGGTTGATTGAAATGAAAACGGCGATTATTGATAATAATTTTTATGTGAAGTTCATTTTTACAGTTTACTATTTGTTCCAGGAATAGGTACTTTAAAAAATCAATCATCGAGCATTAAGAAATTTTGATAATAAAAAAATAAACTCGTGAACTTCTATAATACTGAATAAAAAACTTACTTTACAAACAATTTTTTTTTTTAAATACATCTATTTGATTGAATTTGAACATCTTACCTAAACACTTATCCACTATGGAGGAAACGCCTCCACGTTTCTTTTTATTCACTTAACACATTTTGGTCAAAATTCGTCTTGACCACTTATTCACTAGGATGACAGATGTAATCCTAATTTTATTTTTATCATATCAAGTACGAAATAGAAAGAGGGAGTTGTAAAAGGCGCTGAATCATACCACACCGATTTTCCTACTCTTCCGTGAAAGATATGCTCCTCAAATTGACTCTTCATTGTAGTATTACGTCATTTATAATTTAGTTCATATTACATAATAACTTTTATATGCAAATACTACAAACTTCCACATTTGAGAGTAATCTATCTATATTATTATATAAAAGGACAAGCCATTTTTTGTTTGCGAACACTATCCACAAAAACTACTGAACTAATCTATACCAAATTTTAGCCAGGTCATCTTTAGAGTTCCAGGAAGGTTTGGCAATAATAAAATCAACTGATTTTCAGTAATTTTATATTAAAAAAGCGATAATGTGTGGATAACACTGTTTGAAAATTGGCCGATAGGTGACGAATGTCATGCTACCTGAGAGGCTACTAAGGTATGGTGTTATATAGACCTTGAAATTGATGATAAAATTTACATATTCAATTAAATTATTAAAAAATATTTAAAAATGTGGAATGGATCCCAGTGAACTTTGAAAATCGACCGATGTGTGGTTAGCACCATTCGGCAATAGAGTTTACAATGGTAAATCTGCTGAACCCGTCTGTACCAAATTTTAACTACATCATCTTTATAGTCCTAGGAAGGTTTAGTAAAAATATTATTTACAGTAATAAAAATTTAAATGTGCAATGTTGAGTTGCAGGAACGAGTTTTGCTACACAGTCATCCACTTCTATAATTAGAAATTAAGATGTATGATCTATGATATCCATAAAATTATTACTGCCAAACAAAAATAAAAACTCCAAACCAAAACAGAATTTCGATCCTTTGCTTTTTGATATTATGTGTAAAATTATGATTCAAGAGCCTTTTGTTGTTAGCACTGATAATGCAGTCCATTGTCCGTAAGTTTCTTAATAGTCTCTGTGTCCCCCTAGACTACCAACTCATACATTAGAAACAAAAATTTGATGTCCAATTATGTTTTTACTTAATCTTTAATCACTTAATCTGAGCAATTTTAACCAGGTTAAAGATTACCGCTGTGCGTGAAAATATTATTAAAGAAATAATCCTCAGTTGCTTACTTCATAAAAGAGGTTTATCGATAAACGAATAAAACTCCAATTATTATTTAAAATTATGTAAATTCTTTACTTATGAGTGCGAAGTCGCGACGGGGGATGCTAGTGATCTATAAAGATGATAAACCTAAAGTTCTAGGGAAGGTATCAAAAGTCTCCAACATGCCATTTTTAATTTTTATCCTAGCACATTTGCTGACTGTCGTCGTTGTAAGACAGGATGAATCCAGTATAGAAAGTTATAAAACTGATAAAAAAGAACTCTGATGAACCAGATAAAGTATGTCCTACCTTTAATAAACGAGTCACAGCTTCAAAATTTCCTGCTTCGGATTGTAGTAGAAGATGAGGAGTAGTAATCACCAATGGCTAGAAGCACTTCCTTCTATTGAGGTATTCCAGAAATTCTATCTTTTTTATCCTTCCTCCTGTCACTGTCATTTCTTCTGAAACGTCCGAAGCGTCCTATTTCCTGCGGCTGTATAATGAATTTACTGTGTTTTACGCATCACATTATCAGAGTTTTATTTTATTATAGCTTATTTTTACGAGTTGATGATTTATATCTCTTTATATATTTATATTTTGTATTTATAGTTATTTAAACCATTGCTAATTATCGTTTTTTGCATGCTTTATCGTTTAGCGGTGTACATTTTTTTCATTCGGTGCCTTCAGTCGGTTTTTAATCTCAGGTCATTGACTGCTCATTGTTGTATTTAAAGGACTTCTTCCCCAGCAGTGGAGGATTTGGGTCATCATCAACCCTAAGAAAACCGTTCTCGCCACCGGTCCTGAAAATGGTTCGACAGCGATGGAAAATATAACCTCCCAGGATATATATATATATATATATATATATATATATATATAGAACAACATTATTATAGTCAATGGTTTATGCCTTTGTATTTTTTAGTAAATTTTCAATTAATTTATTTTTATTATACTCCGTACATTACTAGGTTGGTATGATGAGAGTTTTTAGTAGGGAGAACTAATAGTATAGGCCAGGATAAAAAAAAAGAACTCAATCCGACATTGATTTAAAACGTAAAACGCACAATGTAATTATTATTATAAAGATCTTAATTTTTTAATCAGATTAAAAAAATAATTAAGATTGTAAACTTATAGGAACTTTAAATACCGGTAGGGATGATTATCAATACACGATATATATCATAATATATCAATTTTTTTTCTTTCGATATATCGATACGTGCCTTACGATATATCGTTTTCTCTATATTATAAAAATACCGCATACAATTATATATATAAAAAAAAAAGTAAACTTTATAAAATTGGTTTAAATAAGGTAATATTTTAAATGTTCAGTGTTTTTAAGGCAACTTTTTCAATATTGAGTGGGTTGGCTAGGAAATATGTCGCTACTTTAAAGTTTACTTCTGATAAACAGTCTCACGTTAGGAAGTGAAAATAAAAAATATCAAACTTTCTTTTTTATAGGTAAAAGTGTTTTATTGTTTTCATATTACAATATTTGGTGGAGCAGTTGTTCAATGTCGTTACTTAAATAAATTAAAACGATCAAATAAACAGAAGTATCGTGATCAGTAACGTAAGTAACATGATTGGAGGAATATTTAGAATGGCATAGGAAAAAAAAAATCACGATATTTGGTCACCTATATATCGTGTATTAATATTCCAGAGCTTAAACAATTATCGATATGGAATATCGGTATTTTTCTTACGATACCCATTCCTAGGTCAATAAAATGTTTTAGTTGAAAATACTTTAAATAATAATTATAACTGTGTATTATTAATTAATATTAAATAGGTTCTTATATATCGTCGCGCTATCACAATACTAACAAATGTGAAAAAACTCTTTTTTTTTATTTTGGTTTAACGTTGTATTGTACAAGGCCTAACTGAGGTAAAATGATAGAAATTCATAAAAATGACATTATAAATTTCGGTCTTCTAATTGCCGATCAGATTTAAAATTTTACCACAAGACCTTGTAGAATACAGCGTTAAATAAACGAAATAAATAATACGTTTTTTCACATTCGTTAGTGTTACATAGTGGCGACGATTTGTGTAATCATTGTAAACATTCCTTAATGCTGACACATCAAAATAGTTATAGTTTTATCACTGACGAATATTTACTACTCACAGGCCATTTATAATTTTGCCATTATTTGAATAATTTTAACACATACGAATTTCTCCTCTGTTCTCCACTGTCACCTCTAAGATATTACATTTAAATTCCATTAAACCAATAATTTAATCCTATAATAATCCGTCTAAGGTAGTAGTTATGATGGTATCTGTATCGACGAGGCACTTCACCAAACCGGCTAGGCCTGCAATGCACTGTGAGATCGATTCCAACGCTTTACTTCGAGTTTCACATTTATCGATAGTTGATTACAATAACCTCACATGTAAACATCCACTTCTACAGTTTCAACTTGGACTGTGTAGTTTAGTGTGTTATATTGGTATTTCGTTTTATTAAAGTGAAACCGAAGTTAAAAACATCAATTTTAATTATATGAGAAATTTTGAGCGTAAATATTGTGTAAAAGAATACTCTTATCCATATAACTTGTTGTCCTAAGGTGAGACAGATAGTTATATTAATTCGATAATAACACTTTGATCTAAAATAAAAATGTGATAAGTTTATCAGATTAGCAGAAGTTAACAACACAACTTTCAACATGAATATTGTGTTTCATGTATTTATATTTTGTTAATTCTACTTCCGTAGTATTAAAAAGTTTGTCAGAAGTTAGCATTACTTATGATTTAGTGTTATATTTATTCCGAATGACTATAATATTAATTCAGGATTGATTGTTTTATATATTTTCAGATAATTATTTTCTTATTTCTCATTTTAATATGATAAGCTATAACAGAAATTTATATTTCTTTGAAATGTATTTAGAGTTTGTGTGTAGATGAAGGAGAATAACCTTTCTTCTCGAAAAGTAGCGACTAAAACATGGAAATAAATCGTAAGATTAGATAAAACGGTATTCTGGCCGCATGAAGGTGCTGGAGCGCCTCTTCGATACAGACATTAATGCTAAGGTACCTCACTATGTCAGAAATAATATATTGTCCTTGACATTCCTACAACACATTCGTTCTTGAACAAACTTAGCAGGCCTTCAAGTCAAAACGGCAGGACTCACTAATCTGTCGATTCAGGCATCAATACAGAAAATCCTCGTGATTACCAAGAGGACTTGGATGAGGGATTCCAACCCCTCTCTTTCTCAATGAATCATTCAAAAGAACCCGGCCAAAAAACTCCCCCCAGGGGAATACCAACCAGTCATGTTTTATACAAAAATTATTATGTCGATGTATCTGTGCCAACGGGGACAGGTGTAGATTAAATAATAAAATAAAATTCTGTAATACCGATTCTTTGAATCGCCAGGATTAATTTTATCATGATGGGATATGTTGGTGATTAGACCTATTATTTTCTGTTATCTTAGAAAAAATTGGATAATCTGTTTTAAAAAAAAACTATTTCCTTTTCCGCCTTAGAAGTAGGATTCTAGAATGCTATCGATTCTGCAACTTTTGTGGCTTCTTGAAGACCGCCTTTGTCCTCCTCAACAATTCACTGAAGACAACACCCCTCCAGCATTTTACTTCAGAAGATACGATTTCTTTAATTAAATCGATTTTTATCGATATTGGGGTTCGAATCCCACCTGGGGGAGTTAAAATTTATTTCTTGGCGGACCCACGAAATAAATCTTGACCTTCCCACCATGGCTAGAATAGGTTGGTAACCTGTAGGATAACCCTTCCTTCTTGCCCTAGTTGGAGTGCATAAGGACGTTAAGCCCCAAGAAACAACAACAAATCGATTTTATTTCTATTTTTTTATTATTGCAAATGTATCATTTTGTAATGGAGGAAATGACATGGATGATCAGTAGAAATGGGCCGACTTTGACTTTAGCCGACTAGTTGGATGGCAAAAAGGCCGATTAGTTAGCCGATCATGAATCTTGTGACATCGGCTATGTTCGCGGTGCATCGTTTATAGCTCAATACCCGTCTGTACATGTAGCTTCAGGTTTTTGTTTATCTTATGTCATTTCTTTTGTTTTTACAAACGGGCCGGTACCTAACGGAGTGTTTTTTTTTTTTAAGAGAAATAATCTAAAATTCAGTAATTTACTTTACTTAGTTTAGATAATTGATTTTGATATTTTGAATTTTATCATGCCGAAATAAATATCCTGTTCATAGTCTTATATATGTAACATTAAAATATTTAGGCACATGTAATTGTAAATAAAAATAGCTAAAATCGCAGTTTCCTTTTCGGGCTCCAACATTTCAATTAAGAATTAATATATTTTAATTATAACACAAAACCAAAATTTGGATTTAAAAAAAAAATAGGAAGTTATCGAAATAATTTTTCAGTAATATCTTTCTTAGTGTCCGATAAATGATTTAAAAAAAAAAAAAAAAAAAAAAAAAAAAAAAGTTCCTATACCTAAAATAAATAACAAACTGTAGTGATGAGTCTAAAATAAAAATTATAATGAATTAAGGACTAAATTATAAATGAACAAAATGACCAACTAGTCGCCGACTACAAAAGCAGCAGACTAGTCGGCTTTACCGACTTGTCGGCCCATCTCTAATGATCAGATGTATTGAACGAAGAAAACTTATGTTTTGGTCATTCATTATTCGTCTTGCTAAATACGTATTACCCATTTCCTGAATAATAAAATGTTTTATTCCTTTTAGCTTATACGCTTATATTTTATATAACAAATAGTTTTTATGGCCTTAATAAATTTCTTTTTATATTTCGAGCCTTGGCAGAGTGGGAAGGAGAAAATTTATAAGGTGGATTATGCCTCGAAATAAACGTCAACCGTCCCATGCCGTTGTGCCTCGAACCTCCTTACTGTGTCTTCAATATCTGGATTTATTATTTTTTTCATTAAAAAAAATGAAAAGTCTCTCAAAGCTAATTGCATACTCAAATATATTCTTTTAAACTCTTGTTTCCTCTAAAATATCATGTTCTATATTTGAAAGAAATTAGAATATACATCTAGAAAACAAACTTTTGATTTTGATCACCCTTTTAACCAAGGCGCTTCAAAAATAATCCTATGAAAGTTCTTGAATTCTATAATAAATGTTTATACAGAAGAAGAGGAATTAAAAACCATTTTTTATCAATTTTTTAATATTTTTCGACTCTGATGGAAACTCACTTCCCCCCAAAAACAGATATCGAAATAGAGGTATCCAATTAAACCTTCTTATTCTCTAACATTCCTGTGCTTCAACAGAAATTAAAATAATTATTGTTAATATTCATTCTGTATTTCTGCCTCTATAACAAAATAGTCATTGGGCTCATGAAGTCTTATTACTTTCCCAAATTGGATTGCATTAGCTAGTTTCTAAATGAATCTTAAGTGTGATTTTAACATCAAGAAATTATTTTAATGTTTCTATAATTGTATCTGGATCGATTCATATTGGGGGCACACTTGCAAAATGTGGCATTTGCTACCTGTACATGTTTGTCAAACGCATGCATGATCACCTTGTTGCAAATATCCATCTGTAATTTTTTTTTTTTTTTTAACTTCAAAATGTTTATTCGCACTTGTAAAACAATTACAATCTATTAGTGCTATGAAATGTAGAAGAAAATTATAGCATGAGTTGGTTTGAGGAAGACAGCACACAGTGGTGCACACTCCTGACTTAGTGATTTATAACGTTTCTCATCCAGCTCATCTTAAGCCTTGTCACTTCAGGGGCATCTGTGATCTGGAAGGGACCCATTAAAGTTGGCTTAGATTTTTTTTCTTTCATTCTCGACCTCCTGGTATTGCCTGGTACTTTAAATCCACTTTTTGCAGATAGTTTGTTTCTCACTATTTGGAGTTATTCCACTTTATTTCCACGCTGGTAACAGCTGTTTTTTGAATTGGCGCGTCCAATCTTCTACGTTAACTTCAGTTTGGTTACTCTTTCGTTATTTGGTTTCTTCTTTCCTGGTGGGCTGGTTTTCCTGCTTTTTCGGCTCTTATTGTTCATATAAATTATTAAAATATGTATCAGTAAATTTATATTAGAAGCTCCAAGTTCATCTTTTCGGAAAATATTATTTGTATTATATATTTTAGAACTATTTATTTTGTTAAAAATGCTTACATTTATTTATCACTTTCTCGTTTAGATCTTTAGTTCCCATGAATAAGTGGGCCTTTTGATAAAAATCTACTGATTTCAAATTCGTCTTCATCTCTTATTTATATTTTACAAAAAATGCTAAAATATACTTTTAATACCAAATATTGTATATGACTTGACGGCCGAGCGAGTTAGGGCGAGAGTTTCAGCGCGCTCGTGGGTTCGAATCCCACCTGGGCCTGTTAAATTTTAACTCTTGACGGACCCACAATATGTATCTTCTTGACCTTCCTACATCTAGATTAGATTGGTAACTTGGTGGATAACCCGTTCTTCCTGCCATAGTTTGAGTACTTTAGGGCGTTAAGCTCCAATAGCACTAACAACCAAGTAGTGCAATATATATTTTTTTATCTACAATAATCAGGACAAATATCCTCGAATTAAACATTCTTTCACCCAACCTTAAAATATTTTTGAAACGTTAACTCTTAACTTGATAGCAAATATAGGCGATTGCATCCTGCTATCGCTATGTAGGCGACCTAAATGACTTCATCGCTGTATCGTTTTCTGGGTAACCCTATCTTGGTATATCGGTCAGGAAGGAACTCTTCTTATCTTGGTACCATAAGCGTTAAAGTCAGATGATAATTGTTCTAAGAAGCAGCTGGTAGGAAAAGGTAGTGAGATCATTGCCTCCTATGAAAGGGATGGTTTGTAAATTTGAGCTTAATTGGTAATGAAATGGTTTTGTTTGTAAGTGCCGCTTGAATTGAATCATCCCCAACAATGGAATTAAACGGATCGCAGTCCCTTCAATTCTTGCAGCAAACAATGTTTTAATTTGCCGAACATTTGGGGGAGAAGAATATATAGATATTAAAAAAAAATCGTTTAAGAGTTCCCTCATTCTAACAAAGTCAATTTTCTTTTTTAGTCGTCCCCTCTTTTAAATCACGTTTCCTGCTTCTGGACTGTTCTGAGCTTCCCATTAGAACATGTAGAGGTTAGTTCACAGTTGAGAGTTGAAGAATATTTTAGATAAATAATTTTTATTTTTGAGTTGTTAGAATAATACGATCTCATTCGTATTCATATAACTGGCATTAATCAGGAAATTTTCACTTTTACGTAATTGATTTTGTAACTTCGTGAACTATTTAACTTCCAACCAAATATATGGAATATATTTCAAATTGGATATCAAATATGGTCTTTTTTTGATTGATGTAGATTAAAAGTTGGATAAGATTTTGCTCTCACAGGATGAAACAAGAACAGCTAAATAAGTTTGAGTCAGAGACACAACGTTTTCTAAATATTTACTACTGAGTTTCTCCTATCACAACAGTTATTAGACAACGCATTGTATCAAGTTCCAAATAAAAAAAATAATAAACTTAGATTAATGACAATATACATCATTCTGTGCTTCAAAAAATTAAACAAAATATATTATTTTTCAATAATTACTCAGTGCAATTCGAATTAAAATAAAATAATGTCTTATACGAAACATTGTAATTTGACTCTCTAATCCATTGATATCGTTTTGATTACACAGTGTAACATTATACCTGGTCATATTTCATTGATCACAGCTTTTATTTTAACATGCAAATTAAAATTAAGCATCCTTTCTTTAACAATCATGTTCCTGACTGTGTTATTCTTAGCAATTGAAGAAGTGTTTTCGGTGACCGAATGAGTATGTATCTTGTAGATATATTTAGGGGGATTAGTTAAATGAACAAAAATATGAATTGTTAAAATTAGCGAAATATTATTTTATTTTGCCAACGTTTCAGCCATAGTATTGAGCATATAGAGAAATTAAAATAAAACTAAATAAGAAACAGCATATAACAAGTCACTAACAGGAAGGGGACTGACTACCTACTCTCAGTTCCGTTCCTTTCAGTGACTTGTTATATGTTTTTATTTTAATTTCTCTATCAGTAGATATTTCAAACATAATGAAATTAATGTATGAAAGTAGTTGTGAACATTATTTTTCTAAAACTTCATTACACATGATTTCAACAGTTGAGGAGTTATCTTTCCAGGTACCCACATAGATATCTAATAATTTTAATTTACAAATATCAATGGTTTTCGCACTGAATAGTTGAAAAAAAGGTATTTAACAATGTTATTGGATCCTTTAACAACATTCTACCGATCCCTGTTAGATCCGCTATCGAGGACTCCAACTGGACAAAAGTTTAACTTGGAATCCACATGCAAGACTAAAACGACAGAAACTGATTGTAGTTTTCGACTTCTTCGACATTTACTAGACCAACGTTCCAAGCTTCTGATTTACTAGAAAAGACTCATTTACATGACAGTTATCAGACCTATTTGGACATATGGAGTTGAGCTTTGGGGCTCTACTAAACCATCTAATTCATCCCGTATCCAATCCAAAATCCTACGAGAAAACCTTAATGCTCCTTATTTTGTCGCAAACAAACTTTTCCATAAAGACCTTAATGTTCCATATGTTGCAGATTTAGCCCAAACCAGACAGACACCTATCCTTTCATAGTAAGCTCCATAACCATTCAACTCCACTTGTCTCCCAACTTGCCTCACACTGATAATCCTCCGAGGCGTCTGGAAAGAAGATGGCCTTGACATTCTAATATAAATTTTTTATTGAAGTGTTACTAGTGAGTAGTTCTTCACGGGTTATTTACAAGCCATTGTTATCTATATGATCAAATTTACGTTTTGTATATTGTGTACAGTTGTAGATATCAATAATTAGTAATAAAACTAAACAATATGGTTTATATTTTTAAAGTCATCTCACCCAATGAATGACTTCGTTATCACGGACGCCAATCTAGAAATCAATTATTTTCGTTTCATGAATATTATATTTCTACTGGCAGAATAATAATCAGCATTGTTATATCTTACAATGGGCTCCCCTAGCTAGGGGGAACAATGATTAAATAAAACAATTTCAGTGTTAATTGCTGTATGTTGTATATTAATACAACTGTCGTAACATCAACTCATTATCATTCAACTTAAAGCGGAATTTATACTATTATATAAAAGGATTAGCCATTTTTTTCACTAACCACGAAAACTACTGAATCCAGTCTATCAAATTTTAACTACAACACCGTCATAGTACAAGGAAGGTTTAGCAATAATATACTGATTGTCAATGAATTTGTTATTAAAAATGCGATAATATGTGGTGTTTGAAAATTTATTGATAGGTAGCGAGCGCTATTCTACATGAGATTTTACATTAGTACGCTGTTGAAGTAATTATCAACCTCCTAATCTGTCCAATTTTAACCAGGGTAAAAATTACTGCTATTACTGCGTTAAAATATCTTGAAGGAATAATGCTCAATCGCATATTTCAATATAAGATTTTTATAAATCATAAATAAATAGAACGTTATATATCAGTTTTATAAATAAATAAAACTTCAATTATTAGTTAAAATTATCTACGTTCTTTACTTATAGTCCAGTCAATAAACACATTGTAGAATGCATGGAATATGCGATAATTTTTGACTTCATAGATTCGTTAGGAATAGTTAGAAGGTAAACATAATAAAAGTCCCCACCACTGAGGGTTAAGCTAACGGTGGGGGGGACCAATTTTGTTTTTCGATTATATCTCGAAAACGGTGGACTCTAGAAAAATATGTAGCAGATCAAAATTAAAGCTCATTAAATTTCCTATAAAATTAATTATATACGTATTCGTAGAAATTCGAACGGTTTTCAAGATATACGTTATTAAAAATCGACAATTTTAGAAATAAAAAAAATGTTTACCTCACTTTTTGTTAAACATTTGAAGCAAATGCCAGAAAGGTATATATGAAATTAAAGTATATTTAATGGTCTATAATTTTGATTCTGGCGTTTTTTCTGAGAAACGATTGTGGAACGTAATAGAAGCAAAAGTTTGACAAAAAGTGAGGTGATATTTGTTTTTTCCCGAAAATCACCTATTTTCAATAACGTATATCTCGTAAACGGTTAGAATTACGACAAATGTATATATAATAAATTTTATAGAAAATTTAATTAGCTTTTATGTTTATTTGAAACATATTTTTCTAGAGTTCACAGTTTTCGAGATATTATCGAAAAACCAAAAAAATGGAACTTCTCCCCTCTCCCCCACCGTTAGCTCACCCCCCAGGGGCGGGGACTTTTAGTATGTTTACCTTCTAACTACTCCTAACGAAGCTATGAAGTAAAAAATTATCGCATATTCCACGCACTCTACACCCCTCATTGACTGGACTATTCTGAATGCGGGCGACGGGAAATGCTAGTTGTAATGTATTTAGCAATCCCGAGCCAAAACCAAAAGCGGATACTTGTTTCAATCCATCATTACTTCTTTATTTTATTTCATTTTTCTTGTTTATTTTTATATTAACCTTTCGACACATGTACAATCTATATGTATATGTAAAATAATAATCAAACCAAAAAATAATAATTACATGTACATTGTATACTTCGGGTTACTGCTGGAAGGAAAACGATTACTAACGTATATTTTAAATACTTTCAGAAAATCAGTCGAAGCTTCGCTAGATATGAAATACTTTGATGATTGTTTCAATATTTCCTTATTACTCAGCCATAATGATAATGACTCATTTCCAATTTTCACTTGAGAGGCACTTCGGTAGAAATTTAATATTACCATATTTACAGATTTTTTTTGTTTTTTACAACTGTGTAAAAAAAAACAACATTAAATGTGCTGTGTGGTATAATGACTTGTAAAGCCAGCCCCATTAGCTGCAGTTCGATTAAAGTTCTATATATGAAAGTTCCGAGGCTTTTCATTCCTTTTAGATGTCTCGGAGGTTCATCGGGAACCCTATGGGAAGCTATTTGATTTGACGAATGGATTAACTAGTTATCGAGTTTATTATGAAATGATAAGTATCTGGTTCGGAATATCTCCATTTTAACTACATTACAACCTCACTATATCCGAATAATAATATGGGACAAAGGGGTAGGACGGATCGGCCAAAAGGTCGGATCAACCAGATATGGACTAGAGAGAGGCGGATTAGCGAGGTTCTACTGTATATATATTAATGTGTTTACCGAGATCATCCTTGATATCTTTTTATCAACTCAATCACATTGCATCATCACTATACATATGCTAATTATCTCTAATTATGGTTGTTTGTCTATTTTTTACCTCCTAGTATCCTTGGCAAGGTCACCTCAACATATTAATTCATAGAACTTCAAGTGATTACGGTTATTCATGAAGTACATGTAGCCACAACAGAATGTGGCTGGCTTACCTTCCGGACCTATCATTAAAACATTCCAAAGCTACTTTCTCTCTTTGAGCTATCAATAAAAAACTGTTATTTATTCCCCAATGTCTATGCTTTATCGAAAGTATATAAAGTATATAGTATATAAGTTTATTAAAATTGAAAAAAATAAACCTATATGCAGAATAATATATTTTCATGAAAAATTAACATTATAAAATAAGTAGCGGAAGTCCTTTCGAAAAAAAAATATATTGGTTTTTCTTATCAAAACAAAATAAAAAATAAACGTATATATCGATTATATAATTATATTCATATTACATATATTCTCTCTCTCTCTCTCTCTCTCTCTCTCTCTCTCTCTCTCTCTCTCTCTCTCTCTCTCTCTCTCTCTCTCTCTCTCTCTCTCTCTCTCTCTCTCTCTCTCTCTCTCTCTCTCTCTCTCTCTCTCTCTCTCTCTCTCTCTCTCTCTCATAAGGTACTCTTATTTTTAGAAATTAACGTGTATTGTTCATCAATGTTTCTTCTTTCCTCACATTTCTTCAACAAATAAGAGTGCATATGAAATTTAAAAATACTCCCGCAATCTTTGTTCTCCGGATCATTATATTCCAGTTTTGCAGGAGGCTTATTTCTTAGAAATATCAATCTGGACAAATGAACAAATCGGAATTTTAAAACAGTCATTGCAAGTTGAAAGACTATTCGTTGCACGCCACTCGCTTGATAAACAAAATAATATTTTTTATGATCATAGTTGGGCTTATGATTGACTTTTTCATTACAGTCACAGGCAATAAAATACGACTATAAAATTATCAATGTTATTCGGCACCCTGAAATAATAATCATAAATCTTTTGTCAAGACACGTTATTTTACTAGCAAAACCTGCAGGCTAATCGGCCCATGAAGGAACTTAACTTCCTAAAAAAATATGCCGTTTATCTGCTAGGCTCTTCAACAATCCCAAAAGCCTGAGGACTCCCTTCTAGACTATTGCGGTTTTGGGATATTGTCTATTTTTAAACACTTTCCTTAGTGATAAGCTTTTTTACTATTATCGTCTAAGTGAAAAATTTATAGAATGGATAGAAGGTTTATGAGGAAGATCAGGTTTAAGGTGTAAGAACGGATTAATGTATCTTTTTCTCCAGTGTATTCATTTATTCCTATAAAATATTAGCTGTTTTACGATATTAGCTTGAGGGTTCTCGTTAATCTATGTTTACTGCATGGGAGTTATTTTATCTGAATAAATCCATCGTGGAACAAATGTAGGTAATTAATACATTGTAATTAATCTATTATAGCACATTTTAAGGAGTCTATGCCTTTCATATATGGTTTAGAATTTCACAAAAACACCGACTTACTAATCAGTTTATTAGAAATTTAGTTAATTTGTTTATCGGAATGGAGAAACCTTTATCTCTCTTTCTATGTATTTAGATATACACGTTTATTTATCTCTCTCTCTCTCTCTCTTCTCTCTATATATATATATATATATATATATATATATATATATATATATATATTTATTCATTCATTGGAAATCCCAAGCACGAGGTTACGCAAGATGCTTGAGTAAATTGGCTGAGCTCCTGTGGCAGAAGACTTGGAGCGGGGCATGACCTATCTCAAGATGGAGCTCTGACGTCAGTTGTTACGCTTCGTTAACAATTGCCCCAACGAAAGCAGTTAATACTCACATTATTTCTCTTTAATATTGTTGACGAACAATTTTCAAAATGGTAGCTGTAGGAAGTAGGATGTCGAGTGCTTGTGAATGAATAACATGAAAACACTCATATATTGATCCACTGATTCAAAGAGTAGAATAAAAATTTTATCATGGCGTCAGTAAGTTTATTTAGGTTTCATAGCTTCGTTACGAAGTTATTTCGATTCATATCTATTTTACCGAGAGCGTCCTATAACTTATTTCCTCATCATTTATATTGAAATATTAGGTAAATTTACTCCGATTTTTTATAACACAACTAATATACTTATTTCTTTTTCAGAAATAAAATAAATAAATTTATGTTAAACAAGTTTCATAAAAAAAAAAAAAAAAAAAAAAAAAAAAAAAAAATTACTGGATATTTATTTCTACCTACCAAGGTTGCTTTGAGAATTTATTTTTTGTGTTTACAGAAAAATAATCATTCAGTTGTGAACTGAGTAAAATCCAGCCAACAATGTTGGTCTTTGTTTTCGAGGTGTCAGGAATAAAAACATGTGGCTGTAGTTTGTTGGCTGTTGGTATCGACTTAATGACATCTGATGGTCGACCTTTTCTAATAACAACTCTGTCAGGATTATTTCTGAACAGAGAAAATCCTTTTCCATAAAGTTAGTCAACAGTTTATAGTATGTGTAAATAAGGTATACAATAATGTAAACACGATTTATTTTATTGTATTGTTTATATTTCTATAAAAAAAAAAAGATAATTTTTCTTTAACTTTCTTGAGTAAAAAATATATACCCACTTCCAGAATTTCAACATTTGTTTGTTTATTAACCCATTTCAAAGACAAATAACTATTCTTGGTATTTTTTCAGAGGATTGGACATTAAACTTATAAATTATATAATAATCGATCAATTTAATATTGCAATAGTGCAGGGGAACCCAAATTAATTCGTCCACATTTTAATTATTTTCATAATACTTAAAATGTGGTAATGAGATACTGTAATGAATACGTTCAGCATAAAAAGCATTATAAAACAGGCTCAGCTTCGAATGAGGTAATTGCGTATAGTATAATATAGTCTTTTTTAAAAATGAATTAATTTATAAAATAATTTAGGTGTAATAGTTTATTTAATAGGCGGGTGTTTAAAAAATTAAAATATTTATTATCATTTTAAATGTCTTTATTGATTTGATTAAGACAATAGGATTTTTTAAGTTTCGAAGAACACACTTTGTGAGTGTCTTTTTAAACCATTTATTATCACATACAGAATATTTTCGAAATAACAAGTTATATTCATAATTGTTTACCTTTTTGGTCATGTTCTAGAAACGTAAGCTACAATTGAAAAATTTAAGATCAGGCAGCAATGATGTTTCATGGTAGTCGATAGTTGTTCCCAAGGTAATAACTTTAATAACCTTAAAGAATTACAAGGCATATATTTATTCGTTTATGTCCCGCTCTTGATCTTAGGTAAATATCTACTCAAACACTTTGTTTCGGTTGTAACAGACTGATAAAGGATGTGGATAATCCTAAAATCAATATACCAATCAGCTTGAAATTCATTTAATTATAAGACTGTTTGGATTGTATTTTATCGATTTGTGGATGGTTATGGGTTGATTTGTAGCTATTAATTATTATAACAAATGGGTATTAGATAATTAGCAATACTCTTGATCAGGATAATGTACTAAGGTGAAATAGTTATGACAGTCCTTAGAAAATATATAAACATTTGTTCTCACATTATTTATTAGGAATTTTATTTATTTATTATATTTATAATAGGGCTAAGCTGCTAATAATTAACAATAAATTTTAAAATAATTAATCCATTTTTACAACCGGTATTAATCAACTGATAGACGACTAAATTTTCAATCAGGCCCATATATTAAATTGATAATAAAGTCTTGAAAAAAATACCAATTCCAGCACATCAAAACCTTGTACTGGTGTGAAATCCAAGTTTTTTGACACATTTTTCGTTATTGCCCCAAAAATTTTCTTCCGATCTAAGATTTATTTTTCTCAACTAATAGCTGACTAAATTTCCAATCAGACCCATATATTAAATTGATATAAAGGTCACGTAAAATACCGATGCTAGCACATCAAATCCTTGTAACTGGTGTGAATCCAAGTTTTTTTTTGGCACATTTTTCGTTATTTACCCCAAACATTTTCTCCGATCCAAAATTTATTTTCCCAACTAATAGCTGACTAAATTTTCAATCAGACCCATATATTAATTGATATAAAGTCATGTAAAAATACCAGTGCCAGCAGAATAAAAACCTCGTATTGTTGTGAAATCCAAGTTTTGGCACATTTTCGTTATTACCCCAAAACTATTCTTCTTCCATGACATGCGAGGAGCAGGCAACTTGACGAAGCCGGACGAAGGAAGAGAATTATCTAGAAAGAGCAGACAGTGGTGAAGTGGTGGGGGGTGCGCGGCTCTGGTGCGCCCTACCTCCCCCCCCTGCTCCACAGTCCAGCAGAGCCAGTCTGTTAGGGAGTATTGCCAGAGTCTGACTTCTCTCTAGGCCTGCTTACAGTGCGATATGGGTGAACGGTGATAGAAGTGACAGTCCGTTATATTCTGTTTACTGTGTGTGTTTTTTGTACATGGTGAAAATGTCTGTTATGCAAATGGGTAAGCGGCAGCACTGCTACCTCTGCGACGTGCCCCGTATGCCCTGGGCGATGCTCCACGATTTCAGCGAAGTTGTGTGTCGCGGGTGCGTAAACTATGAAGGAGCCGACAGGATTGAACTCGTGTTGGAAACTGCGAGGCAGATGAAGCGTGCTCATGGATTTCAGGAAAATAGATCCTCTACTTCAACGAGTCAGCATCATCACGGTGGCACCAAACCTGCGGCGCTTCATACCAGGAGTGGAAGTGGCCACGATACGGCGACGGCACACCAGAACGGAGTTCTTGAGATACCGCCAGCTGCTCATAGCCGCCAGGGAACGAGCTACGGCATCCATCACCGGTCAGGTTTGTTGGCGGAGTACGCGGCTCCTATGCCCCCGCGGACTACGACCGCAAGCCAGATACCGAGAGGTATTGAGGCCGATCACGATATGACTAGACCCCGCCTGGCCGCTCCACACCTGGGTCACCATATCCCCAGGATGCCCATTCAGAGCCTCCCCCTGAAGAGGGGTATATCTGAAGAGGATGAGCACCATAACGGCGAAGCACCACCTGCCAAGCGGTTGGAGGAGGCTCACCCCCGGCCACCACTGACCAGGGGCGAGTCCCTGCCCGCTGTTAGCCTCTCCGTGCCATTCGCTGAGAGAGCCTTCAAGACGGAGCCCAAGCTACCGCCTATAAGGGCACCTTCCTTCGACACGGCTACCTCCTATAAGGCAAATGGTGAGTGTTTATAATTCAATTTTTTTATTTTCTTAGTTCTGAGTGATATATAAGATAGATAGTTTCTTAACTTGTTTAGATGGGGATGTTAAAAGTATTTTAAACTTAGACGTCCTTTTGTTGAGGGGGGGGTTTGTTTTGCAGTTTGGAATTTCCAGACCGGCAGGAGCGCATATTACGCCGCCTGGTGTGTATGCGTGGAGGGGTTACCCCCTCCCTGCCGCTGACGTCGCCGGTCGATAAGAGCCAGTCTAGTGTAATCCACCCCTTCTCCGCCACTAGCTGCTTACGTCACCCAGCGCATGCGCCGCTCGATACTCGCTCTCCGTTCGACATCCCCCACCCACCTCGGCTTTGCTTACGTCACCACACGTAGCCAAGAGCATGCGCTGGTCGATACCGGCTCACGCCATATCCTCTTTTTCTTTAATGGGCCCTTCTATTTACTCCTTTCCGCTGCCCGATCGTAAATTACCCTTCCCCTGTTGCCTACTTCGTCTCCCCTCCATACTTCCTCCAATCTATATTGGCTAAATTGGAATGTTTTTTACAATTAATGTAATAATTGTATTATATCATAAAATATTTGTTGTCATTCATAAGTCATACGATCTTTGTAATTAAAATAATACTTCTTAAACTATAATTAGTTGCGGCCCTAAGAATGAATAATTGAATACAATACATTTTTTGTTTTGGAAAAACTAATTATCTTATTGTAAATAACGTATTTTTATTTTAAAGCTTGAAAGTAATTTTTAAAAACACTAATTACCAAATGCATTATTTCATGGACACTTTTTCGTTTTAGTAAAATATCTTCATTATTTTTAAATGATCATTATTGTTCAAATGATAAGTGTGTTAATCTACTTATAAATCGTATATTTTTTATAATTACTTAAAAAAATAATCAATAATTTCTTAGGTTTTACTCTGTCCGTTTTCGGTTTTGCTCTGCTTAGTGTTTATTGTTCCCAATGTAATTTTGATAATTTTAATGTAAAATACGAAAAGAGGATTCATATCTAAAAAAAACCCGTCTACTGATAAATTTTTAATGCTTCAGATCCTTTATATTTTTTGTTAACTAGTTATTCTGAATTTGTGTATTCTTATTTGTAACTTTTACAAGAAATTTACTTTAATTTTAATTCATTCATAACATCATGAGATGAAACTTATATGATTTTTCATTGTTCTTAAATTTGTTTCTGTAACAATTAACTCGGTATGTATCTTTTAATCGAAGAACATTGTTGACATTATTGATACTTACATAATAAGTTTCTTCTTAATAATATTTTTGGTTAGCCACCCTTCATATTTACAATGTTGGATATTACAATGATATTTTCATATTTGATAGTGGGATATTTTGTAGCTATTACCCTATTATTCTCCGCGAATTTGGTTGTTTTTGAAGTTTAATTGTTTTAAAAGGAAATAAAAAAACTAAAAGAGATCTAATAACCTGTCGTTAGCATTTACTATTCCTAGGCTATATTCAGTTAACTTTTTTTTTGTTTAATATTTTTATTTTTGTACAAATTGAGATCACGCGTCATACGGAATAACCACTTAAGTTAATGTGTAGATTTGATAATTAAATAATATTTCCTTTACCTCTCTGTTGCTGAGAAAGTAATTTTTTTGCCCAAATTTAGTTCGAGTTTTTCGCTTTTGACGTAATGTCTTAGTATTTATTTCTTGAAAAAAAGATATAAATCCAATAATTAATTTTTCGGCTCCGTTAACTCATAAGAATTCTAAGTAATGTATTTATCAAATATAGCTATGATATTGTAATGCTATGATATTAGGCCGTTTATGTACTGCTTAGAACTGCGAAAGCAGAGGCCATAGGTTTTTTTTATATGTCACATCTTATTAAATGTCTTTGACAAAAGCCTTTGCCTCTTAGTGTAAAAGGAATTTTATTTATTATAAATAAAGTCACGATGAATAGTTTCTTATTGTTTCATAGCAGTTATTTATTTATTTTTGGATTTTATTGTAATATTTATTAAATGTATAAAAATATATATAGTAACCAATAAGTTATATTTTAAACTTAAATCATTTTGAAGTTAACTGGCGGAATGGGGACACCAAATAATTTAATTTTAGTAAGATTTAAATATTTTTAATTTCTGACGTGACTTCTATCTTTCTGTCTTATATTATATAATTCCTTATAACATGGAGAATGGACAATGTGAAAATAATCATAGATTAAGAGGTGTACTGTTGGTAAAAATTGACCGAGTTTCCCCAAGCTTAGTAACGGTTAAGCCTACATAAAAAGTGAGATAGGATTGGCAATGGCTACCAGCGGGCCTGGACCTAGGATGAGAGGATGGAGGAAGGCGTGAAAGTGGCCCTCATTGGCTAGCTGCCACCGGTGACGTAGCCCCTCCCATTCTTTTATACATATTTATACCCCGGCCTCCACCGTTCCCAGAACTCATCCACCTTTCCATTCTCAATGCCACACAATACTCAACTCGCGATAGTTTAAATAACATAGTTATTTTGTTTACTGTTGCCTTTAGCGCAGTTCCTGTTGAGTTCTATACCTAATTTCAGTTCAATGATGACCCTAAATAAAACTTAAAAATCATTACAATATTGTTGGAAAAGATGTATCTACCTCTTGATATTCATTTTCAAATAGTTTCTTTGAGTAATTGAATTATTAGTATTTAAAGTTATTAAGTATAGTTTAATGAAAGTTATTATCAGGGCATCCTAACCTCGGATATTATACCAAAAAACAAATCTACAAGGAATCAGTCAAGAAGTGCTACCCTTACCAGTATTTTTTTAAAATTTTTATGTCAACATTTTTCCTTAACTATGATGACCATCATCAGGATAGATATAAATAAAAATAAAAAGTATAGAAAACTAGTCACTCCCAAGGGAACTGAATGTGTTTTAAAAACCACTGAAGGTTTTATTTTTCTTTAAATTGTCCACAATTATTTCTACGCTCTGTCCGAAAAATCTTGAGCTTGAATGTTTATCCTTAATCATTGTGTATAATTAGAAGAAGACAATTGTATACTTCCAAAATCATTTCTAATTCGAATTTGTTCAAAATGAATTTCCCAGTCCTTTCCATGGAATTTTTAAGTGTTACCCGCTATTAACTATCTGCATAGTTACTAAGGAGAATGTTTTTGTATGGAATGCATTATGAAAGATGATATCATGCAGTTGCTGCACAGCATTGCGTGATGCGGCCATAACTTTAATTATTAACTTATTTTATACCGGAAGGAGCAGACACGCCATGTTGTGTGAGAGCGCAGTATGCTCAAATGAAAGTTACGTTAACAGTGGTCCACTGGGACAATACCGTGCCGCATGCTATTGCAGCCATTTAAATGCCAGGTGTATGTGAAGAAATTCCTTTTGCAGTGAAGATGGATTTAGAGCGAAACCCCCACCGATAGAGGTTGTATTTTTAAATCCACCAGGAGCTTCCATGGCTTCTCTACAACTAACCTCATTTTTACGTAGTTGTTCAGAAATATTTTTGGCTTCTGTTCATAAGGTTACGTTATTCCTTACCGCTTCAGTTATCTAATTTGTTTAGCATCTTCCTTTTACTCATATCTTATTTTAATTATAACGGCTAATAAATTGTATGAAAAAAAGTATTTATTTTAAAGTATTAAGTTGCTGTGTTTTTTTTGTATTAGCATTAAATAATTCGATAGCAACAATTCCAAAACAGTAATCTCATGAAATCCTGTCTAAAATTTTGTTTGTTATTAAATACAAGTTAATTCAAAATATATAATTATACGTATTAATTAATTCCAGTTGTTAATTGGAAGGAAATAACAAGTTATCGAAGGCGCACAGTTATAACATTAAATTTCATCGAAATGTTTTTTTCTAAAATGTTGAAATGTAAAAGATTAAATTTTGATTTGCAGTTATATGTAAAATAAGAAATTTGCGAGATTCGCTGATGGAATCTGGGTTTTCTGAGCTAAGTCATAACGTTGATTTTAAATGTACAACCAAAACTAAGTAATTTCTAATATGGTTTGTGAACATATGGATTACACAAGAAGGGAGACTTAAGTTGAAGGGTTTAGATCTAAAGCTTTTTCTAATCAAGTTTCATTTTAAGATGTTAATATTTTATTTAAAACTACTTGATTAGAATGGAAAAAAGGGATCTTTAATGTAACCAGATCTAGCCAATTGAGCTGTCTGCTTCGTTATCTTATCTTAATATTCGTAACACCAAATTAAAGGAAATCTGTGGTCAAAGTTTCGTCCAACTTTTTTATTACTGTGAGGCTAAAATAAAAAATGTCAATTCGTTGATTTATTAATCTCTTTCACTGTAATAATTTTAATTAGAGGGATATAAAATTTTTGATCTTCGCAGTTGTTTAACCATATCCACTCCACTTTCCGTTTTTCAATCCTAAAAAATCAAATATTGAGTTTAAATGTTCTTGACTTATTTAAATTCAACCTTTAATTAACAACGATGATAGGTATATGGTGTTATATCATCTAATCTCCGTAATTCTTTAAACATCATTAAATGAGACTTATTAAGTCCTAAATGGGTCATTTCTAAGATTTAGATCAATAATAATAATTTACTACCAGTTTTTTTTCTCTCTCATGGACATTATCCAGTATATGCGGTATGACTAATAGATAAACAACAATACAGAAAGGACGAAGCTCGGTCAATGTTGGAGACGGCGGCTGACGTCAGCAGGAGTGACTGGGTGACGTGGGCGCCTGCGCGTGGATCCGGCAACGCCGCTTGTGACGTGGCATTACGGCATTCACCCCGGCGGCCTGCATTCCCTCTGACGTCAGCCTATTCATCCTCTCCCACAACACACTGCTCCCATTATTTCCTCTCCAGTCCTCTCTCTCTTTGTATGTATGTATGTGTATGTATACATACATTCACTCTTTAATTTTGCATTTCTTAGGTACTACCTAATGCTTATTAACTTGTTAAATTTGTAGTGTCTCTGTTTATTGATTGAGAGGATAATCACTTCAACTCAAAAGATACAATTCATATCTCCTTTGCTAAAATAACAACTTGCACGTTCATATTTAAAACTTGTAATTTTTGTTATCCAGAAACCTGTTTATTTTAGGTTACAGGCTGTTTATATTTTTTTTCCCTGCTAGATGTGACTTCGAAAAGTAAAAATACTCATTATTGTACATAACAAAACATTTATTATAACATATACTGTTTTAAAATAATGATTTAGTGTGCTTTAACCTTTCTGTATCATCAGCCCTTTTTCATAAAAATAATTGCGTTCTCGCCATATTCTTTATAATTGTCGCCTCCCCTCACATGTTTTATAACCATCTAATTTAATGGGTCCTCCGGTTATTACAATTTGATTTAGTAGTTACAATATACGATTCTAAGTAATGTATAAATACACTTTTAAAAAAGGTTTTTCACAATTTTTTTGGAATATGCTCATTAAACATTTCTCAGATAATTATATAGTGAATTTTGTCATTCTCTAATGTGCACGTATAGCATTTATATTCACTTGGTGACTCTTTATTCTTACTTGAAATAATAGTAACACACAATGACTTTTTGTCAAATTTGGAAAAAATTGCTTTTAGTGATCAAAGGGTGTTCGGAATGTTAAGTCTTTTTAGTGAAAAAGCCAACATTTCTCATAATAATGTATTTGTAAGTGATATTATTACTATGCACTATTATCAATACAATTTCACAAAGAAAATTCCTGGAACTATTTTAAAATTAAATTTAGCACTCTTAAAATACTGCTGGCCATTTTTACGCCTCTTCAAATACTTAAAGTTCATATCTTTAACGTGATTTGGATTATGCAATATATCCTTCCTGCAGAAAGTGACTCCTTACAAACTATAAATACCTTTAGAAATAACTTTTTTTTTTGAAAATAGTTATGTGAAATTTGCCGCGCCGTTGAAATTGAAATGAGACGCGCCTCAGAAGATGGAAACTTCATTACATCGTACCCTCTTCCTTTTTACGCACACCTCCCCCAATAATTCCCCAATTCATCGGCGCAATAATATTTCTTGATTTCAAGATATGTAAGTTTTTCCTTAATTTTTAACTTTTAAAAGTTTTGATTTAGATGTTTTCACTGTCGCATATCACACATTGGTTTCTCTCTCACACTACTCTTTATTTTCAAATCAAGGGAATGATCACACTCAGGTACAGGAATATTTTTTTACAGAAATCAAAGTTATTTTAATTATTGATTTCTTCAAGCGGATAAACCTCTGTAATAATAAGAAAAAAAATAGACCCAATCATATTCTTATGATTGGGATGATCATATCCTCACATTTCATGTCTTTTAAAGATTGTGTTCCGTTCTATTTGTGATGCTACATGAACGTTTTGTAATAGCTTCGGTTAGCTTGGTTCGATCGCCTGGACCTGTAGCCATCCTGGCTTATTTTTAGAAGCTGTCTATTTCAGTCGGATTGAACGATAAACAGAGCTGACCAGCTCATGAGCCTTTTTTAGCGTTGCTTTCTGAATAATCTAGCTACCCACTATTGAATATTTGATTTAAAATCGATGTTGAAATGACTAGGATCTTATCTATCAATAGCCAATCAATTGTATATTGAATTATAATGGAAATTGATGCTTCGTATCTTGAAAACTTAATATTGGTTAGTAATCTTTAATTAGGTATTGATTATTTTTAATAACCATTTACCATTTATTTATTGTAAGGTATCTCTTCTGTATAGCTGGGTCTGTAAGAGTGTCCACTTGATATTTTTAGGGTAACTCTATAGCAATCTTTGTAAAAAAACAAAACAAAAAAAAAACGTAATTATATAAAAAAGAAAAAAATAATAATAAATTGAGGTAAGGGATGACCTATTTTCTATTTAGGGTTGTACTTTGAAGCCTTTACAAAATGTAAAGCCATTATATCGTAATTTATTAGTATTTTTTTATGATTAGTGAGTCATTTTTTAATAATTCATAAATTCCATAATATATATTAAAACAACCCATCAACTTATTTCAGAAAACAAAACTATCTTGCATTGAAATAGCAGTAGTTTATCTATTTTTATTTATTTTGTACAGCATAGTACTTGATTTCTTTCAGGTTACCCGAATCAAATTTCCAATGGCACTAGTGCGTCTGGTGGAGGTGGAGGCAATGGTGGTGGTAGTGCATCACCCTTGGGTGCTAGGACAGGATCACCCCCTGAGGGGGGTGCCCAAGGGCAAAGTCCCATGGCTGCCCTTATGTCCGTCGCGGACAACTTACCTCCTGGGTCGCCTAGGAGTGCTGGAGGGTCCCCACCTACAGCACCACCAGCTCAGCAACCTCCAGCTCCTCGTTCAGCTTCAAGGGGCTCTCAGCATTCTCCGAACTCTTCAGGTAATTATTTGTTTTATTAAATTTTATTTTAATACTTTTTTAAATATTACTAAGATTTTAGGATTATTTTTGTATTAATAAAGTAATTAATTGATTTTAGGCGGTGGATCTACTTCTGGCAGTGGAAGGCGTTCATCTGGTAGTCGCCATGTATCATCTACTACAGTTACATCAAGTGAGGCAGGAGCAGGTAGCACTGGTAGTGGTACAGCTGAGGAGTCTGCGCCACCCACCCAACCTACTGCCACGCTTAAATGTACCATCTGTCAAGAGCGACTTGAAGACACACACTTTGTTCAATGTCCATCAGTTCCTCACCACAAATTTTGTTTCCCTTGTTCCAGGGATAGCATAAAGCGTCAAGGAGCTGGATCAGAGGTATTTATCATCTTACATATATACATAGTAAATTAAATTCCTCTTAATTTCCACACCACCTAAAATATACTCAAAAATAATATAAAACTTTAGAATGCAAGGGTGTTTTAATTTTTTTAATGAAGCAAAGAAATCATGCATTAAAAAATAATGATTTACTTATTCTTTAAACCTTTTCTCTCTCTTATATTTGTTTGTTAAAAATTTGGTTATTCTTGCTAAACAAAGTTAAATGAATAATAAAAAAAAAATTGAAAAAAGAATCTAGTTGTTAGTTGATTTATTTAATCAACTTGCATTTATCAGTTAAATGAATAGTTTTTACATATATTATTATGTTTCTGGATTGTTTGTTCTGTCAATCTATACACACTTATATCATAGATTCTGTAGAGTTCTGATTATTATTAGACAGTAATGGTTAAATTTTATATAGTCTCTTTATAAATTATTTTTTTTAAATAACAAAATATTTAATCTTAATTTTATTCTTTTTCTTTTTAGGTGTACTGTCCAAGTGGTGAGAAATGTCCTCTTGCTAACTCCAATGTTCCGTGGGCATTTATGCAAGGTGAAATAGCAACTATCTTGGGAGAAGAATTCAAACCGAAAAAAGAGAGGGACACTTAAACCAGCCTTAAAGTTAATGGGCTGGAAGATTTGACTTTGTTGTGCGATTCCAATGGATGCCAGTATTTGGCTCTAAGGAATACATTCGCCAAGTATTTCTTTGTAAATACTCGACTCTCTGTTTCTGTTTTGCCTCCATAATTTTCTTGGAGGATTGATCCAAGGGAGCTGAGGAATGTTCTATTTTGCTTAATTGGAGGGGCTTAATGCTCTTTTTGAAATGAGAATCGGAAAAATTCTCGTGTATTTTAGGACCAGCTGCGATTTAATCAGCTTTCGCAGACTTTGTTGTATAGTAGAAGTATTGTGTATAATATATGTATGTATGTATGTAATAAATTGAAAATAATATGCACATGAAAGATCTCCTGTGTTTTTTGTGTATCAAATTTATATAATATATTTATAAATATATTGCAATATATAATTGTTTGTAGAGTTCAGAGAAGAATACAGTAGATCTCACAAAGCAAACTTTGTTTTAATGAACTATTTGACATTATTAGATTTATTTATGTTTGACATTTCAAAAGCTAAAATTACTACAGTATAGTATTATTTTTTGACCATTGATAACTTAAAGGAAATATTTTGCAAAATTTATTTTTTTATCAACGTCAGTAATTATAAAATCTGTCCTCATGATCAAATTTAAATTGCTTGAGTGTTTTTAGTTTGTGTTATAATTTTGTCTCTGTATATAGTATATTTTGTAAATAAACATTGTGGTTATTTATTAGAAAAATAAACTGGCTAGTTTGTTGCCTGAGAGCCAAAAATGTATGTACAAATTTTACAATTTTATACTCTTCTCTGTCTTTCACTGTCCATTCGCTCTGTTCATCCTGTGCTACGCTTATAGGTTACATTTTCTAGTTGCATATCGTATTTTATCTATTATTGTCTTTTTTGTTTCTGCCTTTTGGATATTCTGATGAAAAATTATCTTCAAATCTAAATTCTTGTTTTAGGCATCTATTTTGAAGACACGTGCAATTATAATCAGTTTGTAATTGTTAACTAACTGCGAAATCCAAATTCAAAATTATTTTTCAGCCTAAGAGGTGTTTAACTTTTCAAAGAGTAACTCAATGTTGTATCTGGTTAATTTTATAAACTATGTTTTGTTTTCTCTTTTTTTTTTTTTTTTTTTTTTTTTTTTTTTTTTTTTTTTTTTTTTTTTTTTTTTTTTTTTTTTTTTTTTTTTTTTTTTTATCTTCTATCAATTAAGTAAGATTTATATATTGTGTAGGAGTGTATAATAGAATTGCCTAGTCAACTTCATGGACTTTCAGTCCCATAGGAACTCCAGAACTCGCGTGTTTTTAAAGGGTCAATCCCTATACCTAGGTTGAATGATTCAACACTAAAAACTTTTGTAAAGTAACTTAGCCTTTAAGGTGTTTTGTCAGAAAACGCGAGCTATGTCCTCTTTATAATGCTTAATTTTATTTTTATTTTTTTCCTAATCAAAATGGAGAAATAAAATTTACTACCATATATTGTTTATATTTGTACAAAAAATTAAAGTATTGTACTATTTTAAATGGATTTTGAAACAACTTAAATATTTGTAAATATTTTAATATGCCATATGTAAATAAATCTGGCATAGAATGTTTGAATTAGTGGTTAATGTTAAAATTAAAAAAACAAAAAAAGAAGAAAAAAAAAGTAAGAACCATTGGCAGAACATCGAGACTTATTTAGTTAGAATTGGTCAGCTTTTTTTTTTAGTTGGAAATAAATGTATGTTTATAAAATTTGTGTGCTCTCAGAATCCTAAATCCCCTGGGGTTAACTATGTTTTTGAGATGTATATTACTAATAGGAAATTGATGTTAGTTACTTGTTATTATGACTGACTGACTGATTACTCTGTGATTTAAGTAACTTCTAATCTTAATCTGAACGTTTAATTTACTAAGAATGTGTAATGTTATAATATTTGGAATAAGTAGGCATCATTTTTCATCACTTCAATTAAAAAAAAAAAAATTTAACCAAAAAATATTTGAAGAAATGGATTATGAAAATCTGAATTTTATAGTATATTGCATATAACTTTTTTTCTCAATCCAATACTTACATTTATACTTAACATTGATAGAGTGATCTTTTATTCTGATAAATTTTGAAAATGTTTAGTTTTTATGTTGTTTAATTTTGTTTTGTTAGGCTGGTTAGTCAATATGACATATTTGCTAGTCAATGGCTTTGTAATGCCTTCTGTGGCTTTATAGAATGTTATTTTTTTTAATGTTATCATTAAAGATGGATATATAATGTACACATAAAAGTTATGAAAAATACATTTGTAAAAATAAAAATATATACAGTTTACAAATTAATCAGTCTCAATGTTTTGTTTTTAATTCCTATGAACTCGTAATAGTGCATTAAAAATATATATGTTTATAAAATAAAAAATGAGAATGACATCAAACTTTGTTAACTTAAGTTTTATTTCATTTTTTTTTTTTTTAAATATACTAAAAAAGATGCATTGTCAAACTAAATTTTCAAAATAATATTAAGAACAAATCAAACAGAACATATGTAGTTTGTATGATAAATGAGATTTTATAATTTTTTTGTTAATTGTAACAGTGCAGTTGTGAATCACTATGAACCGCATTTAGCCCAGTAAGAGACAAGATGTTTGTTGTGATACAAATTTTAGCTCACATATTAAATGAGCTGATATTGTTTAAAAGTTGTAGTTCTAGTTCTTTCCAGCTTACACCAATCTAGATTTAAGGGATATCGGGTACCTAACCACTGTAAATATTATGTAGATATATGTTGTTTTTATAAAAGATGTATTAGATGAGAGGACTTAAAAAAAAAAAAGCCTGTATTTATTTTTTGTTTTAATGTAGTGTCATTAATAATTATTGATAAGAACAAATGCTGTAATTGTTCCTTCACTTCAAAATGACTTATGTGATCTTTTAATAGTTTACTGCTGTGTGCTTCTTTAATTTTAGTTGACACAAATGAATGCAATGCATCCCACCCATGCATCCAGTCTGCCCTTGGTTTAATTTAATAAAATGTATAAAAATCAATGTATGTCTCTTTAAATTCATTTATTTCCTACTATTGATAATTATCTCCTTTCATAAAAAAATAAAACAAATAGCTTGATCCAACGTTTTCCAATATTGAGCCATAATTCCTCAGATTAATTGTACATCTGTTGTATATTTTATGACTGCTAAATCTAAATAGGATTATTGATGCTCTTACCCTTTAAGTCTGTAATAACCTGATTTCATTTGAAAATACTAATGAATTTTTCATTATCTTGTTGAATATTTTGAATTGTTGAATATTTTTTTAGGCATGGTGTTTGAATAAATTTTAAAGTGCATAATCTTCAGTGGAAAGTTTTCTAAGAACACATGTTAGCCTTTTCAATGAATTATGATGAATTTCAAAGTTTTAGAGATAGGCATTGAAATAGATTTCATGTGGTTATACTTATGATGTAAGTGACAAAACTTATTCTATTGACACCAAATTAATCCTTAATCCTGGGCTTCTATCATTTGACTTGTTTTTTAAAACATCTGATGCATTACATCAGAATACAAACATATTATTATTGGTAAGCAGTGTGTTACAAACATAGCAAGTGGTATTCATTCGGCAATATTGATGGGTTTTTGATCAAACAGGGATGGGTTATTTCCCAAATATATTTGCTTAAGTATGACTGAAAATCCACATACATTTTGAAAAATGTGCCCCTTTAGGTATGGTTTTTTCAGTTTCAATTTATTTGGTATTTAAATTCATTTCATAATCTTTGCCATTTTAGACATAAAAAAAAAAATTGATAAATAAAAAATAAGATTCTTGAGATGTTGAGAAATTTAAGTAGATGAAAGTTATGAAATTTTAGAGTATGTGAGCTCTATCTGCTCAGCTATCTCTTTGCCTTTAACACCAGTATGGCTCGATACCCAAGCACAACAAGTTTACCTGCAGTTTTTAGAATTCTCAGAAGATAGTATATGCTTTAGTTTAGATGAGTGGTTTTTCAGATTAGAGGTTGTTGATGCATCTAAATGTACTTAGGGATGCAGAACACATTAGAATGGAGTTCTCTCTAGCTGAAATGCTTTTAGGAAGTCTGTTAGTCCCACTGTGAAAAATAATGAAATTATAAAGCACATGTTATTCAATTTATACTTCAGTGTTGTTTTACTATTGCCATTATTACGAGTGATAAAAGTTTTAAGACTCAAATCTACACTGGTTTGGCACCAATTAATCTTATCTGGATTGATTTCATAATTATATTCTGCTTATATGTTTCTTGGTTATTTCCAATCATTCACACATAGCTCATTAGTATTTAGGTTCAGAACTAAAAATTAATCTTATTTATAAATTATTTCAAGTTTAGATTTATATTCTGAGATGTTTTAACTGGTCAATCTTAAAATGAATGATGATCTTATAGAATCGGATTATTCCCTTATTTTAAAATTCAAATTTTACTCTAATTTCTTTTAAAATTAATTTAATTATACAAAAAAAATATAATCTTTGCTAACATTTTTTAATTTCTTTCCAAAACTTTACAATAACTAATTTTTATTTGATGTATCATGGAGGCACTCTAAATGGTAATAGTACTTTAGACAAAGATATTAAACATTTGAAAAAAAAAAAAATTACTGACCTGTTCCCATTCATTCTTTATTCCACAAAACTATTTTCTATTTGGTTCATATTTATCAACGATATTTCATTTCATTACATATTACTGAATAAACTCATTCATAATTTTTTGTACTATTCTTATGAATGGAAGATAAATAATTAAGGATAGGAAAATAATTAAATTATAAAGCAAACAGTAAAAAATTGTCTATATTCTATGTCAATATTAGCATCATTTGAAAAGTTTCAGTCTATTGAAAATGTGTTATGATTTTCATTAAAATAGCCTTTCAATTAGTGAATATATTTATCATTAATGAAATAAAAAAGTTTTTACTAATTTGAAAATACTTTTTTTCATATAATTATACAATAAGTTCTTATTGTTTTCATTTTCTTCAAACATAAATTTGTCTTTCTTTTTTTATAAACTATTAATGTTTTGTATTATAAAATACAGATTAAATTCATGTGAAGTTTAAAGATTTTTTGAATGAATTAGATTTGGAATGGGGACCAATTAAGTTCATAAAGATAACTTTGTAGCAGCTTGAATGGTTAAATAAAATCCTTGTTTTGAAAACTTATGTTAAATATATGAAAAATTATGTATTACTGACCACCATAAACCTCAGTATGCCAACTTCCAATGAAGGAAACTGATTTAATAAGTATTTTCTCTTTGATTAAAATTTTGAATGAGGCCATGGTAACCAAGTTCGATAAGGCAGCACTTTTAACTGTTCTTATTCAATAGAGTATTTTTTTTTTTAAAGTCAATATTCATTATTCCTCTCCTAAATAAAAATGTTGTTTTTACCTCTTTAGCATTCCACTTCTTGGAATGAATTCGGTCTTTATTATACACAGGTATAAAAGTGGCTTTCGTATAATTCTTATAATTACTAGTTTGAAATCAGTTGGACTGGTTCCAAAGAACCAGAAACATTAATAAAGTTCTGGATGATGATAGTAAGTGTGTGCACTGTTCAACAATGGTTTAAAATTGTTTGAGAGGGAGGCTTCAATCTTGATGACAAGGAGGTTCATACCAGGACTCCTTCTATATAATATTCTGCGAGCTTTGGTGGAAAGAAAATAACAGTTAGCAAAATGAATGATGCTGACCACACCAAGGGAATTGAAAGAGCTCAAGCGTAGAATGATCACAAAAATAAATCATTGTTATGAGTAATTTTGTTGTTATGAAATTGTTGGAGCTCAGTTATGAGTGCAACATCCACCTTCACTCTAGACCTCTAAGCTGTCAAATACCAATTTTTTAAAGACCTGGAACACCGTTAAAATGGTAAAAAACGTATTATTTATTAAGAATCAGTAAAAATCAGAAATGGTTATTAGTAAGGATTCAAAATCCTATTCAGAGAAGCCTCTGCATGTTTGCAGAAATTTATTGAGAAGAATATGGTATATTTTGTTTAATAACTATATTTTCTAATCATTTATTTCATAGTTTTATTTTAAAACCATAAAGTTGCATTAATTTGCAGGCAACCCAAAAGTTCGAATCTTGGGATACTCATTCTATAGGTATCAGGCAGGCTATCTGAACAATAATATTAACAGTTAGTTGGTAGAAAGAACTGATGATACCCATCTTATCACTATCATTTCTCAATAAATTTAATCATTTATCATACTAATCTTAACATTAAACTTTTAATATTCAATCATTTTTTTGTGCATCAGTTGTCAAAATAAACATTTGTATGATAAATTGTCACTATATTATTGAGATGTCAATATTATGACATCTCATAATAAATAATATTAAATTTTAATTTAATTAGTTAAGATGTTTATTGGATTTTTTTGTTTCAGGATTAAATTTCAAGAGCAAGTGGACCAGGAAAAGCAAATTGTTGAGCAGAAAGCAGCTGATTTCCCATTGGATCATTATTTGGTAAGAAAAATAGAATAAAACTCTGATTGCAGTTACTGGTTTTAGTTTTTTGTAGATCATTTCCTCAAAGATAATTTCAGCTTGGTTGTTATTTAGATTCCTTAGATAAATAATGATGTAGTATCAAAATTAAGAACTAGCTTGAAATAATTAACTTGGATTATCTTAAATTAATTAAAGTTGTATTGAATTGAAGAAATAGCTTTTTATCTATCTTGAATTTATAAAATTAATGTATATAATGTTACCTATTTTTTGGAGGAGGATTGAAACCTGATAAATCTGATGTTGGAAAATCATTAATAAAGGATCATTTTTCAAAAAATGTAATGTTTAAATTGAATACGAATTTGAAAATTACTAAATATCTAAAATCACAAAGTTTCCTAATGGATCCTGAAGATGTTGATAACTGTGTAATTATTCCAATGATTTTTAATTGTGTTAAACATTGTACTTAGTTTCGGTAAATAGTTGGTATTATTACAGCTTTTGGCTGGTCGCAATCATTAACGTCTACTTGTTTTGGTCACTCGAAAAGTGAACTTGGTCTCAAGTAGGTGGTCAAACTTTGTAGTAAGAACAGAACCTTTGAAGCAAGAGTGCTGGTCAGTAGGGATCATAAATCAACAATATTAAATTTATTTATATGAATATATTTAGATGTATTAGACATTAAAGTTGTTTTATCTTACAAGGGGACGTTTGCAGTTGTAACTCACAGATTTGAATGCCGATTTTTGTGTGGGTAGTAGGGACCTATAATAGTGCAAAACTAGAGTTATAGCCGCCAATGGGCATAAGGAGCCGAGAAAAAAAATAAAATATGAAAATCACGTTTTATTTTTTTTCTTAGCTCTTAATCAATATAGAGAAATGATTCTTTCACATTCAATTGCAGTTGAGTATGTTATTTTTAATAAAAATAATTTTGTTATGCTCAAGACACTACCTGGCTTTAGGGTGCTCAAAAACTCCAAAAAAATAGTAAAATTCCAAGGAAATCCGCTGTAAATCAGTGGAAACTTTTTTTCATGAGCAACTGACCTCACATTTCGATTTAACGCACCATAAAACCCTTATATGTGAAATTTCATCAAAATCAAAAAATATTAATTTTTTACCCCTTTCGAGGAGGTTCAAATTTTGAAGTTGAGATTTCATCAACAATTTCTACCGGCCACAACAACTGCTGTGTTCAACCGATTACAATAGTAATAGAATCACAAGAATCAGCATACATTCTGCTTTTTATCCATGCATAATACATTGGATTTACTCCAGATTTTAGTGGACAAAAACTGATGTGAGTGAAAAAATCCGAGGTCAGCTATAACTTGAGATATCTCAATAAGGGGAAATCCTGCGACCTCCGGATTTGGGCTAAACTATGCAGTTTTACGTCTTCTAGATGACCTTAAAATTTGGTCTTAATCGGTGGCGAAATATGTGAGATAGCGCAAATTATTTACATTTCTTCAGAAATTGACAGCCCCCTTTGCCTACTAAAATTCTACACAATTTTGAAAGTAAAAAAAAATTATTTTTGATTTCGACAAAATTAAGTTTCTACATGTTTTTTGAGATGAGGAATTTGAAAATAATATCAATTTTTATTTTAAAAATTTTCCTCACCTATATTATATAAATAAGACGTTTTAAAATGACATATTTTAATTTCAAATTGCATAGAAATCCTAAGATTGATGAATAATAAAATCTTAATATCAGGTTTTGGTTAAAAAATACTTATTTATTTATTTTTTTTTTTGATTGGACTTATTCGAAACTTATCTTGTAAAAACTAAAATAATAATGGAAATAGATCATTTTAAAACGTCTTATTTATATAATATAGGTGAGGAAAATTTTTAAAATAAAAATTGATATTATTTTCAAATTCCTCATCTCAAAAAACATGTAGAAACTTAATTTTGTCGAAATCAAAAATAATTTTTTTTTACTTTCAAAATTGTGTAGAATTTTAGTAGGCAAAGGGGGCTGTCAATTTCTGAAGAAATGTAAATAATTTGCGCTATCTCACATATTTCGCCACCGATTAAGACCAAATTTTAAGGTCATCTAGAAGACGTAAAACTGCATAGTTTAGCCTAAATCCGGAGGTCGCAGGATTTCCCCTTATTGAGATATCTCAAGTTATAGCTGACCTCGGATTTTTTCACTCACATCAGTTTTTGTCCACTAAAATCTGGAGTAAATCCAATGTATTATGCATGGATAAAAAGCAGAATGTATGCCGATTCTTGTGATTCTATTACTATTGTAATCGGTTGAACACAGCAGTTGTTGTGGCCGGCAGAAATTGTTGATGAAATCTCAACTTCAAAATTTGAACCTCCTCGAAAGGGGTAAAAAAATTAATATTTTTTGATTTTGATGAAATTTCACATATAAGGGTTTTATGGTGCGTTAAATCGAAATGTGAGGTCAGTTGCTCATGAAAAAAAGTTTCCACTGATTTACAGCGGATTTCCTTGGAATTTTACTATTTTTTTGGAGTTTTTGAGCACCCTAAAGCCAGGTAGTGTCTTGAGCATAACAAAATTATTTTATTAAAAATAACATACTCAACTGCAATTGAATGTGAAAGAATCATTTCTCTATCTTGATGAGAGCTAAGAAAAAAAATAAAACGTGATTTTCATATTTTATTTTTTTTCTCGGCTCCTTATGCCCATTGGCGGCTATAACTCTAGTTTTGCACTATTATAGGTCCCTACTACCCACACAAAAATCGGCATTCAAATCTGTGAGTTACAACTGCAAACGTCCCCTTGTTAGTTTAGTGGAGAGGATAAGAGTGTAGTATCTCATTTAGTACTGAATTGTATTGCTTACTTATTCATCATTTACCTTTTTCTAATACTGAAGACAGCTAATTGATTTCACATGCTTTCTTTTGAATTTATATATATATTTTTTCCATACAATTTTGAGCAAAAATTTTGGATTTATATACATTATAAACGGTTAAAAAGTAATTTCTCACAAAATGATATTATCAAACATTTTGTTAATCTTTAATAATGATTTTTATCAGTTCACTATTTATTCAACTAGGGTTTTAGATTTTTCAACAATTTTAAGTTTAATGTAAACCAATAAATTTTACAAATTTACATCCAAGATATGAATACATTATACTATAAGTTTCCATAAATTTCTGACCTGTCCTGCTTCCCCTCCTTCAAACGTGCCGGGATCTGCAAGCCTATGCAGGTCAATGCCTGCTCACTCCATACCCATCGCCTGCACTTCCTCAGTTCTTTCAGTCAGTGTCCAGTCTTGAAGGAAACTCCCTTTTTTACAATGTTCCAACTCGAGTACATTGCGGTTATTAAATTCTTTTGTAAAGAGGGTCTTACTCCTGCACAAATTAAAGAGCGCTTGGATTGTGTATACGGGCAGTCCTCCCCCTTGTATTCCACAATGAAAGAATGGGCAAAATTATCTAAGTTAGGGAGAGAACGTCTAGAAGATGGCCCGCGTCCTGGTCGCCCATTGGAAGCTGTCACTTCTGAAACAATCCAACTTGTTAAATCTGAATTGCTGTCTGACCAGTGACTGAAAACCAAAGAAATAGCACTGAGGTAGGGGTTTTCAAAAACAAGTGTTTTGGGGATTATCAAAGAACATTTGCATATGAACAAGGTTAGTGCAACATGGGTTCCAAAAATTCTTTCAGCTGCTCAAAAACAGGAACGAGTTCACTGCTGCAATGAATTTTTACTTGAGTATAATACTGACCCAAAGAATTTTTGGACTCAGTTGTAACTGGGTATGAGACAATGGTTCTATATTGTGACCCACTCAGCAAAAGAGAGTTCATGAAATGGAGAAGACCAAGAGAAGCGCCTCCTTTAATGGTAAAAATCACACAGTCAACAAAAAACGTAATGGCCATAATTTTTTGGGTCTGTAAAGGAATACTACTGATAGATTTTAAAGAAAGGAATACCACAATGAATGGTGAGTATTATGCAGCCCTACTTTACCGGTTACGAGATGCCATTAAAGAGAAGAGGCGGGAAAAGTTAAGCAGATGTGTCCACCTCCTTCACGACAATGCCCCTGTCCACACAGCATTCATTGATTTCCAAGGCCACTGTGGATTCCAATAAACCTCTCATCCACCCTACAGCCCAGACTTGCCCCCTAGCGGCCTTTTCTCAAAGTTAAAATCTGACCTTCGTGGGAGGCGATTTAACACTGACGAAGAGCTCCAAGCAGCAGTGGAAGAACATTTTTTTAACAAAGAAGAAAATTATTTTTTTCATGGTATAGAAATGTTGCCAAAGCGTAGTATTAAGTGTGTTAAACTTAGAGGAGAATATATTGAAAAACAGTAAGACCGTTTTTTTCTTTCACATTTCCTTCTATCACAGGCCAGAAACTTTTGGACCTTACATACATATCTTAATACATAGTTACTGAAGAAAAAACAACTAAATTTAGTAGTTTTAGTATCTTTTTATTTAAACCACTGTGAAAAATGTAAAAGCAGAAAGTACAGATTTCAATCCATTTTTCTCTGTGCCTCACCTTGCCCACTCATAGTAATGCACCTCCTATTTCATACAGACATTTTTGAAAATAAATTATAAAACAATTACTATTATATTTTGAAAAATGATTAGTTCATTTTGGTGCTCGTCAAGCTTCCTCTAGATTTCTTCTATTACTCTCTTGGGAGAAATATGTAAATAGGTTGAACACCTAGACTAAACAAATATTTTAACAAAATTAATATTGTTTTTATTTTTTTTTTTAAAGGATTTTGAGAAAAATAAAAATAAATACAAAACCATGTTGGAATCTGAACGAACAGAACATGATCTAGGACCACAACGTTTTAGTAGAACAGAAAAATTAATCAAACAAATCAATGATCTTGCCACTGAAGCAGAGGAAAAAGTTAAAGCTTGTATTCACAGTAAAGCTGGAGGACCATCATCTGTTTTCAGCCCTGTTTCATTGGATGAGAGGTAACTGTATAACTAGACATATTACATATTCATTTTAAGTCCTTGAAAAATCAGTATAAATTTTTGTCCACTGTCAAGTAATCTTTAGGAGGCCTTGTCACCCAGTAGATTTGTAAACTTATTAAATTTATCATATATTATTGTTGCTAAATGCTTGTAAGAAATGTTGATTGATCAGTGTTAAAAACCAGTTTCAGACATTATCCACGGCAATACTTTAGGGCAAATTGAGATATCATGGCTTGCCATATTTTGTATTCAAAATTTGATTAATATATTGAAGAAAAATATTAATTTCTGCTGTATTTTCTAAGTCAGAAAAGTAGAAAAATATATCTTAGAAGGAAATTATATATATTTTAATTTAAGTAATATATTTTATATATCAAGGAAATTTTCTAAATTCTTTTAGGTAATTAGGAAAATAATTTCTTTAATTCCCAACTATATTTGGGTAGCAATAACGAAAAGTCCATCTAAAAATAATCTAATGAATGTTTTTCAAGTAATAAATTTTATATTAATAAAAAAGTAGTTGATCTTGGTAAAATACCAAGAGCTGATATCCTAATGTTGTTTCCAAATTAATTTTACAGTTGAATACTCTGTAGAAAAAAATTAAGTTAAAGTTAAGGCTATAAAATTGTAGGGAAAATTATTTAAAATTTTATTTCTAAATAGCAGAGGGATCATGATGAAACTTTAAAACATATTTCTCATTAGCTGTCTGATAATTATTTCCAATATCTCCCTCTTTCTAAAAATTTTCTTACATCAACCCAGGATTTGACATGGCATATACCACCATTGGAAAGTATTTATTTACTTTCTTTCCTTGTATATTCTCACAAGACCCGTGGTACTTATTTCACTACTTTCTAACCAATGGTGCAATTTCTCTTTGATTGTCTTAAAAAATGTGGCATGAGGGTTTTTTTTTTTTTTGGTAATGTGAGGGATACAATTTGTACCACTTTTAAAAGATTGGAACGATTCTAGCACCTAGCAGTATACAAAAAAAAAAAAAAAATAATAATAATAATAATATATCCTATATACAATATTTCCATGGAAATTGGTTATTTTTTGAATGAAGTCATCTAAAAAAAAAACTAGTAATTAATGAGTAGTATTTTCTTCTTTAACTAGCTCCTCATGCCTTTAAATGTTTAGTTGTATTAACCCATTATTTCCATCTCTCTGTCTCCTGTAAGGATCTTAAACTTTTGTATGGTCTACCCTTGAACCTGACCCAACCTGGATTTATAGCTTCCATACATGAGCTAGGATCTATCTACAGGCCTGCTACTTATTGGTCTCACTTCCATAAATGTCTCAACTTTCGGCTCATTCTAGCCACATGCCTGTATTATCTCAGCTGTCTTTTTAGGCCTCTTGCATTGCTAGGATCTTCAGTTCTTCTCTTATGGTCTCATCTTTGATACCACAATGTGGTTTCATTTGTTATTGATTAGGACTCAGCTTTTCATTCCAAAATAAACAGAGACATCTTATATACACCCTTCAAAATATGGAGCTTGACTTCTCTTCCCAGCTCTTTTTCCTACAATTATGTTACAGATGGAGTAATAAAAATTATTTCTTTTACCAATTCTGTGGTACAGTTCTTGTTCCAGAATCACAGTTCTTAGGTATGAGAAATTATCAACAACTCATAGAAGTCCTTCCATCTTTCATATAAGTAGAGACTTGGAACAAGCCCATGTAACCTTTGATAATGGGGATAAGTATCTTAGCATTTCTTATTAATTTGTCTTATTTTAAGAATATCTAGTACTTGCTGAAAAAAATACTTGTTTTTTTGTGAGGGGAAGGGACTGAATGAGATCTACCCTAAATTTTTCATACACTGAAGCCCAGGATTAAGGCATGATTAACCTGGCTAAATAAAGAAAATTGCCAAAAGTTTATTAAAGTTGTATTTAATAATTAATTCATTAAAAAATCTGTATCAAAATGCATTTATTACAATAAAACCAGAATTGAATGTACTGTCAGTTTAATACTACAGAGCAGTAATCAGTGATGAAACTTCCCATAGGGGTAGCAGTAAAATGACAATTCTATAAATTATGTTATCTTAAACTACCCTGATGATTGGTACCATTGTTATGGCTAAAGAATCAATAAAATAAGATTTTTTTCTTAACAGTTAATAATCTACCATATTAAAAAATTTTAATGGTTCAAAATACTTCATCCACATTATTAATTTTTATTTTAATAATAAAACAGTTACGTTTTATAATAAAATAAAAATAACAATGTAGAGTTTAAATTCCACAAATATGCCATTATATATTTGTTCCATTAAAAAATAATCATGATTTTTGAAGACATAGATGATATATGTACCTCTTTATGAAAAAGCATTCATATTGTTATAATTATAATATCTTTCTTTTTGTTTCAGTGACAGTTGTTATACTGAACACCTTGTTGAAGCAAAGTTTAATGAAGTTACCTTTCAGAAACAAAAGGTTTGTATTCCCACAATATTTTACTGCATACTTTTTTTATCCATAGCTCATTTTCTCAATCTCTAATAAAGTTTGTAAGTGCTTATTTAATGATTATTTTTTTCCCCCTTTAAATCAGCACTATCAGTCACAGAACTGATGATGAATGTTTAACATTCTAAACTAGTTTTCAATTAAAAATAATTCCAATAGTTAATCGATCCTCAGTTACAGTCTTGTATTTGAAAGATACAGAGAGAAACTATAAGAAGTAATTCCATAAATTTGAGATTATAAACTATTTAATAATATAGGAATAACATAAATTACCATATGGTATCTGTGAGATTTGCCATTTAGATACTATTGCTTTAAACACCTCTTAGTGGAAAATCTTACCAATTCAGAATGGTGTTGGAACCTATATTATGTATACTCAGTTTACTCTTAAAATTTTTAATTTATGTTGTATTATAAATTTTTAAAAATGAAAATATTAATGTAGAGAGAAAAGGTTGACTGCAAAATTTTTTGGAGAAAGTAGCCATGGATACAGTAAGGTTGAAAAACAAACAAATGTCCCTACTACATTAAATTTTTTTTTTTAAATTTTGATGTGTTTTTTTCTCAACTTGATCAGCATCCCTAACAACTTTCTCCATACTATTTATTATAATATTTTTAATGAGTTTATAATTGCTTAAATCACTGTATAGAACATTACTTTTTAGTGATTTTAGAAATATTAAGGTAAATAAGTTATATTTAATATTATAGATTAGTAGGGAACAGTACTTTATGGTTCTACTGTTTGCACATTTGAAGCAGTAAGAGAAATGTCACACAAGTTTACTAATTAGAGATAAATTAATTCTGTCTTATATCATAACTTTCACTAACTAAACAGTTGTTTAGTTTAAAATAAATGTGATAAAAGCTTCTAGTGCTACTATGAAGTTCTTTTTTGTTGTTTTTTTAAAGAAAGATAACTTTCGAGGAATTTTATTTAATCTATTCAGTTTTATGCAGTAATTGCTGATCACATCACATCTTAGACCTTTATTTTTTATACATAAAACAGACCTCAGAACACTTTGAATTGTACCAAAACCATTTTTTTTACAAAAACTAAACTACTTATACTTATAATAAACATTGAAAAAGTTTGTGTTTTGATGGTAGTTGCCATGCTCTGGTTGTTATGGTCATGGCTTGTTCATTTTGTTGCTTCTTGAAAATTTAATTATATTAAAAAAATATTATTTTATGTGAGAGTACATAGACAAAGTGCAAAAACTTAATTTGCAATTTGCTTAAGATTTTTGACATGGAATTTTTATTATCTTTATTTGGAAATGAGAAGGAAAGGTTTGTATCATGTCAATGATTTATGAAGAGAAGTAACCTGTACAGTTTTACTTATTTTCATAATAGTCTTTTTAAATTATGTTTCAAAACAAATTATTTTGCACTAATTCTGCATTGCTTTTAATTATACTTTTTTTTTTTTTTTTTTTTTTTTTTTTTAAACTTAAACTTTTATTCTTTTTTTTTTCATTTTTTATTTCTTTGTTTCTTATTTATTTAAAATTGACAATTGTATATGCTGTACCAAAAAAATAGACAAGTCTCAAACCATGAAAACAAATCAATGTTTCTCTCTTTAAATATATCTATAAAGATTCTTAAATAATGAAAGAAAAAAAATCTTTTAATAAAGAGAGAAAAAATATATATACAGATGTATTCAAAAACACAATTTGTAACTATATGTTCTTATATTTTAAAGCAAAACTAAAATAAAAGAAGACTGTAACTATAAATTGAAAGGGTATTGTTCCTTCAATAATAAATGTTCAGTTCTTTAGTGCTCATACCTCTTACTACTACTACTTTTTGAATAGTTCCCGATATTTTTGTATAATTCTCTGCAATTCTGAGGCACTTATTTTGAAATATTTTTTATTAGTAATAATTAATTATTACTTTTTACCATAATTACATTATTGGCACACATATGTATCTATACTAATTAATTTTTAATTACTTAAGTTAAAATATGGATACCTAGTACACAGAGCTACATTAGCTTTATTGCATAAATAATCGATGTGGGAAGTAAATGTTAATCTTTTGTTCACGTTAAGCCCTAAATATTTAATCTGGTTTGAATAAGTTACAGGCGTTTTTACTGTCAGCTGAGGAATATTATTAGATTGTCTCTTTGTAAACAATATGACTTTGGTTTCGTCCTATTTATTATTTTCTTCCATTTATTGTAGAGTCTTTCAATATTTTTTTGGCAGTAATCCGGCCTATTTGTGATTTTGTTTGGTCTATAACTTGAAATATAAAAGGCAGTACCATCTGCAAATAGCGACTTTTGTACTTTGAATGTGTTAGGTATGTTGTTTATATAAATACTAAAAAGTGGAAGCGATAAATACTCGCCCTTCCAGGAGTCTGGCAGTAAGTGTGGAGTATCGGCCTTCTAGTGATGTCATTGTAGTGTGACTTGCCAAGTATGATTTAATTAATGGTATTAATTACAGGGAAAATTTGTAGAGAAACAATTCGATTAGTAGCCCATTGTGCGAGATACTGCCAAAAGCTCTTTGCTCATTGAGTAATACCATAATAATAACTATGCTTTGTTTGTTACTAAACTCCTCAATGATGTGATCAGTCAACCGGCCTAATTGGGCTGTAGCAGAGTTTGGATTTCTTAAGCATAGCGTTTGTTCATAACTTTTTTTTTTCTTTAATAAATGCATTTAGTCTTTGAAAGATTATTTTTCCAGTTATTTTCTATGGCACCCAATAGGCGAATTATAATTATAATTTTTAACTAGAGTTTTATCCTTATAAGGTTTGGGAATCGCTTTGATTATAGCCATTTTGCGAATGTGGGTAGTATTTCAGTATTGTGTTTATCAGGTCTACCAGTTGTGTAATTCCTGCTGGTGATAATTTTTTTAAATATATAGGGAATATAGTGTCATTACCAGGGGTTTTTACTTGTTTATTTTTTTTTAAACTTCATAAATTTCTGAGTAGTTACAAAATGCATTTTGGGGGCTATCTACATTTACTTTTAATTTTTTTTTTCACTTCTCTGTTTATTCTTGATGTATGTTTTTTTGTTCGTTAATTATTGTTTTGTATGCTTATTTTTTTTTTTATTAGATGTTTGGCTACCAGATTGGCTATCCTATATGGAAAAAATGTGGTATTATTTTAATACATAAGTGGTGGGTAGTGGTATATGTTTTTTTTTTTGTTTTTTTTTTCAAAATTTGATGTATCTTCCAAAGTTTATAAATTATTTTGACTAAACGGAGATTTTCATTCTATTTTTTGTTTGTCTGATTCAATATAAATTTCTTTATAAAGTTAGACCGATATATGTCTACTGTTTTGAATTATTTAGTTATTTAACAATGAAGCTTTCATCAGAACACATTTTTTAGTTTGAGTAAAAATGTAATTTGGGGTTTTTATTATAGTTATTTCTTTTCACACTCAAGTGGTTAAATATTTGTTATATTGATTTGGCGTTTGATTAATGTTATTATGAAGTTTTGAAATTGCCCTACCAATTTTTCTTAGTCTGTTTTTTTTACTAATTAGTCCAGCCAATCAAAGCAGAAAATGGGGTGTAGAATGTGTTTTCTGTAATCCAAGGTTTTTCTTCGGAAATATGTTCAGAGTAGTTTTGTGGGATGATAAATTGGTTTATCTATGTTTTGTTGAAGGTAATATTCTAGTAATTTTGAGCCATTCCTATTATCATTGAAACTATTCCATGCAAAATGTTTTGAATTAAAATCCTCCAAGGCAACTTATCTGCTATTTAATTTAAAGACTTGGTCCATTTATTTGGATCTTAATTTTTTATTTGGGGCTTTATAATATCAAATAATTCTTATTGGATTATGTTTTGTTCGATTTCTAATGCTCTAGCCTCAATGTTTTATGTTAGTCATTTTTATACATTGATGTTTAGTATATTTTTGAGCAATTAAAGCCACTCATCCGACATTTCTATCAGATTTGTATACTATATGCAAATCAATATTTAACATAATACCATCATTTGAATGAGCTTCCTTAAGTCCAGCAATCTGGACATTATTAATTAAAAAAAAAAAAACTTAAAGAACTGTTGTTTGTGTTGACAATAGATCAGTTCCATAATTACATTAATTTTGTTATAATAATGTCCAGGATTTGAAGTAAATTCATTCTAATGATTTTTTTTTTTTTTTTTTTTTTTTTTTTTTTGTGTTTTGTGTGTGTGAATGTACATGTGCATGCGTGCGTGTGTGATATTATGTATATATTTATATATTGACATTTTATTTTTTTAGCCTTGATGATGGCTATCATTGCTATGGTTAAAATATTGGTGTAATCAAATAATATGTCTCTAATTTTAACAATTCTTATTTTTTTATTCCTTTGACTGATCCCTCTTACTAAATCTACAAGATAAAATTTAAACTCTGTCTTAACCAATACATTTTATATTTAGTATCCTTTAATGAGTCAATTTAATTTCTGAATTAGTTTTATCATATACTTACAATATTCTTTCACTTTTTTAGATAGCAGAGTGCAAACCACAAAAAGAAATAAAAAAGGACCAACCTATCCAATTTAGAAGCCCTTACATCAGTAGATCAAATAATAACCCTACCAGATATGGAAGAGAAACACATAGGAGTACAGCTGAAACTATGTCAGTTTCTCCTATGCCTCACAAACAGATTAACCGGAAGAAATTTAATACAAAATTGGATACAACCAAACATAATCCACAATATATTCCAAAATCTTCACGTATAATCAATCCTGATGATAGCCATTTTAGGCATGAGTTGGCTGAGAGCTTATATCCTAAAACCACCTGTCATTATTGCTCATGTACAAAAGAGGCAGGCATTGGATATTATTTGAAGCAGCATTCAAAAGGCGCTGCTGATAAAGGTCAATGTCAGCACAAAGGCAATAAGTTGTTTATTGAAGCTAATAGTGAACAAATAAATGTTGCTGGTAAAGAAAAACAATATAATGATGTTTCTGTAAACACTGATCCTCTATTAGTTAGACCTAATACAAATTTAGTTAATGTAGTTTCTTTGAAGGAAGAAGAAAGCAGCAAAATGAATGATTATGCCAAGAAATTATGCCAAATTCAAGAGCTTCCATTAGTAGTCATTCGTCCTAATTTTACTAAACAAATTGGACCAGTAATAGACATAAAAATGACTACACCTTTATCACCAAAAAAAAATGTTGCTGTTGTGGAATGTATCCATGGAGGAACTTCAGTTGGACCCAAAGAGAATACTTTAATTAATGTTTCACGTGAATCTGCTATTGACTCAGGATCACAAACAGTATCTCCTCCTGCTGTCCATTTTAAAAATTCTAGAGATCTTAAATTATTAAAAGTTTCTAAAGATTTACTCGGAAAATTAAATTTTAAAGATGGAACAAACGTTGAAAGGTTGAAAAGATCATTGACCAGTTTGGTTTCACTATTGAATCAAATAAGCCCTATTCACGTTGCCAACCTAAGACTTAGCAACCTTGATGCTGGCTCAGCGAGTGAGAGTATAGATACATTTTTTTCTAACATAGATCTTGTGACTGAAATTATAGAAAATGAAATAAAGAAACCAACTGGACGATACTGTGACTATCCCGAATGTTTGATTAAAGCTGTAGATTTATTATGTGGAAATATTAAATCTGTTTTTGTCATAGAAGATATTCGAAAAAGAACTTCTAAGCCATTTGTAAATAATGGACCAGGTATGAAATTTTGATTTAAAAAAATTATGTATATACCCACGCATACATAATATGTATGTCTAAGAATAGTAAATTAGACCTAATTTTTAATTATTATTTTATATTCAATTAGGGTTAATTTTTTTAAGAATTGGCCTCTTTTGATTTTGAAATTGATTTTTTCAATTTATCTTAATATTTACAAAGTTTTATATACTTATGCTTTAAACTGATATAAATTTGAATTAGTATGAATTTATATTTTTTTCTGTAATAATTTTTTCTTATTATTATTATCATTATTATTTTACGACTGAGTTAAAACCTGTCTTATTGTCTTGTTCAGTTCTGTGTATTCTATTTGTTTTTGCTTTGACTTTTTAATTTTCTTTTTTTTTTTCATTAATCTTTTGTTATGATCTACTAATTTTTACTTTAATTTCAATTTGTATGTTGTATCATGCTAGTGTATTTAAATCTTTTCTCTGTGATGCTTTGACTTGGATTGTTCAAGCAATATTGGTCTTTCTTCAAATTTTGCACGTATTTGCTCATCATTATGAGATTTAGTATAGTAATAAAACCAAAATCTTCATTGTTTATTTTTAAAAACACAAATAAGTTAAAACAGCAGCATTGGATCAACAGGAATTAGACCTTCATAAATTTTTAATTTGTTATTTTTCATCAAAAGAGGATTTGTTTTATGTTTTCTCAATAATTTCAATTTGTGTTCTGTCCCTCTGTTTTCTTCAATACCTTTAAACCTTCTCAAAAGTATCATAACTATTAATATTTTTATTTTCAGTATTTATGGTAGCTATTGACGTAATGATATTTGTATCAGGTTAGGGACTGTGTTGTAAGAGGTCTGCCACCATTTTTACATTGATATCATTCCTATCTTGATTATACATAACTGCAAAGCAATAGCATAGGGATAAAGCCTTGATGCATGAAATAGTGGAATCATTAACTCAATACTATGGAAATGTAAATTCTAATCTCCCATAAGTTCGGTAACAATGAATTCCTTCAATATTGTAACCATTTGAAAATAAGTAATGTATTTATGTCCTTCTATACTATTTATGTGCGGGAAAAATATTTAAAACATAATTGTATCCTAAAATATCATTTTGTCTTAGTTTGTTTAAATAATCAAAAAATTTATAGCACATAAATATTTTTGGTATACTATGCAATTATATAAAATAAATCCCATGTAAACCATTTAAATTTACTTGCTCTAACAGTTTTCCAAGTTCAAAACCCTTAGATACTCCACGAATTCTGCTGGTTACCTATCCCTATTAGAAAAGTAAATTTTATTTTGTGGTCCAGCATAAAATGAAAAATCAACCTTCATAGTCTGAAATCAATCTATGCTTTATCACTAGAATGAAAAAAATCTTATTCTAATAGAAACATATGTTTTCTGGTTGAAAAAAATTAAAAATTACTGCATTAGTATATGTTCTAGTTATAGAGGCATATCTATTGAATTATATACTAGACTTCTTAATTATTTTTTAAGAACTAAATTTTTGTTATTGTTTTATACTCAACAACAGATGAAATTAATTTACACAGAATTTCAAATTATTTTAAATTTTTTTCAGAAGACTGCAATTATTTCCACAATTTATTTTATTAGTAATTCTGAAGCAAAGAAAACATTTCCATACCAGTTGTGATTGTGGGTTAGATGATGACTTCAGAAATTAATCAGTTATTTTTGATCATAAATTGTAAATGAGAAATAAAGTGGATTTTATCAAATTCTCCTTGTTTCTACTTTCTATTCAATTTTATAAGTAATAGCCATAATCACTTGTCCATGCACTGCTAGTTTTTATCATTAGTAGAACAAAAAAATCCTTAACTATTAAGTCGATAATGTTTTTTAGGTTAGTTTGTCTGTTGAGCTTTACTAGAGGAATTCCTAACTGTCTATTGCCAAATTTGATCCAATATTTTTCAGTAATTCTCCAGAAAAATAAACAGATACATATTCAATTTGGTTGTTTTCTCTAGTGATAAAAGCAAGTCTTCTAATGTCAGATTTTAGTTAAACTGTTTTTTCACTCAATAAAGCATACTGTTTTCCTTATATAACAAATTTAATGCAGTATTCAAACTGCTTTAGAATTTAATTCTTTCATTTTAATTACTGTAACACTCAAAAAGTTTCTGTTCCTTGATATTAATTGAAATTTAATAATACAGGGTATTTCAGGGTTAAGCAGCCAAACTGAAAATTTGAACAAAGGGACCTCTAAACAAGAAAAAAATTCTATGGAGCTATGTCCACAAACCCTTTGTTTAGAAGATATTCACACCTAAAGATTTTCTTTGTTATGAATTATTTAGACATATAAAATAAATAAAACATATTTTATTTGTTCCAGCTACTTAATTCTTTAAATGTAAACATTAACATTAATTTTAAATGTGGTTTAAAGTGATTTCCTTCAGCATTAATACAGGGTCAACAGCAGCGGTGGCAGAACAACACTGGAAATGAGTTTTTGTTTTGCATTATTCATTATACTTCTTCGTAAAGAATTAAGGCCATTGACCGGCCTTGCATAGACTTTTTGTTTAATGTCACCCCAAACAAAAAAATCCAGTGATGCCAGGTATGGAGAGCGAGCAGGCCAACCCACTGGTTCTGTACGGCCATTCCTTCTCAGTTGAAGTGGAATATCTCCAACTAAATCATAGCAATCATTATTAAAAAATTTCAAAAATGTTTCTGCATTAAGTAGAGTTCCCAATGTTAATTCCAAGTAGTATTAATCCTTAAGTCAATAGTTTATGTACAATTAGGGAGACAAGGTCATATTACTATTCTACTATTACTAAGGTCATATTACTGTTCTATCTAAATTCATCTCTTAAACAAAGTGTTTGCAGACGACATGCCTTCATAGAAAAAAAAAATTTTGTACTTGTTTTGAAGTCCTTAGTTAATATTTTCAGTTTGGTCACTGCTGCTGTTGAAGAAAGATGTTGAGTCTGCCTTAATGCTCAAGGAAATCACTTTGAACAACATTTAATATGAATGATAATGCTTACATTTAATGAATAAAGTAGTTGGGTCAAATAAAATAAGTTTTAATTATTTTCTATACCTAAATAATTCATGACCATGAAAATCTTTAGGTGTGAATATCTCCAAAACAAAGTGTTTGCAGACACACTTCCATAGTAAATGTTTTTCTTGTTTTGAGGTCCTTAGTTCAAATTTTCAGTTTGGCTACTTAATCCTGAAACACCCGGTATAATGTGAGGAGGTGGATAGACAGATCACTATGCTAGCCTCTAATTTGATAATTTATTTGTACAAAAGTTAGGTTACAATAAAAAAATAAAAACAATATTAATGCTTTGCTTATTAACCACAAATCAAATTTGTAACATCAAAGATAATATAGTAGTTATTTATATGAATCAAAAGAGAAAAATCACCTACTTCCTACCTTTCAATAAATGTCTATGTCAGATAAACAGAATTTGATATTGAGCTTCAAAATATTATGTTAATACATACTCTCAAACTGTTCCCTCTGCGAAATAGCAAAAATAAGCCCAATTGTTTTCAGGTGTGTTAAATCATAATTATTGATAATATTTTTAGTGATAAAATCTATAAAGCTAGTTTACTCAATGATTCATTTATTCCTTAATGTTTTTCTAACCAAATACCGTAAACAGGAGCTACTTTCAACAGGTTTTGCACATTTTGCACGGCCGCACGATCATTTTTGTGGAAATTTTAAATTTTTATCAACCAAATGGTAGCTACACAACTCAGCCTCAAATTCAGGTATGACCGATTCCGCTATCTTTAATACGAAGGAGGGAGAAGCCATTTTTCTCTTGTTCTATGTAGCCCCTCAAGTAGGAGCTATTTTGAAGAAGGCTGATTTTCACCATTGGAGCCTTCTTCAATTTAACCCTTTTAATTATCAAATTTAGGTTTTGAAAAATGTTTTTAGAATTTTTCTTTTTTTTTTTGTTTTGAGTCGAAAAACCTTGAAAAAATTCACTTTTCAGCAAAATGCTTCCATAAAGCCGTCTGCCAATTGGGTTCTCTTCATCGCCAGATTTGTTAATAAAACCCAAATAATAAAAACAAAACTTTTTTTAGTAATGTTAATAGCTTTTTCAAAAATATAGCTCTTTTTAGTTTTCAAGGAACATTGGTCCTTCTTCAATTTAACCCTTTTAATTATCAAATTTAGGTTTTGAAAAATGTTTTTAGAATTTTTCTTTTTTTTTTTGTTTTGAGTCGAAAAACCTTGAAAAAATTCACTTTTCAGCAAAATGCTTCCATAAAGCCGTCTGCCAATTGGGTTCTCTTCATCGCCAGATTTGTTAATAAAACCCAAATAATAAAAACAAAACTTTTTTTATTAATGTTAATAGCTTTTTCAAAAATATAGCTCTTTCTAGTTTTCAAGGAACATTGGTCCTTACCAAACAAAGCACACATGAAAAACTTGAATAGCATGACAAATTGACTAGAATCAAAGGAATAAAAGTGCATATGTAACTTACAATTTTCAATTAAATTTTAATTATTTTTGTTAATTTTACTAGTATCTGATAATCTATAATCCTTTTTGTTCATCACCAAATCAAAATCAATTTTAATTATTTAATACAGGCATAAATCTAAAATAGTTTTATTATAAATATGAATGAAACAAATTGTTCATACTCCCCAAATAACAAATCAGATCATAAAACACTATTTAAAGTAACACCGTCTTCTAAAAGGTGCCTACAAAGTAGCCCCAAGTTGCCTTTTTTTGTCTAATAAAAGATATAAAATTAAAGAAATGATTTAGAGACACAAAACAAAAAAAAAGAAAATGTTGCTGAATAGATTGATGGTCAATGTATTACTCATACAAAACAATCCTGCTGCCCCACATAGGCCAGGCCAGATGAGGTTTGGACACGTTTATAAAAACACCTGTTAACGTTAATAAGCCATAAAAAGGCTTACAGCAGCCAAGGATGGCCAACATATGCTATTATCATGATCACATCACATTCTATGTTTAATCCTTAAATGCTTAGAAAAAAACCAGAGGATGCTTGCAAATTGAGCCTGTCAAAAGGGTTTTCATTTTAAAAGCACGTTTGTCTTAAGTTGCCCCACATGTTCAAAGTATAGTTATAGTTATAGTTTTTTAAAGTTTACATTTTTCAATAAAGAGAATAGAAATGTTTTGGTAGGAGAACCATGTGAAGAATTTAACTCTTCAAATACAAAATAAAACTGTTATTGAATGTTCAGTAGTATTATTAAAATATATTAAATTTTCCTATTTTGCTCTCTGAGATACGTCATACGTCATGTATGTAGGCATGACAAATAGTTTCTTGAAGCTTGTTTTATATTATACTATAAAAGGCTTTCTTGAGTCCAAAAAATATTCTTGTTTCTCGGAAACAATATTAGTAGAATATATATATATATATATATATATATATATATATATATATATATATATATATATCTATATATATATATAAATTTATTTTATATTTTGTTTATTTATATTTAGACTAATTTGTTATTTGTAATCTGTGCTACTGGTTCCTTCAGCAACTTTGTTCTTGGCATATGTATTAATGAAATGAAATAAAATGAGATTAAAAATAAACTTTATTCTGGGACTTATTGTCCCCTAAGAATAACAATAATGCACAATTATTGGTACAATTATCTGGCTGTATTATTTACAAGTTAAATGCATCAGTAACCATGACATACAGTGGAGTCTCACTTATACAATGTGAGGGGGAACGGAAAATGTTTCGTATAAGTGAATACTTCTTATAACTGAATAGTTATAAGATAGTTATCCGTTCGCTGGGGAACAAAAAATTCTTCGCATAACTGAATGTTTCTTATAAGTGAGTTTCGTATTAGTGAGACTCCACTGTATATTGTCAACAGGAAAAAAAAAAAAAATAATAATGATCATAATAACATAAAATACAATTGTATATAAAAAGATAAATAATTCTAAATATTTATATAAGTATTTACATATTTGTGAAAGATTGATTATGTTAAAGGTGTAAAAATAAATTATTTTTAAAGGAAGTAAGGGAAGCAGCTTTACGAATAGGAGTGGGTAGGGAATTCCAGATGGAGGTAGCACGAATGATGAAGGATTTTTCAAAGGAAGCAGTTTTATGTGAGGGGGTATACAGGCTAAATAGTTGGGATCTAGTGTTTAGAAGGTGGATAGAAGAACACAGAGTTAATAGGTCATGAATATAGGAAGGTTTTTTGGTTTTTAGATATTGGAATAAGAAAGCACCCAGAAAGTAATGCCGTCGGAATTTAGGAAAAAGCCACCCAAGCTCTGAATAACGGCAAGTAACATGTGACCGCCTGGGGATCCCAAAGATAAATCTAATGAAACAGTTCATCAGTCTCCTCAGGTTCATCTTGAGACCACCAGACATTCCCCCATAAACCAAGCAACCGTGATCAAAGCAAGGGAAAATAAGAGAGCACACTAGAAGTTGATAGGTATTTTGGGGAAAGGAATTTTGAAATGTATAGAGTTGTTTGAAGATTATGATGGATTTTTTGGAAATTTGGGTAATATGGTCGTTCCAGGATAGAAATTGATCAAAGGTAACTCCTAGGTTTTTAATAGAATTTTGGAAAGGAATGGGAAGGTTATTGAGGTAAAGCAATGGATAGTGTTGAGGATGGGTTTTGAACCGATGAGGATAGCTTTAGTTTTATTTGGATTCAGGTGTAGCTTATTTTTCACTGCCCAACGGTTGATGTTATCAATGTCCTCCTGAAGCTTACGAGATACCTCCAGCATATTTGAAGGTTTGAAAGATAGGTAGATTTGAAGGTCATCTGCATACAGGTGAAACTTGGAATGGTGAATAGAGCTGAGTAAATCATTGATATAGATAGAAAATAGGATTAGTGATAAGGAGGATCCTTGAGGAACACCTAGGGATAAAGGTAGTGAAGAAGGAGTGGAGCCAATGTAGATAGGGAGAAGTTATGCAGTTTAGATAGGAGTATTGAATGGCCCCATGTTCGAGTTTGGCCTCAAAAAAAAAAAAGAAAAAGAAAAAAGTTCTTATATTTATCACTTACTAATATAACTGGGGCTATATTACTATCTTCAAATAGTTCACTCACTCATTGAAGAATTTCTTTCTCAGTGAACATTCTTCCTTTACTTCTAAATGTCACCAATCTAGGCAGGACCAATTAAATAGACTCAAAATATTTTTTAAAATCAAAGATGAGAACATTCTCCCTGGTCTTCATTAGGGTTTACATCTTTTGAATAGTGTGTATCTTGTAAACGGAACAGCATTCTATTACTGGTTTTAGAAACATTTCTATCTTATCTACTGAGTCTTTACTTTTTCACAGAACTATGGTTCGCTGAATAAATTTTTTGAATGTATAAGTATCTGACCGACGTGGAAGGTTTCTACATTAATGTATTCTAAGCTTCTAAAAACAAAAGGTTTTAACTAAACCAAGTGGTGATCAGATAGTGACAGATCTGGGCAATAATTTAAGTAAGGGGAATATCAAAACCCAAATATGCAATCACTCAGGATATTTTAAAAGAAGTATGTTACATAATTCAATCCTGTGCTTAGCTTGTAATGAAAATTCATGAAGAATGCTTCAGCAGCTTTTGGGAGCTATTCCTTTAAATTTCCTTTATATTAAGTAAATAAAAGGTTGTATGAGTCATATTCAATTCAAACAACATGTTTTCTGGTATTTGAAAAGAATCCATTTCTGCTACTACCATTAATGATCAAGTGTGTACTGAGATTGTTTTTGAAATTATTTTTACAAATATATTCATTTTTCTAAATTATTCAAACTATAACTTTTTGTTGCATGTATTAGTTGGTACATCATGTATATATGACTCTGAACCCAGGTACTAGCTCAGTTGATTTTTTTTTATTAGTTGTGGATCAACTAAGGTATCAGAGGGCCTTGTGGTGCACATGTCTTATAAAGTCAGTATCTAATCCCCAACTGGTTTGATTGTAAATTTTGTAGGGAAGTGTAGATGTTGAAATGCCCCTTCCTTTTATAACTATTGTTTATGAAATTTTATTCCTTTTCAAAAACCAAATCCAAGATCTGTCTCTTTTATCTATTGCTCTTCACTGCTGTGAGGCCCCTCCTATAGAGCCTCTTCTAAAGTGGTTCTCTCCTACCTTCAACCTTGGTCTTGTAGGCCTGTCTGGCCACCCTATAGTCTGCCATTCACTTAAGATGTCCATACCATCTCAAAGTACTATCTTCTATAATATTTTCCACTGGCTTAACTTCCAATTTGCTTCTTATTGCTGTGTTTCTAATCACATCTCTGATACACCCTTCCATGTTTCTTAGGTAACTCATCTCTATAGCTTGCTGTCTTTTCTTGTTCTTAGTTGTACATGCCCATATTTTGATTGAATGCATTGGTATTGGTAAGAAGGTTGATTTGTACTCTGAAATTTTAGTGCTTTTTAGATATTTCTTTTCAATTGAGAAATCTTCCCTTAAAGCATTCTGTTTCTGGAGTGTAATATAACTACTCTATTTCAAATATTTTGTTGTAAAATGCTGATTTAGAAAGGTCCACGAAATAGGGATTGGTAACATTAATCAAAATATGTTAACGAAATTTGTAGTTTCAAATCCAAATTTATTCATTTCCTCTTTGATAGTGTCAGTAAGTATTGTGTGGTAGAGATCCTTGGTTATCACTCTTGAGTTTTTATCCTCTGGGAGCTAATAAGAATGAAATTCCTCTAGCTGTAGATTTAACTACGGATGAAGTTGGCCCAGTAACTTTTTCCAGAAATGAAATCTGGGTGTAATTTGCAACACCATTTGTAAAAATTGGATTGTTTTTGAGGGTAGTGAATTTTTGTATATTAATTCATTTGTTTTGGTTTTGCTGATTGGAAATTAGAGCCTGTAACTAGTTGGTATAACCAGACAGCTTTTTTATCGTTCTGGAATGTCATTCAGAAGTGGTGGACATTTTATGACCTATTACTATATCCCAAAGAAAATTTTCTCTATTCACTTCACAGTTCACAGTAAATCTAAATTTTATTGTTATATACTGATAAAAAGAAAAAAAAACGTACTAATGAAAAGAAAAAAATTGTGGTACAAAATTATTTTTGTTACCTCTCATTAAAAGTCAATAAGCTGATCTTTTTTTATTAACTAAATTTATGATATCTTTCAAAACAAAGGGAAATAATAAAGGTTACATTCATACTGCTATTGTTTGTTAAGTATTTTCAGGAAAGTATTGTATATTTGAAACTTTTTTTTAATTTATCATAATCCGATATTTTATTTGGGAGCCAGTGTAATAACTTCTGGTGTATTAAAAATTAAATAACTAAATATTAATTATTATAATAGGGATGAAGTTCCAATGTTCTTTTTACTAATATATTTTAGTTGAATTTTTAGGTGAAGAAAAGAAGAAAATTAAAAAGTCATCAGTACCAAGAGTAAGAAAACAATCAAACAAAGCAACTGAGATTTCACGAAGATCAAGTTCTGCTAATTCTTTAATTGGCACTCATGAAAAGGGTATTTTATATGTTAATTTTCAGATATTTTAAAATAAGTATTTGTATATCTATACTATTATATAAAAGGACAAGCAATTTTTCGTTTGTGATCACTAACCACGAAAACTACTGAACTAATATGTACTAACTTTTAATCATATTATCTTTATAGTTACCTTTATATTCTCCAGGAAGGTTTAGCAATAATAAAATTGACTGATTTTCGATTAATTTGTTATTAAAAAAGCAATAATATGTGTATAACTGAGAAGTATGAAAGATTTGAAAAGGGAGTGGGGGTCATTTATTTCTTGTTCAAAGTAGCCTCTACTTGAGGGGCTACTTTGAACAAGGATGATTTTTGCCTCAAAAATGGTTCTCTTGGAGTTTACTTCAATTTAACCCTTATAATTATCAAATTTAAGTTTTTTAAAAATGTTTTTTGAGTTTTCCTATTTTTGTTTTAAGTTGAAAAACATTGAAACAAATCATTTTTCAGCAGCTGCTTTTAGCATTTCAAGGGTGTTAGTAGGTGAATCTCGTGACCAAACCTTTCTCCTGAGGTAATCCCAAACGTGCTTGACTGGGTTAAGGTCAGGACTTTTTGCTGCCCAATCACTGGTGTGGATATTTGTGGTGTTCAGGTACTCAGAAACAAATCTTGCCTTGTGAAGACGGCATTATCATACATGAGCAACAATTTAGAGCCTATGGATGGCATAAAGTCACTACATGATCTTTTCTACAACCTCAAAGCATTCAAGGCCCCTCCTTGGATCGGTACTAACTCAGTACGTGCCTCACAAGATATGCTGCCCCAGATCATGATAAAACCACCCCCAAATGGCCTAGTTTTTAACGTGCAACACTGGCTATAACGTTCTCCAGGTCTTCTCCCAACTTTTCCAAAGTCATTTGGTATGTTAAGGGCCACTCTAGCCTCATCAGCGAATAAAACTTTTTCCAGTCACAGTTTGGTTGTGAGCCAGGCGTAGGAAGTAGTGTGTTAGCCGTCCTCTCAGCGCCCTTAGAGGTATAGGCCATTACCAATAATGGTAGGGCCTCTGAGAGTTGGACAGTGGGGAAAATTTTGGAATGTTTTGGTCCACAGCTTCCAGTATAGAAGTAATGATGGTATCCACCGCTGCATCAATCTCGGCTGCCATCAGACAAGATTTTAATTGAGGGAGCAGGTTTGTTTTTTTCCCTTCCAATTTGCCTCATGCAGAAGATACCTCGTTGCCGGTGGCGTCACTGGTGACCCTTAAAATTTGTAGATCACAGGGCGGTGACCCGACGGTTGAACTGGCATTGCCTGACAGTCTGTAATGGTGTGGAGGTCTCTGGTAAGGAGTAGGTTCGGCGTTGAGGTCCATGATGAGTTGGACATATGCCTGAATGTGTGCACACCCGGGTGGAAGACGGACATACACATCTTCGTAATGATAGTAGCCAGTGGAATGTTGCTAGGGGAGAGCCAAGCTGTATGATGGGCGTTGAGGTCTCCAAGGATGACATACCAGCTCTGCTTCTGAGCATGTTACAATAGGTTGCATACTGTTGTATGATTTGCATGCGGTCTCCTGTAGACACAACTGAACTTGTAACAGTGTGTTTCAAGTGGACATCAACTGTGATTATGTGGGTACCCTCGCAAGAATCCACTGGATTCGGAATAAGGCGTGATGGTATTTCTCTTCTTTCGAAAATTGCTACTCCTGCAGGAGTACCATGATGCATGGTTTCTCTGTACACAACGTATCCTTGAAAGAGTATTCGGGTGGTGGGAGAGATCATGATATCGGTCAAAGCCACCACCGCTGGCCAGTGCTGCAGTAGGAGGATCTCTAGTTCAGCCTGCTTTGAATTGAGGCCTCGGGTATTGTAATTTAGTAGTATGTGTTCAAGCATCGAATTTGACAAGCAGTCTTGTTACCAGGGACAAGTTCTGCACTGTGTTCATAATTGAGTCAAAGCAGGAGGTTAGATTGTTAATGCCCTCACTGATCGAATCCCAAGGCTTCACTAGTGGCCACACCAGGGGCATCTACATGTCCGGCCACAGTATTTCATTGTGTGTCCGAACTGCTGACATTGTCGGCATTATTTGTTAAAAACAATTTTAATTACTGCACTGGTCCACCGTCTTCCTTGAAAGTTGAAGCTCTGTAGCGAATCTGGTACACTACTCTATGCTTCTGGATGTCTTCCAGTTTAGTGGTATGTTCAGTAACAATCTGTATTTCCTCAACGAGATACGGTTTGTTGTTGCCCTCTCTTCTGGTAAGTCTCCTCGCCAGTTTGAATCTGGGAGGCAGCTTTTTAATTCCTCAGCTATTTCATTTTATTTGTTTATTTTACTAAATTCTGATAAAGTATATTCCTTTTTGTTCATCATCAAATTGAAATCAATTTTAATTATATAATAAAGGCATAAATCTAAAATAGTTTTAATTATAAATAGGAATGAAACTAATTGTCCATCTTCACCAACTACAAAACAGATAAAAACACAATGTTTAAAGTAACTTGTCTTCTAAAAGGTGTCAACAACTTAGTTCAAAGTAGACCTCCAAGCCTACTTTTTTTTTTTTTTTTTTTTTTTAATGAAAGATATAAAATTAAAGAAATGAGTAAGAGACATGAAACGAAAAAGAAAATGTTGCTGAATAGATTGGTGATAAATGTGTTACTGATATGAAACAATCCTGCTGCTGCATATGCCAGGCCAGAGGAGGTTTGTACATGTTTATAAATACACCAGTTAACACTGATACCATAAAAAGGTTAATATCGGCCAAGGATGGCCAACATGTGCTCTCATCGTGATCGCAGCACATTCTATGTTTAATCCTTAGATGTATAAACAAACTGGAGGATGCTACCTCGTAAATTGAGCCCACCAGAAGGATTTTCATTTTAAAAGCGTGTTTGTTCAAAGTAGTTCCCCTTTAAGGTATTAAAAAAAAAAAAAAAAAAAAAGAAAAGAAAAGTATAGAAAAAATATATACATTAAAAACATTGTATTTTCTTTATTGAAATCTAGGTCATATTTTTTTTACTTAAATATTTTTTATATCAATGTTTATTTTTCAGAAGGAAACATGAGTGAAAATATCAAGAGTGACATCCCAGAAAGCTTGTACATCCCATATCGCCTGCTTATTCCAGGAGGAAAACATAAAGCAATGGAAGAAGCCAAAAATTCTAGGGACATAGAACTGAGATTCAAACGTCTGGAGAAAGTCCTTGAAATAAATGAAAATTTGAAGAAGACTGTGCCATCAAAAGAAACATCACAAACCGATCATTCAGTGCGATCACTAGGAGATGAGGACAAATCAACTTCAAATAAAGATGCCCATGTGTTAAATGAAACATTTATGTATGTCACTGATTTAATTTATTATCAAACAATAATAAAAAAAATGTAATACATTAGCATTATTGAAATAATTACACGTTCATTAACTTTTTTAATTGTGAACGGATAAGTTATTAAAGGAAAGCATTAATCACCTTGTGTGGATACAACAATAAGGACTTTTGTTTTCAGAAAAAATTAACAGAATTTTTTTTTTTTAAATCATACTTATCTTCCGGACATGGAGATATAATTCCTCATTGTCTTGCCTTCTGTACTCTCCTTGATTTTTGACTGGGCCCAAGATTAATTAATTAATCTTATTATTAATTAATAATATTACTTCTTTTTTTTATTCTTTATTAATGAGTAACAGTAAAATAATTGTTACGAGGGTTAATGGACGGATGGTTACACTTTTGAAACTGAGTTAGTCCCCATAAAAACATGTACCATGTTAACAAATTTTTATTAAAGTGATGATGACTGGTAGTTTCTCTGCAATCTGTGGTTTAGCATTTTTATTTATAAATTTTAATAAAAAAATATCAGAAGTCAAAACATTCAACAATAAAAACTGCAATATATATGTATTTTTGACAAAAATCTGTAGTTTTGATTTATCATCATGCTTAAGTTTAATAGACTTTAATGCAATGTCAAAAATGTATCAAATTAACTTCAAACCCCACCTGGTACAGGACACTTGCGGTTGGGATTAAAAGATAATTCAGGTACACTTTTGATATTTCATACAAGACTGAGAATTTAAAAATTTTTTAATGCAGGTTTTTGAGTTGTGTCACTGTTGAAATAAATGTGAAATATGTCTGTACCATTTTGGCATGGATTTGTCTTTTGGCTGGGGTCCTATACTTTTTTGCTGTAATGATTTTCACATTTGACAATGTGAAACATTATTTTCATACTCAGATGTGTCAAATTTTTTCACATTCAAAAATTTATCATTTCGACACACTCTAGCTTTGTTGTTGTTGCTCGGAATGAAAATTTGAAAACATTTTCAGAAATTTAATGGAGAATATTTTTTGTTAGATAACATTTGCCTCTAGGAACTCTACCGTTATGAGCTATATTGGATTAATGTTAAGAAAATAGTCATGTTTGAAACCCTTTCATTCTTGCTACTTAGTTTATTTTGAAAAATGATTAATTATTAATTAAAATCAATTATTAATTAAATTAATTAATTGTTAATATAGAGAATATACAAAACTTTATATAAGATTAATATAAGAAAAAAAGGGGCTATGGAAAAAAAAAAATAATCAATTGAAGTAATTTGATAATTTTATCTATTGTTTTTCCCAATAAGGGAGGAATTGAGTTAGTTCGTCTTTGATCTTATAACAAATTCAGTTCTGCCACTTAATTACTTAGACTAAAGTATTAACATATATATATATATATATATATATATATATATATATATATATAGGACTTTAACTTTGTGCTTCATTCTTTCATTATATTTAGATTCTTCAGCTAAATTGGGCAAACTTTTTTTAAATTAATAAATTACCACATTCAATATTTTAAAATAACAAATTATGATTTTATTTATAATCTTAAAAACTACGAGTGCACTTTTGAGGGCTTACATCACAATCAATTTATTCCTATTTATTTTGTTTTTGTAATGAATGCACACACCAACAATTTCCATTGTTTCTTGATTATAGTCAACTAATCTACATCATTAAAGATATATTTATTTTGGAATTCCATAATAATAATTAATAAGATTTTTTAAATTGTATTGTAATTTTATTTTTTAAGTTACTGTCTATTGCGAAATTGAGATTGCCATTCAAATCGTTAATATCTTTTTGCAGTATCAAGAGTGCTAGTGATGATGAAAGTGAAATAGTTCAGGAACAATCTGAAACAAAGGTAAAATAAAAAATTTTATATTTAAGAAAATTTAACTATATAGTAACAAAGACTTTGGTTTTTCTTTTATGAATAAAAGAATGATAATTGTATATTTTCATATATTTTTTTAATGCTTTGATACTTTTTCGGCTTTAATCTAAATTGCACTCACAAACATTTTTTTTATTACTATATTTGAAGTGTACCAGTTTCTCCACTCATGCCCTGAGTGAATGTATAGAGCGCTCTCACTCAGCCTCCACTGGGTTTTTTTTTTTTTTTACTTCAGTGACGCAGCTGAGAGATAAGAGCTGGGAATTCTCTGTGCCTGGCTTGTCCTTCCAGAAGTGGAGGGACGGGTCTGGTCGGGGGATCTCTAGGATTAATGTAAATTGTAAATAAAGTATAATTGTATTTTTAACCTTTAATTTAATTTTGTCTTATTTTCACTTACTGTTATTTATTTTATTTTATTTTTTAAATTTATATATTTCACACAGATGTATATTCTATATTATTTATGTATAGCATAGTTTTTTTGTTTGTTTTTTCTATAGTTTTTTTATTATTTTATTTTATTATATCATTTATTATTATTATTTTTTAACTTTTGTTTTACTGTAAATAATGTGTGAATGTAATCATTAAGCCAGCTATATTACTTATTGCCCACATTTGTGGCAGATTGTAATAATTACTCAATAAAAAAAAAAGAAAAGAAATATTTGAATTCCAAAACCAGATAGTCCATTTTTTTTTTTTCCACACCTGGTCAATAAAGGTAAAGGTCAGACTGGATTAAGAAGGGGAATTATTTTTTGTATGGCTGGTTTTCAATGTGATTTAACTACTTTTTGAATAAACCTTTCACCTAATGATAGTCTAGAAGAAAAACTATTATAAAAAAAAATCATCTTGAAATTGGACTTAGCTGGCTTTGGAATTCCATGCCTCATTTATTTGTTTCATGATTTATAAACTATTCTAAAGAATATGTTTACATAGTATTCAGGATTCAAATAGATTCATTGTAAAAAAAAAAAAAAAAAAAAAAAAAAAAAAAAAAAAAAAAAAAAAAAAAAAAAAAAAAAAAAAAAAAAAAAAAAAAAAAATGTTTAGCTAATAATGCTTTTTGATTTTTCTGTTTATTTTTCTTTTACAAACATAAACATATCCTCTACAAGTTCAATTCTTTAATTGAAGTGTTTTTCTACTAGTAATGCACGTGTAAAGATTGAGATCATAATTTGGAGTTTCTCTTTGTCTGGTGTTATAAAGTTGTAATCTGGAGGCTATTTGTTGAAGTAGTATTGGTTATTTTATTAATTTATATTTTTGACGTTAGAATTCAAGTAATACATTTCCTGGATTGGAACGAATGTCACATTTCAAATATTCTTTGTCACTTTTTCTCTGTGAAACTTGATAATTATCTCAACCACATTTTGAATATAATATTGAAGAATATTGAATAAAAATGTTTTTCATGACAAGGGTCTTTTTAGCAGCCATTTTGAACAAGAAAGATCATTATAATGTCTAGAACTGAGTGATCAACTTCAAGAGTGGGAATATTGTATTGAGCGATGCCTGCAGCAGGTTTCTTTATAATTATCAGAAGCGACATTACTGATAAGAACTGGAACATTGAGTTACCTCATTATTGATTAGATCTGTGACTGCCAATATAAAATGACAACCAGTAAACTGATGACAATCCAAATGAATAGGTTATGGCATGTGAGGCATGATGAGGGAATTAGCCAAGTGGCACCTCCACTTCTCTTGTTCTCTTTACTCAAGGATATCTCTCATCCATCTCTTTTTCTTTCTTCTTCAGAAGCTATCTTTTTATCTTTTTTTCAACCTTCTACATACATTGTCACGCATTATTGTTGTAGGCTTGCCTTGTAAGAGTTTATTGAGATAACCTTGAAGTCTGTTATAAAATATTTTGGAGTTCTATATGTCTTCTTTGATGGTTGGCATGTGTTATTATCAAAAAGTTTGTATTTTCTAAACGTGTCTTTGTTGAAATTCCATTGATTTATGAAGTATATGTCCAAATTTCTTTCTGTAAGTATTGGTATTGAGTTTTTGTTTTAATTCTAATATAATGATGTCCAATGAGGGAATAAAGTAATCTTTATTGTTAATTTAATGTTTTACATTTCACTAAGATAAGTGGTTTTCATGTAATCTTTCTTTCAAATGTTAGTCCTAGGTCAGACACTCTATTAGATTGTGGATTTTGTTTATTTTTTATTTAGACTGGAGGACAGATCTTAGTTGAAAGTGAAGATGTAAGGTGCTAAGAATTGTTGTGATTCAGTCTCATTTTTCATTATTTGCACCAGTAATTTAATGCTTAACTATATATCAAAGTCTGAGAGGTCCGAATGATACCAGTGTCTCCTAATAATAGCAGTATTGCCTGCATGAGTAGATGTCAGGGTGTCATTGGTAACAGGATGCTGTACATGTATATTATCTGTAGTAGTGGAGCAAGAATCAATCTGTGAGACATTCTGGCTAAGATCAGTCTCTATGATGAGAATTCTGAACCCTATAGGAAATATTGGAGATTAAAGTAGTAATTGGAAGTGAATATAATTTTGAGTTTAAAAAGAAGGCCTTGATGCCAGACATCTGAAAACACACTATATTAATATATCTTTTTCTCTAATTCTGTTATTTTACAGTCTCTAACTCTGTACAACTATTGTAGTAATGCAAAATGTAAAGTATTTGTAGTAGAATGTAAAGAATGAAATCCCAATTGATGGTTCAGTAAAATTGGTTGTACTTTTTAAAACCTCATTTTTGATCTTACTAATTTTTAAAATTATTTTTAATAGATAAATAAGGCAGAACAAGATTATGAAGATGATTGGGAAGTTGACAGCTCTAAATCATATGGTAAGAGTTTTTTAATGCAAAATTGTCAATTATATTCACCAACCTGATGATATACAAAGTTGATATATTTTTGTCTCTATGCATGATCATTATTATCTTAAGCTTTATATTGTATTTATTCAAATATGTTTGATTATTTGCAGATGGTTCATTGGCCATGACTGAGATTAATGTGGTTGCACAAATCCATTCCAGCAGAGGACAAAGTTCATTGGCACATTCTAGTCCTAAGAAAATATTTCCGCCCAAGCAATGTCTCCAGGAGTTATCTGGATCCAATAAGAGCTCTCAGACTGGAAATTTAGATTTGCGATCTGATTCATCCTCAAGAGCAAGTCAGAATCCTTTAAATGAGAAAGAAAGTAAAGATATGAAAAGACATCCTGGAAAAGTTCTTGGCAAAAAAAAAGTTTATGGTGGGCTAAAAGATGTTGAGACACAATATTATGTTAGTAAACGAGATATAGCTACAATGTATTGTGAAGACGTAAGTAAAAGTCAAAAACCAAAGGTTGAAATAATTGAACCTATTGCTACTCCACCTGAAGCAGGTTCTTTTACTGTTTTAAGAATGACCAATGCCACCACAAATTCTTTATTAGAAGTGAGATTTCCCGAGCAGACTGAAAAACTCCAAAGTAGTCTTACTGTACAGAAAACCCATAATAGTGAAGAAGTGAAGCTTCTGTATAATTTGGACAAAGAAGAAAAAATGATTAGTTGGCAGGGCGAAAATGAAATTAAATCTATTCCACCCCAAAAAGAAGCTGAAAAATTAGAGTCATTGCAAATTGATAATCCTCAAAATGCAAACAAAGTAACAACGAAATGTGAACAGAGTGATGATAAATCTTCACAAAAAAAGGAAGAGCTTAATGATTTTCAAAACATAACTACCAATTTTATACAGTTTTTGGAAAATAAGGTGACTGAAATGGTCAATAAGTTTAAAACATCAGAAGTAACTTGTGAAAAAATATTAGACCAAAAGTTGATGTGTCGTGTTGAGAATAAAGCATATCCAATTTCAGCCAACAGTCTACATATCAGTTCTTCCAAAACCAGTTTGAAAAATGAAGTTTTTTATAAATCTGCCAGTTCTCTTATTAGTAATCAAAGCAATGAGGATTTTGGAAACTGGCTTTCTCGTCGATGTACACCAGAAAATCAAGAAATAATACCTTTTGAAAATTTGACTAGTCCATCACTAGGTCTTCAACTGAAAGATTGTAGTACATTAAGGGAATCTTCTGAATCACAGAACATGGATCCCAAACCAAATCTGGAAAAGATTGAAGACAGTAGTAATTTATTCCAAATGCAGCACAATGAAGTAGAAGAAAACCAAAACAGTGTTAATGTATTAAATAAATTTAATCATGATTTGATAAGTGGCAAAGTCACTGAAAATATGAAATTGGTTTTGAAAGAAAGGGAAATGAACAAAATGCCACATTTTAGTGGATTACAAAACAGACTCTTGCCTCTACCAGGTGATGTCAGTTATGATAAAAGTAGTAGTTCAAATAAAGAAAAGGAAAAGGTCTCTTTTCGTCCTGTATCACAAATGAATGTAGTGACTGAAATACACGAAAGAACAGAAAACTGTGACCAGAAAAATTCTACTATTCAACAAGCAGTTCAAACCTCTTCTTTGAAAAGTAATGGGACAGCTATTGTGCAGGAAGTTGGTAAGTCTCAGAAAAAATCAGCTGCATTTGAAGAAGCCATGCTGGCTCTGGAAAGAGTTGAACACATTTTTGATGATACTGATGACAATGAAGAAAGTACTGTAATAGTTGCAAAAACACCACCAATTTTATCAAGAAGTGAAGATGAGTTAGATTCCCAAGGAACTTCTGTTTCACATTTTGCCAATATTCTGTCTGGCTCTGAAAGTGGTATTGCACCAAAGTTTCCATTTCAAGACAAGAAACTGATGCCAGCATCTAAAGATCCAAACTCAATTTGTCCACCTGAATCCAAAATCATTCACCAAGAACAAAAAGCTGTAAATTCGGCTGAGATGGTTTCTATGAAAAAGGATTTCTCAAGGCTGCTTCCTATACCAGAACAAATTGAAAAGCCCCAACTTGATGTAAAGTTTTCTGGTATTGTATCGCAGGCCGTTTCCAATGCTAGTGTTCATTCTCTATTTGTTAGTGGCCCCTCACATGTTGACCTAGGACTTAAATCTTCAGATTCTATTTTTAGAAAAACTGACCACTGTTCTGTTTTGACTTTGAAAAATGAATTATTAAACTCTACATCTGAAACCCAATTCATACCCTCTAATGGTGGATCTGAAGAAAATATTAAGAATTTGACAGCTGATGATCTCTCTCACACATCAAATATAACTAAAAGTGACACCACAATTAATTATATTTCCTTTAAAAACATATCTCAGTTATTACCACCTCCACCATCAAATAATAAAACTACTGAGAAGAAGCTATTTTGCTGTTTGTCTCCAACATCCCAACTCCAAGAAGACATTATTAAAACATTGCCATTGAGTGCTGAAGATGTTTCTGAAATATCTGATGACTGTATTAAATTGAATTACTTTAATCCAGTAAGTATTAGCATATTATTTCAATTTTTTTTTGTATTCTAAAATTTTTGTATCTGATCATTTGTTGTATATTGGGATTTCGTGTCCTAATAAACTCTAACTATGGTTTAGGTCATTACTATATTATAGCCAGGGTGAGAAGGAGAGGATTTGTTAACTGGGGCTGCTGTTAAATAAAAGTTAACCTCTTCAGGCCAGATTCTAACTGGCACCACTTCTGAATCAATATTGCTATGTGCAAAACACCTTGGAACACTAAATCACCACATCCTCTTGTTGATGATTTATTATAAAGTTTGTGCAATTATTATTATTGGCCAAGTTTACAAGCCACCTGGCCCTGTGTTACAAGTCTAGCTGTAGTAAGTAGGTTTTCTGTTCTCTCAGCTGGTGCCTATTAATTTATTTATTTACTTATTAGCTCAACAATCTGCAAGCGAGTCTTCACTTCCTCCAACAGCATTTGCCACGCATTTCTATCCTTGAATGCTGCCATCCAATCCCATACACTGATGGATCAAGAATTCCCTGCCACACCGTCCGACCACCGTATCCTGGGTCTCCCAAGCCTGTGCCGGCCGGACATCTGTTAGAATTCTCTTTGGTATTGACCCATCTGACATCCATGTGAGATGTCCTGCCCATCATAACCTCCCTGGCTTGATGATTACAATATCAAGCTCGTTATAGGGACTATAGATTTCTCTATTACTACGCCTTCTCCATCCTCCATTTTCATAGGCGGAGCCCCATATATTCTATGAAGGATTTTCATTTAAAAAATAAATAGGTCTTTTTTTTAGTCTTTGTAGTGTTCCAGTTCTCAGAGCCATAAATTAAAACAGAGTGAATGAGGGTTTTTTACAGGATGACCTCGGTGTGCTGAGAGACAAGACTGCTAGAAAGGTGCAAGTGGGGTCCGTAATAACAGCGATTTGCTGAAATAATTTTTCTCCAGACCTTTGTCGAGATTCTCTTGTTGTAAGTCATTTGTGAGCCAAGGTATACGAATTCTGATAGTTGTTGAAACACATAAGTACCAAAAGCAACTTTGGTACCAATCTCTCGAGGGACCTGATCTGACAATATACTTCATTTTTTCTTGGTTGACAACCATAGAGGGTGCCCATAAGTTCAAGAAACCTGAGATTAAAACTTATGAATTTATTAAAATTCTCCAATACTCCTCATCTTTAATTTACTCTGTTATCAAACCCTTGAAGATTTTCATGTTTGTAAAAGCTTATTCCGATAAGTCAATATTTCTAGAACATATTAAATACTGCCTATATTTAATTTTTAAAATTTATTTTGTTAATCCTTTCATGTTTTTTTTATTTATTCTGTCATAATTATTAATGATATTATTTCTAAGTTGTTTTTTTAAAGACATAATATAATTTTAATTTTAGGAAGAAATGTCTGATGGAGAAATAGGGTTTGTTTATACCTCACATAGTTACAGTAGTGGAGAAATAAAACCTTATAATGATCAAAATGAATATGATAGTTTGACTGAACCACCTGCATTTCAAGCAATTAATCAACACTTTCAATTGACCGCACCAGATCTAGTATGTGGTGAACCACTTATAATGAACAATACTTCAGAAAATAGAGCAGCAGAGATAATCAATTTTACTGAAGATGGTACATCTGATGTGGGCGGTATGTTTAAAGACATAATGGATAGTGTTCCCACAAAAAACCAGAAAAAGCAAGAAAATATTTCAGTGGACTACCTATTAAATTCAAGTAATGACAGTACAAGCACAGGGGAGTTAAAGAATCTGTTTAGCTCTGAGGAAAAAATAGATGAAGGAAAATTAATAGATATACATGCTCACTGTAGCACACGATTTTCTTCTGGTAAAATATTATAAACATTGAATGATTATTAATAATTACAAACCCCTGATAGGTAATAAGTTTTTTATTTTATTTTTTTTAGAGTCTTCAGGGTGTGCTGAATCTGTTGTAAGTAGGGAAAGTAGAGAAGAAGATATTTAACTGTCATATATTTTTACAATTATGTACATATATACACATAAATATGTATTTGTGCCTTTATATATATATTTTTAATAAATTTTGTAAAGTAAGTGTTGTGCTGATTTTTTTTATTGATCATTCTCTATCTGTATTGTTCCACTAGCAAGAATTTAGTAGTTTAATATATATATATATATATATATATATATATATATATTTATATATATATATATATATATATATATATATATATATATATATATATATATATAAAACTGTAATATGTAGCTGAAACATTGTTTAAATGTGACTCAAACATTGGATCCAGCAGTGTTGCTTTTTAAACTGAAGCCACCTATCCATCTTCTATTTAGCCTGGATTCCATAAGGTGTAATTATTAGATACTGTTTTAATTTCAATTTATGGGTGTTGCATGCACAGGATTAAATTACTGTAGTGATAAGAAAATATGTTGATAAAACATTCATGTTTAAGATAAAAAATTGACTTAACTTCTAAACAGCATTCCTTGTGATTTCAAGAGAAGCATGGCATAAGTTTTTTGAAAATTTTATCCCACTTCTACCAACTGTTTATAGTTTTCCACAGGTAGCATTACTTTTTGTAGAGAAATAGGGATAATGTTAGTGGTAATGATAGTATTTTCACCAAACAAATTTAATTAATAAAGATTTATGGTTAGGATGTGATAAAAAAAAAAAAAAAAAATAATGACTGAACATAATGATTAAGATGAGATTAAGATAATTTTTTTTTAAATGTTAAAGATGACAATCACTTCATTTACAAGATTATAATGTTAGGAAACTAATTAATAATTAAAAGAAAATTAAAGGTTTACTCGTAAATATAGTATTATGCTACCTTAGTTTTTAAGAAGCAAATTTCAAACAACAGTGTTCGGTTTTAGTGCTTTAGATTTTAATGTCATTAATAGTGTTTGATTAATCAAATTCATGTTTATTTAATCTGTTTCAAGAAAATTGGAAGATTTCCAAGATCTATTATGCTTCTCTTGAGATCAAAAGTTATAACCTTTAGAGGTTAGGATCAATTTGTCATCCTTACCATGATTTTATATGAACTTTATTAAATAAATTAATCATAAAACAATTGTAATTTACAATTTTATATTGAAATGATCTAAGTGTGTATTTATATACATTTAGAAAAGAAAAAGTCTGGTTACACCCATTATTGAAATACTTATTCTTAAATACTTTTTTTTTTTTAATTAAGCTGCTTAATTTGGAAATTTCGTTTATGTATACAATTAAAAATAATGTGCAAACTTGTACACATAAAAAAAATTTTTTGTTGGTTGGTGCAATTTCGGAATCATTGTAATTTAATAAGAAAATATATGGCAAATAAGTCTGTGTGTACAATTTATATACAGAAAATATCGAATAAAACTTGTTAATCTTCTAATAGATTACTGGTCTTGTATTATTCACTCTAGAAATACTTGTGTGATATATTTCCCTGGACAGTTTCTTGCAGAAATATCTCAGAACCACTTTCACTGTCTTCTAAGAAACTGTTTGGTCAACACAGAGCTACTACTGCCTGATTCATCTCATGATGGATAAATAGGCTACATGCCCAACTACTAGATGTTACAAAAGTCCTTGGACATAGCTTTATTTAAGATTAAATACTTTATTTAGTACTACTCTTCAAAGCAAAAATACATTGTTTTCAACTACTTTTATCAAACAAAGAGCATCAATTTTTTCCCATATTAATCCTCCAATTAATATGGTAATTAATTAATATTGATTAACATCAATCAAGAGTGAACCAAACCACAGCAGAACATCGGTACGTAACTGACTCTCCATCTATGGCACAAATTTCTTCGAGACTGCCTTAGGGTTTAATTACTTTCCTGGTTCACAGTCAGCATATGTGAGAAGTCTGTTATAAAAAGTAATAGATTGCAGATCCTGCTTGTAATCCAACCATCGATTCATCATACCAGTGTCTTCTGAATTGGTAAGGAACCATCTTTTGCATGCAAGATTATGAGGTTTAAATGTCTGTTCACTTTCACTTATCATTCAAAAGAAACTTCTGCTTTTCTTGTAAACAACTTACCTTTCTGAATGCCAGTTTAACATATTCTAGTGGCTCTACATTTATCCCAACATCTCCTAACATATCTTTTTTGTAAGCTTTGTTTTTCATTAATTACAGTTCTTACATTTATTGTCTAACCATGATTTCATTTTGCACTTTTCTTTGGTATCAATGCTCATTCATGCTGTTTCAGTCTTTATACGCTCTCCACCTGTCATCAGAAGTTTAGTTTTGGTAAATACAAATATGGTAAAAACAAGAGTTTTACTTTATTTAGAACAAATTGCATGATTTTGTAGCTTTGATGTATCAAATTTTGATCTTAGTGAGACTTTGCCACCTCCTTCCTTTTGAAATTTAGGCTCCATATTCAGCAATGATGAGGAAATGGTTGGAGTCTGTATTTGCTCCTCAGCATGGCAATGCGTGTAAATGAGGACTGGCTATGGAAGACAAGCATATAGGCTGATTATTTTCAGAATATACTGTGGTCTTCTTATGGATTAAAACAATTGTATCAATGAGAATCACTTATTTGTTTATTAAGTTTAATTTTATATACATATAAAGTGGTGCTCTTTTGTATTTAGTTTCCAACTTAAAGGCTATGTTTTTAATGCAAAAATTAGATAAACTTTTTATAGTTATCTATTACACTTGTTGTCTACTAATCCATTCCATTAAATATTTCAATTAAATCTTTTAAACTTTAAAAAATACAATTTTGTTTTTTTAATTTGATTAAAAGCATTTTTAATTTCTACGAGTAGAAGTTCATAAATCATGGCATGAATATATCATGTTTTTTCATTCTTTGAATTTTGTGTAATGTAAAAAATTAACAATTACTAAATTTTTCAGCCTAATGTTTGTGGTATTCAGTTTATCTCTGTGTTTATGAGTCTTAATATAGGTTGCTATATTTTTCTTCTATATTGGTAAAACGCTGAAATGATTTATTTGTCCAAAACATAGGGGACCTATCATATAGAAAAAATCTTAAAGTAAGGTAAGGATAAGATAAAGTTGTCTGACTAAAGACAAACGTAAAAGTCTTTATATGCTCTCCACCTGTCATCAGAAGTTTAGTTTTGGTAAATACAAATAATGTTTATATCAAGAGTTTTACTTTATTTAGAACAAATTGCATGATTTTGTAGCTTTGATGTATCAATTTTTGATTTTAGTGAGACTTTGCCACCTCCTTCCTTTTGAAATTTAGGCTATTTTAATTTGATTGATGATTCATGATCAAATCTCAAGGTAAAAACAAATAGGTATTTGAAGTTGTAGACAAACTGACATGATTATTAGACAAAAAATAGTAATTATTATTTAAGAGCGATGATAATGATCAATTAACATTCTGTTTCAAGTTACAATAACTATTTGCATTTCAATGATTTATTACTCATATTCATAATATATTAATAATGGAGACAAAAAGTTTTGTTAAACACAATTCTATTTATTCTATTAGTTTACAAATATTAAAAAAGCTAAGATTTGTAAAACAGATGTGTTTATAGTTCATATTATTTTAAAGATTTAACATTAATTTTAATGACATTGTATTTTAGGATGATTTAGCAAAGAATGTTGAAAATGTTTTAAGACATTGTAACATAGTTAACCTGAAACTTATAATTAATGTAATATTATCCACAGAAAAGTTAACAACCTAATTCTTAATATAAAATATTATATTTGTTGTGAAAGATTTATATTAATAGTGCTTCTGTGCAATGGCTTTCATAGAACCTATTAGCCAATATATTTTTATTTTTAGATACTGAAGATCTGTTGGTTTTAAGCAAACAATGCTTCTTAAATCATAACATGTCGAAGTTAAATGTTTAATTACAGAATTAAACAATGGTTTTCATCAACCAGCAAGGATACATCTATATAAAGAAAATTAAAAGTTTAGCTTCAATCAAGTATCAAGTTTAACATTTAATTCAACCCAGCTTGTTATTGATTGATATAATGACAAGTCAAATGAAATACAAAATTAAGAGGAATGAATATTTTAAGTATTTCTCTAATAACTTAATATTAAGGAAATTAGTTCATAATAACTTGCCTGATACTTAGGACTAATAGTATAGCTAACTAAATAATTATTATTTGTATTAATTTTGAAATTTTAATAAAATTTCCCCAAATTTTACTATGTAAATATTCCATCAAATAAAGATTCAAATCAACAATAATAATGTTTCACTTTACACATTGAATGATTATTATATAAAAGCCTACATATTCTTCAATTTTTACTTGTAACAGACAGATCAGTGGCATTAAATGGCTAGGGAATTGGTGAATCAATTCTTATCTATAATAAAATCCTCTACAAGAATAACATTTATACATAAAAAATATTAAAAATTGTGGAATAAGAAAGTGACACAATTCTGAGTAAAGCAATTGTCACAGAAGAGGAATAGGTATTTCATTATTATTACATAAAAAAAAAACAGGCTATTCATGAGAACTTGAGCAACACTGAATAAAAAATATTCGAGTGAATTCGTCTTCAAAATATTTATAACAAATCATATTATTTTTTTTAGTATTTATTAATTACAATAGCTAAAGTTTACAAGAATTCATTTGTGTAAAAACCTATGTTAATCTCTAAGCAGTTGGCGGCTGATTCCCGCAACTAAATACTTTTAGGCGGTTTATGATTGAATTTCGTTCAAGTTCTATTAGTTACCTGTTGTTTATCTCTGTTTGCTATTTTTATTTTTAAAGAATACTTAACGTTGTACTAAAACGTTATGCTAAATATTTAGCCTATTTTAAACTATTTCGTTTATGTTAACGGTATTGAGTTGGTGGTAATACTGCGTAGTGTAGCTTCTTATTTGACCCAAGCACAATCGGTAGTGAGTGTGTTTCTAGTGTGAAGTATTGTTGGATATTTCTTCATTACCCTGAGGTTACCATGATGCTTTCATCAAACAGTATAGTTATAATGTCATTACTTCATTGGTAAGTAGTTTAGAGTGTTATTTGCAAAATTTTTTCGCAATGTTTACTTTTATGACCTAACAACAGCGTTTATTCATGTGTATGGTTAGGCTGAGGTTTCTCATACCTTCCTCAGGTTTTTGTATCTACAAATTTTTACTAAATGTTACTCATTCTGTATCTCTGTGACATTACTTTCAAGTATTCTGTGTTTCAATATCTGTAAGATACCTTTTCCTAAAGATTGAATAAGCAATTAGCTTATTTTGTCTTTAAGGAGTTATTTTTTATGGTTGACTTAAATTATTAGGTTTATTAGAATATATTGTTAGTTATTCTTTAAATGTGGATGTTTTTTCTATCCTTTAAACTAAACATTTAATATGTTTGGTTATTTGCAAAATTTCATTATGTTACATGATTTTTGCTGTAGAAGCATTACTTAATTTCACTTGTTCGATCCTATTAGATATTTGTAATGTTAATAAAATATGCAGTTTTGTTATTTCTTAATCCAAGGTTATATGAGGCTATGTTTATGTTTTAGTAATTATTAATACTCGGATCTGTAGTGGTAATTTTCATTTCGTCATTGAGTAAGCCATATGTTTCTCGGAAAGCACATATGGCAAGTTTATTTACTATTGTGAATAAGAAAGTGTGTAATACAGATTGTGTATAATTATCTATAATTTATTATCATTGTTAATTTGAGTGTAGGTTTTGTAAAAGAAAAACTAATGGATTTTTTAAGTAGTGCGCTTTAGAAACTTTTCTTATTTTGTACTTGTTTACAGATTATTATAACAGAATGATCATTTTAGTACCAGTTTAGTGTGTCTTAAGAAGAATTAATAAACCATGGGTGATAATAAGGCTAATGAAGAAGCTGTTTCAGCAGAAAATAAGGATGCGCCCATAGCAAATGGCACAAGTATGACCACATTATCATAGTTATTAATTTATTTCTCTTATTTTTTTTTAGTTACGAAGTTCAAACCTGTGGATACACTTCAAGTATTAGAAGTTATGAAATCACTAGTCATGAAATAATTGTTTTGTTATACTGAATAAATATTGTAAATATAAATCAAATTATAAACTTACTATTGAAGTTTATTAGAAAACACTTCTGATTTAATTATCTCATTGCCATTAATTTATTTATAAACAATTCTTTGTGAACTTGGATGTTGTATTAGTGTGGGCTGAGTCATATCTTTGTGATATTGTGCATAGAATTGATTTTGATTATTGAAGTATGTTTTTTTTATTGAACGATCTGTTAAATACCCTTTTTGCTCTGGATTTTCTTGATCATTAATATGATTTTCCTTCCTGTGAAATGTACTGAAAGTTAACTGAATATTAACTATATTTCATATCCTAATTTATTTATTTTTGACTTATTTGAAGCTGTATAATCACTTTGTAGACTTATAGTAAAGCTAAAGGTATTGAAATTAATAATTTTGAATTAGTGTATTTCATCTATAACACTATTTACATTATGATTAGTATACAAATTTGACAGTGGACATTTCTTTATTATGGTTTATATTTTTTTAGTATTTCATATATCATCCATTGTTTTATACCATTAAATGGATGGGTAAACAATATCAGAATAACACTTTTAACATGATTTGAAAATCCTTGAACACTGTTATCTTATTTATAATAGAAGCATTGTTAAAATTCATTTTTGTAAAATGAAAGCTCATTTCCGAGTTTATAAGAAATGAATATTTCAATCCTCATTTTCATTGACCTTGCCAAAAAAAAAAAAAAATCCCTTTTTGATGTTTTTTTTTCAGTAATTTCCTCTTATATTTCATTATTTATATCTGTTAACCTCCTGAACAATAGATAAACACTCTTGAAGGAGGGCTATATCACTACGGATTTTTAGGTCAAAGATGTTTTTGTTATTGCCAAAGTTAATGTATTTTTATAGCATATACAATTTTTAATATTTTTACTTTTGAAAATGTAAACTTTATTTATCCTTTTATTAGTAAAATTATAAATTAAAAATATGATATTGACTCCAATTAAAAAAAAAATCATTTATTGTCACAGTGGATTTTAAAACGTAAATTATTTGAGAATTCTTGAAGAAAGTTTTTAACTGAATGTATTAATGAGTTTAATTATTCAAATAGATTATCTAATTATATCATGCCTGCAGCAGTTTGCAATTTCAGTATAAATCAAATATAGATGATCTCATCCATGATAGCTTCAAATTTGGTAGTCCTAGGCCTTGTTTCTTATTTATTTTTTCTTTAATAATGATGTATGATTAATTTGTTTACAAATATCATTTTAGATATTTCAGAGGTGGTGCCAGATAATAAAGAAAACCAAGAAGTAGATGATACTGAAGTAGTTGACAAAACAACAAAAGAATCAGAAAATTCTACTAAAATGGAAGTTGATGAAGACAATAAATTGTCTTCAGAAGATAAGGAAGCAGAAGAAGTACCTTCGAAAGTAAGTTATAAAGCCAAAAATTGTATGTTTGTATATTGGTCAATCCATTTCATAGACCATTTTATATTTAATATCTTTTGGTGGTATTAAAGTACATATAAATATTTGTATTTATATTCTTACAAAGTTTAATTACTTAAAATTGATTTTAATATATTCTGATTGTATTTATGGGCTGTAATTTTACAGACGGGTTGATAAAGAAACCTTTCACTTATGGCTACTCCCAAAGACAATTTTTATTCACGTAATTAGTTTTTATTAAAGTTCATGCAAGTTCGGTATAATTCAGATTTTTTTTTTTTTTTTTTTTTTTTTTTTTTTTTTTTTTTTCCCCACATCTATTTAAGGTGACCTTGTTCTGTAAGTATTCTATTAATCTTTCTGAAAACATTGAGAATTATCTGTTTTGTTTCATATTATATTTATACTATTGAAGGGAAATAAACCAACTTATATTTTAAGTTTATAATTAAATTAATTCTGTTTAAAGTTTATACCTAAGTTCGCCCTAACTATTAGAGACTAGTTTAAATGAATCTCCTTTGAAAAATTCAATTGGTTATTTTAATATGGTCCATAATATATTATTAAAGAAGACATCATGAAATCGTACTTGTAAGTTATTTTTTTGATGGGAAATTCTGCTTTTCAGAAAATTATAGAATCTTGTATAATTTAGTTCTTTGCTTAAGGATAATAATTTTTTTGGTTTCCATTAATCGTTCTTAATGAATTATTTGCCACTTCTATGATATTTAGTTTATTTATATTTAGGAGCATCGAAAATAACAGCAGTTGAATACATTGATGTGTGTTCATTAGATTAATATAGAAATTTAAGACAAGAAATAAATACATTTTGGCACTCACTATAAGGCGTGATAAAAAGAAAAGAGTAGGTACTTCGATAAATGGGGAAAACCATCTTAGCGATCAGTATCTATTTAGCTTAACAGACCTTACAGTTTAGTTTGTACTCTTGTTTTTTTGGAAAGGGTCTTTTTTTATTATAACTATTTCTAGGGGGTCTTTAGAGGGAGGGAAATACATATACATACATATGTATAATTTGTAAGCCATAATTCCAACTACATCTAAATGAAATACATGTATGTAAATGTAATACATCTAAATGAAAATAATCTTGAATTCAACAATGGCTCCTCAAGAGTAAAACTAATATGCTACGTTGAAAATAGTCCAATATTAAATTTTTATAAATCACTAGAAATTGTTTAGAACTTATTCAAATGTTTGTTTAAATGATCAAATGAAAGAATGAGGTAGTTCTATTTCAATTTTTTACTCCGTGACCAGAGCTGGAGCGAGTTATACTTATTAAACTGCTTTTTATCACTGAAGCAGTTGTAACTCTTTCATTTTTTTCACAATGATACATGTTCAAAAACTAATTTCTTTCTGTTGGCTTTCTGTGCTTTTGATAGAAGGGGTTTTGTCTTCAGTTTAAGACCTTTTAAGTGACTGGCTTAGTGCAAAAACATTAACCATTTTACATTCTTGATGTTCGTTGGGACCTCTGCTTGTTCACAAAAGTCTATCCTTCTTTTGCTTGTAAATATTTATGTTTTAGATAATATGTAAGTTGCAAGAATCAGAATTAAATGTGAACAAGATTTTCCAAATATGTGTGTTTGCAACTTTACTTTTATGTGTACTTGCTCTAATTTTATGTTTTTATTGAATCTTCTTCTTCCTCAACTCTACAGCCCAGAACGATAATAGGTCCCCTCAAGTCAAGGAACCTACTCCACTCCTCTCTGAAAGTTAAAGGCTTGCGCAACTATCATCATTTTATCAAATCACTTCTCTGAATAATTAACTACTTACAGTTGCAGATTATTTCTTTAAGAATGTTTTCATTTATTAATTCTCTTTCAAACCAAAATATTTGTTTACCTCTTTAGCATGTCACTGCTTGGATACAATACAGTTTATACTTAGATGCCAAAGCGGGATTTTTGCCTAATTTCTTTTACGAGTTTAAACTCTGTCGGAGCAGGGCCCAAATGGCCAGAAATATTAACAATGTTTGGAGTGCATCATTCAAAGGTGGTTTTTTAAATTTTCGGGAGGGAGATTTCAGCCTTAAAGACAAGGAAGGTCATGGTGGAGAACTTCCTCTGTCCCTTGATAATGTTCTAAGAGCTTGTTTCGAGGAAAATCCCAGAACACCTGAATACCTCAAGAGAATTGGATAGGTAAAGAAGCTGGAAACTTGAGTACCATATGCATTAGTTGACTGTCAGTGTCTTATGTATGGTCTTATGGTTTAGCTAATTTTTGATAACTTTCTAGAAAAGTAGTGTCAATGAGATAAACTAATGTCTCCCACAGTAAATCCTTGCAGGTGGCGAAGTTTACCACCTTCCTTTTTAATGCTTATGGTATTCCTCTTTATTTACTTAAATTAACTCTAAAAATACAAATTAAATAAAGTTCGAATAGATGTGGCTTTTTAAGATTAATAATCTATAAATATAAATTTTCAGGATAAATAATAATTTTTCTTTTATTAAGATTATTAAATCTTAATGAAATATATGAGATTCTTGGTAAATAGAATGGTAATACGTCTAATATTGATTTATTGTGTGGTATATCATTAGTTAAAAAGTTTGTCAATTAATCACTAGTTGCTAATATAAAAAAAAAATTGTTTACACTTTTATTTCCATATAAAGTTACTAATTGACAACTTGTTTTTAATCTTCTATTAATAATACTTAATTTTAAGATTTTCTCTTTTTCTTTAGGAAATCCCTCCTGTTTCGAAAAGGAAATCGCGATCTTCTAGATCGTCTTCCTCCAATTCGTTACCTCCTAATATTTCACCTAAACAGACAGAAACTGATGACAACAAAGGTGATACGTCGAAGACAAAGAATGAAGAAGAGCAGCCTGAAAATGCACGGGTTAATGATAGTGATGACGAGGGTGATTTTTTAGGATTTGAAACTCCTTCAGAAGATGACAAGTGTTACACCCTCATTAAAGTAATGAGTATGTATTAATTTCATGTTATAATGATCTGCAATATAATATTACTAGTTATAGAAACTGAAATAGAATGCATAACTCCAATTTCATAAAGATTTTCCTTTAAATTTAATTTTAAAGTATTGGGTGCTAATGTGCTTTTTGATATATTAGTTTTGAGGCAAAGTAGGGATGAGTATCAAAAGCAAAATATCTACATCATTATCATTTATTTGTTTTACAGGCAATCCACTGCAAATGTGATGTTTGCTCAACTTACAATCATGATATTTTTAAATTATTATTAAAAATTACTTAAATCAGGATTGTCATATTTCGCATTATATAGTCATAAGTGTTAAAGAGCCAGGGAACTGTGTTACACAGTGACTAGTGGAATGGGGCTATGTATATAGTACATAGCTATAGTACAGTGGAGTCTCAGTTAAACAAAACTCACTTATAAGAAACATTCAGTTATATGAAGAATTTATCGTTCCCCGGTTATTAAAGAGCAAGGGAACTGTGTTACACAGTGACAAGTGGGATGGGGCTATGTATATAGTACATAGCTATAGTACAGTGGAGTCTCACTAATAAGAAAAATTCATTTATACGAAGAATTTTTCGTTCCCTGGCGAATAAATAACTATCTTATAACTATTCAGTTATAAGAAATATTCACTTACACGAAAAATTTTCCGTTCCCCCTCACATTCGTATGAGTGAGACTCCACTGTAGATACAAATGAAATATAGTAAAAGTATATAGTAATTAAATTTAGTAAAAATATATAGTAGGTACAAATGAAATGATATTACAAAGTAATAATAATTGTCATATTAAATGAATTTAAAAGTCCTATGAATGATATCCTAAATTATTGCTTTGGGCTTTGAACTTATTCTCATGTTTGATGTGGGCCATTATCATTTAATAATGTTAGTGATATTGTAGATTAAAACCAATCAACTGCTTGCAAACAGTGGTAAGTGTTTAACCATTATAAGTATGTGAGCTTAGCAAAATAATATTATTTGTTCTGTTAAAAATTTGGTAAAGCTTCGGATGGCTGACACCAACCCCTACGCGCTCCCAGAATACCTTTTATCGATTCTAGCTTAGTTCTGATTTATTTCGATGTTCTAGTCGCTACTTTTAGAGGGGAAAGGTTATTCTCCTTCATTTACCGAGAAACTCTAAATCCCTGTTCAAAGTAACATTAACTTCTGTTTACCTTCTAATATTAAAATGATAAATTAGGAAATAATGATGTGGAAATAAGAAAATATCAATTTTGAATTAATATTAATTAAATCAAGAATTAATATAATGCTAAACCACCAGTAAAGTTAATTCCTGATTAACTTTCTGTCAGAGAAGTGAAAATAACAAGTTATAAATATATAAAAGACAGAATCCTTAAGTATTTATTTGGCATAACTCCTATCTATTTAACATTTGTAGCTAAATGTTTCCGAGACAATGCTCCATCATCAGGCTTCTAAAAATTTTTTAAACATATCAATCTATAACATTATACCAATTTTTTTACAATTATATAGTAATGTGCAATTTACCTCTTAATCTGTGATTATTTTCACATTGTCTATACTCCATGTTATGAGCCATTATATAATATAAAACAGAATCCTAGTTGAAAGTGGTGATATTAATTTCTGCTATATTTTCTCAAGGGAAGTAGTAATAAGAAAACATGAAACCTGTGATATACTTTCTCACATTTATTTATAAGCGGATATATTTTATTGAATTATTTATACAATCTGTCTCACTTTAGGGCAATAAGTAATATGGATGACAAAGAATCCATTCACAAAATATGTATACTGAAATTTTATCACTGAAATTGAAACAACAAATAAAAATTTATAAAACACCAAATTCATATACAAATTAATCTTGTTAAGTTTTGTAACACTTTTACACATTAGATTAGATGAAATAAGAAAACATGAATTGATAAAACACTTAATCCTCGTGTTGTTAACTTCTGTTTCACCTATTTACATTTAAGAAGACTAAATATCAATATAACACACTGAACAACACAATCCAAGTTGAAACTGTAGAAGTGATTGTATACATGTGAGGTTATAGGAATGAACTATCGATAAATGTAAACTCGAAGTGAAGCGTAAGGATCGAACTGGTCGGTGTAGCGTGGTTCAAGCCAATTTGGTGATGTCAGCCATCCGAATCTTTGCCAAAAATTTTAATAAGAAAATATATAGTTAACTTCTATCTTGGACTAAGGTTATATTTAAAGATTATACAAAAGGACCCCCATTATCTGGTGCTGTATACTCAATTAACCTGGATTCTGGGAGGCCATTTTTTTTTTTTTTTTTTTTTAATATGTTTTTTAATTTTTACACCATTTATTTTATTATATATATATATATATAATATTTACTTTAATATGAATATGTAAGATTATTTGTCACGATTGCATAAGTGTTAATTACCTATTATTTTTAAAAATAACAAAATAAAAATAACGAATGGAAAAACATGGGGCAAGCTGGCATCGTATGAATGTTTCCAGTAACTAACTCTTACTATAATCTGATTCATATTCTCAAAACATTAATGTTTTCTATGAAACTTCAACTAGGCTAGTTTGCCTACAAAACCCAATTATTTACCCAGTTGGGCTTTAGTCTCCATTTAAATACAAACTAATAAAACGTAGAAAAAAATGGAAAGGTCGTTTTAAAGCTTGAACAGAAATTAACCATTATAAACAAAGAAGAAAAATGTGGAAGTGTTAAAACATTGACTGCTAAATTAGGAATTGAGGAGCAAAATGTTTGTGTTATTTTGTAAAAGAAAGAAGACATTTTGGACTTGTTTGTTTCGAATTGTTGTCGGTCCAAACATCATATTGCTGGAAAACATTGAAGAACATTATAAGACATAGATGAAGCCGTATACCAATGCTTCGTAAAAAAATTTATTGAGGGAGTTTCTTTTTTTGGGCCAGTGGTAAGTGAGAAAGCAGTATTATTTCATGAAAACTTAAAAAATTGAAGAGCCATACTCTGCCTCCCAAGGATGGCTCTGCAAATTCAAAAAAATAAATGGTGTCAGGCAGTTGACCACTCATTATGGAAGTCAGCAGTAATAATGTAAAAATGCAGTATGTAAATATGTAAAAATATGTATGCAGTATGTAATAATTAGAGACCGGATTTCTGTGTTATTGCACATTTAGTTCACTTTGATTTAGCGCTCTCTAACCCAAGTAGTTATTTATATAATAAGGATTCTTATTCTTAAATTTTATTTTGCACGAAATTGCACAAATTGGACTTTTTGAGCTTAATTGCACGAATTCGGGTTTTACTGCACGAAATTGCACAATTGAACCAAACTCATCTAATTTTATTCACTTAACCATTTATTTTTTGAAAATTTTACTTACGATTATTAGGCAACATTTATAACAATTATTTATTTTACATAGGTTAATTAGTTCTAAATTGAAAGTAAAAAGTCGCTTAAATTAAATGTATTTGTGACCTACTACTTTTAAATGATCGTATTGAATTGGGAGCTTTGAGGATTTAGGTAAACATTGAAGATCGACGTACTTCCTAGAACTAAGACCATTCATTCATCATTCCCAACTTCTGATTAAGCACAAAGGGCTAGCTAGTTGATGACAAGATTTTAAACTATCAACTTTGAAAATGCCAAAAACGTCTGCGAGTGTTTTTACAAAATTGAAACAATGGACAAATAAATATAAAGAGCTGATATTTGTTTGAAACTCTCAAAAAAGCTTAAAACGAATTGAAAATGAAAAGGGAAGATGTTTGTTTCAAAATTCGAGTAAATCCTTGAGAAAAACTACGGCTACATTTGTTTAAAAAAATTAAATTATTGTATCAATGGAAAGGAAATAGAAGCTGATAATCTGGATCTATCCACAATCGCATGCTACAAAAATTGTCCTATTACTACGTCCATAGATGTAGAAAGTTCCTTTTGTTTGCTAAAGAACATTTTATTAAGTGGCAGGCGGCATAATTTTACTAAGAAATATTTTGAAATTTATAATGTCGTACATTTTCACGAAACTTTAAAAAACTAATTTATTTTTCAAAAACATTTAATTATATTTTGATTCCACGTAAAAGGAAATTTTAATAAAGACATTTTATATTTATTTTAATTATCAATTTTTCTCATCTCCTTTTTTTCCCAAATTTTTATAAGTATATAAAATATTTTATAGTAGTTTTATAAGTATTTTAGATTGAATTCACTCTAAAACGAAACATTTGTCGAAATATCCTTAAGTTTATTCAAGGCTGGTTAAGTTTTGCATATTTGTGTAAATAAATGGATTGCTGCATGTATTAAGTTTTTTATTCACGTTTTGAGTTTTTTACTGCACAATTTTGCATATTTTGAGTTTTTTACTGCACGATTTTGCATATTTTGAGTTTTTTACTGCACATTTTTTGACTTTTTACTGCACAAATATCCGGTCTCTAGTAATAATGTAAAAAATGCTGTAGTAATGTAAAATTCTAACTGATAAAAAATATTTTAACCACCTTTTAATCCATCACATTAAGTCAATAGAATGTAATTCGATTATTCTGGGTTTTTGATTATCCATGAACCGCCTTCCGTGACCTGGATAACAGGGATTCTATTGTATATCTCATTGTTAAATCCCAATGAATTTTGCCAAGAGATTATTAATTTTTATCAGTCAATAGAGCTTTCACATCCACACTAGTGATTAAATTTATATTTTGTGCATTACATCTCATATGAAATTGCTGATTTTCATAAAAGTTTAGAATCTTTCATCATAGTCACTAACATTTTTAAATGGTAAATACAAATTACACTTTCCAAAATACTAATTTCCCTCCTGACCTTTGATATAAAAAGTTTAAAGCTGTTTTAAATTATTGTTTATAGCTGTAAAAATTGTTTGTATTATTTTAAGAAATTCGATTTTCAATCATGAAAGTCATTCTAAAAGAACAAAAAAAAAATAAATAAATAAATAAATAAATAATAAGAAAAAGAAATTGTAATAGTTTTAACCCGGTTTAAAAAAGGGACACTTAAGAAGTAATTGGTAGTAATTCTATTTTAATATAATAATTATAACCTTGAATCTGGATTTAACTATCTAGATACTGATTATTCCAGATTAATATTTTGTTTGTTTCTTGTTACTTTTATAAACCAATATATTTCATTTTTACAGATCGATTCGTGGAATCAATGAATCTAGTAGAAGAGTCCGATGATTTTATGGGTTTTGATACTGACACATCTGACATCCAGTCAAAAAGTAATGATGTAGATTCAGTAGACTCACATGCAGATGTTACTATGAATGGTATTATAGTTATATATTACAAGTCAGATTTATTATATTTTATTAATTCATTACATTACTTTATTTTTGTTTGATTTTAGAAACTGAGTATACTGAAGGAGTTATGGCACCTGTTAGTACGAGAAAAACTCCTAGATCAGTTAAAAAAAGTATAAACGTTGACCTGTCCAACCCAGAATTCAAGAAACCATTTGAATATGGTTAGTTGTATGGTGTTTTTAGCTATTTTATGTTTGTTAGTTTTTAATTTGGTTTGACAAAACAATGGGCTTCTATTGCTACACTTATTTCGGTGATGTGGATCAAGCAAGTTAATCTCCAAATAAAAAAAAGACATTTCCATTAATTTTTGCTAAACACCATCCTGCAGGAATATGGGTCTTGACTAAAACAAAAAAAAAAAAAACAATTACTGTCCTTAGGAATTGACTTGTGGAAAAGATGCCGTGCCATTTAACATCCCTAACATACAGATCATCAGAAGGTGAGATGGTGTACTACTGATTTTGTACTAAATCTTTATTAGGAGAAAAAATTCAACAAATTATAAAAAATTGATGAGGTGTTAAAGAAAGTGTTGCATAGATGTTTATAGTACAGTTTTTTGGATCAACTTTCGTAAAATGGTAGTAGCATAACGGCTCACCATCTCACCATCTCAATCTGCGCCTATACTAAAGAAGCATTGTCCAAAATGCTTTTTGTATAAGAGGGGGCCAGACCACAAGAAGTGGCAAGAACTCTTATGAGCAAGATACTACTTAAAGTTTTAAAGTCACAAGTAAAAAAAACAAACTAGTTCTTAGATAATGGAGGAATCATCAATATAACCTATTTTTTTATATTTGTATGGGATTGAACAATTGTTACTCTTTCGCTCAAATTGTTCTAACATCCTACAACCTCTAAAAGCTCACTATTTTCAAACCTGTTTTCTTTCTTAATATTTTTTTTTATTTGATAAGAAAAAAAGTTAACATTTAAATGTTATTTATTGAAGTAAATTAACGTTAACCCAATTTTTAATTGTGATTAATTTTAACTAGGTTGGATTAGAGAGTTGGTTTATAGAAGTACCTCTGACAGCAATATTAGGAGAAATGCTGACATCTATTATTATACCCCAAATGGAAAAAAAGTTCGGTCCTCAAGGGAGATTTTGGAGCATTGTAAGATTTTGTTATTTTTTTTTTCTTAAATAAGCTGTGTGTAAATTAATCATAAATTAGTAATTTATTTATTTATTTATTTTTTTCCAGTGTCTGGAAGTGATTTAACTCTTGATAATTTCACTTTCTTCAAAGAGCCTATCGGCTTGAATGATCCAACCAAGGAAATAATTAGAGAAGCTAAAGCAAAACCTGGACCTAGGGGACTTGAGGTAGCTCTTATAGATATTCCTTTTTGGTTATATCAATAAATTTTGTTGATTTAATTTTTAATTTTTAAATGTAATTTTTTTAGGATGGCACTCCTCCTGTAAAGAAGTTGACCCCAAAAGTTAAATTGACGACTCCTTCTACTCCTTCGAATACATCTAAATTTTCACCTAAAGAGAATGCAAAAGCAAGTCTTACACCTAAAGTAGTATTCAAGGGAAATACTGCTACTAAGAACAGGATTAATGCAGGAAAAAACAAACTTGGTAAAAATATATTAAGTTTAATTAACTTACTGAAAAATCGTTTATGACTTTTCACTATCTTTAACATTGTTTTTCACAAATATGCTTAGGTAAACATTTTTTTTTTTTTTTTGTATTCATAAAAAGGAGTAATTTTTCTCTTTATACACGTGCTATAATGACATTCAAGAGAGTTTTATTGAGAAATACTAACTCTTTCACTCGCTATTCAGTGACCTTAAATCCACCATATTTATCTCCACTGGGAGGATTGTTGCTCTACAAGTGCATATGGGCTTAGCTCCTGGAGTTGACCGCCATGAAGGAAGAGCTACTCTTGGGGAAGACCTCTTGTTAATGAATATTTCCTAATGTGGTTCTGTGCTGATATTCATGCAAAGTAAAGAATGAATTGAATGTAACAATTTTGGTAATACCTTTTCCCATGGTGATATATTTAGTTGTCCTTTTAACCCTTTAACGGGCAGGCCGTGAATTTCGGAATACATTTCTTCTTTTTTTTTTCCTTTGAATGGCTATAGCTATGCTAATCCCCACGTATGTATCATGAAATTAAAGGTTCAATAAAGGAAATTGGCGATAATGAGTAGGAAAATGCGTCGGACATTACGTCATCTATTGAGCAAAAGGCATTAAATGCTAAACATTCATCTTCAGTTCTAAAACGTACAAAAATTTTTTTTTTTCAACACATCAGTACTATGTTACATAGATTATATATACTTAAGTTTTTAAAAAGGTAAGACAAGAAATCAAGCATGGGCACTCACCTTCAAGGTAACTAAAACACTGAATTCGTAAGAAGTAAAAAGAGGGGGGGAAGGTAGGTTAAGTTTTTGATTTACAATGGGGTTTCCCTCATGACTGTTTGGATTTTTCCGTTCCTATGGGGAACAAATTTAAAATGGGGCTATTGGATATGTTAATGTGATCATTTAAACAAAAATCTGGATCGGTTTTGAACGATTTTATTATTTCTAGTGATTCAAAAGTTAGTCCAGTCAATGAGTGCTGAAATGAGGGGTGTAGAGTGCATGGATTTGCGATAATTTTTGACTTTATAGCTTCATTTGGAATAGTTGGAAGGTAATCATACTAAAAGTCTCCCCGCCCCTGGGGGGTGAGCTAATGGTGGGGGGGGAGGGGAGAAGTTCCATTTTTTGGTTTTTCTATAATATCTCGAAAACTGTTGACTCTAGAAAAATATGTTTCAAATAAACATATAAGCTAATTAAGTTTACTATAAAACTTATTATATATAAATTTGTCTTAATTCTAACTGTTTACGAGATATACGTCATTGCAAATAGGTGATTTTCGCGAAAAAACAAATGTCACCTCACTTTTTGTCTGACTTTTGCTTCTATTACGTTCCACAATCGCTTCTCAGAAAAAACGTCAGAATCAAAATTGTAGAGCATTAAATTTACTTCAATTTCATATATACGTTTCTGGTATTTGCTTCAAATGTTAAACAAAAAAAGATGTAAACATTTTTTTTATTTCTAAAGTTGTCGATTTTTAATAACGTATATCTCGAAAACCGTTGGAATATCTACGAATATGTATATAATTAATTTAATAGGACATTTAATGAGCTTTAATTTTGATTTGCTACATATTTTTCTAGAGTCCACCGTTTTCGAGATATAATCGAAAAACAAAATTGGGACCTTCTTCCCTCCCCCCACCTTTAGCTCACCCCCCAGGGGCGGGAACTTTTAATATGTTTACCTTCTAACTACTCATAACAAAGCTGTGAAGTCAAAAATTATCGCATATTTCATGAACTCTACACTCCTTATTTCTGCACTCTTTACCTGGGGTCGTACTTCTCTGAAAAAACACGTTTATTGATACTCTTTCAGAAACTAATTGTTCGATCCAAAATTTCTATCTTTTATCTGAAAGCTTCTTAAATTTACTATAAGATATATATGAAATTTTGATCAAGTCCCTTTAAATACCCATACCAGGCACATTAAAAACCGCTTACTATTTTAAGTCCAAGTTTTTTTGGCATAGTTTTCACCATAACGCCGAAACTATTTGTCAGATCTGAAATATATTTTTTTCAACTAAAATCTGGTAACATTTACTATCAAGCCTTATATATGAAATTTTGATTATGTCACGTAATACACCCAAACCTGAATGCTAAATATGTATGTTTTGGCAAAGTATGACGATATTCACAAATTCAGTGGGCTGGTTTGAGTGTATAACGTGACATAATCAAACTTTTAGATATAGGTTCTTATATTAAATTTAAGGTGCTTTTGATAAAAAATAGAAATTTTGGATTGAACAATTAGTTTTGGAATGAGTATCAATAAACGTGTTTTTTCAGAGAAGTACGACCCCAGATAAAGAGTGCAGAAATAAGGGGTGTAGAGTTCATGAAATATGCGATAATTTTTGACTTCACAGCTTTGTTAAGAGTAGTTAAAAGGTAAACGTATTAAAAGTTCCCGCCCCTGGGGGGTGAGCTAAAGGTGGGGGCAGGGGAGAAGGTCCCAATTTCGTTTTTCGATTATATCTCGAAAACGGTGGACTCTAGAAAAATATGTAGCAGATCAAAATGAAAGCTCATTAAATTTCCTATAAAATTAATCATTTACGTATACGAAGAAATTCCAACGGTTTTCAAGATATACGTTATTAAAAATCGACAACTTTAGAAATAAAAAAAATGTTTACATCTTTTTTTGTTTAACATTTGAAGCAAATACCAGAAACGTATATATGAAATTGAAGTAAATTTAATGCTCTACAATTTTGATTCTGACGTTTTTTCTGAGAAACGATTGTGGAACGTAATAGAAGCAAAAGTTTGACAAAAAGTGAGGTGACATTTGTTTTTTCGCGAAGATCACCTATTTGCAATGACGTATATCTCGTAAACAGTTAGAATTAAGACAAATTTATATATAATAAGTTTTATAGTTAATTTAATTAGCTTATATGTTTATTTGAAACATATTTTTCTAGAGTCAACAGTTTTCGAGATATTATGGAAAAACCAAAAAAATGGAACTTCTCCCCTCCCCCTCACTGTTAGCTCACCCCCCAGTGGCGGGGACTTTTAGTATGTTTACCTTCCAACTATTCCAAACGAAGCTATGAAGTCAAAAATTATCGCATATTCCATGCACTCAACAATGTGTTTATTGACTGGACTAAGTATTTAATTTTAGGCTATTTTCTACTTCTACTTGATGTAATATTTTTACTCCCGAGTCTTTATTAAATTTGTGGTTATTTTCATTTAGATGGATAGCGAAATTGGAATAACAGAGGTAAAACTGAACCCATCACTACCAAATTTTTATTAAATCATCTTTTGGAAGGTTTAGATATAGTAAAATTTACTAAAATATTATTTTTAAAGGTACAATGTTCACTGGCAGAAACGAGGTCTGCTATACAGTCATATACTTTTATTGTTAGAAATTAAAATCCAACCAGATAAAATCAATAAAATTATTTCTGCCGAATGTCCAAATCAAAATGTTTGTCCTTTGCATTTTGATATCGCATTTAAAAAAATGATTCATGGGACTTCATTTCTAAGCTCTGATAATGCAATCCATTATCTGCAAGAGTTTCTTAATTAGTAGCCTCTGTTCATCTGGATTACCAACTCATTCATAAAATATGAAATTAGGTGTCCAACTATGCTTTTACATTATCTTCAATAACCTAATCAATGCAATAGTATCAGGTTAAAAAGCTACACGTGGAAATATCCTTGAAGAAGTAATGCTCAATTGCACACTTAAATACAAGATTTTGACTAATAAGAAAAATAAAGTCTCAATTAGTTAAAATTATATAAGTTATTTTCATATGCGAGCAGACGAAGCTGCGACTGGGGATGCTGGTTACCAATATTTCTGTATAATAAATCAATATCTTAAATGAAATGAAAGGGATGGTTTAATACTAGTTACAAATATTGTTTGTTTTAAATATTATGAGAACAATCATATTATTTATGTATCTGAAAGTCACAGAAATTTTACCCAGCTCCATCATGTCAACTTTAAATACTATCCTTTACAATATTTCCTTTTACTATTGTTTAATCAATGCTTAGTGGATTTAATGAAGGAAATATCAGAGGATTAGATGTATAAATATCTATGTCCATTTTATAAAATTTGACTTTCTGAAAACATTGTAATACACAAAGTTGATTTTTTGTGAATTGCTCATCATTTTTACTTTTTATTGAAAATAATCCATTTTTTTTTGTTTCAAATAATTTTATTCGAAAAAAAAAATTCAATTATTTATTGGAACCTTTTTTTTAAATTTTTAAAATTGTTATTGTTATTATTAAAAACAATTCTAACTTAAAAGACAGTCATTTAATTAATTTATTTCTAGTAAAGTAAAATTATATTTTTCATCCACCTAACATATTGTTAGCTGGTTTATAATTAGTCTTGGTTTTAAATGACCAATAAATAAATATTAATAGAAATAATTATAATTTAAATAGTGATTCTGAACAAAAACATATGTTTCATATTTGTCATTTTTTGTTTTTACCAAATTTAACACCTGCTTATTTAGGAGCTTCTTTAGTTTTATCTTAATATGGTTATACTAAGGTTAAAATACATATAAAGAATTTTGTTATTTAGACAAAAAAAGGAAATCTGCAGGACCTGATGATGTCGATATAATAATGGAAAGTGCTGAATGGAGTCCTGATCAAAAAATTAAGTAAGTCCAACCTTTTATTCTAAAATATTTATTTGTATCTAGGTGATAGTTTATTGGTGCAACATGCTCTTTAAAATTGTATTGTTATGCTAATTAGTTTATAATTGTTAGATGTATTGTAGAACCTACTCCTTAAATATATATATATATATATATATATGTGTGTATATATATATATATATATATATATATATATATATATATATATACACACACACATATACATATACATATACATACTTCAATTTGTTATGGATCACTACAATGTGATTTGAGGCATTGTTTTAAAGTAACTGGTATTTAAATTGTTGGGTGTAATTGGACAACTTACTTTTTCACTTCTTTAATTTTTAACTTTCCCTTACTTCTCTAGTCGATATTGTTTTATCTTTTCAACTGGAATTTGTCCTTTAATTTTGTTCCTTTTATATATATTTTATTATTTAAAATTCACAAATCTTGATAATTGTTTTCAAACAAGGTTTTCACAGGATATTCATTGTTCCATAATGCAAACTGTGTTTTTTAAGTTTTCTAAATGTTGATTTTTAATTTTTTGTGCCAAATATATCAATTTTAGACATTGTTTATATTATCAAAAAAAAAAGAAGAAGAAGCTTTTGTCATTTCCCCGGTTTCTTTCCTTTGTTAAATTAAAATTTTTTTTTTTTTTATATCAGTTCTTTATTTCGTCCTTTTAGATTTTTATCTTTTGATGGATTCAGAAAGTTTTATTTATTTCTGTAATAGGTTTGTTTATATTAAAACTAAAATAAATTAATTTTTAATAAATCCATGATGCTATAATATATTTTAACAAAAATATTGACACTTTGAGATACTTAAACATATTTCAGTTACTATTCGACGGTTGTAAAAGGGATTAAGAACTAAAAAAATATGAGAAAATTCTATATCAGAGACAAAATGGTTCCTTGAAGATTTACAGTCACAATGAGGAGGACTTCAGAATTAAAAACATTTTAAAATTCTACTTTAGAAAAAAATGGTGAATTTATTTAATGTTATTTATTTAAAAGCTATTTAGTTATTGTTTATAAATTATGAAATAAATTTAGAGAAATATTTCATTCTCTCTATAATAACTCCTCAGGTTTTTCGGTTTTGGGAATGCTTTCTCTGTCACCATACCTCGTGGACCGGGCCAATTTAGTAGAACCAGTGGGGGACGAAGAAAAGAATTTTTATACCATAAAATTATTAATAAATTGTTTGTAGCATGAATTTAGTAATTGATCAATTTTTAAATTAATAATAGACTTTTTAAAAATTTAATATTTTTTTTTTTTTTTTTTTTTGAATAAACAAAAACTCAAAAATAAAGTAGTTTGTGGTAAAACCTTAGAACATGCAATATTCTTCATTTTTATAGAAAATAGATTTTATAATTACCAAATTTTATAGCTTTAATTCCCGGCATACTCGTTAAGGTATATCAGAGATGTTTTATGGTACAAGTCATCTGTACATCTTAACCGGAGTATTTGGGCCATCACTCCAGGTCAAACGTCGCAAACGTAATGTAATGGGCTGTGCAGGCTACTAGAGAAATGTTGAAATTCAGTTCTTTCTACCTGTGCAGGAGCTTAGACCTGAGCATGTGTGTGGTCACAACAGTTTAAAGATGATTAGGGCTGGTTCCTTGGATAGAGGGCCTCAATTGTCGTTGTAGTTATGTGTATAATTGTGTTAACTAGTGACTACGCCTACTATTATGGTGCTAGTGATTTTTATTGATCATGTCAAACTGTAAACTGAATCAAGTGGTAAGAGTTCATCGAAATATATAGGTCAGAACTTTGTAGAGGATGAAAAGCAGAGTACCACAATAGTGACAGATGCAGCCTATGAAAGACTTGTTATTAAATCAGGAAGGAATTAAAATCCGATGCTATGAAGAAGTCTGTAGTTAAAAAAATAAATACTTTTAGAAGCAATATGAGTAAAGAGAAGAAAAAACATAATCTTCTATGGGTGTGTTAGTTTCTCTTGGTAAGCCAATCTCTTAACAGGCTTTGTGTTTTCACTTTTTTTTTTAAAACTCTTCATGGCCAATAACAAATGGATTAGAGCGATCACATCATCTTGTTTGCCATCTCTAGACTGAGCTAAAATCTTCTGTTTTACCACAGTGTATGTGTGCTCTAGCTTGCACAGGTAAATCGAAGACATGTGTACTGTTATGTGTTCGCTGAGCTTAATACATCATATCAACTGTGACCAAACAACAGGCGACTAATGCCTCAAAAATTGTACCTTATTCCAGACTTGTGTTTTGTGAACAGCCAAACTTATTATACAATCATGTTATGTATTACTAGATTTCTTTTTGTGTTCGTGTGCATGTGTGGATGATCATAAGTAAAGAAGAATATGTGTGTGTATAAATAGTTCAGTTAAACACTTTTTTTTTTTTTTTACTTTTGGATAATAATGCAATGTAACTTATCAATTTCAATCCTAAAGGACCCTTTTTATTCATTAGTTTCACATTTGTGAATCCTCTTTTTAGAATGCTTGTTACCATGAATGCTATTTTTTCTTTAGTATTCTGGTACTGGTAAATGTGAGAGGAATTGGAGAGTGGGCTTACTGGTCCTATTTGTTTGCCTCAAATTAATCAATAGAGGTCTTTTATTCTTCATTATCAAACCCTATTAATTTTCTAATGAATCCAGAAAGATTGACCATTTAAGTGAGTTTAGCTTATTTCCATTTATTCAGTCTTGGTCCAAGAGCCTATATCTTCATGTTGTATAAAGTTGTATTCTACTTTGTAGTATAGAGCAGTTTCTGGTGCCTTTCCATGCAGATGGCTAGAATCATATCCTATAACAAATGGATTAGAGTGATCATCTTCTTCAAATTCCTTTTGTCTGCAGTGACCTTTCTGTTTAAGTTAGCTTCTAGTTTGTTTTTGAGAGGGCGGGTTGCATAATTATTTTTTGTCCTGCCTAAGATCCATTTATTCCTTGGCTGTAATTCCGATCAAATCTATAACCTCTTTCATCTGGTATTTTGGAGATTTTAAATGTAGGTTCCAGTCTCATGAATGGAAACCCTGTATCATTTCTTGCAAGTTGGTCATGCTCTATCTCCTTATAACCTGAAATCCAAACTAGTTAAGTTTTTGTGAAGGTAAGGAATCCCATTGCCTGCTTATATGTTTCCTCTAGTGTCACCTATAGGGTCTCAAAAAGCCTGTAGAGCTGAATGACTTTTCCATTTGGGTGTTATAGTTGGTAGGGTGAATTTAGTTTGATCTTTTTTAGACAAATAATATGATTTATTACTATCTGTTTAAGAATGCTTAAAATCAAGCTATTGATTTTAGGAGAGATACAATTTCAGGGGATATGCTGTCAGGGCCGGAACTAGGAGATTAGTCAGGGAGGGCAAAGATCAGTTTGCCGCCCTCTTCCCCCACCCTCCTACACCATTAAAATACAATACCTCCGTCGTACAGTATAATAAAGTTTATAAATTATGAAGAAAAAATGAAATAAAATTAAACAATATTGATTGTATTATTATTATTTTGAAAAGGATATTTATAACTTACTTTTCTTATAAACTTTTCAAATTTTGTCGCCCCCTAAAATCTGCCGCCCGGGGCACGTGCCCCCTCTGCCCCTCCCTAGTTATAGTCCCTTGACTCATTAAACATGTTTTTACTTAGTGTTGGCCTTGTGAAAAAAAAGTTATTCAGTTAAATCACGATGAATTGATGATCAGGACTCAAATATAACATAGCCATGATATACAGGGTGTCCCAGACATAGTGTAAAAAAAAAAAGATGGGTAATACTGCAAACTAAACGGGGTAGAATGGCGCAAAAACGAGTGTCCTATCTCAATTTTTTGAGGAGATAGAATTGTTTTCGTTTTTATTTTTAAAATCTTACTTTTTTCTGAAAAATTACAGTTTTCTCTACTTTGTTTTAGCGTAGAAACTAAAACGATGATATTTTCTTAATCAGCATTAAATTTTCTAAAAGATGAAATAGGTCTAGTTAATTTAAATTCACTTTTAAGGGGCCTTTTAACGCGCAAAACACAAAACATTTATTAAAACTTAAATTTTTAATATTTTTTGAAAATTCCTCACTCCTCACTGGAGAACCCTAGAAGCCGTCAAATTTCTTAAAAACTGCAGAATTTAGTTAGCTTTTTATTGGTGTAACTCATGATACAATTGCACTTCACCTTTTGAGTCTAACAGACGTTTTCCTGATGAAAAACACGCTAGAGAATAAATACTTGATTGCTCCACATACCTACTAGATTGAATAAATGTATTAGTTTTTTATCACTTGTCCATATGCATGATGGATAGAGAGTTGTGAAGGTGGCAAGCCCTCCCTCCCCCCCCCCCCCCCCCCAAAAAAAAAAAACTTATTTATAGGGAGGTTAAGGGGGGGTTAACCAAATTCTTGCTGATTACCTAATGTTACATAAACGTACTTTTTTTTTTAATATAAAAAATAATAATTTAGGATTATTTGAAGAAATTAAATACTAATTAAATACCTATTGGGCCTTAGATGTAATTAAATATTATTAGATGTAAAAATGAGGATAAAGAAAATTGTCCTTCTTGTGTGGTCAGATGTAAACTCACTAGTCTAAATTAATAGAACTTTTCTCTTTCTGAACTTCCCATGAGTTTAAATGTTTTTTTTCTTCATTTTTTTTAAGACTAGAGAGAACAATGTATGAATTCTAAAGAATTTAAAAAGGGTGATAATAATCTAAAATAAAAAATAAAAAACTCCTTAGTTTAAATTTAAAAAATACTTTCTTTAAAATAAATTAAATTTTTTTCTTCTCATCAACTAAAATTTGAAAAATTTTACATAATAAATGTTGAAGATAAAAAAAAAATAGCGAGGATTATTATTATTGGTGAAACATATTAAAATGGATTATTGCAGCGCGTGTTCAAAATGTCCTCCATTACTTCGGATGCAGGCTCTAGCGCGCTTCCTCATTGCCCCAACACTGACATTTAATGACAACTTGGCTTTTACTACTTCAGCAGCCTCAAGTATCTTTGCTCGTAGTTCCGCCAAACATGTAATTGGCGTTTTGTACACCTCTTCCTTCAAGGCACCCCAAACGAAAAAATCAAGGGGGGTGAGATCCGGGGACCTAGGCGGCCAGGATACCACGCCTCCGCGACCTATCCAAGTGCGATATGTGTCATTAAGCCAATTCTTCACTGCGGTGGTGTAGTGCGGTGGAGCTTCGTCATGCTGGAAGACAATTTCTCTTCTGACTTCTCAGATCAGTTTGCAGGAAATTTAGGTAGGCTTCACCATTTAAATTCCCTTCAAAAAAATAAGGCCCCAGCATTATGTCACCAACAACACCGACCCATACGTTGCAGGAAAACCGATGCTGGAATGAGCTCGATTGGCAGTGTTATAAATTCCTTGCCTCACAAAAGTAGACTCATCAGTCCAAAGAATTTTTTAAAAATAATGATATTGCTCTATATCGGAGTTAAGGAGCCATCGACAAAATTGAACTCTCTGTGGGTAATCGGTCTCCAGTAGGTCCTGTACTTTGGAAAAATGAAAGGGGTGTAACTTCTCTTTTTTTAAAACGCGCCAAACTAAACTTTTACTAACTCCCGTATGAGAGGCAACTTGGCGGACACTGGTAGTGGGGGATTCCTCTACTTCACTGATGATATGTTCTTCTATGTCTACATCCCTTAATTGAGGCCCAACCTCACGTCGTGGTTTTATGACTAATCCGGTTTCTGAAAGCCGCCGGAATGTCCTGCTGAAAACGGCAGGGCTTGGAACCCGACGATTTGGGTATCGGTTCTCATACTCCCTCTGAGCTGCTAGCGCATTGCCATTGCAGAACCCGTAGACGAAAACCATATCTGCGTACTCACTTGTGGTGAAGTCCATGGCTGAAGAGTAAATGACAATCGATGCAGTCATAAAATAAGAGGATAACTTCTTATGACCTTTGCACAGATTGGGACTATAATTGTTTACAAAGCTTTACTAAATAAATCCGGGGCTTGATAACACAGTCTGGGCTAATGAGTAATAGCAGGGCACATTTTGAAATGTTATTTTTCTGTTTATGTATTTAATTTCTTCAAATAATCCTAAATTATTATTTTTTATATTAAAAAAAAAAGTACGTTTATGTAACATTAGGTAATCAGCAAGAATTTGGTTAACCCCCCTTAACCTCCCTATAAATAAGTTTTTTTTTTGGGGGGGGGAGGGAGGGCTTGCCACCTTCACAACTCTCTATCCATCATGCATATGGACAAGTGATAAAAAACTAATACATTTATTCAATCTAGTAGGTATGTGGAGCAATCAAGTATTTATTCTCTAGCGTGTTTTTCATCAAAAAAAACGTCTGTTAGACTCAAAAGGTGAAGTGCAATTGTATCATGAGTTACACCAATAAAAAGCTAACTAAATTCTGCAGTTTTTTGAGAAATTTGACGGCTTCTAGGGTTCTCCAGTGAGGAGTGAGGAATTTTCAAAAAATATTAAAAATTTAAGTTTTAATAAATGTTTTGTGTTTTTTGCGCGTTAAAAGGCCCCTTAAAAGTGAATTTAAATTAACTAGACCTATTTCATCTTTTAGAAAATTTAATGCTGATTAAGAAAATATCATCGTTTTAGTTTCTACGCTAAAACAAAGTAGAGAAAACTGTAATTTTTCAGAAAAAAGTAAGATTTTAAAAATAAAAACGAAAACAATTCTATCTCCTCAAAAAATTGAGATAGGACACTCGTTTTTGCGCCATTCTACCCCGTTTAGTTTGCAGTATTACCCATCTTTTTTTTTTTACACTATGTCTGGGACACCCTGTATAACACAAATATCGCGTATAAGTGTAAGCAACTTGAATTGACCATACATCCAGAGTCTTCTTTAAACTTAATTGTATTTTAAACAGACTAACAATTAAACCTATAATTAACCTATCGAATTTTGTATTTAACATTTGCTGATGATGCTTTTAGCCAAATAAGTAGCTAGCAAAATGACTGAGCTGTTATGGTAGGACATCTGATATCAATACAAAAAGTTATACATGAGGAATGATACCATCATGCATACGTGAAATGACCAAACGTAATAAATCTGTAGGAAAAGGCAAAAAAAAGCTATCCTAAAAATGATTTATCTTTTAGGAATGTTGTTCGTGTAATTTGGTTACAATTTTACTCATGCTCTTGGTGCTGCTTATACTACCCTTTTGCTCTGTACTATCTAGAGGACCTATTACCCAACTTTTTCATATTTTAAATGTATTTTCATATTTAAATCATAAGCTAAACAAATGTCAGCATATTGACTTTTAAATCCTGATTATGATTATTTATAAAGGTAATATACCTTGAAATATACCTAATCTGGCACTATAAAATTTTAAATTTCAAAACATTATTTTAAGAAGTAACCACCTCTACAATTTTGGTGAATGTAGAATCTGATAAAGATTTTAATTTATTTTGAAAGGATTTCCTTTGATCACTTGATAATTGGTAACATAGTTATTATGTGTATGGAACATAATATTTTTGTATGTTTTAGACGATGTTTATTTATTTTTGAATTCCTGTGAACCTTGTGTTTATTTGCCTTCACTTATTGTCCCTCAATCTTTTTTCTCTATCTTTACTTTTTTAAGATTAGATATTATTTTGTAAACCTGTAGTTACTAAATCCAGTAGTGAACAATTTCCCTCATGTATTCCCCTACCCCTTGAGTGTTAATCCCAGCTATAGCTAGAGTCTCGGCCCTACAGCCCAACCAGAGATGTCTGCTCTATTGAGTGCCGCCTCGCAATGGGTCTTATACCAACTCTCCAGTGCCACAAATGTCTCTGTCTGTATCATCCTGAATGTGTTGGACTGCAGAAGGAGAAGTTAAAACCGAATCACTCTTATGCTTGCAAAGTAAGTTATTTTATTTTTATTCACTTATTTTTTTTTATAAATTATATCTGCTGCATTCAGCCTTAACATTAACAGTATATCTCTGAAATCTTGATCTTAATGTTTCATCAATTTATTAGACGCCAGGATATTTAAAGAAAAATTAAATATATTATTTTTAACTGGTGTTAAGATTAATTTTGTTGAATATTGTAAAGTTGGTATTAAATTTAGGAGATGAAGTATGGTCATTTGTGCTACAAAGTAAGAAAAATGTTTTTAATTTGTTTACCTTTTTTATTTATTTATTTATTTCATTTCATGGCTACTCCTTCTCCGTCCTATGTTTATTATAATATTTCTGATTTTAATTATATAGTAAAATTCGATGTTCTCATTTATAATGATATTTATCTCTTTATAATGCTACAGTGGAATTATTGCTCTAATGATAGTTTAATTTTCATTAAAGCATATAATAGATAGTATCATGTCAATACTACATTAAATTTATGTGTGCATAATTAATTAATAATTTATTTAAATAATTAAAATTTGCAGAGAACCTATCAGTTGCCATTGAAAGATAAATAAAATAAAGAACATAAAGTAATCTCTATTAAGTTGTTATAATTGATTTTTGGAAGATACTGAATTAAAAATATACAAATATAAAATATACAAAAATATTAATAAATTAGAAAATGTTTTCGCGAAAGTTTAATTTGTTTTTAAAAAAATAAAATAAAATAAATATTTTACACTGGGGCCATATCAAAAGCAATTTTAACTATCGGTAGATTGATAGCATTGACTGGTTGCTGTTAATATTATTGATTTGATTAGTGATAGATTTTTCGATTTAGTTATGGAGATTTATGGCTCTAGTCTCGATTAGGTTGAGAGATCTCAGTTTATAGTGGCGAGCTGGTATGACATTTGCATATAAAAGCTGTCACAGCATCTATAAAAACTTATGCACTGGAATGGGGATTATGTAAAAACAAAAAAAATAGGTGAAGCTTCAACCTTAATTAACCAAAATTAAGCAGTATATGGAAGTTATTAATTTTTTTTAATTTAAAAAAAAAAAAAAAAAGAGACCTTACTTTTAGGTCCTCATATTTTTAACAGATTTCCCTCTCGGATTTTCACCACCTTACCCCCTCAACAACAATTACAATAACCAATTTTGTACTCATATCAATTATTTAATAGCTCAACTCTCTCCTTCCAGTATAATCTTTATGCAGGTGACCTTCATACCTTTCCATCCTTCAGATATACTTGGAACATTTGATATGATAGATGATAATAATAGATTTAAGAGAACAGATATAATTCGAGACTAGTGAAATGTTGATTAAAATTTTTATAATTTACTGACATGCACGGTTGGAGATAGTTCAATAGCATTACTGATAGTCATCAAAATCAGAAAGTTATTATGCAGCCATTAGGCTATTGATGAAATTGGTCATGACTTTATCCATCAGACAAACTAAAAACTAAGACCTTTATAGATGATGAGATAAGTGAGATTTTTATAGTAACAATTATAGATGTGTAGAAGGGGAGGGGAAGGGTTGCAGGAAAACTTGAATTCAATTATTTTTTTGAGAATATGAACGGGACCATTGTTATTGTTTTAGAATTTAATTTTAGAAATGATTAGGTTAATGAAAAGAAAACCAAAATATAAGTATAAATTAAAAGCAGCATTTATCTTACTTTGTGCTGTATTTTTTTTACCATCCTCTGAATCATGATCTCTAAAAGAAAATCAAGGAAATATTCTAGTGATTTAATGTTGTTTAACATTAATATTTTGTTCCCTTTTCTTGCAAATATGGCCTTGTAACATTTTTTATTTTATTTTAATGTAATTATGATTTTTATGTACGTACTCTGCCTTTGACTAAAGTTACTCAAATTAATATTATTGAATTCCTGTGGGAGCAAAATTAATTTTGGATCTGACATAAGTAAATATAAATGTATATTGATGTAAATGGAAGGAAATATTTATTTTTTACAGAACTGTCAAGTTATGAAAAGTCCACCCCCGCCAACTCTACCACCTCCTGTTACTCTGCCTCCCATGGCGTCTCTCCCACCTCCACCACCTCTTACTCCTATTGTCCCTGTATCGAGGGGTAGTAAAGGGACTGTGGTAACATCTTCAGGATCTACTGTTTCTTCAGTGTCTTCTCAATCTACAACTGTTAACAGTAGGAGTGGAGGAATAGTTGGTGCAGTGACTACATGGTTAGCACCTTCTTCTTCAATCCAAGTTGCACCCCAGGAACATCCAATGACCTCAACAGATAGCCCACAGGCAAGTGTTTCTTTGAAAAATTTTCTTTCTGGAATAGATGCAATTGAAGCTTTTTTGTCAGATACCTATTCAATTTAGTAACAATGATGTAAAATAACCATTTAATTAAGTTTTTAGTTTTAAAGATATCTGATGCATTATTAAATCCTTTTTTGTTTAAAGTGTCAAGTCTACTGTGAACCATGACTGGTTTCAGATCAGAGTATGTTAATTATATTAAGATTGTGTTTTGTTTGAATTCTTGTTTATTTTAACAAAATTAATTCTGATTCCTTATATATTCCTGATTTATATGTATCTTGGCTTTTCAATTCATCATCAGTCCTCTGCATTGTATCTATTTTTTGCAATTTTATGAAGTATTTTTCTTTATGTTATTGTTTCTTCGTTGTGTTAAATTGGAATGATATTTTTGTATTTTTTAGATCGACATACTAAAAACCATTCTGTTGAAATACAATACTCAACATAAATGGTTAGTTTAACCATTTACATTATGCATCAATGTATTATTAACACTTCAAAACAGATATTCTGCTTTTGGCTCATACCTTCTTTGGCAAGTGTACTTGTTGGTAGTTTAAGCCAATTTCATATCGTTAATTATCCAGATGTTACCACCATGACCAGAATGAGAAAACCAATATTTATTTGTGGATCTGATATTAACTTACTAAAGTTGGATTCAGTGTTATGGAAACCTCTCGCCAACACTATTGACTGTCATTGTCTCTTATTAGTCAGAAAAAAAGAAATAATAAAAATTGGAAGCCCAATAAGAAAGATACTTCAAACTGAGAACTGTTTCGAGAAGTATACCAGCACTTTCTCTTTAATTCTAGTGTTTTTGTTAATGGTCATTTTTGTTCACATTTGTTTTAAATAAATGTTCCTTGTCTATGTTACATTGAACTCTTAATGATATTTTTATTTTACTATGTAGTTTAATGATTTTCATTGTGTGAATTAGTTCAACAAGTTTTATGTTTTTATTATATTGTAGTACCTCGATAGCAAGACTCTCGAGAGTATTTGGGAAACTGTTTGTTATTAAGGAACACTCTTATCAAGGTTGTGCCAACTACAGATTATGTTATAAACATCACTGCTTTCTCTGAAATTTCCTTATAGTGAGTACATTTTGGACAATTCCTCTCAATGTTAACTCCACTGGTTAGTTCAAAACCTCTGGGCTAATAAAAACATATTTATTATCAAGGAAGTGGTGCTATTTTGTCTAGTGATTACTATACTATCACAGCAGGATCATATCATTCTTGTCTGTTGCATAGGGATTGTTTCTTTCTGCAAATGAATCATGAATCACGAAGTTTATTTGTTAGCGTCCTGAGATATTCCAAAGGATTCGTTTGAGGGATTAAGAGTAGAATTGGTCTGCTTTGTTTTATAATATTATTGGTTGATTTTACTTGTATATCTATATCAGTTTATACTTAAGACTGAAATTGAGATATAGAAGAATAACGTATGACTTCAAATTAATGTAGTAGTTTCATCTATTTATTTATTTTATTCTTTCTTTAGGTAGTATAGACTTTATTTATTACTTGTTATAATTCATGTAGGTTTAAATCTTTTAAGTTTATTTATTGTTTGTGTTTGTTTTTCTCCTATTAATAATAAAAAATGTATTCAATATAAGAAGTCGTGTTGTAAAAATTAATATTGATTAATTATATAGATTATATTTAATCATGTTTATTTGTGCTATCCTAAAAAATGTACTTATTATATCATGACTATGTCTATTGTTGTTTTTTCTATAGTTGATAATATTTTTACTGTTAAAAATGTCCTTTTTTTTGTCCTTTTTGACATAATTCATTTTTTTTTTTCAGGGCTTAGTAAGTTTAAATGGAAGACCATTTTTGTTTATTCCTAAACACAATGTTGTAAATGTGGTGAACAGTCAACAATCAAGTATGGAGGGTGGTGAAGTATCCAACCCGCCCAGCCTGTTCCTTGTTCCCTGCGATCCTCCTCCGAAGCAGTTAGGGGCAAAAGGCGGAGACCCATCGTCCACTCAGCTGTGAGTGTTGAGATTGTCTGCTCTCTTCAAACCTCTACTTTGCTTGGGAACTTTGCCTTTTAATCTTTCAGATCAAAGTCCTGGTTTTATAATTATAAGAATTCATTGATTAATCATATTTTTCTTCTTTTTTCTCTATTATTAATTCAAATATGATTATTATTGGGAATTGGTATTATTTTATTTTATTATTTAGGTTTTACCTTATTTTTTCTTATAAATGTAGTTAATTTTTCATTTATTTGATTAGTATATATAAATTTATCAGTGATCAGCCTGGTTAAGAAATTTTTTTTATTCTATTATTTTATCTAATTTTCAGATTTGCATATATATACTTTTTTTAATTTTTATTTATGAAATTAATTATGAGCTATTATATATATATATATATATATATATATATATATGTGCGTATAATAATCTCCTGAAGGGGGGGGGGGTAATCCTTCAAAATAGATCTTTGCTCGTATAATTATACAAATACCTTATGTTCTGATCGCAGAATGTATTAAAGCCAGCCCTCATTTCGCAACAAATGATTTCTTTATTACTGAAGGTTCTTTAAATTTATTTCTTTTCTATGAAATATGCCATGCTACTGATAGTTGTTGAAACTATTTAATGACTTCATTAATTAAATTTCAGTAACTTTTCCCTAAGGCAGTATTTTTTTATTTGTTGTTTTTGACTCCTTCAAAATTATGTCAATTTAATAAAAAAAAAATAATTTGTTTCCTGTCAACTTTATTATCAGCCTTTTCTGTTAATATTTTGTGTCATATAAAGTATATATGACATGATTTGACTTTTTGAGTCATTTCATGTTTTAAACATTCTATTACTATGACAATTCCCATAATATTAATAAAAAAATTCAGAATATAAAACCATCCTTTCTCCTGAGGTTATATGAAAGAAAAAGTATTAGATGAAGGTGTCTGGTGTCTAGTAGACCAATTGTTAAAACATTTTCTTACCACGTCACTATAACATATGGTGTATCCCTGGAAAAAAAATAAAAATTCAGAATTATTTGTTTATTAACCAATTTATAATCAATTCTACTATATAAAAGGGCAAGCCATTTTTCGTTTGTGATCACTAACTATGAAAACTACTGAAACAATCTGTAGCAAATTTTAACAACCCTCTTTATATTTCAAGGATGGTTTATCAATTTTAGAATTTACTTATTTTCAATTAAATTTTTATTAGAAATGCAATAAATATGTGGATTCCAGTGAAGTTTAAAAATCAACCAATAGCAAGAGCGCCATTTTGCAAGAGGTTACGATGTTATCTAGAGCTTGATATGGATTGAATAAAATGTACTTATTTTCAATTAAATTGTTATTAAAATGAGATAAATATATAGTGCAACATTTGAGTTTGAAAATTGACTTATATATACCGTTAATAAGTAAATATTCTCTGTCCATCTGGATTACCAACTTATATATTAAAATTAAAAATTAGATGTCCAATTATGTTTTTATGAGACCTTCAACCACCTAATCTTTGTCATGGTACCTGGTTAAAAATCTCAGCTATGTGTGGAAATATCATTGAGTCTATAATTCTCACTCGAAAAGTGACTGGATAAATCTTATTTATTTGTAGAGTCCTAATGATTCCTACTTATCAACCATTTTAATTAAAACTATTAAAATTTTCAAATACAGTTCATTTTGCTTTTACAATTAGGAAATCCCAATGCCAGACTTACAAATACATTGTAGTGTATCTTCGGCCTGACTATCTCGTGGTCAATAATATGTAGGACTTTCCAGAATTGAAAAATATAACAGTCAAATTATTCTCATAATATTGGGGGACAAAACTCGAAACATTGTTTATTCAAATTATGGATTTATTATTATTATTATTATTATTATTTTTTTGCATGCTTTCTACAAGATTTTTATTGATAGATAAATAAAACTTCAATTATTAGTTAAAATGATTGAAGTTCTTTATTTATGAGAGTGGAAGAAGCTTTGGTGGGGAATGCTAGTCAGTAATTTTAATGGATTGTTGATTTTAATACGAATGTGAAGGGGAATGGAAAATTTTGTTCCGTATATGTGAAAACATCTTATAACTGACTAGTTATAAGACAGTTATCCGTTTGCCGGGGAACGAAAAATTCTTTGCATAACTAAATGTTTCTTATAAGTGAGTTTCGTATCAGTGAGACTCCACTGTATATACACTGCCGGTCAAAAGTTTGAGACCATCCTGAAACGATACCAGTAAATTTAAAAGTTTGATGTTAGGTGAAAAATAAATGGATTTAAATAAAATTAAACGCATTTATATAGTTTATACCAAGATCTTTAAAGTTCATCTACCTTTAAGAGAAGAAATTAAAATTAAGTTTTCAATACATAATTTAAAACAAACTGTATTTTCTATATTAATTCCAACAATTTCGTTTGCCGACAGAATAACCTTGGATTAAAAAATTTGAAATTTGAATTAAAAATTGAGAAACGAAAATCTCCCATTCATATTAAATGAAGGCAGCGGGAATTTTTGTTGAGCCATTTCAAATTTAATTAGATATTTATGAACTAAGTTCCTTTTTTTCCTGTGTGGAATAGCTCGTAATTGATTTATTACGGAGAAAATCTCAAAAGTGAAACAAAGTGTTTTTACTTATAAATAAAAACATCAACATAAAATTAGATAGAAAAAGAGAGGCGGAACGATATTAAAGATATTAAACTTTTAAATTTACATACTTTGGCTCAGGGTGGTCTCAAACTTTTGACCGGCAGTGTATATATATATATATATATATATATATATATATATATATATATATATATATATATATATATACAAACTTTTTTCTGTATTTTTGAGAAAACTGAAACCATACCGATTTGAACACTGTTAACAATTAATTCCAACCTTATATACTGCTCTTGACAGAAATGGAGTGACCAACCTGAAAAACTAAACCCTGAATACTCAGCTACCTTAGCGACCTAGTTCCAATGTATAAATTAATTATTGCGTCGTTTGTATGAGACGCCCTGGTATCAATATACCTTAGGCTGCACTATTTGAGTACCTCCTCCATGTTTTTGTTAAACAAATTTAGATGATTAATGAAATAATGAATTTCTGAAATTTTATTGTCTGTAATCTAAATGGCAATTAAATATTTTTCTTAAAGAGGTCACTTGTTATAATTAACTACTCATTCATCTTCCAACCTATTTTCATATTGGATTACTTTTGAAATACCTTTTGTTCTCATTGTTTTTTGGTTCAGTTAATATTTTTTTCAATTGAAAAGAGATATACTCAGATGGTTTCTTTTAAATATTTTTATTATATGTTTTGTTTGCTTGGTGCTGAATATTCTTTTTCTTTTAGCATCAAATATCTATTGTTTTAGTATCTGCATAGTTATTTTTATCTGCTTTATGTGTTCTCTTATTTTTTTATTATAATTAGACCACAGTATTAACTTTTCTTATGGGAGAGAAATCCAAAATTATGCATTTAATCCTATCCTTGGAATGAATATGAACACTCCATATTATGCAACACTTGTCAAAATAACTGCTACTTATTATTTTATAAAAATGCTATTCATAAAAATTTTGCAATGAACTTACATTTTTACAACACTTTTTCTCTTAGCAGACAGTTTCTTTTGCCTTCTACAGTTGAATGGATGAATTAAATTATATTAAATAATTAATTAAGTTTCTTTTTCATTAATCCTGTTAATGTGATAATTCACTTCTGGTGCTACAATGGTGGGTTCTGATATCCTCTATGAGACGCCACATTCCACTCAACATTGTGCTGCCTGCTACCTTCCAATTAATGTTTCTTAGAATGCTCCTCAAGCCGCTACTCAATCTACCCATCTTAGTTAAGGCCGACCACCTCTTCTGGTTTAATGGAGAACTTCTTTGGACAGTTTCCTTCGTCCATCCTGGCTGTGACCTGCCTAGGTTAATGCTCCTAGTTTTAGAACGCAATAAGATGCCACATTCCGCTCAATATTGTGCTGCTACTTTCCAGTTAATGATCCTTAGTGAATTGTGGAGTTTTAATCGATAGTCCACATACTTTTAATACTGAGTAATTCCTTCTGTAACTTGAAGTCATTAGACCGTCGTAACAGGCAGTTTTTGTTTTGCCTATTTAATACCATATTATCTTGGCATGATTCTACCTTTATTGGAATAGTAGGGAAATTTATTCGTGTAACTTAAAATGGAAGCAATTGGTGGAAGATGGTGTTAACCTCAGTTGTATGGTTTTCTTACCTGCAGTTATTGTATTAGTACACAAAAATGTCAATAGATCGGGCAAATTAGCTTATATTGTGCATTATAAGATTGCTGAGTTAAATCAAGAAAATGAACCTTAGGAATTGCAATAGGGTGTAATTCATTTATGTGCAGAACAGAAAGTAGAATAAAAAAATAAAATAATAGAAGATTAGAAGAAAGATAAATTATAAACAATTTTATAAAGAAAATACTGATGTCTGGAAAAGTTCCAAATAGTAACGAGAAAATACTTGTGAACATTTTTAAAGTGAGTTGATACCTTCCACCAATGGCCTCAATTGATGCTCCTTTTTAAAAATTTTTAATTATTATTTTTTTATTATTTGTTTACTTTGTTTCTCTTAATTATATTTTTTTATATTGTATTATTTTCTAAGCATTTAATATGTTTATAAAATATTTAACTTTGTTAATTTAATATGTATAACTAATTAATGTAATACTTATAACCATTATGTGGCTCCTTTCAATCTATTTAAAGAAGTAAGTTTCATTATATTTAATAATTTTCAACATAAAAGTTTGAAAAGGTAATTTAAATTATAGCTGGTAATTCCTCAAGTTTTTGTAATTAATAAATTAACTATTTTGATTTGTTGTGGTTTTGTCATTTACTACTCGGTGAAAGGATTGTTACTGTTTAGAAATAAACTATGCATGTATATATTCTCAATTTTATTATAGACAGTGACACTTTTGGTTATAAATGTATTATAGCGTGCCTTTTTTATTTATGCTGTTTACTTGCAAATGGTGTAATAGTTTTGAGTTTGTAGTATTTCCATAATAGTATTATTCAAATTTTCAGTTACATATTAAAATTTTTCATAATACTAAAAACTACTTTTATTTCCTGGTCTAAAATGATAAATTGTTGTACTTAGTTAGTTAAGCTATTTTATAACCTTTATTTTGTTTCAGAAGAAAATGTGCTAAGATATCAAATTTGTTTATTGATTTCTTTGCTGTCAGATATATATGTTAATTTAATTTTTTAAATAACAGCTGATTGATTGATTAATTGAAGGGTGTGTTGTATGCATGCTGTTCTAAACATGTATGAATTGTTTGTGATTAGGTACATTAATAATTTGATTTGTTTTTCAGATAGATGTCCTGGATTTTATCAAATCATTGGCCCTTTATATAATTCCTTCTGCTTACCTTCATTCCTTCTGACTCTCTTCTTTGTTTTAATTTACCTTTCTCTATTTCTAACTGAAGTACTGTAACATCAGCACCAACAATTTATAGCCAGTTATTTACTTTACATGAATTTTTGTCGAACTTTTTTAAATTTTGAAATGTCTTTTTACAAATTGTTTCTAGTTCATGATTGTTTTTATTGCAGGACGAATGGTGTCAAAAGAGCTTTAGATCCACAAGAGGATGATTCTTTTCCTCCACCAGAGAAGAAACAAAAGCAATCTCAAAGTCGGAAGCAAGGCTCCCAGTCCCCTGATTGTGTTTCATCTCAATCAGGCACCAAAGAAGATGGTCCTAATTTCATGCAAAACCTGAATGCTGGTTTTATTGGCTTGTTACATACTTTCCAATACTTAAAAGTATATGAACTGCTTAGGGCTGCTTGTGTTTCTAGGATGTGGAACTTTGTTGCGTCTCACACTTCCCTGGTATGTATTTAAAATTAACGGTAATGAAGTTAGCAATAATAAATTAATTTCTTTCTAGTTCATTTGACACTTTTATTTGAGGTGTGGAATTACAAAACCAGCTAAGTCCAATTTCCAATTGTTTTTGTTTTTTTAAGAATATTTTTTCAACTAGACTATCTATAGGTGAAAGGTTCTCTAAAAAAAAAATGTAGTTTTTTTTCTTTCTCAATTTTCATTGAAACCAGCCATACAAAATAACAATTCTCCTTCCTATTCCAGTCTGACCTTTACCTTTACTGACCAGCTATGAAAAATTAAAAAAAAAATGAACTTATCTGGTTTTGGAATTCTAAGCTTCATTTTTCTTGAAATGCCTCTTGAATGCCAACTGTGAACTCCTGTTTTTCTTCCCCTTTTCTGCCTCATTTTAACTAAGCTGTTTGAAAAATATCTTTATCTTGACCTTGTAAACAAATAGTTCTCATTTGACTTCCATTCATGGTGATTTTGTATGCTCTAAAGTGTTAAGTAATTTCAGATGGTTTTTTTTTTTTTTTTTTTTTTTTTTTTTTTTTTTTTTTTTTTTTTTTTTTTTTTTTTTTCACTTTACCCATTCACAATTAATATGTTTTAATTAATAAGTTCTCAAAAAAAAATTAGTGACTGAAATAATTGACAAATTATCTAATTTTCATTGTTAATCTATATGTTCATTGAGTAAGAAGAAAATAACCTCAGAAATTTCTCAAAGTTTTTCTATCCATTTCTTTTTCATGCACACGCAAAGAGAAAGTAGTAATTGGGCAGAAATATGTCATTAAGTTGTTCATTTATTTGTATTTGTTATATTGTTATTTGATTCAAATTTAGTGGTGAATTCTCTATGGTTCAACCAAACATTGTTTTTACCTCTGTAGTTTTATCAGAGAGTTCTGCCATGAAAATTTTCATTTTGTTTTTTTATTTTATATATTAATAATAGAGATCCTACTTATTGGATTTTGCAAAAATTTTAAATTAAAATAAATATTGATTGTATCTACCTTTCATTCATACATTTTTACGTATTTCTTATAGTAAACCCTAAAGAAGTTTTGTTTGACATTCAGTTTTTCTTTCTTATAGTTAAAATATTAAAATGAAAATTGTGGGCAACCAAGGATACAAGCCCCAAAAGCCAGTGAAGGATTCTGGTTTCAGATCTGTCAGGATCTAACAATTTAAATATTTTTAAAATTGCAGAAGATTATTCTACCATTGTTGTCCTTTTTGAAAATTGAATTAGTTATTACATTTTTTACAAAGGGCACTCTTCCCGTTTAATCCTTCGGATTATGACCATTTTGGTCCTTATCAAACATATTCGACGGGAAGTTGGAGACAGTCTCTCAACCCTATCTGCCCCTTCCCGAAAAGAAATGAACAACATGAAATTGCTTGTTTTATTGATTTTTTGATGTGAAAATCTTCAAACCCAAAGAAACTAAATTAATTCATGAACAAAATGTAATCTGTTACATGCCTTTAGTGAAGTTACCACTATTTTGAAATTACCACTATTTTGATGATGTATTTGATAAGTATTAATTATTTAGCATATCTTATTATTATTTGTTTGTTTATTTATTTATTTGTATTTATTTCTTTACTATTTTTTCACATTTCTCATCTATCATTTGTAAAAAAAGCTGAAAGTATTCTATTTTTCATTAAAATTTTGTTTATTTTTTCAGTGGGAGACAGTCAGGATGAAAAATTCTAAGGTACGTGATTGGAATGGCTTTGGGCGAACTTTGTTGAAGCATGGGACAAGGACACTGGACTTACGAAAGATGATCGTCCCAGACACCATAGATGAACAGGCCCAGATGTGGGAAGAACTTTGTCAAGCAGTTAAGAATGTCAAAAGTTTGACCAAAGTTGACATGGGCCGATGTAGCCCTGCTGCTCTCTCATTAATGGCAGAAGCAATGCCTCAGTTGAAGTCTCTTGTTTCTCTTGCTATTAGGTAGGAATCAAGTTTCTTATAATTGTTTAAAGAAATCGTTTATTTATGTCTCTATTAAACATGTAAACTTAACTTATTTTCCTATTGTAAGAGTAGCTTATGTTTTTTTATAGCAATAGCCTAACTTCTTTGGTATCTAATTTGCTAGACTGGAAATTGTAATTATTTTATTTGTTTGATATAGCATGTTTCTATAATAATGTCACATTTTTCTGTAATTGTGAGATACTGGGTTTTATGTTATAGAATGTAACTACCCAAATAACATTTGCAAGCTTTTAATATTTTAAGCATGATAATTAAGCCTTCCTTATTGTATTACCAGATGCAAGTTTTATAGGTAAAAGACTGTATATCTCTGTGAGAATCTATCAAGATTATATCCAGAGGATTGGGAGTACTAGAGGTTGAATTTAATTTAAAGAACTGGTTAGGCTACACGGGATAATGACTCCTATTTGCCAATTATGTCTCATTACAGAATAAGGAAGGAGATAATTCCAAGTTAACTCTTTGCTCAACATTAAAAGTTTATGATAATAAGGATTACTATTTGATAGTAAACAAATACCTACATATTATGTAAGTCGGCTAAAGAAAGAATAACTGATAAGGAGCTCACTCATTAGAACTTGCCTCCTAGTCAAGAATGTTATTTATTATAAGAGAAGTAGAGTTCCTAACTGCTCCTACTCTCCCAATATTAAACTATCAAACTATGTATAATGTCCTCTTGTTCTCCATAAACGTATCGCTTTAACTAGGTTACCGGTAAAACATGTTTTATGTTAATATATCTATAGATCTATTCTATTATATAAAAGTAGAAGCCATTTTTCATTTTTGTTCCCTAACCATGAAAACTACTAATAATCTGTACCTAATTTTGACTACGGATTCTTTATAGTTCAAGGAAGGTTTAGAAATAATAAAATTTACATATTGTCAATTAGATTGTTGTTAAAAAAGTGATAAATATGTTTTTCACTGTGAAGTTGTAAAATTGACCTCTAGGTGGCGAGCACCATTCAAGAGAGGTTACAAAGTCGATTAAAATGTTATAAAAAAGCTATAAATATGTGGTGTGACGTTTGCGTCCTAGTGATGTTTAAAAATGAAACAATAATAGCTCTATTCTGCAACAGAGTTTGCAGTAGTAAAACTATTGAATCCATGTGCACTAAATTTTTACTACATCATCTTCATAGTTTTAGGAAGGTTTAGCAATATTAAAAATTTAAATATTCAATGTTGAGTGGCAGAAACAAGGTTTGTAACACTGCCGAGTACTTTAATGGTTAAAAATTATAATACAGCCAGATGATATCAATAAAATTATTTCTCTCATATAAAAATTATTACCAAATCAAAATATCGATTCCTCTTTGATATGGTGTGCCATATGAAAATATGAATCGTAGGCCTTTAGTTGTTAGCACTGACTATGCGAAAATCCATTTCGAGTTTCTTGATAGTCTCTGTCCTTCTGGATTACATACTCTTTAACCAAATAATCTGTACAATTGTAATTTAAAAATTACTGCTATGTGTAAAAACATCATTGAAGAAATAATGGTCAATCTCATACTTCAATACAAAATTTTATTGATAAGCAAATAAAACTTCAATTATTAGTTAAAATTATCAATGTTCTTTTCTTATGAGAGCGGGTGTGGCCGCGATGGGGGATGAGAGTATTATTTAAAAGGACAAGCCATTTTTCGTTTGTAATCACTAACAGCGAAAACTACTGAACCAATCTGTACTAAATTTAAACCACTTCATCATCATAGTTCAAGGAAGGTTTAGCAATAATACAATTTAAAGATTTGCAATTATGTTGCTATAAAAAAGTGGTAAGTATATGGTGCACAGTGAAGTTAGATACTGGACCAATAGTTTGCGAGCACCATTAGAGAGTTACAAAGGTACGGTGTTATTTAGAGCTAGAAATTTACTTATTAAGATGATAAAATTTACTCATTTTCTATTAAATTGTTATTAAAAAAAGCTATAAATATATGGAGCCGCAAGTTTAAAAATCGACCGATATATGGCCAATCTGCTACAGAGTTTGCAATGGTAAAACTATTAAACGCAGCTGTATCAAATTTTACTACAACTCAGCTGTATCAAATTTTAACTACAACATCTTCACAATTCTTGGAAGGTTTAATATAATAAATTTTACTACAATAATAATTAAAATGCCTAGTTTAGAGTGCCAGAAATGAGGTTTTCTAAACTTTCCTGTACTTTTATGTCTAGAAATCAAAATCCAACCAGATGGATCGATAAAAATTATTTTTGTCAAATTGGATGACTAATCATGCTTTTACTTACTCTTCAAACATCTAATCAATGCAATTTTAACCATATTAAAGATCAATACCATATCATTGAAAAAATAAAGCTATATTCCTTACTTCAATACAAGATTTTTATCGATAAAATAATGAAATTTAATTATTAATTTAAATAATCTAAGTTCCTTATTTATGAGAGCGGAAGTAGCCATGACAGGGTATGCTAGTTTAATATAATTTTACTTTACTGTTAATTGGTATTTTATATTAAATAATAACAAGTTATTAGCTATGAGTAAAGCCTGGATTTTCGTGCAACAAAAATTCTGAAATGTGCAATGAAAACTTGAAATTGTGCAAAATCGTGTAACAAAACTTAAAATCATGCAAAATAAAATGCAAATAATAAAAAAGGTTGAACAAATAATTCGCTAGATACAATTCTTTCCAAAAAGTTGTTTTTATTTTAAAATTTATTGATCCTGTCCTTAGTAAGGGAATAGTTAAATAATCATTGTCTAAAATACAATAAGAACAAATCGCATTTCTTTATTGTACGTGGTATACATAAGCATAAGCAGTATGTACATATTACTTAAGAGTATAAATATGTATGTTAGGAATGAGAGGCCAAATTTCTTGGAAGTTGGGAACCCGAGTTCCCTAGCTAAAGTCAATCTAAAGTTGTTCTTAAAATTGTTACTTTTCCAAAAATACGAAAGCGTTGTGCATTCAGGATTTGAATGCAGGAATTTTGTGTATTCAAACTGCAGAATGTGCAATTTTATGCATTCAAACTGCAGAATGTGTAATTTAATGCATTCAAACTGTAGAATGTGCAATCTTATGCATTCAAATTGTTGAATGTGCAATTTTATGCATTCAAATTGCAGAATGTGCAATTTTATGCAGTAACCCCCAAAACGTGCAATATTAAACTAAGGTAAATTTGGCCAAAACGTCCTAATTTGTATAAATAATTTGTCTCTGGCTGATTACGAACTTGCAACAAAAAGATGCAATTGCACGAGAATCTGGGCTCTAGCAATGAGTCAAAGGACTCAAATGTGTTGCAAAGCAGGTGGCTTCAGTTGGCAGTGTAAACATTATTTTGATTAAAATTTAATTTGTCCAATTTACTTACTTTAAAAATGTTAATTGTGAGACGATTCATATATGGTTCGGTATTTTTAAATTTGTGCTATAGATGTTTCATTTCTTATTTGCTGATCTATGTCTTATTAACTTGGTTACTGAGTTTATATTCTTGTATAGTTTGAAATTCCCATATTTTTAGTTATTTTCATCATTTTAACATTGATTTGTTCAATATTTGTAATTTTACATGCAGCTGGAAAGAAAGAAATTCTTCTGGATCGCAGCGTAGAAGGTAAGGAAGATGTAGGATAAAAAAATAAAAATAAAAATAACTAAGCAAGGGAAATTTTATCTATAATGAGAAGATTTTTTGATAGAATAGTTTTGACGTTTAAAAACAGAAAGTCCACATTGCTTTGTATAATAATTATATATTAATTGAAGAGGGATTGATTATATAAATGCTCTTTGTTATTTTAAAAGGTATGTAAGTTTTTTTGAACTGTTATCCGGATACTCGTTGGTTTCAAGTTGTTTATATTGTCTATAATGTTTTAAAATTGTATTTTTATTATAACATTTGAAATTATGACATTTTTCCCGTATAATATTTATTGGTTTATTGCAAATTAGTCTTTTTTATATTCATAATTATCTTTTGAGTGCTGAAAAACTTTCCATTACTGTAGATTCTAGTATTAATCCCAATAATAATATAATAGTGAGTAATTCAAACCTGCTTGATTTTATATTCTTTTTAATAAGTATTTTGCAATTTTAGGGCTAATGAGCTCGACTTGGCGCCCTTTACTAAGTTAACAAACCTCACAGAGCTGAAGCTGAAGGCTGCCCAGAATGGCATTGAACTTAAAAACTTTGAATGCCTCAAGGAACTTAAGAATCTAACTTCACTGGTATGTTGTATTTTGTCAAATAATATTATCATATAATGTATTATTATACATTTACGTTAATTTTTATTTCTTGATTTTATGTTACAATGTTGGTGTAACTATCTTTTGTTGAATATTTAACCCCTATGATCACTAACAAAGGAGTGGAATGATAAAATTGGTCAATCATAAAGTCATTACTCTGTAGTCTATACTCCTGATCCGAAGTTAGTGAATGAGGTTGGGCTTAAATTTATCAATTAGCTCATTTCAGTGGGCATATCTGGAACGTAAGGCCCGAAGTTTTTGAGTCAATGAGACTGAAAGTGTTTATGTATTAAGATTCATTAGTTGATTTAAATTTAAGAGTGTCTGTTTTGGTGAACCATGCTTGATGGTATAGAAGAATTAAACCTCATTGGTGAGGAAGGTTTAGTCAGTCACACTTTAAGCATGATGGTCTGACAGCTGTCAGTTACACCTTTCTTTGCTTTAATTATGATAAAAAAATCCCAAAGAATTTGGTATCTTCTGTTGGCAGTTGAGTGATAATACTGGTTTTTATATGTGACAAAAGAAAATTATTAAAATGCTGAGTAGTCAACACAGGGTGTCTACTAGTCGGGACATTTGGGAATGTATGTAATATATATTTATATATATTCCCTATTTATATGTATTACATACATATATGTATGTAATATATATATTCGATATATGTAATATATATGCCGGGAATTTTGATAGCTGAAATTGGTAGACACCATGCAACACACACTAACTTCTCTCGCAATGTCCCCAGTAGGTTTGCTAGGGTTTTCTTCTACCAAAGCCCTCTGGTTGTCATGATCAACAACAGAAGGCCTACTGCAACCTCCCTTGTCAAAATATGCATTATTTTTACATCAACTCAATAAATATATTAATTGTTTGAAGACCTGCAAACGGGGCAGAAACTTAAGCAACCTAAGAAATTAGTATAAGAGGTTTTATTTTTTAATTGAACTAACTAAACAAAAAAGATAATTATTTTGTTTTACTTTAGGCACTGACAACAGTGAAGAACCTTGATGGTATAGAGGAGTATCTACCTACTGGCTTGGTATCCCTGGAGTTGGGCGAGTGCAGCACCCTGTCCCCTGAGATGGCGACACAGACCCTACCTAAATTGACCAACCTTGTGAGGCTGAGGCTGGAAAAGGGCCAGAACGACTGCCCTACTATAGCCCTCCTCAATGCTATAGCTGGCCTACCTAATCTGGTACAACTTGAGCTCATCAATTTTGATGTAAAGCCTGGTTTTGACAAGGCTTTGGCAAAGTGTACCAACATACAGACACTTCTTATCATCCCTACCTACGTAACCCAGGTATTTAAACCGTTTATTGTAATTGTTGATTGTGTTATGGTTAGTTCTATTTTGAAAGAGAGCATCTAAATTAACTATTTTAAACGAGTGCCATTAAAAAAAAAATTGTATTTTAGGGGTTGGTTGCTGCATGATAGCACTCTTTACTATGCTAGGAGTTAGTAGTGATTTACTCTTTATTTATTTATCTAGAGTTTTTTATATGTTGGTACTGCACTATTGTCCTTTAGAATATATATGTATTTATATATATATGGAGGTATAAGGGTGATCCTCAAACTATAGGCAATTTTTATGTCCACATGGGATATGCTCCAAAATAAATAATAAAATTATATGTTTGCTAATGTATATGCATTATATTTTATAAAAAACATCTTATAATGCATTTAACTATAGAATTTTCGGCATATTCATTTAACTAAAGTGCCAGTTGGTAATTGCCATGCATGGTTGTCTTGAAATTAATATTCACAATATTAGGTTGTCCTTCAAACACTTACTACCAATTATCAAACAATAATTATCTTTTTATAGTAGAAGGATGAAATTTGATTAAATGATTATGGTAATTATGGTCTTGCCTAAATTCTGATTGAGACTTTTCAGTACATTGTCCTTCATTATATTGTAATTACCACGCATAAGAGCATAAAAGTTTAAAACGGTACATCATAAAAGTTAAGTAAGAGGGGAAGATCTTCCTAACAGTGTTTGACAAGTGGCAGCCCTACTACAGGGTGCCACTGCTAGTCAGTAATTTTGGGAATATGTCGGGAATTTCGTGTGGTCGGGAATAAGTCAGGAATTTACAGAAAGTTTGCAAAAGTCGGGGAAAAGTCGTTAATGCTAAAATTTTCAGACTTTTTTTAGTTTTTGCTCAGTATGTCAGTTAAGGAAGCGTTTGATCGGTATAGTCACTCTAGACACTTTTAAAGTAAACTAAATTTGCTACAATTTGAGATCAGTGTGAGCTCTATATAGCCATTGGTTCCCAAGATAAGGAGAGGGATATTTTCTTCAAAAATAGACCATTTTTTTCCAAAATAGTGATGTTTTTTCAATATGGTCACTTATTTTGTGAAATATCTTATAAAATGCGCATCCCACGTCAAATATTATGAAGTTGTAGAAAATATAATTAACTTTCATTTGAAACCAGACTGGTACCTGAGGGCCCAGCGATTCTCTCAAATATGGCAGATAACAAAAAAATAGTCATAAGTGGGTTCTGGGGAAAAATACTGTTCGTGCGTCTTTTTATGGTTTATTTATCAAGCGATCAAAATTTATTTATTTTTGTTATTGTTAAATAACTGATTAATAAAAAAGAAATAGAAAATGTACCCATCGGGAATCACGCCATCATTGAACACTGTTTTATATACCTACATAGTAAAATGCTTGATCAAATAACTCGGAATCTGTTACTTTTAGTACATTTAGTGTTCTTTTTATTATTAAAACAACTCAAATTAGCAAAACAATTGATCCTACATATTTTTTCTCTGGTCTATAGTTTTAAAGCTGTAGGGGAGGGGAAGATTGACGAGATAGGCTAGCTTGGGTGAGTCGCACTACTCCGCGAAAACATGTTTGTCTGTACTTTTTTTACTCAAACTCTAAAACTATTTGTCTGATTGAAATTTTATTTTTTTTTGTCCAAACGCTGGTTAAATTCACTATCTATATATGAAATTTTCTGTAAAACACCCATGCCATCACACTGAGAACCCTTTATAGTTATAGTTTAGTCCAGTCAATAACCATGTTGTGGAGTGCATGAAATATACCGTAATTTCTGACTTTAGGGCTTTGTTAGGAGTCATTATAAGGTAAATAAACTTAAAGTCCCCATCCCTGGGGGTGAGCATACTATCCAGAGGGGAGAAGGTCCCATTTTTGGGTTTTCCGATAATATCTCGGAAATGGGGGACTCTAGAAAAATATAATTGGAATAAAAACTAAAGCTAATTAAATTTCCCACAAAATTGTTTGCATACGTATTTGTCATACTTTTAACGGTTTTTGAGATACACGTTATTTTGGGAAAATATCATTTTCACCTCTTTTTGTCAAACGTTTGCTTCTAGTGCCTGCCACGACCATTTCTCAGGAAAAAAGTCATAAGCAAAGTAATAGAGCATTAAATTTACTTTAATTTTATGTATCCCTTTGCTACTTTATTTTTTAACTGGATCTATAGTTAAATCAATCAATAATAACGAAAATACTACTGGTACTGGTGTACTAGGTAATTATAATTAAAAAGTTAATAATAAAGAGAAATAATCATTCAAAGTTCATCATCTACACATTAAAGCAAACCAAAATTTCCACAAATTTGGTTCTATTCATTTTTTTGCACAGTAAATTGGTTTAGAGATGTGGGGAAGGAAATAAACAATATTTTGTTGAAAACTGTCAAACGTCACAATTACTTTTTAACAATATTACATTAAAATCAGTTCAGAGGTTTGGCCACCACAAGTTGCGGTAAGTAGCACACCGCGAAAACACGTTTGTCGGCACTCTTTTGGCTATAACTCCAGAACTGTTTGTCCGATCCAAAACTTCTTCATTTCATCTGAAAGCTGGTCAAATTTGCTATGAGACCTCTTATTTGAAATATGTTTTAAATCCCATGAAATATACCCACTCCAGCTCGCTGAGAATCCCATACTGTTGTGAAAACCACTTTTTTGTGGCACAGTTCCCTTAGATAGTTTCGGAGTTATAGCCAGAAATATACTGGAAAAAAAAAATTCACAAGAATATGGGGTTGGTTCTCTGCATGCTGGCGTAGGTATACCCAGGTGTATACATGGGACTTGATCAAAATTTCATATATGAGGTCTCATAGTAAATTTAACCAGCTTTCAGATGGCAAAAGAGAAATCTCTGATCGGACACATATTTTTGGAGTAATTTTATCTGACAACCTCGTGTAACCTCATAACTATTTCAAAACCAAATGGCAGTACTCTACATTAATGTGTTTCTGTGATATGTTAAGTAGCAAAATATGCATTGATTTGTTTGTTTGGATTATTATTGCAACAGCTTTAAAATATCGATTGACGAGAATTTCCAGAAATATTTTTGAAAAAATCGGGAATTTCTAGAAACATTCTTGAAAAAGTCGGGAATTTTGATAGCTAAAATTGGTAGACACCATGTACTAGTATAGCAAACTTCTTCAAGATGGCAACCATTAGTAACAATTACATTTTCAATGGAAAAGGATAGTTAACACGTGCATACCTTTTAAAATGTAATCACCATGGATGCTTTTATCTTAAGTAGTTATCAATCAATTATATTCAAATTATCTCATCACATAAATTTTGAATTCTTTATCAATAATATACTGCGATCATTGAGGTAATTGACTTGGAATTATGAAATTTCATTCCATGGCAGGAAACATAAAATTATTATGAGTTTTTAAAGTCCAAGGTAATTTTGTTTTCCCATGTAAATACTGATTTTGTGACTAAAAAACAGTTTTGTTTCGGCAAAACACGTTATTGATACCTCAATCAACAATGGTGACAAAAAGAAATTTTTTCATAAATTTTTGGATAAGGCGATTTTTTGTAAATTATGCAGCTGAAAGTTGCCCTTAGTTTGAGAATCACCCATTATATATTTAAATTTAAAATTTGAAATCACGTTTACTATCAAATGATGTAATTATTTTTATATCACAAGATACTTATGGATTAATTGGTGATATGCAGAGTTAAGCAAAATGTAATCTTACAAGGGGACTTTTGGAGTTGTAACTCACAGATTTGAATGCCGATTTTTGTGTGGGTAGTAGGGACCTATAATAGTGCAAAACTAGAGTTATAGCCGCCAATGGGCATTAGGAGCCGAGAAAAAAAAAAAAATGAAAATCACGTTTTATTTTTTTTCTCAGGTCTCAGTCAAGATAGAGAAATGATTCTTTCACTTTTAATTGCAGTTATGTATGATATTTTCAATAACAATACTTTCGTTGTTCTCAAAACACTACCCGGCTTTAGAGTGCTCAAAAACTCCAAAAAAATGACAAAATTCCAAGGAAATCCGCTGTAAATCAGTGGAAACTTTTTTTTCATGAACAACTGACCTCAAATCTCGATTTAACGTACCGTAAAACCCTTATATGCGAAATTTTATTTTTATAAAAAAAATATTGATTTTTTACCCCTTTCGAGGAGGTTAAAATTTTGAAGTTGAGATTTCATCAACAATTTCTAAAGGTCATAACAACTGCTGTGTTCAAACGATTACAATAGTAATAGCATCACAAGAGTCAGCATACATTCTGCTTTTTATCCATGCATATAACATTGGACTTACTCCAGATTTTAGTGGACAAAAACTGATGTGAATGAAAAAATCCGAAGTCAGCTATAACTTGAGATATTTCAATAAGAGGAAATCCTGTGACCTGCGGATTTGGGCTAAACTATGCAGGTTTACGGTTTCTAGATGACCTTAAAATTTGGTCTTAATCGGTGGCGAAATATGTGAGATAGCGCAAATTATTTACATTTTTTCAGAAATTGACAGCCCCTTGCGTTCTAAAATCCTATAAAATTTTAAAGGTAAAGAAAAAATGTTTTTTGATTTCGACAAAATTTAGTTTCTACATGTTTTTAGAGATGAGGGATCTGAAAATAATATCAGTTTTTAGTTTAAAAATTTTTCTCACCTATATTATATAAATAAGACGTTTTAAAATGGTAAATTTCTATTATTATTTTAATTTTTACCCAATAAATTTCAAATAAGACCATTTAAAAAAATATGCATATTTTTAACCAAAACCTGATATTATTTTCAGATTCCTCATAGAAAAGTCTACTATAATAATAACTTAAATGTACAGTGTTAAGTAGCAGAAACGAGGTTTGTAACACTGTTACGTAAAACTGTAACCTTTAATCTGCTACTATTGCACTTATTAGGGGGTTGCAGATGACGTAACAGGGTAATTGGAAATTAAATTTTTAAATGTTAATGTAAGAGTTGGTCATCCAGACGGACAGAGACCATTTTAAAACGTCTTATTTATATAATATAGGTGAGAAAAATTTTTAAACTAAAAATTGATATTATTTTCAGATTCCTCATCTCAAAAAACATGTAGAAACTTTAGAAATTGTTGATGAAATATCAACTTCAAAATTTTAACCTCCTCGAAAGGGGTAAAAAATCAATATTTTTTTATAAAAATAAAATTTCGCATATAAGGGTTTTATGGTGCGTTAAATCGAGATTTGAGGTCAGTTGTTCATGAAAAAAAGTTTCCACTGATTTACAGCGGATTTCCTTGGAATTTTGTCATGTTTTTGGCGTTTTTGAGCACTCTAAAGCCGGGTAGTGTTTTGAGAACAACGAAAGTATTGTTATTGAAAATATCATACTTAACGGCAATTAAAAGTGAAAGAATCATTGCTCTATCTTGACTGAGACCTGAGAAAAAATAGAACCTGATTTTCATATTTTATTTTTTTTCTCAGCTCCTAATGCCCATTGGCGGCTATAACTCTAGTTTTGCACTATTATAGGTCTCTACTACCCACTCACAAATTGGCATTCAAATCTGTGAGTTACAACTCCAAACGTCCCCTTGTTAGCTAAATATTAATCATAACTAATTTCTTGGAATCGATTATCCAATTTAATCATGGTTAAATCTTACAGTGTTTTTTTTAGTGAACTGATTATTTGACTCATAGATTGACTGATTCTTATGGCGGAATCATAATTAAATTAGGTGATTGATTCCAAGATATTAGTTATGATTAATATATACATCTGATTGAATTTTTACCAACTCTGGTAGTATGCATCATCATAAACTTGAACATAAGTGATTAAAATGTTTACAACTTATATTTTAAAATATAATATGAAAGTATTAATCAAATGAAATTATATGGTTTACAATTAAGTTAAATAAAACTTTTTGATAGAATCATGAATATTAAGTATTCACATTAAATATACTGTTTTTAAAATACATTTTATAAAAGTAAAATAAATTTTAATTACATAATGTAGAATAACTTTTTAGGTAAAGATTTTGTTAAGGTGGAAAAAAAAAATTATCTGAAATCTGATTAACTATCTGAACAAAGTGCTGTTTGTCACTATTGTTAGTGATCTTAACGTCTGTTATAAATTTTTCATTAAAATAATTAATCCATTAGTTAACATCCTCTGGAATTGTTTACAGCAATTACTGAATCATTTGCTGCCTTGCTATTATTGAAAGTTATCTATAGAATTATATATGTAAAAGCTATACTATTAAAATTTTTAGTAGTATGCTCTTTAATTAAATTGATCCGAAATAATTTATTATTATGAAGTTTTATTGAAAATGGATTTTAATATATCGCTTATCTAGTGGAACAAAGATGCAACTGTAAAAAAAAAAAATTTTACAGGCAAAGCGAGAAACTGAAATGACTTACTTTCAATCAAATTTACTGGTATAATTAACATTCATATAAACTTGTGGATTGACCAGACTACAGTTCCATCAATGTTTCTACCGATGTATTTATAAGCTTTTGGCAGTTACTTTGTTGTTCCACCAAATGAGTGATATATTAATCCAAAACAAAATAAGTTCTAAGGCTGAAGCAAGCTAAATTTTCTGTGTCTTCTGATGTAATTAAAAGCTTTTTTATTGCTTTGCTTTATACTTTTCATTTAATGCTTTACTTCCTTAATCATTTTATTTTAAGCTTTAGCATTCACCACTCTAAAATGCTATAAAAAAATAAATAATCTGAGGTCTCATGGTTGTGGTTGTTAACCTTAATAAATTACATTGAAATGATTTTTATTCGATTATTTATAAAGTTTATTTTTTAGAATAGCTAGTTCAAATCGAAATTATTTAGATAAGAATTTATTTTCAATTATAAAATTATTTTAATTTATTATTCACAAAATTTATATGTTACCTCTTATGTTTAAATGTTTTATTTATTTAATAGTATTTTTTAGTATTAATTACAAACAGAATTTTATTTATTTTTCACTATTTGTTGAGCCATTTTTAATCGACATTGAGTAAATTTATTTCCCTTTGATTAATTTTTTAAAAATATTATATTAAGTGTTTAAAAAATAAAAAAATACTTTAAATAAATCCTTAATTTATTTTTATATGTATGTTTACACCCATGCACATCACACACACCCACATTAACATAAAAAATATTAAAATTGATTAAAAGTAATCCTTATTTTCCTGCCTCCTTGGCACATGAGTTTTAGATATTAGCGACCAGCTGTGGTAGTGTGTCAACCTTCTCATGTTACTTCTATTAATAGTTGCTCATGTTGCATGTTGTTATTGGCATTAAGAATAAAAATGCAGCAAAAACAGTGAGCTCATAAAAAGTTCACAGAAATATGGAATTGATACTTAAACTTCCTTATTATTTAAATATTTAAAGATCTTAATCATCCATTCATCAGAGGAATTTTATAAATAAATAAAAATAAATTTATCGACAATTTTAATTAATGAAATAGACAGAGATTAAAAATTTAGTTAATTTTGTTTTAATAATTTTAAATGCCCTTTTTTGTCTTAAGTAAAAATAATTATAAGTGAGAATTTATTGAAACCTTTAATGCATGAATGAATCTCGAAAAATGTCAGTTACTATGTAACTTGCCAAAAATAATGAGATAATGTTAGTTCCTTATTATCTAAGAGACACTTTGAACAGGTTTTTAAAGATTGTAAACATTTGTTATTTCAGAATTCTGCACTACTTATCCTCCACCTAAACATTTTTAATATTTACTAAGGAGATGAATTTGTCAGGGGTGCAGTCAAGGTTGAATAAACACAGCCAGTTTTTAAATGAAAAACTTATATTTTGGCGTGCCAACGTTTCGACCTGCCTTGCAGGTCTTCATCAGGGCTAAAATAACAAAAAAATGGATGTGACCAAGATGATACTAACATTAAAAAAAAAAAAAAAAAATAAATAATAAACATACTTTAAAAATGAAAAAGAAACAAGAAAAAAAAAAAAAAATTTTTTTTGGAGTTAACTAGATAATTGAATACAAAATAGTAGTGAAGTTTAGTCGAAGATACAGTTGTAATAGAGTAATTAAATAATTTAAACTGAATAATATAAATTCAATTTAAATTATTTAATTACTCTATTACAACTGTATGTTCGACTAAACTTCACTACTATTTTGTATTCAATTATCTAGTTAACTGCAAAAAAAATTTTTTTTTTTCTTGTTTCTTTTTCATTTTTAAATTATGTTTATTATTTATTTTTTTAATTTTTTTTAATGTTAGTATCATCTTGGTCACATCCAATTTTTTGTTATTTTAGCCCTGATGAAGACCTACCTGCAAGGCAGGTCGAAACGTTGGCATGCCAAAATATAAGTTTTTCATTTAAAAACTGGCTGTGTTTATTCAACCTTGACTGCACCCCTGACAAATTCATCTCCTTAGTAAAAACTCACAGTCAACAATACAACCATCATCATTTTTAATATTTGATTATAATTGTCTCATCGATTATAGGAACCTGTTTTAAATGACAATTAACCCTCTTATTAGTTAATATAAATTTTGCTTCCTTTTTTCTTTAATTTATGTAATGTGAATAAATACAGTGCGGTGTGTAAAAATTGAGAAATATTGCCATTTTAATTTTTGAATAATCAAGTTTTAATACTAATAACGAAGCATCATCACATAATCAATTTGAATTTAATTAAATAACTTTTGAAATGTTATTCAAGTCTAAATTGAATTGTTTGGTACTTTTTAAAGTTATTAAGTGTATTGAAATATTTTTATTGTCTGGCTATTTTAAATGTTAGAAATCAGTAGATAAGAAATGAGAGAGAAATTAGGAACCCAAAATTAAAAACACATCTTTTGAGTAAATATAAAAATGTTCTTATTCTCTTATTTATTTATTATTTATTTTTTTTTACATATTATCGAAAGCTCAATAGGTTATATTTTAAATTAATATACTAAATAATTAAAGATTACAATAAAAGCATCCATAACTACACATTTAATGGTTGTACTGATGCTTTCATTCTCCTGTAGTATTATGGTTCTTTGAAACCACAATTCAAGGAAGCATAGATTTCAGATTTGTGGTGATTGCTGATATCTCATAAATAATAAACAAACACCTAACAGTGTAAAAAACAATAGATCAATTTTATTGTTAATGGCTGACCACTATACATATATACTCTTCCTAAGACCAATTAATAACATCGCAGCAACTGATTCAATGCTTGTTCCTTTCAGAGGTTGTAGAACCATGTATTTCCTTTCTTGTTTATTTATATAGATTAAAATATTTCATATAAGTTTTTCTTAGCCTCATAATTAATTCTTCTATTGATTTATACCCTTAATGGTAAGTTATAAATAAAAAACAGCACATTCAAAGTTAAAACACTGTTCAAAACTAGTTATATTACATTTTTAAAACTTTATTTAAAATCATATTCTTGAAACCTAGATTAATTGTAACATAATCAAGGACATAAAGGTTTATAAACTTTGAACGTCTCATTTTTTTAATTTGAAACTGAGGTGATGGCCTTCTAAATCAATAACGATAGACATAAATTAAAAAGTTGCTTGAGTTGGGTCAAAAGGACTGTTAACAGTAAAAAAGAAAAGAAAAGGATAAAATTTGAGCATGTTAATTTTGTTTGGAATGCTTATTTATGTATTAAATAATTGTTGTTAATTTCTTGTGACTAATAACCCTTGTAACAGCACAACCATGCATGTTATTACTTTTATTTCCTCCCTATGTCTGCATGTGATAGAATGATATATGTTTTTTACTCCATTTTTTTTTTTAATTCATTGTTTTATAAACTATCCCACCAATTGATTCAGCACCTGAGTTGCGCTAACTTTAATCATAGCTAAAATTTAATCAAAGATATTTGACAACTAATTTCTTGGAATCAATTTCTAATTTAATCATGATTAAATCTTTCAGTAACTTTTTAGTGAACTAATTAATGCTTATTTGACTGAAAGATTTAATAATTATTAAATTAGATGATTGTTTCAAGGAAATTAGTTGTCAAATATCTTTGATTACAATTAAATATTATCCATTTAAAACTATGATCAAATTTTGCCCAACTCTAGTCAACATGTACTGATCCAATAATTAATTAAACAAATAACTGAATAGAAGTAATACTTTTTTGGATCTAATTAAATAAATAACTGAATGGAAGTAATAATTTTTTGGATCCTACTCTTTTCTTGATTGTCTTGAAGAAATCAAATCTGTACTTGGGATCTTTATGTCACAAAACAAAGTTATAACTTTGTTTAAAACTAATCTTTGCTTACTTCAGGAAAGATCTTATAATCTTTTATAGTTTTTTATAGTAGCACAATCCTTCAATAATCATAATTTTTCATCTTTTATTGTGAAGTTTTGACAAAACTATTCAGCCACTGCTAACCTTGTTTAAATAATCCACTCCCCAACTAGCTGATTGCTGTATATTTAGTTTAGTGAAAATTTTGATAATTTATACCTTCTGTTGTAGTGAAACTGTTGAGTCGATTCCAGCTTCCACTACAGTTAAATACCTCCTCGTAATGTTGCTTGAGATGGTTAAAGATTGTTTTTATTAAAAATAAAAACAATAATTAGTGCAGGACCTCTTAATTTTAATACGCTGCGTTCTTTTAGTATAAACTATTAATTTTTATAACTCACTTTAACGAAACATTTTTATCCTTGAAAATATAACAACTATAATTAATAAGGATCTTGGAATAAGTGGCGGTACTATCTCGATAAAACATTTTTATACAAGAGTCCAGTTAAATTTAAATACAGTTTTTAATTAATAAAACTAATCTTTACTTGCTATTTATTATCTCTTGAGAATATTTATACCTTTGAGTATCATTAATTGTAACTTATTTTATGTATAACTGTCTAAAATTTCAGTTACTGTAAATAGTAATAAAAAAACATATTACAGTTTACTAAGTATCTTGCTATCCCTCAAAATCCATGCTCTTAAATAATTCATAGCAGATGAACTACACAAATGAAAGAATAAGAGGGGAGGAGGCAACGAATACTTGCATTCAAGCATCGGACACCCTAATCCTAATAGTTTCTTCTATTACTCAGTTTCTAACTTAAATTTCTTTCCAATGATGCCTCTGAAGGTTAGCAATTTCTTCTTTGGATATCAGACTTGATTCAAATAATGGATTTGCATTAGTCCAAATAATTATGGATACACTTGTCTTAAGAGAGTCTATAAGGTTTAAACAATCTTGAGAAAAAAAAAAAAGAAAAAAAAAAAGATCTTTCCATAGTTGTTCTGTTTATTACCGTTTCCTTTTTTTAATTTTTAAGAAATCACACAGTACTTTTTTGGTAGGTAAATTCAATAAACATTATTTTGTTTTGCTTGTTAATTTTTTCAACTCAGAGAATAATAAAATAAAGTATTAAAATAACTACTGCTTGTCTTAACTGTGGAATATTGAGTTTAAAAAAAAAAAATAGGCTTAATAATCTGAGTCAAGTATATAGAAAAATCTAATGGTCCCTAAATATTTTTTTAGTTAACTTGTTTTTTGTTGTATTAATATTGAAATGTTAATAAGTTCAATGTGAAAATGAACATTTAAAAAGTAGAAACATGTGTATTAAAAAAAATTTAAATTACTAACTGTGATACTGCTTGTTGTTGCTGAGTTAACATTGTTTAAAATTTTGTTTTTCTTAAAATTTACCTTCCTTTCTTTCTTTTTTTCTGTTTACAGTCGGCAACTACAAACCATGTAGTTATGGGTGGTGTGGCCAAGTTAAGCCACTCGCTGAATTATTTTATCTGGGGGCTTACATTGGAGCTCCTCAAAGTTACAGATCTTTTTATAGGTAACGTAATCTTAAAATTGTACCTTAGTTTTTTTTTTATTTATTTATTTTTATTTTTTTCCCTAACAAAATGTAAGTCGGATGCAAAGTTTTTTGGTGTAGTATGATATTTATGAAAATATAAAATTGAAATATCTTATTAAATTTAATGTATTATTTAAATTAATTTTTTTTAAAAAATATTAATAGTTTGCTTTATTGTTCTAAGATATATTTAAGTTTTATTACACTGAGAGCAGAAAGTGGCCACCCTTTATTCCTTTTTTGGCCCACATTCGTTTAAATCTGATAAATGTTGCAGTCTTGTAGTTTAAAGTGGTCATCATGTAGTTAGTCCAGTTTAAAGTTATAGGACATGCTCAAGATAAAAATTCTAAATAAAAGGAACAGCCAGCATTACTAAAATCACTTTTAATCCAATTGGTTTTCTTAATGAAAGAATATATACATATCTCTAAGGCATTGTTTAGTTAAAAAGATGTGATATTAATTATGAACTGATTAGAAACCAAACTAACAGAAGCATGGTCACTTTTATTTTCTCATTGTCTTATTGCTGTAAGTTTCCTAAATAATGATTTTGGGCCTATGCCATATTTTTTATTATATAAAATTAAATGGGGAGATTATATATAAGTTAATTGCTGTTTATTTTTTACTTCATAACATAAATATTGATTTGATTGTGCAGTTAACTCATATCGCTCATTTGCTGCAACAACAACATAACTCAAAAATAACCTTTGGGGTTATGCTGAGCTTTTGACTGAGATTATGAACCATTCACGATGTAGTTTTAGTTGGTAAAACGTTATATTTGAGCTTGAACTATTCACTAAGAGAAAGCAGGATATTTCATCATTGTATGTCCTGAGATCGTCCTGTACTTAATTTACAAGACTGTCCTTCTGCAGAATTGAAGTTTTTAAGTTATGTCATTGTTGCAGCAAATGAGTGATATTTCTAATAGATAAGTGTTACTTTTAACATATGTATTATATTGAAAACTACTCAGTCAAAGAATGAGATATCTAACTGGTTTATAAATAATATCTTTCATTTTACCTCTAAATTCTGATATACTTGATTCTGGCTTTTATTTATTAATTATTATATCGATGATTTTGGTATTAAGTAAATGGAAATTTACTTTTAAATTAATTTTGTTTAGGGATCTTTTTTTTTTTTTTATTATTAGATTTCTTTGAATTATTTTGTTAGGTAGTTTCATTATTTCGGTAGGGAGTGTCAATATTGTCAAGTCTGTTAAAAACTGTTTTATTCTTTGGTAATTAAAAGTAATAGAAAAAATAAATAATTAATTATGTTGATATATTGCTATTTTTCAACTTTTTAAATTAAAACCAGTTCACTTTGTACTCACACAATATTTACATATATATATTTTATTTATTAAAAAAACTTTATTTTTTAGGACAAGTAGAAAATCAGAAAGGAAACAAACCACTAGTACCAAAGAAAGGTAGTGGAGACAGTATCCCTATTTTGAAGCCTGCTACTGATGGTGAACCAAAGGAGGGAGGTCAGCCTTCGCAAGTTGATATTCTTGCACTTCCCAATCTTCAGAGGGTACTCACAACTCTTTTACCACAAACTAAAATCAAGATCCTTAAAGTACCATTCTCTGCCACTTGGAGACAAACTGTTACAGATGCATAGAAAGAAACAAAGGAATGTGTGACGTGACATTAGAACTATTGTAAAATTAGAAATATTTTCTAAACAAGTGAAAAAAAAAAAGTGAAACTGCATGTCAAGTGAGAGCATTTTGTCGGTTCATCAAGATTGTAATGTTTTACACTTTTAATTAATAATTTTTTTAACCGCGTAATTGTATTAAGTGGTCTACTTTGTTTTCATTTTTCAAATCTAGCCTGTATCAATAATTTTATTTGTTTGTAATTATGCTACAAATGTGATGTCTGAACCTATTAAATCAGTTTTATCAAACTGTTCTATTTTTTAATGATCAATAATAAACTTTGTATGTTGTGTATCAACTGAATATTGCATGTGGAATTTGTCTTAGTGAAGATTGGGAATGTACAGGGAAGGAAGGAACAATGTGATCGATGTGACATGTGAACTTTTTTTATTAAATTTGTAAAAATTTTAGTCTGGACATAGGTCTTTTTTCTTTTAATGGCGAGGAGAACAATTTTTTCTCTTTGATGTTTCTTTTTTAAGTTAAATGTAATGTTATATTTTTTTTTTTCTTGAAATTATATTTATATAAATAGAAAGTGAGAGTATAAAGTATCCATTATTACTAATATTGTTTCCTATCATTGTTTTAAGTTACACCTTACAGATTCAGTTTTAGTTGGATAATTGTAAAAGTAGATATATTTGATTGTGTATAATTTTTAATAAAAAAAAAAAAAAAAAAAAGAATAAAGAAAAGAAAGTGATTTATTTGGCTAACTAAAACCCTTTGGAAAAAGAAACGTAGAAGAGTAAATTTATTTCTTTGTATGTTGTGACACTTGACACTTTAAATGCAATAATAGCTGGGTATGTATTTTACTATATTTATATATATATATATATGAATATATTTTCAATTTTTGTATATGGCTGGTCTATTTATGGTTATATTTAGATAATAGTCTTGTAAAGTATAATGTTAATAAAGTTTTTACATAAAAAAATATGAAGTAATTATGAAAATTTATGATTTTAATTTAAATACATTAAAAAGTAGAAGAAAGGTAATACTATGCAGAAGGTATGTAAAAAAAAAAAAAATAATAATAATAAATAAATAAAAATATAATAAAGTCGTGTATAAAAAGTATTGTACAGAATATTATGTTTATTTATTTTTTAACAATTGTTGACATTACCAGTTAAAGGAATAACTGATTTTATATTCCTTGAAAGTAGTACCTCATATAAAAAATATACTTTTTTTTTTATTTACATCAGTCATTTCAAAAATATATTGCCCCCTTTATCTTTTTTTTTCCTTTCCTTCTCAATTGCCTGTAATTCTGAAGATAAATAAGCCTGTTCAGTTGCTTCCACTAAATTTTTTTTCAGAAGAATCTGAAAAATATAATAATAAATAAATGATTAATGCCCACAATAAATATTTTGAAAATTGTTAAAAGTGAAGAAGGAAGATGAAGAAAGAAAACTGATTTACAATTTTCTGAAGTTGAAGATTTTTAAGCTGAAATACCTGCATTCTCCAGTCAAATGCATTGTCAAACCAGTTATATTAACAATAATTAACTGTGCTAAATTTAATTTTATATATTGATGGCTGTGTCAATCTAAGACCTAAAAACATTTTATAATGTAAGGCTACTTGATTCAGTGTAAAGATTTGATAGGCAGATATATAAACCAATATCTGCCTTCTCCAAGTGGCAGGCCTGGTATGCACTGGAACTGTGAACATTCAAATAATCCTTTAACTATGAACTACCAAAGATCTCATTAATAGGAAATTCATTGGAGTGTATGTAAAATATACACATAAGTGTATAATATATCGCCAAGCGATGTCCTATCTAAAAGGGATTTTCAATTTTATTCAGCTGAACAGTGTGAAAAGTTCTATGCTTTAAATTAAATAAGGTTATTAATAGTTGGGAGATAAATGGGACCATTAACACCCTCAAATTAAAGAAAACAACTTTTTTCAGGGGAAGCATTCATATTTTAAAATATTTAAATTTACTTTTTTTTATTTTATTTTATTTATTTATTTTTTTCTTCACAGAATGGCCCCTGGGACCACGCAAATATCATGAGAGCAGCACTTGTTCTTTGCTCTTCGCATGCTTCTTCTTTCACATGTTTTTCATGAACTCAGAATGCTTGAGTTTTTTCTCCTCAGTCCATGCGTGACCCCTCCCGGGATGTTTCCTCTCCACAAGAACCCTCGCCCCCTACCAGTGTCTTCCTGTACTCGTCCCTATCAAGGCAGTCCTGGTCTCCCAGGCCTATCTGGTTCAGATCATTTCTCAGTTGCCTAAGGTACCAAGTCGAGACTTTATAACCACGGATCTTCTCGAAGATCTGGTGGTTGAACCTTTCGTGGCTCATCCTCACCATGTGCTCATAAAACCTTAACCTCCTTATTCTGATGTCCGACTCCAGATCCATTGTATCCTTGTAAATTTCTTCATTCGATTTCAACCTGTAACCCTCTGGTGTTCTACTGGGCCCATGTATTCTTCTCAGGATCCTCCTCTCAATTTCCAGGAGCTTTTCTAGACTGGGGAGGCATGAGGTCTTTATTTCAGTTATTATTTATTTTTATTGATCTAAAATTGAAAAAAAAAATTAATTCCACATTTTAAAATCTTTTCGTTTTTTAACTTCATTGAATGTTTTTAATTCTAGGCCCCTCTAAACAATCTATCAAGTTATGATGTACTGCAGTTCACTGAGCCCTGCAAAGGGTTAAAATTTATATTTGAAAATGGATGATGAAAAATTATCCAAATTAAACTTTGTTGAAAAATTTTTTTATAGCATCAAAGGGAAGTCAAGAGAACGAGGTGCCAAAGCACAGTACCCAACCGGTTCTACATCATATACCATCTCTGATTTTTGACACATTGACTAACTTTAACATCTTCCACGACCATTTCAATAATTTACATAGTTAGCCTCTAATATGAGAGCTTACAATTGATAATGTGCTCAGCCAAATCCAGAAGACCAAAAAATTCAACTAATTAAATCAGAAGAGCGTTTTAATTAATTTCTAAAAGGACAACTATGGCGCAACATCTTTAGATCCTGGAAGATCTTGAAACAGTATCATTAAATGTCCTGTGAAAAGGATAGATTAGCTCTGAAAGTACTATCACTGAGACAGGAGTGGATAATAAGGAAGTATGTAGAATATACATCAGAAGAATCCTAAAAAGCTCCCAAAACAAATACTACAAGGGCGTCCCAGATGGGGAAAGGGGAAGAGGCAGGCCCAGGCTGCGATGGTTGGATGATGTGGAGGCTGACCTCCGATTCCTGGGTGTGTGAGCAGGAAATTGTTCTGTGTGGAGGAAGATTGTTGAGGCAAGGTCCTTCATGGACCATATTGCCGGAAGTGTTAGTTAGTAAATGTAGGAATTTATGGAGTTTGTAAAGCAGTAGAATGTAGGAATTTATGGAGTTTGTAAAGCAGTAGAATGTAGGAATTTATGGAGTTTGTAAAGCAGTAGAATGTAGGAATTTATGGAGTTTGTAAAGCAGTCCTGGGAACTAGAATTTAAATTGAGAAAACTAAAAGACTTCAAATTAGCTGGTTGTGTGAATTGCAATTATTGTAAAACTTATAAAAAATATAATGTTGAGAATAAGTTACAAGTTAAAATAATTAGCTTATAAAAACTAAAAAATATATTTAATAATACTAACTTCACGCTTTGCCGTATTCAACTGTTCACATAAAGACAAAGAGAAATAATCAGCTCCAGCCAAAAAAGATGCTTGAGTTGTAGAATTAACTAATTCTTCTATATATAAAAAGAGAGATTCTAGATTCTGAAAAATCAATTCATGACAACGCATGGTAGATTACATAAAAATAAAAATTTAAACAATATAATAGTTGAGGAAAATATTCACAGTGAACTTTTCTTTTTGTTCCTTCATTTCATTTCGGCATTCTATAATTGAATCAGATAATCTTTCCTCAGCAGAAATATCTCCTATAAGGCTGAGAAATTCTTCAATCAAAGATATATGCTTATTTAACAGATTTCTGTAAAGTAATAAATGCATACTTAAGGTATTCTTTATTCATGTTATCAGTTTTTTTTGTTTGCAAATCACAAGAACTATAGACAATAATTTCAAAGAATTTGACATACATGTAATTATTAGCTACATCAACATAAGCTGTGACTGCATGATGTAAAAACTGAGAGACAGCAGAAGCAGCAACACCTGATGATTGTTTTAATAAAAATTCGTGAGTCAATGCATCGGTTGATGTCTAAAAAATTAAAAACATTAGATCACCACATGAAACAATAAGTGTAATGATATTTGTATTTATAACTAAATACCTTTGCATACTTGGCAGTGTCAGAAGCACAATAAACTAATAGTATTTGTGGAACCAATCTGATTTTGGGAGAAAGCAACATAAAACACCCTCGAATTGGAGCCTGTAACTAAATGTTACACTTCTTGTCACATTTCTTAAAACAAGTAAATGCAATTTATTTTTAGGACACTTACTCTCCTGAATACATGTTCCAAAATCATCAGTTTGTGATTTAGCTAAAACAGCAAATGGAAAAAAAATCCAGTTACCATTTCATAATTATGTAATTTTAATGATAAATTAAACTAAAACAATAAGCAGTGTCACTCGATTATTTACCTATTCTTTTGTCTAGAAATACTCCTGACGTTAATTTTACTTATTCAAATGATAACCGGCTAATCACTCATCTCCCACAATCCCTATCGATGAAAATGTCGATGTTTATAAAGAAGGTTGTTTTGTGGTTACAACGTTGATAACAAGCACTTAGCTGGTTTTAGTTACTTTACCAGACCTACATTACTTGATTTCTTTCTATTAGGTAATGTTTTGAGCTTTAAGCATAAAAATGGGAAGAAAAGGCCAAAACAAACAACAAAAACTTAATAAACCCAACATTCAATGTAATGGCTTTCAAAAAGTAGGAGAGGGAAATTTAAAACTATCGCCTCTTAAGAAGAATGAATTAAATAAATTAGTTGATAAATTACTTAAAGGTAAGGAGATGCTTTGTTAGATGTGTTTATATAAAGGTAAGAGTTATTTGAAACTGAAATAATTTTATTTCATAGTGACCAGTACATTAGGAGCTTCCAGTTTAAACAGGAGGTATGAGATACATTTGGAAATGGATAAGTTGCTTCATAAAATTATCAGTATAGAAGAAGGTAATTTTTGTTATTTATCATTAGATTTCTATTGGAGTTTTTTCTAGTAATAGTATTATTGAAGCTAATGACACCATATATTCTGTTTATTGTGAATTGTTTTTGATTTGATGATAGGATACTATTATTATCCTGAACTGCCTCTCGAAAAAACATTTTTTTTTCTTTGTCCTATTGTTTTAGATTTATTTTTAAAGTTCATTTTTGTTTAAACTGATATATTCCAATCGTTTGTATCCATTAATTTTTTACACCTGTAGCTTATCAATAGTATTTTATTTGACACATTTTATTAAGAGTATTGCTTATTTGGAGATGACCCAAATTTTATGGAACAGGCAAAGATTCTCCTTATATGGGGTAGTGATGAAAAAAAGTTGTGAAATTTCCATCTATCTGCTTGATATTATTAAAACAGTAATTTTCATTTTGTGGAGATACCCTCATTTATATGAATATATATTATTAAATAATGTGCTGTTTTAATGGGGCTTTTTTTCTTGCAAACTTAATAATATCATTATTTATAGTTTATAGTTGTTATTATACATATAAATAATACATACAAATACACTTACTGACATATATTTAGAAAGAAAAAATAACCTAATTCATAAATATAGGCTTAGTATTAACTTGAATTATTTCATACATACATAAATAATTTATGTATTATATAATTCAATCAAAGAAGATGTCCAAATTCATGATACATTATTTTACTCACGTGAGGTTCGTGTAATGGTATTGAAGGATCAGTACAATTAGGAATTAAAGAATTATTTGCCACTTCTATGGTATTTAGTCTATCAGAAGACTAGTTTCAATTGTTCAATTGTCATCTTTATTTATTTATATTTTATCCAGTGCTGCATCAAGATGAAAGTTTAATATTCACAACTAGTCTTCCAATAAAGTGGCAAATAATTTATTAAATTAAATAATTCCTAATAATTTATTATTGATAAATCTTGATGCTAGAGACAATTAGGTAAAAACAAAATAAACCTAGCATGTAGAAATCTTGGATAAATGCTTGGTAGCAAAAATTGAGTATGGCCAAGAAATAAATGTAGGTTGTACAGTAAATTAACAAAAAAAAAAAAATAGGACTGCTTAATGTCTTACTCCTTCACACTTCTCTTTCCTTCTCCAAAAAGGATAGTACAGTTGACTTTATAATTTGAAGTCCAGAGTTATTAAGAAAAATGATTTTTTATTATGTAATTCTAATTTTCTTAAATCTAAATTGAATTATTGTAAACTAGCATCACCCATTGCAGCTTTGCCCACTCTTATAAGTAAAGAAAAATAATTTTAACTAATGATTGAAGTTTTATTTGTTTACATTATTTCATCAATGATATTTTCAAACATAACCTTGTTAAAATTGAACAGATTAGGAGGTTGAAGATTACATAAAAGCATAATTAGACATACATCCAATTTTTAAGTTTAATAAATGAGTTGGTAATCCAGATGGAAAGAGACTATTAATAAACTCTTGTGGATTATCATTATTAGCATTATCAGAGCTTACAACTGAAGGCCCATGAATCATTTTTTTACACACAAGATATATGTATATATATATATATATATATATATATATATATATATATATATATATATATATATAAATAAATAATATATATATATATATATATATATATATATATATAAATATATGTATATAAAAAAAGATTGCCATTTTGATTTGTTGATAATTTTTATTTGACATAAATAGTTTTATTGATTTCATCTGGTTGGATTTTTATTTCTAATCATAAAGGTGTATAACATTGTTTATGCCGCTCAACATTATACATTTAAATGTTTATTATTGTAAATGTTATTATTGCTTAATCTTCCTATAACTGCGACGATGATGTAATTATAATTTGGTATGTAGATATAGTAGGTAGAGGGGTTCAGTAGTTTTAGTATTATATACTTTATTGCGGTATGGTGCTGACCACATACAGTGGGTCAAAAAAGTATTGGCACACCCACATTTTTTCTAATATCTTAGAAGTATAAAAGCTAATTGTTTGTTACTTAATTTGTTTAATTACTTGATTTAATTTAGTTATTGTAAAATTCCGTATAGACTTGATATAAGTATAAGGTCACTTAGGAACATCATAAAAAAGATTAATAAGACGGGTTCAGTTGTTAACAAACAATGCTCAGGGAGGCAACAAACGTTTTATGAAAAGAAAATAAAAATAGTTCACAGTATAATGGCAAAAACATTCTCTATTTATGCCTCCAAAATAGCATAAAAGATTGCATCAGCTTCTATCACAACTTTTATCTCGAAACAGTAAAGTACATTGGGGTCACCTGTGATGTAGTGGTTAGCATAGCAACCTACTAAACCCAAGATCGCGCGTTCACAGCCCGGCAGATGACCTGAGGATTTTTTAAAGGGAGTAATAAATCCTTAGCTATGCCGTCCTTCGGAGGAGACGTAAAATGGGGGTCACGAGCCTGTGCGATGTCAGGTACTCGTTTAAGATCCCTATACTAATTATACCTGGTTAGGCAAAATTTAGGACTCAACAGCAGTACTGAAAAGATGGTGAACAGGGACACAAATATCTTCCTACAAAATAACTTCGGTGAAGCATTCTGCTGATTAAACAGAGGAGCAGTTGCTTTCTAATGTTCGGAGATAAATCAAAACTCCTCCCTAGTCCCCGAATTTAAATCCCATAGAGCACTTATGTATTTTTAAGGCCACAAAGATAAAAATCTCCCAAATCACAGCTTAAAACAGCAAAAATAGGATAAAATGCTATCTGAAGTAACCCACCAAGTTGTTTTCTTAATAGTAGAAAGACTTCAGGTCATAATAGTTGCAAATGGTGTTGTAACAAAATATTAAGATGCACATAAAATATAATATAATATTTATCAAAATAAAAATGTCTGCTGTGCCAATACTTTTTTGACCCTAGAAATTTATATTTTATTTTTTGATTTGCAATTTTTTTTCAATTAGCTCAACCAATTGCCACCAAAAACTAAAAGTTGCGTGCTACTTTTTAATCAAATTGATTAACAAACAATTAACATTTTTACAACTAAGATATTAGAAAAAATTTGTGATATGACTAAACACGACCGTGTTGACACCTCATTGACCTCAATGACACCTCATTGGACTCCACGTAGGTGAGAGAACCAAAAAATGAAAACGATCGACTTCTGTCTGGATAACAACATGCTCATTGGCAATTCTTTCTATCCACTCAAAAATGTACACAAAATAACCTTCTCTTGTTCTGACAGAAATAGTGTAATCGATTATTTCATCTATGATAGAGAAATAAGGTGATACTTTACTGATGTTAAAGTGATCAGAGGAGCGGAGATAGGCACAGATCATCTACTTCTGATAGCTGATACCAGGATACTGAGGGACCGCCGGCCACCTTCGAAAACATATAAACCCATAAAAGTAAGAATGCTCGACAATCCAGAAAAAAGAGCCCAATATACTACTGTCCTAGAAGAGAGAATCATAACATTGGACCTTGAAGGAGATGTGGAAGGGCAATGGAATAATCTTAAAGAATGTATTCTCAGCGTTACAAGGAGGTGTGTGGCATTCGAAAGGTGGGTGGCAAGAAAAAGCACACAAAATGGTGAAAGATACCACTAGGCAGATAGTGAAAAGGAAAAAGGAAGCATGGAAGGCCTATCTGCAAGATAAAACCCTAGCCAATTTAATTGAGCAATACAGATTAAGAAATGAGTCCAAGAAAGCAATAATTTCGGAAAAAAGAAAAACGTGGGATGAATTGGAAAAGAGCTTGGTTGAAAATCTTTTATCAAAAGTTTCTTAAAGGAAATACCAAAAAGCCGGTCAGGAACATAAAAGACGAAGGAAGCAATATAGTTACTACCTTGGATGACATTTTGGATCGGTGGAGGTGTATTACCAGGATCTCTTTTCGGAGGATTGTGGTACTACAATGCCGTATGCACAAACAGCTATAGAAGAAAGCCAAGAATGTGTAGAAGAAGATGAGGTCGAATATGCTGTAGATAGAGTAAAAGTAAACAAAGCATCGGGGAGAGATGGCATCACCCCTGAATTCCTGAAGTATGGCGGTAAAGAGCTCCAAAAGGCAATGCAAGGACTGTTCCAAGCGGTATGGGATAGCAAGAAAATTCCTAAAGACTGGGAATACAGTGCTATAATCCCAATATATAAGAAAGGCAGTTCAACTTCCTACAGACTACAGACCAATAAGCTTACTGTCTGTAGCCTATAAAATGTACACCTCTATCCTTGAAAGAAGGTTGATATGTATTGTGGAGAGCCAACTTGAGGATGAACAGGCAGGCTTCCGCCCTGGAAGGCAGACCCAGGATCACATTTTCGTCCTCAGAAATATTGCTGAAAAAGCATGGGACAGGGATAAAAACATTTATTTGGCTTTTCTTGACTTAAAAGCTGCATTTGTTTCTGTGCCTAGGTATGAAATATGGAACGCTCTTGCCGGGAAGAATGTACCAGCAGACTTATTGCAGGCAATAAAATCGAGGTACAGCAATGTGAATGGAGTTATAAAGATGAATGGCAAAGAATCCAAACCGTTTTCTCTTGATAGAGGAGTCAGACAGGGAGAAAGCCTCAGCTCTCTCCTATTAATTACTCTAATGTATGATGTGCACAATATATGCAAGCACAGAACACCATGGACTGCAATAGGTAAATGGAAATGCGGACCGTTCTCGTAATGAGTCTCTTATATGTGGACGATATTGTCCTAATTGCAGATTTGAAAGAAAAGCTGCAACAGGCAGTGGTGGAATGGGAGGATTAGCTACTATGGAAGGCAATGTCCACCAACAATTCAAAAAGCAAGGTCTTCAACGGAATGCTGAAGAACATGTTGGAATATTTTGCAACGGGGAGGTCCTGGATGTAGTAAAAGAGTTTAACTACTTGGGAACCATAATAAATAGATCTGGTAGGATTGACCAAGAAATAGCCTATAGAATTTCAAAAGCAAACCAGGTTTACTACCAGATCAATAATAGCATTATTTGTCACCGTGAAGTAGGGAAAAATGTTAAAATGCATATATACAAGGCTATATACCTTCCGATCCTAACATACGGTGGCGAGAGCTGGGTAATGCTTGATAAGCATGCCAGCCTTATCACTGCTGCTGGGATGAAGTTCCTACACAGAACAGCAGGAAAAACGAAGCGAGACTGTATTAGGAACGAAAGGATCAGAGAACGGTTAGAGGTGCCTCCATTAAAAGCAATTATCGAAAACAGAAGACTTAAATGGTTTGGACATGTCTGTCGGATGGAAGAAGTTAGAGAACCTAGAAAGACCATGGAAGCAAGACCCACAAGTAAAAGACCACGAGGACACCCAAGGATCACCTAGCAGGAATACATCCAGAGGATTGGGGGCAAAAGGAACAAAACCTTCGCTGAAATGAAGTTGCTGTGCAGGGGCCGAGAGGATTGGCGGCGCTGGATCGAGGCCCCTCTACGCCTAGGGCATATGGCTCGAAGAGGAAGAGAAAGAAGAAGAAGAAGATAGAAAAATGTGGGTGTGCCAATAATTTTTTGACCCACTGTATCTGTCAATTTTCAAATTTCAGTGGGATCAACATGTCCCATCATATATTTTTGTTGAATCTATTACATGTAACTAGGGATACCTATAGGACTGTCAAATGTACCAGAGGTGGAAATTATATTTAGTATTTTTGTAAAGGTCTATATTATGGCCCTTCTTATTGTCCCTTATCAGGACAAATTAGAAGTGGTCTAGTTGTTAAGTAGCCATATCAACCTAAAAATCTGTATTATGATCAGTTAGGTAACAATGAGTTACTTTAATTATGAATTTATACTGTCCTGGTAGAAATCAATGTTGATTTGCCTTCGAGGGATGAATCTTCTTTTGAAAATTTAACTAGCTGGATGCTTGAAAATGGTGCAAAGATTGAAGGTGTTGAGTTGGCACAGTTTGAAGATTACGGGTATGGTTTGAAAGCTGTTAATGAAGTTAAAGAAGGAGACTTCATGATATCTGTTCCAAGAAAATTAATGATGACTACAGATCTGGCTAGGAAATCAGAATTGGGTATATAAAGTACTTGTTATATTGTAAGTTAAGTCTCTAAAGAAATAATTTAAATAGTTTTCTTTATTTTTATTTTTTCAGAATATTTAGTGAGAAATGATACCCTTCTCAAACACATGCCAAATATAATATTAGCATTATTTCTGCTGTTGGAAAAGAATAAACCCTCATCCTTCTGGGAATCATATATCAAAGCTCTTCCATCTTCATACCCTACTGTAATGTATTTCACACCCCAGCAGTTGGAGGCTCTTAAGGGATCACCTGTTTATGGTAATAAATCACTGAAATACTTTCATGTATTTTATTTGCTCAAAACTGATATTTCAATATATGAAAGACCATAGTTTTTTTACAATTAGATTTTGACAAATTGAGATTTTGGCCTGAAATCTGACAATGTAAACATAGCCTATGAATGACAGAATGTCCATAAGATACCATCAGGGTAAGAAATAAGGTAATTCAGAAGTTATTAAAGAGTAAGCATTCAGTGTATCAGTTGAAAACAACTATGCCCTTTTTAAAATGTTCATATTTTAGAATGTGACTTTCCTGCGGCCCAAGTTTTCTTGTTGCACAAACTTTTGGTGTGGGAAAACAAAATTTTTTTTGTTGACTTTTTTCTAGTTTTCAATCATATCTCTTATAGAAAAATATTGTTAAAAATTATAGGCCAATAAATTACCTACAACTTTGATATGAGTTTTTGTAAAACGATTATGTCAACAGTTACTTATCGAAAAATATGTTTTTCTCATTAAAACTATTTGTTCGAGTTCTTAGTCATCTTCTCCATTGTAGCTCTACTCCTTCAGGTTTAACCCCTTGGTAAAAGAAGTGATAGGACTGGAAATTTTCTATAACTCACATGTAAAAAGTTTTTCTTTATGATTTTTAAGAAAGAATCAGTGTGGTTCTGAAATACATCTAATCTGAGTAGGTACCTATTAGTAGTTGTAATTCACCATGAATATTTTACACCATTGAGAAACAGATTTTAGGTAAATTATTTTGTTAAAAATAAGTTCATAGTGTTTATTATTATATACAAAGTGTATTTATAATACACCTGGTAAATACTAAAATATAATAAATGAGACGTAATTAAGTCTGATAATAAAACTGTTCTTATTAAGTATGAATGTTATAACATTGTGAATAAACAAGGTTCAAGGCAAAAGAAGTAAAGTTATACTTTAATAAAATGTATTAATGAGAAATTACATCATCATAATTGAAATCCCCAGGATACTGCAAATCAGTGTGAGGTAACATCCTGCAGATTCTGGACCAGGTGTCTCATTCTTGAACCAATTCTCTTCTCCTACTCCCGTTCATATTTTGTTTTAGGAATGCCTTCTGGATATTGTCCTCCCATGTAATTAGGCCTTGGCCTCCTTCCCTCTACACATGTATTGTAACTCTATCTGGCAGTTCTTTTATGATCCATCTTAAGGAGGTGTCAAACCGCCTTAGTTCATGCTCCTCTAGGATGGTCTTAGCTGTTATCTATTGTTATGTTATTATCATAAGATTAGCCCTTATGTTGGTGTTCCAGATCATATCTCTTCAGACCCTTTTTCCCACTTTGTGAACATAGCCCATCTCCATGGCTTCAATTCGACTCTTGTGTTTTGAGGTGAAAGTACAAATAGTAAGAGAGAATGGAGAGAAAGTTTGTTTTATAAATATCCATTGTTGTTTTCTTTGTAATCTATTTTACCTTGACATCCCCTCTGTAGCTAACAAAATACTATCCCGACTGCTTCAATTCTCCGATTTACTTCCTCATCAATATAACCACTGTTGAGATGAGAACCTAGATATTTGAAATTATCCATCTGCTCTAATCTCTCTCCATTCACCCTTAGTGTTGTCATTAATCTCTGGGGTTTTTTTGTATCCGTCTGTCCATTCTGTTTTCCTTTCTTCAGTCAGCAGATCAGTTGGATCTTTATCAACAATATTTATATTGTCCTAAATATTCTTCCATTTTTAAACATTTATTCACTATGAAGGGAGACCAGAGGTTTTTCAAAATTACATAAAACATATTTTTGACCGAGTCTGGTACCCAGGACTTGTTTTCATACTCCGTAAATTCCTACCTCCTATATATTTCCTTATTATCTCTTCCTATTTTAGTGGGATAATCTTCCTTTCTACCTAGTCGAGGGTTTTTCCTTATTGTAGGATCCAAGTTCCCAACCAATACTAGTTGTATACATTGGGTATTTCATTAGAGTCAGGGGATGAATTATATGAACAATGGATAAATTAGGTAGGTAGGTATTATGGATAAATGGTGTTTTGAAAACAAAATCTTGACTAATTACTATATAACTCTAGTAGATAAAAGCAAAGATGAAGTTTTATAACAATTTATTTTTTTTATGTAATCTACATTATGCACAATATATATATATTTATTGATGACTAGGGCCATTAACAGTTTCATTTCATTATATCAATGGTATTTTTGTTTAAAAAAATGAAGGATGAAAAGTATTTAATTATAATTATTTTGAGCAATTAATAATGTTTCATAAAATAATTAACTTCACAGCTATGGTTAAAAACAATTTATTATTTCAGAATCTGCTCTTAAACAGTGTAGAAGTATAGCTCGTCAATACGGTTACTTACATGATCTTTTCCAGGTAAATATTGCAATTTTTGTTTCTATTTTTAGTTTTTATTGATGTAATTTCATTATTCAAACTTCATATTTTATATTGAAGATACTGTATAACAATATATTTTTTTGTTCTTTTGGTTATTTATTTTTAAGTATTTATTTGAATTATTTTTAAAATTTTATGGTAGTTTCTTAATTTTTTATTTCAGAAATCAACAGATCCTGCAAGTGATATTCTACGTGATGTTTTTACATACAAGCAGTACAGGTAAATAATATATTTAATGTAATATATAAAAACTTATTAAATAAGAAAGGAAGATAAATTAAGTTAATTTATGATAGTTGTTCATTAATATAAACTTTTATTTATTTATTTTTCTTATAATCATACATATAAAACATTAATTTTTATTTGAGAATGAATTGCAGAAAATATTAGTAAGTTAGCTATTTATTTGATTTAAAAATTAAGAAAATTATGAAAAACTGCGTGTGTGCATGTTTGCTTGCTTACTTGCAGCCACCGATATTTGGGATGATTTGAGCTAGTGCATTCACCACTCATGCTGCTTTACTGCTAACTTTGTGCTGATGTTCATTGAACTTCCTGTTTCAATCCGCACACCAAGATATCTCTTGGCTATTAAGAGGAAATGTTAAACTCTCCAACAGTGTACTATATTATCTCCTTTACTTTTCTTCTTATGAGTGCTGTCTCGGTCTCACGATGAAGTTGGAGATGTTCTGATGTAAGCCTCTAGCAGATGGTGTATGTGCATGCATGCGTGTGACATTTTCGGTTTTATTACTGACATCGTGAATTGAAAAATGTATGGCCTTTTTACTATTTTACTTATTTTTTTACTTAAATTATTATTGAAGCTTTTATATTATTAGAGAAAATATACATACATACATATACATATAAAAGGATGAGCCTATGATCACTAATCATGAAAACTACTGATCCAACTTGCCTTAAATTTAAAGAAGATATAACAATAACCAAATTTACAATAATAAAAATTTAAAATACAATGTTGAGTGTTGAGTGGCACAAATGAGGTTTGCTACAGTGTCATATACTTTTATGGTTAGAAATTAAAATCCAACGAGAAGAAATCAAAGTTATTTCTACCAACTAAAAATGATTAGCAAATCAAATTGTAGATCCTTTGCTTTTTGATATTGTGTGCAAAAATATGATTCGTGGACCTTTAGTTGTGCGCACTGATAATGCAGTCCGTTATCTGCAAGAGTTTCTTAATTGTCTCTTCCCATCTGGATTACCAACTCAAATATTAAAGTTAAAAATTAGATGTCCAAATATGCTTTATGTTATCTTCAAACAACTAATAAGTGCAATTTTAACCATGTTAAAAATTAATGTTATGGGTGAAAGTATCATTGAAGAAATAATGTTCAATTGCATACTTCAATACAAGATTTTTATCAATGAACAAATAAAACTTCAATTATTTGTTTAAATTATCTAAGGCTCTCTTGAGTGTTTTGATTATTATCAATTTTGATATTTATAAAATTTGATTAATAAACTCTATTATTTCATTTAGGCTTTATTAGAAATATATCAATCTTTCTTCAATATGATTTTATCACCATTCTTAGTTGAAATCGATGATTTAATATGATATGATAATTACCTAGAAATGGGCTAATCAACTGAAGGAATTAATTATCTGCCACCATAAGGTGTTTAGCAGATTAGCAGATAATTAATAGGTTGAATTAATTATCAACACCATAAGGCTCAAAAGAAACAGAAGAAAGAGATGAATTTAGTGGTATCAAAAGAAATTTTCCATTTTTAAATAAATAAATATTTGTTATTTTAAGTGGACAATGTTTCCTAGAATAAAGTTTAATTTTTTATTTTCATTTTCATTCATTCATTTAAATATTTTTGTATTTGGTTTAAAAATGTAAAACCTTCAGGTCATGAATGCATGTGGTTTTACCCTGGTTAGTCATAATTTATAATAACAGAAAATAAATACTAATTCTTCTGGCTGGGATTCTAATTTGGAGAAAGTTCTATATTTTAGTTGGAAAATTATAACACTGAAAATTTAAAAAATCATGTGATAGAAGATTTGCTGTTATTAAGTCTTTTAAATATTTTTGGTGTCAGTTCTGTTGTATTTAAACTAGTGATGTAGTGAGTGAATTTGTCAAAAATATGTTTCACTGAAACAATTCTAATGGAATGCATGAAAACTACTTTATTACAAGGTGTGTGTTAGCTCTTTTTAGCTTATTCCCATGACTTTCCCCTTGCGACTTTTGCAGCATGATGTCTGTGTTTTTATTGTCTTTTTAATAAGGGTGCTTTTACCCCATATGGAATGTCATCTGTCTATTCATAACTTAAATAGTGTTCTACTGAGTTCTGAAGGGATTAAGGTGGTGTCTCAGGCTTGAAGTTTGAATAGCTCTCTGACAGAGATCTGCAAGCTCATTGCTTAAAATTCTCATTTGATCCAAATGAAATATTCTGATTTACCTCCACTCAAGAGGGTAGAGGGGTAAGATTGTATTATGATAATGGGATGCTTCGAATATATTTTTTCAAACTGATAAATGAGTTTAATGAATCTAATATTAAAACGCTATTTTCCTGAGAGATGGTCATGTATAAATGAAAGGTGACTATTGCATAATTTGATGGTATTATTATTGTATATTTATAATTAACTCTATCACAATCATCATCCTCTGCCTCAATAAATCATCCCCGAGTCAAGGTCTCTTTTATCAATTTCTGCCAATTGTCCCTGTACTACACTGCCATTTCTCCAGCCTTGCACTCTCAAGAAGAGTCTCAGTGCCACACTTCTCATCATTGCTTAGGCCTTCCTTTACTTTTTATCAAGTGGGTCTGCTGTTCGAGGATTTTTTTAGGGATAGCATCTTCTCCCCTATATATAGGTGTCCTACTCCCCTTAATCTTCAAAGTCTTACAAAGTGAATACAGCTCTTGCTTTGTCCTGCTGTGGCATTCATTTTCTACCAATGTTCTATAAAATTCTATGTAAAATGTTTCTTGAACGAAGAGTGCAAATTCACACGCTTGGGACAGAACTTGATAAACAAAGTGTTGGTTAAGGGACCCAAAAATACATCAAATGGTTTTTTAAATTCTGTATCTAATTTTATGAGAGATTGCTATCAATGTTCATAATGCCTCCCCAATAAGTTGATTTGTTGATCTTTTAAGTTACTATTTCAACTTCCTCTCCCTGCTTGGCCCATTGTCCAGTTGTGTTAAGTTTCATTTTTGAAGCGTTGATCTTAAAGCCTATCTGATTGGTTGCCTCTTTGTAAGCAAGAAATGACCATCCAGTCTACACCCAATGCCCAGATCATCAGGATTCTTCTGCAAAAAATTATGTCTTCTACTTGGATTTCTGAGCCTCTGGTAGCCTTTTCAAGTCCCAGATTAAATAGTAGACAGGCTAATGTATATCTCTGACGGACACCATTGATGAGCCTAAGAGGATCAGATAACCCTACTTGAACCCTTATTTACGAGGGTGAATCAAATATAAACGGTAATTTTCAAAATTATATTTATTGAATAATATTATACAGAAACTATACCTTCAACATTTTTCAATGTAGTCTCCTGCATTATCTACACACTTCTGCCACCGATTTGGAAGCTTGAATATTCCCTGTTCATAAAAAGATTGAGGGCGAGTTTTTAACCATTAGCGCACGTGCTTTTCGACGTCTTCATTGTTTTCAAATCGATTATGTAAGAAGAAGGTGAAGATTTTTTGAGGCGCATCGTCACATGTGATGAGACGTGGGTCCACCATTACACCCCCGAATCGAAAATGGCAAGTAAGGAGTGGCGAAGGAAGGATGAAGGCTGCCCAGTGAAAGCCAAAACTCGTCTCTCAGCCGGAAAAGTTCTTGCAACAATTTTTTTTTTGACTCAAGGGGAGTTCTACTCATTGATTTTCTTCACGATCAACGAACAGTGAATGCGGCTTACTACTGCCAGGTGCTACAGTCAGCAAAAACCAGTTACCGGAACAAAAGACGAGGTGTGCCCATTAGAGATGTCATCCTTCTCCATGACAACGCAAGGCCTCACACCGCATTGTTGACAAGGGATAAATTGGAAGAAATGGGCTGGGAAACTCTCGAACACCCTCCTTACAGTCCAGACCTGTCCCCTTGTGACTATTTTTTGTTTGCACCCCTGAAAGAATCACTTGGAGGAAAACGATTTGAAAACAATGAAGACGTCGAAAAGCACGTGCGTGAATGGTTAAAAACTCGCCCTCAGTCTTTTTATGAACAGGGAATATTCAAGCTTCCAAATCGGTGGCAGAAGTGTGTAGATAATGCAGGAGACTACATTGAAAAATGTTGAATGTATAGTTTCTGTATAATATTATTCAATAAATATAATTTTAAAAATTACCGTTTATATTTGATTCACCCTCGTAACATTCGGTGCATTCCTTTGTGACGTGACATAAGTGGGCTAGTTTTGCTGGTATACCTAAATCATGCAATGCTTTATATAGCTCATTTTGATTTATGCTGTAATTTGCATTCTCATGAACGAATTAATATAAGGGTGATGTCTGAAGACCTCCATAGCTGCCATTGGAGTGGTGCTCACAGCACCAGTAATCGAAAGACAGCCTGGTCTCTGGGCTCTGCTTAGCTTGATTTTAAAATCACCTATTCATGTCTTGAGCAGGTCTCATATAATAGCATCATGTCTACCTCCCACAAGGATTACAATTTAATCTCTATACCTTTTTGTGCAAGGCCTGAGTTATCTATGGTCAATAACCACTGCTGGCTCTGCAAAAATCTGTTTGTGTTGAAAATATAAGGTTCCCCGACCTGCAGAAAGGAGGATGAAACAGCTGATCACATTCTTTGTGGATGTGGTATGCTGGTAAGGCAGAGATTCTTACATTTTGGCAAAGAACTCATTGAAAATCCCTGTCCCTGTAAGACAACATTTTTTCCATTTCTGCCATTTGGGAAGCTGCTGATGACTTCATCAGATATTTTGACAGGACACACATTTCTCAATAGCTTGAAGATCTAGTCGTATATTCATACACCAAGTATATTTCTTAATATTTATATTTGGATGTATTAGAATTTATAATTTAAAGATATTTTTTTGTATCAAAATATATTACAGTATAAGTTGGGTATATAAACTTATACAGCTTCAAAAATTTATCTTGGTTCACAACCATTCCTCTTAGTTTTAAAAGCCTGATTAATTCTGTTATCTCATTTATTATTTGTATTAAATAAATTTTGAATAATCATTTGATCATTTGAATTAACATTATCTTAGCATTAGTATACTAATAATAAATGAAAAAGTTTATATTTTGTAGAAATATTAATTTAAAAAAAAAAAAAATTAAATAATAATGATAACAATGCAATCAGAAAGGCTACAAACCTAATACCTTTTACAGATTATGTAATTTATTATGATTTTAATCATTCTTGTAGATACTATAAAAAAAACTTCAAAAAATGTATGATACCTTTAAATAATATATTCTTCATGCAGTGTTTCACTTTTCTGTCTTATATAAATGGTATCAATTTCATTTAGGATTCTTTCATAGGGTTGAGTCAGGGCTAGGCTTTTACTTTGCCCTGTAAGATTAACTGAGTAGCTGCTTATATAAAACAACAGTGATCAGATCTTGAGTACCAAAATCAAGATTGTAAAGAATTATGTTTGAATGGCCTGATTAAATACAGATGATGTAACTTCTTGTTACATCTATTATTACAATATGTTTTGGAGACCTAATTCAAGAGGTGTCTATCTTTACATTTCATTTATTATTATATTTTTTAAAATTTTAATGCCCTAATTATGAATCTTGTTTTAAAAAGTTCAAATGTATCATGCATCTCATTGTCCCCTTCTTTCTGTATATATAGGTACTATTGATATTTGTGAACTAGATGTCAACATTTGCTATTTATTAATTAATTTTATTAAAATTTTACGATATTTTTTGAATAATTTTTGTCTGTTGTTAATAATGTAGTTTTGTGTTTTATTTTTATTTTTTTAACAATATACTGAGGATTCTAAAACACATAGGGAAAGTTTAGAAAGTAATACTGAATTGTAATTAAGTTTTAAATATCATTTGGAAGTGCTAAACTTAATCCTTTGTATTTGTGTAAATGTAAATTACCTTCCTTGATTGTTAAAAAACAAAAAGGAAATTAGGATTGATCCTTCTATATCATCATGTATACCTCTAGTAAAAAAATGCCTTTTTTTATTAATTATTAATCAAAATGTACTTTAGGTGCTTGTTTTGTGTTTTATTATTTATTTATTCGGTGCGACAGTCCTTAGAGCAGGACCAGGACCTCCTCAATAAGTCTCCTCCAGCCTTCTCGATCCGTGGCCTTGCGGCGCCATCCTCTAACGCCTGTCTGATCAAGGTCTTGTTCCACGTCATCTATCCATCTCAATCGTGGCCTCCCTCGAAATCTAAAACCTTCTGGCTTTTCTTTTAGCAGTTTTTTAGGAAATCTTTCTGCTGGCATTATTTTGTTTTGTGTTTATATTCACTTTATTCAGTTAATTCCATGTTATTAAATTGAAATTAAATATATATCACATGAAAGACTATAGAATTCTATGGGCTGAAAGACCATAGAACAGGGGGATCCATCTTTCGCTATATAATGTTTCTCTTATTTACTTTTTATAGTACAGTATAGTAGTATATGGAGAGTGGGCATGTGTTTGTATATGCTGACATCATCACCTCCTTTTATAACCATTAGTGTTGACAAAAGATTTTCTTACCAAGTGTTGAACACAAAACCATTCATAGATTTTAGTGTTATATGTCTTTATTATTATTTTTTATTGTAGTATATAGAAATTTATGGAATAGGTGTTGTATTAACCATAAGCATAAACAAAAGGTAATAAAAAATAAAAATAATTAAAAAAAAAAATACATTTTCTATAATAACAAAACAATAAATTTGTACAATCATGTTTCTTATTTCAAATCATATAAACAGATCTCACTTATATTCCTACAAATATTTACACAGGTACCTATGTTTAGTTTTTATTCTGGGATTACAAAAGCTATCATGACATTAAAAATAAATATTAATACATTTAATTATAAAACATTCAGTATAAAACGAATATTAGAAAAATATTCTTTCCGATCATTGGAATATACTTACATTTCTAGGTGGGACTACATTTAGTATACAGATATAAACAATAGACATTTTAAAATTAATGTTCTATCGAATAATCCTTATAAAAAACACAAGATGATCATTTGGAAAACAAATGTTGCTATATCCTGCTGTTAATTTTTTTTTTTTTTCGCTCTATTTTTCCTTAGTCATATCTAAAAGTTCTTCTGATTGTTCTCCATAGGTAGTAGTGCCTGTTATTGGGATTTGAATGGGCATCATGATGGTGGCCACTATATACCTGTTGGTGCTTAGTTAATACAGGACTCAAACTTTGCTGACTTGCCATGAAATCTTCATTCTGTAGATGTTCACACATGAGATCCTGTTTTGCCCTGAGTAATGATCTTTTTTGTCGTACACGGCATGAAATAAGTAATGAAAGAAAACCAAAGGTTGCCATAGCAAGGATTATTCCACTGATAATTATTGCTGATTTGACTCCGACAGGTATTTTTCGAAAACTTCCAAAGCCATCCTTCTTTGCTCCTGCTCCGGCTGTGTGACCAAACTTTTTATTTGCCCTTGTTTCCGTTTCCTCAACAATGTATATATCATTTACATTATTTTCAAGTGGCTTATTTAAAATATGGCTTACTGGTATTTCTTCATAGTTACCTCTTACTGATACTGGTCTGAATTTAGGATTTGGTATTACCCGCCATGTTGGCTTTTCTTCTTTCTTAGCTGGAGATATAGTTGTAGTGAACTCAGGCATGCTTTCAAATAACCTTGGCTCCCTACTTTCCCTTGTAGTTATGCTTGTCGACTCAATAAACCCTTCTTTCTCAATTTTCTGTACAATATTTTCTATTTCCCCTGTTAAAAATTTAGGAAATGATTCCATTACTTCGTCTGAAGGAAATATAATGTTTGATGTTTCCTTGGGAGTTGTTGATGATGTTGTAGTTGAAGTTACTGTTGTACTTAATACTGAAGTTGTGATTTTGGTGGAATTTTCAGAATTTTTTTTTTTTTGCGGAAAGATTTCAAACAGATGAAACTGACTTGAACCTTTCTCTCTATGTTCAAGGAGTTGAGCCAAAGTCATATTTCTTGATTCAAGTAATTTTGACAAATAATCTTTTCCACTTTTAGTTTTTAATAATTCCAGGATATAGTCATTGAAATTTGTTAAATTAAATGATTTTAAATCTAAGTTATCTATCATTTTTTCAAATTCTTCCTCCATAGACCTGTTTTGAATGAGTGCTAAACTGGTTGTTGGACTTTCTGTTTGGTTTATTTCAACATTTTCTGTTACTGAGTTTGTTGTTGTTTCTAATAGTTTGCTTTTATTTAGGAACGGCTTTGGAATAATTTTAGGATAGTTTGGTTCTTCACCTTCAAAAGTATTATTTTCTGTACTATCATTTTGCCCTTGCTTCTTTTCTGCTCTCTTGATTTCTTCTGCTAGTTTTGCTGGCTTAATAATCTCAGTTGGTACTATGTAAGGTTCAAGAGGTAAGTTAGTTTTTATTACCGTTTTATTTTTTTCTGTTATGTTATCATTTAGTTGTTCTACATGATCTATCTTCAGTTGCTCAATAGGAATATCAGAAGTATTTGTTTTACTGACAGGGCTTAACCTTCTTATTACAGCTGATGTAACCGGTAGCATTCGCCTTGAATTTGAAAATAATTTTTTGCGGTCAAATATTTTATTCCCATATGCTGTCGGTTTTTCTATGTTTATTTCGTCTTTTTCTGTTCTGACTGTATTACTTATTAGTTTTCTGTCCTGCAAGTCTTTATTTGTGAGTTGATTTGTAGTTTGATATGCTTTGATACTTGCTTCTGTAATTGGCACTTTTTCTTCAGTTAAATTTTCATTTATATTGGGATTAATTTTTGGCAAAGAAGTAGTTGTTTCCGTTTCATAATTATCTTCATTTTTTATAGATTCATGAGGAATTTCAGTTGGTGCTACTTCTTCTTGGATTTCAGGTCTTATCTTCTTTCTCCCTCCTTTTCTTCTACGTCTTAATGGCTTTGGAGGACTGTTTTCGTCATCTTGATATCTTCTGTAAGGTCTTCTTCTCCTTTTTCCTGGTCTTCTTCGGGGATATTCCACTGGTGTCACATCTTCATTGTCCAACTCACTTCTGCCATAGAAGTTGTCTGGCCCATTTTCTGGGTTTGTTATCCTATCAATGTCATCTACTTGATGATTCCTCTGCCTTTTTCGTAATCTGCGCCTTCTTTTTCCTCGAGGTCGGCGAATAGTTTCTTCTTCTGTTTTTTCTTCTTCTTTGAATGTATCTTGTGGACTCTCTTCAGGCCATGTCTGAAAAATATTTCCATATCACATTATTTAACTTTATATTGATTAACAGGACAGGATGTAAGTAAAAAACAAAATTACTTAGTTATTAGTTTTATAAGCATTGTCAAAACATATTTAACAAAAAGAAATCTGATTACAAAAATTGTTATTAATCCTTATCTTTAAGAAATATTGAAATGTTCAAATTTAAACTGACTTGAAGCTTGAAGCTAACTCTGTTTCTTGACTTGCGCTCTGATGGGAAACTTGACAATAATAGAATATAAGCACTGTGAGGAGGATGAAATTTATGGTTTTCATTCTGAAAAAAAAAATAATATATATATTATTATTTTCATTTATAATTTCATTGTCAGCTTCTTATTTTTTAAATCTATTCAAATAGTTAACTCTGACTAGACTAATTTAGACTAATTTATATTAAACACAACTTTATAATTTTCCTGTTATTTGAAGTAATATATTTGGTAATATAATATAATTTTTAGGCCTAGCTTTAAGTTAGTTAGGATTCATTGTCCTGATTCGAAAATCTCCCTGAAACCCCTTTTATTAGGATGATGCATCACAAAAAATTTCAACACAAATATTTAATGTGCATTTATGTAATTATAATTATTTGAAAAACAACTGAGTCCTGGGGTGGAGTAGAGCACCCTACACAAACCTAACGCAAAGGTAAACCTCCTCTCTTGCTATTGCTGTTTTATTTGTTATACAATTTCTGATCTACTGGCATTCCATCTTTATTAAAATAGTTTATAAATAGAGATAGTTCTCAATAGCACAAATGAATACGATTAATTGGAGTTTAAAATAGTTTGAGTAATAGAAATAACCTTTTGAAGATTTCAGTTTTTTTTTGGTTGGTTGGGATACATTTCAGGCTTGAAATATCAAATACTTTTGGTCAACCACACTATTTGCATTAATTAAAGTATTTGCTTTGGCTATTATCAACTTTATTTAAATATTTAACAGATGGAGAATTTATACATTTGATATATAGCTGATAATCCGGACAGAATTCACTCTTCCTCAAATGTTACTGTCAACTCCATCTTTAAAATACTCTGCCCACCTGGCTACTCCACTTGCCGCTCCTCCAGAGTGTGGACTTCTTTCAGGTCTGGTTCAGTCAAAAGGTTCCTCTTCATTTTTCTGGAATGGCTATATCCTCCTCTTTAACATCTCTCTTCTCTCCTTGATTTCAAACTTTTTTTTTTATGAATATTTCATTGACCTGCCAGAATTCCTGAATTCCTGACTTGGATCTATTATCTTGCCTGCCTAATCCTTCTATTTCCACTTCTCGTTGCTATTAAACCTCTAATTTTCTAAAGAAATGTTTCCAGTTATACTGTAACCCTGGCTGCCATAGTCACCTGACTATCTATTTGGAAGTTTCTATTTCATAATGCTAATATTCATTATAATTTATGTTATTTGCATTCCTGCCATGAATAATTGCATATGTTGATACATAGTATAAAAGCTTGGAACATTATTTGCATAAAATAGTGGAACATCATGAAGACACATCATATTTTATCCTGGATCCGACTTTTTATTCTCCATTGTGCTCAATGGCCACTATTCTTGTTTCTCTAGAAACCTCTGTCTTTTGAGATAACCTGCCAATCAATCAGTACATGCTTTAGATGTTCTAATGCTTAATCGATAGCAAACTTAGTCCATGTAAAGTTTAATTTTTCCTCTGTTTTACTGCTCATTCATAATTTTATATTAGAAATTTTTCAAGGCATTTTTTAAACCTTATTGAGCTTTCTGTAATAAGTTGATAAGCCAACGATCAGCTTTTGTCTCCAAATTTTTTTATTTTAACCCTTATACAATATGGGAGCTCAGTGGTTAAGGTTCTGGACTGCATGGCTTCTGGGTCCGAGTTTGAGTTTAACTAAAGACAGAAAATTTATATGCTGTTATTTCAGCTCTTTTTTGACTCCGAGGTTCTTTGAAGTGGGTATCCTTATTTTGAGAAAAAAAAAAAACCCTGACAGTGGTGTGTTATTTCACCCAAATCTCCTCCTTTCATAACCGTTGGTCTAGTAACAGTACATCCTTACTAAGCTATTGAATCCAAGACCCTTTGTGGGATGGTAGTGCCTCATTTTTATTTCATTAAACAGATCGTTAATGAAACAGCTGAAGGGGATACATTTATTTTATTTTATATTTTGTTAATTTTTTTTACGATCTCTGCTCCAGATTATGTTTGATCTATAGTAAAGTAATATTTTCAAATTGCATGTTATTTTAAAAAAATAATTTTCTGCTGTTCATGCTTCTTCTTATCTTAGATGGTGCGCAGGGTAAACTGATGGCAAGATTAGGTCACTGATAGCCTTAATTAATGTTGTCTGTTTTATAAAAGTCTGTTTTTATTTATCTTTATGACAGGTAAGGGCCTGTTTTTCATCTTTGTTGATTAGTTGAAATGAAACGAAGTTCACATTTTTAGAAGTAATAGTATGTTTTAAATTCATGGTTTTTGTTGTTATTAGCATTTGAAAGGATGAAATAAATATATATGTAGAGCAATCCTTTGAGTGCCCTGATGAAGCATTACAAATCAAACCGAACTGTTTGCACAGTAAAAATATAATAGACTCAAGTGACATATTCATATGTCAATCCACATTCACCATTATAGAAATTCATCAAGACTCATGGAGAAGAGATTGTTTCCTAAAAGAGAAGATGGCTTAAATTATATTAAATTTCTATATTTTCATACATACTCCTCAGAAAGCTGTATTCGATTGTTACAGATGAAAAAACAAAACAAAAAACTGCTAATGCTGATACCGGTGATAGGAATATATTATACTTCATTTATCTTAACTGTTAAAAAGAAAAAAAATGGAAGACCGATTTCATCGAAAAACGGTGCCTTTTTTATTTATTTCTTCAATTTCAATATTTATGTATAGGGCTCAGATCACCTTCTTTTCTTTCACTCAGTTAGATAATAGTTTACTTTTTCTCCTTGGATTTATATAAAAAGGATATATTATAAATTAATGATATATTATAAATGTTTGGTGTTGTTCTATTTATATATATTCCTGAATTACTGTTCTTACATTTATTTAGTTTTGGTATTTTGCGGAATTTTAAGGTAATAAGTAGTCTATTTAGCTAGAGGATGATGCTTCCTATGCTTTCTAATTGGTGGAGCTCATCACAACCCTCTGACGGTTCATGGCTGGGAAATGGACCTTAATGGATTCTATCAGGATGCTATCATCAAGAACAATGCTATCAGTAGTGGAAGAAAGGTTCACGTCTTCCGATAGTTGCCTTCACTTTCTCTCTTCATTTGTTGTTGATGCCTCTTTTTATTCTGTTGGCGCCACTGCTTCTCTTTCGAGAACGTGATTTTTAAAAATCTTCTTTTGTACTAATATAGTAATACTTAAAGAATATACCCTGTAAAAACAATAAAATGAGTTGCACTTTTTTTTATATTGTGTCCGTTATATCCGTTATTGCCGTCGAGATGTTACTGCTTCCATTTGAAGTAGATATAGTTGCATCTCATTGTCGCCTTTCATTCGTACTGGAATACCTTCGTAGTATTCTTCTTTAGTTGTCTGGTAAGGAAATCATCTTCGGGGACACAATAAAGACAAATACGTCTTTAACTTCATATTCAGTGCCCGAAACCCAGTGCAGTTTCAATACTATTTGAGTTTAGGTAGTCGGCATATTGGTATATTTGTACTTACAAATTTTATAGCACCACTAATTATAAAAAAAGTTCATCAAATTAACTATGTAAAATAATACATGACTGAGTAGTATAAAAATATTATTCAGAATAAATAAGTATTATTTTGTATTTATTGCTCATAAAATTGTCATTAAAACTGATACTTAATTTGAATAAGTTAGTACAGCTATCATTATTTTATACTTTCATGAGTGAATTCAGTTTTATTTTTTTAAGAATTGAAGTGCGTTGTTTTCATTCTCGAGTTGGAAGATTTTGACTTCGGTTATGATTGTTTTTGTTCTGCTTGACTGGTTGACAGTTGTCATAATTATTTCCCTTATTTTGAACGGTTGATTTGAACTGATCAACGTTGATCAATAGCTTTGGATTTCTCAACCACCTATTCCCTCCGTATTTTCCATTGTTTCCGCTGCAATAGGCAAACACAATGTTCTATAACTCTTTAATAACTTGATTAATTGTTTTAATTTATGTTTTTAGACTATTTCATTGTTGTTTTGTTTTTTTACCTCCTACCTCGTCTTTTCAGGCATAAGGGGTAAATTTGGATCTGGCCGTTTCTCAGCTATTGCCCAATGTTCTTCTTCCCCGTTCATCAAATGAGTGTGAACGGACGCTTTACAAACTGACAGCGCGTGTTGGATAACACCATCTCAGTTTGCTAATGATGTCGGTAGAGAACTATCCCATCAACCGTGAGAAATGTCGGTATGAACGTTATTTCAAAAGTTGTCCGATGTTTTTTATTTCTCAATATGGACGCCGTGATTGTTTCGGAAGAAATAATTAGTTCTTAATTATTTCTGAATTCGGTTAGGCATTCATTGTCAAGTTTTATTGTTTACAATCAGCAAAAATAAAATACAGTTACTACTAAAGCTGGTATTAAGTTTACTGTGAGCCGTTTTTGATCCGTTCTTGTCTGATATTCTTCACTCTCTCACCTCGACTTCATGTAATTTTCACCAATAATATAAAAACAAATAAAAATTGGTACCGCTAAATGTTTAGCATATTTTATGAAATATCAGAGCTTGGTCATTTTAATATTTTGAAATACATGAGTGTGACCATTATCAAATTAAATACAATACTAATAAATTCAAAAATTCAATATGATACACATATATTAGTTTTACATAAGCACTCATTAAATACCCTTAAATTAATATTACTTATACCGTTATAGGTTACTATTTGGTGTGGATAGTAAATGAATTACTAATTATGAGTTTAATCATCGCTGAACTGACTATAAACTGTGAAGTAGATGGTATGGTAGCTTCAAATCCAGTCTTGTAACTTTCAGAGAAACGTACGGGTTCTCTGAACGTTTGGATGGGACTATACAGTATATTTTTGCTTATGTCCCATAAATTTTCATACATATGATTGTAGTTATGACTATACATACTGTCGACACAAATGCAAAGTATGTGAAAAAACGTGTTTTTTGTTTTAGTTTAATGATTACTTAAGGTCTGATGCACGTAGTAGCAAACTCTCGAATCTTAATTCAATCTTTAAATAATAACCCTGTCAACTGGTCGATTATGCAAGCTATTTCATTATTTACAAAAGCAATAAAAAATCAAAAACAAAAATCGATTTTTTTCGTTCGATGCTTTGCATTTGTATCTACGACATATACGATTTATATACAAGTTGAATGGTACCTAATTTGTTTAACCATATAAATATTAAACATTTATTTTTTTAAATAATTATTTTTAAAATTGTTGTTTATTAGTTAAATTGGTTCCATGTTAGGTATGTTTTGTCGTTGGTATTTTTGAAGAAGTAGGTAAGGTATGGAGAAATTCTTGAAAAATTGATCTTATACTTGTAGTGCAGGTATTCGCAGATATTGAGCTCACAATGAAGTTTCTCTCTTCGTTCTTGTTCAAGGTCCATACTTAGCCCCAGAAAATATATGATGCCAGACGAAAAAGTGGTGCATTAGATGAGGAGAGGTTAAGAGGTTCTCAGAAACCACTTATTTGGTCCGCATTAATATTGCAAAGTGATGTTATATATCAGCAGCGATGATAATACAGTCATCTATCATTAGCTAAGAATAAGCATCTATCATTAACTGCGGTGCTTAAGGCAGAACTCAATGATTTTGACATGGTGATCCATGTTTTTTAAAATTTTTAAAAATCCAATATTTTGTTTACCATAAATGTGCTTGAATTAATAACAATTATTCAAATTTAGTTGGATGTGAATTGCTATAAATGAAATAAAATGTGTGCAAAAAAGATTCTCAGGTAGTACTTGGAGAAATGAATTATCTCCTGATAATAATACCTGAAATTCTGAGTGTGTCAAGAATTAATTTGTTAAACAAGTTAAATTGTGGAAATAATAAATCATTTTAAAAATAAAACAAAATAACCAGACCAGAGAATATTTGTATCTCGCTTCTTCTTTGGAATTGACATGCTAGATGAGAAACTGAATATGCCCTACTAAAATCAGACATCTCTAAAGAAATCCCTGTGCAATTAAGGTTAGATATAAAAATTAAAAAATTTAATTGCTCAGGGTGTTATTAAGTTATTAATTGGAAAGAAGCTTTTAATATTTCAAAAAGATGAATTACAGGCTACGGAAGTTGTAATGATCAAGTAATGGAGGGTTATAAAGAAGTATAAGGAAATTCATTTAATTGATCTGGACGTAACTTGAGGAAAAACTCCCAAGTAATGAACTGAGGAATGATCTCGAATAGAAAAATTGTCTAGATAGATATTTACTGCTAGAGGCTCGTCGGAGAACCATCCGATGTACTAATAGGCACCTCAATTAGCCAGTAAAATTTTAAGCTATACACATAAAATTAAAACTACGATATAGTGTGTATATTCTTTACAATCAAAGCCATCTTTAGTAAAAAATAAATAAAAACTTGGACAATAAACGTCAAGTTATACTTTTTATCTGTCTTTTATTAAAATCCTTACATCGTTCAAATGTAAAATCTATACTTTTTATGTATAATGTAAGTTATACTTTTTATCTGTCTTTTATTAAAATCCTTACATCCTTCAAATGTTCAAATTCATTGCACATTAAATATTTCTATTTCCTGATTTATTTGTAAACTAACATAAGGGTTTTTCATTTTTTTTTTTTTTTTTTTTTTTTTTTTTTTTATTTTTTTTTTTTTTTTTTTAATTCAATCAAGCGGACATTAACATTTAACGAGTTTAAGTTTAATTTTATTCAACTCTGATCAACGGATAAGATTTATTTATTTGATGTACTTGTTCTTAATATATACATAAAAATCATCATAAATTATTTAATTTAGACTTGTTGATGTTTTAGTTAGCATTGATCGTTCTGCGTAGAAATTGATTACTAGGACTGTGAGGCGAATTATAATAAAGAAGTTTGAAACTTCATTATTTCCATTATGGTCTAATAAAGCTATAATCAACATTAAATAAAAAAATAAGTTATTCTATATTTATCGGGAAATAAAATAAAATTGAATTTACCAATAATTTTTCATTTTATTTATATGATAGACAACATATGATGCCTTAATTAAATGTGTTTTTTTTTTGTGTTTTTTTTAGGTACGTCTAATAAAAAATCTCATAATACAAGTAAGTTATTATTATTTAATCATTATGGTTTATTTATTTTAACTTTTATATCTTTTAAAAACTTTAATACTCGAGTATACTTAATTTCTAATTTTAAACTTCTTATTATGTATTTTTGATTCCTCGTCGCTTCATCATCAATTTAATACGCTTTATCTTCGCCATCGAAACTTTTCTGTTGTAGACAATGTTGAACGTGTAACGCAGGGTTAGGATCTCTCACAGTATGTTAATGGAATGCGTATTATCCTTGCCTCATCCAAAAGAATGATTAATGAATACGGTTACGAGATCGTAAGAAATGGGAACCGGATTAAAAAATGTTTTTTTTATTACCAAATAGCGTTGACTTCATCTGAGAATTTAGTTGAATTAATATTCATTTGTGACCGCCAGACCTTTACTGTGGAGGAGGGAAGTACGAGTTGAGAAAAATAGCTTATATTTGAATCGGATGCAGCCTTGCTTGGAAGCTTTAATGGACTTCCCCTTTACTTTCTTATTCTAGCAGATGCTGAAAGGCTGAGAGTACCCTGTTCAGGAATCAGAAATAAATATGTATATCCAGGAATTATATTCGTGGATAATTATAATTATTGTTGGAGGAATGGACGGTATGAAAGATCACTGTTTTTTACTTATCAGTCCTACGAATTTTGAAAAAATTGATTATTCTTTATGGTAATGATGAGCATTGTATATTAGTTTCAATTTCGCTAATTAACTGCTGACATTAAGAGAGCCCATAACATCTGGTTTCCATTTATTTAAGTTACATTTATCAAAAATCACCATGTTGGAAGTGATATTTCTCCCTTGTAAAATGGTAACTAATTTTATCACATTTTTGATAAACTTCTTTAAAAAAAAAAAAAATAATAATAAAAGAATAAAACCTACTAATCTTTCAACTTGAACAAATTTTTCACAGGGCTGCATATCGACCATGTACAAGACAGATACTATTGACTTTTATTACCGGCGATTATTCCATATTTCAACCACTTATCTTATTATTTTATTTTTATTTTTAGTAAAATCATATTTTATAACAATGAGAAACTAGACGCCTTATTTGATCTGGTTTCGAACTAACAACGTAACTTACCCAAATTCTATGTTTTTACTCGAATTATAATAATTCTGTTGTTAATAATAGACTTACTTAAAAGTTCGTTATTACTTGCTCCTTTTAACAGTTACTTTTTGGTTACCTGTTACTGTTTAACCGGCACGCATTCTAGCGGTAGCCATTCGAAATGAAAACTTTTTTTTTATGTTGTTAATATATTAATATTATACAAATAATATTTGAAGTATACTATTTATATGGATAAATATAGTGTATTATAATATAATTTAGTAAATTATATGGATAAATAATATATAATTTATCATTTATCCATATAATATACTATCTTATATGGTTAAATAATATATGAGTATAAGGTATTTATTTTATGTTTAAAAGTGATATAAAATAATAAATGAACATTCTGTGGTTGCGTTTGCTTAAAAGGCGGACCGTAGTGAAGAGTGGTGAAGGAATTTTAAAGGCTGGAATACATCGGGGCTATGTTAGTATGTGGTGATAAGGGGAAATTTAGTTCTAATTTCGAATGTATACTGCTAGAATGCGTGCCGGTTAAACAGTAACTGGGTGCAGAAAAGTAACTGTTAAAAGCGAACTCTTCGCAAGTATGTAATACCAAAATTTCAAACCCTTATTTGACCTCATCAAAAAATAATGCTGAAGGCAAAGAACTGCTTGATTATTTGATAATATATAAAAAAAAATAAAAGAGTTCTTTATGCTTTATTATTTTTTTTCCGAACAGCAAATAACACAACAGAACTAAGAATTCTGAAAATTGTTTATTAAAAAAAAAAAAGTATTACTGACGATTTTCGCTTGGATATTGTTAGGAGCTCTTTCATCTTGTTAGCTGTCAGTTAAAGGAGTTAGAGCATTATGTAATTGCATCTTTGTCGCCTCGTCATAGGGAAAGTCTTTTGATGTTACCGAATTATTTACATAAATCGGCTCCAAAATATTCAAGTGACAAAGCTTTTTGAAATACAATTCGGATATCCTACGAAATGTGAAGTTAACAATATCAATGTTACCTTTTTGGAGAACCGAATTCTGGGGTTTCATTTTTATGATGATTGCTATACTTTTCTTCCTAATAAAAGTTCTGTTTACAGTATTTGTGTTACAACTTGGCATAAATAAAATATCTCATGTTCGAAGCCTTTGTTACCGAGCTGTACAATGGGGAATATGGGCGATCTTATACATTACATAAAAAGAACTTTTTTTTTTTTTTTTTACGTCCGCATAGAAGAAATAATAAGAAGCTTTTAATTCCCAATTCTAAGTGTTGGTAGAATTCTTTCTCCCTCGCTTATAAAGCACGATTCGAGTTGCAAGCTGAAAAGTTGTTCCTAGATTGTATTATCATTTATTTATATTATTTTCTTATATCCACTTTCCAACCAATTTCATTTCTTTTACTATCTAGCTTAATTTTTTTTTTTTTTTCATATTTTATTCCTAGAGTATCTTCGCAGTCTAAACTTTTTTAGTCCAATGTGTCCATTTTGTAGCACCGTCCTCACCTCTTACGTTGATGACGTATGTTTGTTATCACTAGATAATGATCCTTTCGTTTCAAACCAAACCCTCCAATATCACATTACAAACCCGTCAAGTATGATGTCGACACTGGAGGATTAAAATAAATCCAAATTGTTCTCATAAAATAAACTTTACCCTTCGTCGTAAACCTGCGACTACCTGAACAACAATAATATTCCATTCATTCCTTTTGAACAGGATCGCTATGTTGGTAAGGTAAGGTGGGGTAAGTGCATTAGTCCACCATAATTTCTATTGTCATTTTGTTAGATCAACTGTCATCTGTTGTATGTTGACAGAACTCCATACCCTCCAAACCTAACATACTAGAGTGCTCCACTGTAGAAGATGGCGTCTCTAGGAATTTTCATAGTTCAACCTGTTGATCTAGGTGTTGTGTAAAGTTGAATGAGTTAAAATTATGAAATTGTGTCGTATATATTTTTCTCTATTTTTTTAATTTCAAGGAGTAAAATGATTTCTGGGAGTTGCTTATTTTTTCACTTACCCCATCAAAGAATCAATTCACTGCTAAGGAGTTCACAAGAGATTTATGGGACATAGAATTGATTTTCCTTCGCACTGATATAATTTTTAGGATATCAGGGAAATCAACTATATTGCTGAAAAGAGTATAGTTCAACGTTTGTATTATAACAAAAAATATTATTCTAGCATTCATAGCTGATTTGTTATGTTAAGTTAAAGCTGAACTTTGCACTCCATATGACGCACTTGCCCCACTTCACATTATCCATCTGGACAAAAGTCTTACTTAGAATCCACCTTTATATAAGACTAAAACTACAAGAAACTGCTTGTCGTTTTAGATTACTGTAATGTTTACTAAGCAAACGTCTTATGCTACCTATAAACTACAAAAGACTCATTTGCGTGTTAGTTATTAGACTAACTATGTACAATCAAAATTAGACTATTTGGACATACGGAGTTGTGCTTTAGGGTCCACTAAACCTAATCAATTTTAATTAGGATTGATGAATTAAATGCCACTTCTATTGAGATTATTTTATTTGAAAACTAGTTTCGAATGCTAAACATTCATCTTCAGTTCTAAAACATACAATAAAATTTTCAACACATCAGTACTATGTTACATAGATTATATATACTAAAGTTTTTTAAAAAGATAAGACAAGAAATCAAGCATAGGCACCTTCGAGGTAACTAAAACACTGAATTTGTGAGAAGTAAAAGGGGGGCAGGTAGGTTAAGTTTTAGATTTACAACGGGGTTTCCCTTATGACTCATTGGGTTTTTCCGTTCCTATGGGAAACAAATTTAAAATGGGGCTATTGGATATGTTAATCTGATCATTTAAACTAAAATCTGGATCGGTTTTAAACGATTTTATTATTTCTAGTGATTCAAAAGTATTTAATTTTAGGCTATTTTCTACTTGATGTAATATTTTTACTCCCGAGTCTTTATTAAATTTGTGGCTATTTTCATTTAGATGGATACCGAAATTGGAATTTTGGGTCTTATTAGTGTATGCTCTTATATGTTCATTTACTCTTTGATTTACTGATCGTCCGGTTTTTCCCGTGTATTTTGCTTCACAGTCATTACATTTTAATTCGTATACGCCGCTTTTTTGGAAAGGGTCTATTTTGTCCTTCGGTGAAGGGAAGTATGATGACAATGGCTTATCTATTTTAAATGCAGGGTTTAAACCTAATTTTTTTTAATTCTTTCCCGACTTTAGCGGATATTGGGCCGTAGTATGGTATCAAAATATATTTTTTAGGGGTAGCTTTATCCTCTGGGGGTGTTTTGTATATATTATTCATAGTTTTTTTATGTATTTGTTTTCTTAAAATATTATCGATTGTGGTTTTACTGTATCCGTTGTTGTTAGCTATAGTGTGAGTCGTTTGTATTTCCTTGTTAAAATTTCGTTTATTTAGCGGTATATTTAAAAGGCGGTATATCATGCTATGAAATGCTGCGAGTTTGTGTGTTAGTGGTCTCCTGGCATTGTCTATAACTACATCTGTGTGTGTGGGTTTCCTGTATATATTAAATTCGTGTTTTTTATTGTTTATGGAGATTTCTATGTCCAAAAAAATTTAAAGTTTTATTGTTCTCTAACTCCAGTGTGAATTTAATTGAAGAGTGGATTTCGTTTATTTCGTTTAAGAAACTACGAGTATTGATTTGTCTGGTCGTCCCAGACCATAGGCAAATTATATCAACATACCGATACCAGTATATGATGTGTTGAGCTAATTTTGAATGAAGGATTTTCCGTTCTAATTTATCCATAAAAAGATCTGCCAGAAGGGGTGAAAGAGGGGACCCCATTGGTAATCCTTCTTCCTGTTTATAGAAATGTATTGTTAAATTGAAAATAATTATGTTTTATGCAAACTGACATTAAATTGTAAAAGTCTATTTTTTCTAGTGGTTGAAGATTAGACCGGAAGATTAGTTCTTCTAAAATTTCTATTGTTTCTGAAGGTGGGATACTGGTAAACAGATTTGTGACATTGAATGATATTAACTTTGCATTGTCTGGAACATTTACGTTTTTAATTTTGTTGACTAATTCTATTGAGTTTTTTATTGTATTTCGTGGGGAAAAAGAAATTTTCGTTTTGAACATGTTGTTTAAATAATGAGCAAGTTTGTATATGGAGCTATTAATGTAGGTAACTACTGGTCTTATTGGAATGTCTGCTTTATGTATTTTGGGTAGGCCGTAGAGACGGGGCGGCAAGGGATTCATTTCAATTAAGTTGTATTTTATATTATCAGGTATTAAAATACTATGATTTATTAACTCCCGAACTTGACTGTTAAATTTTTTAGCGGGGTTTTTTATGGTGGGGAAGCTGTTTTTTTTCGATGAAGTTATAGATTTTATTTTTGTATAACTCTTTTTCTATAATTACTGTGGTGTTCCCTTTGTCCGCTTTTATGATTGTAAGGTCGTTTTTTAATATTTTAGTTGATAAAGCGCGTGCTATCTTGTATTCGGATGATGTCTTTATCTTATAGTTCTGGGCTTTTTCTATTTCTGTTTTTAGTATGTTTGCGCATATTGATTTCGAAAGTGGGTTTTTGTCGTATTTTTCTAAACCGGATTCAATGTGGACAGCAAGGTTTTCGAATCTTTGTATAGTCACCGGTGAATTTATAGAATGTTTTAAACCTTTGATGAGCAAATTATTTTCATTTTAAGTTAATGTTATGTTGCTGAGGTTGAGGATACGTGGGGAAAATTGGTTATCGGATATGGGGTTTTTTGCACTGTTAGATGGGCGATTAACGGGGTTATTCTTGCTAGACAGCAAGTTATTAATTTTCTTTTCTTATGTTTTTTACGAGATATTCAACTCGCGTCCGGATTTGATTGTCTAATGAGTCAAACTCAAGTGGGTGGAGTACAGAAGTGAGTTTATTGTGGAGGATATAAATATATAATTTTAAATTATCTCTCACTGAGTACCAATGGTTAATTTCAAATCTTACCCATTGACGTCTAGCATGGTGAGTGGCTTTTCGACGCTGCTCTTGTTTGTGCTCCGCTTCTTAGTTGCACGTATCTGGGAATGAGGTCTTCTCTTGAGCACGCCTGGTTAAACCAAATATTTTTGTTAGCGATGGCGTATTTAAGTCTAAGTTTGGAAAACCAATAAGCTGCATCCTTCCGGCTTGCAGTCTTCAGTTCTGCAACAACTTTTTCTGATAATGTGTTGAATCTTGATGTGCTGAGTTTTGATCGATTATACGTAGTAGCCTGGTTGGCTACAGAATCACTTGAGGTACGCATGATGATATAGAAGGATCAATACAATTAGGATTGATGAATTAAATGCCACTTCTATAGAGATTATTTTATTTTAAAAACTAGTTTCGAATGCTAAACATTTTAGAAGAACTAATCTTCCAAAAGCAACTAGCTGAAAGTACCCTGCTCCTCTACGGTTTAATATCATTAGGATGAAGACAACTTAAATTAGTAAAAGTTAAGCTTAACGTTGATAATTATTAGTACTTAAATAAACCTAAAGAATTCCATTCTTAGAATAATTTCAATAAGTAAATTTGACAATTTGCAAAAGTTAATTTTATATTATTTATATAGTCCTCCAGTGAAGCTTCGAAGCAGCACTACCATCTTACCCAGCTCTGATCCCAGATCATCACCTTTTCTTATAGCATACTTTAAGTGAATATAGTCTCAACTTCTAAATTTTTTAAAATTTTTTCGAATAAAGTTTAGTCTTTTTGTTTCTATTTTTGCGTACATATCAAGCATAAATTGGTTGAGGAGATTGAGAAATTAAAGTAAATAAGGTTCTTCACCTCCTCGCTCCACTAACATTTAGGCGTAAAAATCAGCTGCAGACACAGTTTTCTTAATTGGTGTATTGCTGCTTGGGTGACTCTGAAGGATGTTAATACTGTAACCATCTTCTCCATGGTAGAACATGAGACGATACAAAAGAGAATCATACACTTGATAGAACTCACTGATTATTATCAGTTTTTTGTCCCTACATCGAACTGGCCTTACATGTCATCACCAGAGAACATAAGTCTTTTAACCTCCTCTTTAACATAAGTCTTTTAATAGCTTCTCGTCACGAAAAAAACTCAAACTTGTAAGTTGTAAGTAACCTCTGCAGCCACCATGACTTCACAGAAAGTACCAATATTATAAGGTTTCGACATCGATCGTATTATTGTTTGTTTACAACTATAAGGAACTTAATTTGTGGTCAAAGTGTGCGGCTTAAACATCTAACCTATTTTTCAACTTAGCTTATCTCCAAATACCATTTGATAATTAATCTTTTATTATTCACCCAATAAAAATTGTAATCACATTTTTCGCGAATTAGCCGCGATTCAGGCCGATTTTCTTAAATTCCTTTCTTAGCGAGCACCTACGTTCCTAGAGGAAGCTACATATCGAATTTCATTCCAATCAGGTCGGTGGTTTCTGAGATTTCGTGGTAAATGAGTGAGTGGTATTTGACAAATATATAGTAGATATTGGTTTCTTTCTTCCTCTTCTTTCTTCTTTAATCATAGTTTAGCTTTTAATTTATCTAAAACTTTAGTTAATTTCGCTACTTTATTCCTATCCAATATATCTTATTTAGTCTATTAATAAATTTTACAAAATAATATTATTATTAACTGATGCAATTAGATAATCCTCTGCCGGTTATTGCAGAAACGTGGCTCAGAACTGTTTTATATCCATCTAAATCTCATTGTTTTCCTCTTTATTCTGTGGTCAAAGTAAACTCGTAATATTTTTCTCCAGTTAATAAAGATCAAATTTATGTTTATTTTTTTAACTTTTGGCTATTGACTTAACTAAGTATTTTTTTATGCTACATCGGTCATGGTTCAATTCAGTGTCTCGTGAATTCGGCTTGAGAGGATTAATTTTTATTTTACAGCGCACTTACGACTTTTTTAGTTTGGCTAATAAGTTGGTGACTTGTCGGATATTCCGTTCTTTATGCTGATTTTGGAGTAAATACATTAAACCCAATTAAAAAACAACATAAAATAATTTATGAAATGGTACATTTTTGTATTATCAGAGTACTTATGAAACAATTATTCTTTTTTTGTTATATATGTAAACGATGTAATGGTTAATGTATTTTAATCATCAATATTTTGAGTTAATATTCCTCTCATCCCCGTTTAACAGATCCGCTATGTAGGACTTCATCTGTACATAGGTCCTTACTTGGAATCCACATAGGAGACTTAAAAGATAAGAAACTGCGTCGTCGTTGTTTTACCGAAGTGCTGCTAATGGGGTAGTTCTTTTCAAGTTATTGACATGTCATTATAATCATTTCACCGCTAATTTACTTACTGTATATATCGTATACAGTTGCAAAATATCAATTGAGTAATGATAATATATATATATATATATATATATATATATATATATATATATATATATATATATATATATAACAATAGTCCCCTGTGGGCCGTGAAAAAGAAGAGCGCGCCAGGGGAAGAAAAATATCGAGTAGTCATCGATTATCGGAAACTAAACGATAATACCAAGGATGAAAAGTATCCGATCCCTAGATTTGAAGACATTCTCGATAGACTAAGCGGGGCGACAGTGTTCAGCACGCTCGATTTAAAAGCAGGGTACCATCAAATCAAAATGCATCCCAGAGATCAACCGAAAACGGCCTTACTTTCGAAAGAGGGCATTATGAATTTACTAGGATGCCCTTTGGATTAAAGAATGCGCCCATCACATTTCAAAGGTTGATGGACGAATTTTTAAGAGGCATAGATGAAGATGTGTGTCAAATATACATGGACGATTTGCTGGTATTCAGTAAGACGGAAGAGCAGCATGTAGGACATTTAAGGAGTGTGTTTGACAGGATCAGGGAATTCGGCCTAAAATTATCAGACGAAAAGTCGCGGTTAGGTCAAAACGAAATAAGTTTTTTGGGTCACACCATTTCAAAAGACGGAGTCAAGCCGGACAAGTCGAAAGTAGAAGCAATTGCGAGAATGGCCGTGCCTAAGGATGTAAAAGGGATAAGACGGTTACTGGGGTCGTTGAATTATTACCGCAGATTCGTTCCAGAAATGGCGGAATATTTGGTGCCCCTCAATAATCTGCTGAAAAAAGGAAGAAAAAATTTCGTAACCCCCGAGATGGAGAACAATATCCGCAGGTGTATGGCTCGGTTACAGGAAGAGCCAGTGCTGGCGTTTCCGGACTTCGGGAAACAGTTTTCTATCACCACAGACGCAAGCGAATACGCTTTGGAGCAGTGTTGTCCCAGGAAGGAGATGGTGGGGATAGACCCGTTGCGTATGCAAGCAGGCGTTTATCGGACGCTGAGACTCGGTATAGCGCGCTCGAGAGGGAACTGTTAGGGATCGTTTGGGCGGTAGACCACTTTAGACCCTATGTGTTTGGGAGAAAGTTCAAAGTCCACACAGACCATCGGCCTCTGCAGTGGATCGGAAATTGAAAGAGTCTTCCGCTCGAGTTACTCGGTGGAAAGAACTGTTGTCCCAGTATAATCTGGAAATTGTTTATACAATCAGGAAGGACAATATAGTAGCGGACTTGTTATCTAGGAGCAATCATGTAAATGCAGTGGAAAAGACAGGCATTTACCATCCGGGGTATTCCGCACTCTGCAAGAATGGACCCTCCGATAGAAGACGGGAAAGTAACACATTGAGGACCTAGCGAGGAGGAGTCTCAAGTATGAAGGATAGTTTCCGCCGACGACGCGCCCTGGAAATGGAGGAAGTAGAGGAGGACTTATAAAGTGTAAACAACGGCAGATTCATTGGGAAAACGAGAACTCAGAGGGGCGCTAAAATATAGTATTGCACGTACGGAAGGAGCGACATACACTATACCTCTTCCAACCTGCGAGTTAGGCGAAGAGTCTTTTGTAGCCCTCAGAAGATTCGTCCAACCGGGCAGAACTTACCATCTATATGTAGGTAATTCCACGGTCCGAGAAAAGATCAAGCGACTATGGCGATCAGAGAAATTAGGGATGGACCGTACATTCATCAGATGCACCCGTTCAGTAGAAACGGTGCAAGATGTGGGGAAGCAGAAGGAAATAACTCTTGCGTACCATCAAGGCAAGACAAATCACCGGGGTGTTCAGGAAACGGTACAAGCGTTGAAACGGCGGTATTTTTGGTGGGGGATGAAACGGACGGTCCGCTAAGTGATAGGGACATGTGAAATTTGTCTCACCACAAAATACGATAGACACCCCCCGGGATGGGTCCAAGAAGAAACACCCACGGCTGCGACACCTTTAACGGATCTACAATAGATACATTTACATGGCGGGTTTATAAATGGGTGACCATGGTAGATACATTCAGTAAGTTAGGTCAGGCACATTTGGTAAAGGAAAAATCAGCAGAGGCAGTATTAGGGCCCTACGAACATGGTTCCGTTTCTACGGAGTACCGGAACGAATTTCCTCCGATGGAGGGTTAGAATTCGATAACTCGCAAATTAGGGCAGAAGCTAAAGAACTTGATATCCATTGGCATATCAACACCCCGGGACATCCCAAGAGTAGAGGCGGGATTGAAAGACTCCATGGGACGCTGAGTGACCACCTCAGAATATATCAGACGGAAAAAGGCTTGGAACCCGATGTAGGATGGAAAAAGCGATTGCCGCATATAATAGTTCTATTCACGCGGTAACCGGATTCTCGCCCTTTGAAATCATTTTTGGGCTCCAGGAGCGACGCAGAAATATTAGGGACACAGCGAACGAGGAGGAGGTGAATTTGGTACTGGCCAGGCGGGCGGCACTGGGAAAGTTGTGGGAGAAATCTCGGGGACGAATCGTTAGGAAAAGAAGCAAAGGGTGGAAAGAGATAATTTAAAAGTCCGCGAGGTCACGGGGAAACTAAAAAATCGGGGCGGTAGTATACCGCAAGAAAAGTATATATATATATTGAGTTGATAGCACTTGACGGATATGACTAAATACATTTATATTTTACCAGTCTCTAGTTTTTGTAATCATATAATCTTGTGCATTATATGAAATGTCACAGCCTGTCGTTTAGTGTCCAATTCTATTAAATGATGTAAGATTTCAGAAAATGATTCAATTCACCTTTTCCAGTTTCTTCACTTAGTATTTTTGCTTACTCACTCTGGCATCGTGGTAACCTGCCCGCATCCTCACCTTTCAGCTAATCTATTCTAGGTTTTATTTTATTCTATGGACGAACGCATTAGTGTGATGGTCTCAGCACGCTCGGTATAGAAAAACATCATGGTTTCGAATCCCATATGGGCAGTGTTGAACTTTGTTCGCCCTTGCTCGAATAGGTTGATAATCAGTATGATAACCCTGCCCTAGTTGGAGTTCTTAAGGAGGTTAAGCCCTTAATAAACAACAATAATGTCTGACAATAATTACGTTCATATAATTCATTTCTAAGGTTGGGAATAAAGATATTATTATTTGAAGGTCGTTTTGCTTTAGAACATCCAATTTCACAAATCCTTTGCCGTGTTTGTAGAGAATAGTTTCAACGAGCTTGTTCTGTAAAACGTAGCGCCTAGTCTCGCTGTAGCGTGGAAAGCCTTTGATGAAGAGAAAGGTAGGTGCGATACGACGTAGCTTTTGACAAGATGACGCAGAGCTCATACCACAATACCATTTGGGTGTCGGGCGATCTTAAGGCGGCCTTGCACAGACGTGAAGGATACCGGCAAAGAGAAACCGCCAGTGAAAGGAACAGAGGAGTTGTCATTTCTCCAACTCCAGCTCCAGGCTCTATTAAAGGACGGGTGATACTCGATAGAAAGCCTCCTTCGATTTATAGCCTGTCTATAGCGGTCACTAGGGTTCGCAGTATTCCTCTTCTATTATATATCTTAGATGTATTCTCCAGCAATCCCAAAACAACACTGTTGTTCATGTATGGGGCCAGATGTCGATGCACTCTTTGGAAAGTTATCTGTTGATCTATGGTATTATTTTTTATTTTGGAACAATACAAATTACATTATAATGGGTTTTATGTATATTTTGTGAACAATATTCATCAGCTACCTTTTTTTAAAAAGAATGAAGTCGTCCTTATTTTTTGATTGCCGTCCTTATTATTCGAATTTATTTTTTGAGATTTCTCTCTGTTTACTCTTCTTACGTTCGCCAGCTCAAAAGAGTGAACCATCTTTAAAAAATTTCATTTCGTCTTTGCTATCCTCATTTACCAGGAAAGTAATTGTTGTGATAATTCTCGAGAAAGATTCTTCTTCAAGTATTGTTAAAGGCAATCAAAGTTTTATAATTCTAGTGTTAACAGTTAACTTAATATATACGTATATCCCTGGATAACAACTGTAAATTAAAAAAAAAAATTGTAATTGATAAATTTTAAATTTTAATCTTCTGATATATTAATGTTTTCTTCAATTATTAATATTAATTTTAATGTCTCAATTTCAACAGCTATATGAGTTAAATTTATGTTGATCGATACCAACGAACATAGTAAAAGAACCTAAGATCGTATCCAGTGCTGAAGTGGTGATCGTATCCTAGGATCATATCCAGCGGCGAAGAAACTATAAATGCCGAGACAGATTTTACATGTTTAGGTTCAGTAATCAATAGTTAGGAGGGATAAATATCCTTGTACCGTATCAACCCATGAAGAATCTTGGGTTCATATTATTTGGTAAGGGAGTATTGTTTCAAAATCTATGGAGGTGCTCTGGTCAGTATCCACGCCTGTGCCCAGGTTTTTCCTCTATTTGAGGATAGCCACTCTATAGAGGCAGGGTGTGCCACGGGTGCTTTGAGTCCACTGCCTTGCCTTCTCAGCAGTTCAGAGAGGAATTTGGAAAATTCTAATAGGACTTCAGAGAAGTCGGTTACTTACACTTAAGAGGTTTACTTTTGTTATATCTTTTTTTAAATTTATTCTAATAAAAATAAAAGTTTGTTGAAAACTTAATTTTTTTAATAAATGCGACAAAAATAAATTATAAGTATGTAATATGTTCTCCGGTTATTTTCCACCTGCGCCTGGTTATTTATCGTTTTAGCAGTTTTATTAAAGTAGCTTGGTTTGATATGATTTTATTAATCTTACGAGAGACTTTTGTCAGGATATCGCAAGTTGGTGTTTTAATAATTGTTGGTCTCAATAATTAAAATGAAAAAAGGAAAGGTTGATATTTTTGAAAATAGAGATTTTTAAAAAAAAAAGGTATGCCCTTACTATGGTTACTGATAGTAAGTATATAAATATCCCTATTAAAAAAACAAAACAAAGAAAAGAACTGATACACCGGAACCCATGAAGGACCAAGGTTCAAAAATACTTAGTAATTACCTTCATACAACTTATTCTGAGACCAACGGTTTTACATGTTGATGCTAATAATTCAATAATTTACTATCCAGCTCAGGTACTGTTTATAATAATATCATTAAAAGGTATTAAACCCAGTCTTCATGAAGTGAGAACAGATTGCTTTGTAGAAACCTGCACTTCTTAATGTATGTAATACGCGTTTCCCGCTCATTACCATCTTCGTAGCCCGTACTAGATTATTTATGTTTATTACCTTGTGAATGATATAAATGGATCATATTCTCTCCCAATCCACCTATCGAATGAGCTCCGTGATCGATCAAGAAGTGAGAGTTAAGAAATCGATAGGTGCAACGATGATGGCGGTCCATATCGTCGACCACAATAGGGATTGTACTCCATCATTAGAGGGTCGTGTCATCCACTAACCAGCGAAAACAGGAACTGTATCTGTCTTCGTGTTGCGGTATGTCGTTATGTCTTCGTATCAGCGATCAAAAGGTTATTGTTCGTTATCTAATCCACTGCTCTCCTGAATATTGCACGCCTTGGGAAACTCAAGTCATAATAGGCTGCCTATTTTTTATTTTTTGTAAACTGTTCCCGAGCTTTGATGAGAAATAAAATTTGCTGTGTCATTGATTGGTTCTCAATAGGACATTCTGGTACTGGGATAGACAATTATATTTAAGTTCTTTGAAGTGACATAACATTAATTTACACGCGAAGGCCCCTCTCCTCTATCTATAACCAATGAAGGTGAATATATTCCACTTGTCCTAACCACCGCTCTCCTTCCAACACCCATTGTCGAAAAGAATGAACACAAATTCATCTATACTATGTTGTTAGCCTTGCATGATTGGAGTACTTATTTTGTTTTGTTTTAGGTCTGTTGTAGTCTCGGGAAATAGAACCGATCTTGTTTTTATGTGGGTGTGGTAGTTAGCTCAAATAAATATTATTTATCATACAATAAATATTAGTTGTTATAAAGAAATAAGAAAAGCCTTTCATCCACACCCTCTGGACCAACTATTGAGTCCCAGAACGCTTCACTCGATTCATTCCGCTAAAAAAAAGACAAAGCTTATTCTGTTCCGTTCTTCTTAGTTCTGTTATTTAATTCTCTTTTCTTCCTCCAACTCATGACAAAGGACTTCTGTAGCCCTGTTTTTTATTGTTTTTTTGTTGTAGGGTGACTAGTTTTTCAATAGTCTCAGTACATTTCAATGGGCACTGCGATATTACTAGAGCGCGACCCACTTAGTATTTGTAACTTTTTATAATTTTAAGGGTGTAAAGAAGGGAAGGGTTTAGGGGGTCTAGTCTCCCAACCCTCTTTAATACGTGGAAAAAATTCAATCGCATATTTACGTTTTGTATCTGTCAAAAGTTATCCATGATATAAAGCATATTCAATACAGTCCCTATAAGAGCCGACTGTATAATTTTAAAGAATTATCATGTAAATTAAATATTATGACCAAAGTAAATGCTCTAAGGAATTGATTTTTTTTCTTTTATGTTATAAATACAATAAATGGCAAAGCCTCGCAAACAACAATTAAAAACTTTGTTACTTTTTGACTTAAATAAATACTTTACTCACGAATTTTATTTGAAAGTACTATCGTTTGCTGCTACTTATTTTGCTGGATTTAATGTAAGTGTTTTTCTGCTTGATATTGGGACAAAAACTAGTTTATCTTTGTGCATTTTTCGACTCTTGGCCCCATATCATGAGAATACTATAGTCTATACCCATGGCTAATTGTACGGCATCTTAATATCGAATGATTTTGAATATTTGCAGTAACAATTATTAGATAGTTCGGTATTTCATCATTTTATCTTATAACAAATATCCTATGATTAAAAAGTTGGAATTCTAAAATGATCTTAAATTTGCCCTTTGATTAATCACGAAACAGATAATATTTCTATTGCACTGCAAGGGTGAAACTCATTTCTTGAACTTCGCTACTTTATGGAAAGGTAGTTTTGTTTGCTTGTTTTCAATAATATAATAGTAAAATAATTTAGAGTAATTAATTGTGTATAAACTAATTAGTGAACAAAAGATATCACAAAAGGGAAAAATATTGCTTCTTTCATGTTATATATATAATTTTATTAATAATTATCATACTAAGATGGTTCCTCAAAGATGAGTGTATGTTCTTAAAAGATTTAGTCTGAAGAAAAGTTCGAATAAGAATTGTGGTTAGTAAAGTCTTCAAAACAGTTAGGAAAATTATTGTTGCGGAACCAAACGCGCAATCCGTTATGCCGAAGGTATTATATACATTGCTTAGTGAGTTATCAATACCTAGACCACAAGCTGTTATATTGAAATCGTTGGTCTTGTTAGATATGTTGAACACTGGATTTTTAAAAACAAATGTTAATGAGTAATCAGGTTCGCTACACCAGTTTTTCATGTATTATGCTCAATATCATTTAAACATATCATTTTTATATTTAACAATATAAAATTGTTAAGTATGAAAATAATTCAGACTTTATGTTGAAAATGAAGGAGTGTTTACATATTTTCTATCAAATTCATTATGGATAAGAAGATAATCAGGGATGCAAAAGAGAGACACCACGTGTAAGTAGAAATACTTTAATGCGTGCCAACGTTTCGACCTACCTTGCAGGTCTTCTTCGGGGCTAAAATGAACAAAATACTAGATGCGATATAAATAACAGACCGAAAAACAGGTGACAAATGGAATACAGAATGACATGGATAAAAAACTATAAACAAAACTGGCTATAAAAAAGAACCGATACATAAATCAGTAATAATACAAAGCAGCAAGGCAAGGTTAAGGACAAGACAGGAATGATAAGGGGAAACAAATAAATGTAAGGGTAATGAATAGAAGGATAATGAAAAATAAAAATAATACAGGACACAAAGAAATGTAACGTTCAAAATATGGAAATATAGGAATGAACGAGGGAAAATATTAAGGTGATATAAGAAACTTTGACTCGTGTCACATTTAGGGTTTTGTTCATTATAGTCCTGAGGAAGACCTGTGTGTTTCTCTTTGACTGCATCCCTGATTATCTTCTTCATTCATCTTAAAAGTCAACTATACTTTTATTATTAAAATCATTATTAATTAAAATTACTGTTTCATTTTAATTTAGTGTACTATAAATCACCACCTATTGTGCGTCTAGCCTATAAATTACCATTTACTATTTTTGAATAGGCTCGAGACAGTGCTGGAGACCTCTTACATAAACATTACCAATCGGAGTTCTGAACAACTCGCCGAACAAATTGCGGTGTCATTTACAGCAAGATGTGGATTCATTGCCCTCCCTTTCCACTATTATTATTATTAATAATCAAATATAACGAACATAAAAAACGCCGAAGTAGTTATACCGTCATCGTTATTAATTCTCACGTTCCACGTTATGTTTTCTTTTTCAAACTTATTTTTTAAAAGTTGTATTTATTTAATAAAAATACTTTATTATATAATTCCTAAATTTGCGCTTCATAATTCCGTCGCCCTTGGCTGTTGTGGATTTCTGAAATTTTTATACACACGTACCCCACGTGCAACGAGCATGACCGGGTTAGGCATGCCAACACTTGTTTGACTTATATACCCTCATATGCCTACCTGATGTGGAAAGGGAACGGGCTCAGACAACTGGCATTGTTGTCTTTTCTCCTGCATGGACACGTGTCAACTTTTCACGTCGACGTGGAAAGACGTGCATACAAGTCAGCTCTTCAGTGGCATAGATCCTAGGTAGTCATATGCCACGAAAAGATCGCCAATGCACTGTCATTTTTGTATGCCATGGTGAATTTCAGGATTGATGAGACAGTAAACAAGAAACTGGCCCAGAAATATAGGCCTCTACCTAGGCACAGTTAGGGCTGAACCACCTGTCTTTAAAAAAATGTTTAAAGAGTTGATCGCTGACGCTGTTGAAAGAAATAGTTTTATCGGATCAGGGAAGCGGACATGCAGTTGACACTTGACAAGACAAATTTGATTTGCAGCTTCCCATTACAGGTTTCTTGTAGGTTTCCGATTTAATGAGAAATTTTTAATAGTAGTTTAAAGAATAAAGTTAACAATATGAATGTACAAAATACATAAGTTGATATATAACTGTATATAATTCTGAAATATGTTGGAGTTTACAAAATATGAAATAAGCAAAAACGTTATTTTTATACTAAATAAGAACGCCGCTCATCTATTCTATTATATGAAAGGTCAAGCCATTTTTCGTTTGTGATCTTTAACCACGAAAACTACTGAACCAATCAGTACCAAATTTTAACCATAATCATCTTTATAATCCTAGGAAAGCTTAGCAATAATAAAGTCTACTTATTTTCAATTAATTTGTTATTAAAAAAGCGACAATGTTTGGATAACAGTTAATTTTGAATATTGACAATGGCGATCGCCATCCTACATGAAACGTTTCAAAGGTACAGCGTTATATAGATCTTAACATTGATAATAAAATTTTCATATTTTCGATTAAATTGTTATTTAAAAAAGCTATAAATATTTGGTGTGTCATGAAGTTTAAAAATCGAAATATATGTGACTAGCGTCATTCTGCAATATAATCTCCTCCATCTTCATAGTTCTAGAAAGGCCTATAATAATAAAGATTGCAATAATAATTATTTAAGTTTCAGTGTTATTGCCAGAAACGTGGTTTGTTAAAATTATTTCTGCCGAATCAAAATGTAGATCCTTTGCTCTTTAATATTGTATATAAAAATTTTGCAGCACTCGCTGATAATGCAGTCCATTATCCGCAAGACTTTATTCCATCTGGATTATAAACTTATAGATTACAATAGAAAAATTGAATGTCTAATTATGCTTTTACATAATCTTCAGGCGCCTAATGAGTGCAACTTAAACCAGGTTAAATATTGCAGCTATGGTTGAAAAAAATCATTCTGGAAGTAATGCTTATCAAATGCGTGCTACAATACATGATTTTTGTGAATAAAAAATAAAACTTCAATTATTAGTTAAAATTACTTAAGTTTATTAATTATGAGAGGCGGGGGATGCTGGTCATTGATATAATACCAGTGGCAATTGAATTAGTGAAACTCCCCCGCTGATACCGTTAGCAATAATTATATATCTATGTGTGATATCTGATTCCATAAATTAGAAATTATCGTTACGTCACCCATGTTTTCTTCTGTATATACTTCATAAAGATCATCGAAAAAGGGATCTCAGCTAATCAGTTACACCGTCACTGAACCCTACCCTTGCTCCAGATGAAAGTATTTCCATTTGCGCCTTAAGCTGTATGTTTCCATTCTAGATGTTCTTAAGGGGAAATACTCTCTTCGACCTCAAAAACCTCAAAGGAAAGGGGGCGCGATTATTGCATGTGACTTTTCGTTGACATCATGATGGGAAATATGCGGTAAATAAGATGTGAAACATCTAAACCAGTGATATAATGTTATTGCTATTCCATATTTGTTTAAAATTAAAATAAACGAGTGTATGTATATTGTTTTTCATTGCGAAATGCACTCTAGTGAAAATCATTATTTTTTCAGTAAACATATTGACAGTTCTTTAAGTAGCTCTTGGCTTCTTCTTGGTATGTAGTAGACTATAATTTATTAATTGTTTTTGCTTTGTGTAGCCAAATCTTGTATTCACATATCGCTAATTTGCTGCAACAATGACATAACTCAAAAACTTTAATTTTGCAGGACAGTCTTGTAAATAAAGTTGGAAACGAACTGTAGACATACAATGGTGACATATCATTCTCGCTCTTAGTGAATAGTTGAAGCTCAAATATAACGTTCTACCGACTAAAACTACAAATGTGGATGGTTCATTATACAGTCGAAAGCATGGCATTAGTCAAAAGCTTGTTTTTGAGTTATGTCGTTGTTGCAGCAAATGAGCGATATACAGAAGAAAGGAGGCAAGAAAAACGTTTTAGTTTGACTTATATATTTAGATTAGATCTACATAGTTAAAAGCTCATTGCGTTTTTACTGTCACGGTGTGATAAGGTGCTCAACATTCTCACTCAACTAACAAGTTTTGAAGAGTCGATTACTCATTTAGTGTTTTCCCATTTTTATGTCTATCCATCACTGATTAACAAAAAATATATTTCCTACCACAATCTGGTGTTAAATATATTCCCTCTATCATTCATTTTAATAGTAAGCATTAGAGTCAAAATAAGTACTTTTCCATTATTCAGCTTGTGGCTATTACATTTTTTTTTTTTTTTTTAATTCACTTACAAACACCCTTGTTTAATAATTTTAAATGATGCGTGATCGACTTTCTTTTTATTAATTGCACTCTTTATTAGAGTATCTTGGTGTAAAATAGAGCGTGATTTGATGATAGTGTCTGAAGACTGAAAAAATAGAGGTATTTAATAACCCAGCTTTCTATTAAATAATTATAAAATTAATTTTATTTTATTATAGTGGCAGTTGCTTGGTCTAAAAAAATGTTTAGAAATCTCTCCTAGTTTGTAGTTTATTCAAATGTAAACATTGTTTACTTACTTACACATATAGTTTGCTAGTATTAAAATTGTAGTGTATATTTGTTTTAGATGCGTTTAAATTTGTTTTTCGGTGAACCTGTTGAAGATGATTTTATCCCTTTGCCATTGGTTGAAAAGGTCTAGGACAGTCTATGTAAATTTCTTGCAACTTTTTCTTTTTTTATCATTTGTTATGAGTAGGAGTTTCGTCTATGGCACTTTCCTCTTTTAGTCAATGTTTTTCTGGTTGTACTATGCTGTTCAAAAAAATAAAATAAAATAAATAAATTTAAAAAAAATGAAATAGGAAAACCTATAATTTTAATAGAAGCAAAAGTAGGAAAAGGAACAAAGCTGAGAAAATATGTTTCCTTTTACGGAAATAAAGATCATTCTCTGTAAGAATTTATTTTGAAACTAATTCAATAATCCTTCTTATTGTAACCTCTTTCGATTTTCGAAACGTCTTTACAACAGTTTCTTTTTTATTTTTTAAATTAGGGAAACGAATCGGTGTGTAATAATTACATATTTATGATACAGATAACTATATATCATAACACTAACGTCAACATCAGTTCTAGAGATCGATTTGGATCATAGATTCTTGATACCAATTCTTCTCTCTAGAACCAGTGGATTAAGGAATGTTCACATTTTTAAATGAAAGTAAATATAGCATGTTATATATTTGTTGGGTTAATGTTATATTTGCTAGGTTAATGCGTTATCAAAGGAAGCACCATACTCTCTGACATTGTTTCACCGTTATTCCAATTACGCTCAGTAGACATTATTTCGAGTTAATAATGAATTTCGACTATTAATGAGAATTCACGGTTTAACTTAAAACGGTATTTCAGAATAATCGTAACTGGTCTAAGAAGTTACTGGAATAAGTATGAAATTGAAACCTACCAATTCGAAACAGCCCAAATTAGCCAAATCAAGGAAACAGTTTCGACTGCACGTTCTGTGGACCTCTGTTCCCTAATTCGGGCTTCCAACGGCCAGGTTTCTTTTCGGATTGCTTGCCTCGTACGTCGTTTAGCCCACGTCCCCGTGGGAAAGTTTGAAATTTGAGATGAGAATTCCGCAGGGTGACGGTTACCTAAACCAACTTTAAATAAAGTCAGTCCAGTCCAGTCGTGGATTCGCTATTACAGTATATTTTCTCTCTCTATCCTTTTGTGGTAGATGTTTAGGAAAATGTATTCTACGAATTTATTTATTTATTAGAAATCTGTAGTTTGTTTTTTGTCGCGCTACAGGCACGTTCTCTGATTTCTTTCATTTATAACTGTTTTATGGTCATTTTTTTAGCGAATATTTTCTTACGAACCGACGCCATTCAGCTAGTTAGCAGGCAGTTAAGCTGTTAAAAGAGTTGGAAAATTATGTAAATGGCTTAATGTCCGCTTGTTACGAAGATAATCCCTAAAGCTTTCCATACTTCTCTCACAAATGGCCTTAAATAAGCTCATGTAATATTAACTTCTCACATTTTTTTATTTCTAGCTTACAGTATTTTTTTTTATGTTGGTTTAGTTGTTTGGGAAGATCGTCGTGTCAGTATTCGGGGGTAAGTGTCATGGCAAGATGATTATGCAACTGCACTTAAACCGCACTGCGGCTTTTGAAATTATCAAAAGAATTCCACCCCAAAAGATTATTGTTGAGATTCTTATGAAATAAACTAATGTATTACAGTTGGCAAGGATTTATACTACTTATTGAGTTGTTTGATAACAGTTTCTATCTGCAACACATTTTTTTGTTTCAAGGTTATAATTTGTGTGGTCTTAATAATTCTATTTTTTAAATTTGAAAGAATGTTAAAAAAAATAATCCGCCTTGTTGGAGAGAATTCCGAAAATTTGAAAGCTTCTATCTTAGTTTCTGTTTAGGGCACAGAGCTTCTTTTCTGCTCAAATTACAGAAAATTTAGTCAAGTTTAGTTTAATTTTGAATTTAAAAATTTTTTCTTAAGAACCAAATTTGCAAAACTTAGGGGCACACAAGCACAATACTAAATGTATATAAATAAATCAAAACTGCACACCAAAGTGTATTATTTTACTGGACTACTATTTATTTATTATTTCGTTTAACGTCACTTTATGCTGCTATGGCTAATCGGACGAAGCTACGGTGGGAGTCCTAAATTTTGCCTATCCAGGTATAATTAGGATAGGGATCTTTAACGAGTACCTGACATCGCACAGGCTCGGGACCCCCATTTTACGTCCCTTCCGAAGGACGGCATAGCTAAGGATTTTTTACTCCCTTTTAAAAATCCTGAGGTCATCTGTCGGGCTGCGAACCCGCGATCTTGGGTTTAGTAGGTTGCTATGCTAACCACTACACCACAGGTGACCCCTACTGGACTACTAGGTATTCTGCATAAACATTGTCGACCCAACCGGACCCCGCGGGAAGTTCGGATTACCCAGAGTGTCGGATTAGCAATGTTCTACTGTATAAGAGATAGTTAAGTGAAGCATGAAGTTATAATTATTATTAATAAAGGAAAAATTTAGTTTTAAAAAAATAAATGAGAAAAAAAGATAAATTTAAAAAAAATATTTTCCTCTCTGCTTAGTTACGAGAAGCAGAAGGGAATTTGTCTCTTCAATCACAAATTTAAAGATTTACTATAAAATCGCTAATTACATTATTTATTTTTTTAATTTACTTTTTTCTTTGTTATGTATCCTAAATATTGATCAGAATAAGTTTAAAAATAATGAAATAGAATAAAAATGTTAGGTTATATTATTATTTATAATAGGATAAATTTATAAATTGTGTATAATAGAATGACATTTTGTGAATACACTTTAATATTTATTGACCAGACTAATAAAATGTAAGGCATTGCCTCAAAGAAAATACGAGAGTAAATTGACTTCGGAATCGGAAAAGTGAGGCATGAAACACTTTCTCACCACGCACTCAGCTCAAGACCCTGTTGTTGCTGTACATTTTTTAGAATAAACTGTTCAAATGATCCTTTGAAATGTGTTTTACATGTTTGTTTGTTTTTTTCTAACTTATACACCGTAATTTATTAAAATTAATTAGGCAAATAAATATAATTTTATATTCTACACATTACGAATACAAATATTTTTATATATTTATATATTAAAGCTGCTACAAATCCGATTCTATTATCATTCAAAATATCCTTGGATTTCCTGGCAGACAACCTTGTTCACCATCTTAAATGTGCCAATTCCCAGTTATTATTGTTGGAATAGAAAACTAATTAACAAAGGAATCAGTGGTTCAGTATGTATTTTTTTTTTTAATCTTTCAGGAAAGGGAATTTTCTTATTTGTAAATAAACTTAAAACTTAAAAAATGTAAATGGTTGTTTTAATTCTGTTTCAAATAGTCTAGAACGACTTTATTACTTTCCAATTTAAATATTTCTATTCCATTTTTCGTGAAAACTTTCTAGTTTCATTTATAATTTTGTTTAATAAAGAGTTCAGATGTAATCTAACCTCAAAATTTCTTTTAATGTTTATTGTCCGTTCTTCCTACGTTCTGGTGTTAGTCATTTATTTATTTGACAGGCTCGGAAATTAAAAAATAAAAGTGATAACAAAAAATAAAATATTTATAGATATTTTAATCATTGCTGTGCCATTTTTACATTACTTTCAATATTAAAAAAAAAAGTCTGTTTAAAAATTCAAAATGCCGCTTTGTAGCCGCGGTACATCTGAAGTGTTAAAATTTCCAAAAACACAAAAAGTAAAATAGAACTGCAAGGGTTTGGTATTTTGAATTCTCTGATTTCTCATGAAAAGTATATTTATATACAACTCTATATTATTTCTTTTTAACAATGAATTCTTAGAAAGTCATGGAACGACTTGCTTATTTGCAGATGGTTCTAATTTTCCCTGCGGATTCTGAGGGAGAGAGCTTGGATGCAGGCAGCTATCTGCTATTGGTTATTGCCTATTAAGTCGGATAGTTGCAGTTGCGATTAATGCTTACTGCTTTCCAATTCTTCGATATTGTTGTTTGGTGAATTAGGTTCTTTAGAGAAATTTTCGATGAGGAAAAGCATCGGAGATCCCTTTATAATTGTGGTAACGGTTGCAGATTCTGCATCACTAGCTTAATGATAATAACTACAATCATTCAAATGTTTAAAAAAAAAATACACAAATTTCTAGTTAATATCAGCATGTTATTGAAATCTGTTATGTTTAAACTTTCCGCTTAGAGTGACTCGAAATGTGAACTATTGTTAGTACTTTGATTATTGTTGTAATTGGTTTTCGAGCGAGTGTGATTGATTGTTTGTTTCATATCTTCATAACTTGTCAATCTGGCATAACCTTAAAGATAGTTCTCCATTTAACAGTATGAAAAACTGAAATGTTTTAAAGTCTCTAGGGATATCGGCAGCATCACAACTAGACTTTTACAGCATAACATGTCAAAACTTGAAAAGAACTACTCATCAGTAGCACTTCAATAAAAAATCTATACTAGAAGGTCTCTAGGCCATCTTCTTTTCAGACGCCTCAGAGGCTTGATGTAGAAAACAAGTTGAGATATTAAAGGATTTGACTGGTTATGGAGCTTACCATGATAGGATGGGTATCTGGTTTGAGCTAAATAAGCAACATATGGAACATTTATATCTTTATTAATATGTTTATTGGTGACAATCAAAAACTGTAAATATATTTTTACAAAAAGTAAATGGGACGCTAAGAAATAAAATTAAATGTTATGGCGACTTAGGAACAGAGAAAACCCATAGATACCTCCCCTGAATAAATTAAAATATAAATTTAATGAAATTCTTACAAACCAAGAACCCTTTAAAATCCGCAATGTTTGTTACCATGTCAAGAAGAAACTAATTCACTCTAGCCTTAATATTTAAAATGTTTCTGCTGTGGCCGAAACCAGATACCTAGTATTTCATAATAAACTTCATTATCACTCAAATCCACTAGTCTCTTAACTTGGTTCCCACACGATTCCCGATAACCATCCTATGTGTTCGATAAAAACGTTGCCTTGGGTCGTTCTAATATAGTACTTTAATTGGAGTGCTACGATTGGCTAGTAGATTTACAAATTATTGACATGTTATACATATTACTTTTCATACTTACTCCGATTCGTGCATTAAACCCCAAGTTAAGACGATATTATTGTTTTGTAAAGTTAATTACAGCTGTGTATTATGTGTTAATTTTTTTTCATCAACCGATGTGTATTTAAATGTATTTAATTAGGTCTCTCCCCCTGAGCCATTCTTTTTTTGACCAAATCTCATTAAATTTCACCACGATTCTTATATTTAGGTTTGGAACTATGTACTTTTTGTTCATATAAAATAAAATAAATTATAATAGGTGTTTTAATTAAAGTTACGAGTAACATTATTATACATTTTTTATTAATGTTTCTTATTTATTGAATTTAATATCTCCGGATAGTGTATTGCTTCAGGACCTTCTAATATTATCTATACAAATATAATATCTACTACGTTTGGCTAGCAGCTTTAATAATGTATAATTGTAAATGATATTATGTATGTTTTGAAATGTCATTGCATATATTATATCTCACATTTATATTAGATGCATTTTCTTGTACAGTCGCAAAATTAAATAAATAAAAGTAAAAAATAAAATAAGGCATTGAAGGAGATATAAATCCATATCCAACTCGTCGTCACAACCTTAGATATCTTCGTGGAATCACTAAATAAGTATATGTATGGTTTGTCAGTTATTAATTTTACAGTAGATATATGAACTAAATGAATATTCGGACTAAAATTAACATAAATAGACTCTAATGATAAAAAAAAAAAAAAAAAAATTGCAAATGGTAAATTTCATGTTACTTTCGTTAGTATTTTATTTTGCAAATAATATGTTTGCATGCAGATAGAATCCTAAATTATATCATTACTAATTTCGTGATAAAGTTCATTTGATTATTATTTTTTTTTTTTTATATCCTGCACCTCAGCTGTCATAAATCACGGCTTTCACTAATATCAGCACCTCTTCCGATCCTTACAGGCTCCTGATTTCAATTCCAGACGATGACTCGCCAGTAATCTCCCAAAGATCTCTAAACAGTGGCTCCCGATGTTTTCTCCCCCCGAACCGAAGGATAAGCCGAGAAAGTGCTGCTTCGTTGGAGATCAGTTGCCGGTCCATTTCCCATTCATTCGGCCCACTTATACGCTAGTCATTGATCAAATATGTCCATGACTGCTTTCCATATAAATCCACCATAAAACGCTCATCCTCTTTTTGGTTTTTACCGTATGCTCTTGTTTAGAAAGTTCTTCTAAAATTTTACTGTATGCCTTTTTCAAACGGGTCATAGTGTGTAATATATGGCTAGCGTTAAAAATTGAATTTGCTTTTTACACTAACCGTTTTATTTCCCATACTTGTTCCATGTTCGTATTTAGATGTGAGAGTTTGAATGCTTGAAAACACTGCGATCAGCTGTGGTAAATTGTATTTTTACAATATTATTATTATTTTTTATTACATTATTTATTTATATAATATTTTTCTAGTTACTTTTTAAAAATAATCGATTATCTTTCTAAATAACATGGACTGGATAGAATGGTTTTTATCGGATTGATATTACCAAATATGGAAAAATATTTGGGACTTGCATAGAATTGTTCGTCAATAGAAACGGTTCACCAATCCTGATAAGCTTTCAAGTATCTCATATTTTTTTTTTCCTGATTCCTTGCGTGACATGCATTATGCGAGATGGTAACGGACATTGCTTTATTTTGTCAAAAATGAATAAATGTTCTCATCTATAAGGCTAAAGAGCTAAAAAAGAAAAGAAAATGTCCTTTGTGTTGCCATAGCGTAGATTCCAAAACCATATAAGTCTGATAAAGGTGTAGGTCCTCTTGGATTGCCAGCCTACTTGATGTAGTGGGGAATCATCTCATAGTAATTATCAAACCTGCAAACAAGCATACAGATCTTGAACCTTCCGCCATTTTAGATTTATTAACTGTTGTTCATTTGTTGTCGAAATATTTCCCTTTGCATTTAATTCTATTGCTTATCTTCTTAGCTAAGTAATGGAAAACTAACTTTTACAACAAGCTGGGAGTAAGTGCTGCATATATTGTTTATATATATGCTGCACTTGTGAATACCCGGTGGAAAAATCGTATTTTAGGAAAGACACAGTTTTTTCCTAAATGATTTACAAATTAGTATATCTGTAATAGCCCCATAGCTAAGTCCATTAGACACACAAAGAGAAAAAAAATAGTTTCCTGGAGATACCCCGAAATTCACAAACTCACTTATAACGCAAAATGGTCTTAACCGAGTATTCACAAGAGCCGCCCACAGATATTTCGCCACTCGAACGATTTTTTTTTTTTTTAATTTACAATTTCACAAGATGATATTCACCGTATATCGTTATTGAATCGATGGTCAGGAGGATAATGAAAAAACAAACATATTGTTTAATTTGAGTTTAGTTAGCAGACAAGATCGCCTAGTGGCCTAGAGACACATATAATTTTCTGCCTAGATAAGATTAGTAGACAGTATCAGGGTGAGAATCGTAGTTTAATTAATGAGTTAATTGGAACATGCGTTGCCCACGACCATCACGAGGTAGAGGATCCTTTACGAACTCCAGTCCTTTATGAGGCGTTGTCATTAATTTTATTTTATCTCTATGAAATATTGAGTGATGAGACGGTAAATTTTTATCTCAACTCTTATGGAACTTTAGTGGCTTAAAACTTTTCCGATATATAGTATCCCTAGGATTCCCTACAATTATCAAGTTAAAGCATGACATGATCATCATGCTGTACTTCAGTCTGTACAAAACATGGGATTCATATTTTTTCTTCCTTTAAACATAAACGTCTGCTAAAACTTTCCTATTATTTACCTTCTCGATGTGATATTTTTACGGATAACGGCCTGTGGATTTTTTGTTCTCAAATCAGCTCAAGTGTAACGCTACACTAAAGCTTTAAACTTGTTAAATGTCTTCTGCCAGGATAATATAGAATTTTTAAAATATTCAGCTTTCACACTTTTTTTTTTTGTCTGTAAAATTAGTGATTGCCCCAAGATTCATTGTGACACCGATCGCTATCATCCTGTCCGCCCATCCATCCGAAGAAAATGTACGGACCACCATCGTCGAGGATGTTAACGCCATACATCATGAAAAAGGATAATAATTTCACTGCTATAGATTGAAAAAAAAAATGTTATTTCTTTAGCTATATTACTCTGTATATGAATTATTAATTAATTAAAGGAATTATTTTTTGAATGGCCTTTTTAAATGTGATTCAACTACTTTTTTAAAGAAAATCTTTCACCTAAAGATTTTCTAGTAGAAACAAATATTCAATAAATAAAAAAAAAAATCATCTGGAAATTTGACTTGGCTGGTTATTGTGCATGTTTGAGTTTTCTTTCATTACATTTTTTTTTTTTATTAATCAAGAATTCTTTGATTTTTATTTGTTCGGTGTTTATAGTGGCCTTACATTTTTCTGAAATATCGCTTCAAAAATGCTTACACTCCACTAGCTATGCTTTAATTAAGCTGGATTCATATTCATCTTGTTTAAGATGTTGATGTGAGAATCCCTAACCATAACTCAAATTAAATATATATATAATTATATATAATAACACAAACTTAGGCGATATAAATATTTATATAAATTATGCTTGCAAATTTGCCATTGTGAACGATATACCGACTCCAGAGAGAACTTGATATGGATATTATGGGAGAATTCATGAAAGAAAAATTTCACGATTAACATTTTAAATTACTGTTTACCAAATCAGATGTTACCTCATTATTTTACAAAATATAAAGATGCCTAAATATTCTACGCCACACATTATGTTCGAAGACAGTAAGACATGGCGGACAACCTTTTTCGTTCGCAGACCACCATCATCGTTCCTCGAACTTGGAATACCTCCACCTCCTCACCACATTCCCTTTTTAAAATCGGCAAACCACACACGAGGAAACAACTGGTTCAGAAAAATTAGCCTATGAGAAATGTAGCTTTAGAGCAAAATGATAGTGAAATTAAGAAAGTATGTACGTATTTCATCAATTTTGGAAGTCGCGTGCCATGACGCGTTTCGAGGGAAACAATAATAATAATAATATTATTATTAATAGGGCTTTTAGCCAGTTTATTTTTATTTTGATTTCTTAATATTTATATATTTATGATTTTAAGTTAAAGCAATTTATGCATTAAAGAATAAACTTAGTTTGATAGGACAATATATTTTTTTTTATAAAGAAAATGAAACTGTATATTATTAGATGATAGACTTTTCTTTTTCTTTTTTTATTTTTCATCAACCGATTTGTGTTAAAATGTATTTAATTAGTTCCTCACCATCAATTATTTTTAGTACAAGTACAAGTGTTTTCTTATTTTTTCTGCGGATTGAATATTGCTTTAGGATCTTCTAATATAATCTATATAAGATGTATTATCTACTTAAATTGAAGTGCTACTAATGTCCACTAGGTTTACTAATCATTGGCATGTCATTGCATATAATTTTTATCACATTTGCTGGATCCATTTCTTCATACCGTCGCATATTTCAATAAATAAATGTAAAAAAAAATAAGAATGAAAGTCATCATCTTCTTAGACGTAGTCGTGTAGTTTTTAGCCTAATTTTATTAGACCAATAGCCCATGATGGGTCTCGTGTTTAGTACTCCTTCTTTTCATCGATCATAGTTTAGTCCAGTCAATGAGTGCTGAAATGAGGGGTGTAGAGTGCATGAAATATGCAATTATTTTTTACCTCAGGGTTTCGTTAGGAGTAGTTAGAAGGTAAACATAATAAAAGTTCCCGCCCCTAGGGGGTGAGCTAATGGTGGGTGAGTAAGGAAAGTCTCATTTTTGGGTTTTTCAATTATATCTCAAAAACTGTATCCTATAGAAAAATATGTTTCAAATAAAAATTAAAGCTAATTACATTTCATATAAAATTATTTATATACATATTTGTTGAACTACGAACGGTTTTCGAGGTATTGAAAATCGATAATTCCCCCCCCCCCCCCCACATATATACATATATATATATATATATATATATATATACACATACACATATATATATATGAACAGATACAAAATAGTGACTTAACGCATTTGAGTCCTTCTCATTGCTATGTTGTAGTAGTAATTAATCATGAAGCTGTCCCGATTGCCATCGGTGAGGAGCTATGGTACATTCCCTCCTTGCCCGCCAGAACCACAATCGCTTACACTGCCTCTTGGATAATGGTTAGATTTACAGTAGCATCTAATTGCTCATTCTCTTCACCTATCTGTATTGACCATCTCCTGTTCCGCAACAAGTTTCAACATGGCGTTTACAGATTAGCTCAACTGTTTTATTTGGTTTAATTTAACCAGTAGTAGTAATTAGCTTCGTTAAAGGATTCCTCCTTTTTGTATCATTGTAATGAATAATATCTGTGTTGTATAGTTACAAACATTATGTGTCGTCAAATATTAAGGGTTCTCCCTGAATTAATATATCTCGTTGAATTCTCTATAGTAAGAACTAATACGCAATTAAAGACGATTTTTATGCAAAATAGATTTTTATGTAACGCTCACTTTTTTATTCCTTTAAATAATTATGTCCCGAGGCCATCCTCTTTTCAGAAACCTCAAATAATTATGAGGGGTGTGGGATTTGGTGGGAATAAATTAGTAGAAAGAACTAAGGGTTTTGAGTGGATTTAAAGTTTATTATGAAAGGTATTATTGTGCACAAATCAGCAACATCTGATATCTTAAGGTGATTATATATCAGTTTATTTTGAGGGCATTAGAAACACGATAGAACTAGAGAGTTTAGTGACGCCTATCTAGTAACAATATATGTAGAAGTTTTTGTATTTTCAATTTGGTTTGATGATTCCATGTGAGACTGTTATCATTCCCGCAATCCTTTAGTCTATCACAATAGTATATTAAATTCACCTCCTTTAATATTTATCTCGTATCTCGTAGTCGCTGATTGATTTTATTTTTTTTACCGTATATTCATGAACTTTAAGACCCATTTTTTAATCTTGAACCCCAAAGTATTAGTCTTGAGCTCGCTGAAATTTTTTAGTATATTTTCTATTATATATTTATTTAAATGTTAATTCCATAGACTCTAGTATGACTTTTATGGAATATAAAGTATTATATATATATATATATATATATATATATATATATATATATATATATATATATATATATATATATATATATAATATATATATATTTTTTTTTTTTTTTATTAATGAGTAACAATATAATAATTGTTATGAGAGTTAAAGGATGGACGGTTACACTCTTATAACCGAGTTAGTTCCCGTAAAAACATGCACCATGTCAAAATAAACCCATTTTACTCATATGCAAATTTTTATAACAGTTTATTACTTTTTTATAATTATTTTAGATCCCTGTATCAATAGTCATATTTATTTTTTTTATTTTAGCCCTGATTACGACTTGCAATGTAATCCGATATGTTGGCCCAATAAAAGTCTAATAGGCTCAAGTGCTTCTATTGACCACGCCCCCACACCCTCAACTATCTTCTCCACTATTCATACGCGGTCAACCAACCTGCTCCGTTATACCTATTTACCATTTTCTATAATTAGAACCATAGATGGTATTTTTATGATTAGTAATGTACCAGAACGTATCAGCATGAAGTTTCACTACTCGTATTTACATTAAATTTGGAAATCGCTTGTAACATCTCGTTACATTCGCCGCGGTTGCGCAACAATCTTAGAGTGGTTAGCGATAATAAGGTAGTTTCTTGTAAGTCCAGTTTAAGTACACTCGCCATGCAACGTCCATTTTTCTTTTTTAGAACGGCCTATATCTTATAACCATAATAACTGATTTATAGTTCCGAAGTTGTTGTGGGGTGAATGTACAGAGCATCTGGTGGGTTGAAAATTGTTTCTAAAATATTTATACTTATACTGCAAAATAAAGTACATGTCTTTAAATATATTATATTAATTCCACCGTTTAGCCCATTTTAATTTCTAGGTAGCATACACATTATTCCATTAATGAATTGTATCTATTTATATAGATTATTGTTCTCTAATCATAGTCGAACTAATGGTAAGTATGTTGAGGTATTAAAATAGTGGAGTATACAAAATCATTTCTAAACTAATTCATCTTTCCTGTCGATAAATATCAAAAATAAATGTATTCCACCACAAATGCTATTCAATCATTTTTTTAAACTTTATTTTTTTTTTTTAATTTGCACTCCTCTTCGAGCTTAAGACAATCAGTGAATATACTGGATACATTAATATCGTACAATGACATGTAAGTATACCAGTAACCATTAGTATCTCGTTATGACTTTATTTCTGGTCATTAATTACTTAAGGAGACCCCATCCTAATATTTTTAAGTCTTCGCTATGTATTGTGAGCCATGTTTTGAATGATCACAAAGTTTTCCGTGAAACATTCTGTATTTTGTTTTAATATGGTCAAGTACAGTGGCCATCTGTATGCTGTGTTGTATTTCTTTATATATGAGGCTATGAGAGCAAAAGTGGCCATATAAAAAAATCTGATTCAGTATTTTTTGCAACTATAACGCCATGTGGTGTATGTTTTTGAAAAATTGAACCACCATTGAACCAATTTTTCAAACACATTATGGCGTTATATTTGCAAAAAATTACTAAATCAGATTTTTTTATATTTTGTGGGTTAAACTTTTGTATATCATATATAGGTTAAACTGTATATATGATTAATTTACAATATTATCAGTTGATTCGCAACATTTTGAGTTCGTTTTTTCTTGGTACGTTCTGGAATTTATGCAGAGAAAACGTAAATAAAAAAGATTTATTTTTATTAGGGTTGTCTCGATGTCGATATCGATCCCAGGTTCCATCGATTCTTGAGAAAAGAATCGTCATCGAGAATCGATGATATAAACTCGATTTCTAGGAACTGATCGATACCGTTGACTTTGGCAATTCTTTGTCTGATTATTAACAAGATATTTATTTGCTATTGGAAAATTAAGAAATAAAATTGTTATGTTAAACCAAATAATTAAATGCGGCTAGAATAATAGTTTTTCTTATCCTAGAATAAAGATTATTTTCCATTTTATTACGTGTACGTACTATTTTCAAGTATTTTCGACGCCATGACTGAAATGAAACAAATCAACAAAAGTATTGATGCATCTATTATGTCTAGAGAAAGGGTTCAGTAACATTCAATTTTGTTAATTTGTAATTTTTTTTTCTTTATATACATTTATTGAAATTTGCAACTGTACAGAATATATACATCAAGTAAATGTATTGACAACGATTATAATAACATGTTAAAACTTGAAAAGATCTACTCATTAGTTGCACTTTATTAAAACTTCTACACTAGAAGGTCTCTAGGCCATCTTCGTTTCAGACGCCTCGGAGGATTATCAGGAATGGAGTGGGAAGCAAGTTGAGAAACTAACGGATTTGAGTGATTGTGGAGCTTACTATGAAAGGATAGGTATCTGGTGTGGGCTAAATCAGCAACATATGGCACATAAGATCTTTATAGATAAGTTTATTGGGGACAAAGTAAGGAGCATTGAGGGTTTTACGAAGGATTTTGCATTGTAAGGATTGAATACGAGACGAATTGGATGGCTTAGTGGAATCCCAAAGCTCAACTCCGTACGTCCAAATTATGTTTTTTTACTTTGTCTGAATTATAATAAGCGAATGGTGTTGGGATAGAAGGAGGAATGTCCAGTAACCATAGTTCTGAATAAATCGCAAATGAAAATCACGAAGTCTATATTTTTCCTCTTTGGGAACGGGCTCTTATACTCCAAAATAAGTGAAAACTTTCTTTCTAGTCCCCTAGAAACCACCTAAATTGATAATACACGGTGCAAGCTGACAGGTGGCTTTATGGATAATATTTCGAAATGAATAATATCCTGTTTAGTTGATTTTTCTTTTTTGATACTTATTCTGTGGTTTATTACAAAATAAATACTGCACAGTATTCCTGTTCTTTGTCATCTCAAATATTTCTTTGACATAGATGACTACATTTCACTGTTTATATTAATGAACTTAGGACATTACAGATTTCGTGACACGTAATTTGTACTTTTTGAATCAGGGAAAGTCTTACAACAAACGTGTCCAGACGGGACATTAGCGTACGGTGTAATGAACATGGGCAGTGAAACTTTAAAACGGTCCCGACTTCCTAAACTAAAAGGATAAAAACGCTAAGCCTCCACAAAGAAGTGATGAAAAAAAAGGAGTGAGACAGTTGGCTTTCACAGATGTTAAATAGCGAATCCAGAACCTGAGTCGACAAAAAGTTCGACTTCCTCACTAATTTCCTGAAAGAAAATTCCTCATTGACGGGAAAGCTGATTGCTGTTTATATCTCCAATTAGTATAATTTATCTGATGAGGGTGTGATCGAAGTCGTCGAATTAAGTTAAACTTAATGTTTTGGAGCTTAAGAGAAATATTTTAATGATGATAATTGCTTTTGGATAGTCATGTTACATTCGTTCATCAGCCAATGTAAAGTATCTCACTCAGTCGTTGGAAATGTTTTAATATAAGGTTGAGGATTTAATTTCCAAGGTTGTTAAAAGTAGTAATTAAAAAACCAGTTTTTAAAATTTAAATCTGATTTTTAAAATTTACATAGATTTTTCTTTTTAATTTAAGAAACCGGTACGCCTATATATTACAAAGGTTTCTATGTATTATTAGATTAGATTTACACTACATGATTCAGGATTACGTTTTTACATTAGATTCATAACCGAACTAAAATAGCTGTACTATAAACACTCATTACTGTACCTATATAAGAGATATTTTATAATTTATCTGTCATTTGTGAAATATTGTCATGCGACATAATCGTTTATGGTAAATAGGTCTTATAAATAAACTTATGAGGGAGTTCACCAAAAAGTATATTTTAAGTACCTATACGATATACCTGTAATGTTAATAGTTTTTTAATTTGCTTACGTATTTAACCGCTTTACACTATTCTCTTTTTACCAGAGATGAGGAATTATTTTATTAAACTAAAATTTTTTAGTTACATTAAATTTAGGTTTAGATAAAAATCTAATAAATTAAAATCAATTGAAAAATATAGCTAAAATTTCAATTTTGATTATTTTCCGAATTAATATTTTCCCTTCTAGACTATACCACCTGGGAGATGAGAATGAAATTTGGAAACAAATTAGGAATTGGAATATAATAGTTAGCCTAAATTGATGGTGATTTTATTTTTAGTTTAGTTTTGGATTAGTAATCTGTTTTGTTAAATTTTATTTTTATGCACTTTTCTACAATTATCTGCCTTTTTTTATTAATTATTATTATTATTATTATTTTTTATTGCTTATGGTAATGTTTAGGAGTCAACCTTTTGTCTACAATATTTAATTTAAATTACTTGATTTCGTTTGATATTTAAGGTACACTTTACTATTATACAAATATACAATCTTATTTGGTAGTAGTGCATCTAATAAGATTTTTGTTTTTGTAAGTTTTATTTATAATAGTCAAATAATTATTCATTCTTAATTTTAACGATTTTAAAACACAAGTTAAAATTGATATTAATTAAAACATTTGAATATAGATAATAATTTTAAGGCATCATTCTCTGCTTTAATTATTATATTTAATTCAAAATATTGAAATAATAATAATTATAATTATTCTAGAAGCTATCAACAGGGAACTTTACAAAACAATTAGACTAGTTCTTTTTTAATACATGAAAATACCCGCGGGACTCGATTAACCTAATTTTCTATATTTTTATTTCATTTTATCATGTATTATTTTTTCTTTCACAAAACATTTTATATCTTTGTACGAACATTACTATGGGAGGAGGGCCTTCGAGGAAACGAATCGTTAAAAATGTCTCATGAAGAAGTTTGGTTGGTTTATAATATTAATACCCATAAAACATGTTGGTTATAAATACGTATGTCTATAAATACTAACGTATTTATAACGTATGTCTATAAATACTATGAATTATAATAAATAATAAATGATTATTATACTATTATTTTGTTATTTAATAGATATTTGTAGTATGTTAATTATTCTATGTTATTTTTTCTTAAGTATTTCTCTTCTTCTTTTTTGGGTGTTATTACCTAGTCCGTAGTGGATTAAAAATACTTTACCACACAGTTACGAGTTGTGATATAAATTATGGAACAAATGTAATTAAGTACTATATTTTCGTTCTATAATTTACAATTATTATTACTTATTACTTCTACACCTAGATAAGGTAGTTTTCAATTTCTATGATTCTATTATAACACTAAAAAGAAAAAGACTTGTTATACTGTAAAGAGGTTGCACGTGTATTATATTTCTCGGGTGTTAGTTGAATAAAAGATGATTGTGAACTTGAAAAAAAAAATTAAGGCCGACTCTAAAAAGAAGGAGCAAACTATTCGCCCGTTTATTTTCAATTTCAGATATAGAAAAGAAAGACCTTATTGGCTGTAAATAATACTCTAATGACAGTTATGAAATTGAGGGAAAGTCTTCTTCAGTTATCTAAGTCGATCGCTTATCGGTCCGGTTCCATATCTCCCTCCTCTTGTTTTGTAGTTTAGACAAATAAAATAATAAGTAAATATCTGATTTAGTTAGTTTAAAAACTATAATTAAAAGTATTTATAATATTTACTTCTAAACTATAAGTATAAAAGTATTTCAGAGGTTCATTTGTTTTAAGAACGTTTTCCCAACACCTAATTGTAGCGTAATGAAATAAGATTAATAAAAAAAATATACAGATTATATATTGGAATATTTTATATTAGTTTCAATTTTAAAATAATCGAGGACCTGCAGGAGATAGAGAGGGAATCTAAGTTATATGCAATACATAATATATTTTGTTATTATTTGTATGTCCATTGTTGATTGTTTCTCTAAGTTGCTATATTTGTACTAATTGTGATTAGTATTGCACTAATTTTAATTTTGGCTCTTATATTGACATATAATAATTATTTTTTAATCCCTTCCAGGACAAGAAAACATATTAAAAACATTTAAATTCGCTATTGATTTCTTTAGGATCTAATCTACTATATATTTGTTAAATACCACTCACTCATTTAACACGAAATCTCAGAAACCACCGAACGGATTGGTATGAAATTCTATATGTAGCTTCCTCTAGGGCCGTAGGTGCTCGCTAAGAAAGGAATCTAAAAAAATCGGCATGGATCGCGGCTAATTCGCGAAAAATGCGATTACAATTTTTATTGGGTGAATAATAAAAGATTAATTGTCCTATGGTATTTGGAGATAAGCTAAGTTAAAAAATAGGTTAGATGTTTAAGCTGCACACTTTGACCACAAATTAAGTTCCTTATAGTTGTAAACAAGCAAAAATGCGATCGATGTCGAAACCTTATAATATGGTATTTTCTGTGAACTCATGGTGGCTGCAGAGGTGGACCCTTACAAGTTTGAGTTGTTTCGTGACGAGAAGCTATTAAAAGACTTATGTTAAAGAGGACGTTAAAAGACTTATGTTCTCTGGTGATGACATGTAAGGCCAGTTCGATGTAGGGACAAAAAACTGATAAGAATCAGTGAGTTCTATCAAGTGTATGATTCTCTTTTGTATCGTCTCATGTTCTACCATGGAGAAGATGGTTACAGTATTAACATCCCTCAGCGTGACCCAAACACCAATACACCACTTACGAAAACTGTGTCTGCAGCTGATTTTTACGCCTAAATGTTAGTGGAGCGAGGAGGTGAAGAACCTTATTTACTTTAATTTCTCAATCTCCTCAACCACTTTATGTTTGATATGTACGCAAAAATAGAAACAGAAATATTAAACTTTATTCGAAAAAATCAAAAAAATTGAGTTGAGACTATATTCACTTAAAGTTTACCATAAGAAAAGCTGATGGTAAAGCTGAAATGCTGGTATCAGAGCTGGGTAAGATGGTAGTGCTGCCACGAAGCTTCACTGGAGGACTATGAAAATAATATAAAATTAACTTTTGCAAATTGTCAAATTTACTTATAGAAATTATTCTAAGAATGGAATTCTTTAGGTTTATTTAAGTAGTAATAATTATCAACGTTAAGCTTAACTTTTACTAATTTAAGTTGTCCTTAATCCTAATGATATTAAACCGTAGCGGAGCAGGGTACTTTCAGCTAGTATTGAATAAATCTTTAAAAAAAAAACAACTTTAATTTATTACATTTTATTTTGTTTTTAACAGCATTTAATGTTTTTAAATGATGGCCCCTCTAAAGAATCTATCGAAATATGATGTACTATAATCCACTGTGCCCTGAAAAGGATTAAACAATCTTAATATTATCCGTCGAAGATTCGACTTAAAACTTTTCAAAATGCTATAGAACTAATTCTAAAAAGGCTTTGAAGTAGTAAGTACACAAATGTCGATTTAGTTGTGATTATTCTCAATATGTTCCACCTAGCTCACCCATTCACGCTGTACGTCTTTAAGTCTCGAGCGTTATCCGCCATCATCAGCCTCGGATGGGCCTCAACCTCTTGCGAAAGGCCCCAGGGTCGCCGGCTCTAAACAATAGTCCGCGTTAACGAACTGTTCCTTCTTTCTGTAAGGACAGCGGTCCTCCGCACTTCCAATTAGTTAAACCGTTGCTGAAGTCTTGCTTCACCAGGATTTACTGTTAGAATATCTATTAGCTTTAGAAAGGGAAAGGGCTTTGGTTAACTGATTTCTTGTTCGGAATAAACGTTATGGATAACTATCAAATACTAAAGTATTTTCGATCGCCAATTTTTTTTTTTTTTTTTCAAGTTCATTATTTATTTCATGTAAGTTTATGCTGTGAATATTCTACTTATTCCTGATGGATTATTTTGTACTTCAAATTGAAAGTACAGTTTCTTTGCATGGTCCTTGATTGTTTCGGGAAATATTAGAAAATATAAAAGAGTTAATTCGACACATCATAGAAATATTCACAATTTTTACTTGTAAAAATATGTCTGAAATGATAATGTCAAAAATTCAATAAACTAGACAAATTCTAACCTTGGTTGATACTATTTAAAATTTCAAAATTTATCGGTTAGCTTGATACATTTCGCAAGCAAATCAAAATAACTGGAATGTAACATATGTAGAAGTATGTTACTTTTACTCTATTTTTTTTTAGCCCTCCTCTCGGATCCATTCTTCCACCTCGCATACGTAGCCTGGTCAACTGCTCATTCAAAAGAACATGGTATGTTAGCTGGGAAGCTGCTGGTTTTCACCGACTATTATTGGATATGTAGGTTAGATGGAAATGGTATAGGTATATATATCTCCAGGGAAAGTCCTGGAATAAGTGTCTTTTACATTCCAATTTTAACTGGAAGAGGAGAAAATCTCTTCAATGTTTTCTTGCTTTTGCTTTTACGTTCTTGAGTTTCGTTTTTGATCCGGAGCGAGTATTGAAGCAGATTTTTGTAGAAACCTCAATTTTCTTTTCTTTTTTTTTTTTGTTTTTGTATCGAAATATATCTTTTTCTTTTGATCTCACGGTACTCCCATACTATTATAATTATTGGTGCATCGTTCTGCTATCAAGCGCTGGTAGGATGTTTTCAATATTTTTTCTTTCTTTCTAAATTAAATCTTACCGGTAATTCTACATTCAAAATAAATCGATACGCATGTTTTCATTTTGTCCCATTGCCCATAACAGCTGAGAATTATTAGAACGCGGTGAAACTCTTATTTTACATCTCGAGTTACTACATGAAAATTATATCTACATGATTTCTTTCACCTAAACATATTTTAAAATAGATTAAGTAAAAATGATTGAACTGTTTAATAATCATTACATTTCAGTCTAACAAATTTTAACATTTTTTTATATCACATACTAAAGAAGATTTATAGATTTTTTCGCAAAAAAAATTATTACGGATTTTGGTTCAACTTGCCAGAAAAACCTTGAGTTTAAATTACCATCGAAAATAAAACAAATTTATTTCCTGCTTTCTCGAGTTTAAAATGTTGATGGAATGAATTTACATTTTATTTTAAAGCTCTGTTAGTCCAATTTCGACATTTCTTGACTCCTTGTTGTGATCTTCTTCTTCTTTTCATTCATTTAAATAATGGTTGTGTTAGAGTTCTGTGTAAAAAAATTAGATTGAAAAATATAACGAAATGAGTTAGCTTCAGCCTACTAAATAAATGGTTTGAATCCATTAAGAAATGATGGAAATATGGGCAAAAGTTTTACTAGCTCTTTTAAACTTTTAATGACAATCATTATTGTTTGAACTATACATCTGAATCTTTTAATAGTTCACTACTTTTATTCATATATTTCGAAACATTATTTGTTCGCTTTAAGGCAAAAACCTGGTTATATGCAGATCAAGAAAATTTTTAGTAATTGACGTAATAAATTGTACAATTAGCTGAATTGTCGGTAGTATTCGTTACTTCGCTTTCGAGTAACCTGTATGTAGTAACGAGGCTGATCCTCGTCTAAGAAATACAGTCAGTTGATCACGAGCCAAGTGGCTACGGTTCGCTTGGACGGTACTCAATAGATGCGTTAGCTTTGCCTGTGCCTAGCATTCTTAGAGGTTATAGGTCAGGTCTCATAGACCGCTGCCAGATTGTTAACATTCACTCGAGTAATTATCGTAGTGTGCTAAATTCCATTTTTGTTTATGCCTTCGTACCTGTTTAGATAGATGGACGATCTAAATATTCAATTCAATCTAGTTCTTTTCTGGTATAGATTAGGTAAATCACAGAATACGTTTCTGAGTTCCCACTGAGTTTAAACATGGTATAACTAGTTCTTTCTTCTCTAGTCGAATACTTGATTACGTTAAACCTATTAAAAAACAATAGAAAATTAGTGTTATAGCGCCAAGAGCTAATAACACTAATAAATAAGAGTTTATGTATGATTTTACCTAGAATGAATTATTCATGTGATAGGGTTCAATAAATTTGTTATGCATATAACCAGCACGGAACCAATTAAAGGGGCAGATATTTTGAAAATGGTGGATAATATTTTATAACAAGTTCAGGTGTAATTTAACATTAAACCTGCGATGACGTGTCAAATAACTCTTTTCAGACTTTTTGGCAGATGTTCTTGGAAACAACATTCATTACTTGTCTTAAGTGTTAAGTAAAAGGTAAAATTCTAAGAATAATTCTCAAGTGCTGTATTAAAACCTGTCTGGATTACCTGACGGTGAGTTTTGATATTTGATTACCATCCTCGAAAATAGGATTTTATGGTTTGTAAAAAATCTTCTGAATAATGTGTAATTTTAAACACTTATGGAATCAGCTTAAGAGTATGGAGTTGTTTTAACGAGGCTTAATAAAACTCTTCTTTCTTTAAGACTATTCTTTGGAGATTAAGATGATTGTGCAGTTAAAAACTGCCCTTCAGGCTGTCCGTTTTCATTTATGAACTAATTTAGAAACTAGAAAGCGCTAATACCATTAGAGATACTGTTCAATGTAATAACCACACTCAAATTTGAACATCAGAAGCCGAAGATAATCAAAAATGGCATTATTAATGGAAAAATATATTTGAGTTTTAATAGTAAAAAAAATAGTTATTTATATTTATATTAATGTGTGAATGATTTCAGACTTAATAAAAAAAGAAACTGCTCTTCGTTTCCGACTATTCCAACATTTACTAGACAAGTGTTCAAAGCTATAAATTACAAAAGACTTATTTACATGACAGTAAGTAGACCCACGGTATTGAACCTTCCGATTCTTCTGGTATCAAATCCTGGTCCTGGGGTGCTGAATCTGAATCTGAAGTTTGCTACCACGGCAACCATCGGCTTCATATTCAAAATCGCAAAAAACTTCCAAAAAAAAAACGTTATTTTTGTTTTTTTATCTATAACACGATAACGAAGCTTTTTTCGAAGAAAGTGTCTAAATATTAATTGTAGCTGGAACTAGTACCTACATAATGAAAAAAATAAATACGAAATACCATTTTTAATGAAGTTACGGTATTGGGAAAAAATGGTGAAATTGGCAAACTTGACGTCAGTCCCACAGCTCCGGGAAAACACGTTTGTCGTACTCTTTTGGCTATAACTCTTAAACTATTTGTCCGATACAACATTACTTTTTTTCATCTTAAAGCTGATTAAATGTACATGCCAGCCCACTCATAAAAACGTACTGTTGTAAAATCCAAGTGTTTTTTGGCACATTTGTCGCTCTAACTCCTCAAATATTTGATTAAATTTAAAGTTGATTAAATTCGCTATCAGATGCTATGTATGTAAATTATATTAAATCCTTTAATCCACCCAAGCTAGCACGCTTAATGTGTATGTTTTGGCAAAATATGTAAATTATGACATGCTCAATAGACTGGTGTGGGTATTTCACGGTGTTAATTATAAGTTACATATAAAGGATCTAATAGTAAATTTAACCTGCTTTTAATTAAAAATATTTAATTTTGGATCGGGCAAATGGTTTTGGAGTTATAGCGAATAATGTGCCGAAAAAACATGTAATTTACAGAAGTAAATGATTTTCAGCGTGACAGCTTGTGTATTTCAAGAATTTCGATAAAAATTTCATATATAGGATCTAATTGTAGATTTAACTTCCGATTTTAGATTGAAAAAAAAATTTTGAATCGGACAAATACTTTCGGAGTTATAATATCCCAGACGCCTAAAAACCCTTACTGTTGTTAAATCCAGTATTTGTCCGATTCGGATTCAGCACCCCAAAAAACATTAAGATTCGTTGAGAATAAAAGTTCCGCAGTTTTTTCTCTAAAACGGCCTTTTGGAGCCTTACTTTACTGGACTACGAGGCGTCTGCAAAGATGGCCGAGGGTCTTTCTAATGTAGAACTATTGAAGTGCTACTAGTTCTTTACGTATTATTGACAAGTCATCATAATAATTTTCCTCAAATTTACTTGTATATTGTGTATTCAGTTGTAAATATCAATAAATAGTTTTAAAAAATGTGTTCAAAGAGCAATTCCTCTTGACCCCAATGAACTCATACAACAAGTCATATTTCTTTTGAAATCACTAACCACGAAAACTACTGAACCAATATTTACCAAATTTTAACCACACCACCTTCATAGTTCAAGGAAGGTTTAGCAATAATAAAATTTAAAGATTTTCAATTATATTTTCATTAAAAAACGATAAAAATGTGGTGAGTAGTGAAGTTTGATAATCGACTGATAGGTGGCAAGCACAATTCGAGAGATGTTACAAAGGGACGGAGTTATATAGAGCTAGAAATTTATAATAAAATTTACTTATTTTCAATTCAATTATTATTAAAAATGCTATAAATATATGGAGCGACATGTGAATCACAGTGCAGTTTAAAAATCGACCGATATGTAGCCATTCTGCAACAGAGTTTGCAATGATAAAACTATAAACCCAACTGTACCAAATTTCAACTACATCTTCATATTTCAAGGAAGGTTTATAATAATAAATTTTACTATAATAATAATTAAAATGTATAGTCTTCAGTGCCTGAAACGAGGTTTGCTACACTGTCAACACTGTGACTTTTATGGTTAGAAATTTTAATCCAACCAGATGAAATCGATAAAATCATTTCTGCGAAATTGGATGTCTAATTATGCTTTTACGTACTCTTCAAACACCTAATCAATGCAATTTTAACCAGGTTAACCGTGCGTGAAAATATCATTGAAGAAATAATGCTAAATTACATACTTCAATACAAGATTTTTATCGATAAACAAATGAAATTCAATTATTAGTTAAAGTAATCTTACTTCTTTATTTATGAGAGTGAGCGAAGCCGTGAGGGGGTAAGCTAGTTTTGTTATAAATAAGAATACAGTTCGAAGTATAATCAGGCCATCGTAAAGCAGTATATGAAGAATGCTAGGATGATTTCCAGCAGTTGTTCTGATAACAGCAACACTAGCTAAGAATCAAGTTTTTCGAAGAAGACTGCCTAACACAAGCTCACAGCAAAACAACGAAGCTCCCTATCTCAGATTCCCAACCCTGCAACCAGCAACGAACAGAAGAGCCAGACAGAGAAGTGACAGAGCGTAACTACAACAAACTGCCGTGACCCAGACGATATAACACTTGATAATTCCATCTTCCACAGCTCTCGGTGACAACTGTCTTCCGGGCACCTCTACCAATCTGGACCACTGCTAGTTCCCTCAGCTCTTACGTAATCGTAACACTTCAAAACAAGGAAGGGTTGTAACATTTAAATGGTTCCAATCCCGAATTTCTTAACATCTGACATTTTCTAGACTTCGTTAAGTCAAGAAGGTTTAAAAGGAGATCAGAGCATGGTTTCACTCGAAACGGGAGCAGAAAATAAATCCAATCCGCTGTTAGACTTTTTTATTTATTTATTTAAATATATGATTAAAATGACGTTTTATATTGAAATAAATGATCAATCGTACATAGGCTATTAAGGTAGGATTTTAATATTCTTTATACACACACTATAAAACACAAGGATTAAAAAATAACAGTTTGTTTTTTTTGCTTTAAGAGGCAGTATGTTTTTTTTGTTTTGTTTTTTAAGCATGACTCAGTCATATAATTCTCACACATTTAAACTTTTTTTTTCTAGAAAATGATCACATTGCCAAAATTTAAAGGGAAAAAAAAGTGAATATGCTGTGGTAACGTGTGTATAAAAAACATTTATCATCATAATATTTCATTTTACGCAGCGTCTTTCATAAAGCACCCTAACATGGGCAATGTATGGTTGTTGTATCCTTCTGTTAACCCCGAGAGAAACAGTAATTCAGAAGATCCTCTACTACGTTTTCATAATTCTAGCCTTGCGATTTGTTAATTATAATATCAAATAAAACTTTAATTGGATATTTCAATTGAAGTAGGCTAGTAGGAATTATTGGATTCTAGGATTCTAGGAATAAATGCGTGTTCTTCAGTCGCTGTTTCAATGAGTATCCTGGATGATATTTTAACGCGTACCTGTAATTTTTGATGTGGCATCATTGAACTGATATGATGGTTCAAGAGTCCGTAAAAGCATAATTGGAAATCCCGATTGACTGAGAATATTTACTGTATTATTAGCGATATATTGGTCAATGTTTAAACTTCACTTTGATTCATATGTTTATATATTTTTGGATAACTACTTTATTATAATTTGTTATCAGTTTCAAGCTCTCTATAACACTGTACCGTTGTATCCTCTCTTGCAGAATTGCGCTCACCACTTATCGGTCGATTTTCAAACTTCAATGGAATCCTCTCATTTATCACATTTAAAAAAAAAAAATAATAAAAATCATTAAATTTTGTTACTGCTAACCCTTCCTTGAAATTGGTTCAGTAGTTTTTGTGGTTGTTTAACACTAACACTAAATAAAAGGCTTGTCCTTTTATATCCTAGTATAGATTATTACTGAAATAAACTTCCCAATGTATGTTTATTTTAAATACTTGGATTTTCTTTTGAATGTTCACTGCCCTTATTAGAGCTACTCCACTTTAGTCTGATTGTAGAATTCACTAATCAATACGCGATTGTTTTTTATTTCTCGATATTTTTCCTCATATAAATTCCTATAAGTTATATAGGGCGATATTTATAAAGTCATGCATTAATTATATTACATAATGATCTGGGAAGGACAGGACAACTTCCAGGTATATACCGGCTAGACAATATTGGGATTGGAAAGTCCTATCCATGTAGGCTGTAATTAAAGTTATATAACAAAATTCCCATAATTTATTGTCAAATTAGTGACGTTACTGCACTTGCTGGAAAATATTATTTTATAAAGCTGAATTTCTTCTTTTTTATATAATTTTTTAATAGTTTTTAAAGAATTAGTTACGATAAGAGTCGTGAATTATATGAAATGAAAACTGAAAAATATGCGCATATTTATGCAGATATATTGGGTAAAATATGCAACTATCTTCATCACGTACACATACGTAAGCACTAACTCAAGTTTAAGTAACTAGTGTTGAAAAGGGAAACAACAGGAAGAAGGCCAATAAAAACAAAAAGACAAGTGTTACTAAAAACCGTGCAGCTGTTGAACTTAATCAAAATAAACACAATATACAATGTCTCCATCTCCCTTAAAAGTTTCGATTGAAAACTCGCGTACATACTTTCCTAAAAAATCGTTTTAGGAGTGATTTTCGGCATTTTACCATAGTTAATGGACAGTTAACGAATGATGTGTCGGTGAACACGGACTGGTTAATGTAGTGATGGTAGAAAGAAGGGAAATAAGAAAAGTGAAATAATATTCCAAGTATTTGAGCAATCGAAACACATGAGATCGAAAGGGAAGAACCAGCGCCTGTACAGACACGAACTCATTCATTCGGCGAAAACAAGAATTATAATATTTATTTATAATAGCGATGTATCTTTATAGTAAAATATGCACAAATATACAAAAATAAAATAATTCAAATTGATTCCAAATGCCTCAAAACATATACGTTTTGATGATATTAGATGTTTTAAGCTGCTAGGAGAAATAAGCAAATACAAATTTTTCACAGCCCTAGTTATGATGAATAAGTTCAGTCAGAAATCTTCTCAAAAGTTTATTATTTTTTCTAATCTATCTTCCACGTTCTGGTTGGTCTTTTTCAAGATGGAAGGGACCTAGTTCTTCAGCCTTTTTCTTGTAAATTCTATCTTCATCATATATATTTACATTTAAAAACTTGGTTTAAAATTAAAAAGCTATAAGATTTAAAAACTTTATAGTACAATAAAATATAATTTAATTCATTTTTTCCTTGCTGAATTGAATTGCGAAAATATTTGCTTTATAAATGTTTATAAGTTGTTATTCCTAGCCTAATTTTATTTTCCCTATCATAGAACTGTTTCATTCAATCTGCTGGTTGTCAGATTTGTTTTTTACGGATGTGAGAAAATAACATAATTTAAAAAAATATATATCGAAATGTTCTCATTAATTTGAATTAAAACTTTATTGGAGAGAATCTGAATCATTTGAATTACTAACGGCAATGTTTGTTTTAAATATTAGGAAACAGTATAATTTATAAAAGCGATATTTGACACAAGAAGTGGAATTTTAATAGAATTTTTCATCATGAGGTTTGTATTTTTTTAACTGTTTCGCACACCTACACTGCATCCCTGTAAGTGGTAGAACCGTTGTTGAGGTGGGTGTGCTTCATCGGTCAGTTCGATGCCTCTCAAATATTTTATTTTCATTATTCAAACTTACTGTATCATTTTATTTATGAAAATTAATGATATATCTATATCGGTTCAATTGATTACTATTTCTTCAAATTAATTTTGAATTTTTTCTGAAAATTTAATATTGTATTAAAAATAATTGATTAATTGCAATGAACGATTCCTTTTTTTTTTCTTCAAAGGAATAGCTTAATATTGTATAGTTTAAACATGTCAACATCTTATTTCGTTTGCAAACCAACATGCATCGCTGTTTTTTTCTTTATAATGGTTATCTTGATGGACTAACTTGGCGGCGCGGGGCATGGTAAAGGGGGATAAAATTGAGTGCCATTATTCTCAGATTTTCCGTTTTCATGGATCTTTTTCTTTTAGTGTTATCATATCAATGTCCCACTTTGCCTATAAAACGGCTCGAACGTAAATTACCAACTATTAGGTGACATTGAAGAAAATTATCCGTTGGCGGGTGCCAAAATATATTTCTTATAGCATATTAAACTTAGATGGGATTAAGCACTTGTCGGATCTCAAAAAATGTAATTTGAAGTCCGGCAATAAGGAAATTAGTTACTAAAATTGTTCCTGTTATTGGTATTTGGTTTTATTTTAATGACTCAACATTAGACAGCTTCCTTGTATAGCCATTACTCAAGATTAAATTTATGACCGAAGGATCCGTTCCGTTTTTAAACCGCAATTAAACTTGTTTATAGTCAGTTATCTTACAACTTTAATCAATTTGTTATCGCCGATTGTTAAATAATTACTCAATTTACTTCTCATTGCGTTGTGATAACTTCAGAATAATTTCTGATAAATTAGATTAAAAAATGAAGCTTATGCGATGATGGAATCTTTCGTTGCTAATTAATTTCTTTTTTTTGTTTTCATGTCTTAACATAATAGCTATTTCTCCAAGTTGGTCCTTCAAGCAGCCACATTAAGCCTTTTTGACTTTATTATAGGCAAATATAGGTCTACATGTCCTATTATTGGTACCCTTTCGCTTTTTCCCGTCGGAAAAACATGGTCTTATGATTTGATTTCAGTTGGCGTTCCTTATAAGCATTCATAACTGTTCTCGTTTTTATCGTGACCTGAATACTGTTGTTTCGTATAAAGCTCCTTCTGATTATTCTTTAGTTATTTCATTCTCGCATTTGGTACGTTTGAGGAGGGACTGAGAAGAATACTTGAATAGGCATATAATTTTCTATTTTATTATTTTACATTCGCCTATTAGCGAATTCGCGAAGAAGAATTCGAAGAATTAAAGAAGAATTCGCGATTTCTTATCTTATTCAATTTTCCTTGGTCGATTCATCCATCTCTACTCATCACATAATTAATTTTTGTCCTATTGGTCACATATTGGTACGAGGTGTCTTTTAGACCTTAAGGCCCTCATGTAATCCTCCCTATACTACTTATATTTTTGAAACTTTAAATGATCACGGGAAACATGTACCACTATCTTACTATTCCTAAGGGAATTCTACTTTCGCATATTTCTCGTACCCGATCCATTACAATATTATACAGAACAGGAATATTATACAGGACTAAGGCTGTTATCCTGTTTTGCTATGACTATAAGTTATAGTTACTAAATGACTTATGTTATAGTTAATTGAATAAATATGTATACATGCCAAGTAATTATTCTCATTCACCGTTATCGCTTTACTATTATGAGTATTCTTTGAGAAAATCTCGTACAAGATTAACAATACTAAGAAACTGACGGTCATTTTCATCTGTTTTGACTTTAACTGACCTATTCTGTATGGCCATATTTGGTTTAATATATATAGGCAGCCTTGTGTAAGTATTCCCAATACTTTTGGGCAATATGTACATTTCCTCTGATGTATTTTTTACCATGCAACCTTGTAGATATAGGTCGACTTATATTATGCCTCTGGTTTATTCCCCCTAACCTTCATTGAGTGACTAACGCATATACGAGATCGGGCAATGGTTCCATTGATGCACCAGCATTGGGGTCAATAGCACCAGTTGACACCTACACACTCCACTCAATGGCTATTGATACCATAATTGAACCAATTGTTTTTTAAACCATTCCCTCTGTTATCGTTAACGCCTCTTCTGTCGTAATTGATTTCTTGCTTTTGTCCTTTTAGGGAGGGGTTATTCAACAGTTCTTGTTACCGAATACCCCGACACTACTTTTTTCGGCTAATGGCGATGCAATTCACTGAGAGCTGTAGTTAATAAATTTTCATTTACAGTTGCAGTGGTTTATTAATATTCGCCCTGCAGCTTCTTGATCTCGCTCAGGCGAGGCCACCTGATCGCTAGCTGGCCCAGTTGCGAGGTCATTTCATCCTATCTCCGAACCAATGACCCATATTGATTGTTATTAATGTCGGTGGGATAATAAACATCGTTTGATGACCGCTTCCATAACAGAACTGGGTGAAACGGCGCTGCTCTTCGACTTTCTTTCCTTTCCCTTTTGTACTAGTTTCTGTTTACGCGTTTTACCAGATTAACTCGTTTCCATACCGAATCATTTCATTAATTTTCACCGTTGCACAATCTACGTTTTAAATACAAAGCATGGTGAAATTGGGTTGACTGTAATTACACAAGGAATAATAGAATTGTTTGTGCGGTAATTTAAACAGTAAAAGAATATCAATTTATTTTGCCAACCATTCGGCTTATAGTACAAGTCCTAATCAGGGCTAAAATAACACTAAAATAAAAAGATGTGATTAGATAAAGTGTCTGTACCTGTCTTATTAACAAAGAATCCAAATTACGTTCATAATTATCAATAGTGCCTTCGAAATAAACAGATGCATCAATCAATTGTTCAGACAACTAAAGAACATCTTTGCACTTGAACTTTAGGGAACTGGAAAACAATCTTATTAAATCCTCCCAATTTAAAGTTATACGAACCATCGTAAACGCTCCCTGTTATGTATCCAACAAAACCCTTCTTTGATCTCAATATACTTTCCTCCCTTGACCTAATGCCTTCGCAATTAGCCCAATCCTATGGCTCCATCTTATGCAGCTAACACATCGTTATAACCCTCTTCACAGATTATAACGGCAATGACCCTGAGACCTTTTGTAAGTATATAATTATGTTGAGTTCTGGCAAAGGACAGATTCTTCCCTAGAGTCGTGGATTTACTAGTGACGCAGCATAGAGAAAAGCACTGGTGTCTCTTAATCGTGTGGACTTGCTTGTTTCGGGAAATCTCAGGTTGAGTGTTTGTATATATTGTATATTCTATTTGTTTTCTCTTCCATTGGCGCCCTATGAAATATGTGTGCACATCCCATAGATGCATGCATATTGTGTGCTTTGCTTATTAGAAAACATTGATGTACTAAAATCTTAAAAACATATAGATAATATATACTGATATAGTATATAATGTTTCAAAATATAGATAGTATATAGTACCAGGTATGCAAGTTTAAAATGTCGTTTATTTCTTAAAATATATACACAGTAATTTAAAAAAAAGTATAATATATTTTATTCAAAGTACTGACCCTCGCTTTCTACACATTTTGTCCATCTATCGGGCAATATATGGATACCATTCCAAAAGAATGCTTCATCTTTATTTGAAATCCATTCATCGAGCCATTTTCGTACGTTTTCGAAATTGTTGAAGTGTTGCTCCGCCAATGAGTGTCCCATCGATGAGAAGAGGTGATAATCAGAAGGCGCCAGGTCAGGTGAATACGGCGGGTGGGGTAGGAGTTCCCAACCAAGCGAAGAAATCGTTTCCTTAGTCAATCTGGCTGAATGTGCAGGAGCGTTATCATGCTGAAGAATGACTTTGGCGTGCCTGTGAGCCCATTCTGGGCGTTTTTCGATCAATGCGTGACTCAAATTGATCATTTGTTGTCGGTAGCGCTCGGTATTGACTGTTTCGCCGGGTTTGAGAAGCTCGTAGTAGACTACTCCCTTCTGATCCCACCACACACACAGCATTGTCTTCTTCCCAAAACGATCCGGTCTTGCACTCGATGTGGATGGTTGTCCTGGCGTTACCCATGATTTTTTTCGTTTGGGATTCTGAAAATAAATCCATTTTTCATCGCCAGTTACAACTCGATGCAAAAAACCCTTTCTTTCGTGGCGTAAAAGCAGCATTTCGCACACAGTTTTTCGTTTTTCCATCTGTCGTTCGTCCAATTCATGTGGAACCCATTTTCCAACCTTTTGAATCTTTCCCATAGCTCTCAGGCGATCGGAAATGGCTTGCCTAGTGACATTCAACTGTTCTCCCATCATTTGTTGGGTTTGGGTATTGTCTTCATCTAATAAAGATTGCAATTCGAAGTCCTCAAACTTTTTTGGTCGATTTTCTCGTTTTTGATCAGTAACATCAAAATCACCACGTTTGAAACTTTGAAACCAACGTTCACATGTCCTGACGGTTGGAGCAACATCGCCATAAGTCTCAACAAGAATTCGATGACATTCAGATGCCTTTATCTTTTGATTAAATAAGAAAATCATGACATGCCGCAAATGCTCTTTATTTGGCTTAAAATTAGACATTTTTAACACCAAAGAAAGGTATGATACGTCCACGTAAACGACTTAAAAACAACTGACTTTTGTAAACAAATGACTAACAAACCAAATAGCGTTTAGAGATAAGCAAATCCTTCAATAGGCTAAGAGCGCATTCTATTGGAATTAAAACGACATTTTAAACTTGCATACCTGGTATATTGTATTGTATTTACACTATAATTTTATATATAGTATGATAGTGTTTTTTATTTTATAGTTAGAGGTTTTTTATTTTCTTTTTCCTATTGTTTGAATGGATTTATTAACATCTCTCTTTGTTATTACCTTTGAGTGAGGCATATTATAATATATATTCATGAAGCAATACAAAAATAAGTAAATAAAATAATTATGCTAATCGTTTTTTGATAGTTAAGATTATAATATAATTATTTTTACGCGTGCCTACCTATAATAAATCTTAGTCGACCCCAACTATCAGCGGTTGATAAGAAACGACGACTGATGCTGAGAATAGCAGCTCTTGGCTGTTCTCTCTGCAAAAGGCTCCGCCAGGCTCACTGCACGTAGTTTCTATCAATAAGTTATAACACCCAAAATTAGCACATTTGTTAAGACAGTTATAAGTTTTCAGTCTTAACATTTTATGGGGATCGCTCTGGAACATTCTAATGACACATTTTAACGCTGTAGCTGTAGTATAAATTTTATTGTAAATAATGATTGACATTTATTAACTATAAAATTTGGAAATTCTAATTTACTATTTCCGGCTTCCAGATTAGCCTAGTGCGTTTGCTGTTGCCTTTTTTTTGGTTTAGCTGTATTTAACAATGGTAGCAATGATGCTAGTATAAAGCTGATATAATTAACTGGGAATATCTCGACAATATTTTGAGAACTGATCTGTCCATTTCATTTGTTGTTGTTTTGTTTTTTTCCAAGCACTACTTGTAATTATAATAAGGCGCGAAACGAAACTTTAGACGCCTGGATTAATTAAATCACATCTGTTAACAGTCTCACGTACTGGATATAGCTTATCTTCTTTGTTGGACTCATTTCATTTTTCTATTTATATAATAATGTCACTGATTGTTACAGTAAACTTCGACTGGTGCTAACCTATTATATAAGGAAGATAGGGTAAAGAAGACCAGCCCTCATTACTTTCCCTTAATAGTGTTCTTAATCGAGGTTACCTATGTCACGTTTAATAGTTTTCTTGAAACTCGTGAAGTCGAAAACTTTCAAATTTCTCTTTTCAAACCCATTAAGATGTACATATTTTAAATGTGATCTGTATTAACGAGTCCAAACATAAACCGAAGAGACTGGAATACCACTGGAATCAAACCAGTTTCTTTTATCCTCAGAAGCCTAGATTTATATCCTCGATGGTGAACAGGTTCCGTTATCGGAGAGGCAGTGACTCCGAGCAGTGAAAGTCCTCAAAGTTGTCCTCGGTTTCCCTTCACATGCTCTACGGCAGCGAGCTTCGTATCCTCTGCCAACCCGCACTTTCTCTGCTGCTTAGTCTGCAGAATATCCTATGAGTGGTGATCACGTATGCTAATGCTTATAATACTTCAGATCCTTATCCAGTCATCTGTAGCTGAACGTTCCTGAAAAAAAAATGAGGAAACGGAACTCCTTCCTACCTAAAAGAGTCGTGTCATAGGTCTAAGGAATGCAAGCATCGTGGTGTAATCGGGAAACTTATTTCTTGATTCCTTCCCTTCGGGTCATCTATCGGTATACAAAAATACATCCAGTAAACATTGCAGAGTAATGTTTAGACAATAACTTGTAGAGGAACTACTCATTGGTAGGCCACTAATAAAAAAAAATAAAATGAATAAAATAAAAAATAACGAAAGATTTTAGGTCTTTCGAATCAATCTGCTCCCCTGTACTTGAGATTCAATATGAATCCATGATTCTTGATAATGTTCTGGTCTTACTCTATTTAACAACCGTATATGTTAAAATATATTCCCTACTTTTGAACAGTTTTTTTTTTTTTTTTTAATTTTTTGTGTGTGGAGTCTATTTTACGGTCTTAGTTACTGATGATTTTATCGAGTGAACATTTATTTCCAGATTTATGATTTACTACGGTCGGTATCTTAGAAGTTGGTGTAAAGAAGTTGCTGGATCAGCCCAATTCATTCTTACCTGACGCAATGTCCGTTGTATAATAGTCTTTTTGTTCAATTTGATTTGATGGAAGGGAGGGATAGAGGAAGGCTTGACTTTCTGTTGTTTTTTTTATAAATAATGTAGATTTGATTAGAGATTTATTCCAGCTATAATCAATTTGAGGAATGGGGTTAAATGATCACAAATGCGTAAATGAATTGGAAGCCTACCTTATCTAATTTCAAAATATTTAAGATGATTGTGGTCTTATTAAATTATGTAAGAACATAATTTTTGTAATATTGTGAATTATAAGGTGGTTTCAAGTCTTCTTTTTTTAAAAATTTATTTATTTATTTTTTAACTTGGGATTTGATCTCTTCATTTTTATCAATATAGGCCCAACCATGCTTTAACCTACAGTAGAACTTCGATAATCCGAACTAATTAGGACCGGAAGTGGCTCGGACTATCAAATCGTACGGATTACCAAACAAAGTGCTTTCCAGGCATAGTATGTAGCATGCAAAAGATGAACACTGACATACTAGTTCCCATAAAATAAGAAGCACGTTGTATTGTTAAAGGTAAATAGTTTGTTTTATGAAATACTACAGGCAATCCAAGATCCTAAAATCAAGTTCTTTTATGTTTATAAATACAATTAAATGGAGGATTAGGAAAATATGAAATACTACTGTGCTACAGTAAGGTAACTATATTTTATGTAATGTATTGCACATGAATTTCGTAATATTTTACATAGTATGTATACAATCTTATACACACACAGAAAGTACAGTACACACACGAAAAAATTATGCTGTACAGAAAGATAAAAAAATTAAAGAAAACAAAAAACTAAACCTTTGGAAAGTAGTCACTCATTTTTTTCTGAACTGAAGATTGAAGAGCGTTTTTTGGCTGCTAAATCACGGATTTTCAGAACATAATTTTTATTTTTCCCAAAACGGCGTTTGGATTACCAAGGTTCGGATTATCGAGGTTCTTCTGTACTTTATTTTTCCTTTAGCCTCCCATTATATAATTAATTTCAGATGTGTTTGGTATTGTTAAGCTAACAATCAAAATCCTTTTATATTCTCTCTAACCCCTCTCAAATTCAACACAAATACGTTAATCTTCGGTCAAATATTAAAAATTTATATTATTTTTAAATTCGCCAGGAATTCGGAAGGTACTAGAAGCAAATGTTTGATAAAAAGTGAGGTAATTTTTTGCGAAAATTGTCGATTTTCAATAACGTATTTCTTGAAAACGGAGTCAAAATATAAACAATTTTATAGAAAATTTAATTGGCTGTAATTTTTATTTGTAACATAAAAACATATTTTTCTAGACTCCTCTGTCTACGAGATATAATTCAAAACCCATAGATTAGACCTTCTCCCCTCCCCTCTACCGTTAGCTCACTCCCCAGGGGCTTTTAGATTGTTTATCTTCTAACTTCTCCTAACGAAGCCCTGAGGTAAAAAATAATCGCATATTTCATAGACTCTGCAATATGGTTATTGACTAGACTATTTCTGTATCTGTTCCTGACAATCCACCTCAGCCGATGAAATTCATTTTTCTTGTGAGGAGATTCTAAGGGCCCAAATCTTAGAGCATCATGCTTTAAACCATTGCACTACATATCGTATGTGAAAGATTCTATTACTAGCTTTGAATGAAAATTTAGTTATTTAGGTACCCTCAACAGGAATTAATCGGCCAGTGTGACGACTCAGTGGTGGTTATTATCATCAGATGGTTTTTGTTTGTTGGGGCCTAAGGTCCTTAAGGAAGGATGTATTATTCTACATATACATATTCATCTATCTATCTATCTATATATATATATATATATATATATATATATATATATATATATATATATATATATATATATATATATATATATATAGAGAGAGAGAGAGAGAGAGATTAATTGAGTATTTGTGTGTGTGTTGTATAATATTATTTAATACAGTAAACATAATCTTCTAGAACTAAGTTAATGATTTTCTGTTTTTTGTTTCAGGTAAGTCTTAACCACAAACTTGACGTTTCTTTTGTAAGAGGTAATTGTTATACTTTTTAATTGTTACTTGAAGTTAAAATAAATTGTTCGGTTTAAAAATGTTATATACGCCCAAAAGGGGAAAGGAGTCCAAATGTTTTCCTTTTTTTTTTTTTTATTCTGTGCAAAGTTTTGTTTTGAGAAAAAGTTCTAATAATAGCTTGGTTTGTGTTCTGGACGAAAACTGCGATTTACAACCTGTTTACAAACAAGGGATTATAGTTAGATGTTTAAATAATAAACAACCTGCTGAACAATCTAAAAAAGTTAATGTTTATAATCCAGCTATTTAACGTATCTTTGCGAGATTTTTTAAAAATATATATGTAATATTTATTAACATTAGCAAAATTATTGAATAACTTGAATCATCCCGGGATCACATGTAGGAATTACAGTTGTTATCTGTTTAATTTTTTTTTAACTAATTTTTTTTTTAATTAAGCAGTCGAATTTGGTGCCTATTTCTAATTCCCTGATGTTATTGCCCTCAAACCTCTAATGTTAAGGTTTGAGAGGAAGCGAAGTGAGGTTTAAAACCTGTACCACTACAATCCATTAAGGGTCTTGGGTTTAATACTTAAGTGAGGATATACTGTTTCTGAGCCAACGGTTGTGAAAGGAGGAAATAGATGCAGAATACTCGCTTAAGCGCAAAGTTCCCCCCAATCAAGGGTACCCACTTTAGCGAGGCTTGGAGTGCAACAGGAGGTTCTCCAGGCGCCACGGCCGAAGTAACAGAAAATAAATTTTCTGCATTCAGTCAGACTCGAACTCAGTCTCGGGAGCTTGGTTGTGAAGCGCAGAAAACTGAGCTACCGCACCTCCTAAGGGTCTTCTGCTTCTAATTTACTTCTCAAAATGTTTCAATATCCCAAACCAAGTCCTGTAGCCAACGTCTTCTTACACTGTTCCACGCGAGTAACAGTTTTCTTGGGCTCGCGTCTTCCGGCATTCTCGTCACGTGGACTAAACCCTCGGTACACTTTGCCTTTATAACACTTGCGTTCCGGTGTCCCTTGTTTAATTCTTTATTCGGTATTATTCTCCATTCCATTCCATAGATTTCGAGCGGTATTTTTCTCTCAAATATTCCGAGACCATTAGTTGCAGTTAATACTAACACGATGGTCTTATGTTTCGGGTGCGTATTTCACACTAGGCCTTATGAGGGTTTCATAAATTCTGATTATATAATTTTTATATATTCTATACAAATTTAATAATCTAATAATCTATAAAATATTCTAAATTAGTTAATAAAAAACGTCGATTCCGTTTTTCTGCATATTCTCTTGTCTACAGGTTAACATGAATCATTTAATCTCTTTTTGTTTAAAAAAATGGATATTATAAAAACGAATGAGTTGTAAAGAAATGAGAAATGGAGAAATGCCTATATCATTCTAAAGTTTTGATTAAACAATAATTATATGTTTATCATTTATCATATAAATAATCAAATTTTCATCTAAGTTAGTTCTATTCTTCTTAATAAGATTGACCTATAAAAACAATATTTTTTTCCTTAAAAGTATTGGGTTCATTTCGATGAAAATTTGTAGACCTTTTAAAAAATGTATGCACCTTGTATGTTTTTAGCAGTGTGTGAGAAGTTTGTTTTAGGAATACCGAAAGTAAAATCATTAGTTTAGAAAAATTGTTAACATATTTCGTTATGTTGTAGTGTCATCATATAGAAACCTAAAGCAATTTATCAAAGACTGATTCAGTAACATTGTGGTTATGTGTGCAATGAGAGGAACATGTATGAACAAGTTATCATGGTTAGTTTTCATCAGACGCTAACCCAATCAGCTGTGACATAATGGACGCGAAATTGCCTAGCAACACTTAACTGGTGTCAAAAACATCTGATCTCCTGTAGCAATGAATACCGACTTGAGGAATTTATTTTTTATTATGTTGTAGTTGAAAGTTACTTATACCGCGTGGTTGATTTCAAAGCTCATGGCATAGAAATGACTACAGAAGGTGTGTAGGCTATAATATTGGCAGATATTCTTGTCAGTCAAGTACCCCATCGCCAGTAGATTATTTCTGTGTATATTAGTAGCACGTAGCGAAAAGTCCTACATACGGTGGCTTATGTAAGTGGAAAGTCGGGCTTGACTGCTCCTTTGTTTGGTTTACGGAAGAGCGCGCTGGCGTGAAGTGTTGTTATAATTGCCATTTTGTTGTTAATGTTGAACATTCCCGTTCCTTATCGACCCGTGAAGATGTACAATTGCAAAGGTTACCGCTCCTGTTTAACTGTGCACCCGAGGACGAAGTCATTACCGTGGGTGGTCTTTGTTTGGCCTCCGGTGGCTGATTGATGGTCTCAGAGAAACCACGCGGTTGCTGTTTGTTTTCTTGGGTTTAACGCCCTCTTGCTCTGATGGACTTACAGGAAGCAGCGGGTCGTTGGAGAGAAAGAGCTACGTCATCAGTGAAGTTGAAGCTAGTTGATTTAGAAGTTGTAATGGATAACTGGAAAACAATTGATGATCAGCGAAATAAGTACCGCTGGGTGCTGACCTTCATCATGCCAGTTATATGTCATATTATATTCGCTTTTATTTGTTTTCACGAGGTAAGTGACAGGTGGGGATTTAAAAACTTAAAAAGAAAAAAATCTTTGCTAGAGAATAGAATAGAAAAAAAAATTCGGACTAAGGCCCATAAGAATAACATTCACATAATAGAACATAATTCATATCTGGCCAAGAGATATTAAATAAAATTAGATATTAAAAGTAAATACAAGTTTAATATAAAATAGGTAACAACAGGGCTTTATTTAGTTCAGCGTTTTTGAGCTTGGTCTAATAATTCCGAAAAAGATTATCGATTCTATTTGATTTTTTTTATTTGGATATTTAAGTAGATCTATAAATATTGTCATGAAATGAAAAATGTTTTTATTTGTAAAACGGTTGTGCTTAGAAGACTATATACAAAAATTGCGTTATAAATCTATTATTTAAGATATGTCGCACTTGTGTTACAATAGTGACACAACTCAAAAATCTATATTTCTGATTTATCTTCATGTTTTTAAATTCAATAGTCTTCTATGAAATGTCATAAATGTATCAAATTTACTTCAAATTCATCTTTCCTCACTTATAGTTGAGATTAAAAGATAAATGAGGCACACTTTCGATATTTTATATAAGGCTATGAGTATTTTACTTTTTTTTTTTTTTAATGTAGTTTTTTTTGTAGTATCACTTTTGAAATACATTAGCCATGTATTAAAACTCTTTAGATTAATCGCACCTGCTCTTTGTTACGACGCCGAATTTACTGAATTACGCATTACGTATCCCATCAGTTAGGGAATGAATACGGACTCGCGATTCTACCAAAAGTAAATTGATGAGAAGATGATTTCTTAGTATATTTAAGTAAATGAACACCTGGATGAATAACCGCTAGGTATTATTTGTCCTCAGCCTGACTTTTTGCCTATTTTTCCTAAAATACCAATTTACTATGTCTCATATATATAATGTTATTAATCAATGAAGTAAATAAAACAATGTACAGCTTTTCGTTTGTCATAAATTTAATTCATAATTATTTCCAAATTTTGATTTTAAAATTATGTTAATGTTAATGTGACTTATTAAATTAAACTAACTCCCTTTTTGAGGTATGGTGTAATTATTACTGAAATTAAATGAAATAAATTAGAAATAAAGGACTAGAAGTTATCGCCCATAATAATGTGTTCATTTTTATCCCGATCCTGTCCAGTTTAGATTTTTTATATCACACTTTTCACTTTCGTTCTTGTTCAAGTAACTGTAGATATAGCTATATAATTTCGTGGTATTGAAAAAAAAAAGTTTGATGCGTGCAGTTATAGATTTGTGATGGTACTAGTCTGAAAGGGTTGTTATTTAACGGTTCGCGGTGGCCGTATAATGCCATATTGGTTCATAATTCGATACTTGCCTTTGTAGTTTAAATGCGATGAAAAACTATTTTAATTATTTATATATATTTTTTCTATTGATGACATTATTCTGGAAATAATGTTAATGTTCGTTATGATTACGATCACGGAGTATTTTAAATTATGTTTAATTATATATTATATAATTGTATAAAATCATTTTGAATGGGAAATAAGGTCGAAACAAAATCAGAAGCTTGCATGCAATTTGAATATCTTTATATTGTAATATTGCTCTACTTTCGCATATGTGTTGTCGGCTTCGGCATCTTGGATTTTAATTATTCAATACTCTAAGCATGTTATTTTTTCATTTGATAGTTTTGGACATGATATATTTGAGATTTGCAATTTTTAAAAGAAGTAATTGTAACATTGAATGAATTAACAGAAATTTTTATAACTTCATTGCATTAAATAAATAAATAAATAAAATAAACAACTTGATGAGGTCGCAGGACTTTCACCCAAAGCACACACAGGAGTCAGGTGTAGGAACCAGTTGTCATAGTCACACTCAACGTGGACACCACATCCTTCTAAATTTCTATTATTTTAAAAAAAAAAAAAAAAAAAAAAAAAAAAAAAAAAAAAAAAAAAAAAAAAAAAAAAAAAAGAGCAAATAACTAAACTAATGTCTGTGTCCCTTTTACCGGGAGCGTTCAGTAGGATAGATCACATGATTCATTATTTAATACTGGTTCTTGTTCAGGTGACGAAACGAATTTTGAACTTTCTTTTTATGTTTATTGGTTTTGTTTTTTATATTTTCTGTTCTTGTTTTATTCTAACTAAAATTGTTTATTTTATGTACTTCAACTTCCATCATGTGCCTCTAAGTGATGGTTTATTTAATAAACCAAAATAACTAAATTTAGTCAGCTAATACGATCGCTAACCGAAAATACAAATTTTTATATATTCCATTTTTAATCTCTTCTAAAGTAAATATTTTTTCAACGTTTGATAATTGCTTGAAAGTTTTGTTGAATGCCACAGAAGACCATCTTTTTTTTTTACTTTCTCGTATACGTTTTATGCGGAGAGAAAGTAATCTTTCTCTTGAAAATTCGGCCTCCAGAATTTTACGAATTCTAATATCTTACCTTTACTAGATGAGAGGACCTATGTACCAAATACAATTATAACGGCTTATACAATTGGTTTTTAAATGTTATCAATGTCACTAGAAAAATTACCTTATGTGAATTAGTGGATATTTATTGTTAAACAATGTTACTAACTATTCCTAAAGAACCATCTCTTTCACATTCCTGGAGGTCCTCAAGAACCTTGTCATCTTCGACATCCTCTTAACTATAGAAGTTTTGGTCTGCCGCTTCCTCAATTTCTATCCGGACGTCCTTCCATAATTGCTTCGAGATTCTGTTGTACATGCCCTAACCATTTTTTTCTTCCGTTTTCATTACAAGGACCTCAAGTTCCTTCTTTTTTTTTTTTTTTTTTAACTTATTTACTTTCCTGCTTGGGCCATATGTCGCTGGTTAGCGTTCATGTCTCGCTACCATATATGTATCACAATCGGTCGAAGTATCATCTTAAACACCTGTATTTCTATTTTCCATGATATATCTCGATTTTTGGCAGTTTTATTTAGCGATCAGTTGCACCCGTTACAATTTTAAACTTTGGCTTTAATTTATACTTCTATTAGTATTTTTTTTAGGTTACAATCATTTAGATGTATTGGAACTTCTTCACCTCCTACAAAACTATTTCTCCCAACAAAGTAAGACTCAATTGTTCCGCCTCTCTTGGAGATCAACATGTATTTAGTTTTATTAGTTTTTTATTTATAATTATTTTAAGCTTTTTTTCTCTTCACCGTCACATTTATTAAATACTTGAGGTGTTGAATTCCAAAACTCCAATTTTCTGATTTAAAATAAAAAAAATTATTGTTTTTCTACTAGATTTTCTTTAGAGGAACTTTTTTCTCCTAAAAGTAGTTAAATCACGTTGTAAACGGCTATTCAAAAAATAAGGTCTCTTCCTGTTTCAGTCAAACCTTTACCTTTATCGACCAGCTATGAAAAATTTTGAAAACTGGAATTAGCTCGGTTTTGGAATTCTGCGCTTCACTTCTGAAAGTTAACTTAGTGTTTCCCCTTGATGACCAGACATAAAAAAATAAAAATAAAAATTTACGACTTATATAAATCTACGTTCACTTTCGAAGTATCAGTATTTACTTGAAGAGAGGCGTAAGACCACTGAAGCTGACTTAGCCTCTTTCACTGTTTCTCTTATGGATGGATTCTTTGCCATCCATATTACTCATTGCCCTTGAATGAAGAAGCTTGTAATGAAATGTAATAAAATATGTAAAAATGTAATGGGATTTTCGTCTCAACCTTTTCACATTTTCTTTTTCGGTACCTCTACACCCCTCTAGGTAACAAGGTCTCCTGAAGTCGAGTTTTTATTCAGGATTCATTGTAATGTAAGTTTCCTGGGATTTAGCTACCCGTACAACCAACAGAACAGTATCAGTGATACAAGACCTAGTTGCCTTCACTACGGCTTACCAACTGAAACTAAATTGTTTTAAATAGATGCTTTATAACTACAATATCTCTTTGAGTAGTAAAAGTCTATTATTGGCTTACGTAACCAACTTGAGTATTTCACATTTTAACCCTGCCTAAAGATGCTAATGAAGAGAAGATATTACCCGGTAGCCTGGGGGAAAGCACTGTTGCGTAATTACGTATATTATCATGAAATGTGCTTTTAACGACGTGAAATACAATGAGAGATGTGAAGCTAGCCCTGCTACCTTCCCATCCTAATCTTATTCAGATGAGATGAAAGTGTAATAAGTCATTATCTCCTCCGTATGCGAATACGACAAATATATTTGGCACTAGCTAGGAATATACTTTATATTTCTGATGGATTATTTTTTTTTATTATTTTTTTCTTATTTATGAAACCTTTTCGATTATCTCGAGTAGCTTATTACTCATAGCCTCATGATTTAAAAAATATTTGTATTATTTTTTTTTAATAAAGAGTATAATATCTGACCAGTACTCTAATTACATACGATTTGCCAGTAAAAAGTTATCGAATGGAAAAAAAACGACGAATTTATTTTCTGGCACGGGTTTTTAGTGTGATTTGATCATTTGACTAAGTGTGTTATCTCTGGTGGCCTAGCCTGCATATTGATGTTAGTAGTAAAATACCATTTTTATTACTAACATACTATTGTCTTAGTCCTGGTAACTCCAAAGTTGACGAAATGTAGATAGATTTTCGATTTTTTTAAACTGGGACTGTCTTATCATTATTTTAATTAGTTGATTGTTACAGACCTTTCAGGACCTCGATAGGGTGCACTTATTGTACCGTTTATCTTAATACATTTTAATATTGGCATCTTATTGAACAACATAGTGTTCAATGTCCCTACGTTTTAACAAACGTAAAAATTACGAAATAAAGCTGGGCTGTCCTCCTTCCTATGTGACAAGGCCGTTGGTCTATTATGACAGTTGCTCCAGGCAGTTATTTTCAGATGAAGAAAATCTCTTCCCTGACTTGTGAAAGTCTCCAACAATCTAAATTATAGAAAAATGCACTTATCAATTTTCTCCAGTCGCTGAAATATAGTATTACGTAAGGCCCCTGATTGTCCGCACTGTAAACAGTTATTAAGGTAACGACTGTCTTTGGGGAATGTCATATTGTTGTAACTGTCCCCACATTCGAAAATTTGTAGTTTGCGAAAACCTATCTTACCATTTAAATAAAAAAAAAAAAAAAGAAAATAAGAAAAGAAAAGTGTTGGCTGGAGCTTGGTACGTGCGTCCTCGACATCTTACCTTTGACCTGTTTTGATATATTTTTATTTTTATTTAGTTTTTTTTTAATTCCAAACAGTAGAATTTCATAGAATATATTGGATCCATAGTTTATGTACAGTATAACTTACAATACCATAAATGTGAAACACATTTTCATAAAAAAGAAATGATTTAATAATTTTATGTTTAGAAATTTTGATTTAAATAAACAAAAAAATTGGCCTAACCCTTTTGTGTTGATTTATGACCTTTATAGACAATTTTGCGGGTTATCCATAGGTAGCGTGACTTAATTTTGCGGATAGTCGGAAGTTTACTATACTTAAAAATTTTTTAACCTTACGATTTTTTTTCTGGAGGCTTTTTATGTTGTTACTACCAAAGGGAGGACGCACTCTCTCACAGATCTTGTTGGAAATTTGTTTTTTCAGGTTCCTGGTCAAAAAATATCTGACACGTATTTTGCCGTTCCGACTAATGGGCTCTAAAAGTCGAGAAAAAAAATGAAATAGTATGAAACTATTTAATTTTTTGCCTTGAGTTTAAAAAATGATATCGGCGTGATTCTTGCACTAAACTTTTTATTATTGATTGCAGATTTAATGAAAAATACAGCCGCTTCATTTAGTTTAGTTTAGGTTTAAAAAAAAATGACGTCAGATTCTACTTCAGCATTCAAAAGAACCCTTAAATACGAAATTTCATTCAAAAAGAAAAATCAAAAATCGTAAAAAAAAAAAAAAAATTGTACATTACGGTTAGACGGTCAATCGTATCAATTTCATATTTTTACCCAAAATATATGGTGGTAATACGCTTGAAATGACATTGGTTTCATCTTCCCTCAAGTGAAACTCAAGTCAAATGTATTTCGAATTTTCCAACCTTTCAATTAGGTTTTTGTTAATCGAATTTTGCACTTGTATACATGAAAAGAAATCTGAGGCTTTTACAAATTAATGGTGATTTAAAGAAATTTTGCCAATAATCGGATTAAAAATTTCGTCCCTCTTGAAGATGGTAAAAATATTTTTTGATTTCATTGTTTTTGAGGGTGCTTTTAGAATCTGACACTATTTTTTTTGTAAAAAAATTTATAGAGGTAGTTTGCTTGAAGATCTAATAATTTTCTTATAATTTAATTAACCTAAACCAAAAATATGAAGCAGCTGTATTTTTCGTTAAATCTGCACTCAAAAGAATAAAATTGGGGCAAGAATCTCTCCGGTATCATTTTTAAACTCGAGATCTGAAATTAATTGGTTTAATACTATTTCATTTTTTTTTTTTCGACTTCTAGGGCTCATTAGTCGGAACGGCAAAATACGTGTCTAATATTTTTTGACCGGGAACCTCCAAAAATATTGCCAAGAAAATCCGTGAGAGATTGAGTGAGGCCTCCACTTGTAAGTTAAACATTACCCTCTGTATTTTGTTATTAAAACTAGCACTATATGATTTGAACAATTTATAAAACTTAAATAATAAAAACAAAAATAACGAATTTGTAGAGAAATAATCCTATAAATTGGTGTATATATAGTGTTTTTTTTATTTTCTGTCGTAAATCATTCAGAAGGTACGACGTACATTATATGCAGTAAAATGTTTTATACATTTTTTTATAATACATTTATATATTATGCATATGTGTGTGTTTTTTTATTTATTTATTTATTACAAAAATAAATGGTAACCAAATGTCATATTTATCTTATTTTTTCACATTAAATATGACCCTGATGAATGTTAACTATTTATATAATAAATATTTAATATTACTAGAAATAAATAATTGATTGATGGGAAGACTGATATATTAGATAAGAAAACTAAAAAAAATAAATATATATACACAAATATCTACTAAAAATATGTATTTAACCTGCTTATCAACACTTATCAAACCTTGGTTCGGGCGTATTTGGTGTAAGTTATCGTTGTTATACGTCGACGTATGGATATCAAAAATATCTCTTCTCTTACTTGCCGTATTCATTCGAGGACTATATTTTAATATTTAATAAATAAATACAGGATCAAAATCCCGAATATGAGAACAAATAAATTATTTAGGATAATGTTAATTAGCAAATTGTTTTAATGAATCCATCCTGACCTAAAACCGATAGAAAGCGGAGTAATGAATGAGAGTGTGACCAAGTGACTCACAATCAGTTTCTTTTCGGTTTGATGCTGAATAGATTTAAATAATCAGCGGAGTCGCTTTGTAAGTTCTTGTCCCGAACGTTTTCCCAATCACTTACATAAATGATTAGAATAGGCCATTTGATTTCCACGGTTCCAATGGAAGCCTTGTGGCATATTCTACCTAACCGTTGACTGGTTTATATGTTTCGATGATTCGGAGGGTTTTTATCTTAAGGGGTGGAATTTCTTATGAAGGTTACGGTGGAATAGATAATTATGTACAGTTTTATTTTGTTTCGATATCCAATAACAAACTTCATCCGGTCATACAAGATTAGGAAGCTACACAGCCTAGTAAGTAATGTCAAAGCAAGAGGTAAAATGTACTTTGTGCTGATAAATTTATTATCAAATGTTTAATATTTATATGTTTTATTGGGGTTTATCGTCATCATGTAATCCAACTAGGAGAGGAAAAATGGTTAAACCACAGGTTACCAGCCTATTTCTAGTCAAAGTGAAGGATGAATTCATTTTATGGGTCAGCCACAATATGAGTCAACCTATCGAAGATTCGTATCCGCTTCCCTGCTATGTCGATAATACTAAAATATTTTTCACTATAACACTCTTGGCCACCTTGGTCTCAGATAGTTAATTTTTTTTTTTCATTTATTGATATTTACAACTGTACAAAAACATATGCATCAATTAAATGTTGTTGATAGTGAATACAATGGCATGTAAATAACTTGTGAAGGACTACTCAATAGTAGCACTTCAATAAAAATCTACACTAAAAGGTCTCTAGGCCATCTTCTTTTCAGACGCCTCGGAGGATTATCGGGAATGGAGTGGGAAGCAAGTTGGGAGACTAGTGGATTGAAGTGGTTATGGAGCTTACTATGGAAGGATAGGTATCTGTTCTGGGCTAAATCAGCAACATAAGGTCTTTATGGATAAGTTTATTGGTCTCAAAGTAAGGAGCATTGAGGATTTTGGATTGCAAGAATTGGTTACGGGATGAATTGGATGGTTTAGTGTAGCCCCAAAGCTCAACTCCGTACGTCCAGATAGTTCTAATCACAGTCATGTTAATAAGTCTTTTGTAATTAATTGGGAGGTTTGATCGCTAGTCGTGATAGTTAATTTAAATTGTATTTTTTATTGTATTTGTATTGCCGACATGTAATTAAGGTTTGAATTGTCTGTTCATCTATCGATTTTTATTACACATTGTCCTTAAATGTTTCGGAGCTTATTGCTGAAAATAAAATAAATAGATAAAAACTTTGAAACCATGGATCCTTCCTTAAGAATAGGATTCGATAACTAGAACATGTAGAAGACCTTTCTTTTTTTAATCGATGATCATACTCTACTCTCTTCCCACTAGTACTTTTATTATTTGAAGAAGTAACTTTAAAATCCAGTTATTGCACATCCTTTATGTTTAGGTTTATTTAAGTGATTGCTGATTATTGTATAAGGTCCTTCTCTTTTCCTTATTGCTAAAATATGTTTTCCTTCAGTTTTTGTTCTTATAGGATCGATACTTTTGGCAATATATCCTTCAATATCGTCCACTCGATTTTACCTTTTGTGTTTGTAGATAAATGTTTGTTTCTGTGTTTATATATGTATTTTTTTTTTGCTGGTCCTATGATAACAAATTTAATAGGTAGATTTCACTGCGATTTTCTTGAGCAGCTATGACAGGAGTAAACAAACTCAAATGAAGGCCTACGAGTGAAATGATACCCTGCAAGCAGATGAGGACCAAGACAAGGATCGCTGAAAAGAATCCGATTCCTGCGTAATCAAGCTTAATCTTGCCCTTCCTCCTCTCCCAGTAGAGTTCGGCTGGAGAAAGTTGATGTCTACTCGCAGATTTATCTTACACTGTATTTATTTCGTAATCTGATAGCCCCCTGACTGCCTACGTGTAAGGTGTTACGAGCTTGGACATAACTTATCGCTGTAGGGATTTTCTTGTTTTATATATGCTCTTTTTTTTCCTTTTTTTTTTTTAACTTAAACCTTTACAGTTAGTCAAGTCAACACGTACAGAAAACAAAAAGTTGAAACTTAATGAAATTTTAGTATGTTGTATATACATGGGCTTTATGGGTTTTATGTTTTATTGATAAATTAATTCCTATTATCAATTTTTTTTTCTAAAACGTTGAATTCTGTACAGTTTTGATTAGCTAACGTTGGTTATCTGATAGAAAAAAGAAATATTTTTAGAATAAAAATAAAAAGTTTTAAAATGAGTTTTCTCATTTTTATTTTATTTTATTTTGTTGCCTTCCTAGTTACTGAATCCAAATTTTAATTTTGCTCACACAGAGAGATGACGCTTTTTGGCAGAAATGATTGTTGTCAGGTTTTTTATAACAAATGGGAAAAAAAACTTCCTTATTCATGAATAAAGTAGGTATAAATAAATAATAATAAATTTACTGCAATAGTTACTGTATTATTTTTATTTAACTATTTAGGCTCTAGCGAAAGTGTAAATTAAAGTAATGAAATCGAATGTTTTGGCTAGCGAAAATATTCAATTTTCAGTCAATTGTCAGGTTTGAAATTTAAAAAATAGACGAAATAAATTTGTTTTGTACTTTATTTTTCTATATTTTTTAAATAATTTTGTTTGTATATTCATTTTTCCATAAAAAAAATAAAGGATAGTAGTTATATAACAAAAACAAAAGAAAAGTCGATAATGCAGTTGTTTACTCCCCTCGTTATCCTCTCTTATTTTTTCATGTTGAAGCTTTGATTAAATGTTTAATTGGACAAACATCAAACGTGTAAAGCACATATCTGTCATCCCAGTGAATTAGACATTAAGTCGAATTTCCTTACTTTTCAGGACACGACTTTTGAAGATTTGATTAAGCTTCGAGAATAAGAATTGCGTGAAAAATATTTGATATTTTTATAGCAGGTAGTATAAAAATAACAAATATTTGATGAGATTAACTAAAAGTTGGGCCCTGAAACGTAAGAGAATTTGACTTTTAAGGTCTCGCGGCGGATCTACGAAATGGATCTTGACCTTCCCGCAAAGCCTAGAATAGATAAGGTAACCTGTACGATAGACCGTCTTTCCTGGCCTAGTTGAAGTATATTAGGACGTTAAGCCCCAATAAAAGATTTTAAAAAATAGATTTTTTCCATCATTGTAAAGAAAGCAAATTTTCTTTTGGTAAATTTGTTCAGAATAATCTTCAACCCTCTTCTGTCCTTTGGTTCATGTCCAAAAAAAACGAACTCCGGGTATTAAGCGTTTTAAAACATTTACAAAGGAATAGTTGGCGATTTTAAACTAAATCAAAGTCATTTTATATGTTTATTTAATTTTTTTTTAAATTTTGTTTGTAATCCTCTTTTTTTTCTTGTTTTGCTAAAGATTCTATATTTCAATATTTCTTTTCTCCGCGCTGTAGCTGAGTTGCGTTTTAAGGATTTATGTGTAACATTTTTATTTTAAATTTAATTAATTAATTATTTGATGATGGCGTTCATCATTTGTTTGAATAGGGTTCATTGAGTAAATGGATTTATTCCTTGGTTATAAACCTTTTTTGCGTTGGCATAGAAATGTCAACATCGTAAGTTACTTGCTCTTTTATGTGGCAGCTGTTTATTTTTTTGTTTTAAGCTTTTAAAAAAATAAAAATAAAATACTCCTAATGGACATAACATGAAATTGCGTAAACGTTTTCAACTAGCCGACTCATCATATCTAGTGGATGTAATTTTCTCAAACAAATTACTGCTTTTGAAAGTCTCTCATCAATCTAGCGTTGACTTTCGTGCTGGAGTGAAAACTCGCTATGTGCTATAAACAGTTTCACTGTCACGTCGTTTAAAATGCAGAGTTGGTACGGCCTATATTCCAGTTCGCTGTCCAGTCCTAATGTCTTAATAACTTCTTATATGAAATTCAAAGTAGAACAATCATCAGATATTTTTTTATATATCCTTAACGTTACGCTTGTTCGAAGATTATCTCGTTTTATGGTTACTTTTACAGTTCCTATATCGAATATAGTAATAATAATTTATTTCTTACAACTGCTGCTCCCAATCAAAATGATACACAAGAATATTTATAGATGTCTTTGAATATATAAATAGTTCCAATTATATTACATCTTCTCTGAAAGGATTTTCTTCGCTATTCGAAGTTTCCTTTAAACAAACTCCTCCGTCTGTTTGGTTCCTCCATTCCTCTCTGTCCTTCGCCTCTTCTTCCGTTAGTCCCCGGCAAACATTACTTCCAGCCACAACTCTCCACCTGACCTACCCTCTGCTTCCCATTCATAAGCTATTTTGTGGATTCTTTTAATATGGTCGAAACATCTCAATCTCCTTCCCTCCATTTCCTCCAGGATATTCCTCTTTACTTTCATTCTTTCTCTTATAATCTCGGATTCGTTTAATCATTGGGATTCTAGCTGATCTCCAAAAAAATCCATCTCCACAGCCAGAAATCTTTTCCCTTGCAATTTTTCTAGTGGCCATGCTACTGAGCTGTATAGATAATGCTTTCTACTAGGACCATATATATTATTTTTTTGACATTACTGTATATGTTTGCACTCCAGAGGACTGAAAATTATATATTAAAATTATATTATATATTAAAAACATTAATTTATTTTAATCACAACATCGTAGTAGTAAGTACTTTGTGTATAAACATATGCAAATAAACAGGGATTTAATAATAAAAATAAAACACCATTTTTTTCATAATATTTGGTTACCTTAATCTATTTTGCTTTAGTTAAACTCTTGTGTCGAAAGTGTTTGTTTCTTTTCAAAGCAAATTGAACGAAATCTGCCGCGTTTTAGAACTTTTTTATTAATGATGGCTCACACAACGTTAAAACAACATTTTTATGACGGGAAATCTTTTAATTATATAGCCGAATTTATTTTTAAAAGTCTTTTAAGTGTCCAGCATATAGTGGATGGATCCAAGAATGAAAAGCGCTTTGCCAAAAAAAAATTTGAAAGCACTAGACAAACTTTAACTGATTGCACCCCAAAATAGCTATCTAGCTGCTTAGGTAAGCTAGTAAGAGCAGAAACAGTGTGGCATGCTCTAAGAAAAAATAAATTTCATGGACGATTAGCTCGAAAGGAACCTTTCCTCAGCCTAAAAAATTAACAAGTTAGGATGCAATTTGCAGAAGGACGTTCCTATGCGTGGAGCATACCAGAAGAGCTAGCGAAGAAAGATTAACGCCCATCTGTGATATATTTTCTTTCTCTCTACAGGGTGTATCAATTTCACTGTTAGCCATTGTATGTGTTTTGTTTTGGGTTCATCATACTAATGATACAAGTATGTAAGTATGTAAATAACCGTTGAAAAGCAGTAATTCATGCTTTATCCTCTTCTTATTCTTTGCCTTTAAGTCACGTAAAAGTATAAATAATTAATTTTTTTCCCTTCTTTTCTACGTTTATGTTAAGCAGCCCGTTATATTCAGCGACTAATTTTTTTGTTAATGACGGTTAAAACTACGTTTCTACGCTGTTACTTACGCTTAAGTTTTATACCTTTCTTTATATATATATATATATATTATATATATATATATATATATATATATTTCTTATTTAGAGTTTTCGGATCGATAAAAGAACTAGGGCACGGATAGAGTTAGGAAGTAAAAGCAATCGGCTTCTCTTCGATGAATAGGTTTTCTTGGTGTAACCAACTGGCCGAGTTTCCCACCTCATTGGGTGCTATAAGACATCAAACTTCTACAAATAAATTACTAAAAAAAAAAAGAATAATTAATTTTTATATTTAAATTATAATTAATATAATAGTATTAAAATAGTAACGATTTATTATATGTTAAATTTCTCATATTAATATTTATCCTTCCTCCTCTGGTTGTAGTGCATAATAGCCTCAACTGGATTTTGACACTGGTGACGCTGGGATTACTTAGGGCCTGGTTTGCCCTGCAACAAGTGGGGAGGAATTTTGGTTCGGGGTTTCCCTGGGAAGCTTGTATAAATTGGATAAATAATGTTAGTGTATTTAATTTTTTTTTCTTTATACGATTATTTTCTATTATTATTTACTACATTTTGAGTCTTATTTAGTCAAAGTTTTTTGTTTTTTAAATTATATTTATATTTATTTATCTATTTTCAGTATACATGTTGTATGAATGGATTCATTATCATCAAAATTATTCATTGCCCTTGAAAGAGGAAGCTTGTAATATTTATTCAATAAAACAATATATATATATATATATATATATATAATATATATATATATATATATATATATATATATATATATATATATGAGGCTATGAGAGCAAAAGTGGCCTAACCCACAAAATATAAAAAAATCTAATTTAGTAATTAATCAGATTTTTTTATATTTGTGGGTTAGGCCACTTTTGCTTCATGAAACATGTATCATGGTTTAAGGAAATAAATTCATTAATGAATTCATTTATGAAACATGTATCATGGTTTAAGAAAATAAAATAAATAGCAATTAGAAATAAAACCGATCATTTTAAAAAATTATAAATTATTAATTTTTACTTAATATACTCATAATTTCGAATCACTTTCTTTTATATTTTCTACATTTTTATTTAATACTTAGATTATAATATTAGTTTAAAATATGTTTTCTGAAACAAATAAAGAAAAACAATAGTAAATTTCCTTATTCTTTGTCTTAAAGAAATTTAAATCAGAAAGCATTTTACTTCGAAAAAGAAAGCATGAGAGGAAGATTTTAAGGTCAAAAATAAAAGATCTCGTGTATCGACATTATAAAATAGTTTAAATGACGGGTCAGTAGGGTGAAAAGAATTTCTAGTTTCAAGAAACGCACTTTTGTAGCAGTTTTATAATTTGCTTATTTATTTATCGTTACTTTGTTGTTATAAATATTTATAATAATAATAAGGCTTAGTTTAATCCTGAAGGATCGTTTCCGACACTATCAACAATTACTAGTGCATCTCCTTACATTGCCCTCCCATTGAAACCCAATCCCACAAGGTCAGCCATAGCTCTCGTTCTAGCATCGGTTATGTTTTGTTATAAATAAATATATCGTTATGTATCTCATAGATCTACGTTGTTATTATAAATTATCTCCTACTTTTGGTCAATATCGATTTTAATTAATTAATTAATTAATTTTTGCTATTACGATCGTTTTTAATTAGAAATTCTGATATCCTAATGAGATTTTAATATTTAATGTATTAAAATATGTACGAATAGACAACGTAATACATTTTTTATTAGGTAATTATAACGTGTAAATTGATTTTGAGTGAAATTATTTAAACATTAATGGCAGAAGCAACAAATACCGACCTATATTCAGTTAACTTCAGGTACCTTGTTCTGTATTCGAGGCAAAGGCTCAACCTAGCTTACATTTCTGAAACCCGTTGAGCAAGTCATTTCAAAATTCATCAATATTTAAATAGTGTTTTTCTTACTAATTTATTTTAGGGACACTTAGAATACTGATTAGTATTTGGTATTATAGCTCTAAAATGCTTATGGTTCTTTTCTTACGAAAAAGAAAAAAGAAAGATTATTATATTCTTTGGCAATATTCTTTATTTTTTTCGAGTAATTTATGACGAGCTGCCAAGTCTTTTATTTCATTTATTAACACTTAAAATATTTATTAGTGTTAGGTAATATAGTTTGATGTCAATTATATGATTTTATACTAGTCTAGTATGGAATTATTAATGAATAAGAAAAGTTTACTACGATTAATAAAAAATTGCCTTAAATTTATAGTTATTTCTTATTAATGAAAAGAAAATTATTACGAATTACTATATTTTATATTATTTCTTTATTCTTAATATTTTCCTCATGTAAATTGGTTTACGTGAATTATAGTTAAAAATTTCTAATTTAAGCTTATTTCCAATTGTTACATTTTAATCGATATAGTTATAGATTTTTCGCAAAGTTTAAGCTGTCCTAGTAATTGAATAAAGAATTGAGTATTAATATGCCTATATAAATAAGAAAAAAATATTGCTATGGTTTTAACAATATTGGTAATAAGCAGGGAATACTCTAAACCGATTTTGCCTTTTTGGAAATAAATATATCTTTAAGACCACCACCTCTTCAAAGAACATTTGGATTGTTCTTTAAACCATTCAAGTGCTTCAAATCCAGCCACAAGTTAATATCATTTGCTTTTATTCTCAATTTTGAATTTAGGTCTTCAAAAAGAACATAGCGACGTTTTGAGGCGGACGGTTAAACGTTTCCCCCATCACCAAATAAAACGCTGCTTTATAAAAACTTATAAAACGACTTTAGAAAAATTAAATTTCATCCAAACCTAGAAAAATCTTTTTTTAAACTTCATCAAAAATAGAAAAATTCTGTATTTAAAAAAAATTAAAATTCTGAAATCGGTTTGGAAAACTATAAAATCATTTTAAGAGTTTCTGTATCAGTTAAGAAAATTCTAAATTTATAATGAAAAATTCTAAATTAATTTAGAGATTCCAGAAATAAATTCTCAAATTGATTTGGAAACTTTTAAATTTGAAATGACCAATACATCAACAATTTTGTATGTGGCTTTTGTCATTGGGTAAAATTTAATAGCTAGTTTGAGATCCATGCCAATTTTTTCATCTCCTGTAGCAGTGTCTTCAATCTGTACTTACAATGATTTCGGGAGGGTTTGTCAAGTTGACGGTAATAGAAAAATTTTATTTTTTATTTTATTTTTTTAAACTAATAACGATTCAAAAATAATAATTTCAATATTTAATTTAATCACTTTATGTGTTTATTATTTAAATTCCTATTCCTGTTAATAATAATATCCCGTTTAAAATTACATTTTCTTGATAGACAAAGTATAAGTAGTTATAAGCGCATTTAATGCCTACAGGAATAGTACATACTTAAGATTAAATTTGGTTTATACATTATAGTGAATACGATATATAGTACGTACTTGAGACTGAGCAGAGAGAGGTGTGCACACTACCCTGGGGAGTTCCAGTCACTGACTGACAGGGAACAGCCTCCCTCCTACCCTTCTAGAGCCTGGAGTCTTATCAGTATTCTTATCACTGGCTCAGGCGGGAATCATAACACTGTTTTCTCCTAGGAATATATTTCAGGACTTTCTAGATATTTTTTATTGCGTTTATGGGTTATTATTATTATTTTTAGGAATGTTTAAATTGTACTGAAATAAGTTTATAAGAGTGTTTAATCAGAACTACGAAAAAAAGCTTCATGACTTGTATTGCTGTAAAAATAGGTTACAATGTTGTTAAAAACACAAGAAATAGTAATTCAAATAAAAAATTCAGGGATAGAATTTAGAATTACTAGACCTCCATCTTGTTAATAATTTTAATATTCTCTGCGTTTCATCCAAATTACATGAGTTTAGAGTATTGAATTCGTGGTTCTTTCATCGAAACATCTGTTTTAAAGTATGTCGAGGGAAAAATGTAAACAATTATAAATCACAATAAATCTTTATATTTTATGTTTAATATTAAATTTATGTTTTATTTTTCGAGTTAGAATCATGTACGCGATTTACTTCGGCTGGAATGGTTTTGAGTGTTGATCACTTAAATTATTAGTATTATCCATAAATACATGGATTTTTTTTATTTTCATTCACGTTTTATACACAGAACTTTTCAACTAACACATTGGATGATAAGAGGGAAAACCTCTTTTTTACCAACCATCTGAACAACTTCGAAATCGACCAGACTGTTGAGATAAAATGATTCAAAATGAAACCTTTGCAAAAAAAGATAGAGATAATTTCATCACATCAAAAATTTGCGGACTCTCTCAATACCGCAAAACATTTTTTTTTTCGATGACATTTTTAACATAAAGGTATTTCGGTATGCTTAGTCATATATTCCATAATTATTTTTTAAGATTATTTTACTCAATAGTTGATTTAAACGTTTTTTTAAAAAATGCCTAATTTTTTTTTTCGCTTGAGAATTATCAAAACGAATTTCAAATCGGCGAAATATCATCAGGAAGATCTCCTTGTAGTCCAGTCAATGAGTGCTGAAATGAGGGGTGTAGAGTGCATAAAATATACGATCATTTTTTGCTTCGTTAGGAGTGGTTAGAAGGTAAACATACTTAAAGTCTCCGCCCCTGGGGGGGTGAGCTAATGGCGGAGGTAGTAGAGAAGTTCAATTTTTTTTGGTTTTTCGATTATATCTCGAAAACAGTTTACTCTAGGAAAATATGTTACAAATATAAATTAAAGCTAATTAAATTTCCTATAAAATTAATTATATATAAATTTGTCGAAATTCTAACGGTTTTCGAGACATACGTTATTAAAAATCGGTGATTTCCGAGAAAAAAACTAATATTACCTCACGTTTTGTCAATGGCTTCTAGTACCTTCCATAATCGTTTCACAGAAAAAATTCTGAACCTAAATTATACAGCATTAAATTTAATTTCATATTTACGATTCTGGCATTTGAATCAAATGTTTGACAAAAAGTGACGTAACGTTTGTTTTTTTTCCCGAAAATCATTTTCCCGATTTTCAATAACATATATCTCGAAAACCGTTTCATATTTCAATTTATATAGAATAAATTTTATATACGAAACTATATAGAGTCAACCGTTTTCGATATATAATCGAAAAACCCAAAAAATAGGACCTTCTCCCCTCTAACTATTCCTTACGAAGTTATGAAGTCAAAAATTATCGCATATTTCATGTACTCTACAACGTGATTAATGACTGGACTGTTAATAGTTTTTAAAATATATTATCTTAAAATAATATTTTTCTTGTACAGTGTTGTTCTATTGAGTGCTAAGAGTTGAATAGACATACATAATTCTGTATGAATATCATTACCAGTTATTTTGTAGGTTTGTATTACATATTTATATAAGGGTGGTTACATAACCATCTATCTAGGATAAACTACGTACCACACACTATTATGGTTGTAACGATTATTTTCTCTTGCCGATGTACACACCTGCTCGAAGACCTAAGACCTCCTAGAGCTGATATTTCCTAAACTAAATCCGAAGAGAACTATAAACACCGGCCCGACGTAGAACAGGTTCCTGCTCCCATACTCTCCCTTTTCTCCTCGTCGAGAGTGAGTCTTTTATTTAATACTATCTGGGAACCGTAAGAATTGTCTGCGCCCGTGTTCACGGCCATTAAGAGCTTTTGTAGTTTACTAGGATGGTTGGTACAGTTGTAGCTAGCACTTCTGTGTTGGTTTGGTGTATTTTTTCCAAAACCCCACGACTTCGACGGTAGTCCTATACATCGTTTTGTATTCGATACAACAGGCGGTATTGCGTATTGTACATTTCTTACAGAATCGTAATGTCATTCGTCAGAAATAAGTAGTAATCTGTTGTAAACTGAGTAGTGATTAAGGAGATATACTTCCCAACCTCACAAAAAAATGTAGATTAAACAAAAAATTCGCATCTTGAAAATAGGTATAACTTCAAGATTTTATCAATTTTATTACTTTGATTTTATGAGCATCCTATTTATATTAAACAGCCTAAATATTTTTCTTAAATCCGAACCTTCTTGAAATCCTCGTTTAACTCTGCATGTTTTCTCCTCTATAAGACCATTATTATTATTTATTTATGCTATTATATAAATGGACCAGCCATTTTTCGTTGTGATCACTAACCGCGAAAACTACTGAACCAATCTGTACCAAATTTGAACCACATCATCCTCATAGTTCAAGGAAAGTTTAGCAGTGATAAAATTTAAAGATTTTCAATTATGTTGCCATAAAAAAGTGACGAATATATGGTGCGCAGTGAAGTTTGATAATCGACAGATAAGTGGGGAGCACCCTTCGAGAGAGGTTACAAAGGTAAAGTGTTATTCAGAACTGGAAATTTATAATGAAATTTACTTATTTTACTTAAAAAATTTGAGTCAATATTCTGAATGTTTTTGTCATAAGTACGTAAATTTCTGGACTCGATGGCCGAGTGAGTTGGGCAAGGGTATCAGCGCGCTCGGTCCTTAAGGTCGGAGGTTCGAATCCCACCTGGGCAGGTTACAATTTATTTCGTGGCGAACCCACGATTAAATCTTGACCTTCCCACCCTGGAAAACAAGGGCAGTATAGTAGTTTAATGGAAGTCTTGGTCCTGAATGGTATATAAATTTATAATTATGCTACATAAATTTTAATAATTTAATTTTTTGGTCAACTATTTATTGATATTTACAACTGTATACAAGTTAATCTGAGAAAAATTGTTACCGTGAAATACTCGTATCATCTAAAGTACTACTCTCTTGTAGCACTTCACTAAAAGTTCTACATTAGAAGGTCTCAAGGCCATCTTCTTTTCTGACACTTCAGAGGATTGTCGGGAATTGAGTATGAGGCAAGTTGGGAAATTATTATTTTCGAGTGGGTATGGGATTTACTATGAAAGGAAAGGTATCTGATTTTAGCTATATCAGAAAAACGTGGAAAATTAAGATTAATATGGATAAGTTTGTTTGTAACATAAGAAGGAGCATTGAGGATTTTACAAAGGAATTTTGTATTGTAAGAATTGGAATGTTTAGTGAAGCTCCTCTGTGTGTACAAAGTGTTTTGTAATTTATTGGGAACTTTGAACCCTTGTCCAGTTAATTTAGTCGAAAACAACGAAAAAAAAAAAGAAGAAAAATTTTCTTATACACTGCCAAATTTTTTTTTTTTTTTTAATGTTTTATTTAAGTATATAATTGGCTCGTAAAAGTTTTCATAAACCAACTGAACAACAATAATTTTTTTTTTCTATTAGTTACTTTATTTTATTATCAATCTTCTCTAAAAGGATCTACTACAGTATAATAAAACTGCAATTTAATTCATCGGATATAAAACATATTTTGTGGACAAGAAAAGCGAAATAATAAATGTAAACATAACAAGCGAAATCCTAATATAACATATTTTTATGGACAAGAAAAGCAATAAGTGGACGCGTCACAGCTTCGCCCGCTCTCATAAATATAGAACTAAAGTTTTATTGAAGTATGCAATTTAGCATTATTTCCTCAATGATATTTTCACGCTTAACAGTAATTTTAACCTATTTAAAATTGCACTGATTAGGTGTATGAAGATTACGTAAAAGCATAATTAGACATCAAATGTTTAATTTTAATGTATGAGTCGGTAATCTAGTTAGACAGATGAAACTCTTGCGGAAAATGGACTGCTTTATCAATTTTTACAGCTAAAGGCCCATGAATGATATTTTTTCACACAATATCATAAGGCAAAGGATTGAAATTTTTATTTGGTAATGATTTTTTTCGGCAGAAATAATTTTATTGTATTCCAGTTTCTAACCATAAAAATATATGACAGTGTGACAAACCTCGTTTCTGCTCCTCAGCATTGTACTACATTTAAATTTTAATTTTTGCTAAACCTATGTAAAGCAATGAAATTCATTGAAAATCATAAGATTTTACTATTGCTAAAACTTCCTGGAACTACAAAGATGATGTGGTTAAAATGTGGTGCAGTAGTTTTCGCTCTTATTGATCAAAAATGAAAAAAAAAAGCTTGTCCTTTTATATAATAGTAAAGATAATTATTGCATCGGCTGTAGTTGGCCTGTATGGTATAAATTGCTTACCAATCGGTAATTGCTCGCCCATTCAATGACCCAGGGCGCAGTGCGATCAGTTCCCGGTACACTATCAGTGGCCATCTCTTTTTATTTCTTTTAGCAAACGCGGACCGACCACCCAGAGACGCTATTCAGCGAGTCCTGAGCGCACGTGTCCCTCGAGTACTATAAGGAACTGCTTTCTCTGCTCCACGTTTCGCCCTTTCTTCTTGGACATCATCAGCAGCCAGGTACTCATGAGCTTGCTCCTCGATTACCACCGAAACGTCCTCCATCAGTTGTGATGGTCCAGCGAAAGTTCCTCCATTCACTGTATGAACTTAGAGCATCGCACTTCTAAAAATAGATGTATTCCTGCGTTCTTCTGATGAAATTTTAATGATAGATGATCTTTATAAGTCTTAGGCAACAGGATAAAAATCTATTTTCAAGATAACAATTTCAAGTGAGAGAGCCTACATCAGTATTATTTCCTATGATAATAAGATCAGGCAAACATTTCTACCTAATTTACTTTCTCATTTTCTCCGTTAAAAGTTTCATTCTTTTTTATTTTAGGGGTTTACGTTCCCATATGAAACGTATTATGATCATAAAAATAAAAATAAATAGAAGGAAACCGTATTTAAATAATTAAATAAATTTCTCCCTGACTGAGAAAAACAATAGATCAGGGATATGTCTTTCCATAATCTGCTGCTTTAACCAATTTACATTTTAGAGCTAAAAGAATAAAATTACTTCAATTAATAATTAAACTAAATTAACAATTAATCATTATTCGAAATAAAGTTAAGAGAACGTAGGGGTTTCAAACTAGACTTTTTTTTAATTCAAAGCAATATAGCTTTTAAACGACAAATATTGTTTAACAAAAAATGTTGATATATATATATATATATATATATATATGTATAGTTTTGGTTTTAGTTTTCCTTATATTGTGAGTCATAATTTACAATGGAAGTATAGATTACGCCAAAAATGCAGATTTAAAAAAAATTAAAATCATTGAAAACAAATATAGTAATTTACTAACGAATTAAACTCATATTGCAGCTTTTGATTTTTAAAATATGGGTATTTATAAATATTAGTATCAATGTAACCTTGGATTTACCTTAAATTCGCCAACTTACTTAAAGTAAATGTTATTAGTAATATTATATATTATGAAGTTATTAGTGTAACTTGTGTTGTTACTAATTTAACAAAAGGTTAAATATACCAGTCAAGTGCCAGTCCCATCGACCGGCATTTTATACGGATTTTAAAGACGGTAAGGACAATAGGCCAAATCACTTCACCTGTTCAGATTTTATCTAACTATTTTTAATTTGTGATCATTCAGTGTAAGCTAAAACCGGTTCTCCTTTATATATCTACTACAGCAAAAAAAATAAATAAATACCTCTCTAGAACGGGCTACCTAGATGAATTGTTAAGCGAACCTCACTATTGAGTGCGAGATCATACTTATGCAAACCTTCAACCCACAGGGACAGTATTAATTTGGAGGCAGCAGATCAAAAATAAATATAAACCTCTTCCCATTTCTCAATAATAATAATAATAATAATAATAATAATAAAATAGTGAGCCTTATTTTTATCCACAGATGGACTTCCCTTTCCAAAGATCTCATGTCCTCAGTATTATTCTCAAATGCTCCCGGTGCTGTAGAATGCGTTGAATCCTACATTCTATCAGTCAACTATTGAAGCCATCTTTATAATCTCAAAAATATCCTTTGTTTTATATCTGCATATATATTTACAAGTATTTAATAATGTATATATGCATATACATAAACATACATGGTATATAATTACATGCTGTACCCTGATCAGTAATAGCTATAACTATTCGCGAGAGACGGGCTGGACCCTGTGTCACTTTCCCCCGAGGTCGTGCTCTTCCACCTGGAACCGTTGGCTTCCCACTCATCTTCAGTTTCCTATTTTCCTTCTAATTTCCTTTCTCATGTCAGCCATGTCACTCTCACTTCCTAACTAATGAAAATAATTAGGGGTTGCGCTCTTCCTGGTCAAATCGTGGAAAACGAAGTTAGAAGCAATCATTTCGCTTAAAACGTTTTCCTATCTCTTTTTCTCGAAACGAAATAATCACTACGTTCTCGTCAACGCTTTAAATATCTTTAATTTAAGAATATTTTACTGAGGCTGATTTCATGCGCATATAATCAGTAATGGTGGAGCAGATAAAAATATTGTTGAATTGATCATTTGTACATCTCCATGGTTAAACGTTTTTAATTATTATTTGTAATTTTATGTAGTATTTTATGGATTAAAAAAAGGGTATATCTGAAAATGTTTAAATTTCGTCTCAAGATGAATCAATTGACAGTAGATACAGTCATCGGCTTAGAACCGTTTTAGACGTTCTTAAGTCTAAGTTTTTAAGGTCAATTACTTAATTAATAACTTTCCAAAAAAAAAAAAAAAAAAAAAAAAAAAAAAGTTGAGGAATATTATTTAAAAAGAAAGCCTAAACGCTATTGATAGTTCATTAAAAAAAATTGTAAACGAGATAGTAATGACAAGATAAATTTTAAAATTTATTAAACCGTCTCAGTCCAAACAAGAGACTAAAACTTTTGTATCCAATAAGTCATAAACGGTCGACATTAACGAAAAATAACAACGACTAAATACATACACTTACTTACCTAAACCCGTATGATTTATAATTATGATTATGATTTATAAAAAAATTCGTACCTTAAAAAATTACAAAATACTGGTACTGTAGTAGTACTGGTAGTAGTGGCCTCATAAGGCTTAAAAGTAGCTGCTTTAGATATTTGCTCAAATAAATCTTTTTTTTTAATCTATGCCAGGAGGAGGTACTGCTCAGTGCTACTCTCCCACATACCTACAAGGCCTGTATGTATTATTGGAATATGAACAAATTCACTTATTGTTACTCTAATAACAGGTGTGAATAAAAATTTGAAAGAGAAAAAAAATACAATAAAACAGATATTCTAGATATTTAAATTTTATCAATGTTTTGATGATTTGTATAGAAATATTTCCAAATTTGCATTGGAGTAGAAATTAACCTAATATGGATGTTGTTTCATATAATCGCGTTGCTTTAGTTCTCAGAATTCCAATATGGATGGGATAATATTATATACACAAATAAATATATTGTCTAATATTTTTATTTTTCAATAGAAAATTTCTGGTCTTAAACGTTACGAAGATTTATCAAAAATCACCTAGCTCACTTAATGAGAGCCTATTAAAGCATATCAGTTAATACATTCAAAGCTGTCTAGAATATTTTGTGTTTTTCATCATCCCATCATTGCATCCCTATACCTTACTACCTTCTCCATAATGTGAATTCTATACTCGGTATTATCGTATCTTTAAAAATTAGTATAAGGTTACTCAAATATTTTTCTACTTGTTATCAATTTTCCAATTCCTTACGATATGAAACAAAATTCGATAACCTGAGGACTAACTTTTAATTGAATGAAAACACGGATTATTATGGACTATTGTTTAAATTAAACATTCGTAGGTTTTCGTTAAAATCGACTGCTTCTCAATCACTGCTGCATCGGTTGCTTCATTTTTAAATTTAAAACTTAAAATAGTTAGAATATGAACTGTCAACATCCCTCGTTTAGTACCAGTAATGAATGCCAAGAGGTGAATAATTATGATGATACATTTTCATTTTATTAAGTGTATTAGAACTTAACGTATGTAGTTGTTTCTTTGATTTATTGGCTTGTTGAACAATCACAATAATACCTCAGCACTAGGAGCATAGTAGTTACAAAATATTAGTTATGAAAACCGTAAAATCGTTCCTATTATTGTAATTATCATATTTGTTCCTTAGTGGAATCTGGTCTAATTAAATTAACTTTAATCACTGACTTGTGTAATAATAAAACTGCATCGGTAATCTTTTCGATGATTATCTACTTTAGGGATTATTTTTAAACTTTACAATCCTTTAAGGATGGTATAAAAAAAAAAAAAAGAAGGACTTAGTAACTTGTTTTTTTTTTTCACTGTCCATTAGTCATCTCTTAGTTCTTTTTTTTGCCAAAAGATTATAAAACTAACCGACAGCATGATTAAGTTATAGTAACTCCGAGAACATCTAACTACTTTAATACTTTATTAACAATCACCTAACTAATAAAAAGGTGAAGACACCATATTTTTTTTATTATTTTGTATTCCATCAGTTGAATATCTTTAAATCTTATAGGACTTGACTGGCTTTAATATTTACAAGTATATTTTTTCTTTGCGACAGCTTTATAATACACGTGAGGTAGAATACACACCCACTTCAATATCCATGAAAAAATTTCCAAACATCCTTCAGTGCTTGGTATTCGCTTGCTGGGAAATGGATCTTTTCAGTTCATAAACGGAAGGAAAGAACTCAGACAATACCAACAACTAAGAAGAAAAGTCGGGCCCAAACAAGTTCTTGGACGCATCAACAGTTCTCGAATTGAATAGGAAAAACTGACTTTCCACCTACTTTTCCGAACAATAGCTTTCACAGTTGTCGGTGGAACAGTTTTTTTTTTTTTCTTATTTTTATATTTTCTTTTAAATAGAAACTTTAAATAAGATAATTCTGAATGAAACCTCTTGTTTCCCTCATTCAGTCGAAGAAATAATGAGAGTTATAGAACAGAGGTGGGAACTCTTAGGCTATAGTCCAGTTTTTTATGTCATTTTTCATAGTGCATTTGTACACCAATACAAATTAAATTGAACTAATGTTGGCCAATACACAAGTAATGAGTGATGTTTATGTATACGTACAGGAAAGCATAATTTAAGGAGAAAAAATAAAATATTTACTTTAAATCTATTTAGATTTTAACTGGTAGGAAAATTCAACAGGAAAACCCAAAGAAAATTTGCATTTCCTGACCATTGTTTAGACCATGATTTAACTTGCAGACCACACTGCATATAGTTTTACCTATGATCCTATTACTTAATAATAAAGATATTTTTCATCTTTAATAGCAGAGTTTTTCCTGATTTTCTAGTTTTCTTAAATCAATCATTGTTACTGCAAGCCTAAAGACAAATTGAATGGGTGACTGGAGCAACAACATAAGTCATAGTATTAATATAATAACTTATTTTGTTTCTCGAATTAGTAATTGTAGTGTTTTTCAACATTTACATAGTTTCATACTTTTGTCTTTTAAAGATGAAAAAATAGGGTTATAAGGTCAAACTACAGAAGCTGAAAACCTTACGAAAATCATTACTTTACAAGACAAATATCATTTTATTAAAAGCCATTTTATTATACTTTTTGTTATTATTAAGAGATTATTGTTCTCCAAGAAAAAAAAGAATTATTTTACACTTCTTTTAATTTATACTGGTCAGAAAAAGTATGAACTTTCAATTAAATGTCAAAATGTACAATAAAAAAAACACCCAGATAAATATCATAGTATCCTCCCATCTTTTGTGTGTACCAAAAGATTTTAGTTACTCTTGTGATTCCTTAAGTAAGAATTAAATCCCAGAACATTTAAAATATTTGGTAATATAACTTGTAAAATTAATTTTTTAATTACAATTAACTTATATATTATATGTTGCAGATAATAAATTATATCAACTAGTTGTTCATTTATTTCTTGAATTGCTAATTTATTTATTTTTATTAGATTTGGTTTGTCTTCTCTTTATTTCTTTGTTTCTTGTATTTGCAATTTATGTTTAATATGAGATACAGGTATCTAGATACAAATTTTTTGGTACGGACACGTCACTATAAAATTTATAATATACGATATATAAAATTTATATATTATTTATTATTAAATAACAATTTATATTTATCTACCTACATTTCAAACCTATCTTGTGCTTCAGAAAAAATAGATGAAATATATAAATCTGTGTCACCAGTAAATAGTATGTTAAAAAAAATCCTATGTAAGAAAAGTGCAATTAAAAGTTTGGAATTGTTTTCCTAAATCGTGATAAATGATAAGTGATAAAATCTTAGTTTGTAGACTTGAATCTTTTGATAAATCATTACTCTTCATCAACACCAAGTCGTCTGCCTAGAGTTAAAAGTCATTAAATAACAAAATTATTTTTTTCCCGTTTCGATATTCAAACGGGAATATACTCATTAAACATTTCTCAGATAGTTTTATTGTGAATTTTCTCATTCTCTAATGTTTATATATAGCAGTTATATTCACTTGCTGACTTTTTATACTTATTGGAAATGATCATATCAACACAATGACTTTTTGCCGAATTTAGAAAACATTGCTCTTTGTGACTATTAGCTCCAAGCAGACGATGTTTTCCTTCATTTGTTAGTTTTTAGCTTAAAACAATTGTTTTAAAATGTATGTCCAAAAAACAAATTACTCTAAATTCTTATGTGTAAAAGTAGTTATTTACGATACACACAGGGGACTCGATGGCCAAGGGAGTTGGGGTGAGGGTCTCAGCACACTGGATACAGAAGGTCGTGGGTTCGAATTCCACCTGGGGTGGTTTAAAACTTATTTCCTGTTGGTACCTACGAAATGAATCTTGACCTTCCCACCCTGGCTAGCAGGCCTGTCGAGAGAAAATATATTTGCCTGGGCCCCCTGAACCCCCCTTTCCCAACATCATAAAAAAAATACAATTTATTTTTTTCTAAACTAAACTTATATTAAACCACAATGTTTGTTTAAGTTCTTAATATCATAAATCGCCATAGCATCGGTTATATAAAGTAACACTAGTGAGTGGTCACCTCAGCCCGGGCCCCACATGATCCCGGGTCCTGGGGATTTTGCCCCCCTTTGCCAACGGCCCTGCTAGAATATGTTGGTAACCTGTAGGATAACCCGTCCTTTCTGCCCAAGTTGTAATACTTAAGGATGTTATGCCCCAATAAACAAACAACAAATAATCTACAGCTTAAGCGCATATTACAAAAATATCACTTTATAGTTCTTACACTATAGGTCATAGCCAAAAATATTTTATAACAAATATATTCTCCGTCTAAATTCTCGATCAGTAAACTGTCAGCTAATTTTCAATCCGAGCAACGCTAGAGCGTGGCAAAAAAGCCCCAACACTTAAAAAATGTAAGCATTTGAGGGTGAAAGAGGGTGAAATAATGTTACAAAAAAAAAAAAAAAAAATATAGATCTTCATCCAAAAAATGAACAGTAGTTTCTCCTCTAGTGAAAACCATTTTAAGTACAAACAAATGAGACATAGCTCACAAAACTGAAAGTTTGTGTACAAAGAGATATGTTGAACTTGGTTATGGAATATTCACTACGTATAATATTCACAAAAGAATATTCATTTTTGTAATAGCCGCATATCTAAAAAAGAGACAAAAACTAGCTTCCAGGTCATACCCACAACCCGAAATTCAAAAAATTGCACCAAACATACTATTTAAAAGTGCCACAGAAATACGTTGATAAGAAGTAATGAATACAAATTATCATAATTAAGACATGTAAAGAAATATACTAAATACTAAAAAAATACTGTCTGGCATTTTAGAACATTTAAAAGGGCTACTAACGAATAAATAAATTTTTAAGATCCATTGATTGATTGAAAACGAGTTTTAAATGAAAGTGAAATTTCCTTGCTAAGTTAGTAGATCAAAAATATTTTTTCTTCTCCACAGCCTGTAGGCTTTTTAATTAACTGACTCTGATAAAATATGCCCCCGTTCACATTAATCCTGTATAGTCCCAAGTTCCGTTTTCTCTTTTCAGGACAAAATGCTGAAACCGACATATTGAATTCCTCGCAATATTTTCCCTAATGCCCGAGGAAGTTGTTCCTATTGGTAACAAGTTTATCCGGCACTTTCTTATAAGTTCTCCTTTTACTTTCCTTCCGTCGGAGATATTTCCATATCGTCAATTTTCATTCGATACGATATCAGTTTCCAACGGTGACCATCGTTGAAAAACCTAACCCTGGTGGCGTGTACTATAGAAAAAAAATCTTCTCCGGCGTATACCTTTCAAGACGGTATATTCCTGTACATGATTCGTTTCGGTCTTCGAATATTAAAAAAGAAATAATTTGTCTCTGCTTCTAATAGCTTGAAGTTTAATAAACCTGTTCGTGTTAATATTTAATAATCCTGGGTTTCTTTTTAATTTGTGTGTGATTACGTGAAGCTATAGTAGAAATATCACTAGAAGTATTAATGGAGTTAAGAGATTGTTAATAAACGGGTATTTAGATCCTGGGCATCGATCGTCCATCTCGTTCTTGCCAATCATTTGTCCAGTTTACTCACCTAATTCACTATGGATTTTTATCAATCTTTATATTATCTCTGACAACGATGTGTCGAGGTCTTATCCATTTATTATATCACTGAATCTTTAGTCATTACAGTGTTTATTGCTGTGTGTGTGGGTGTGGCAACGAACTGTTCCCTGGCCTGAGTTCGAGTCCGGTTACAGGCAGAAAATTTATCTTCTGTCATTCAGCCGTGTTCGGGAGACCCTTCTGGGGCACACTCAGCCTCTATAAAATGGGGTTTCACCTAGCGCTTGAGCGTGGTTAAACCTCGCTTCACAACTTTGTATAACCGTTGGTCCAGAAAAAATAATTCCTTACCAAAAGTACTGAACCAAAAACTCTTGTTAGTGTTACAGGTTTATAATACAAATAATTTTTGGTGGTCTTCCTTTCACGAGTAATGGTGATTTTATATCGATGGTTGTCGTTTAGAAGTCTTTAACTCCAATTACCATGAAAACAAGTTAACTGCCTTCAGAAATTCGTGAAAAATTGGTTGTTTCGCTTCTTTATAAGTTCTAAAATATATATTTTGGCCCAAATGGTGTCTATAGTGTAACTAGCATCCCCCATTGTAGCTTCGCCCCCTCACATAAGTTAAGAACTTAAATAACTTTAGCAAATAATTGAATTTCTTTTTATTAATCAATAAAAATCTTATATTGTAGAAAGCATGCAAAAAGGAAAAATAAATTCATGAGACATCTGAATAAACTAAATTTCGAGTTTTGTCCCCGAGATTATAAGAATGATTCGATTGTTAGGGTGTCCAGTTCCGGAAAGTCCTACATATATCTGACCGTCAGAGAAAAAGTCAGTCCGAAGATCCACTACAATGTTTTTGTAAATCTGGTCTCGTAATTTGTTAATTGTATTTGATAAGGAATCTTTAATTGAAAATTTTAATTGTTTGAATTAACTAGTAGGAATCGTGGGTATTCTAGGAATAAATGATAATATATATTCTAATACAGTTTGTTTTAGCAAAATCTCCTCTAAAAACAATTAATCTTCACACAATTTGACATGTTTCGGGATATTAAAATAAGTAAATTTTATTTCAAGCTCTAGATAACACCATTGTAACCTCTCTTCAAAAATGGCGCTCGCCACCTATTTGTCTATTTTCAAACTTTACTGGAATCCACATATTCATTGCATTTTTAATATCAATTACATTAAAAATCTGCTAATTTCTTCCATTGTTTAAACGTCGTTCTTGAACTGTAAAGATGATGTATTTAAACGTTGATACAGATTGGTTCCGTAGTTTTCGTGGTTAGTGGTCACTGGAAAAATGTCTTGTCCTTTTATACAGGGTGAGTATCTCTTAGTGTAAAAAAAAAAAAAATTGGGTTAAACTAGATAAAAAATGTAGCTAAATGCCGCAAATCTCACCTTTCTGTACCAATCCGTTGCAGATATACGATAAATCAAAGACTTTTTTGAGGAAATCACGTTTTTTCCCATAAAAACTGTAACATCTCCATTTTGTCTGAATTTTCTCAAATTTTGGCCACATTTTCGGATTTAGCATTACATTTGCTGTAAGAACAGAGTACACGTAACCATGAATTTTATAAAATTGGTATCTAAAGAACAGCTTGATCTTCACCTTATTTGGGGAAGTCACCATGTCTCATTTATTTCAACGCTCACCGTTTTTCAAAAAAACTATCCACAAAACGTCAAATCTCACAAAAACTTGAAAATTTAATCAGCTTTCGAATGATATGTTAAACGTAGTGATTTTGTTTCAATTTTATGGAGATATTTACTTTTGGGCCCGAAAAAGCGTGGTGTTCTCATTTGGCATACAAATCGGTTACTTGTGTAAATAAAACATTATGACGATCCCTTAATGGAAATATGCATTTTTAACATAATGAACTCTTCATTGGAATAAAAAGCTAAGAAAAAAATGATTGTTTAATAGAAAATAAAGGAAAACTGTCAATAAAGCGACAGAAACAGACTCATCTGCCCATAAAATTCACTTCAAAAAGTAGTATTTTTAGATACAATCTGCATTCAGAAGCTAACGGCAAAATTAAGGCCTATGTTCATTATCACTGCACTTTAAACATTACATTGAAAATCTAATAAAATAAATCCTAAATAATAATAATAAATAAATAAATAAATGTAATAATATGAGATCCTCTGATCTGGTGTTGCTTTATTGACACTTTTCCTTTATTTTCTATTAAGCAATAATTTTTATCTTTGCTTTTTATTCCAATGAAGAGTTTATTATGTTTAAAATCCACATTTCCATTAAGGGATCGTCATAATGTTTTATTTACACAAGTAACCGATTTGCATGCCAAATGAGAACACCATGTTTTTTCGATTTCAAAAGTAAATATCCCCATAAAATTGAAACAAAATCACTACTCTGTTCTTACAGCAAATGTAATGCTAAATCCGAAAATGTGGCCAAAATTTGAAAAATATTTAGACAAAATGGAGATATTACAGTTTTTATGGGAAAAAATGTGATTTCCTCAAAAAAGACTTTGATTTATCGTATATCTGCAACGGATTGGAATAGAAAGGTGAGATTTGCGGCATTTAGCTACATTTTTTTACACTAAGAGATACTCACCCGTATAATATTGTAGATTACAGGATCTAGGAAAACGATAAAAATATTAGCCGACTGAACAGAACACAATTTTGGCTTATCTACTTCTTCAAGGCAGCCAAAGAATTAATAATTACTTTTAAAAATAGGCATAATAAATAAAGGATTAATAACTAATTGGATTAACTTTTAAAAATAATGTTTTTATTTTCCAATGAACTTAGCATAATAAATGTATCTCTCGTATTGTACTGAAATACCTCTCTTGGCTGAGCCTTCTATATCGGTCCTTGATAAATTTAAGAGTGTTTTTTGCCTAAAAATAGTTTAAGTGCTTCGTCAAAGATTTCGAGGGGTCATTGATTCTTGAGTTTGATTTGAACTGGTCAAGTGTAGGCGAACAGGTTAATATTTGTTACTTAATTACGGCTTTTACGTAAATAAGTAACACCCAACTCTATACCCCATTTATATAAATGTTATCATATCTTTATTATTGGCTTCCTGGATAATGGAATGGGATGCTTACTGTTACTCACGGTGGTATCAATAGCGTGTAGAAACACCAATTGTTTTTAAAAATATTTTTACTTTATTTATATGCCCCCCTCTTTCAATAATAGAAATTGACAAAATAGTGTTGTATTCCAATGTCAAATAAATCGCGGGTTTACTAGTGAAACAGACTAAATCATATATAATTTTCGTGCTTTCATTTTTTTTACTTTGCTTAATGTCCTTGTATGATTATAACAAGACTTCGAATATGAATACATTTATGAATGATGTTTCGTATTTAATAAAAAATGATGTGTTTCTACGGTAGAAACATTATTATTGTGGTAAAGAAAAACTGAAAGCGTTAAAAATTGGAATTGATTTTGAAATTTTTTTGATTTTTAAAGACTTAAATTTATTTGAAAAATAATTTTATTTATTTATTTTTATTTTCTAACAAGTTATTACTTACTTTTTTATACAAAGAATATAATTAACTTAAATAATTACTGCAAATCAAACTATTAATTTTTTTTATTATTTTGAAGTATTTAACTAAGGAAATTAAATATTTTAAGAAATATTAATTTTTATAGTAAACAGATAAAACGTGAGGGGGGTTGGATAAGATGTTTGATTAATAGAATAAGTTTTGGTTAACCTCGTTTTTGGTTTCAATGAAGTTTGCTGGAAAGATATAATGTCCCGAATTTAAATGGCAAAACTTATAGGGGACCGAAAAACTAAGACAAAAAGTTCTTTAGAGATTTGCTCGTTTTTGCTTAGTTTTTGAGAAAATCGAAAAAAAAGAAACAAAACAAAAATGTTCCAGGTAGCGATTATCACCTTTCAAAGTTCGTCAGGCTAGGCAGTGAAATATGAAAACACTGAGCTTGGCTGGATATAAATTATCCACAACGATGGATTGGATGTGGAGGAGTAGTACCTTGGCCACCCAGATCACCTGATATGACACCCATGGATTTCTTCGTATGGGGAACCTTGAAGCAGAAAGTTTATTCGGTGTCAATCAACTCAAGAGAGCAATTAAGAGACCGAATCATAGATGCAGTGCACCAAAATCATCAGAACAATGTTTAGCTGCAATTTATCAAGTGAGTGCTAGATGTAATGCTTGCATTGGTGCAAGAGGACAACATTTTGAGCAATATTTACATTAAAAAGAACATAACATAAATATAAATGTAAATAAATAAGTACAAAAATGAAAACTTGTTTTGTTTCTTTTTTTGCGATTTTCTCTAAAACTAGGCAAAAACGAGCAAATTTATATAGGACTTTTTGTCTTAGTTTTTCGGTCCCCTATAAGCTCCTGAAGTTTTGCCATTTAAATTCGGGACACCCTGTATATGGCGATAGTTGATGGTGGGCAACGAACTTTCAGGTTCAAGCCTTTTCATTTATTTATCATTTAATATCGTAGCTGAATAATTTATAATCTGTTAAAATAAAAGTTTATCTATAGCCTCCGCCCTGTGTCAATGTCCCTAACACAATGATTAAGATAATTTTTTAATAAATATTTTTATTGTGAACAGATTAGATTATTTGAACATTGCCTTAAGAAGTCCCTGCTATTGCAAAGATGTACCTTGCGTTCTTGAGAATAATCTGGTTTAAATATGGAAATATTTTTAAAATCTGATAGAAGATTGAATTTTATAATTTAGCTTTAAAAAAATGTGTTGGTTTTTTTTTTTTTCCTCGGCATTTCAGTCCTTTACGTTTTAAAGCCCTATACTTTAACCAGGTCATCTCAAACGTAATAAGATTAATGAAAATATAAATAAAATAAAATCAAGAAGTATTTTTAACATAAATTATATCATTCATGATACGTAAATTGATTTGTACGTAAAAACATGTAAGCACCATGTTAAAAAATAATACTAAGCACCATTGTTGAAGAATTGTTTTTTTTTTTTTTTCTTTTCCCTATAAATATTTTAGAAATTAATTTAAAGGAGATTCTAATAGGTGCTGATTTAACTATTGAAATTATGGATCATTTCTACGTATATAGGATCAGAGCTATAAAGTTTTACATACTTGGGTATGTTGAAGATTCTAGGCGTAGAATCTCATGTTCCTTTTCTTAAAGAAACATATCCCTTTTTCTGTAGCTTTGTTCCGTTCGGTCTATTGGAGGAGGAAACTTCCTTTGATGGGAACAGATTCACACGAATTGAAAGCGAGAAACCTGCTGACCTAACTAGGTACAGGTGCCGGTGGTTACTGAAAGGAACCACAAATCTGAATACTGACTACCTTTTGGATCACGTAGCATTTCTGTGTTTCAGACAGGAAGCTCCGAGGCAGAAAAGCTCCGATTTCACAAAAGACAATTTTCCATTTGGTGAGCGAGAGCAATGGATCAATGCTAGCATTTTCCGGGCCACCGCCCTCAGCCTCCATGTCCCGAGGTGTTCTTCGTCTCTTCCTTGTCGACCATCTTCTTGCGCTACAACTGTCGGCAGCTCCTGTCAGCTTTAACTGACCGCAACGTAATTCTTTGTCCGCTCTTTTCTCGAGCTATTGTATTTGAGAGCAGTTGGGTTTATCCTTTATTACTGGATGTAAAATTCAATTTTTCTTAGTTTATAATTGTAGATAACAATTTTTCTTAGTTTATAATTGTAGATAACCACCGATAATAAAAATGGAAGCTATTTTAATGCAACTTTTATACACTTTTGAAATATTATTTCATATTAAATAATTTTAATAATTATAAGGAGAATCCATAAGTCTACGTGCGCATAAATAAAAGAATACAGTAGAGTGTCGAAAATCCGAACGCCTCCTGAATGATTTTTATGAATATTTAATTCAACATATTTGCAATGTGAAATAGATACATGTACGTAAGTGATTTTGTACATTTAGGTTTAGAGTGTTTCTTTTTGTGTACTGTAACTATTCAGTGCTCTGTTCGTTTCCATTGTATGTGTTCTACATATTTCTTTAAGAAAACAACTACATTAATACAGTACATAATATACGCAATGTAAGTACATAAAAGCTATTTGTTTTTATTTCCTATACTATATTCCCGAATTGTATTTTTAATTATATAGAACAAAAAATTGAACTATTTCCTATATATTTCTGCACTCTATTCAGCACTCATTATATACTATATTCCCGAATTGTATTTTTAATTATGGGTCTAAGCGGCATTTCTAGGTTATGTTCGCAAATCCGAACTAATCTGTTATCCGAACTACCTATGATCCCAATTGGTTCGTATTTTCGACGCTCTCTTCTTCTTCTTTCGGTGACTATCCGCTTCGGATGTTGGCAATCATGGTGGCCATTCTTCTCTTATTGGTAGCAATACGGAAAAGTTCCGTTGAAGACATACTGAACCAGCATCTGAGGTTGTCAAACCAAGATATTCGTCTTCTTCCAGGACCTCTTTTGCTGTCGATTCGACGCTCTACTGTATAAAAAAAAAAGTAGTAAAAATGTACTGATGTACTTTATCACCATATTAACATTTATATAAATATTTCCACTTACCAGACCTAAACCACCATAAACTGCTCGTTTTTCCGACTACTCCGACATTTAACAGGCAAGCGTTCAAAGCTCCCAATAAATTATAAAAGACTTGTAACCATAACATTAATTAGACCCATTTAGACATAAAGAATTAATTTCTTCCTGCGTTTATCATTATCTGGCCCTGACTCACAGATAAAGCATTCAAAGCAAATGAAAGTTTTGCTTATCCATCCTAACGGAAGTATCTAGTTTCTATCTCAACACTGTGTTCGCCATGAACGCAAGATAGCACATGTAACGACCCATTCATAACACACCACCTCTTTATTAACATACTAAAAACCAAGGAAAAGTACAAAAACGGGAGAAATTATATTAGTCAACAATCTAAGACAACTGACCCATAGGATCAAACAAAAATATTTCACAAATCTTTATAGAGTAAATCCGTTATTATCTTTATAGAATACCTAAACATACGACTACCGTAGAAAGCCAGAAACATGACTGAAACTAAGAGAAACTGAGATCAATTCCCGAAAATCCTCCATGTTATGTCACATCATACTATCCAGATTAAACGATACTTTATTTATGCCATACAGTAGTAAATATTTATTTTAATTATTTTCTATTAGTGACGTACCTGCATTGAATGGCGCCTTACCCGAAGAATAATGAGATATGTCCTTCCCCCTCCCATACAGCATAATAAAACTACGATAGTAAGCTTGAAAATTTATTGAGAAACAAATTATATGTCTCATAACATAAGCTATATTATGATTATTTATTTGATCTTGACAGGTCGTATTAATGTTTTCAGATATAGTTGTTATCTGCTAATAAAAAAAAAAAAAAGGACCATTTTGGACTTTTCCTTGTCCTAAAAAGAAACAGTATTATATGTTATAAAAGGTTTCAAATATATATGTATATATTTTTTTTTAAAACTATTTATTAATATTTACAACTGTACACCTTATATACAACAAGTAAATTTGAGAGAAATGTTTATATTGACTTGTAAAGAAATAATTATAAAAAAATTATTTTAAGCATGGCTTACTGGTATAACGATCGTCTATATTCACTAATTATAAAAGAATAATGAAAAAATATCAATAGGATGATACACAAATTTAGATTGAAAGAATCAATAGTTTTAACAAAATTTGACCTGTCGAGTTAGGTACTACTTTGATCGTTCTTTTTACCTTGAAATCCACCTCCAAAAAACGAAAGAACCTTTGATAATGTTCCATAGACTACTTAGCAATTCACCTATCACAATAGTTTCATTTATTTTTATTAAGACTTTTTTCCTCCTAGATAGGCCATTCGTCCCAATGTGCACCGCCAGGTTTTTCACCAATTCAATAAAGGAATTATTTACTGATCACTCTAATGGACACAAAAAATCTTAATATATGAAAAGGAAATGACATTCGAAAAACTGTGATTTCGACCAACCACCAAATATCTCTTCCGTTTGGTTGTGAAAAAAGTGAATTGGGCAAAATTAAACTCCATAATTTAAGAAATAAATAAATGTTTTGTTACGTAGATATATTTATATACTACATTAATTTATCAAGGATCTCTAATGCACTTTACTTTCCAAACTTTATAAAAAAAAAAAAATTAAAAAAATTAATTTACATTTTCAAGTATTTTACTTACATAAGGTGTTCTGGGGTTGACAAACAGGAACGGCGGGTCTACCTTCAAATAATCTCATAATTATAGTACTTTTACAAAATATCTGTTAAATTTTTTTTTTTTTTTTAACAATGAAGATGCATTGTTCTCAGTCATGCTTGTAATTAAAAAAAAAATAATTTTTGTCTCTTGCACGCGCTGAGCGTTGACTTGATTTCACTCTTGCAATTTCGTTTGGAGATAAGAATGTTGATTCCGATTCTTGAATAACAGCTTGTATTTTTCGTATAGCTGGAAATACAGGTTTGAATCTCATAGTGGATTTTTGAAGTTCTCTCCGAATCGATATTTGATATATATTAAAGCATTATCGATTCTGAATAACGATTTCACCAGTTATTGAGTAAAGAATCGATGATCCAAAGTCGTTTCCTAAAAATTGATCGGTACCTACTGACATTGAAGATTTGTTTTGTGATACCCAAAAAAACAATGGTAACTTTAAAAAACTCCCTTCAAAAACCTTACGTTGCATCTGCAAGCCAAATAGATTGTTGAACATATGTTGGCTACTAAAAAATGAATAAATAATATTGCAATCTCTTTGGGAATAAATGCAGCCAGACTACAGTACCATTTTATTATATACTAGTATCCCCAGTCGCGGGCTTCGCTCGCTCTCATGAATAAAGTACATAATGTTAACTGATTGCAGTTTTATTTTTTTATAAATAAAAATCTTGTTCTGTAGCCTGCCATTGAGAATTCTTTCCTCAATGATAATGAAATGCATTATCAGTGCTTGCAACTAACATAACATTGAATCATATTTTTACATACAATACAACAAAGGATCGACAGTTTGATTTGGAAGAGATAATTTTAAAGATTTCAGCTGGTTGGGTTTTAATTTCTAACTATAAGAGTCTATGACATAGTTTTTTAACTACATTATATATTTTTTAATATTTTAATTGAATAAAATAAAATTTTAAATATTCAACATCAGTAAATGTTATTAATTTCAAGCTCTATATAACAACGTATTTTTATAACCTCTCTTGAAATTCACTCTTATGCCACTCAACACTGTATATTTAAATTATTATTATAGTAAATTTTATTATTGATAAACTTTTCTAGAACTATGAAGTTTGAATTGGGTACATATAGATTCAATAGTTTTGCCATTGCAAACTATGTTGCTGAATGGTGCTAGACATATTGGTCGATTTTTAAACTTCATGTCACCAAAAATATTTGTAGTTTCTTTAATAAAATTTGAATTAAAAATAAGTGAGTTCTATTACCAGTGTCAATCTCTAAACAACTCTATACCTTTGTGACCTCTCATGAAGAATGGCGATCGACACCTGCCGGTCGATGTTCAAACTTCACTGTTATTCACTTATTATTACTTTTTTAATAATAAACTAATGGAAATCAGTAAATGTTATTATGGTTAAACCATCCTGGAACTAAAACGATGATATGGTAAAAATTGGTTCAGTAGTGATCGCGGTTAGTGATTACAAACGAAAATTGGCTTCTATGAATATAGAAATAAACATTTTTTTTTTTTTATTTATTTATATTATTTTTTTTTTTTTTTTTTTTTTTTTTTTTTTATTTTTTTTTTTTTTATTACATGTTCATACCGGTTTTCGATCCCTAATACACAATCAAAATGAATCCAAATAAATGTTGGAAATAATATATTATAGTAAGATTTTCAATTCCTTTAAGTGGAACGCAGAACCATTTGAATATTTATCATCTTAAATAAGAATTTTTTAAATGAATTATATTTTTGTACTTTGTCTGAATTGTAATTAATAACATATAATACATTTTCATACTTATATTTTTTAGCTTTAATTATACTAGCATCCCTCGACGCGGCTTCGACCGTTCTCATAAGTAACAATTTATGATAATTTTAACTAATAATGGCAGTTTTATTTGTTTATCGATAAAAATCTTGTATTGAAGTTTGCAATTTAGCATTATTTTTTTCACGCATAGCAGTAGTTTAAACCTGTTTAAAATCGCATTAATTAGCTGTTTAAAGATTACATAAAAACATAATTGGACATCAATTTCTTAATTTTAATGTATAAGTTGGTAATCCAGATGGACATAAAATATTAAGTGAATTTGAGGATAATGGACTGCATTATCAGTGCTTACAACTTAAAGCCCATGAATCATTTTACACACTATAAAAAAAAGGAAAGGATCGTCATTTTTGATGGTAATAATTTTTATTTGGCAGAAATCATTTTATTGATTCCATCTAGTTGGATTTTAATTTTTAACCATAAAAGTAAGTGACAATATAGCAAATCTCGTTTCAACCATTCAACATTGTACATTTAAATTTTTATTATTGTAACTTGTATTATTGCTAAACCGTTCTAAAACTATGAAGATTTTGTAGTTAAAATGTGGTAAAGATGGGCTCAGTAGTTTTACCATTGTAAACTCTATTGCGGAATGATGCTTATGACATCGCTCGTGGACTGCAATAGTGGCACAACTCAAAAAATCATTTTTTAAATAAGTTGGTTTAAAGTTTTCATTGCTAAGGGAAATTCATAGGAAATGCTTTAGTTTGCTTAAACGAAATTACCTTCAAGTTATACCTTCTCTCCTTTTAGCAAACTAAAGCATTTCCTGTGCACTTTCCTTAGCAATGAAAACTTGAAACACAATTATCTCAAATAAATATTGTTTGAGTAGTCCCACTATTGGAGCCCATGAGCGACATATTGATCAATTTTTAAATCCCACTAGGATTCGCTGGTCATACCACCATAACTCTTTTTTAATAATTAAATTGAATGAAAGTGAATTTTATTTTCAATTTCAACCTGTATATAACTCCGTTCCTTTGTAACCTCTCATGTAGAATGACACTCGCCGCCTGTTGGTCATTTTTCAAGCTTCACTTTTATCCACATATTTCCGCTTTTTTAATAACAAGTTAATTGGAAATCAGTAGATCTTATTATTGTTAAGCCTTCCTGAAGCTATGGAAATGATGTTGTTAAAATTTGGTGTAGATTGGTTCAGTAGTTTTTGTGGATAGTGATCAAAATCGAAAAATGGCTTGTCCTTTAATATAATTGTACAGATTATACTATTTATTTTGAATTTTCTGCTTACTAATTTATTTCTTGAATTATTATTTTTTGTTATAACAATCGAGAATCGAAAAATTTTGATACCGACACTTCACTCATATACTTCAATCATATATGTATGATTGATCCATATTTTATCCAGTGTCGACTCATTTTTAGTAATTTACGATTATTGTAATTGAAATGAAATGAAATGAAAATAGCATTTTTATTTATGCAAAATATATTGTATAAATGATTAAACAATAAATATTCAAAATATAAACAGGAAAAAAAATATAAAAATAAAAATATTTACTTTTTGTTTAAAGCTTTTATTCTATAAATATAAATCATATATATTTTCTTTCCTTTCTTCCTTTCTTTTATTCCCTTTCAGGAGTAATAGTCAGCACTGTCCGGGGAGGCTGGCCCTATTGGGTAGTGCTATTATTATTCTAATTAATCAATTTAAAAAAATCTAACTAGAATCAAGCTCTAATGAATCGACCCATCCCCTACGTCAAGTGTACCAATAACTGAGAACTCTTGAACAACTGAGAATTTTGTTTCCCTTTTATTTTACTTATATTGTTTATTGTAATAATTTAATGGCCTATTTTAGAATATCCCGAGATGATATTCTTATTCATGCACTTTGAAGGATTGTCGATAATCAGTTGGGAAGTTGTGGGTCTGCGTAGTTGTCAAGAATATGTTGAAAGGATTCACGTTCACTGCCTTCATAGCTGCACAAAGATTCCTGATAACAAGTATTTTATATTAAAGGAATTTCATTGAAAGTAAGCACCATTAGTACAACTCCAGGTATCCAAATAGACTTTGCTTTAATTATTTTCTGTTTTTTTTTATATTTGTTCTTTGATTATATAATTTTTTAACAAATTTCAGCAGGCACCCTTCTCTTCTGTTAGTATTATGTTTGAATATTCTCAGTCCATGCCACTTTGTAAAAAGATATTGTTAGTTATTACGTTTTTAGTATTAAAAAAAGAGTCAATAGTCTGAAATGATGACCATCGTCGATCCGTATAAGAACCGTTTTCAAGGTTCCAGTTGCAGCCCTCACCTTGCCCCATCTCAGTTCTCCAGTACATTAGCCAACTGGAGCGATCTGCCCATCAAGAAATCAATTTGTTCGACCTCTAACTGCTCTCTTTCTCTAATGAAAGTCTTCTTCAAGGCTAAATCTCTTCATTACAGCTTCAAACTGGAAAGGTCTTCTTTGTACTTCGAATCAAGCTATTTGTGAAATACAATTAGGATTGATGAATTAATTGCCACTTCTATTGGGAATTATTTTATTAGAATACTAGTTTCGAATGCTAAACATTAATCTTCAGTTCTAAAGCATAAAAAAATTTCAACATATCAGTATAATTTTTGGGGTTTACTTTGGGATTCCTCTTATGACTCATTGGATTTTCCGTTTCTATTGAAAACAAATTTAAAATGGGGCTATTGGAAATGTTTATCTGGTCATTTAAACAAAAATCTGGATCGGTTTTAAACGATTTTATTATTTCTAGTGATTCATAAATATTTAATTTTCTACTTGATGTAGTATTTTACTCCCTCGTCTTTATTAACTTCATGGTTATTTTCATTTAGATGGATAGCGAAATTGCATTTTTGTGTCTTATTATTGTATGCTCTCTTATGTTCTTTTACTTTTTGATTTATCGATCGTCCCTTTTTTCCCGTGTATTTTGCTTCAGTCATTACATTTTAGTTCACCGCTTTTTTTGGGAAGGGTCTATTTTGTCTTTAGGTGAAGGGAAAAATAATTCCAATAGAAGTGGCAATTAATTCATAAATCCTAATTGTATCGATTCTTCTATACCATCATGCGTAGCTCAAGTGTATTTGTGGAATATGTTTAGGTTCTGAAAAGAAATGAATTGTTTGTCTGTTTTATATATTATAATTAGTCCATGTGATTTTTTAATAATTATAAGAATAAAAATTAATTTTGAACAATAGTGAGGCTTGTGTTTCTGGACCCCAAGCTTTGTTATTGTTAAATGTATCGCCTAAATATCTATGTAGAAACATAAATTTCAATTTGTTTTTTTTTTTTTTTTGTTTCTTTAACTCAAATAATTACATTTGTATAGTACAATTATAGTTCTTCGTTACACTTTCACTTTACTACACGGTATATACAGATAATATTTCAACCCATAATTAATGTACAATAATGATCCATTCCTTTCATCCCGAATTCTTCATACTCGTCAAATGGTTTTGTGTTTGATTAATTAATCTAAATCCAATCCCTTTCTTCTCAAACCTTAGACTAACAGTCCCATTTAATAACATTCAACTATTCCTTGTTGTACTTGTTTCTATACTTTCAACATTATGTGACAAGCTCTCCTAGATGCTAATAAATTACAAGAGATTCATCTACACGACTATAGTAAGACTCAGGTGTTATCAAATGAACTCTGGGGCCTTCACAAAACAAACAAATTTTTTCCGCATCCATTCGTCACAATTTAAAACCCTTCGAAAAATCGCCCATGCTGCTTACTTACTTCACAAATAATAATTATTGATGAAGATCTTAATGTTTCATATATTGCTTATTTTTACTAAACCAGAAACCTACCCTTTTGTAGATAAATCCAGAATCACATGCATAAGCCGACTAGTCTCTCAACTTACTTCTTATTCAATACCCGATAACTCTCCTAGGCATGTAAAAAGAAGATGGCCTAATGGACCTTATAGAGATTGTATAAAGAGAGATATTGCTGCCAATGAGTAGTTTACTAGTAAATGGCATGTTATTATAAACATTTTCTGGATATATATTTTAATACAACTGTATTATCTAATTCATTATAAAAAAAGACTCACTTTCTCCCTCACTGGGAAAAACAATGGATCACGGATATGTCTATCTATAATCTACTCCTTCTGTTAAGAAACTCTCAGCAAATTTTCGATCCTAGCAAAACTAACAGAGCTAAAGCGTGCCAGAAATACCCAACACTAAAAATAATCTAGGCATAGGTGACTTTTTTCAAAACCTATATAGCTGCAAAACGGTGTGTCCTAGCAACGAATGTTATATGAAAAAAAATATTCTCTTTTAAATTTATGATAAGGAATCACGTCAAACTATCGATACGAGCAACACCATCAAAGCCAGAGCGTGTCAGATGTTACTTTTTTCATTGTGAAGAAAAATTTAGAGCCCCAGCCAAAAACCAGATCCATCTCAAAATATGTATGAACTAACCACGATTCCTAGTTGATCAGCTAACCCAAACTTGTTAGATTGAAGATCGACTCTCAACGTCTGCAATTTTTCAACAAAGTAGAAAATTATGATGTGTAAAAGTTCAAGAGTTCATTTGAGGCGTGGAGATGCAAAAGGGGGTAAATCCACTTTTTATCATTTTTAATTTTTTTAGTTAGCCTCCTCAATAAGGTGGTAAATCGTCCACCCTTCAAAGTTTGAACCCACGATGACTTCGAACCACACATATACATACACATACTCTCAACCCAAACTTTGAAGGGTGGACGATTTACCACCTTATTGAGGACGCTAACTAAAAAATTTAAAAATGATTAAAAGTGGATTTACCCCCTTTTGCATCTCCAGGCCTCATTTCATCTATTGTTTAGTAAGACTGTCTTGTAAATTTTCAAAAACTGTTTAATTTATTTCCTAGATTATCATTATTCTTTTCCTGTATATTGCCCCATTGACGTAGTATATATTTTCCTTCACGACTAACCTAAACAGACGATGTTTTCCTTGGCTGACCATGCATTAACCATAACCCTAACCCTTGTTGCGCTTATTCTTGGTCTATTGCCTCTGCAGATCAGAAATGATTACTTCTCTTGGACCTAAGGAGAAACCTTAATTTATCAACTGGAAGCTGAGAATTTTCTTGTGATTGAGGAACACGTGGTAATATAGTTTGTTGTGCTATGTTTTTGTGAGGTAATTGTGGGGTAAAATAACCTTAGAAGTCACGGGTTTTGTGACCATGAATCCTTTTTCATCGTAGTCACACGAACTCGTAAAACTCTATTGAATTCTATGTCTGGGACGAATTGGTATTTTTATAATATTATTAATTAAATAAAAAATTATATTACCATTTCTAATGTTTAAGATTCATGACATAATTTAACATTAATAATTCCAAAAAAAAAGGTATTAATAATTTCCGAATATAAATTTGAGTAATTTTAGTGGTCCATACTCTTAAAAGTGGTGTAGTACCTATTAGTCCAGGTATTTCCAATTTTAGATGAAATTAAATGAAACCTTAGTTATTCGATATTAATTAAAGACTAGCCAATAATAAATTATGAACAAGATATTTTAGGAGACAAAATTTGATTTTTGTATGAATGTGTTGGAAATTTATGTCGGTTTTATCTATTTAATTAGGAGGACGTAACACCAACACAAATTAGAAAATTCAATCCTTAATGCCGTAGAAAATGGTTTTGTAGATTTTTGCGTTTCACCCGCCCCCCTCCCCCCCTTCCACAAAAAAATAAATAAATAAAATACTTTCGTGTGATATTTACGACGAAAAAAAAATGTCAAGAGATTGTATATCTTCAGCAATGAGGCTATATATGACATTATGGGTTAGTAGGGAGTGCACTACTGTGTCTTGGACTGGTAGATCCATTGAAAGAACTATTTAGTGTATGGTTAAAATATTGAAGATGAACAGTGATAGTTACACTACATACCTATACAATGATAGGATATTTTACAATTAGATATTTTGATTCGTAGCTTACGGCTCAGTGAAAGCCTGGCTCTTACAAATATAAAAAAAGGTGTGAAAAGAAGTTGCCCACTCATTTCTCTAAGGTAAAAAACATCATTAAATATTCGTTTCTAAACCCGTTTTGTTTCTAACTGGTCTGCGTCTAGGATCATTTTTGCACAATTTTTTGGAGATGCCTGTTTACCCTCTTAATCGGTGGTAATTTATACTACTGTTTATACTCATTAAATTATGTTTATTCTGTTTGTTTTATAAAAATATGAATTCTTTGATTGGTTGGAATGCTTTCCCTCATAAAATATAACTCCAACTGCCATTACTACAAGTTCTCTATATTTTATTATAGAATGCATATATATTGGAATGCAACTATATGTCTAAAATGCCCAAAAGAATAGTGAGGATGAAAGGATACCATAAACATTACGACTTGCCTATTGTGTAAAAGATTTCTCATTTTGGACAAAAGTGGACTTATCTAATTTTCCCCAAATGGTACAGATATCGTTCATTTCCTACAACAACGACATAACTCCAAAACAAGCTTTTGAGTTATGCCGGTCTTTGACTGTATAATGAACCATCCACATTTGTAGTTTTAGTCGGTAGAGCGTTATATTTGAGCTTCAACTATTCACTAAGAGAGAGCAGGATATGCCACCATTGTATGTCTACAGATCGTCCTGTACTTTATTCGCATGACTGTCCATCTACAAAATTTAAGTTTTTGAGTTGTTGCATCAAATGAGCGATATCTGAAACCTTTAATTAAACGGTGCAGTAAACCTTACTTACAGGCACAAAAAGGCTTTTCCCATACCAACAATATTCGAGATTTCCATCATATAGAAAATAGGAGACTGCGAGGAGACGCCACTAAAAAGATACACCCACAAACTTGCTAAACATATATTCATAGACCTATATATCGCTTTTATATAAACAAATATTAATGATTATATTTTATTTAAATTTACTATCCGTATTGTTTACCTTAATTTATATATTTTTATTTGTAAGTACATTTTTTATTTCTTATTTACTCGTTATCCTTTGTTTTGTACATGCATAACACCTTTCACGTGTCAATATATGTTTATAATAGCCTTTTGGCAACATTTTTTAATGAATGTTTATAACAATAAAAAAATAATAAACTTTTAATTTATGTTTCTTCTTCCTGTCCTACAATATCCTTTAACGATGTTCCGCTAATCCCCGTTGAACAGATCCGCTAGGACTCCATCTGGACAAACTTCTTACTTGGAATCCACATACAAGACTAAAACGACAAGAAACTGCCCGTCGCTATCGACTACTTCAACATTTACTTGACAAACGCTCCAACCTTCCAATTAATTACAAAAGACTCATTTACATGACAATAATTAGACCAATTTGGACATACGGAGTTGAGCTTTGGGGCTCCACTAAACCATCCAATTCATCTCGTATCCAATCCTTACAATCCAAAATCCTTAGAAAAATCCTAAATGCTCCTTACTTCGTCACAAATAAACTTATCCACAAAGATCTTAATATACCTTACGTTTCTGACTTAGCTCAAACCAGATATCAATCCTTTCACAGCAAACTCCACAACCATTCAAATCCATTAGTATCACAACTTGCATCTCATTCCATTCCAGATAACCCTCCGAGGCGCCTGAAAAGAAGATGGCCTCGGGATCTTCTAATATAGTGCTTTATCATGTAGAACCTTAATAAGTGCTACCAATGGGTAGTTGCTTTAAAAACAAGTGACGTGTCATTTTTATCTATTTCATCACATTTACTTGATGTATTTTATTTTTTGTATATACAGTTGTAAATTTCAATAAATAATTTAAAAAAAAAAAAAATGTTTCTTCTAATTATAATGGCAATTTACAAATCGAGTAAACTCGTAGTTGCTGCCAACAGTTGGTAACTTATTGAATTCCGTCCGAACCGATGCGTGTTAGGCTACTTCCATCTAATCTGTATAGATTAGTAACACATATAACAGTACGCAGTAGAGATATTATTGTTATTACTGTATCTCCCTGTGTTACTTAACTGCCGCTCGGCAACTTAAAGGGAAATCGATTATCGGCCGGGCGATAATGACCGCGTTCTACGAACGGTGAAGATCGGAGATGGATGCGAAAGAGCCCCTTCCGCCCATTCAGGAGTTTCCCATGAATGAGATTAGTATTGGGCCATTAGTGCTAGGCCTATCTGATATTTTATTCCTATCTTCTGATTAAACGTTATCTATTCACGGGATTTATTTTCAATGTCCTTTTGAGTATTGATCTTGGGAAAGTGTGGCCTCAAGCAGGCAGGAGTGGCCAAATTTTTTTAAAGGGTTTTTGCTAATAATTAAAACATGCCACGATGAAGATATTATTAAACAAATCTTCAAAACTTGATTTAAACATGGCACATGTTTTAACATGACCTAGTTAGTCAAGCGACACGTTTTAGGAAAACGCTAGGGCGTTACTCGTAGTTTGACACACTCTAGATCTGTTGATGTTGCACGGATCCAAAATTTGACGATATCGGACTGGTCAACAATTTAATGGAGGATATTTTGTGTTGTTTAACATTTGTCCCTAGGACCTACCGCTTAGAAGATATATTGGTTTCAATGAAAAAAGTCACTTTTGAAGCTACTATTTTCTCTCAACTTTGTTTATTTCGAATAATCTTTAGCTGTTAATTTAATTTAAGTAATTTGATCCTTTTAATTCTAAAATTTTAATTGGGAAACACAGTTGATTACAGACAAACATATCCATGATCTATTGTTTTTGTTTGGAGAAATTGATTTTTTTCTTTTTTTTAAAGGTTTAAAAAAAAAGGTCCCCAATACAAGATCTACTTTATTCGAATATCTCCTTCATTTCTTTCCTCCATTTTGTCTTCATCCCTCAATTCTGCGCCTGACCTTTTCAATTTTTCCTGGGTCTTCTCCTTCGGCTCGCTTCAGCATCTCAATGAAAAATTAAACATGGTAGCCTTTCTTTGTCCATTCTACGTACCATTCCATCCTCTATTGTCTATAATTTGAAGGAGTCTTGGTGGCCCTGCATTCTCTTTCTAATTTAAGTTTTTTTGTGTCCTCACCACTTACGCTTATGACACATGTGTGTTATCAGTAAACAATGATCCCTTCATTGCCTCCCAAACACTCCAATCCCATATCCTAACCCTTCAAGAATGGTGTCAAAAATGGAGAATCGAAATAAATCCAATAAAGTCTCACCAAATAACCTTTACCCTTCGTCGTAAGCCCACGACTTCCTGTCCTACAGTATCCTTTAATGATATTCCACTAATTCCTGTTGAACAGATCCGCTACCTTGGACTCCACTTGGACAAACGTCTTACTTGGAATCCACATACAAGACTAAAAAGACAAGAAACTGCCCGTCGCTACGACTACTTCAACATTTACTAGACAAACGTTCATCAAAGCTCCCAATTAATTTCAAAAGACTTATTTACATGACTGTGATTAGACCTACTACTTGGACGTATGGATTTGAGATTTGGGGCTTCACTAAACCATCCAATGCATCTTACAATCCAAAATCCTTCGAAAAATACTAAATGCTCCTTGCTTTTTCTCCAATAAACTTATCCATAAAGATCTTAATGTTCCATATGTTGCAGATTTAGCCCAAACCAGATATCATCCTTTCATAGTAAACTCCATAACCACTCAAATCCCCTAATTTCTCAACTTGCTTCCCACACTATTCCTGATAATCCTCCGAGGCGTCTGAAAAGAAGATGGCCCAGAGACCTTCTAGTGTAGAATTTTTATTAAAGTGCTACTGATGGGTAGTACTTTTCATGTTTTGTCACGTTATTCTAATAGTTAACAGCACATTTACTTACATACATTTAGTTTATTGTTTGTTTTATTTTTTATAGTAATCTTTATTTTTTATAGGTGGGCTGTCTCCACGGTAATGACCAGACAAAACTTGATCCCTACAACTCAACCAGAAAACCCTATGATTCTTGCACTCATACCTTACTGGGATATGGGAAACCACGACAATGCTAAGGTATAAACTGTTATGTAATATTTTTTAATCTATAATATTTTTTATTTATTAACATTGTTTATTTTTGGGTGTTGTTTAATTTATTTTCCACGTTCTATCGGTCCTTAAGAAATGAATTAGTCAGACCTATATGACTTGACTTCTACCAAAATAAAGAAACAAATATTAATTATTTCTTTACATCTCGAAAAGATGTCATTAACAAATCAGTTAACAGCGATTCATTCGAGGTATTGTCATACTATGTGCAATCATGCAATGGCTTGGAGTGACATTTCTTTGGGAAACCCTTTTCGTTTTTCGGGATATTGAACCAACCGCTTCATCCTCCTGAATGTTCCATCATGAGCTAATTAAAAAAGGCAAATAAAATTATATTTGCAGAAAATATACATTTTGGACTCATGGCCTAAAATGAGTAAATTAAGCAGAAAAAAAAAACATCTAAATGTATTCATAGTGATTGGTCTTTTTATTAATGTATCTGCAGTAATCTTAAATTAGTGCTGTAACTCTGATCAAAAATGAAGCCATGAAGAGTTTTGGGTTAGTAATTTGATGTGGATATATTGTTGCTAGTAAGTCGTTTGTAAAAAAATGCGATTTGGACAGAATCTCGCTCGAACGGCAGATTATTCCCTCAAGAAGGTGGGTGTGACCAGGAGTGTCTCCCTACCCCAGTTTCGATCCTCAGCTAATAGAACAGAATGATTAGCCATATTATTATCTCGAAATAAACAAACAAACAAAAAAAAATGCGATTTGGACAGAATCTCGCTCGGATTTCAAACCATTATGATTCTTTAATATATATTATAATACTACGTTAAAAATTTTTAAAAGGAATTTTGAAAAAAAAAACAAAAAAAAAAAAAAAAAAAAAAAAAAAAAAAAAAAACAAAAAAAACAAACACTTTCAAACTTCTTTTTTTGTGTGTGTGTTTTTTCTTCCAGCAGTAACCCTGTTAGAATGTATTTTATTTATTTCTATACACACCATACTTAAAAGTATACAATGTTCATGTAATTTTTAATTCTTGTTTTGGTTATTATTTTACGTATACATAGTACATTTGTCGAAAGTTAAACATTAAGAATAGAACAAGAAAAATAAAATAAAATGAAGAACAAGAAGTTTTACAATATTATAATTCAACAAAAGCAACAAAGTTATTTTATCATCAGAAATAATAAAAAAAATATTTAATAGAGAAAAACGTATGAATTTTTAATTTTTTAAAGGTATTTCATACAGATATCTTCAATTTTCGGTAAGGTATTTTAAAAAAATATTTCGAAGTCTTCAAACATATTGTTCATCAAACATTGACCATCCACCTCGGTGGATTAACCTTAGACCAACCATGGTTGGTTAAATCAGTTGTGTGTTGTGCATTAAACTATTATAATATATGTAAACTGTCTTATGTATCGCATTGAAAACCACAAGTGTATTGACACGATGGCAAATTATGTAACGCAATTTGATAATAACCATCAAATTATCTGCTGTTTTCAGAAATCGATTCCATTTACATAATTGCAGCTTCCTGCTAGTCCACGAGGGGTTAAATGGGATCTTGCCTCCTTATCCAGTCTGTGTTTGATTAAAGCATGTTGGAGGGTTCGTGTATCTTCATTTTTTAATATTTAAATCTCGGTTAGTATTTTATATATAATGTTTCAGGTCACAGATTTATATTAGTAAATTGGTCTATCGCTGTTTCTTGGATACATACCTCCGCTTTCATTTCAAAAAAGTATTTTCTTTTAGAAATAGATTCTTAAGAAAGAAATATGGATAGGTGTCATATAAACATTCGATTCGTAAATATACCGAATTTAAAATTTTTAAAGTATGTATTCACCAAACAAAATATAAATGGGAAGTAAAAAAATGTTAATCGTATGAACACGATAAATTACAATGTTTTCTTCTATTACAGGTCTCATAATGACTCCGCCTCATGTTTAACACTTGTCATTTTAGTATACAATATCGGTTAACTTAAAGTTTTGATGAGGATGGGACATCATTTGGAAACAACTTGCTTACCAAAATACGTTTTCTTGAGTTAGGTGCGCGAAGTATTGCGCTGAATCTCGCCTGATATCCATATAATGGTGGGAGATGGGAAACAGCTCTAGTTTTTTCCCTTTTCAATTTGAAAGTTATTATTGTTCCCGCCGACAAATGTAAATCTATTTCGTCACGGCCCTCTCCAGTTAATATTTTGAAATCTATTTTACCTCATTATGGTCTTCTGACCCACAATTTAATTGTGAATGAAAAACTTGTATATCTGAAAGTTTAAAGTTTCAGATGGCAAATTTTGCATTTTTTAAATTTTTGTTTGCTGGTTGTTATTGCTTGTTGGTTATTGTTGCTGGATGTTATTCTATTTTTGAGAAACTCAAGTTTGTAATTTCCTCATCCTATCCTATCACAGACCTAGAAGAAGAAAACAAAATATCTGATAAAATCATTCAAAGGAAATCCTACTTGAGATGAAAATCTCTCAATTATGATTGAGTACGATTAGTAAAATCACTGTGTAAGAAACAAATCCCTCCCATAGCCTTCTGGATTTCAGCGAAAAGAAATTCTTAAAAAATCAGCTGGCTGTTTCTTAAATCGATAATTCTACAATGGAGGCTCAAAACATCCTTCACTTCCTCAAAATCCTCATGTATGAAGACCTAAAATAATTAAAAATCGTATGTATGACTAAATCATAAATTAAATTTTTTTAATCAAATGACAAATTCCTTTTTTCAGTTAACCACTGACTATAACATTGAGGTAGATCAGAGTGAGTATTATTCCTGCCGAGACTTTACTTCTGGTAGCCAGGTATTCATGTCCTACGGTGCTAGACCGAACTCTGATGTTTTTCTTCACAATGGCTTTGTTCATATGAACAACATCCATGATGGTATAAGGCTGCGCCTTGGGGTCTCTAAATCTGATCCTCTTGGTGAGGCACGTAAGGCTCTGCTCTCGGAGATAGCAGTTCCACACTCCTCTGAATTTCTCCTCACACCAGGACCAGTAGAAGGAAAATTATTGGCATTCCTTCGGGTCTTCAACATGGATAAGGGTGAGTTTAATTCAGAATAATCAATGAAATTGCAACCAGTTTGTACACAGAAATGTTAATAAAGTTAGTATTCTGATATTTATTTAAACATATTGGTTTTATTATGGCAGTGGAATTTCTTATCAACAATTAGCCATGTTTCTTTTTTGTTTTGTGTAGATCAACTTGAGGATTGGAAGAAAAATCCAAGTAGGTTTGATCTGCTTCATCCTGAGTGTGCAGTGGACACGAGCATAGAGAAACGTATGTGGCAGTTTTTGGGAACTAGGATCAAATTACTTTTAGCTGCTTATCCTACATCTCTTGAAGTAAGTTGTGCAACTATATTTTTAGACAGATTATTAACAGTGAGAGTTTTTATTATTTATTTTAAACATTAGAATTTTTCTTGGTAATTTTATAATAATATGATTTGGAGTATGAAATATAGAGACCATGTCTGTGTGGAGGTGACATTTTTTGTGTAATACCTTCTTTTCGTTATTTGCTAGGACTTACGTTCTTCTGTACCCCTACTATATCAAGAAGAATGGTCTATCCTACAGGTTAACAACATATTCTAGATTGAGTGGGTAGGAAAAGATTCATCCCATATACCACCTACCACAAAATAAACTCATATATAGACACCAATCATACCACATTTCATTTCTATTTGAGATAGCACAATGAATCAAAATTAAGCTCAATTCAAGAGTGTTATTAACTCTACACCCCCCCCCCTTTTTTTTTTTTTTCATTATTATATTATCCATAGGAATTATATATCAGATTTTGAGACTTAAAAAGGCTTTACACAGGGTGACAGTCTTGCGTGCCTTTTATTTAATATGGTGCCGGAGCGAGCAGTAAGGAAGTCAGGTTTGCAAATTGGGTGCACTTTATACAATTGGAAGAAGCCTAAGATCTGTGAGGGAGGCATTTCTTCCCCTCCAGGAAGCAGCTCAGGAAGTGGGTCTGGAGGTGAACCAGGCAAAAACCAAATACATGATAGCTGGCCCGCTAGGGGATCGACAGGATAACCAAATAATAATTGGGGACTTCACATTTGAACAAGTTAAAGAGTTCATTTATTTAGGGACTCAAGTAAACTCCGACAACAATATGCAACAGGAAATAAATAGAAGATTGATGGTGCAAACAAGTGTTGTTTTGGACTCCTGAAGGACTTTAGAAGTAGAAACCACTCATGCAAAACCAAAGTCCAGCTGTATAAAACCTTAATAAAACCTATTCTGACCTATGCCTCTGAATGCTGGACAATTTCTAAAATGCAGGAAACCTTACTCCAGAGGTTCGAGAGACAGATTCTAAGAAGAATTTTTGGACCAGTTTTCAGAGACAACACCTGGAAACTGAGAACTAAGAGCTTCGCACAGCTATATCAAAGTACAGATATTGTAAGATATATTAAAATTGGAAGGCTCCGATGGGCAGGGCATGTGGCAAGGATGAATCCAAATGAGGTCCCAAAAAAACTATTAGAGGAAAAAATACTTGCCAAGAGAAGAGTCGGCAGACCAAGACTGAGATGGGTCAATGGAGTGGCAGAGGATGCGTTGTCCATCTTGGGAGTGAGGAACTGGAGAGCAGCAGCAAGACACCAAGATGACTGGCGGTTGATGCTACAGGAGGCCTTGACTTACTATGAGTTGTAGCGCTGTTTTGATTGATTGATAGAGATGAGAAACATTTAAATGAAATATTATTCAGTTACTATTTACAAGAACATAGGAAACAGCCAATGCCATTCAAGATTTATTCTGATATACTCTGCTTATGACTACAGAATAGATTGGACTTAGACCTGCTATGAAATATTTTTCTTCAAAACTCTTTGTTTCTTTCGACCCTCATGACCATTTTCCTTAGAGGATGATGACAACAAAACGTGATAAAATTTTTTTGAAAATATTTCAATATACTGAGAACGAAAAAGTAAACTTTTTTTTTTACTAGAAAAGCCTAAAAGAAGATATTTAACTGTAAATGACTAATAATCCGATTTAAATCATTGAAGATATAATTGGGTGATAGATTTTATTTTGACAATAAATTGATATCCCTACTAAAAACTTATTTTTAGCCCAAGTAATTTATTTAATTTTTAAAAATCATCCATAAAAGTGATATTAATATTCTTGGTGACAGTCGTAAAAGAATTGTAAGAGACTGACTAAAAGTTTACATAAATATTTTTGACAGTTTATTTTTATCAAAATATTTAGATTATTGTCAAAATAAGACATTCATTTACTTTTTAGTAAACAATTTTTTTTTTTTTTTTAATTTCAGGAAGATGAAAAATTGCTGCTTACTAAAAAGGAGATGACCCCCTGCTTAAAATTAGCTATTTTATTACGTCTCAGCGAAAAGAGGATACTTACAAAAGTTTTAGCTTATGTGGAGGACCATCTTAAGCAATAATTTAGTTGTGCTTAACTAACAATTCTATGGCTTACACCGGTGATTCTTTGTTTTAATTTATTGGGTGTTAGCTAAAAGCTTTAAATTATTTATTTCTAATGCAAATTTTTGCACATATATTTTTATTTTTAAAAAGTTAAAATATGTATACAAATTTCTTAAACATACAACTACTTAAGTCAAGTTAGTAGAAATATCTGTTTTTCTATGTGGTGAAGTCCATATTTTTCTTGATAAATAAACTCTATTTTTTAATATGAACATAAAATTGTTATATTTTGTAGACCTTAATGATCTTGAAATTTGTTAATTATTGCCTATTGATAATTAATTATATTCTATTTAGGTTTTGAGATTTTTGTGTTCAGTGTTTTTATTTGTGAAATGAATGTTTTATTAACAATTACTAATGAATAAGTGGTTTTGGAGGGGATTTTTTTTTTATTTATGCAAATAATGAAAAATTTATTCAATGATGCTATTGATTTTCTGTTTTAATTTGCATTTAAATGTGAAACATATTCCAAGATATTATTAAATGTATTTCCCTAGTAATCATTTATTAGAAACCATTTTAAGCTATAGCTAATTTCGCAAGAATGTGATGTGCACAAGCTCGACAGATCAATTTCATGACCCTTTATTAATTCTCTGTTCAAAACATTCAATTAAGATTCAGTACATAATTATGTAGTCTCCTAGAAATGCAAATTAGTTTTTAAAATCTTGGTTTTCTAACAAGCAAGTGATCCACTCATTGATTCCTTCCCAATATTTTCTTGATGTTCCTTTTATCTGTAAGAAAGATTTGTACTTAACCTCGTCAATACCAAAGTCCTTCCCTTGCTGAACTACAGCTTAACTTCCAAACAAAAATGAAATCCTCAATATATTTCCTTATTAGATCAAGGAAGTATATCAACTATCATGTTTTGTAAGCAATGTTATTGATTTTTAACATTAATACTGTCAATTTTTATGAATTTAAAAATGTCAATGAAATCTTAAACGGCATTGAAAAGTAATGATTTTCTGTAATAGTATTTTTTCTAGAATGGTATTATGAAATGCTCAATTATTTTTATGTGTACAGTTATTTATAAATGTTGTATATTTTCTTAATTAAATTATCAATATTAATTGTATCATATCACTATAAATTGCATTTTAGTTTTTGGATTGAATATAAATGTTATCATATAATCATACTTATTCTAATTGTGAACTTCTGTATACTTATATCAAACAAAACAAATATATCTGTTCTCAACTGTGTTGCTTTACATTTTCTTTTTTTTATTAATTTCCTTTGATAATTGGTACAGTATCGAAAGTGATTTTAATTGATCTCTGGAGTTTAATAAAAGGCTTTTTCTCTAAAAGCATGTTTTCCTAGCAGCCTACTTTTTTCGGTAGTTTGCTAAGGAATAAAATAGTTACTTATAATTGACTGTTCTCAGAGAGAACTATTTAATCATTCCAGTCTAATGTCTGAATATGACTTGTTTTAACTCTGCTACAACATAAGAAACATACTTTTCCAAAAGTTAAGTTGGTGCATGGGACCATTGGATTTTTTCATAGCACACAAAAAAACATTTCAGCTAGCAAAATACATTCCTATGGTGTTCATGAAACTACTGTGCACGTTATAATGAACTGTATTAAGGATTAAACGACTGATGAAAATTTCATCACAGATAATATTTTCTATAAGCAAGTCACAGAAGAAACAAGAAAGCTATTGTTTACAGCTAGAAAACAGCTTTTGACACAGTCCAATTTAACCTTGGGAGGAGAAAATCTGCATCTGGGAGGCCACTGGACAGAGAAGGCTTTAACTACTCACTGTTTATTATGAAAATAAACCAAAGACGTTTTTTAGAAACATTGACCCATATTCATAGTTAATATATTTATACTGGTGACTGGCAAGGAAATGTGAGGAAAAAAAGGAGACCATTCACTTAGGGATAGGATAGCCCTAGTCTTTTAGTTTTGGCTGCATAGAAGGAGAGCATTTAATTACCATATACAACGGGATGGTTGTGAATATGCATTACCTGTTTGAAAAAGCTAAAAGATAAAAGTTAAACAATGACCCAGTGACACTGCTGAGAATCTCAAAAGTGTTCCAGAAGTATATCTTACAAGGTGATGTCGATTAATAGCAAAAATATGTAATGAAACCTAGGTGTAAGAGAAAAGGTTTAGCAGGTCTTTCTTTGATTCTCTAAATCAGGGGGTTCCCAACCTTTTTGCACCTGCGTACCAATTGACTTTTTGAGAAATTTTAGTGTACCACCAGACCTAAATATTTTAATAAACGTATAATATTTACGTTTCTATAAGTGTTCAAAGGCTTTTTGAATTAAATTCCTGAGAAAGCTTCATATTCAGTGGTTAGATATATGTTTATTTATAACATGTTTATACGTAATAAAGGAGAAATAAAAAGATTAAAATGGTATTAATTTACAGGTTTATTTATTACCCATACATATAAAAACATACAAATAAAAAATTAGTACAAACTCAGAAAAAAATTAATCACCATACAAAATATACTTTTATAGTCTTTAGTGCGAAATTTGTTGTTTGCCTGTGATTAAAATATCAATATTAGGAGTAATGGAACTTATCTTCACTCTTAAGTCCTCTTCAACACTTATTTTGCTTCTATGTTTATTTTTTATGTACAAGAGTTCAGGAAATCCACTGTCACATAAGGAACTCGTAACAAATGGCATCAAAAATAGCAGAGCTTGCCGATAGATCAAAGGGTACTCGGTTTTACATCCGTTTCTGAAGTTAATTAAAGATTTCTCTTTAGAATAATCTTTCATGGAACTATCTTCTGTAAGATTGATAACTTTCTTTAATTCCAATTCATTTGATGAGGTTCCCGAAAAAGGATTTCTGATCCAGTCCACTTTTGAATAATCTTCAGAGATATACTTCTTAAAGCTTTTTTGAAGGCCTTCGAAGTGAACAATGATATCTGCATAGGAGATATTTCATTTTCTTCAAAAAAATGATAGAGTTGGAAATGCGGGTAAATTCTCCTCCTTTATTTGTGAACAAAACAGGACCAACTTTCTCTTGAAGGAGTTTATTTTGTCACTGGCTGTGAAGGCTGTTGTGTTTTGGACACTAAAGTCCCAAGTTTAGTGTGTTGAGTTTGTCAAAAATGTCGGCTAGGTGAGCCAATTTTGACAACCATTCTTTTATCAGCAAACAATTTTTTCCTGTCATGATTTTTTTTTCACTTAAAAAAACTTCTGATCTCAGTTCAAAGAGACGGTTCAAAATTTTCCCCCGAGATAACCACCTCACTTCTGTATGCAGGAGTAAAGTCTTGAACTTGCCACCCATTTCTTCACACATCAAGGAGAATAATCTTGTGTTTAGAGCCCTACCTTTTATTAAGTTAATATTACAGCATCTGATAGAACGGAGATAAGAGTTTCTAGCAACTAATGCTTCTCGATGGATGACGCAATGTGCACTTCTGCATTCAGGAGCAACTTCCTTTGTTTTTGCTGCTAGCCCTGTCAATCTACCTGACATAGCTATTGCCCCATCTGTACACAAGCCAATACACTTGGACCAGGGAATGCCTACTTTGAGCACATGTTTATTAATTACCTTAAAGATGAGTTCCACTGTGGTATTTGATTCAAGTGGTTTGCAGAACAAAAACTCTTTTATCACCTCTTCATTATAATTAAATCGCACGAAAACAAGTAGCAGCGCCATGTTTGTAACATGGTGCTTTAGTCAACTTGAAGTGCAAAACAAGTTCATTCTTGGGGTTTCAAAGCTGTTGTGCTTCAATATTATTAGACATATCGACAATTCGTCTCTTTACTGTTTTATTTGGCAGTGGTATTTTTTTAATTTCTTTGGCTGCCTTTTCTCCTAACACGGCTTGGACCATATCCACAGCGGCCGGCAGTAAATGCGTCTCACCGATTGTGTGAGGATTTCCATCTTTTGCAATTCTTAAACAAGCAAGGTATGACGCCTTTATCAAGTTAATATCAGTATTGACACACTTCGTCAAACATTGGGTTTCTTTCTTTAAAAAATTATATTTTCTTTTAAAAAAGTCAATGAGCTTACCAATCAAATCAGGGTGCTTAGTATTTTGTTGTCGCATCAGTAAAGAAGGCTTTATGCTTTGGTTCGAAAATGTTTCAAGACATACAACACATTGAGGAATAGGAATGTCACTGGTTTCAGTCCCTGGCTTCACTACAAAACCGAACTGTAAGTAGCTTTCATTGGCCGGTGATTTAGGTTTTTTAGGACAATCCTTTGAAGTAGAAGAGGACTTCAGAAATCGTTTCATAGTTCAGTTTTCTTATTCGAAATCACAATTAATTATTACAATAACATATAAACACTGTGCAATCACTGGCAATATTGTGAGGCGGAAGAATGTAGACGTTGGGAAAGAGGGGGAAGAGAGCTCTTGTCGCCCAACCCCCGGCGCCGTCACTCATCACGCGTACCACCTGAAACGTTCCCGCGTACCACCGGTTGGGAACCCCTGCTCTACATGATGATAAATGACAATCCCAGCAAGTGAAAAATGGTAATTTGGAGATTTTAAATCAAGTGTTAGTAGAATTAATGTTGGGTGAGAACCCAAGTAGGACCTACCATAAAAAAATATTTTTCCACTATCTCATCATATCTGGAAACTAAATAAGTCCTCCTATTGGACTATTGGATGTTGCTATATCTTACACGGAATAGAAGTTTAAAGAGTCAAATCAAGACCTCAGCAGAGGAGGACAGAAGGTCAACAGTAGGCTACCCTAGACACCAGCAATAAAAAATACAAGTCTATATGATGTGGAGGCAGAGTACAGCCGTCAGCCTCAAATGTACCCATATAAAATACAATTTTCTTTCTTGATTTGAATAACCATATAAACTGAAAATATCAATAGGTATAAGATAGTTATTGACAAAATTGGTGAATGATAATAAATAATACTGGTTTATTATAATGATTTAGCCAATGATCTATCAAAAACATAGAACAGAAAAGTTTATGGTGTTTTAAAGCTTATTTTCTATCTGGTCTACTAACTAACCTTCTAGCCAAACTTCAGCAAAAAAAACATTGGCTGTTTAATAACATTTTATAGTAAAATTTAAATGCAATTAGCATTTAAACATTTAAGAGTCTTAGGGGAAAATGACAATTGTCCATTTTCACTAACTTGATATAGCAGTGCAGAGAGCTTATAAAAAAAAAAAAATGCCTTCATGATACTGAAAGAATATAGTTCCCAGATTATAAAGGTGTAAATACACAAGATGTGAACCGAGGATGAACATAAACCAAGTGCTTATCTAACAGTCTGAGGTTTTTGAACAATGTAATTTAGATTGTTCTTTCCTGAGACCATTCAATTAATTAAACTGGAAATATATTAACATTTAAAATTTTCAAAATTATAATTTTGTTCCTGAGAGCCATAGCCTGTATCTACAAGTTTGATATTGGCATATATTTAGCCACAGTCCTATCTTGTGATGTATTTACCAACTCAAAGAGATCACAGTCCATATTCAAAGTTAATTTCTTTTTATATGTATTTTTTCCCTCCCAGGACAAAGATTACTTAATTAAAATATAACATTTACTTACTTCTGTTTATTTAAAATTAATATCTAATGATTCAGTTCAATGCAAAGTAATTTAATTAGCAAAACTTTAAATAGATTATTAATATTCTTTTATCTAAACAAATAAGATTACATAAGAGTTAAATTATTTAATTTGTTATATAACAGCTAAGTTAAACAACAAATAGAAGGAATGTATACAATCATATTCTTTCTTTCATCAATGATTTTCTCTGTTTAATACAAGCAGAGCTTGCCTTTTCATCAGAGAATGCCAGTTCAATAAAAAAAACAACACAATATTTCACAATTTATGCATGAGCATTCTTCCTTTCATTAGAAAACAAAAACAAGAGAGTGTTAAGTCAACAAGGGAAAATACAAAAGAACAACTTTAGTATTTTATATAATTATTTGTACTTGTCAATTTTACAGAATGAACTAGGGGAGGGGGGGATCTTAGGAATAATCTCATTTTATTTTATGAAACAGACCTTTTAATTATTAAATATCTGCTGTAATGTAATAATAAAGTATTTTTATTCCTTTTTAGATAACAATAATCTGCAGAATAATCTTATATTAAAATAAGCACAAAGATTCTTTAGATAATTTCACCATTGAAGTAGTTAACTTTGCTGGAAAAACATCAGTTTACCCAGATAAGAAGTCTTTCTTGTGAAAATAAGACCATGAGATAAAAACTACTAATACTGATAACAACTGAGGTCAAATGGGGTTAACCAAGGGAATAAATTCTGCTTCATAACAATATCTCATTTGAGTGAAATGGAACCTAAAAGGCGGGAGATAAGCCCAAGAAAAAACCGTACGCTTAATCCAATTAAAGATGTAGTGTTCAAATTTTTGGTTATTGGTGATTATGGAGTGGGTAAGTGAAATAATAATTTCAATTTTTAAATCAAAACAAAAAGACTCAAAAATAAATTTTTAAAATGTATACTATTGTAATTTTATTGTGATAAATAGGGAAAACAGCAGTGGTGAAAAGATACACTGAAGGTAATTTATTTCAATGATCATTTCCAGAATCCATAGTTAATAATTCTATTCTTTAAGCATCCTTTTTCATTCCAGGGAAATTTTCATCTAACTATAAAACAACCATTGGAGCAGATTTTTCAGTTAAGACCATTCTCTGGGACCCTTCTACACGAGTGAGCGTACAACTATGGTCAGATTTATGCTAATTTTTATTTTTATTATCATTATTTATATGGTTATTATTTTAAAAACTCCTTATATTAAATATTCAATAATTTATTCAATTACAGGGATATTGCAGGGCATGAAAGGTTTAATTTGATGACAAGAGCTTACTACAAATATGCGCAAGTGTTACATTGGTTTTTTCAAAACATGTAAAACATTAATCATTATCAATCATTCAAAATAATAATAATTTCATGATTTCAGAGTTGGATGTGCAATAGTCTTTGATGCTACTAGACATAACACATTTATCTCTGCCAAGAAGGTATTAACTTTTACAAGATGATCTGTATAGCGTTAAGAAATTTAAACCAATCAATCAGCAATGTTTTTATTTAGTTTTTTTTTTGCTTGTAGATTTAAAGTTATGAATGGGGTAATTCAAAATTTATTTTGGTATCTTCTGTTGATTGACAGGTCTTATCTATACATGGTTTAGTTAAATCAATTAGTAAATAGGCACACATTTATTTATCAAATTTCCGAACCTTATCAACTTTAATACAAACATTTATATTTGAAGTAATAACTATTGATTTGAAAAAAAATCAGTAAAATCAATAACAGAATAATACACCTGTAAATAAATGTAATCTATATGTTCTTCGAACTGAAATAATTAACTTTCAGTTTGAGCACTCTAAAAATGTTTTGGCTATTATTTTATTTTTTTTTGGATTACTATTAGTGCAGTAATTAATTTATTTTGCAAGAGCAATTAATAACTTGCGTGTAAGAGTAAATGTTTATAGTACTATAGAGTCCATCATAAGACAAGGAAACATAATATTTTATGGAAGAAATGTTACAACAAAAGACAAAATTTATTATAGACAATTCTTAAAAATTCAAAATTTCATTTTAAAGGAACTGCAACAATTGAGGTAAGACACAAAACAAATCAGGAAGAATATTCTAAAATAAAACCTTAAATGGTTATTTCTTGATGAGAAAACTGAAATAAAACATACCACAACTTTTTTTAACTAACTGGAAGTATATTTGCAGATAATTGAAGGGTTTGGTGGATGAAGGGGTTGTCACATTTTTTTTAAAATACAACATAGCTCATTGGATGAAGAATTTCTGTACTGAAGTGCTAAGAAGGAAAATCTGAATATTTGAAAAAAAAAAAAAAAAAAAAAAAAAAAAAAAAGAGATATGAAGAAGATGAAGGTGCTATGAAACATTTTCCTGCTGAATAATTTTTTTTTTTATTGGATTTGACAACCTTAGGTCATACACTGAGACCTAAAAAATTCGATCACCAATATTCACGGTCGTACCAATCTCCTTCCGGTAATCCTCTCACTGCCATTACCTCCTCAAATTCTTGTACCCATGTTTTCCTTGGGCAAAAAAAAAAAAAAAAAAAAAAAATGTTAAAAATAAATTAATCAAAATTTTATTTTGTTACATAGCCCCTTCATCCACCAAATCCTTTTATTGTGACATAGGTCAAAAATTTCTTCCAGGGCCTCTCTTATTTTATGTTGGCCCTATAATGCATAAGAAATTAAAAAATGTAATCCAGATATTTTGTACTTCAAAGAGATATTCTAAAATTTATAATTGTTACATTTCTTAATTTCCTTAGAAGTCATAAGCCAAAAAATTAATGCTGTAAAGATATTTAGCTAAAGGTCTTATTGTAAGGAGGTGGCCATGAGGTGTGATCTGCAAGATAAATATCTCAAGACAAAATACCCTTCAGTTGTTACATAAATCATTTTACCATCTAAAAAAAGGCCATGGTTCCGAATGACAATACTCAAACATTCTTCTTTTCTTTATATAATTTAAAAGTTACATTCTTGGGGTAATATCTGCTGCAATTGATTTTGCAATAACTTGAAGGGAAGAGGGCATATGACCATAATTATTTAATATCAAATGAATCATTGTCTCACCTACCAATGGAGGAGTATATGGCTGTGTCTGAGGGCGTGATTTAGCCTTCTTCAATCAATGAATGATGAAAATTAATACTGATAAAAGAATAACACACTTTGTTATTAAGAATAACACAATGGTTTTAATACTATACATACATAACAAAATATACAAATAGATGATTGAGATCTATAATTACACACAATTTTTTTTTAATCTAATAATAAAATATGTTGTAGTGGCTTCAAGATTTACGAGAAAAAGTTGTTCTTGATGATGGCAGAGATATTCCTGTGGTTCTTCTTGCCAATAAATGGGACATAGAAGAACATGGTGTCTCCACAACATCCATAACAAAGTTCTGCAAAGACAATTACATTTTAAACTGGTATCCGACCTCTGCTAAAAACAATACTAACATCAGTAAGTAATCACAGTCATATTGTGAAGTAGTTTTAGTGGTTGCGGCAAAATCAAATAGAACATTAATCATAATTAATTTTTAATAATAAAGCATAATTTCTTTTTTTCCATCATGATATAAAGTGATAGAACATTCAATGCCATTTCCAGAAATTGTTTAAGAATTATAATAATTCAATATAGGTTTGAAAATAGAAAAATTAGACTGAAACAATAGCCACCATGTGGTATAGAAATGTACATTGGTTATACATATGTTATTCGATGTTAATTTTTCTTTTGTAGATTAGTTCGACTTCTTTATAAAAGCTTCTCAGTTATTAGTTATTTATAATTTTTTCCAATCACTACCTCTTAGGAAAATATCTTTATGGGTCTAAGGCATCAATGTGACAGAATGAAAATAATTAATAAGATAATTTTTTTTTTTTTTTAGGTGAGGCAATTGTATGTCTAATTGGGACTGCTCTAGAAAATATAAAACCTGTCATAGAACCTATTCCTGATGTAATAAAAATTGAACAACCACAAAAAACTGAAAATGAGCCATGTTGTATTTAAATCTATTTTTTGCAATCAAACTTTCTTAGGCTTATATTAATTTATTTTTATTGTTAAAATAAATAAATAAATAAATAAATGTTGTGCACACTTATTGGTTTTTATCTTTAATTTTTAAAATTAACCTGGAATGAACCTCGATGCATGTCATGTCCTTTTATTTGTTTCATTTCAATTTTAATGTTTAATTCCTTTTATTTGTAATTTTTCATTTAATTTTGAAGTTAAGTACATAAAACTTTAATTTTGAAAAAGTTGTTCAGCATCATATTTCAGTTTTCACACTCTAATACACATACTGTATCTGAGAAATACATGGGCTGAGTTTCCTAAGACATGATAGTGATGCATGCTCAGACTTCATCCCCACTACTTCTATTCCTTTAGCACAGGTCCTTCAACCGAATGAATTGCCACCTTGCCGAATTTTTTCATGAACTGGGAAAAGAGCTAATAAGAGATCATTTTGATGGTCTTCACTCCCACACTTGCCTTGAAAAATAAGAACTCGTCTCCGTGAATTGACAAGGTTAACCAAATATACTAGCCCAGGATGCAAACAATAACGTTGCAATATTATTCTTTTGTCAGATGGTTACAACATTGATGATAATGGAAATAAAGATTAATTAAATGTTTAAACATTTTTTTACATAAAAAACCTTAAAATAAAATGATTTATAGTGTAAAATTTAATTTGTATCTCCCAGATACATGCTGTGTGTTAATGTACATTCAGAGGACGTGTTTAATGGAGTATTAAGCTCTGGGAAACAATTATATAACACTCTTAGTAAGGCCACTACCATTGATAATTTGTTTAATATCAAGTAGTACAACAATTAAGGGAAATTCAATTTCTTTTTTTATTTCCTAATAAAAGAAAACTGTTTTCGGATCATTGGTGAAACAACTTGGTCTTTATAGACCAATAAAACCTTAAACAGTAGATTTTTGTCTTATTACCTATTTTTATTCCCAAAGGCAGAATACATTAAGCAATTAAATCTTAAATTAAATGTACAACAAAACATACTATGTCTAAAAAGTTAATTTTTTTTTTTTTTTTTTTTTTTTTTTTTTGTAAGAAATAGTAACAGGAGTGTAATTTTAATTATCTCATAATTTTATTTTAAAACTTTTTCTGGAAACAGAGTTTCTTTAAAACATTTTAGTGGTGATTTATGTATTTTTCAGATCATTTGTGGTTGCCATACCATCCAATTTTGTGAATAATCAGTATTTTACTTCATTTGTACTTTTATTTTTTGAAATTCCCTCTTCTTTTCTTATTGTAAACACATCAGCGTAGGAACTGATCTATAGGATGAAGATATCAGTCAAAGATGAATTAATGTCCATGGAAAAATTTCCATGTCTAATTGATGCTGCCATAAATGATAACTAGCTAACAGGTAAGCACGACATACAAGTTGTTAATATGTCAATCAAACAATAGTACCATAACAAAAATTTGAACCATTACGATGAAATTTAAATTCATGAAGCCATTTCATATCTTAGACAACGAAATTAAGTACTTCTCTATTTAATTATTATACACTGCTGGTTCAAATTAAATTTGAAATTTCCCGCTGCCTTATTTAATATGAATGGGAGATTTTCGTTTCTCAATTTTTAATTCAAATTTCAAATTTTTAATCCAAGGTTATTCTGTCGGCAAACAAAATTAAACATAAATAGTAATTACCAGGATACTGAAAACATAAGAGAAAAAACAGTTCTTTATCTTTGAAATATTTAGAATAATCTAAATTCTCGCCAGACAAAAATAACCTACAGGAAAAAGACCAACTTCTTAACATATTTTATTACACTTTTCTTAGAATATAAAGGGGTATTTTGATAATATGCTCTCTAATGCAATGTGATATGTTGCCTCTACCTAGACAATAACTGTGTAACAGATACAAGAAGCAGTTGAAGAGATTCATAAACCTTCAACATGCATGTGGTGTTATGCCAAAGAACAAGGCATTGGAATTGAGGATTACATAATTAATAAAAAGTTTTTCTTTTTCATTTACTTAGGTAACAGATATGATGTACATACATTCTCAAAACTGGAAAACTAACAGAATGTCAAGATTTTAAACTGTTCAATTTTTCAAAGAAATCAATTTGAAAAAGAGATTAAATAACACACACAGAATAAAAAATAAAAACTAGTGGCAAGGTAGGGACTTTTACAAATATATACACTCCCCAACAAAATTATAGAACACTCTCTATTTTATTAGTTGTAATTGTTCTTGTTATTAGAGTGTAATACTTCAACCAAAGCAATTAATTATGGTATAGAACACACAATTACTTCAAAAAAACCTGTTAGTGTTGAGTTGTGATTCTTATTGCTCACGGAATATCTAAAACATTTATATTTACATGCTACATAAGTATGGGCCAGTCTCAGTTTTTATTTTACAAACATTGTACAAATTGCAATGTTAGAAAACATTACGCCTATGCATTTCATCTAATTAAATTTAATCAAGTAATGCCAAGAGGGAAAGAGTAGTCAGAGAGTGAAAAGGATATAACTAAAACATTATGTGAGAGAAATTGGACAATATCGAAAATAACTTGCATTATAAATAGAATATGTAGCTATACTCCTTAAGTAATGCTCAATGCATTTTGCCCAACACCAGTCATTTAAAGCGGCTTTAACTGAAGACAAAACCTCCTCTTTCAGAAGCACAAAAAGCCAACAAACATAAATTTGCTTCTGAACATGTTTATGGGAAAGAGGTAAAGGAACTTTTCAATCTCTTCCAAAATGATTGGCTGAAGTTTTAAAAAGAAACACCGGAACAATTTACTGAGGAGTAGATCTACTAAGAAGCAATAAATAAATAAGTTAACTGCCTTATATTATAGGTCGTTGTCACTTGCATGTTTAAAATTCTATTTGAATAAAAAATAAATTTGTTTTTAAATATATTGGTTTTCGTTTTTCATTTGCAAAGTTATAATAGCCCAAAATATTTCTAAGAAGTTTCATCACTTAGAATTTAAGTTTGACCAAAAAAATGAGGGTGGCCTAATATTTTGTCAGGGAGTGTATATATTGATATATATTTGTATAAAATAGAATATATATCATATATTCCAAGTTGAATATTCCCTTACAAAAGAAATGTTAACATTATTCTTAAGTTAATAGAATTTCAACACCAACATTCTTTATTATTATTTGCTGAATATTTAGCTAACTAATACTCAAAGAGGAACTTTTAGACTTAAGTTTAGGTGGATTAATAAATAGCTTACATGTATTTCTTCATGTATCAAATAGTAATCCACTGACCTCTAGCTTGGTTTCTGTGTTGCCAGTGTGTTTTCATTAGCAACCATTTGGAATTCAGAAAATCTCTGTGATATTCTTTGATTCATTTTAAGATACTTTTCAGTGCAATTCAAAACACATTTTTCCTGTTAACAGAAATAATGCATGATATTTTATTCCTATCACAAACAGAAATATGAAAATACTAAACATACTACAACAATAATCTGCGGAACACGGTAATGAAAAACTTCTCAAATATTCATGCAATAATTAACATACAAAAATATTTAAACATAATATACTGCTAGCAATGTTAACAATCTTAAATACTATGTACAGCAATTTAATCAAGATTTTCCTCTATAGGATCCTCTCATTCCAATAAAAAATGTTCTCCTGAACAGCCACACTATTTATTGTATTTGAATTTATGAAATATTTCAGATGTCTCACTTCTAAGGGCTTCACACTTCTACTAGTAAAATCTGATACACAATCAATAAAGCACATTTCGGATAATTTGTTGTAAGACAGCAGGAAATCTTTGAACTAAAACCAAAAGTTGAAATTATTAATTAGAAATTTGCAACTTTAATTACTGAAAAATATGAAGCGCGTTACAGTTTTAATGTGATCTGCGTTTACGTCAATTGAGGAAGCTGATACTTGTTCCATTTCAAAATTTTATTAAGCACAGTTAAATTATAACTCCAATAGGCCACGAGATTTAATGAAATTTGAGTGAAAAATAACAAACATTCAGTAACAACTGATCGATAATATAGTGTACCAAAGAGCAAATCTTTACATCCTTAGAAAAGAAATCAATCTTAGTCAATCACCATTTAATTCTCACTTTTCCTCACGCTACTGTTAGTGCTCGTTATGGTGAGTAACAAGGATCGATGCCATCTTAATGTTTTTAGAAATAAAGTTGGTGTGGAAGAATTCATCCAAATTTCTGTTTCTGTAATTCCAAAACTTTTTGGAATATAGGAAGAGTAACATTTTCTCAGTACTTCGGTGTTATAATTATCGGTCATGATATACTCAGGCGCCTTTCCAATTTTAATATTAAGTTTGGTGTCTCACAGGAGGCAGTTGATACCTGTGCTCTTGCAGCAGCTTCTGTTGAACCTGCTTGCTTGTTTACTAATCTTAAACCTAACATTCGTCCAATCTGTGTCAGATCCCGACGCCATACAGAATCAGATGCTGTCTATAGATTGTGAGGTTCAGAAGCTACTCAGGGAGGGCTTCATCGAGGAAAGTAATTCGCCATGGCGGACCCAGGTTTTATTTTTTCCCAGTGAAAACCATAAAAGGCGTATGTGTATCGGTTACTCATAAAACATACATTTTTTCACCGATTTTTCACCTTCTCTCTCTCCCTTATTGATGGCTTAGCGAATAAAGTTTCTAAATATGAAGTATTTAGTACAATTGATCTCCGCATCGCATACCATCAAACCCCAAGAAGAGATGAGGATCGGCCTTACACCGCGTTCAAGGCCTACGGTCGGCTCTATCAATTAACACGCATCCCGTTTGGCGTCACTAATGGTGTGGCTGCTTTCCTACTCCAGATAAAGAAGATTATTGATACTGAGTAGTTGCAGTGGACTTTCACTAATCTTGATGACGTGGTTGTGTGTGGAAAAACTCAGGAATAACACGACATAAATTTAAAGAAATTCATGCAAGCAGGAAAGAAATACAACTTATCAATTAAGGAAGAAAAATCTTCGTTTTCCATTCGGGAAATCCATTATCTTGGATATGTTATTGGGAATGGAATTTTGTACCCGGATCCTGAGCGCTTAGACCTCTGCGGGAACTAGCGATCTCCAAGGACTTACCATCCCTTCGTCGAGCCTTAGGGATGTTCTCGCACAACTCACACCTAATCCCTAAGTTCTCAGATAAAATTCAAGTCTTTAAGGATCCAAAATTTCAACTCAGATCTGATGTTGTAAAAGTCTTCGAATCAATTAAGGTTGATATGGAAAACGCAACAGTATCTACAAACGATCCCTCAGCAATGTTCACAGTAGGAACTTATGCATCGGACCACGCACTCGCTACAACCTCATCTTGGAACGGGCGCCCTGTCGCCTTTTTATCCAGAACACTCTCGCCTTCGGAGTAACTCCATTCAGTTGTGGAGAAAGAAGCTCACGCTATTATAGAAGCCGTAAGAAAGAGGAGGCATTACCTTCAGTGCCGTCGCTTCAGACTGATAACGGACCAGATCTGTCTCAACTTATCAAGTAAGATGAAGAATGAAAAGATCCAAAGGTGGAGTTTAGAACTGTCCTGCCTCACCTATGAAATTGTCTACAGGCCTAGAAAGCTGAACGAAGCCGCCAATGCTTTTTCACATACCTGCTCTGCCATAATGGCTGTACTAGATGTATCATTGAAAAAACTTACAGAACTACATTAGACGCTGTCACCCGGAGAGACTCGCTTTTACCACTAGGTGAGAAGTAAAAACTTAGCTTACTCCTTAGAAGAAATTAGGAAGGTTATTTCTTCATGTAGGATCTGCTCAGAAATGAAGCCGCGCTTCTTCAGACACGAAGGCCAGCTAATCAAGTCCACCCAACCCTTCGAAAACGCACCGGATGGACATAAGATGCTGGGAGACGGTTCTGAGTGATGAGCTGAACTCAACACTCTCCTTGCTATGTACAGCAACAAATACCACACCACATGAGCGTATGTTCAATCATGTACGCCGCTCAAGTCATGAGACATCAACTCTAACATGGCTCATGACTCCAGGACCCGTCCTAATGAAGCGTCACGTAAAGCACTCGAAGTACGAGCCCTAAGTAGATGAAGTTACCTTACTGGAAGGGAACTCGGAATACTCACATTATCAACAAACTCGCATGAAGTCGCCAATTTTGGTTACACTTTGCTTGCATGAGACCTAAGGACAGTTTTTACCCAAAATAGCACCTCCTTTTAGATACGATGATAATATTTCAAATTTCTGCTGTTGTCTGACTTTTTATGGATGAGCTGCTGTTAATTTGTTTTTGTTTTTTTTATTGAATAAATATTACAAGCTGCCTCTTAAAGGGCAATGAATAATATGGATGACAAATAATCCATTCATAAACTATGTACAATTAAATTAAATAAAAATAAAAACCCTCTAACTACATAAGATATTAATATTTTAACAAATAAATCATGAAATAAAAATATAAACAATAGTAATAATAATAAAGGAGCAGAAAAAAAAATTAAATAAATAAAAAAGCACAATCACAATAAAAATACAATGTACACAAACATGCCAGGGAAACTCCAGACCAAGCTTGTCCCCCAACTTATGGAAGGGCAAGCTAGGCCCCAGTAATCCCAACGCTTTTCTTTCAACCGCATTACCAGTGTGAAAATCTAGCGGAAGCTGAGAGGGAGTGCCACAATCGCTCAGGACTTGAGTGGAGAAGCCTCCAATAGATCCTAATGCTGTTAAATTAAAGTATTTCTGAAGATTCCAAGAATCTTTTGCGAATTTTTGCTACGTTCTCACGGAGCAAAAAGACGAAAGCGTAGCACGCCGTCGTTTTCTCGTTCGTGGTGCTTGCCTGGAGTAGGGGAGAAAAGTGAACTAGCCGAGAGTCGTGGACAGTTCACACGACCACGATTCAGATTGCCCCTTGAAACCTACCATAGAGGAGCTTCTCGTGGAAAGTTGTGCAATTTTGAGTTCAGCTTTTATTGATATGTTTGCAAAAAGATTGAGAGAGTCACGTGGATAAATAAATAAACGGAAGAAAAAGCGTTGTTGAGTCAGGAACTGGATACTCGCAAGAAAACTCATGGAATATTAATAAAACAGTCCTTAAGGACAACAATGGCGGAATATCCTTCCACCATATTAAAATCGTTAAATATTAAACATATTTTAAAACAGTATCCTTAAATACAACAATGGCAGAATATCCTTCGGATAATTTGAAAACCGTTAAATATTTTAATATTAATAAAACAATATCCTTATAAGGGCAACAATGGCGGAATATAGTTCGGAACTCCACAAAAAATACAAAGTAGAAGTTTTCTGGTATTAAGTAAGAGAGTGGGTTCATCTGTTCGAGACCCAGATTTTCCGAGTCGAAGGTTAGAACTGGTCGAATCAGAGTTTTGTAAGGTTGAAGAGCCAGAAACATGTTATTCATAATATGCTTTTGTTCTGGTGGCTGGAGTCAGATAAAATTAACACACAGAAATTTATCATCAGGAGATTCAATTATAAAGAAAATAAACACACTTAAAAGAGAAAGTAATTACACTGTAATTGTTGACCCGACACGTACCTCCACATGTGTTAATCCAATTACCATGTGTTCTTCTTACAGAAGGTTATAAAATTTGAAGTGGAAAAATTAAACAATTAACAATATAATGAATAATAAAATATGACGGGTTACAATAAAAAAAGAAAAAAATTACAATAATAAAAAAAAAAAAGAAACTATTTACAACAATAAAAAAGAAAAAAATTACAATAATAAAAAAAAAGAAGAAACTATTTACAACAATAAAAAAGAAAAAAATTATAAAAAGAAACATTTTACGACAATAAAACAAGAACCTTTATGTCACTCATGACGGCCACACCACGATAACCTCAAAATATGATAATGATGTAGATTAATGCATAGGCGTCAAATCTTTTTTGCCTTACATATACTGAAAATCCTACATTTAATAAAAAAAAAAAAAAAATGTAAATAGAAAAAACTTTTGTTCATTTAATAGTGCTACCTCCAAACACTTTTTTCAGAAACATTTTCTGAAGGAAATTCATTCTATAATAATTTATTTTGTGTCAAGACTGGTTATTATCTCACAAAAATATAATAATCATATGTTCAAGAACATTTGGTAATTTATCGTTACTAATAGCATACTACAATAAATCGTATTTTTTAGATACGAAATACATTTGTAACAGATTCAAAACTCTACAATTTTATTTTTACGTTATCCCGATAAATACGAAAATTTCAGCTTTTATTATCGACATCTTCCTATTTTCAAAGCCACCACCACACCAGAGGTAACTCAAATCAGATTTAGGAAGGATGAAGGGACGTATAATATTCATAATCAAGTAATCATCAATCCGCGGTAATTACTGTGCATATAATTTATTATACATGTATCCCTCCTACATAACTTAACTTAAACAATATTGGATCGAATTAAAAACCATATTTCTTTCCCACCCATTAGAACCCTGCTGTAATATTAAATATCCACTCTTTACATTTGTGTATAGGTATGTGATACAGCTTTGACCAATCTTACGAATTATTTTTACTTGATACTTGTTCATTTACCAGTATAGTTCTAATTTCTTCAGTTATATATCTTTTTTATTTTTTTCTAAGATTTAATACCAATACCATACAAAAAAAAAAAAAAAAAAAAAATTATGATTTATTTTAAATCACTGTTTCAAGTTCTGTATGCCAAAGGCTAGGTTGAGCAACTACTATTAGCAGCATTGGCCTAATTAATCCTTTTTGACATTATTACCGTTGTGCGTACATGACACCTACATATTCTATTTACTCAAGAGTAAATAGACCTCAAACGGAAATGTGTGACCCTCTTACCTGTGTCCGATTTTGAGCCGTTATTTTTGAGCCTGATAGGCTATCTTACTTTGATGTTTTCTCTAAAGGCGGTTTATTAAAATCATTGCCTTTCTATTGTACTAATTCACTAAAATATGTAAATTTATGATATTTGATTTTCAATAATTAAAAAAATAAATAAATAAATTATATGAAACCTATACGACTGCAATCCATAAAGGGCCTTGGTTTCAGTATTTTAGTAAGGACATATTGTTACCAAACGGACATTTATAAAAGGAGGAGATTTGGCCGATAGTAGTACTAAACCGTCAGTCATCTCCAATTAAGGATGCACACTTTATAGAGGCTCGGTGTTCTCCCAGTGTTTCCTGACCCCGAAGTCGATTTATGGGTGAAATAATTGGAAATGAATTTTCTTCAGACCTCGAACGCGGGCAAGAGTTCTTGAAATCAAGTGCCAAATCGTTCAAAGCTATTATTATTATTGATTAAACCACAAATTTTAGCATTACTACTTTATACTCTACTCATATTATAGTAGTTTATTGTAGAGCTTATATACATATGATTTAATCACCTCTTTGTTATCATGTGACAAGAGAACGTTAGCTCACGATCGTCTCCAACTATGAAATTTCTATTCAATTTATGAAATTTCAACGATGCAAAATTTTGATAACCATTGATTTCAGATGAAATTCAAGCTAAGCCGTTATTTTTGAGCCTAATAGGCTATCTTATTTTGATGTTTTCTCTAAAGGCGGTTTATTAAAATCATTTCCTGTAATATTTCCAAGTCGATTTAATTGTAGTTATTGATATTTTTGATTTTTCGAATTCAGGAAATGTCTCAACAAGTTTTAAAAGATTTAGTAGGAGTTTTGAAAGGGATACAGAAAGTTGCAACAGAAGGTGCAAGGCAACAAGAAAGCTATGTTAAGCATTTATGGGCAAATTCTAGTGTCAAATCAGTTTTTGATGAATCTCTTGATGTGAAGAACAAGTTTGACCCTAATTCAAAACCTGTAAGTATAGTTGTTATTATACATTGTGTCATTTTCCTATTTATTACCTATTTTGTGAATATTTCTGTAAAATTACAGATTAATGAAGTAGCCAATGAAGGGCTTCAAAGAGCTGCAATGGTCCTAGAAGGGATTAAAGCTTTTACTGGCTATATGGGTGGTATGATAATTAATTAATTTATGAGTAATTAAATAAGATCTATAATGTGTTTGTACAATTTCATAGATACATTTTTCATTTATTATTTTTAGTGTCAAATTTCATTACACTTTATATTCACTGTTAATGGTTTTCTATATTCTTTGAAAAATCAGATTGTCAAACCGATCATCAACTGCAACAGCACAACATTCACCGATAAATACTACTCTAGATCATGAACTGAACTTATTGTAAAACTTATAACAAAAAAAAAGTTCTGGTCATGATCTAATTCCAGCTATTGCCACTAACAAATTATCGAGAAAAGCTATCATTTTAATAACTTCAATTTTCAATAGTGCCTTGTGAACTGGTTACTTTCTGAAAACTGGAAAACGGCTGAACTGGTAGTTATTCACAAGGCAGAGAAAAAGGCTAAACAAATCAATAGTTTCAGGGTAATAAGCTTCTTACCAATATTAGGAAAACTTCTGGAATCAGTTATAAAAAGGTGCCTAACTTCTTTTCTTTCAAGATATAAGCATTATTCCAGATTTTCAATTTGGATTCCAGGTCAGTCATTCCACAGCACACCAACTATCAAGATTAACAGAATTTATAGTAATCGGTTTTGAAATGAAAAAGCCCACATTTGTCACATTTTTTGATTTTCAACAAGCATTTGACAAGTAATGGCATCATGGTCTCTTATACAAACTTAAGTTAGTAGATACCCCAAAATATCTTTATGATATTCTACATTCCTTTCTCAATAAACAAACATTCCCCGTTAGAATAAACAACTCAATCTCAACCATCAGACCTTTCAGTGCCGGGACTCCACAAGGATTAGTTCTATCCCCCATCCTCTTCAACTTTGATCTTCACGATATCATACAACTGTCCAAAAGTATAACATATATTAACACAAAAATATAACAATAATCAGAAATACGCTTCAAACTCATCTCAACGAACTAGAGAAGTATTTTAACAAATGGATGATCAACCTAAATATTCAAAAATGTATTGCCAAAATTTTTATCCTCAGACGACCAATATACCTACCGGAACTGTTTCTAAATGGTAACAGACTTCAGTGGAATCCATCTAATAAGGCAATAAAATACCTCAGTGTTTATCTGAATCGTCGCCTTACTTAGGAATCACCTCTTTAATATTAAACTTACACAGACCTATGCAAGGTTGGCATTATTGTTACTTCTTTGCATTTGATTTTTATATATACTTCTTTTACAATTACAATTATTTCAAAATTATTAGAAATCTCATCTGTTTTGGGTGTCTCTTGCACAAGACTATACCTTTCCTTCTACTATTGTTAAATAATCCATGTAAGGCTTACCAGACCAATTTGGAAATAAAAAAAAAAAAAAAAAAAAGGTTAATCATTATGTTTGAATAAAGTGATTTTAACACTTTTATTCAGCAAAAAGGCGTTTGCTAACATGAAAAACTTGCATGTTTTTCATGAATGGTCATTTATTTTAATAGCATGGTTAGTTAGGTCTTTCATATTTTCAATTGATTCCAGTGTTATCTATATTTTATCATAAATCTGTGGCACTTGTGAATAGTCGGTTAATAGCATTTGTGAATTTTGTGCATTTGGACTTAGTTATGAAGTTATGTAGAGATGAAGACTAATTAGAGACAATGTAGAAAAATAGATTATCAGAACTTAAATGGAGAATATTTTTTTTACATTGACATTCTAGTGGGCAACCCCTAAAACATGTTTTATGCTATTCTTTCTTTAGCTGACAGGCTCCAGAGAGCCTTAAATTTATTTTTTTTAAATTTTGAATATATTTTTTGTTTTATTTTATGTTTATAACTAATTATCACTAAAAACGTTTAGTATTAATGTTAAAACTATTGATAGCAGAAAAAATTTTATTTGGCTGTAGATGTTTGAATTTTTTTTGTTGCAATATGTTGAAACCAAATTTAGGCAAGTATAGAAGGCTCCCTCAGTAATATATATCTGTGCAATAGAGTCAGTTTTGGATGTGTTCCAACAAAACTCATCTATTTTTTTTGATAATTCATTAATAAAATGATGTTAAGTTTTTAGTTTTCACAGTCTTTATAAATATTAAATGTTTAATTTTTTATGTTCATTGTATTTATTTTTGTACATATAATAAGATGGATACATAAAATAATGTTTATTTGTTTTATTCATGATATCTGATTAACTTGTTTTTTGTTTTGATTCTCCTTTATATATTAATTTAAGTTCAATAAAAAAATTAATTTTCTAGTTTGTTATAACTTTAAAAATATTTTTTTAGGTCCACAAAAAGAAGAGGTTACTCTAGATCAGAATCAATATGATATTTTAGAATTTGACCCTAGCAAACCTCTCACAGGGATTTTAGATGTTGACCAGTTCAAGAAAAATGACTTTAAGCCATCATTGTTACAAGTAGAATTAAATACTGTTATCAATGAAAATGGAATAGCGGGGCATGCCGTCCTAACTGCTACTACTTTAGATAATCAAAAATTAAAAACTAGCAGCAATATAAAACCACCTATAATTTCTTTACAACCTACCAGTTATAGTAGCGATTCTTCTAAAAAACCACCTACAATACTTTCAGGACCAACCAGTCCTAGTAGTGATTCTTCTAAAACAACATCATATCTGGATAAGATTTCTGAACCATTGCATCTAGAAAAAACTAATTCAGTTAAAAATGTAGAAAGTACACCAAATGAAAAAACAAATGTAGTTTCTGCTAAAGAAGAAGAGGGTGCTGTTAAGCCTACAGCTTTGAAACGTGATAAATTTAAACAGTCTGTGAGTATCTGAAATACATGAATTTAAAAGTAAAGCAGTTTCTTTAATGTTTCTTTGTGAAGTTAACCTTTATTCATTGTAAGTATTTACAAAAGATGAATTTATGAAATTAATACATAGAAATGGAAAGTCTTTCAAGTTTTCATTTATGTTATTCTTCATGTTAGCTTGTTCCATTAAAAAATATGTATACATTTGTAGAGAGAAATCTTTTTCAAACATGAATAATTTATGAATTCGTAAGCACAGTGTGATTAATTGAGTAATTTAATACTGTAAATACATAATATTACATATAATATAAAATGCAATTATGAACTCTAGTAGAAGTATCTTATTTTTGTGGACATCTCTTTAGAAATTCATCAAATTGAATTTAATCTAAAATATGATTTAGAGTTTATTTTGAAATTATAAGAGAAATTTATCTTTTGTTTTTTTTATTTTCAGTAACCTATCTTAATCTTCTACCTTCTTCTTTTCTTTCTGGAAGATATTATTTTGGGAAAATAGAATATTTTTATCCTTTGTCCTCTTCATTTTGTCATTGACATGTTAAACTATGTCAAATAAATTTTCAAGTCAATGTATAGATTAAATATTATTATTAAGGATCAATGTTTTTTGTTTAGAGATTAGAGGTTAATAAAACCATCTCTGATATATTGTTTGTTTGTTGGAAACATAACTAATGTACTCCATCAAGAAGAGGAAGGATGGGTTATCTTACTTGTTATGGATCTATTCTAGCCTGTGTGAAATAATCTGTTTAGATAATCTATATCAATATAATCTATATTTATTCTGTATATCTGCCATATTAGCTGTCTTGGATATCTAAGGCCAGGTCCACACCTACGCGAACATTGTTCACGAACAAAATTTGAAGAAACAAATGCTCTTAACAATTGTTCATAGAAATGTTTGCGAACATGCTATTTCTAAACCAAGCGAGCAAAGTTTAGTAACAATCATGTGTAGCAGTGAGGAATATCTCATTTCGTGCAGTGCTCTGGCGACAATCACAAATTTGGAAGCGGCTTCAGCAAGAAGAGAAAGAAGATGGTGGTTCAAAACTGTCAGCAACATCTGCAGTGTTCATTTGCACAACTTCTTAAGGAGAACTGGAGAATCCCAGGAAATTTACTATGCACCAGGAACTTTTGATAGTTATGTAAAATAAATACCAAGTTGAATATATTAAATTTTACCTTGCAGTGTCCTCCAATGATGGCTTAAGTAAAACTGAGGGGTTGGAGTTGGAAAGGAGTGGTGGGGTCGGCTACGAACATTTCTTTATTTTGAAGTTTACCACCTCCATTTTAAAGAGGGATCATAATAAAGAAATAGTATTAACAATGAACCCCAAGGAAGAAGTTCAGTTACTAACAAGACCTTTGAAGTATTTATTGTAAGATAAAGGTATCTCCTATTTGTTAAATAAAAAAAAAACAATGTGAAATATACTTGCAACGTATTGAAAGAAAAGAAGCTACATGAGCAATGATGATTGCTTCTAAATTGTTCTGATGAAAGTTTGTCTTATGTAAGAATATTAATCTCATTAAACAACAATTGAGATGGAGTCACATATGTTTTAGAAAGGTTTTCCATTGATTTGAAGTTGAATTAAAGGTTTTGGAATTAATACTTATTTTGAAATATATTTAGTTAAACTTGAAAATTTTAAAACGATCACCTGAATCATGTCATAAATTATTTCTTGGAAATGTATCATAAGATGTATAATTTTTTAAAGCAAAATAAAGTATGTCAATATCCATTAGTAAATCTTTTATTTTACAAAGTATATTTCGAGCTAAATTAGTTATTAAAAGCTCTATTCTGATGGTTTTCATTAATGATATTATCTTTTGCTGATTTTATTTATGAACAATATTTAAATTGAATGGAATATAAAGGTATGAATAATGAATTCATTAAAACTGTTATAGTTAAGGCAATATTATATAATTGATTTTATTTATGGATAAAAAATAAAAATAAATGCATTGTATAATCCGTGTTTTTCTCTTTGTATAACTCTAAATTAATTATATCTTACAATCTTATATTAAAATTGTAGTTAAGCGGAACTGCCAGGGAGAGAAAGGTACCAGCCTCTCGCCTCGGAAGACTTATTTCCTTTGGAGGTCTTGCAGCTGGACTTGGTATAGGTACAGCTGCTGAGAGTGCCAGGCGAACATTAGGTTTAGGGAGTTCTAGTTCCAGTCTCTTCATGACTCCAGCTAATGCAGAGAGAATTGTCAGTACATTATGCAAAGTCAGAGGTTAGTCATTGGCAGATCATGGTGCATAAATTAGTAACTTTTATTTTTCTTAGTTAATAGTGATTTATCAAATCAGAATTCTATTTATAATATCACTTACGTACAGTAAATTTAAGTTACAATCAATATTTTTGGTTATTGCATTTAACTCTTGATTCTTATATATGGGATCACACCTTGGCTGTAGTAATTTTTTCTCACTTAATCAGATTATCCTCAGACATACCCATCCTTTGTTAAATGGGTATTTGATTTGTATTGGGTGTGGAGCAGGGAGGGAGGGGAGAGTTGAAAGGTAGATACCATCTTTAATAACCATTAGTGTCATGAACCAGTGATCCACAATCATGTACTGGTTAAATGTTTATATGAATAAATCTATATTAGTATGGCAACATCTGATATGTTAGTCTTACCTAATTTTTCAAGGCAGTAATTCTGAAGTTTAAATGATCCCATTTACTTGAGTAAATTTAATAAAGAACATTATAAACTAACTTCTTTATTATTGTAATACTATATCCAAATTTGAATTAGTTAGAAAATGAAATATACTGGTATATCATTACAAATGGTTTTTCCACTTAGAGTTCTTATGAGTATATTGAGCCCCTTGGCAGCTTAAATGAATTATTGGTAGCTTTCTTTGCACTGTCTACTTTAGAGTGATAGGATCAATTAAAGTGTCTGTGTCCAGAAATAAGAATTTTTTAATTGATTTTTAAATTATTATTTTGTTCTGAACATTGGTCAGTAAAGCCCCCATTTATATCAATCAATGATTTTCATCCCTGAACATGTTGGAGTATGTAATAATTTGTCACTTCTGTAGTTAGAGCTTTAATAATTAAAAAAAAAATAACTTGAGGCTGTTCCCTCCAAACTTCTACATTTTACATTAAACGAATCTTGTCATTTTAACTACAATACTTTGTATAATGAGGTTGTAAGTTGAAAGTAGAAAACGTATCAGATGTTTTAAAACATTTTAACACTTGCGGCTGGTGCTATATCAAGGTTCTGCCATATTAAAGAAAAAAAACCCATACAGTTCTAGAAATATATTAACCTTGGTCAACTTGAAATACTGGTATTAAATGAAATACCAAGCAGAAAATCACATTTTATTTTTATAAATATATTACATATTTCAGACTTATCAACTTTAGTCATTCCTCTAAAAAGTAGAAATGGTAAGGTCAGATTATTTATTTTTTAATCGTACATATTTCTCTTTGTATAAAAGTTTAGAAAATATGGTATAAAAATAAATTTTCTATTAACTGGCTACTTTAATTAGTATAAAATAAAGGATTTATCTAAAACCGTTTTCCAGTTTTTAATTATATTTATTATTTTTTATCAGGAGCTGCTTTAAAGATTGGTCAAATATTGAGTATTCAAGACAACAATGTAATAGACCCTGTACTGCAGAAAGCTTTTGAAAGAGTTCGCCAAGCAGCAGATTTCATGCCCCAGTCTCAAGTCGAAGTATTTATCTTTCTTACTTATTTGATTTTTTTCTGAATTTTATGTTCAACATAATTATAAGATAACAAACCTATTAATTACTAACTATATGAAGAGCATGCTGAAATCAGAGCTGGGACCTGATTGGAGGTCGAAATTTTCTGAATTTGATATGTCACCATTTGCCGCAGCATCAATCGGACAAGTACATATGGGGAGGTTACTGGATGGTATGAATTATTTTCTGGAATGATATTAAATATTTTGTTTTTGATAATTGTATTTATAATATTAATTGTTAAGCTATTTTATAGGTAGTTACGTTGCCGTCAAAATACAATATCCAGGAGTAGCTGAGGGAATTGATTCTGATATTGAAAACCTTGTTGGTGTCATGAACCTCTGGAATATATTTCCTGAAGGTATTATTTACATTCATTTTATTTAGCTATAAATATTGATGTATTGATTACTTATGTTTAATTGAACGTTAAGTTAAATATAGTAAGTTATTAATTTTGTAGTAAAATGAAGGCTAAAGTTTCACAAATCGCTTATTTGTAAATTTGTTTGTTTGTTTATTTCGTTTAACGTCACTTTATGCTGCTATGGCTAATCGGACGATGCTACGATGGGAGTCCTAAATTTTGCCTATCCATTTATATTTAGGATAGGGATCTTTAACGAGTACCTGACATCGCACAGGCTCGGGACCCCCATTTTACGTCCCTTCTGAAGGACGGCATAGCTAAGGATTTTTTACTCCCTTTAAAAAATCCTAAGGTCATCTGCTGGGCTGCGAACCCGCGATCTTGGGTTTAGTAGGTTGCTATGCTAACCACTACACCACAGGTGACCCCATTTGTAAATTTAATTTACATGTAAATTTATGTCATAAATTTCTAAGACATAAATTACTTTTTCTTGTTATCTTCAGCAGCCAGATACTAATTTATGAACTAGGATTTCCCTACTGAGTTCATCATGATGCTTGTGGCACAGGAAAACTTTTTTTTTGAAAAAATAATGAAATTAAATAATTAATATAGACATTAAAAGAACATTTAATAACTAAATGTTGTGCCCAAGAATTTAAGTTTAGGTTTGAAGTACATGAATCTTCACTGGAGGATGGTGATTTATGGGTTGAAATCAGGGATAATATAAGATAGATGAGTAATTCCTGCTAGAGGAAAACAATCTAATTAAAACAACCCTTAATTTGATGAAGAATATCTAAATGTGCACAAAAGAAGGAGTACTTCTAAGTTTTGTTGCTTTAAATAAAAACATTGATAATGTGAAATTTGTAAACGTTTTGAACCCATGACAAGTTAAAATGGGAATAAAAAAATCTTGGCTAAACTGATACTTATAATGAATGGATTTAAGTGCCACTTTGATAATATTTAGATTGTGAAAAATAATGATTAATCCTCATCATCCATGTACCAGGTTGCTAAAATGCTCATATAAGAATCCATTGCAATTACTATTGTAACATTAAAATCATATATTATATCAATATATTCATATTAAATGCTTACAATGCAGCTGGAATTGGCTGTTATTTAGAATCTCTAAGGTTCTGTAATAAGCTTTAATGATTTTTTCCCTTTACTTTTCAGGCTTTTCTATTAAAAATTGGTTCCTTAAAAATGTAATTATATTATGGTTATGACATCAGTTCGTTTTGATTTTAGGTTTATTTCTTGATAAGATGGTAGAGGTTGCTAAGAAAGAATTGGCTTGGGAAGTCGACTATATAAGAGAAGCTGAATGTACTAGAAAGTTCCGGGAGCTTGTGAAACCTTATCCCAACTACTACGTCCCTAAGGTTATAGGTAAAAAGATTTATTGAAATAATAAACAAGTGTAAATAATTTTTTTCAATTACCAAACACTTACTTAAGACACAAATTGTATCATTATAAAATGTTCCATAAAAATACAAATTTTGTGCTAAAGTGTGTTTTTTAATTTTAATCTAATTATGTAGTACTGTTTTAATTTCAAAAGGAAGATTATAATATTTCTAAGGATCATTGTTGGATATTCAGTTTTTTACATTTGACTGCTACATCTTGTAGCACATTAATCTTTCTGCTCATCGTCATTTTTTTTAAAATGTTGATATTCATTCATTGCTCTGTAAACAAAACTGACCAGCTTCAAAACCAGCCTCTTTTACTTGTCTGCCTCCTTTTCTCATATGTTTAATCTTCTGTACACATTGACATAGCCCAAATATAAGGAATTTATCCTTGGGTTCCCATGTACATCTGGCTCTTATTTTAATGTGATCTGCGGATCATAGAATTTTGACCAGTTTGTTATACAGGATTCCATCTACCTGGATTCCTTATCGCCTTTTCTTCTGTGAGCTGGAGGAAAAAGCAAGATGGGCCTTGTGTCAAATCCCTATGAGGAATCAAATTCACTTTTATTTGCCACTTTGGACCTTCTTTTAATCGTTTTTACTATTTGGATGGGCTTCTTGAATATTTTTATCTCTTAAAGTGCTTTTGAATTTACAACAGTCTAAAATTTCTTAAGCTTCTTTAAAATCTTAATAGGGGTGATGGTAGTCCATTTACTTATACACGCCAATATTGATTACCCAACTCATATGGAACCAGACCACCATTGATGGTCGGAAAATTTTGCAATACCAAAAATAAATAAATAATAAAAAAATTAAAATTATTTTTAGACGTTGTGCTATGGTTGTTATACCAATAATTCCTCAGTTCTTTAGCCAGTTTCATTTCTAGTATTTCTTGATCAGCTGTAAAATAGTACTGGTTAAGCTTGGTAAGGTTTAACGATCTTTCATCCTGATTTGATCATTATATGACTTGTATTCTGGTTTGAGGTATGGGAATGCTCAAGTAGTGGCCAGTGTCTTGTATGCTTCCCTCAAATGACTTTAGCCTTGTGCGAGGAACTTATTTGGAAGTGGTCACTATAGTTGGTTACTTTTCTGTCTGGTGTTCTCCTTGTCTCCTTGTATACCCTTCTTGGGAAAAAGCATACATAGCCCAGTCAATGAAAGCAAGAAATTAGCCTTTGTTGCAACTAATTAGGGGAAAGCTGAATTTTTGCAGGATGTTAGTACATAAAGTATACACTAAAAAAACACAAAGTCCCGACCCCCACCCCTCTTGCTTTCCCCCCCCCCCTCCAGCAACATTACAAGTACAGAACTCTGGTTATATGCCGACAGCTCAAAACCTAGTTATACTATCGGAGTGTTCTTTTTTTTTATTTTACTCCTAATAATATTATTAGTTTCGACGTAATACTTAATCATATACAGAAAACTGCCACTACAAAAAACAAAAAGTTTTAGCTTAGTTTTAGAGAAAATCGCAAAAAAAGAAACAAAACAAGTTTTCCTTTTTATACTTATTTATTTACATTTATAATAATGTTATGTTCTTTTTAATGTAAATATTGCTCAAAATGTTGTCCTCTTGCACCAATGCAAGCATTACATCTAACACTCACTTGATAAATTGCAGCTAAACATTGTTCTGATGATATTTGGTGCACTGCATCTATGATTTGGTCTCTTAATTGTTCTCTTGAGTTGATTGACACCGAATAAACTTTCTGCTTCAAGGTTCCCCATACGAAGAAATCTATGGGTGTCATATCAGTTGATCTGGGTGGCCAAGGTACTACTCCTCCACATCCAATCCATCGTTGTGGATAATTTATATCCAGCCAAGCTGGGCATCCATCGAGTTGGAACCACATTTCAAACCGCTGCTGTAAGGGAAGGTCATCTAAATAGAAAAGTCGTTCTCCAAAAAATGTGTAAATGTGATACCATTCAATCTTTCAGGTAAAAAATATGGTTCCACCAGTAATCTGTTCCAAATTTCAAGCCAAACGTTAATAGCAAATTCATGCTGAAACCTATTCTCTCTAATACCTCTGGGATTTTCAAGAGCCCATACATGATAATTTCTTTGATTAACAATTCCTCCTCTTGTAAAGGTAGCTTCATCGGTCCATATAATTTCTAATGGAAATAAATTATCATCGCAAATTTTGTCAAGAAACCAGTTACTAAAATTCAATCTCTTGACATAATCTTGAGGTAATATATTCTGAACTTTTTGAAGATTGAATGGGTAGCGATTATCACCTTTCAAAATTCGCCATATTGCTTGATTGATAATGCAGCAGATGCTCTTCGGATGCTAATATCAGGATTGTTATTGAAGTGGCGTTGGACACAATTTCTTCTTCGATAATCTGCTCTTATTGCTGCCTGGAATTGGTCGCCTTCATTAGGTATTAGGAATGACCCAGTCTCTCGTAGTCTATTAAAAGTTAACGAAAAGACTCGTCAATTAGGCACTCTTCTATTTGGAAATCGGCGCGCATACTCCCGCACCGCTTCTGAAGCATTACCGTTACAGAAACCATATACAAAAATCATATCAGCATATTCAACATTAGAATATGTATGCGGCATTGTGGCTGATGCTATTCACACAAAAATATCTGAGTAACTGACTGAAGACTGATTTAGGAATTATAATCCTAGAAGGAAGCCAAAATGTAAACAAATAAAAGAATGTAAAGGATAACATTAAGTGTTTACATATCTCACTGCCTAGCCTGACGAACTTTGAAAGGTGATAATCACTACCTGTAACATTTTTGTTTTGTTTCTTTTTTTTGCGCTTTTCTCTAAAACTAAGCAAAAACTCTAAAGGACTGTTTGTCTTAGTTTTTCAGTCCCCCTTAAGTCCCTGAAGTTTTGCCATTTAAAATCGGGACACCCTGTATAGTACAAAATTTAGCATCGAAGATTCAACTCCAAAAATCAAAAGATCTGACTGCTGGATATTGTTCACCACCCTTAGCTGTACGTGTGATAAAAAGTCTTCCTCAAAATATCTTCAGGTTTAGGGGAGAGAGGGGGTGAAAGTCATATGTTGCTGGCTGTCTGATGTCGGAGCTCGGAAAACGTTACTTTTAGCACATATATACATAAAAAAGCAAAGCAAATTTGCAAAAAATGTCATTTTATTCCTCTCTTTCCCATATTATAATTTTAGAGCTATGGAAGATGGAAAAATAGAAGATTTTTTACTTGAGGTAAGTCGCAGTTTTCCGGAATAACACGTTTGTCGGTACTCATTTGGCTATAATTCCGAAACTATTTGTCTGACTCAAATTTCTCTTTTTTCAAATGTAAGCTGGTTACATTTACATTACATTTACTCTAATAACTCAAGTATTAAATCTTGATCTAGTCCCGTAAAACACCCACGGCAGAATGTTGAGAAACCCGTACTGTTGTGAAAAACTCTTATTTTTCGGCACATTTATTACAATAACTCCAGTATTACGGCGAAACTAATAGACTAAGAGCCCGTGAACCCCAGACCTTCGTTATTTTATAAAAGATGAAAATTTGTCAGTGCATGCTCCCAATAGAGGTAAGAACGATGGGCCATGAATGAAGTTCGGGTTATCGTGGCCTTGGCAGGTAAACGGTGCTAAAGGTGTGTAAAATACCAGTCTCTACTATCGTCAATGTCAAAGCGTGATTTTTTGATATTTCCTTCAGAAATGTACTTACGTTACAGTATAAAAGCTGATTTATATACATATATATATATATATATATATATATATATATATATATACTATATCCCATCGTGTTTAACCTCCTTCAGCCAGACACTTACCATCGTGGCAACCCCTTGCCAGACACCCTTAATGCTCATTTATTTGTAATTATACTTACGTTATAGTATAAAAGCTGATCTTTATATATATTACTCGGGCAATGATTAGATGATGTTTCCTCATCAGTCAGACACTTACCATCATGGCAACCCCTTCCAGACACATACCATCGTGGCAACCCCTTGCCAGACACCCTTAATGCTCATTTATTTGTAATTGTACTTACGTTATAGTATAAAAGCTGATCTTTATGTATATTACTTAGGTAATAATTAGATGATGTTTCCTCATCAGCCAGACCGTTCTGACAGTTCAAACACCTTGCCAGACAAGCATGTAGGGTAGCTGTAGTAGCGAGCGCTAGGCAAGATACATATGGCTGGGTGGGAGTGAGATAGTGAGTGATGTCTGTCGCGATCCTTCACCACGCTCTTATGGGTGTCTGGCAAGGGGTTGCCACGATGGTATGTGTCTGGCAGGGGGTTGCCACGATGGTGTCTGGCAAGGGGTTGCCACGATGGGAAGTGTCTGGCTGATGAGTAAACATCATCTAATCATTGCCCGAGTAATATATATAAAGATCAGCTTTTATACTATATCGTAAGTACAATTACAAATAAATGAGCATTAAGGGTGTCTGGCAAGAGGTTGGCACGATGGTAAGTGTCTAGCAAGGGGTTGCCATGATGGGATGTGTCTGGCTGATGAGCAAACATCATCTAATCATTGCCCGAGTAATATATATAAAAATCAGCTTTTATACTATAACGTAAGTACAATTACAAATAAATGAGCATTGAGGGTGTCTGGCAAAGGGTTGCCACGATGGTAAGTGTCTGGCAAGGGGTTGCCACGATGGTAAGTGTCTGGCAAGGGGTTGCCACGATGGTAAATGTCTGGCTGATGAGTAAACGTCATCTAAGCATTGCCCGAGTAATATATATAAAAATCAGCTTTTATACTGTAACGTAAGTACATTTCTGAAGGAAATATCAAAAAATCACGCTTTGACATTGACGATAGTAGACTGGTATTTTACACACCTTTAGCACCGTTTACCTGCCAAGACCACGATAACCCGAACTTCATTCATGGCCCATCGTTTGTACCTCTATTGGGAGCATGCACTGACAAATTTTCATCTTTTATAAAATAACGAAGGTCTGGGGTTCACGGGCTCTCGCTCTATAAGCTATCTACATAAAAAGTGTATATAACATAATTTGTTTGTAATATTATTAGGAGTAAAATGAAAAAAAGATCACTCCGATAGCATAAATGGATTTCGAGCTGTCGGCATATAACCAGAGTTCTGTACTTGTTATGTTGCTGAAGGGGTGGGGGGGAAAGCAAGAGGGGTGGGGGTCGGGACATTGTGTTTTTTAGTGTATACTTTATGTACTAACACCCTGAAAAAATTCAGCTTTCCCCAAATTAGTTGCGACACGAAACCTTTATTGACTGGGCTAACATCCAACCTAGTTAGGAGGCTAAGCCTCTTCCTATAAATACCATTTTGAACTTTAAGTGGGTTTATAATGTGTATTACTTCATTTCATGTAGTATCAAACAACCAGCAGATTTCCTTCTTAGCTGTTAAGTATGTTTGCCATTTGTCATGTCGTATAAGGATTTATCAGTGTAGTTTTTGCGACAAGGGATCTCGACAGAAGTGGATGGTCAACTCCAGCTCTCCCTTTTTATTTTATTTTGTTATATGGAATTCCTTTATGAAGTTTCTTTGTTTTATTGGTTTCTAAACTTCCTGTAGTTTAGAAACCTGTATTTCATATTAATATTTCTAAGTGCACTGCTTATTTTGTCATCTAATATGGGCAATCATCTTCAGCGAGTCTTCTGTAAGTAAAATTTCTATTAATACAACTTTTTAATATTAGTTTGGGGGGGAGGACAACTACTTATATCAAGCTTTCTAATTATTTTTACTGTCCTCTCTTTCTAGTATACCTGAAATATAAAAAAGAAGTATGTTTTGTATTGCACATAGACTTGCTATAATATCAATACAATATGACCATTAAAATTTATCCCAAAATTATAATTTTTCAGATGAGCTATGTACTGCTCGTATCCTGACTTCAGAACTGATTGATGGTATTCCTGTGGATAAATGTGAAGATTTAGACGATGGAACTAAGACAACTATTTGTCGATTTGTTATGCAACTTTGTCTTAGAGAGTTGTTTGATTGGCGTTATATGCAGACTGACCCCAATTGGTCGAACTTCTTTTACAATGTTGATTCTAAGAAAGTAAGTTATTGTTTTATAGATAATTTGGGACCTATATAGGCTTGCCGAAATATAATTTTACATTTTGAAAAGAATAAACATATATGATATACCATGAAATCTTTTAGTTGATTCTTCTTGATTTTGGAGCGACTAGATCATACGATAAAGCATTTATGGATAAATATATTGAAATTGTTAAGGCAGGTGCTGATAATGATAGGAAAAGAGTGCTGGACTTATCCAGAGAAATGGGTTTTCTTACCGGTTATGAATCCAAGGTATGAACAATTTATTATAATTCTGATTATTATTGCATAATTGTTAGGGCACCGTAAGGGTAACAGTAATTGCATCCTTGAGCAGCTTTTTTCCCTGGCGTACCAACTCTGGAATGCTGGCTTTAAACTTAACTTACCAATAATTAGTCAATATAATAAATACTGAATGCCTTTTTAAAAACATTTATTAATAAACATTTGTAATCAAATTAATTTAATTTCTTCCACATGTGCTTCTCAATTTCATTTACAATTTATGTTGATTATATATTTTAAAAAAAATATATATATCTGTAGTAATGTTCAAAGAGAAAGAAAAAAACAATAAAACAAAAGAACTCTGATTTTAACAAAAACATAACACTAAAAAATCAGCTGTTACTGGATTATATATTAACATATTCAAACACAATCTTTATCTTTACAAAAAAAAAAAATTACAAAATATAAACATATCTAAACCAATAGTTATCTTTACAATGAAGCGAACATGATAAAAAAAATATATATATGTATACATAAGTCATTGCACAATTACATTATAAATACCCTGTGTAAAAATGTGGTACAATTCACGATTTTGCGTATCATCCCTTCCTCTTCATCCTTTGTCATCCGATAACCGAAAGTTTGGTATATCTTTTGGAATTTAATCGCAATAATTACGATTAATGATTAAAAAAAAAAAAAAATATGAGAAATGTTCGGGCATGAGACATAACTACGAACTCACAATTCACTAGAAAAACATCGTGTGTTTACCTTGACGCTAAGTGGCCAACAACAACCAGCCAACTGACTCTTAATACTACTTCTAATACATGATTATATCATATGAAAACAAACAGCTGTTATAAACTTTTTAATATTTAGTTATTAACCTTTTAAATCAATTATTTTTCCAAGTATGAAATTGAGAAATATAAGTTTTTAAATAATTAAATCTAAACAAATTATCATGCATAAATTTACGAATTATTTTTAATCAAAAAATGAACGGCTGAAACATACCACCCACCAAATTTTAAGTAATAAAATTTCAAATAGGTCATACCTCTGAAGGAGGTAACAAAGGTACTAGCTGAGCAACTGGACGCACGTATTCTCCTGTTGGGGTTTTTAATTTTACTATCCTTACAACATCATCTTTACCAGGATAAGTTTCAATAATTCTTGCTGCTGGCCAACAACGAGGAGGTATTAATACGGGTTCTCTGATTAATACCAAAGTTCCTACAGTGACATTTTTAGTGTGTGATCTCCATTTGCTACGCTGCTGTAAACTGTTTAAGTACTCTAATTGCCATCTCTGCCATATGTCCTGAATTGACCTTTTCACTAACTGCCAACGAGTTAATCCGTTTACCGGAACGTCGATGAGATCCAATTCATGTATGACAACCAGTAGACCACCAATCAGGAAATGACCAGGTGTTAGAGCATCGATGTCATGAAAGTGGGCACAATGGCCGAGGGTTTAAGATGCCCTCTATGTTGGCAATAATGGTATATAACTCCTCAAACGTAAGGCAGCGCTCACATAATACTCTTACTAAATGTGCTTTCATTGACTTGACTCCTGCTTCCCACAGACCTCCAAAGTGAGGGGAGGCTGGAGGGATAAAGCTCCATTCTATCTGTTTCATGTTGCACTGTTCAGTTATACGCTCTTGAGTTGCAGGGTTTCAGAAATGATTCCAAACCTCTTTTAATCTTCTATCAGCACACATGAAATTTGCTGCGTTATCTGAGAAAATTCGAGTATGTACTCCTCTTTGGGCCACAAACCTCTCCAGGCAGGCTATGAAAGCATCAGTGGTTAGTTGTGATACTAATTCAAGGACAGCTTTAGTGCTCATGCAAACGTACGAGCATACATAGGCCTTGGTTATAGGTGCCTTTTTTCTGGAAGATTCCTTAATAAGAAAAGGTCCGCCGAAGTCAATTCCTACATTGAGGAACACCCAACTTTGCTCAAAACGAGAAGCTGGTAATGTGCTCATAAATTGAGTAAAGTTAGTTACATGTGATCAATGGCATGTGACACATTGATGTATCCTGGACCGTATAACTTTTCTTACCGTGGATATCCAGTACTGTCTTCTAATTAGTGAATGAAGTGATTGAGGTCCAGCATGTAAATAACATTTGTGAAAATGATCCACCAGCCTGGTTGTAAGATGAGATTTAGGATGTAAAAGAATTGGATGTTTAGCCTCGTAAGTCAAGGGACTATTATGTGAACGCCTGCCCACCCTCAGAACACTAAGGGAATCCAAGAAGGGTGCGACGGATGATAATTGCGTTTTTTCGCCTTCTCTGTTAGTGATCAGAAAAAGCTCCTTATGGTAGAAGTCATCTTGAGCTAATTGTATACAGACCTCTGTTACTTTGTGGATCTCCTTTAAGCTCAAGATCCCTGTCTTTCGTACAGAATTCTTAAATGATTGTGGTTGTAGGTAGATTGTTGTGGCATATCCCAGATCTGATGAGTCCGCAAACCCCATAATAAAGGGTTGGTGTATCTGCAGTCAGTGCAATTAGAAATTTTCGAAAGTTAAAAATAACATTTTGAATGTCCACCTTTAATTTTGGACCTGTTATCTGTTTGTCATTGATTGAGCCTTTGGAAGTTGGCATTGAAGCATCAAACACTATGCGTAGTTTTGTGAAATTCTCCAGTAAGATCTTTAATTCTACCAATTGCGGTGCCCATTAGTACCATTGGATCTCCTTTCGATATGCCCGGAAGGATTGCACCATGGGACTTTTCCTTCAACGGTTGGACCATAGTTTCCGTTACAGGTACATACTCTATAGGAGAGTCTTTTCCATCTGGGTTTGTTGCTGTTTGATGAGGTATTGGACTTGGAGGGGTCTCCTTGTTTTGTTTAAAATGAAGCAAACTATGATGTTTGTGATTACAATATCTACATGTATTTGTTGACCTACATGTCCGGGTAGTATGATTGGAAATTAAACAGTTTACGCATAATCGATTATTTTTGATTTCTTTAAATCATTGCTGGGGAGTCATTATTAGAAATTTACTACACTTATACAAGCTATGTGGGCTTTTACATAGTGGACATGAATTAATATCTTCAGAGGTAGTACACAGTATATTGTCTTTAATTCTGTAAAGACAAGTTCTTTTCCTCCTATTTCCGACTCAAATTTTTCCCTAGTTTTGGGGTCCAATAACCTTAAAGCATATGATATAAGAATAAAGTCTGCTGGATCTTCTAAGCCTAGATTTTTAAATGCCAAGGAACTTTCCAATACAATGTTGGAAAATTGCTCATGGGCAGAAAGTGTAATCTTTGACATCGGTTTGTAATAAAAAATATTATTAAGATAATAAGCAGCCTGTACATTGTCATGTAAGAAGTATTTCTTGCATAAAACGTCCCATGCTTCTTGATAGGATTCTGCTGTAATTGGTATTGCTGCTAATGACTGAAGAGCTAAGCCTTACAGAGAGCCTTTTAAGTAATGAAATTTTTGAATCGGTGATAAGTTATTATTACCATGAATTAATAACATAAAAATGTCTTTATAAGATACCCAATGGGAAATGTCACTGTTAAAGGTTGGTAGCAAGATTGGTGGCGATTTAAAAACAGCATTGTCAGGTGCCTGGGCTACGGAATTATCAACTATAGATGAGTTTGATCCTTCTTTAAAAGGAATTTCGGAGGCTAGTGCCTCATAAAATGCATCCCGTGTTTTAGAAATCAGGTCTGCAATATGTTTTGCTTCTTTCGTTTTCTCCAACTGAGCTGCTGCGCGTTTTGCTTTCATGACAATAGATAGAAATTTATCCCATGTTGTATCAATTCGAGATAATTTAGCTATAAACAAATTTATTTTAGTGGGGTTTGAGACAAGTGATTGGCCTATGGATTGGGTAGCCAGGATGTCTGAAGATAAGTCTTTGATTTCTTCAATTTGTTCTTCGAGCACCTCCGCTTTGCTATCTACCTTGGGGGCCATAGTAATGATAATTAAAATAACAATTTACGAAATAGAAACCACTAAGGATATATAACAACTAGTAATTATTTCAGGAGAATTCGTGTCCGATTAACAAAAAAAAAATGTAAGTGAATATTAAAATATTTAATGCTGAAAGAAATTTATGTTAGATAATTTGATAAATTTTATAAAAGTTTCAAAAAAAGGCATCCGGCCCGGAGGACCAAATTTGTTAAGGCACCATAAGAGTAACAGTAATTGCACCCTTGAGCAGCTTTTTTCCCTGGCTTACCAACTCTGGAATGCTGTCTTCAAACTTAACTTGACCAATAATTAGTCAATATAATAAATACTGAATGCCTTTTTAAAACTTATTTATTAATAAACATTTGAAATCAAATTAATTTAATTTTTTCCACACGTGCTTTTCAATTTCATTTACAATTTATGTTGATTATATATTTTTAAAAAATATATATCTGTAGTAATGTTCAAAGAATAAGAAAAAAACAATAAAACAAAAAGACTCTGATTTTAACAAAAACATAAAATTAAAAAATCAGCTGTTACTGGATTATATATAAACATATTCAAACACAGTCTTTATCTTTACAAAAAAAAATTACAAAATATAGACATATCAAACCAATAGTTATCTTTACAATGAATCGAACATGATAAAAAAAAAAAAAAAAAAAAAAAAAAAAAAATAAAAATATAAATATATATATATATATAATATATATATATATATATATATATATATATATATATATATGTACATACATAAGTCATTGCACAATTAAATTATTATTATTATATAATTAAATTATACCCTGTGTAAAAATGTGGAACGCTTCACGATTTTGCATGTCATCCTTTCGGTTCTGCTAGTTAATAAAGTTGCTCTTTTCGTCTTGGCCAGTCGCATACGATCTGCTTGACGATTTGACGGTGGTCGTGGTCCAGGAGTCCCAGACAATAAAATAGTAGTCCAAAGTTGATGTAAAAATAAAACAAAATAGGAGCAATACGGCCTCCCAATTGCCGATAACTGAAAGTTTGGTATATCTTTTGGAATTTAATCGCAATAATTTCGATTAATGATAAAAAAAAAATATGAGAAATGTTCGGGCATGAGACATAACAACGAACTCACAATTCACAAGAAAAACATTGTGCGTTTACCTTGATGCTAAGTGGCCAACAACAACCAGCCAACTGACTCTTAATACTACTTCTTATACATGATTATATCATATGAAAACAAACAGCTGTTATAAACTTTTTAATATTTTGTTATTAACCTTTCAAATCAATTATTTTTCCAAATATGAAATTGAGAAATAAAAGTTTTTAAATATTAAATAATTAAATCTAAACTAATTATAATGCATAAATTTAGGAATTATTTTTAAATCAAAAAATGAACGGCTGAAACAATAATTATTTATCATAATTAGGAAATCTTTCTTTTATTTGTTGTAATGTTTATCTATAATTGATATCATTTAACACATGTTAAAGATTTCTAAAAAAAATAATGGGTTTGAAAAAAAACACTTTTAAACATGTAATGATGAAGACTTTTTGAAATTTAAAAGTAGTGTATAAGCATATATTTTTCTATTAAGTTTTATCAAAGTGGGCCAATTCTGATTTACTCTTAAGAGATCTGATTAAACCTAGAGTTGTTCAATTCATTTTGGTGAATTTATTTAGCGATTATCTTAACCATATTTTCTCTATTAATGTCATCTTACAAAATAATGATTAATTACAATTCACAATGATTAATATGATAATGATGATTAAATCACAGCCATTAAATACCTCATCAATAATTAGTTACAATCTGGAGATGGAAATTGATTAGAACCTGACTAATCTGTTTTCTTGGTAATCCAATCTTCCCAGGGAACAATATTTTCGTGGACTCCTTAGATTCAACAACTGATATCTCTGTAATTAGTGAATTGCTGACATATGGTGATGAAAATGGCCACACTTGTGAGGAGTTAACTGAAGAAGAAATTATATCTGATGTTTCAGAATCACCGAGGGAAGAAATGAGGTGGAATTTTAAGACCGTCCGAAAATAATCCTCTGCAAAAGAAGCTTATGAGATTGCATTGTGTTATGTTGAAAGTTTGTTGAATTGTTGAAAAGCATTGAAAATGTTGAAAGTTGAAGTAGATAATTATAAATCTGTTGATATTTTGATGCTCAAGAGATTTTGAGGTACAGCTGCTAGAGTACAGAAATCAGGACTATGGATACATAGGAACAAAAAAAAAACTTTTTTTAATAAAAAATCTTAATCTTTTGTCTATTTTTCATATTCCTTGTTAAGAATTACGCTGTATTTATGCCCATATTATAGTCACATATATTAAAATGTATGTACATTATTTTTCATCATAAAGGATACTATTTTGAGATCTAACAGGTAAAAACGATTTTGAAGATAACCGTAGGATATAATAAATCTTTCAGAACCGTAATGAAGTGTATATTGAATCTGAACTTTCCTTGATAATGATATATAGATTTATTAGTAACTTAAGACATTTTAAATTAATATTTGAGTAATATTTCCATAAATTAGGCAGAAAAGAGTGACAGCAATATGGAGCTCAAAGTTAACAATCTCAGCCATTAAAGCCTCAATCTAAAAGAATTGTTGAACCTTGTTTATTTTTTAATATATTTATTATTAATATATGTTTAAGCTAAAACAAAAAATAAAGAATTTTTACCGTACTGTATACAAAATAAATAAAAAAAAAATAAATAAAAAGAAACTTACAGAAAAGGAAAATAACAAGATCCCAAACAAACTCACACAGGCCATAAATATTGTGGCATAAATATTCTATTAAAATACAATGTATTGGCAACAACTTAAAATCAAGAATTTATCTTTTATGAAATGAACCTTTAGGATATTCTGTTCAATCCAGTTTATTTATAATTAAATTTTAATTTACTGTTGGCACAGATTAACTAAAAAACTCCATTGTTATCAGTTTGATAGGATCCAAAGATTAGTTTATAGGACTTATATCCTTGTAGGCTTGCCTAAAATATTTGTTTTGGCAGTTTTATGTTAAATATAAATTAATATTTTTATAATCTATTGTTTACAGGCTATGGAAAATGCTCATGTTGATACAGTAATGATACTGTCTGAACAATTTAGGAAGGATATTAAAGAATTTGATTTCGGAAGGCAAGATGCTACCAAAAGAGTTACTCAATTGGTTCCAACAATACTAACTCACAGACTTTGTCCTCCTCCTGAGGAGATATATTCTCTTCACAGGTTTGTCGCTGTTTTCAGTGTAATATGCTTTCCACATCTTTGGGCTGTATTTTAACATACTAGAAGAGACATTTTGTTTTTATTTTTCATTTTATCATAAAATATACAAAAAGAATTTTTTAATTTTAAAGAACAAAATACAAAAAGTATTTTATATTTCCAAGAACAAAATACTAAAAGTATTTTGTATTTTGATGAAATAGCAAACAAAAGTTGAATTTAGATTAAGAGCTTATAATAGTTCCAAATTAAAAATTATTATACCTTGAGCGCTGGCTGATGGCGCTTAGCTGGTGAGAGGAGAGGAAGAAACGTTGCCAAAGCTCGTTAACTCTCACAAGGCTCCACTCTTTGCGCCTTTGCTGAGATCTTTCTCTTAATTATTTTATGTTTGTTTGGTTTTACTTTTTTTAAATATGTTTTTATAATTTTAACTACAGCTTAGCCATTTTAAGGATCATAGTTAGAATTATTTTATCTTTTGTTCGTTCATCTAATAAATTTTAAATATTTTTGTCCTATCTCAAACCAATACTTTTTTTCTTATTTTTTAATTTGTTTATTAGCAATATACTATGTTTACAAAAGGTATTGTTACGGGCCACTGGGGGTATGACTAATCAAACTATAATTAAATACAAAATATTAATTTATTTACATCTTAATAAATACAAATAGGTCCTTAAGCTACTTAATCTAGTAACAATTATACTTAGGTCTAACTTATATCTAATTACACTAATATATATATTATACAATATTTATCTTCAATATCTTAACTGGAATTCCTCCAGTCGGTGCAGCAGCAAGGGGTGCGAGACGCAATCGAAGGCTTGAGTGCAATCCAGCGAGATGAGCGCCGTGGCCTTGTTCCGATGCATCTGCTCGATGGTGTGAGCCTGGAGTTTGGCCAGATGATGTTCACACGCGACACCTCGCTGGAAGCCTGTTTGCTCTGGTGGAATAACATCTTCACGGCAGCAGTGGTCAAGAATGTGGTAGTGGATCAGCCGCTCGAACACCTTGCTGATGTTGTCGATGGAGAGATTGGCCAAGGATGTCCTTCAGGCCTCAAAAAAACGTCAGATCCTGGCAGATCTGTAAAACTAGGTGTCACAATTATACCTAGGAATCTATCACTCTGACACACAGTGACTGTTACTACTTTCACTGACACTGATAATCACTGACACTAACTCACTGACTGCATTGTCACTTACACTTGACAGACTGATCGTTACTTGATCACTGACACATGGATACTGACTCACTAGGCTAGGGGCTGGCCTATTTAAACCTATGTCGAACCTTCCAGACGGTTCTGGCCAGGTAAAAGTATAGGCCCTTCAAGACCACCTGCCGGCCTTTTCGGCTACCTGCCGCCCAGGCCCTCCACAGCACTGCCAACCTCCCCTGACCATAACGGTACCATAGCCAGAGATGATTACAAAAAAAACGATAAGACTTTTGAAACAACCTGGTATATACTCAAGATATTTTAAGGTTTTCATTGATTCATAGGGCTCAACAAACAATAGGCTTGACAACCGTTGCTGTCATCATAAATAATTACTTTTTTTGAGATTCAGTCAATTAAATATATTAAGTCTGACTTTAGTTATCTGTTTTTACTTCAAGAAATTCCTAAACTATATTTACCGTATTAATTCCTCATTACTCAGCATTGTGTAGCTTCCTAAGTTCACCAGCAAACTCATCATTTTTAGAGCCTAATATTCTACATTTTTTAAAAAAATTTTAATGAATTTAAGGTATTCTTCATCCCTTAGCAGAAAAAAAAAAACCATGTTTTATGTCCATATGGAACTATAAAACTAGTAAAAAATTATAGTACCATTTCTTAAATGGACAATTATCATAAAAAGTGAGTAAACAAATCTCATTTAAAAAAACAAATCTCATGGCATTTTCCAAGAATAGAAGTTTTGTGTCCTTGCCTTCACAAAGAGCCTTTTTAATGCTGCTCTACCATTACCCTTTAATCAGAGATGATGAGATGTTTGAATTCTTATACCACTCCACCTTCTTACTGTAATTTGAGCTTCCTCCTCTAATATGCTCTCGTGATCCTGACTAGATGTTAGAATATATTTATGTAAGAATGATATCAACTATTCAAACTGAAGAAATTTAAGATAGCAGCAATTTCAGCCATTGGTATGAAAAAATAATATAAATATGAAGGAATATAAGGCTAATAAAAGGATGTTGATGAGGCAGATGACAGGCCCTTATGTATTTTTTTTAATGTATTTTTTATTTTTAAAATAATTTATATTGACTAAATAGGAACTGATTAGATCTGTTCATAGCAGTGGTGGGTATCATTGTTGTTTATGAAGAATTTTATTTTATTTTTTTTTTCCAGGAAACTTTCTGGTGTCTATCTCCTTTGTGCTAAATTGAAGGTTAAAATGAATTGTCGAGATATGTTTATGGATGTTTACAATAACTATGTTCCGGGGTAAGAAAGAAGCGAAGTTGTTTGCATTGAAACATCAGAAAAAGTGCGCTAGCAGTTTTAAAAATGGAAGTCTTTGTGAATCAGTACAGTTTAGGCCAATATGTAATTTTCCAATAGTCATGACTTAAACTGAAATAATAATCCGTGCACCAATGATTCAAACAAAAAAAGTATGGCTTTTGCATTTAATGTTATGTCTTGCTAGTACAATAGCTTTTAATTATTCTATAGAACAATTTTAATTCAGTTTTCTTGTCCTATGTAAAATAGCAAATATTTTTTGCGAATGATTGGCCAACAATAGCGGATCACATGCTGATTTAATTCAACAGATCATAAAAGTTTCAGAATGATTGGATTTCCAATGAAATCTAGTCAGAGTATTGAAATATGATTAACAATTATTTCCGTAGCATTGTGTGTCCACTTGCTCAAATTCATCACATTTTTGAAGCCACCTTTATTCATCCTTAATTCCCGACTCTTATTACTGATCTCATGTCAAGTTGGAGTGTTTCTGTTTTTCTTTGTTGGTTTTTTTAAATTATGAAATGAAGAATGAGATTGTTGCTTTATCAGTGACTGACCAACTAGGAAGGGAAATCCGATTAAACTTCTCTAAGTAGTATTGCTATGAATTATATATTTAATTTTGTATAGTTTATATAGTTATATTTAATTTGTTGTCCTTGCAAATATATATTAATATTTTTTACTATGTTTTGTGTTTTACTTTACCCTCTGCTGTTTATTGTTTTAAACCATATTATTTCTCATAATTCACCAATTTTGTTTATGCTTTTTGAATCATAGAATAAAAAAACAAACAAAAAAAAATAACACATTTATTCACTAGATACATTTATTTATAATAGATTTAGAAATGCCTAATTATTTTATTTTGAAGTGCTCATGGAAAAAAGAAAAAAAAAAAAAAAAAAAAAAAAGTGCATGTCACAGAAATGTGAACTCAACAACAGAAAGCAGCTATAAAACTCTTTGCCAGGAGAAACTAAAAGAAATAAGTAATTTGTTAGGAAAACAAAATGAACAGAAATTTTAACTTGATAATCATATAGGAATCTTGCCCTTTGCACTCTTTTTATATTTCACCCTCTCTTTCTTGTAAACTATACAAAAAATTAAAATCAAGTCAAATTAGATTATCAAATTTTCATCATTTGTTAAAAAACAGTAGGTTTCTCAACTAATATGTTCACTGGGATTGTTTCTACTAAAAATCTTTGAGCTCGTTCTGTAGCAATTTTTATACTGTATTATGGCACTGCTTTTCTATGCAACATGGTTTCTTCATCATTTTTATTTTTGTGCCTTTGAAGCATAATAATTGAAACTTTATGGATTGTCTGTATAAATAATCAATATACCAGTGACTTACCTTGTATTTGGAACAATGAATCCTGTGGTGTATCGAAGTGATCAATAGTGGCTTAGTTTTGCATAGGAGATTTGGGCCATAGCTCTCTCTTTTTTTTTATGATTAAATTATATTGCAATTACAGAATGTAATGAATGAGTGTATAGTTTATATGCATATAAATTTGATTTATAATTGGAAGGTTTAGTGTATGAAGGGGTTATGTAACAAAACACAAGTTTGAGTAATTTATGTTTTAAGTTTTTTTAATAACATTTTCCTTTAGTAGGGAAGTGCTACATAACTCTTCATCTTCTTCATATCTCTGTGTTTAGTTGTTTTGATTATACTATGTAACACTTATAAATTTTTTCTTGATGAATTATAGAGTATGTTTTAATAGCATTGTAAACTGATTTCAAAAATCAGAAGTTTGTTGATGATAGCTGCCAGTCTCTAATTTTAGACATCAAAGCTCACATTCCTATGTATGGAGTTAAACACTATAGCGCAGTTTATTTATAAATGGAAGTTCGCAAAAACGCATGTATCTACTATTTTTTGATATGTTGTTATGACCCATAAGAGTAGTTGATATTCAAGTTGTAACTCAAAACCTGTGCAGTACTCGAAATCGCCAATCAGATGCGGAGATACATCTCTCCAAAAAATGGTGATCTCTTCAAAAATTTACCTAAGTTCAAGGGCACAAACTGACGAAAGTAATGGTTTCCCAAAAATATTTTCAGAGAAGGATTTAAAGGAAATTTAATAAGTTTTTATTTCAGATCGAAACGGTACCTGTAGGTCAAATGGTTTTCTCAGAAATGGGAAAAATTGGAAAATGTGATTAGAAGGAAAAGTGATTTAACGTAACACGTCAACATTTTACGTAATAAATGTGTATGGTCCAAAAATAATCTGAAACACATAAGATTTCATAGAACGAAAAAAGTAATTTTTATGATAATAATAATAATAAAATAATGAAAGAAATATAGAAGAATATGAAGGAAATTTAATTAACTTTTAATTGAGACCTCATCAGTGACTAAAAGGCCAAACAGTTTTCTCAGAAATTAGAAAATCGAATTTGGAAAGAAAATCGTATGGCTGGTTACAAAAGTGGCTATTACTTGCGAGAGGTGGCTTGCGTCTTTTAACAGTTACTTTTTGGTAACCAGTTCCTGTTTTATCGCGCTAGTAAGTTAGGAAGACTTTTGGAATCAAAATTGATGCATTATTTGTCACTTCTATTGGATTTTATTTTATTCGATGGCTAGTTTCGAATGTTAAATCTTCATCACCAGTTCTAAAAGTAAACGAAAAAGTTCAAAACATCCCCACTTTGAAACTAATACATCAAGTAAGAAAAAATCTGAAATTGATTATTTACGAATCATTAGAAATAATTAAATCCTTCAAAATCAATCCATTTTTTTTTTTAATGACGAGATAGATATTTCCTATTGTCTCCTCTTAAATTTGTTTCCAGTAGGGACAGAAAAGCCGATACACAACGGAAACTTAAAGAACTGCCGATGGGCAGTAGATGTACTTGAGCAATAAATATTGTGTAACGTCTCTTCACGCCGCACAGTGGGACGAAACTATGTTTTTTCTTGACATCGCATTTTGAGCCTCTAAAAATTATTGCATCGACTTGAAATTTCATATGGGTATGTTTTCAAAGGTGTAGAATTCGAATCTAAAGTCAGTTTCTCCCCATCATTCTAGGACTTTGCGCTGTTAAGTGTGTCTAAAAAAATCTAATTTTCGATTTTTCGTGTTTTGATTGAAGGGATATTATTTTCTATGATTTTTGATGTGCTCTATCGAATTTGAAAATCTGCAAATCAATCAGTTTACCGTTATGTGAGTTATACGTGTTTTATGCATTTTTCGTCGATCGGATTTTCTAAAAAATTAAGCAATTTGCGGTTTGTCAGAAACCTGATAGGTAATAATTATTTAAAATATTGTCCACAACCGAAAACGGAACTATTTAGTTATTTAATAGAAGTAATCAATTATAGCTCACAGGCTCCCACACTGTGGTTATCGAAATTTTATCGTTGGATCCTTTCGTTCAAATTCGTTGTGTCAGTTTCAGCATTCAGACCTATTCCGATATCAATTTTAAGCATTTTTATTGGTGAATACCTGTGGATAACATTTGTGAAGTCCATTTGTTGTAGCAATTTGGACCACTTTTTTGTACAAGTTGAATTATCAAACTAAATCCAAAATTCTCCAAGGTCGCAAGTTGAGTTACTTTTTATAATCGATATTTTAAATTAAAATAGGTTTCGGCTTAAACAAGTATTTACATTTTTCAAAAATCTATTTTTTGTTGAAATTTTCAAATTTAAATACATTTATTTTTTGTAATTATTATTTTTTACAGTTAAACATTTTATTGCCAATTGTTTTATCATGCTAAAAACTATCAACAACAAAAAATTTACATCGGATGTGTAAACAATATCTAATGCAATTCAACAAAACGGGAAATTTGCGAGAACCTTTCACACAAACATAGCATATCAATGTTGATGTCCTGTTTGTACGTAATAAAATTATGTTTAACGTACTGTTCTTTATCGACAATGACTATAGCAAACATTTTATAAGTGATTCAAGCCACAAATATAAATTTTTGTTTTCAACCAATGTTCAACAAATTACATAGGCTCGTCCCACTGTGCGACCTGGGGGGTTGAGAACGGAGGCCCTAAAAGTTCTGCATAAAGGCGCAATTTTGCCTATTATTACTTAAGGCAGGGAAATATAGCATCCAGGAATTCAGATTAAGTAAAACAAGGCAAAGCTGGAAAGGGTTCAAAGACTAATGGCACTCAAAATTATCAAAAGTTTTCGGACACTTTCTGACGAAGCCGCTTTTTTTTTTGGCCAAAATGATCGCCATTAATATACTAGCTGACAAATATGTAGGTAAAATAACTCAATAGGGTTACTGCTGAAATGAAAACACTAAAAAAATATAAACAGACTAAACAAAGGGGTAAAACAAGGATTATAATGTGAGGGGAAGGAGTTCTGCAAATCCTATAAATACGTAAAAAAAAATCTTAAATTCCAAATATTCTCCAAGGTCGCAAGTGGTCGCAGACCATTTCGATCTTTATTTACTTTTCAGTATTGATATTTTGAATTAAAATGGGTTTCGACTTAAACAAGTTTAAACATTTTTCGAAAATCAATTTTTTTGTTGAAATTTAAAAATTTAAATACATTTATTATTTATATTTTTTGTAATTATTATTTTCACAGAAAAATGTTTTATTGCCAATTGTGATATCATGCTTAAAGCTGTGAACAGCAAAAAATTTACATCGGACGTGTACACAATTTCTAATACAATTTAATAAAACAGGATATTTGCGAGAACCTTTCAAACAAACCTAGTTTATCGGTCTTTTATACTGTTAGTGCGTGATAAAATTATGTTTAACGTACTGTTGTTTATCGACAATGACCATAGTAAACATTTTATAAATGATTCAAGCCATAAATATAAATTTTTGTTTTCAACCGATGTCCAACAAATTAGAGTTAGCTCGTCCCACTGTGCGCCGTCTGCTGTAGGACCCTATATTATATTAAAGCCCTTGCGTTTTATCTCCTTAGAACGCAATGAAATAATGAAAGATGTAATTCACAAAATCCCTTCATAAAATGTCGTCTATATGCACATTTATGATCACTATAGAAATGATGAAAGAGAGGGAAACTCAGAGAGTGTGAGGGAAATAGACGACACTCACAATTCAATTTGTAAAACATTTATTGTACAAAAAAATTGTTAATGAGTGTGAAATCAACTACTCAATTAGAAGATATCAGTTAACACTGAATAAACATTTTAACATAAAACTAGAAAGAAAAAAATTTAAAATGGTAAGATCTTATAATATACATTTAAACTTTGAAATAGAACATTACATTAATAAAATCAATATTATATTAGATTAATATAAATAGTGGAAATATATATCACTTTTGGTCTGAGGGAAATATGATTTTGCATTTAATTTAAAGATTTACAATACCCATGCATTTAAAAAAAACAAGTCATATCGGTATAAGAGGTAATGATATGGCTGATAAAGCAGCAAAAGAAGCTCTAGCCCTCCCAGGACCAGGCAAAACCTTTCTAACGGCACCAGAACTTGAACGCCCACTCAGATAGAAGATATCCCAAGAGTGGCAAGCATTGTGGCACACCCCACCGATAAATCAAGGCTATTAAGAAGTAAATTCAAGGCTAATAAGAAGGACATAAAACCATGGAGCAGTTCCTACCGCAATAATCGCAGAGAAGAAGTGATCCTAACGCGATTAAGTATTGGCCACTCCAGAACAACACATCTTCACCTTATAACCAAAGAGGCTCCTCTCAATTGTGAAATGTGTGGCAATGTTTTATCAATAAACCGTATGTTTACTGAATGCCCATATTACACCAAAAAGCTAACCGAATCTGGAATACCTCAAAACATCTCAAAGGCGCTGGGCAACGACGAAAAAATAATTGAAAAAGTGATAGCTCTAGGCCTATAGGCTCTATAGCCTCCTTTATAGAGAAAAGCTATATTACAAAATATAGATAAATTTCTATCAAGAACAGTCGAGCGTTGATGACCTGTAAGTTTTACGCTCACAAAACTCTCAAATAAATTTAAAAAAATAACAAAAAAAAAAAAACAAAACAAATGGAGCTCTGAACTACATGGGAAACATATACTTCAATGCAAGGAAAACAAGAATCAAACTCACCTTCTTTGAAAAATCACCATGTGAGGGAAATAGAATGAAAAATGACGCGATTCGAATATTTGAACTCACACAAACTTGGGAAAACTAACAAAGGAAGTGTGTTGTTTGTTAGGTTGCCCTCAGTTTGGTGGGAAGCTTCTGTAGTGTTGCCAGCCGGAAATATAATGCAATGAATCTTGGTTATGCTTTAGTAGGCTTTTTTAAAAAATAGTGAGGTAAATAGATTCAGCCTCTAGGACGCATGCATTAGAAGTCATTCTTATTACTGTAAGCGATTAGTTTCAGTTTAAATTTAATATATTTTAAACTTACCAGAGGAACTAGGCAAAAAAAAGTAACTTAATAATTGCAGAATTGGAGAACTTATTCGCCTTCAACGTTATCAGCTCATGTTATGGGACACATGAGGGAAATAGATTTTGAATTTTTGAATTTAAATTTAACCAAATCAATGACCATGGGAAAACTACTTTATTTAAGATGTAAGTACTTTGCACCTACTTGTTACAGTTAGGTTACAAGAAATTCCATGTAGAAACCATAATCGCTTGGGAACCGAAATTCGTATGTAACGGGAGAATGACCCATATAACAAAACATACTCTCCAATAAATATCTGATCAGGAAGCTGTCGTCAGAATTGCCATCCGAGCTACACCAACGGAGTTGGAGTGTGTCAAAATGTTACATTTTTGAGTGTGATGAAAACGTTACACAAGAAAACTATTGATCCCAGCCACGTCAAAATATTGTTGAGTCTCGGATTTACAGGGAACTAGAACTACCGAGACTATACTGTTTAACGTTTCTGAGGGTTACACAATTATATAATCGACATTAAACTTTTTTCAAAAGCCGAGGTGGCTGTGCTGGTTAAGGAAGCGCCTCAGCCTTCTCGAATCAGACGCAATCTCTCAAACAACAACGAACCGTCAGCTTAAGAGAAAAGCCTAAAAAATATAATTAAAGTAAATAATCCCTATATTTTATTTGGTGAAGTACATGAGTTGGTATCTATAAAGATTTTTAATTTGAATATAAAATATTCTTCCAACAAAGAGGTTGCTTATTGATTAGTAGCGTCAGGTGGGGTCCAGATATCACTGATAAATCCTTATCTGTCCACTGATAGTAGTAACGTTTGCACAACCAGTTTTTTTTTTTTCTTTTCTGGTTCATTTTTTTTCCCTAAAGCGGAAAAATGCCTATAAAAACAAGAATCTTTACATTGTATCAATCACGACTAAGCCTCCAGAAGTGACAGGTTGCAGTCGCTAATGAGGGATCAATCGCTGCACATGCATTTCATTCTTCATAACGCACCAGGCATCCGCCTTATCTAGAACAAGCTTGCCACTTGACTAACCGTAAGCTAATACGTTTTTATAGGATAGATATATGACATACCTGTCACTATCCAGCATGTTTTTGAATATTTTTTCTTGGTCTGTGAATAACTTTCACTAAAGGGTTGTCATGTGTACTGAAAATAACATTATTTAAATATAGTAAAAATCCAGAAAAGCTGTTAATTTGGCAAAGAACAACCAAACAATGGGAGTAACAATCACTTTAGAAGATTGGATTTATTGATTTAAAGTGCTATTCTGGACGGGTTCGAAAGATACCTACCTATACCAACTATCGAAATGTTTTCAAACCTTCAAGTTTCATGAAAAAGCTTTATTTTGAATAAACCATTTACGTCGTTTATGATAAGTCCTTCCTTGTAATGTGTCGAATTTCTTCTCTCATCTATTAATATCTGGTAAAAATACCCCCCAAGCGGTTTGAATGATAACTGTCTGATTACACAGGCCAACGATGAAAAAACTTTTTTACTTAAAACACCTTATTATTCTGTTTTTTAGGGTGCTAAATCCAAATATGACACTTATTAAGCCGTATCGTCTACCATTTTTTTCACATTTGCACATCAATATATTAAATTTTTTGATTTATTACAGAATTTAACAGCTTTTATATACTACAAATAAAATTGTAAAATAATTTGTGCTGGATGTAGAAGAGTTGGCAGCAATGCTGAAACAGATATAGATATAGATGAGCAAGATGATGAAAAGTTCCAAAGTGCTACAGCAAATATAGAGCCTAAACAGTTTACTCAGATTGAGCTTAACGACTTAGTTAGGGATCTTGGGTTAACAAAAAAAAAAGCTAAAAAACTTGTTGGCAGTTGGAACTAGCATATATGTGTATAGGAAGAGAGAGCAGCAGTTTTCGAATTTTTTTGAACAAGAAGGTGATTTAGTGTATTTCTCAGTCATTCCAGGTCTGATCAAAGAGTTTGGTGTTTAATACAAAAATGAAGACTGGGGGTTGTTTATTGATTCTTCCAAAACTAGTTTAAAAGCTGTTTTATTACACAATAGTAACACTTATGCATCTATACCTGTTGGCCATTCTGTACATAAGAAAGGGAGCTACGACAAATCTAGAAATAGTGTTGAATAAAATTGGCTATTCGGCTCATGGTTGAATGATAAGTGGTGACTTGAAAGTAACATGCATGCTTCTTGGTCAGCAAGGCGGTTTTACCAAATTTTCATGTTTTTTGTGTGAATGGGACAGTAGAGCAAGGGATCAACATTGGTGCAGAAAGAACTGGCCTGTGAGGGAGTCTTTAAAACCCGGCGAGAAGAACATTATCGCAAAAACCTTGTAGATCCTAGAAACATTCACTTACCACCTCTCCATATAAAGTTAGGCCTCATGAAACAGTTATATAATGCTTTATATTTATATGAAACAGTTATATATGCTTTTTTAAATTATATAAAAAATAACTATAAATTTCTCAAAAACTATGGGTGATACAAAAAAACTAAGACCAGATTTGGATTCAGCACACAAAAAAATCTATAAAAATCAGCTATTAAAGTAAAAAAAAAGTTTTCAAAAACATTTTCTTTGTTGGCCTGTATTATTCGTTAACAGTATAATATTGGTATGACATGATCCCTCTGGCATATTTACAAATGTTTGTGTGAGGCCTCCACGCAATTCCATTTCTTCCACTTATTACAGATAAAGTCGTAGAGAAATGATAGACGTTCCGCAGCTCCTCTCAAAGAGAAGCGACGGAATTCATTCTTTCAAAATAATAGTCTTGGATTGAATCTTCTTTCAATATTAAAATAAATGGTTGCAAGAAGTCATCTCTTACAATTTCTTCCCTGAAATCTGAACGAGAAGAACTATGTAAACAACTTTCATTTCGCTTCGTCTTATTGTCCAAGGATGAACCGAATAACCGAAATTTCGCCGCTTTTGAAGTTATTAAAGAAAAAAACGAAGCGGTTGATAACGGTAAGTAGCCGATGCCGGTTGGCAAATAGTAAGCAACCCACTCCCAATAGGTTCTACGTTTCCACTCCTAGCGGTAGGTTGCTTGCTGCTTGGATGCGTGCCATCAATTACTGATTGACAAATGAGCGATTTCAAGAGTTATCCCGAACTTGCACATATAAGCTACAGTGAATCTATTTCAGCTTTCATATAACAAATTTTAAACTGCGCTAAAGCTGAATAATCTTCATGAGGATCACTTTACGGGTAATTTTACCCGTTATTAGGGTCAGTTCCTTTAAATTCTTCTTATTAATTAAAGTAACCAATTTTGATTTGGTAGTCTATTTAACCATCTAGGTTCTAGAAAATCTTGAATGACTTTATTCTTGTTTGTAATGCTCGTATTAGTCGTTTGAAACTTAAATATAGTGCAAATCTTACATCATCATCCTACGGTTCATCAATTCGTCCCTGAGTCATAACTTCCTGTATCAACTTTTAACAACTATCCCTGTCTCTTCTCCAACCAAGCACTCTAAGAAGCCCAGAGTCACACCTTACACTATCTTCCCATCGTGGCTCAAGCCTTCCTTTTCACTTTTCGAGTGGATCTGCTCTTCAAGGATCATCTTCTGGACAGCGTCTTACTTCCTCGCCCGGTATACAGTCCTCCTAAATCTTCCACATTTAACCAGATTTACAACATCTGATTCCCAAAACAGAGTGTACAACTCTTAGTACGTCGTCTTGAGGCACCATTTGGTACCGCTCATGGTTCCTCCCAAAATACTCAGTCTCACTTGTACTATGATTGTAAGTTTATCTGCTCAGAACAAAACCCACATTTCCGAGCCTTATATTAGGCATGGTCGAATCAGGATTTTATATTGTCTGAGTTTCGTAGTTTTCACTAAGCCATTTATTATTATTATTTCATTTTAACTGAAGCCTAGAATTCCAAGTCCAGTCAAGAGAATTTTTGAAAAATTTTCTCAGCTGGTTGATAAAGGTTGTTTATTGGTTTTATCAAAGAACAACCTTATTTTTGTATGACTGTTTTCGATTTGATTCAACTTAAAGATAATATTGATTCCCGCCTAAAGATAATATAGCAGAGAAACTATTTTTTTTTTTAAAAATCTGGAAATTGGAATTGGCTTGTTTTGGAATTCTACGCCTCTATTATAAATCTTATTATCCTACATGTTGCTGAATGGATCTACAGTCCTTTTTTTTCTTTATAAACTCATTAAAGTAACCATTTATTTTTCCCTCGAGAAGTATGAGAAAATTTATTTTTCCGGAACATCGAGAAGAGTAGGTTGATGAAAATAAAAAACAACTATATATTTTTCTTATCGGATATAGGAAAATATATATATATATATATATGTATATATATGTTTAGTAGGTTCTTGAGGTTCAGTCAAAAAATAAAAACAACTATTTGGCGACGTTTTGAGACTCTATTGTTCTCATAGTCAGGCCTTCCATTGAAAAAAAAGGTTACAATAAAATTATATAAGTTATAAAAAAGTTATTTAAAAACATAAAGTTAGCTACAATATAAGTATATAACAATATGTGTTAGAATAATAGAAATATATATAATTACAGAATATAGAGGATTATGAAACTGCTCACAAAGTTACTGGTGGATATGGTATCGACTAACTAAATTCTAACAATTCTAGTACACAACTGACCTGGGGAATCTCTGAAAAAACAGTTAAAAGGTTTGGGGGGGATTTCCCAACTGGTGGTATTCCCAAATATATATATATATATATATATATATATATATATATATATTAGTAAGGTTCTTGATTCATATATATATATATATATAATAGTACAGTCAAGAAATTTATATATATATATACATAATTAATTCATCCACTTATTTAGACCATCAAATGACAACCATTGGATAATTGAATCATTTAATAAAAAAAAGATATACAAAATGGGAAAAAACGGGTATGGGTACATTACCTAAATAATCTCTTGCGGCTTTGACCTACTTCAATAGATTACAATAATAGATCCCTCATCCTAGTCCTCACTCATTTAAAGTCAGTAGATGCTTCCGACAATCATTATATCTCAATCACATAATCGATTTTTTGTCCTTGTAGAAAAATAATACTCTTATACCAAAATTTGATATGCATAAATATCGAAGACGAATCTGATTTATACGATAGAGATAATTCTTCGAACAACTATTACATATTACGATCCTTTGAGGATATAAAGTAATCAGTGTATACTTGAGCTGTATCAGCACTATATCTGTGTGTGGTGCTGCGATCTGGCGGAGACTAGGTTTCCGACTCTTCCGCTCCTGTAAAGGATTTTATAATTGATGATAATATCTAATAGGATGTTATTCTAATAATAAGAATTTTATATCTACTGAGACCGTTGGCGCTTATTTAATTGCCTAACACTGATCACGAACCCTTTTCTGCTAAAAATATTTTGAGAAATTTATTTATAACTGAATAAAAATCAAATGCATAATAAATAATTAAAATTTTCTACTTCGTCCAATCATCAATAATGTATTCGTATAATATATAGGTTTAGAATGGATCATTTTATAATAAACTGATTAAAATAGTCATACTGTTTTTATTGATGAAGTATTTGTTGATTCAAGGCAAAAGAGTGGTTCCTGTTTGATGAAAATCATGAGCTATACCTCTGGATGACATTTTAATGAGTGGGAGAGCTGGATCTTTTCAGTAGATATTTAACCCAATTTTCGTTGAGCCTTCAGGTCAGAGATTTTTTTATTGTACAATGAATCGTGAAAAAGATTAAAAAAATAGAAACCTTAAAAAAAAACCAACTACAACCCATGATGCTTCTTGGGTTCAGTATTAATAACGTTCAAAAACGCCAGGTTTTCCCCCAAATTAAGGAGACTTTATTTGGCTTTGTATTGGAGGGTCTCCCGAATCAAGTCTCTGCCTTCAGAAGACTCGAACTTTAGCTTGGCAGCCCAAGTGTCTTGAATTATCTTATCTTATTATAGATAATTTTTTTAAAACTAAAGGAGCGGTTCACTCATCTCTAGTAATGATTCTAGGTATATTTTATTTAGCTCATGTGCCGCTACTTTTCAGAAAGGTTCGCATAAGGACTACCTAATAGTATTTCCTTGAAATTCAGTCAAGAAGAATTCACAAGCTTTGGACTATAGTTACAGATTTGGTTATTGTATATATATTTTTAAATTAAGAGTGCTATTACCTTCCTTTTTTTTTTTTCTTTTTTTTCAACTTTCATTGAGTAAGTATAACAATCTGCCCCATTTGAGAGCAATAAGTTATAAAGAAGGCTTTATGAACCCATTTACAAAATATGTACAATAACAACTAAATGAAAATATTTAAAAAAAAGAAGACAAAAAATCTCTTACTATACAGCATATAAAGTGAAATAAATAAATTAAAATAACAAAAACAGTAGTTATTTTTTTAAAATTTATATATTTTACTTAAATGTAGATTGCATATTTTATATTATTTATTCATAGCATAGTTCTTTTTATCTTGTTTTTTTTTTCCTTCTTTTTAATTTAATAATTACTCAAAAAAATTTTTATTTAAAAAATAAAACAAACAATAACGACAGTAAACATAAAAATAAAATTTAATTAAAATGAAATATTTTCACTCAGATTTACATTTGCTCACAGTAAATGAACAATGCATAACGTTTATAGACGTTTCATGATAGAATCCAAGTACATAACAACATACTCATTAATGACATGGCCACGGCTGACAAAGCGGAAATAGGTTTTATTTTTATTTTTAACAGATCCGCTACCTAGGACTCCACTGGGACAAACGTCTAACTTAGAATCCACATACAAGACTAAAACGACAAGAAACTACTACTCGTCGTTACAGACTACTTCAACATTTACCAGACAACATTACTAAAAATGTTTAGACCGATTTGGACGTACGGAATTGGGCTTTGGGGCTCCACTAAGCCATCCAATTTATCTAGTATCCAGTCCTTACAATCCAAAATCCTTTGAAATATCCTAAATGCTCCTTACTTTATCACCAATAAGCTTATCCATAAAAAGATATTAATGTTCCATTTGTTGCTGAGTTAACCCTATCCATAGACCTATCTTTTCATAATAAGCTCCATAACCACTCAAATCCACTAGTTTGTCAAATTATTTCTTACTCCATTCCCGAAAATCCTCTGAGGCGTCTGAAAAGAAGATGGCCTAGAGATCTTCTAGTGTAGAATGTTTATTGAAGTGCTACTGATGAGTAGTTCTTCACAAGTTATTTACATGCCATTGTATTCACTATCAACACATTTACTTAATGTAAAGTTTTTGTACAGTTGTAAATATCAATAAATGAGAAAAAAAAAAGTTAATGCTTGGAGGAGGTACTGCCGAGTGCTACTCTTCCTCATGTCTGTAAGGCTTTATTATAAAAATAAAGCGAAAAAAATAAACTAAAAATACATTCATAATCCTTGTACAAAATATGCACACAGCATAGGGTTCCCCAAACTAAAACTGGGCAAGCCAGGTCCAAAGAGTACCCAGCGATGCTCTCTCAGCTGCGTCACTGGTCTCAAAAGCCGGTTGCTTTTTATTTTATTTTTAATTGACAGAAAGTTATTGAGGAAAAACTGCAATGAATTGGTTAATCGAATATTTTGGAAATGAGCTTTTATGAGTTGAGGTCTTTTATGATTCAGTAATCTTAAAAGGACCTTTCTACTGTTGGCTTGCCTACATATACAATCCTAACACTGATTCACCTCTGATCGTGAAAGGTTTAAGGTATTTGGCGGCAAATATTGAACCTGGTGAAGATAGGCAGGTGTGGCGGGGGTAGGGAGATAAGGGGCACTTTATCAAGAGCGGTTGATAACCGATATGAGTAGTCCCCAGTGATCACCATGTACTCAGCCTACGAGAGCACCGACCAGCACTACCCGGAGCAGCACTGGCAGTTCCTCCCGCCCGAGTACCATGAGGAGCACTATGGGTGAGTCTGAGTCTGCCTACCCTAAGTATATAGCTCTTCTGAATAGCAAGGGCATGGGGATCTGCTACCGATGAACCGTATCTTGGATCCATTCTTAGAATCATCGATGTACATATTTAAATCAACATAAATATTTACATTCGTAACTTGGCTTGAAATTTGACTGATTTGAATTAAAATCAAATGCAGTTCATGAGCGTTATATGATGAAAGTGTTCCTATAAAGAGATGCATGTTTCTCCCAATCGATGCATTTTTTTGAACATAACCACCCATGGTTATTAACAAACTTATTTGTTCAGCATCTTGATTATTATATGGTACAAAACATTCATTACAGATGGAATAACAATACCAACTGTCATGATTAACTAATGATTGTGCATTGTTTGCTGCAGTCTTCTTTTATAAATGTTAAATGATCCACAGATAGTATGTTTGCTGGAAATATCACAATAAAAACAATAAAAAATTAAAGTAAAAATTTCAATAAAAGCCGAAAAAAACTCTATTTCTTCCTGACTGGGAAAAACAACCATAGATATGTCTATCTATAATACACAGCTTTTCCCAATTTATATTTTAGGATGCAAAGGATCAAATTACTTCAATTAATAATTAAATTAAATCAACAGTTAATCAATATTCGAAATAAAATTGAAAGTTTTTCAAACGTGACTTTTTTCATTCAAAGCAATGTAGCTCCTAAACGGTAGGTCTTAGTGACAAATTTTTTATAACAAAAAATACTCTCCATTAAATTTATGACGAGGTAAATCCCTCTAATTTTGGATCGAAGCAACTCCAACAGAGCTAGAGCTTGTCAAAATGTGATAAAAACATCAAAAATGTATAGACTCCCAGCCAAAAGATATATACATGTCAAACATGAAAGGGTCGTAATCTAAAAAGTTTGTTTAAAAATTATTCCATCAAAATTGCCTCTCATAAAAATTTAAAACAATAGGCCACTGTATCACCTAGTGTGTTTGACGACCAAAACTGTCGCTTCCCGTATATACGAAAGGCAGTTTAACCACAATAAGTTACAATAATTTAATAATTAATATTATTAAAAATTAATTACGGTTATGAACTATAGCATTCTGCTTAGTGCTAATATAAAGCAATATAAAATTTCATAATTATACGTAACACTCTTACTCCTTCTCCAGCATTCTAGATAGATGAAAAGAAATCCTTTTAGTAGGTACAACTCATAATGTGTATGGAAAGAAATAACACATAGTATCAGTATATAAATAAAAAATGGAAGTAAGTTCCTTTGTCGAGGAGTCAAATTTATATTTTCCCAGAAATAATAGAAATTACAAGATAATACATTATAATTTTTTATACAATCAACCAACGAATAGATCATAATAAATTATGAAGAATAATATGCTAGTATATTAGTTATGCTATTTAAAGGACTTTTAATTTATTTTCTTGTTTTTATCATAAAATTCAAATTTAGCAACAAATGCATTTGGGAGCCTTGGTCAATCCTTGAATTCTTTTGGCTTCAAAGAGTATTGTAATTTAAAGAATTTTTCAAAAAATAACTGTAATAACATGTTTGGAAATATGAAATTTAAAATGGAAATTGTTGCACAATCAAATACGGTATATATTAAATGTTAATTATCATTAAATCAATGGGATTAAGCAAATTCTTTTGTTAAATTAGCTAATTGAAACATCGCTATTTTTTGTTGTATTATTTAAAAAAAAAGAACTAGTGGTTTGAAATGGATGAAATAGGATTTGCTCTTTTGATATGTAAGAATATATTATTTCTGAAAGAATAAATTAAAACTTCAAAAGTAAAATATATCCATACCAAATCCTCCTGCAATACATAAATATTCATTATAATTGGCCATTTATTCCGAAACATAGATTTAATCATTATTTTTTATTTATTTATTAGATTTTCTCGATTTATTCAATAAAACAGAATACTTATTTGTCAAAATTGTACAATTGTTATTTATAAATATAATTTAAAATTTTAAGAAGAATAAATTTTAACTTCTTCTTTATTAAAATGTACAATTTTTTTATTGACTATACAAAATTAATATGGTATTTAGTTAACACAATTTAATATGTAAACCATTGAAACATAAGAATTTATTTAAACTAATGTTTGTGCTTTATATGAAATATTTGTTTTAATATTGTGTGAGCTGAAAAATAAAGCTATGGAAAACTCATTAAAAATATTATATTTAACATTTAATCCTTAATTCATTTTTTATGTAAATTTTCAAACAGGAAACAAAAGAACCATTGCCATTGAAATTGTTATAAAAATTGGTATAAATAAGAAACATTCTGTCACAATTCTTTTTGTCGGTAGCTGACCATATTTTGTAATTATCTCCTCATATCGATAAAACAAATAATATGGAATATTTTCTCAAAATATAATTTAAAAAAAATTGTTTATTAATCATGTCAGCTAACGTGTCGTCCGAACTAACGTGCTGTATTAAAATTATTTAATACATTAAAATGAAACAACATGAAAGTATAGAAGAAAAGACTTACAAATATTTTCTATTGACAACGAAAATATTATTTGAATATTTAAGGGATTAATAATAATTTAATCAAGAATTACTCTCGTCCATTTTTTGCTTTTCATAGTTTAAAAATAAAAACCTCGATCCTTTCATCGAAATTTATATTCATTTCCAGTTCACACATTTCAAGCAATAATTTATCTTTTACGTATAGAGCGTTACTAATGTGATAACAATAAATAAATTTAACTTAATTAAAAAGAAAAAAGAAAATAGTTATCTGGAAAAATGATGTTACTTTCCGAGACTTTAACATTAAAACTTTAACACATTTCATGTGTACATATTTCTACCACTATTTCTCGGTCAAAAACATAATAAGAGATGAGTGGATATTGAAAAAAAAGCCCTTTTGATATCTATTAATAAAAGTAGTTAAGTCAAAAAGCAAAGTAATGAATATTTTTTCCAAAAATTCGGAAAAGTCATGGTAGTTTTAGTATTAACATGCCAACACAAATGGATTTCATTGCTAACGATTTCACTACAAACTAAAATGATTGATACATAGCATGACTTGAACCCACACAACAGACAACAATACTATAATAACAATAATATTATAACAACACCTACACAATAGAAGTTGAACAGGAGCTGGATGTGAGACCTCCTCTCTCTCCTGCTAATCATGTCCTCGCATTAATAGACGCCATCAAACTCTTTGAAAGGGTTTAAGGTCAAATGTAAACAAGACCATATCAATTAATAATTTCAGAGCTGACTACATTATTCTTCAATCACATTAGTTCCGTTGATATGATGGGTACCAGAGTTAGATAAATTGTAATCAATCAGTCAAATGATCATTAGTGCACTAAAAAGTTACTGAAAGATTTAATCATGATTAAATTAGGTGATTGATTCCAGGAAATTAGTTGTCAAATAGCTAATAAACCAAAGCTCTGTATACTTCTAAGCATCTGTGTAGATTTATAAATAAAAATAGATTTTCCCAAAATAAACTAGATAATTTTTTTTTTTTTTTTTTTTTTTTTTTTTTTTTTAAACAACGCACAGTGAAGAAATCATAAAATATAAATTAAAAAATCTCATTAATAAAGCTATATACACATATAAAAAATTGCTGAACTTCTACACCAATAAAGAGTCAGGATTGTAGAACATGACAATTACGAACTATAAATTCATCAATGGTCTACCTACTTTCTTGTTTCTCTAGAATGTCTTCCAATCTTGAAGTATATTTGTAGATAAGTAGAATGTGGGTTTTTTTGGCTGATTTGTTTAAAATTAATTTCTATATTCTATATATTCTTTATTAACCCTTTAGTGGACATCTTGCGCGCTCTATTATATTTTTATCTTTTATATAGTAATAAGAACTTGTTTTAGTTACTCTGAGTCGTTAGGACGGCTAACATCGCTTTTCGCTCGAAAAGTGGTAAAAATACGTACGTAAAAATCTAGCTCCCACCTTGTTGAGATCAGTTTGTACCTCTAGCTGTTCATGATTATTTTCCGGCCTACTACAAACTTTTCGCGCTACAATTTTGTAATGTATGATTATTTTGAACAATGCAGATTATTATTATGTGACTTTAGCCAGTAATTTAATATAGGCTAACATCTTATTTAAGTTTTAAGGGCGACTGCGGCGATCGTAAAAACTCTTTGGAACAACCCGGCCTCTCTCACTTTTTTACAACACTATAAGATTTATTGGATTTACGAAGATTTACATTCTTTACTTTCCTTTTTTTCCTAATTTGCCGTGCTAATAAAATAATGAAAAAGACAAAAAGAGTGGTACACATATGTAACACTGCCCGTTTTGGGATTCACCAGTTCAAAAAATAAAATGCACCAGTTGGCAGTGGTACATATATAAAAATAGTTTACAGTAATAATGGTTAAAATAGTTAACAATAATTTATTAAATAAAATATAACAGTGGGTCTTAAGGTACAGTGCACCGTTTTTTTTTTATAACTTTGTACGAAATAATTAATTACTCCATATGCCTATTTCTTAAACATGAACCCTGGGAACGTGATTATTTTAAATCGTTTTCTTCAAAATAAGGTCCTTTATATAAAATACACCTGACGATATCTCTATAGATAAGACCACTCCTTTACAGTTCTTACGCAGTTCTTAAGTAAACATTCGATTTTTTATTTGCACTAAATCGGAAACTACTATCGCTCTTATCTCGTGTGCCTGTAGTTTCGATTGGGGTACTGTCACGGTTCTTCATCACGAGATTAAGAATTATTCAACAATGCTTGAGATATAACAATTTAATAACATATATTATTTTTTTAATTTATAAAACGAGGAAGACAAAATAAAAAAGTTTAAAAACTCTCTACTTAAGTTTCTTGTATGGTCTGAATATGTTAAAACATTAAGAATCATATTTATTGTTGTGAAAATACTTCACACTTTCTACGAACAATAGATTTTAATATATTTTGCTTCTCACATTATTTTATACCCTGAAAGAATATTCTATTAATAAAGGCACTTTGAAACGAACAAGGATGTGAGATTTTCGGCTTGGAAAGCTATTTCGGAAAAAAACACGGACGTTCCTTGAACAAAAAACAAAATTAATGCTTAGTAGAAATATTGGAATATTTGGTTTATAAATGTAAAGTAAAATAATTTTTGAAAACGACTACCCTATTTCGTGGACACTATCTACAACTTATCTTTGGCGTTGAACTAGACAGGTCCACAGGTAGAAATCCAAATAAAAGAAGTCCATATAGATAAGTGCAAAAAAAAAAAAAAAAAAAAAAAAAATCTGTTTAGCACAATATTAGCAAACACTGTTACTTCAATAAACACACTAAATTGAAGGATTTTGGTGGATGAAGGGGTTATGTCTCTTTCTTTTTTGTATAAGGTGTTAGGTAGCGAAATCTGAATATTTCAAAACAACTAGATAAATATTCATGAAAAAAATGAAGGGATAAATTCGTAATTTTATATTTTATTTTATTTATATATTTAAACCTATAATGTTTTAATACAATTTTCCTGATAAAGGCAAATGTAAAAAAATAAACTTTAAACATAAATTACTCAATTTTTTGTTTGTTTTATAATTCCTTCAATTATTAAATAAAGACAAATTAATATTGTCCAAATATAAGTCCAAACTCAGCCTACTCATTATACTTTTGAAACAGTTTGCAAAAAATTAACTGTAATACAGACAAAATGTATAATAATCAAGAACTTCCCCAGATACACAAAAATATCCACTATGCTCACCGATCTCAATTTTCTCGACAGACAAACGTCAGTTATTTTCAGTGTTCAGTGCCAAAAAAAAAAATCTTTTCTCCTATCAACTGCTATATTCGAAAACACAAAAATCCAAAAAATAGGAAACTATTCAAAATAGAAACCTCTAAAAGAAACAAATACAAACGAACTAAACACTATTATAAGAGCATTGAAAATCTAAAATTTTATAAAATAACATTATCAAACACATTAAATGACTGTAAGTGTTTTGTTTCCACCATTTAATAGATAAATCAGATTGTTATTTTATATCATTATGCCTACTAAAAAATTTTGTCTTTTTCGTTTTCTTTTTATAATACTTTATAAAGTTTGTATTATTATTTGAAATAGCTGGCTTGTATTTTTATTTCACCATCACTTATAATTATTAGTTTATCTGGTGGGTAGGTTTTTTGTTCAGTTTTTCCTACTGTCTTTTTCCTTATTTCCTTTGTTTACAGATGACTCGTTATTACTGAAATATGTGTCATGTGAGAATGTGCATCCATACATGTAGCTATGTTATTATTGGCCTGTTTAGGTTTCTGCAATTTATTTGAAAATATTGGGAAATATATACATATAATTGAAGGTTATAAAATAATTTTGACATGGATACTTCTTTTGAGTCTATATTTTTCTTGTGTACCATTTGTTTTCACCCTCAATATGTATTTTCTATGTATGTGTCATATGTATCACAGTAAAAAATGTAACATTTTGATACGCTCTAGCTCTGTTGTTGCTTGGATCGAAAAATTTGATGGCAATTCCTTGATCATAAATTTAACGTAAAATGTTTTTTGTTATATAACATTTGTCGCTATGACCTACTGTTTGGGAGCTATACTGGTTTGAATATAAAAAGTAACGTTTTGCCAATATTTTAAGTGTTGGGGCTTTTTTGATTCTAGCTGTGTTGGGAGTTGCTCGGATCTAAAATTTGCCGACTTTATAAGAAACATTAGATTCACATAAAAACAGTGGATTAGAGATAGACATTTCCGTGATCTATTGTTTTTCTCAGTTGGGGAGAAAGTTTTTTGTTTTTTTTGTTGTAGATATTCGTTACTATTACCCGAATGGTTAAAATTATTTTAAAACTACTGCTGTGGAAATAAAAATAGGAGAAACAATTTGTAGAAGAGGGAGTATTGAGAGTTGAGAGTTATTGTTTGGTTTGTGTTTCAAGTGGGATGATACGGGATGGTACTGGATGGTAGCACGCGAGCTGCACCTGTTCTCACTCAATAGCCCTGTCGATGGCTCTTCTCTGCGGTCTTGTTTCAGGAGTGCCTCTCCTACCTCCGCCCTAGCTCTCCTCTTTATAACTTACAAATAGTACTTTGTAGACTAGTTTTTTTTCCTTATTTATAGCTTATTTATTTATAATCAAACTAAGTTTTATAATAATAATATAAATATACATAACTGTTATGGTTTGGTCATCATAGGCAACACTTATGTTGAATAGGTTGTATCTCAAAAAAACATAAATGTTTGCTAACAATATTTGGAATTTTCTCAATAAGGAAATTTAAAAATAATTTTCTCATTAATATCTTGGTTTTCAACCAAGCTTCGTTATAATCATTTAGATAGTATTGGGTTACCAGGAAATCATAGTATTTTTTTATTTATATATATTAGAAAAATGTCTTTATATATATAAACTTTTATATAGAGAGGTTTTTACAAGTGATTGAAATGCCATTGTAATTATATTTCCACACACATACTAGATAAATATATTATGTGCAGTTACAAATATTAAGAAACTTAAAATTTAAAAAAAAGAAAAAAATAGAAGCTTTTATTTTATATCCGTATTTGTCATTTAAATTTCATCAACGATCAGAATTTATATTCTTATAATGTATTCCGTCAATTCCTGTTGAACAGATCCGCTATCTAAAGACTACATCTGGACAAGCGTCCTACTCTGAGCCCTCATACAAGACTAAAACGACAAGAAACTACACGTCGTTTTGGTCTCCTTCAGCATTTACTTAAAAAACGTTCAGACCTTCCGATTCATTACAATAGATTCATTTTACATAACAGAAATTAGATCTATTTGGAGTTGAGGTTTTGGGCTCCACTTAACCACCCAATTCATCTCGTATCCAATCCTTACAATCTGAAATCTTTCAGAAACTCCTCAATGCTCCTAATTATGTCACAAATAAACTTTCCATAACGATCTAAATGTAACAAGATACTTATCCTTCCATGAAGAGCTACTTTCCCACTTGAATTCACTAGTCTCAAAGCTTCGATATTTCTCAAAGAAAAATATAAATTTTTGGAACATAGAGCGTTATGAATTTCCACTCCTTAATTATGTTTAATTTACATTCGTATAACAAGTTTTGGTTTTTAAAATATCTACAAAAATATAACATTGATTTGGCATGTAATAAACTTGAGAGGCTGAAGATTGCATATTCTGAATTTTCCATAATTAATTTGATTACAATATTTGTTTCAATTAACATATCGTCACTACTTCTCTCCAAAGCAGAATTTAAAATATCTAGATGGCTCTTTAGAATAAGTCGTTAATGAAGGATCCATAAAGTTTATTTCCTCTACAATGAGTTCTCAAAATTTCTTATTATTGCTTTTACTATCATCCACAGTTTTCCCGTCACATATGCTATCTATATAAAAAAACAATACAATCGACGAGGTGTTGTAGCCTCAAATCTGCTCGGTGAGGCATGTGTGACGCAGCAGTGTGATCCTTCGCCTTCACTGAGACCATTACTGAGAATGAGACGCTAGCCATTAATGCCGGCAGAGCAGTAGCCGGATTCCTCCTGCGGTATGAATGGAGGAGGCACAAAGGGCTAAACAGCAGCTCCTGGGAAACCCCCCCGCGTGTGGTCCTCAGCTAATGACTCCCACTGAATGACCTAATCTAGAAGCAAGTGGGCCCATTCACCTTGGGATCCAAAGGGTTCAGCCATTCCTTGACGAATCCGCTCTCATTCTTCAGCTCCTCGACAGGAAGTGACTGTCATAACAAACGGGATGGCTTCTAAGGTAGAACCGTAGTTCTTAGTGCTCACCATCCCATAAGAGTTATCGAAATAATTTTTTTTACGATAAGTTTATCAACAGAAAGTAAATAGATTGATGAAGGTAGTAAGTAGGCTTTAGACGAACGACACTTCATACCATTCATACCATCATACTGACTACTTAGCTATCGCACTGTTGGGCTGTCCAAGTGATTCAATGTCGACGACCGCACTTTGGTTAAGTGGGTCCTTCAAAGTGTGCCTGTTAAACGCCACTTGAGAGGGAGATTGCCACCAGCTCTCTACACTAACTCTACGCTTTACAACTGCCCCTTCAGTAGCTCTAAATGTTAATACCTAGCAGTAAGTTCCTGTAACAGCCGTAATAGTTTGTTAGTATGTTCATTTTAACACTGTTTTATGCCCTGATGTGGTAGAGGTTTTAAGTTCAAAACTGATATAGAAATCATTTAAAGACTTTTTAGAAAGCGGGGTTTGTATCAATATCTTTGTTGCAAACCCGCTGAAAATTTGGTAATCGATAATGGTTGAAGGAAAAACCTCAAGTTTCAGAGTGATTTCAACAGATTGTCTCCGCACGACCTTCGTTTATGAAACGGCACTTTTTATTACTAACAATAAGAACTAGGGATGGGTGATTCCTAGGAACTGATGGAGACCCAGTGGTCGGAACTTTGGTGATACTCTTGTGTTCCTAATTATGTAATTATTATACATCGATTCTTCACTTAAAATATAAAAAAGAACAATTAAATAAGATATTTTTTCATATTTTTAAACAGAGCAACTTTTCATATACTAGAGCAACATTGGTTGGTACAACATAATTTAATAAAAATCTTTAAAAAGTGGAACGCCAAATTGTTGAAGATATGTAATTTAATTGAAAAATGAAGAAACATTATTACAATTTCATACTGTTGAAGCTGAAGTACTGACGAAATAAAAGCAACCAAACAATTGCACCAGTTTATACATTTTTTTGTTATTCTTATGGGATTTTCGTTGTTCCAGAATACAGATTATTTTTCATTTCTATAAATGTCGATATTGGTATTCGCGGCCTAATACATTATTAATATATCCAGAGAAATTGTGATAAGAAAGCGTGCAATATTATGTATCACGTGTAATACTCCAATTTATTGCTCCAATTATTACTCTAATTAATTAATAGAACGGTTGTCTTTTATCCATGGCTTTATTTCTGTTGATAATTCGCTGATGATGAAGGTTCTATAGGAATCGAAACTTCGAGACCGAATTATTTATTTTTGACATAATAATGAGATTTTTTTCGATTGACCTAGAATCAATTGAAAATAATAAACTCTTTTAGTGTCATCAATACTGAAAAAATAAAAATATCAAGTTCTTCTATTAAAACGTATCATTATATTTTTGATTGTTAAAACGTCTTTATTTTCCAATAATAGTTGTTAATATGCAATTAATGGGCAAGATTAGCTAGAAGCGATCAATAATCAATACGAGATAATTGGGACCAGTTGACTACTCACGCCATTTAGGGCTCTGTATTTCTGAATTATGCGCCATCAAAGCGTTTCAAACTAAATACAAAATTAATATTCAACAAGAAGTTTAATTTGATCATTGTAAGATTTAAATAAAGATACTTCATAAATAAATAAAAATTATCTTTTTTACCTGATAATTAACTTATTTTTAAAGCATTCCGGAAGTGATATGAAAACCAGAAAATAAAAATTTCTCAGTAAATCTGTTTGCCAAATTCGAATATATATATATATATATATATATATATATATATATATATATATATATATATATATATATATATATATATATATATATATATTTTACAACGTAAGCCTTATTGAACCATCATAAAGAAGGAATATTGTTTGATGTAGAAAGTAACTCTCCAAGAAGGAGTTTACTGAGAGTGGATTTACGATTTGGGTCGAGCCCTAATAATAAAAAGATAATTGGCTGAGAACGAGCGTCACGGAACGGCGGGCCAACTGATGAATATTAGGGGCGCATTTACTATCGATATCTTAATCATCTGTTAGTGGAATATAGTTCAAATCGAATGGGGTGTATTTTACTCAAATACTCACGCGATTATTGAGTAAAATACTCATGGTAGAACAGTTTTAAGTAAATCGAACTACTTAACAACACTGGAGTACTCCCGGTCTTTAACCATCTTATACTTCAGAACGGACCGAAATACTTGGTACTCAAAAAGTTAATGCAAGATACTCGTCTATTGGAGTATATTATACTCTTACCTAGAACCCTGCATCCCATTTTTCTGTTATTTTTTTATAATTTTAAAAATATCAAATTTCTGATACTATCTTTCTTGATTCTTTACGATTGGGTAATTAATTACAAGAATTGTGTTGTTCACCAATAAAGGAATTCAAATTCTATCAAAAATGTCTTTTTTTTCCAATAATGTCTCCATAATTCCAATAAAAATGTCTCCATCATACATCGAGTATGATGGAACCATTGCATTATGGTAAGGAAAATTGAAATGGAATTAATAATTTTTGTTTATTTTTTTTTTTTTAAACTTTTGATGTGCAGCTCTAGCCCATATTATTTCAACGTAGAATATCTCAAAATCTATCGACTTTAGAGATAAAATCTAAAGGGATAAAAAAAATTCTAATTATTCTTCTATAAAATTCTAATCCATTTATTTTAGATAACTGGATAGGCTTTAGAGTTTCTCCGTAAAGGAGTGTAACCTTTCCTCTCTAAAAGTTAGGACTAAAACATCGAAATTATTCGGTTAGAATCGATAAAAGGTACTCTGGGCGCGTGAAAGGGCTGGAGCCTCCCTTCTGAAAGGGTAACAAATATCGGATTATCTGAAGAAAAATATCGATATATCGTATATCGATACCCATCCTTATTCAATGCCCTTCAATATTGTGGCACAGATAAAATAAGACATTAAGCTCATCGCCGTGAAATATAAATATCTTGGGCAGTTACTACTGGATATAGATTATATATAATTTTCACCATACATTGCAGACTTAGCAGTGACCTGATTCTGTTAAGGTTTACAATAGGTGCTCGGAGTTACTAATAGCGGTAGATTAAACTGTGTTTGAGGTGCCGCTTGCTATCTCTGTTTGTACTGAGTCCCTCCGCTAGGCCGGGCTAATCCCATGGGATCTTCTGCTATATACCTTATCTCCATTCTCAATTACACCTAACTGTTTCTCTCCGACCTTCTGCCACCGCTACCGTACCAAAATGTTTTTATGTTCAATTTAAAACACTCTTGTCTCGAGTGGATAAATCTCCAGGCGCTCTTCTCGTTCTAGTCGTAGTAGATTATGTTTATTAATCCAAGTGTCGTTTTGGTTTACGTAATTTTATTTGATCAGATTCGTTATGTAAGATGCAAATTGTTTGTTGACTGCCTTAGATATACAGCACTTGTGTTTTGACTTGCAGTATCGTGAATTATTTAGGAACATTTCTATTCTTGTAATGAAATAAAAGAAAAGGCATAAACTTAAAATAACTTTTTTTATTTTCTTCGAATAACTTCTGACATTTATTTTAAATTATTTATTTATAACCTATCCACTGTAATTACATCACAATAACTCTATCTAAAAAATACAACTCAAAAGTTGATTGTAATTGAAATGGCGTACATTAAATTAACTCAAGTGGCGAATATAACCCCATTATTTTAAAATTTGGTAATTTTAAACTTGTCTGTTTAATAATATTTTTAAAATACGGCTTACTTTTATTTAATTAATATTTTAAAAAAATCCTAATACATCTCATATACCCTGGTTAAAGTATATTGGTAAAATTAATGAAACTTTTAGCTGAGAAAATGAAAAATACGGTGAAATATTTTGCATAGCCACTAAGCCATCAGACGTCAGATAAAACATCTTTAAACATAAGCGAGATATATGTTTGAGTAATAAAATATTAAGTAGTTGTGGCATAACGTCCTTATATGTCCTGCTAGAGGGAGAAGGACGGGTTATTATTTAGGTTACCAACCTATTCTAGCCAGGGAGAGATGGATCAGTCTCGTATTGCGGGACTACCAAATCATATTCAACTTTAATAATTAAAGATAACAAAGTGGAAAAAAAATGAAAATATACACACAAAAAAAATAATCTATTTATTACATCACAAAATAGCATTCCCCATCCCGGCTTCGCATGCTCTCATAAGTAAAGAACATATATAATTTTAAGATGTATGTAGTTGGGGAATGCAGTCATAGATACACAGCAATTAAAACTAACATTTTTATTTATATAAAGAATAATAATAATAATAAAATTATATTTTTAATTGGTGCGTATCTATGAGTGCATACCCCAACTACCTACATCCAAAAATGCTTGTCAGCCAACTAATTCCTCATCAATATATAATTTTAACTAATAATCGAAATTTTATGTGTTTATCGATGAAAATCTAAAGTATGCAATTCTTCGAATAATATTTTCACGCATGGCAGTAATTTTTAACCAGCTTAAAATTAGACTGATTAAGTTGTTGAATATTACGTAAAAGTATAATTCGCAATTATACTTGTACTCAATAATGTATGAGTTGGTAATCCATATGGACAGAGACTATTAACAAACTCTTGCAGATAAAGGACTGCATTATCGGTGTTTACAACTAAAGGCCCAGGAATAATATTTTTACAATAAATAAAAAAATAAAATAAAAAAAAATGCAGAACATCGACGTTTTGGTTTGGGGATAACTTTTATTTAACAGAAAAAAATTGACTAATTTCATCTTGTTGGATTTTAATTTCTAACCATAAACGTATATGACAGAGTGGCAAACCTCATATCAGCCACTCAACATTGTACATTTACTGATTGCTAAATCTTTCTAAAACTATGAAGATGATGTAGTTAAAATTTGGAACTCATGAGGCCGGTAGTATTACCATTTTAAACTCCATTGCGGTACGGTGCCACGATTTTCGAACTTCACTGGGATACACATGTCACACCACATATTTGAATCTTTTTTAATAATTTAGTTGAGTATAATAAAATTTGTAACCTGTCGTGTAGAATGGTGCTCACCGACCACCGGTGCTAAACCTTCATGGAACTATTAAGATAATGTGGTTAAAGCATAAACTGGCTTGTCCCTTTATATAATTGTATAAATAATGTCTTACATGTCAGCTATACGAATATCCAATATTTATTTAATAATTATTCCAAAATATAGAAAAATGCTTAGGAATATTTAAATATGATAACATTGTGGTTTTAAAACTATATTTGACTGATGGGAATTTCTTGCTCATTTAGAGTACAGCTCTCAGTATTCACTGGTTCGATTCTAGTCCGTAAGACCCGATCTGCTCTGCTGCGAACTTTGCATTAACTTTGACCTACTGCCTCGGGTTCGATTATGTTTGTCAACTTTAGAATATTCTCCTCCCCCCTCAACCTGACAAGCCGATCTTTACTAACAAAATAGATTACTTTTATCTCGAAAAACAATGCAGAAAATCCAATGGAAAGTTTTGAACGACGGTTTATTGAATTATTGGCCTGTTTTATTTACGAAATGATGCCATTAACCTAGATTATTACGTTATCGTCAGGGAAAGAAATTCCAATCGACACATGTTTCTTCTTATAGTGGGACATATTTTCTATGAGATAACATAGCTTATACTGGTAATCCTCCACATTAGGTATAATTCGAAACATAATTAATTAGGTTCTAGGCTTTATACCAACCTCCATGATCCCCCGTTCCGCTATTTTATCCCCTAATATATTCATCAGATGATCACTGCCACTAATTCTGATTATAATAAATTTTAACTACATATAGGTACCTAATAACACATATATTTATTCAATCTCGCCATTTTAAAAATAATTACTATTATAAAGAAAATTCAGTGAGATATAGCCATTTATTTAATCAGGGTCACCATGTAACAAGGTTCTGAAAACAATCTGGTATTTATTGAAAATAATAGTAAAACAGTTGGGAATTGTAAATTTATAAATGACAATAACACTGGTCAACACAATTTTTGTTTCCTTCATTTTTTTTTATAGTTATAGGTTATTTTAAAGACCCTGACTAGGAAAAAATACTGGGAGATATCTAACAGCTTTATTTTGTGAAATATAAAGTTTTACTGATTTATTAAAAAATGTTAGGAAATTAATGCATAATGTTAACAAAATTTTATTGAACATTATTATCAAATGATCTTTTATAGGATTTCCTTGAATAAACGACATTAGGTAGATCTCTTTGCATAAAATATTTGTGTATTCTTCTTTCAAAGTCGTCGAATGTGCGATAGTACTTGTTACTGCTATGGGACAAAACACTTTAAACTTCCTTCGCTGCTGTCCATAAAAATAAAGCAATCCCTATGCTTGCAGTTTATTAAACCCATCTATTGCTAAATACCACCAAAATCGTTACAAAAGACTAAATCCTTCTCTTGAAAAAAAATACGGTAACAGATTCTTTTCTCGGGTACGATAAAAAGTAATGTTGGTATCGGTATTAAGCAAATTTGTTTCTTTTAAAGATATGCAAAAAATTCTGAAGATTCTTTCGGTAACTTGAGATCCCTCACTAAGTCATTTAGTTATTTCTGATTAAATGGTTGAGGTTCTCAAAGGCTACATTTGTAATCTGGATCAGAGTCATCACTTAATATATTTTGTTCGCGGTCACAGAGATTCTGATCAGCAGAGGATGTGCTGGGTTGTACCTCTCGTGATTTCAATTGAGATCGTTGAGCAGAAGATAATTTAGGATATGACGAATTACCTCGATTTCCAGGGTTTATTCCTTTTATTTTCACAACCCAGAAGTAGCAGTCGTCATGATGGTTTTGAGGTTCTCGCCAAATCATGGGAGCTTCGAACTTCAGTGCATCTCTTTTCCAGCTGAACCATAACTGTAGACACACAACACATTTTTGGCAAACAATATGAGAAACCCATGGCTTGTCCTGATTGTACAAATCTATTTTGAAGTATATGCAGTTTTTACAAAGTCTAATATAGGTTTTCGATATTTTTCAAATATATGTTCGCCACAAATATAGTAAATACAATCTGGATTAAGCAGACAACACGCCTGGACGAATGCATATCGAAAACAACAACAGAATATATTTTACTGTCCAACAAAATTTAAAATCAAAGTAAAAATACTAAATAAGGATGGTAAGCTATAACACAAAAACAAAAGCTGTTAGAGATACATTGTTGTCATATTTAAAAAATATGTATCAATTTGAGTTAGGAACAACAAAATAGTCACAGGAAACAAACAATTTATTTTTTTTTTGTTGCCCAGAGTAATCATTGTGAAGAAAAAAAAATCCAAATTCATAATTGATTTTCTATTTAAATTAATATATATATGTATATAATCATTACTACGTTTAAGTATACGATTTTTTAAAAATAGGTATACCTACTCCCAGTAATAACCGTTGGCGTAGTGGAAGGGTACGGGTGAGTTCTCCTCTGGATGTTGAAGGTCACCTTTTAAATAAACAACATTACTGGTTCTATACTTATTATAAACACTTTATTAGATTAGCTATAAAAAACAAAAGAAAAAACACTAAATCTTTGACAAAAATTTTTATATACATAGATCAATAATTATAATTATAACAATTGAGCACTTTGTCCACTTTCAATTCGAAACTAAAGAAAGATGTTGAAAATTTTCACCAATTAATCTTTGACCGTGACCGTGAGTTTAAAATTACAGGCTATTTAAGTGTGATAAATGGAAAGTAATAAAATACGAACATTACTTGTCGGGCAGTACGATAGCTTTGCATGATAAAAGCTCTAAAAGCGAGTAGTTTGTGTATGTTACGTAGTGAGTGTACCCTCTGATTTCAAAACTTAACAAAAGCACAAGGAAGAACAGACTAATTCAATGAAATTTAGTGTGGATGAAGATGGTGTTAATCATGTTTAAGGGTAAACAAACTTGTCAGTAGTTGTCCGGAAATATTTTTTTAAATAAAACTTTTATTGAGTAATTATAACAAACTACAGCAAATTTGAGCAATGAGTAATATCGATGGCTTTATGATTGCATTTACATAGTAAAAAAAAAAAAAAAAAAAAATATGAAAAAAGAAAAAAAAAAGAGAACAAAAAAGAACTATGCTATGCATAAATAACATAAAATTTACAATATTTACAATAAGTGAAATATATAAATTAAAAATTACAGATATACAATAAAATACAAATCAAACAAATATAAAAATACAAATAAAACAAATAAAAAAATGAAATTTTAATAAAAATAAATAAATAATAAGTACGGAAATTAATTCTTGGTTATGTTATTAAAATATAAAGAATATAATAAAGTATCTAAAACATTTTGGATTAATCAAAATATTATTATGTTACTCTCAATACGTTTCTGCCAACGAGTCAATAACTTTTAAACCATATGCGAATAGAAGTTTGACTTTTTGATATTAAGCATTTTTTACTTTGAAATTTTATATGTCCCTAAAAATGGTTGGCAAGAGGTCAGGTGAGTAAAGTGGATTTGGCTGTCTTACATCCAAACTGGAACAATTTTAGTGAGATTACAAGTGAGACATTGTAAGTATCGAGCTTATTTACCTTTCCGATTGCCTTGAGGGATCAGCAAGCTTTCAGAGCATCTTCATCAAGAGAAACTTCCACGGCTTCCCTTGTCTTCTAGGCTGAAATTTCCCTCCTGAAATCTTTAAGCCACCGTTGAACTGTGCACTCACAGAGCCATCACCTACTAGTAACTGCGTTAATATTTCTGCTGGTTAGGTCCCTATTCCAACCGAGTTTGAACTCATAAAACAAAATTAGGCGAAAATCATGAATTGACTTCTTAGCAAAAACCGGATTATATCCAAGAGGAGAGTGCTACAGAGGTAAAAACACATATTTGGCTGGAAGATAATTAGTAAATGAGGACATTTATAGGAAAAAATAATCCGTCAAACGTAAACAGTAGTGTTGCGTCGGCACCAAAATTTTTCAATTCTCGATATACCGGTACCTAGGTTTAAAAATAAATTACTTTTGCAAAGCATTATCCAATAATAAGAGCAAACAAGATGCAACTTACACTCCAGACAAAAAAAAAATCATTTTAAAAATTCTTAAATGTGTTTGTAATCATATTTGAGGTCATAATATTAATTCTGAGGTAACAAAAACCCCTTTAGAATAACCAACGAGTACGATGAAAAATTGATCCGACCCTAAAGATTGATTGTTCCATTAGATTTACCTTCGGGATTCCCAGGCGGTCACACGTTACCAGCCGATATTCTGAGCTTGGGTGGCTATTTCCTAAATTCCGACGGCAATACTTTCTGGGTACTTTCCTATTCCAATGTCTAAAAACCAAAAAACCCTCCTATATTCTTGACCTTTTAACTCAGCTTTCCTCTATCCACCTCTTAAACACTAGATTCCAACCTTTTAACCTGTATATCCCCTCACATAAAACCGCTTCCTTTGACAAACCCTTCATCATTCGTGCAATTCCCTACCCACTTCCATTCGTAAAACAGCTTCCATAACTTCCTTTAAAAATATTTTATTCCTGTACCTTAATAAGTCCCAAGTAATTTTAAGTCCCAAAATAAAGTTTATTTTTTCATTTCATTTTATTGTCGATGCTGATTCATTTGTCAAGAATCGTGGTAATCGAGAACCGACACGTCACTAGAAAACAGTTTATTAAAAGAAGTGATTAACGAAAACATGAAAACCTAAATTAATTTCCGGACAACACAATATTTCAGAAGGAGTGTGTGAATCGAAGTCATCACTGTCTATCGGATCAAGATCGATACCTCTTTAAATATTTACTGAAGACATGCAGGATACAAAGATTTCAGAACAGAAATCAGGATTTAGAATATCCGGTGGAGAGTAATGAATTACAAGACGGTTGACGGTGGTGAAAGGTGTCTGTTAAGATAAGCGGTTCATTTGTCGGCAGTTAGTAGGGGCTAAAGGGGCCGAGCGGCTTAAGTAACCTGTAACAAATTAACTGATACTAAAGTGAGCAGATGAAACCCTAAAGATGGCGGATGTTGAAAAAGGCCATTGAAGCAGGAGAGTGGCAGGTGTGGCAACCCTCGACTCCTAAGGAGGCGGCTGGAGAGCGCGGGGGCGTGGCACCACCCCATTGGCTCCAGAGGGCACGCCCCCTCCAGCCGATTGGCCACCGCTGGAGCTGCTGGAGGGCGAGAGGAGCCCTCAGTAGAGGTGATGACCTCGCCGCCTGAGGAGAGAGCCGCGATCCCACCGGCGCTGCTCGCCTGGTGCCCGCTCGTACCGCCCTGGTGCCACCCCGCCCTCCTGCCACACTTCACAGCCCTGCCCAGGTCAGTACTCCGCTCTGTTCTTATAGTACCTATCCATATCTTTAAGTGTTCTTCAAGTCAACGACAAGAAGTTGTCTTAGGCGATCTAGGGACTCTTAGGGGATCTAAAGGCCCTAGAATTGGCTTATCAGTGTTTTCTACCGGAGTTTCTGATAATTTAATTTAATTTTTTTTTTAACTTTATTGACTGATTCGCACCTGTCTTCATGAATAGTGAATAGCCTAAAAGAAAAGGCATGACATGTAAAACGTAGAAGGCCAGTAACCATCGATACCTCCTGACATTATTTTAACTTGTTTACTTAAACAACCCTCATCATTATATATAGCCTTCCGTTCATTTTATGGGAAATATTTATTGTAGCCATGTTTTGTATAAGTGTTGGGATGGTCATAAAGTTTGGCGTGAAAGATTCTGTTTGGATGTGGTCCAGTACGTTGGGTCCGTGAAAGCCTCTGCAGTGTTCTATTACTTACATTTCATGTAGATCGTGCAATTGGTCGCAGTGTTTGTAGAATATTTGTAATTTGTTTGTTTGAGTTTTTTCGGCTGATACATAAATCTGTGATGCGTAAGTCAAAATTGGTTTCAGTAAGTGCAAGTATGCGGGCGCTGGCATAGTTTCTAGTTTGTTGCTGGTAAAAAAGAGTCGTAAACATTTATTCTAAGTGATTCGAGTCTGTTTAATACGAGGGGCTATTTACCATCTAAAATATTTTAACAATTTTAGAATCGAGGCATAACTACAATTAATCTATACAGTATGCCACTGATCATAAACGGGACGAAACTCATTTTTACTGAACAAAAGTGAACAGTACTTTGACAACTGACTTGATAGCTCATCGTCTTGACGTACAAAAAATAAACACGTTTGCTCTTAAATATAAAAATAATTTAATCTGATATTATTAATATTAAGACAACTTATTTAATTTGTTAAGTGGTGTACATAAATAAACAAAACCTAAAAATAAAACGTTGTGATTTGGAAAAAATATTATTATCTACTATCGTGTACCTTTTTTACTATATTAAAATGGTATGATCACCTAAACAAGCCATAATATTTTATAATCGATGTGATGCTATAAAATACAAATATTACTTTTTTTTATAATTTTCTGAAATGGCCCAAAGTTGATCTTTTTGCTATACATCCTTAAATAAATAAACTAATAATCATAGAAACCTATCAATAATATATTAGATTATAAGTAGTAACTTTGTTTTATTTTTATCTGAAAAGTCATAGAAATTTCTTGTTTTATTGGCTTGTAATAAAATGGCTTTGTAAATTCGGTTTCACATCTGTCTGTGTATAAATACTTCTTGGATAGTCAAATTCTGAAATAATTTCTCTTAAAAATCTATTTGCATGGAGATTACCGCTCCGTAACTCTGAAGAGGTCTAAACTTTGAAATTTAATCTCAGAAAGCATTATATTTCATCACATTATTAATTTTACTTCGTTTGTTTTGAAGTGTCTCGCTTGCTATGCATTCTTTTCAAGTGTAAAATTAGATAGGCTTCATTCCAACCTAAAAGCTCTTTCTTATCATTTAAATATTTTAAAGGATTTATTGGATACATTTAAAAAAAGGTTTTATCTGAAATATTTATGTATATATCAATAATTATAGTTTAAGATATATATAAAAAAAAAAATCATTCCAAACATTTTAAACTATTGTTTCAATAGTTTTTCAATTGTAATATAAAAGATAGAATTATATTTACTATAATCAATTTTGTATAGCTTTTTATGTTTTATACAACATATGTTTTTAGTATTATAATGCATGTTTATTTGCTAAATAAATGCTAAATAATGTTCTTAATTTAAATTATTCTACAAATTGTCTTTAAAAAATATGATATATTTATCAACTGATCAGGGATAATTAATCTTAATACAATCAATTTATGATAACAACAAGATCCAATACTGTTTCTATTCTGTTCTATTATTTCTATACTGGGAGAGTAAATTTTTCTTGTAGTATTATCATTCTATGTTTCTTGTAGCTCTATTTTTCCTAGAGCTTCTTCTGTGACAATGACTTAATCATTCAATTATTTAATCATACAATTATAAACATTTTTATACTTAGTCAACAGTCTAATATACTTATTGTTTTTCTTGAATGAATGATAATTTAATAAATATTGGTCCAAGAATAAATTAAATAAGGTATAATCTTAATTTTATTAGCACTGCGATTATTATAAAAAAAACTGCCAGTTAAATGCATCGTTTTAAACTATAAGTTATAAAAACAATGGCTTCTCTAGTTATGATTTATTATTTATAATTGAAGTGTGATAGGAAAGAATGGTCATAGTCTATTTGGATTTTGAGATTGCTAAGCAAACTAGGGAGCTTCTTTGCTCATGCCTTTTAATTATAGTATGTTATAACTCGTATTTATTATGAAATTAATTGAATTAATTTATTATCTTGGATTGACATATTAGTAACTAATATTGTTATTGTTAAACCTCTATTATCACTAATTAAACATCAGTAGAACCATGCTTGCACAGACCTAACTTTTTTCTTCAGCAATTTAATTTCACATAGTACATAATGTGTACGTAGAACTAACTTTTCGATATATCAACATGCTCATATATATATTAAATATCGAGAATTTTATAAATGCAATTGACATTAAATTTTAAACAATTATTTAAATGAAACAACTTTTAGCACATATTGGAACCAGGTAATATATTATTCTTAACATTTAATTTTCCTGTAAGGTTTCCTACTTTTTTTTATTTATTTTTTTTTTAAAGCCACGTGATCCATAAATAATTCTGAAGTATGAATTTTAAACCTTGTGACAGTATAATAATAACGCTGTATGTATTACAATCTGAGCATACTTACATGTTCATGCCGGCTGAGCATACTTAACAAATGAGCCATAAAAAACGTAATTATTTCACCGATAAAGACAACCATAAATAATTATATAATTAATCCACTACCAGTAGAGTGATAAAGTAAGATTAGCGGCTCTTAATGTTTAAAATATTACGGACTTAATTTATTTAAATAAGCAGCGTAATTCGTCGAGGATCGCGACATGAAAGTTCCGATAGCAATGCTAATATCCGAGCATAAAGTTTTTTTTTATAAGACTGATTAACTACTTACGCTTGCTAATTTGTATTACCGTTTTGAGTTTATGTTATTCGTTATTATTATTATATTATTATTTATTTTTTAAGGAAAATTGGCAAGTTTTCAACACTTTATTCCATTTTCTAACATGTCAATTTATTGTTGTACAAATAAACCAATATTTATGAAGATGAAAGTAGGTTAATTTTATTATTATCTGATGCACACATTGATTTTCTACTGTTGAGTCGAAGCCTACTTATTTATAATTCGTCAGTTCTCACTTTTTTTTATAATGCCGTCCAGTTTCTTAAACCGAGCTGTGACGCCGCGTCGACAGCCACTCCAGGACGTCTAACCTGCCCTGTGAGATGAACCGTTATGACAGGATACTCTAAGGTTCCAGTCTTGCTACATGTACCACCTAGTGAAGCTTCGATAATCTAATTAATTTCTAAAGACCCGGATATAATACTCTTAATTTTCTATTATTCCTACTTCTACAGGGTCCTTGTCCATCTACTCCACCTTGTATTCCTTTCGAATCTAAGAAGGATACGTTACCTTTCAATTCTCTGCGTATATGCTATTCTTATTCGGTATATATGACTCAAACAAAAGCTAGATAGAACCATTACAAAATGCATGTAAGTTGCTCATTGTTTTGTATTTAGTACTATAACTTACCCTTCGTTGCAAACATACGACTTTCTGTCCTTCAGTATCCTTTAATAATACCCCATTGATCCTTGTTAAATTGATCCGTTATCTAGATCTCCAACGGGACAAACGTTTAACTTGCAATCCACATACAAGACTAAAGCGACTGGAATCTGCTTTTCGTTTTCGACTTCTTCGACATTTACTAGGCAAACGTTCAAAACTACCGATCTACTACAAAAGTCTCATTTACATAACAGTTATCAGGCCGATTGGGACTCCACTCAACCATCTAAATCACCTCATACCTAATCCTTGCAATCCAAAATCCTTGATTCCCCTTCTTCTTTTAGCTCAAAAGACAACATATAGCGGCCCCTGGCTTTTACAATTTCTGCCTTCTGTTTATCCCTATCCATCGCATACAACCAATTTATTTTCATCTGCTGTATGTCTTGGAGTACACTTTCTCTCCAGCGGCCCTTGGGTCTCCCCCTACTTCTCTTTCCACCTGGTGTGCCTTCATAGATTTTCCTTGGCATCCTATTGTTCTCCATTCTCCTTAGGCGACCAAACCATTTCAATCTCAGGATTCCAATGCTAGCCGAGATGTTAAGGTCTGTGTATTTGTCAATGATCCTTCGTCGCAAATAAACTTATCTATCATGATCTTAATGCTCCATGTGTTGCTGATTCCGCCCAAACCGGATACCTATCCTTTCATTTTAAATTCCATAACCATTCAAACCACTAGTCTCTCAACTTGCTTCCCATTCTATTTTGGACTATCCTGACGTTTGTAAAGATCTTGGCTGCTTCACAAGTAATTTTCATGTTACTGTATACTTTATTATCACATTTAATGAATATATGTTGTTTAAATATACAGTTGTAAATTTCAATAAATGGATAATAAAAAAAAACACTATTAGTACCATCATGTATAATTTTTTCTACCACACTTTTTCGGTTAAAAAAAAAAAAAAAAAAAAACTAGAGAGGAGTGGATATTGAAAAAAACACTTTCATTTGTAATTCATTGGATATATATTTAAATAAAAGTAGAAAAGCCAAATAGCAAATTAATGAATTTTGTTTCATGTTGGGATTTAATAAAATGTTTGAAATATAAAAAAATATATGCAAACGTGATTTCTATTAGAATTAATACTTATCCTCTATTATTTTGGCGATGATAACATTTGATTGTTAATGAATCGATTGTTTATCGATTTTGTCGTTAACTAACATTCGGTGTCCCGTTATCGGCAGTTTAAAAGAATAGGAAGATCTACCGACGGATCTTGAGCTTACTTCTTGCTAATCATTTTAGTAAGGAGTAGAACTATTAATACTTTTCATTGTATAATCGATAGGCTAAGATTTAGAGTTTAAGATTTCAGGCTACCTGGATAAGAATATTCATAATTTTTTGTTAGTCTGAAGTAAAATTTTTGATACTGATATACAATTCCTTTTTCCCAGATATATTTTGCAATAAAAAAGTATTGATCTATAACTATTTTATTTTATTTAATCGGCTTTGAACAGTTATTTGCGGCCGAACTACAGATTGTTTTTTAAACCTTCCTGCCACTCCTTCTTTTACATCAGGGAATGATGTTTTCTTCGGACTTCTCATTTTCTTTCTTCAATCAGGTTTATACCCAAAATGAATAAGCAGACCCTTAGACCGCCTACTTTCACCCCTTCTCATTACCCAACTACAGAATTGCTTCCTGGCTAAATTATTTTTTTCTAGGTTCTGTCTATCTACAGTTCCAAATTATTTGTATGGGTAATTAAAGCTTTTAAGGAGCCTTCGGAAATTCTCTATTATTGGCAAGGTATTCTTAACACAGAAATTTTGCTCATCTAATAATAACAAAAAATTAAGAAATTTTTTTATATGTTCGAAAATAACTAAGTTTACCAAGGATCACTGACGGATACTATCTATCTGGTCTACAGATTTTTTTATGTCCGAATATTCAATCTCTTGCACCACTCGAATAAATAATTGTTCGTTTGAAAAATGATAAAATTAGTTCGTTTACTCGTAAAAACACCCATTTTTTTAATATAGAAAATTTAGGGAAGCCTTCTCCTCTTTATTCCCATAGCCGAAAGATATTCCTTGCTATCATCATGTGATTAGAAGGCTTTTGAAAGGTGTTTTTTTTGGATCCCATTAAAAATTAATAATACGAGTTAAAACAATTTTAAACAGCCAATTCCTTAGTCATACTTGAGTAAACTAATCAAAAATAATAACTCACATTGAAAACTATTAATTTTATTTTTCAAATAAGGATACCGTTGCTGAAGATCGGATATTTAAAAAACTCGATTTTTCCCTGACTGAGAAAAACAATAAATCATGGATACGTCAATCGAAAATCTACTGCTTTTCTCAAGTTACATTTTAGAATTAATAGGATGAAATAATTTAAATAAATAATTAAACCAATTATCATTCAAAATAAACAAAGTTGAGAGAAAATAGCCGTTTCAAACATGATTTTTTTCATTTAAACCAATATAGCCAGGTAGACCTTAGCCACAAATGTTTATTTGCTTAAAAAACATTTAATAATGGTTATTAAATTTCTAATCAAGAAACTATCGTCTAAGTTTCGATCTGGAACACACCAACAGAGCTAGAACGTGTCGAAATGTGGGTGAAAAAAAGGTATAGACCCAGCCAGAAGACATACGAGGTCAAAATTAAATGGCATGGACAAGTTTCTGTAAGAAAAGTTAGAAAAAAGTCCCTTATAGTAAACAAAAACTCTATGCAAAATGTGTATGAATAAAAATTATAAACGGAAAAAATAAAGCAAAGTTATTCATTAAAAGAGACTAGAGGGATATAAGGTTCCTTTTTTAACACCAACATTTTTTTTTTGCTTTAATAATGTGAAGTAAATGCTACTAATGTTTAACAACATTTTATTTAGTTCATCGAAATCAATTACAATAATTGAATTTGAAACTATTGGAAAACTGGTATAAACAAAATTAATAGTTATGTTGATTGTTCTTGACTGACTGCTATATTAATCTTGCAAACTTGGAGATCACTTTACAGGTAGTTGCTAAAAATTAGTAATTCTGAACTGTTAAGATCACAAGCTGACCATATGGCGGCCCTCAACTTGTGTGCAATCAATAACATATTATATCGTCCTGTATGTAATATTCTCTGCACTAATTGGGTTGGTGTTTTGATATGCAGGAACTTCTACTCCTGCAGGAAATTATGGTTTGAAAGACAAATGTCGTTATTAGCCACTAGTTGAAACAACTCACAATCAGTTGGGTCTTAAAAACGTTTTAACATTATTTTTTAAAGAATGAGTAATCGATCCGAATCAATTTGGTTTATTAAAAAAAACTTTGGTTTATTAACTGTCAGTCCATACTTGTGACGGATTGATTCAGAACCGTTTCTATGGTATTTGTTTATAATCGTACGTATAAGTAGTTACTACTTTGGAAATATTATGTATATATCATATTTAGCATAACACATTTAATCTAATAGACAGCTGATGGTACAATACTAACGAATAAGGTAAGATTTTATCATATCAACGTCTTACAGTTCTCACTAAAGATGGCCTTAGTTGCTTCAGAAGTAATTTTCATGTTACTGTATACTTTATTATCACATTTAATGAATATATGTTGTTTTTATATACAGTTGTAAATTTCAATAAATGGATAATAAAAAAAAAAAACACTATTAGTACGTGCATATCATGTTGATATTTTCTACACAATTCATCGGTTAAAAAAAAAAAAAAAAAAAAACTAGAGAGGAGTGGATGATTAAGAAACAACTTTCATTTGTAATGCTTATATTTAAATAAAAGTAGAAAAGCCAAATAGCAAATTAATGAATTTTGTTTCATTTTGGAATTAAATAAAAGTTTGAAATTATCAAAAAATATGCCCCAACACGTGAAAAATTTCTATTAGATAATACTTGACTTTATTTGGCATGATAAATTTGATTATTAATAAACCGATGGTTTATCGATTTTGTCCTAACTAACATAACCTTTAATATTACATTACCTAAAAATAATAAATTTTCCCCGTATTAAATCATTTTTCAGGATATATGTTAAACTACCGGCAACCGTTTGATCGTGGCAACTAACAAAGTTAGAGTGTATTCATGAGAAGAAAAAACAAGACTCTAACAAAACTCTCTCTGACTAGGAATAAACAATAATATCGTTTTCTACTGCTTCTGAAATGGTCAAATTTTTTAGCATCACTAACCGAACTAGAGCGTATCATTTTATTTTATATATAATACTTTTTTTAATATATTTATCTTTTAGGAAATGCATGGACTTGTGTCATTAGTAAACTTATCGATAGTGACCTTATTGTTCATTTGAATGTTGATTTTCATTTAAATATATTATTTCCTAATGTACTCCATATTCGGTCAAACCTGCTATTTTTTAAGTTTATTTAACCACCAATTACATACTAATGCCTTGGGTTCGTCTAATTCAGAAAAATCAGTTGAGTGCTTCCGATTGGTTCCTTATTGTATTGGATAGTAGATTATACTATAATTCATACATCATTATATCTATTATACCTTTCATTAACTACTTGTTTTATAAAGTAACAAAGTTAAAATGAAATATTTTGCTGGTTTTTGAAGGTACAAAAAACGTTACGCGCTAGGTCACCATGACCACGCTTTACTTAAAAATAAAAAACTGTAGGCCCCCAGCCAAATCATTTATATTTATATTATATAATTTAATAATATCTAATTGTTTTTACCAAAAAAATAAATCTTTATTTAAGATGCTAAACCAGCATTCATTGTAGAACTTTTTCATTTTTAATTTTGGTACTTTTATTTATTTTATATATTTTCTACGTTCAAGCTTGAGGTGAAAAAAAAAACTTTGGTTTTAACATAAATATATTGCATGCAACGCCACATAAATTTTAGCAATCTTAATTTAATATAATACCATGACAATTTTAAAAATATAAACAGAAAAAGGAAAAAACAATAGCGTAGTTAAAAATAAACAACTGAATTAAACACATAAATAAAAAATATTGGATTGTAAAAACACCAAATTTCTAGTTTATCTTCAATAGAAGAATATGAATTTTATCACTTGATTGAGATACTAAATAAATGGCTTATGACATCTATGGACATATAGGTAGCAGAAACTGACATATCCAACCTCTTTGAAATCCTTGTGGACGGTTGAGTTTATTTTAATATTTAATATTTTATTTTGTAATTTTGCTTGGGAGGTGACAGAATTAGGAATAGGTAAATATATTTAAAAAATAATCTACTGTATATTTGTCAAATACCACTCACTCATTTAACACGAAATCTCAGAAACCACCGAACGGATTGGAATGAAATTCGATATGTAGCTTCCTCTAAGGCCGTAGGTGCTCGCTAAGAAAGGAATTAAAAAAAATTGGCCTAGATCGCGGCTAATTCGCGAAAAATGCGATTACAATTTTTATTGGGTGAATAATTAAAGATTAATTGTCATATGGTATTTGTAGATAAGCTAAGTTAAAAAAATAGGTTAGATGCTTAAGCCGCACACTTTGACCACAAATTAAGTTCCTTATAGTTGTAAACAAACAAAAATACGATCGATGTCGAAACCTTATAACATGATACTTTCTGTGAACTGTAAGGCCAGTTCGATGTAGGGACAAAAAAATGATAAGAATCAGTGAGTTCTATCAAATGTAAGATTCTCTTCAGTATCGTCTCATGTTCTACCATGGAGAAGATGGGTACAGTATTAACATCCCTCAGCGTGACCCAAACACCAATACACCACTTAAGAAAGCTGTGTCTGCAGCTGATTTTTACGCCTAAATGTTAGTGGAGAGAGGAGGTGAAGAACTTTATTTACTTAAATTTCGTAATATAAAATTAAATTTTTTGCAAATTGTCAAATATACTTATCGAAATTATTTTAAGAATGGAATTTTTTAGGTTTATTTAAGTAATAATAATTATCAACTTTAAGCTTAACTTTTACTAATTTAAGTTGTCCTTCATCCTAATGATATTAAACCGTAGCGGAGCTGGGTACTTTCAGCTAGTATTATATAATCAATGATATATGAAGAACGTTCAAGTCTATACTATTATATAAAAAGACAAGTAATTTTCCGTTTGTGATCACTAACCGCGAAAACTACAGAACAAATCCGTACCAAATTTTAACCACATTATCTTTATAGTTCCGGAAAGGTTTAGCAATAATAAAATCGACTGAGTTTCAATTAATTTTTATTAAAAAAATCAATAATATGTGGATAACAGTGAAGTTTAAAAATTGACTGATAGGTAGAGAGCGCGATTCCGCATGAGAGGTTAGAATGATATGGTCTTATACAGAGCTTGAAATTGATAATAAAATATACTTATATCCAATCAAATTATTAAAAAATATTTAAATATGTGGCGCGACATGTGAAGTTTGAAGATTGAAAATAGACCGGTATGTGGTTAGCACCATTCCACAGTTGAGTTTACAATGGTAAAACTACTGAATCCATCTCTACCACATTTTAGCTACATCTTCATAGTTCTACAAAGGTTTAGCAATAATGAAATTTACGATAATAAAAATTTAAATGCATTATGTCAAGTGGTAAAAACGAGGTTTACCACAATGTCATATACTTTTAAGGTTAGAAATTAAAATCCAACCAGATGAAATTATATGTAAAATTATGATCCATGGGCCTTTATTTGTAAGCACAGATAATGCAGTCCATTATCCGCAAGAGCTCAATAGTCTTTGTCAATCTGGATTACCAACTCATGTATTAAAATTAAAAATTGGATATCCAATTATGCTTTTATGTACTCTTGAAACACCTAATCAGAGCAATTCAAACGAATTGTAAGTTTAAACTTACTGCTATGCGTAGAAGAAATAATGCTCAATTTCATACTTCAGCACAAGATTTGTATTGTTAAATAAATGAAATTTCAAATATTAGAAATTATTTAAGTTCTTTACTTATGAGAGCGAGGAAAGCTACGACGGGGGATCCTAGTCAAATACATATATGTTTTGACGGAGGTCATAAGTTAGGGATTGTATATTTGCATTCTCGGACGATGGCAGTTGCCACCATATGGTTGGTGCAGCCCAACAGTTCCCACGTAATTCAAAAACTAAATTGGACCAGCATGTTGCTCCTGAGGAGTCCGCAGTGTCCTGAAGGAGGGTCACCAGCAGAAAAAACTAGTCGCAGCGAGTGTCACACTTTATCGGCGAGCTGTCCACATCTGGTCCGCCTGTTAGCTCCTCCACATATCGGAGGATCGTCCATCAACCGCATTTGGGGGCTGTGTCGTGTTGTCACCGTTCTTGGAAATATTTTGTCAGGGCGCGTTTTTCGAGGAGGGACGGGCAAATAAGTTTGGATAAGAGTGAGAAGAATATTTTAATGCCATTATAATAGTTATTTGATGAGAGTTCTGACGTTACTCCAGATTTCAGATGACATTCTATTTAATCACTTCTTTGTTTTGTGAAAAAATAAGAGATAACTTTTTTTTTAAATTGTTTTATTGAATAAATATTACAAGCTGCCTTTAAATGGTCGATGAGTAATATGGATGACCAAGAATCCATTCATACAATATGTAAAATTCAATTAAATAAAAAGAAAAAATCCTGTAAAAATAAAAATATAAACATACATACAAGATATTAATATAAATTTTATATAATCATAAATTAATAGAAATCGGAAAATAAAATTATAAACAATGTAAAAAATAGTAATAATAAAGGAGCAAAATAATAGTAATTATAATAATAAGCATTAAAAAAAAAAAAAAAAAAAAGATTACATTCTAAAAAATAATATTAAACATGTTGGTTTCTGGCTACATTTTTTTCATGTTTTTTATTTTCCTATTTTATATATATATATATACCCTCCAAGTTATATATCCATTTTTCATTCATTAGTTTTAGAAGAATTAATTATAATTTACAAAAATGTTTAGGGCTTGTTAAGTACATGGGCCGTTTTCCCCTCGACAAGTATAAATAAAAATTACAGTAAAACAAACTATTAAAAATAACACAGATAATTTTACAATATTAAATATGAATTAACAAAAAAGTTTTTGTAATTTATTTAGAAAAATTTCAAAAGGAGAGAACTGTAGCAATTACTAATTCTATATTGTAATTCTAATTAATCCATTATACCGTTTAAATGGCGCGTTTTTTAATCATAAACAATTAGGTATGATTTTCCTCGATTTAACAACTATTGAGATTGTAATTTATTATTAATAGACTGGAGTGAACAAATAAAAAAAATTATGACAATGGTTCCTTTCGGATACCTGGGGCTAAAGACGGTTTACATGGTCTACAATAGGCAGCCCAAGCAAATACATGGACAATACAATGCGTTTCAATACAATACCTAGCCCATGTATTCGGCCATGTTACAAAAATCGTATCTTAAAATGGCTTTTAACGTTTTCGTACTCACTCTTCTTCTAATATAATTTTCAAAGTATAAATGTTCCTCAATTTCTTTTCTTCTCAGAACAGAATTTTATTTCTTACAATTACTTATCATTGAAATGCATTTGCTTTATTTTTTCCTTTTTTCCTAAAATTATTAGGAAACATTTATATTATAGCAGACGTAACTAACTAAATTCGAACCAGAATATTTTCGTACAATTCCAAAATTTTATAAGCTTTTGCCTAACTTGCAATCTTCAAGTCAGTGTTTTCTTAATCAATTATTTAAAATCTCCAATTCAATTATTTATTATAATATTGTGTTCTTATATTTAGCATATAAATTTTTTGTATTCATCTTATGAAAAAAAAAAATGTAATGTATTAAAATAAGAATAATCGACACGTATTCTTTGGTACTTTTAAAATAAAATGATTCAGATTAGTCGTAAGATATTTAAAATTTTTTATTTAATAATAATAACATTACACTGTGTCAAACATTACATTTGACAGCTTGTTTGATCGGAAATCATACACTTAGAGGTTCTGCTTCATCTTTAGACTAACCCCCATAGACTCCTAGGTAAACATGTAGTCAGAAATCAGTTACTAAGAATGGAATACAGTTACCTTTATCTTTATTAAAGAAATTAAAACAATACAGAATATGTAACTAGATGAAATTTAGCAAATATATCCGTATTAAGTTTAAAATATAGTATGACTAGTGGGGCTTTTCATATAAAATTAAATCCAAATTTCTGAACACATTTAAATCTGTTGGAGGTAAGCCTGTTGCAAAACATGAGCTCTGGCGTATCCCTAACCACCACTCAGAATCCTTATAATTTTTTCGATGCAAAATGGTTTTTTTGCACGTGTCATGTGGCAAGTCGTTACAACACCCTTCACCGAACGATAATGTTTCTTCCAGTTTGGGATGCTGAGTATACAAGTTAAAACTCATATAAAAAATTACTTTTCTATGGTCATATTAGATGGCCCACTAAAAAAATGTCAAGAATTTGTTGTAAAAATCAAGAAATCCACCAATCAAGTATACATTTCTGGAAAAATTAAAACAGACATTTCGGATGGAAAAATCTAAAAGACGTTCCGGGATTTTAATACGATCTTCAACCATACCATTATCAATCAATTTTTTATAGCAAGATTTCACAAAAGTCTACATCCAGTTTTGCACTAAACCCACCGTCATTTCAGGTATATCTATTTCTACCACAATTTCTCACTAAAAAGAATAATAAGAGAGGAATGGATATTGAAATAAATATTTTCAATATATTGTTTAGTGAAAGTTTTAAAGTAAAAAAGAAAACCAACAAAATGAATTTTGTTTCCAAGAACTTCTTTGACCCTTCATGGTAGGTTTCGTATTAAAATATTTTATATCATTCCAATTTTGTCACCTTCCTTACTTAATAGTAAGGAAGATAGTAAAGTAAGGAAGAGGTTACGAAACACAAAAATGTCGAAAATATTTTAAACTGGAAATCTAATTTTGTGAAATATTGTTGGGAAAAAATTACTTTTTTGTGCACAGACTGGGTAACATGAAAATGGTGTTAAAATCCTGTAGTTGTACTTTAAATTTAAATGTTTACATTTGAGATATTTTTACCTTAAAAGAAAAAATAGTTTTTGCCTAGATATTCCCACTACTTTTCCATGAACAACATCATAAAATCTAAGTTGGAATTAAGAGTGGCCGGAGAGAGTGAGAGAGAGGAAGCTAGGAAGATATGACAAAGAGGAATAAATCAATTATGAAAAAGTGGTGGGCCCTAATGGAGATCTCATGGCCAGTTTCCGGTTCCCATTTCCTCGAAGCTACCCTCGGCTGATCGATGCCGCAGAGCTTCCTCCCCACGGCTAGGGTTGTCCCGCTTTCTTCCATGTTATCATAATATCGATATGATTCTCCTTATAACAACTGTGGAATCTTTGCAGAAATTATTTTTATTATGTACTCAGATTTACAATATTTAATTATTTGACTTGAATGAATAATAAAAAAAAACACCAATGTATGGATTGTAGAATAAGGCTTAACGAAATCAAAGACTCGATTCCGATACCACTATCTTAACCATGGCACTTCTTTTAATTTTGGACCAAAAAATTTGTATCTAACACAGTACGCTCACCTTGGGCGTTTATCTTTAGGTACTACGCTGATGATCTTTTTATTTATTCGTTTCCTATATTTGTGACACTTGTGAATAGGAAGAAGAAGAAAATGAACTTTATTCTTCGACAACTTGTCTCCTAAGAATAGCATATGAGCAAAATACATAGTACAATCGTCTGGCATCGACAATTAATGATAATAAATAATAAGAATACAAATTATATTATACTATTTTATTATATTATGTTATTGGCTGGTGTCAGGAAGTATTGGGAACAAAAGAAAGCATCCGAAGTAACTAGTCATCAGCGCTCCAAGATGGCCTTAAGTTACAAAATAAATGAGAAATCTTTTAAAAGGATACATCTTATGTATACTATGATAGTGAGTCAAGAGCATTTTGTTTGTTAACTTGGAAATTTGGGCTATGGGTATCACCGAAAGTTATAATTTTTATCACTTTACAAACCAGACTTAAAAGACAAAAAACTGCTCTTCGTTTACAACTACTCAAACATTAACTAGACAAGCGTTCAAATCTGCCAAATAAATACATGTGACTTATTAAAATGACAGTGATAAGACCTATTTCGACGTACGGAGTTGAGCTTTGGGGCTCCACTAAACAATCTAATTCATCAGGTATCCAATCCTTACAAACCAAAATCCTTCGAAAAATCTTCACTGCTCCTTAATTTGTCACCAATAAACTTATCCATAAAGATCTTAATGTTCAATATGTTACTGATTTAGCCCAAACCAGATACCTATCCTTTCATAGTAAGCTCCATAACCACTCAAATCCTCTAATTTTTCAACTTGCTTCCCACACCTTTCCCGATAATCCTTCGAGGGGTCCGAAAAGTAGATGGCCTAAAGACCTAGTGTAGAATTTTTATTGAAGTGATACTGATGGGTAGTTCTTTACAAGTTTTGACATGTTATTGTAATCGTTATCAACACATTTACTTGATGTATATATTTTGTACAGTTGTAAATTTCAATAAATTGATATAAAATAAAAATGATCTTTCATCCAACTACTTTTCAACATTCCACAGATATTATTGTGGGCAAGTATGAGTTTTGTATATACGGAGTTAATCTTTGGGGCTACGGTAACCTTCGTATTCTGCTCTTATCCAATTCGAGGCGAATACTCGATCCCGATATTCCTCTGAAGCGTCTGAAAAGGAGATGGCCAAGAGACCCTCTAACTTTTATTAAAGTGCTAATAGTAAGTAGTTCTTTACATGTTATTAACATATCAAATAACTCAAACTTACTTGTTTAAAATGTAAGTATACAGTTGTAAATATTAATAAATATTTCTAAAAAAATCTTTAATGGACTTAGTTATGTGGCTCTTACAGAGATGAATATTAATATGTGAATCATTTTGAAAAAAAAAAATGTAATGCGATTTTTGCACCTACGACACTATTCACAGGTTTCACCGATATATCAAAATAACACTGCACTCCCTGTGATGTTTACTTTACAGGTGCTGTAATGCTTAGACTTCAATGGCATTTGCAGAATGCAATTTTTATACGAAGTCTCTTTTATGCTTCAATCGATGAATTCAATGTAATCTTCTTTCTTTAAATAGTTATCTGATGGTCATAAGCAATTATATTCTTGCTTTTGTTTTTGACGAAAGAAATTTCACAGAGGTTCTGTAACATTCCGTTCTATATTTCATGTAGACTCAAACGAAGCTTAAGACGCAATTACTTAGCCTTCCTTCTGACAGAGAAATTAAGTGTAATAGGTAAATCCTAAATATATGCACGTAACATTTAATTTGTTGAACTAGTTTTAATGTAAAATGAAGGAGAGTGTTCAAGTGTCACAGCGGTGTACCAATGAAAAACTTGGAAGTTGCTAACCGACTGTTTGAGACCTGACATCAGTAGCATTGTCCCGGACTATTGTGACAGAGCATTCAACGCCTTCTTGATAACCCCTCCTGTATCCTGTATCTTCTGAGGACTACACCGCCGACTTTGTCCATTTCTGGAGCGGCCCCTCAGATCCTCCGCATTGGAAGGGCGGATCTTCCATCACCTCCGGACTAGTTCCTCACGAGGCACTTCCGACCTGAGAAGCAGGTACCTGGCCCTTATTCTGTGGCTATTTCACGGCCAGTTAGGGCAGGTAAAGGAGCGGAAGTTGGCCATTGAGGAGGCACCGCAGGGCGCTTCATTCATAAGTTTCCCCTCCATTCATAAGAATGCCCTGGCGTAGTACTACGGCGACAAAGTCGACTCTCCAGACTGCAGGGCACCTCCCTCACAGCGAGTGTTTGTGGCTGCGGCAGCCCCCGCTGGGAGCACACAAAAGACTGCTCTACCTGCCTCTGTTCAGTCCGCCTCGTTTATAATCGGATCACAAATAGACAAGTCTTTTCTCATTTCTGTTTCACTTTTTCTGCTACATTAATCGTACCCTGGTGGTTTTATATCCTCTAAGTTACCACGTTTCTCATGGTTGGTGGAATGCGACTTCAACAGGTTGGCACAGGCATTATAGGATATCTTTTATCCGTGTTCAGTTCTTGTGTTGATTTTACTTTTGTAAAATATCACATTATATTTTTAATCCTATAAATATTTAAAATTAAAATAATACCAATTTTGATGCTTTTCATGTGTGACAAACTTATCCTACTTATGAACAATGATTTAATTCACATGAATAAAACATATATTATATATACTACACAAACAGTAAAAGTTTCATTTTGATACCCTCTGCCATTTTTTTTTTTAATAAGCAAAGTTATTTGTGTCACTACACAAAATATATAAAGAAGAAAACTCAAACCAAGAAAAACATTTTCACTATTTTTGACGAATTATGTGAATATAATTTATGGATACTATTTTAAACCATGGATAATGGGTGCTACATTTTATTTAATATTTTTTCACTTTTTTATATTAGTAGGTACAGCTTATGCATGCATTAAATAATTCCGACAGGCGTCTTTTTTCATGTTTAATAATGTAACTGGTAAGAACCTAACTGTTCGCTTTATATTTATTTGAAGATTCAGGAATCTTTCCAGAAACAACGTAAACTTGAAATATTTTATAGAATGAACAATAAAAATAACAATAGCAAATCACATCTGAAGTCTTGTCTTAAAAATATAATATGGGAATAAATATTTTGATCCTTCTTAAAAAACTGTTGACGTAGTAAATATTAATGACATTACGTAGTTTTGCTTTGATTTTTTTTTAACGACACTCTTCCCTTTAAGAGAGAGATCTTGAACAGATCATCTGACTTGCAAATTAATTGGTGTCCAGGAGGTGGTTAATGCACTGTTAGCTCTGTCGACTCAACCAACCTTTATAGTTATAGGTCATGCGCAGTTTAAGCTCCACGTTTAAGCATCCTTGTTAAGTACGTTATAACTGGATGCTTTAAGTAGATGGACTTTTTCATGAACCTGTTTTATGAATTATGCATTTATGAGCTGTTGATCCTGTCCAGTATTACGAAGTGCATTGCTTTTTAATCAGGAAACGTCATGGAAAATGATTTATAAGCTCCAAAAGTACATTTTCTTTCGTGTTATATCTTGTTTAGCAGGAATATTTCTTAAGATTCGAAATAATATTTCATAAGTGCTTATATCATGATGAATTCAATATTCATTATTTTGTTTTTGTTGAATATTTTTTTGGAAATGATAATGAATTTCTGACCGATTCATAAAATATTTAATGTTAGGGTGTAAGGTAAGTTCGTGTGATTGATGACGGGAAATATGTATCAGGCCATCAAAGGGTCATTTTTTCCCGAACGGCTTTGTACCTCGGTCCAAGAGAAGGAAGGACCTCTTGTGAGGCTGAAGTTTTTTTATTACTAACAGTAAAGGAGGGTGGGAACCAGAGGCTATGGGACAGGACAGTTAACCGATGATACAAGAAGAATTTAGTGAAGTGTTGCTTTAGTTAAAACCAGAAAAAACTGTATCTATACAATAAAATTTAAATTCATGTCAAATTCGGATACCGAATTTTCTATAAAGTAATACTTTATGTTAGGAATAATTGTAGAAAAGTAGCAATAATTGAATCTATAATGTCATCTTAAAATGGAGCTTGCCGACCTGATAGACAAGGAATTGAAAAAATAAGAAATCATTGGCTCGAGAAAGACTAAAAAGCAGTGAGATGTACGTATAAAATATATGTTATAATGGAATATCAGCGTCTTAAACCCTCTGCACACTTCATATATCAATCCATAGTAGACTAACTAAAGCCTTCCTTAAAAACTCAAAACAATGGTGAAAAATTAAAAATTAATTGTTTAAGTGAGTTGTCTGTAAAATGAATGAAAAGACCATTTAAGTTTTAAATAATACAAATATGGTTCTCATTAATATTACTGTTAGTCGTTATGTCAATGTGTCGGCACATTACAGAACATAATCAGGTATTCAAAGAAACATGATCCTATACGAAAAAAAAATTAATATAAGACCAAAAAATAATTATAGAATCCGAATGTGATTTATTCAAACGGTTGGTCTCATACATACATTTGTGTAAAATAATAGTTAATGATATTTCATAATTGAATCAGTCTCTGTAATGGGCTTCAGGCCATTGTTTCCATATTATGAGGGCACCGAAAAAACATGATCTGAAGGCAAACCCACCTTAACAGTCCAATGCATTGCTTGAAATGATTTCTTGAATTGATATTTACATGATTCATTTCTCTAATTAAGATAATTATGCTTCATTTAAAACTATTTTTTTTATTTTTCTTATTTACTTTTGAAATTTACAACCATTAAAAAAATAAACGTGAAGATAATGGTTAACATAACTTTTATAGGAATTATCCATAAGTTCTATATAAGAATGGCTTATCTTCTTAAAGCAACAACTTGTAATTGTATTATTAATATTAAATTAATACTTCTAAGAAAAATCTTATTTTAAGTCATTATGCTATTATTAATAGCATATTCCACTTTCTCTGAGGTGGTGAAGGGGTTAGTTTGGCTGTTAAAATAGGTGCGCCCTTGGTGAGCTAAAGAATCAAAAAACTTTATGTTCCTTTGTTTAATAGGAGGTTGAAAATTCTCAGGAATTTCAAAACTTTTACCTTTAAGATTAGTTTTGGAGGCTGTATAATATGCAACTTGTGGCATTGTACAGTTTAGGGGTATCATATTCAAGAGGTCTTAACGAAAATTATATTGCACTGAATGATCATAATACGGATTGTTAGTTGCTCTGTTTTTGTTTTTTTTACTTATAATTTAATTATAATATTTCACAAATATAGCCGAAAGTTTATTATTTACATATTATTAATTAATTAATATGTATTTAGTAAGTTTGTGGGTGTATCTTTTCAATGATGTAACCTTCTATTTTTATTTACGGAAATTGGTGTGTGGGAAAGCAATTTTTGTGCCTGTAAGTGCGTGTACTGTTTAATTGGTCTTAAGTTTACGTCAGATAACTTATTTTAAATTCTGGTGTACTTTGGATAGTTGTTTACTATTCTCATACATAAGTCCTGAACGACTTATTATGACTAATTTCCTGTTGAGCTCCGGGTTGGAGAGGATTATTTGTATTGGATCAATTCGTTCTTTGAAGATAGTAGAGCAGGTCTATTGAAGTATGGATTAGCTAATATTTCTTTAAGATCTATTCCATTTGTTATGAATTTAGTTTGAAAATTTCAAAGATTTGTATATTATAGTAACTGATAGATGCCAAGGGATCGTGGTTCCGTTTATTTGAAAATTCTGTTAATTTCTTTAAAAAACTTGTTCACTTCCATTAATCCTCTGCCACATAACCTAACCATTTTATTCGATTGAAAGATTGATCATAAGGAATTTGTATTGTGTATAAACTATGATTTACAGTAAATATTTATTTCTGACAAGCTCTCCCACGACGGTAAAGACCCCCAAAATTCCACTTCTCCCAGTGCACCAGTGCCATCCCTTACAAGAGGCAAGAGAAAGCGTGTACCTCTCTGCAGTGATTCCCCATCAGCACTCGACTGCTACAATAGAGTACTAATGAGGGGCGATCTAGAGTACGTGACTCCAATAAATGGTACCTGGCGACTCCACTGACTCCTACTCAGAACTGGTCAGGTGCTAATCCTCTGAGTGACCTGACTCTCACGCCCGTCCAGGTAGAGAGTACTCAGGTAAGGAGGGTCCAGTTCAGGCTATATGGTTCCCTCCTGGGGTGGCGTCCTTCAGTCTAGCTCGTAACTTCGTCCAGTTCACATCTTCCACTTGTCCAAGTCTCTCATCATCTGTAAGTAACTGTTTCTTATGTTAGTGGTAGCACTAGGTTATTGTGTGAATCTTAGGTGTTTCTCAAGGACTGATACTGTGCCCCTTCTATTTCAGTCATTTGTAATGAAATAGCTAAAACAACTATGAAATCAGTAAGGAGAAGGTAGTGGTCTCCATGAACCTTTCATATAATTTTTATTTCAGCACATTCATTTATTTAGCAAGACAATGTTTATGATAGGCGTTTTTCTTTATTCACTCTAAACCTTGCAACGAGTAAAACTGTTGTGAGATTATATTACAAAAATATTGCTTATGATCTTATATCTAATAATACCATATTATGATGATATTGAATAGAATTCCAGTGAAAAAATATATCTAAACCTAGATTTTTATAACTATCTAAAAATAGGGAATCATTTCTTTTACCATTGGCGATTAAGTATAAAAAAAAAAAAAAAAAAGCTATAAGTTGGTACAGAAATTTCAGTGCCTGAATAAAAATTTGACCATTTTCTTTTCTTTTTAGTCTTGAACTATTCAATTTTTTTTTTAAAGTCATTTATTTTATTATAATAGTATTCATTTATTTAGTTTCTTCTTTTCTTCGCACGTAAAACCTTATATCAAATAAAAGTTTTCCGAAATTATATTAAAAAAATGATGATTTTATGATTAATAGCACCATGTTATGATGACATTTTGTAGTTTGCTTTTTAAGATTATAAATATGTATAAATCAATTTTTTTTTTGCCAATTTAAATATAGGGGACCCAGCTAGTTTTGAATAATTCTATTTCTTTTCCAATGGAAAGCTTTTTGTAGGTACAGAAATTGCAGTGTCTAGATAAAAATTTGATTATTCTCTTTTCTTTATTATTATTATTATTTTTTTTTTTTTGCATCTAAATCCCTCAGATGCTGATAAAGATATTTTTAATCATTTATATAATGAATGAGTTCAAGTCTTTTCAACTTAAAATATATTTAATTGTCCATTTATTTATTCATCAGTTGATAATGAATAATTAAAACAAAATAATAATTCTATTCATACTGATGATACAGTTTACAAATTCCTGATAATTATGATGTTAATTATTTATTGATAAAGATGTGAATTCTTTAGATAATATAATGAATACCAATTAGCGTAGCCAATATTTGATAATAACTGAATGTTGCATTCCTGGTTCTTGCTATCAATCTTGAGAACATTACCAGATAGACACTAATACCTAGGATTCAATCTCAAATCCCCATTTACGTGTCAAAATCAGTTGCTCAACAGTTTATTTTTTATTTACGATTAGTCGTGAATGATTTATCAATATATAAAAAGTGTAACATGAGGTGTTTACTATCGGTTATGCCGGAATGATTCAGATGATTTTTTTTTAAAGTTTTTCTCTAAATATAAATAAATATAAACTGAGGAATGATGTAAAGTATAAATGCTTTTTTGTTATATTATGAAATTAATATTATTATACCATATGAACAAATACGATAATATGAGATTATTATACTTATACTGGCTTATCATTGATATAACAGCAACGATAATTAGATACAAGCTAATTATATTCATTGAAAAGAAAACTTCCACAATTGAACTTTCAGTAAGTTATAATTAATAATACACCAGAAAAACGTATGGAAAAAAAAAATTTAATATCTCGCTCTTTCAATAGGGAGTTTATTTTCTTTTGTTAAATATAATATAAATTTGTTCTTACTATTTTAAAATGATATTTTAGAATACTGTTAGCTTTAGTAAGAGGAAAGTATAATTGAAACGAGCAGCCTCTTTTTAACTAATACATATTTTATATATTATTTAGAATATTTAGAAACGAAAAATTATATCGCATATTTCTGAACTGACTTAACTCTCAAATCCCAACATTAAAAAACTGTAAAATTCTTAAAGTCTTGCGTGAAATATCGAAAGTATACCTGAACTATCTTTTAATCCCAATCGCAAATGATTTGTGTTAAGAAGGATTTGAAGGAAATTCGATATATTTTTGGCGTTTCATTGACGACTGTTGTACTTAAACACGAAGATAAATAAAATATACTGATTTTTGAGTAGTGTAACTTTAAAAATATATGTACGATTATGTACTTATCGACTGATGTTTACACTTTTATTTCTGATCTTATATATATATGTGTATACATTTGACTCTCAATCATTTGAAATTAGAGAGAAATTAAAATAAATATTAATTATCTGTAGCTCAGAATATCAAGATTTTTTTAAATTATTGAAGATTAAAATTCATGGGTTTCATAGGGTTTCTGCGTGAAAAAAGAAAGAAAAAAAAAAAGTGTTATTTTACGCATTATTTCGTGTTGTGAGGGCTGTCTGGCCTCAGATTTTACTTCATATTACCGAGTGTAGTGAAATAGAATTGTTTTGGTATCAAGCATATAATTCCAATAATTGAGATATCTGTACTGCCGAACATTTGAAATATCGGGGGTCAATTTTATTGTAAATTAGGAATTTATTTATCTATTTAATAATAAACGAGTTTGTGGATTGTCAATAGTTGAATATTTGAATAAAATTTCACAACCAAACCCTTTCCGAAATCCGACCAGCTGCGACATGGAAGACAATAACGGTTCAGAGATGATGGAATTATGCCACTCTAATCCTGGAATATCCCCGAACTGGCAGCTGTTGGAGAGGTACTCGAGCACCCGGTAGCTGCAGATACTGGCGTTCGAGTGCCGCCACTCTAGTTGCAAACACTCCACTTGTATTTAATTCCTTCTGGATCGGTTCATTCGTGTATTTTTCCGTTTAATCTGACATCGCGATAGTTGGAATACCCGCTATCTAATACTCCAATCCCATGAATTAAATGGAGTTAGTGTCCTGAAAAAGAAATGTTCAGATAGCGTCACGTGCCTTGAGTGTCACATGTCAGTCGAAAAGTGGTCCTGGTAGTATTTGTTTACAAACAAACGTATAGTATACCTTACATTAATTTTTTTAACGATGGGACGTTGGCTTATCATAAAGCCACTGAGAAAATAAAAATTTGAAAAATATTCAGAATTGGCAAAAAAAAAAAAAATAAAAGGTGAATAAATAGTATATATATACTTAAAATATACAATCTTCAATCTATTAACCAAAACCAACAAAACTATTATTTTGTTACGGGGTAAAGAGAAATATTATTTTTAATATATAGGATCTTTTGTTAAACTTGCACTTAAAATTTATTTTCTTTATATTTTAAATTTAAAATTAATTAGAATTGTATCTCTTTGCCTTCAGACTTTTGGACTCAATCAAAATGCCGCCAGCCGGTAGATCTTCGGGTTTTCACATCGTCGACATTTTGGACCTCAACGAGCATGCCAAAGCTGGACACCATGATGGAACCGTACTTCACGCACCTCCAGGTTGGTACCCTTAATTTATAATTAAAATTAGTAACGTTGATATGAATAAGATCATATATATAATATTATAATAATGGTTCCCTTAAATATACTATTTTTTAAATTATGTGTAATGTACTGTTGTAGGCACAGAATCTTGAAAAAACAAATATTAAAAGAATATTTACTATTAAGGTTTTTTTTTTTTTTTTTTTTTTTTTTTTTTTAAGACCAATTAATTTTAAATGTTCAAAAAAATTTATCCTTTGTTCATATTAAATAAATAGAAATATTTTTTGCCAAATTATTAGCCTCATTAATTTGATAATATTAATTGTTCAGGTAGTGAAATGACGAGCTTGCACACCCTCAACGGTACCCAGAGTATTCTGTTCAACCATCCCACCCCGTTGGAAGCCCTGCACCACCAGTGGAGCAACTCCATCACCGAGCTCAGGGGTGAGTTTAAAATAATATATGAATGAAAATAATTATGATATATAATTATCGAAATTATTTTATTATTTTTAATATTATCAAGTCAAAGTTTAATAATCCTATTAGGTCTATTAGATTTCTTAAATTTGGAAAGTTAAAGTCACAAGTCTTCAATTTTAATTAGTTTTACTCACTTCTTTAAACTGTATATATAATATATATATTTAAAAATAATAAAGCTAAAAAAAATTATAGAAAGATTGATTATATTAATAAGAATCGATAATTATAGCATTTTTGTTCTTTTAAAATTTCGAACCCTGCTATTTTTAAAAATTAAATTTGTTTTCCCACAAAAATAGTTCGTTCTTGTTTTATATTTCATAAAAATTGGACTCGGTAATTTAAAAAAAAAAAAATTTTGAACTGTTTGAATTGTAGGAATAAGAATTTTATATAATCTAAAAACAAATAAATTTACCTCCTCTAATGGTACAATATTTCATATAAATTATCGAGCCTTATGTCAAGATTCGTAAGGAATGACTGCTAAAAGAGATAGTAATGAGAAAAATATTTTTAAAATCAAGTTTATGGATTAAAAATTATTTGGTACCGTAAATAAAAAAAAAAAATATATTGGCAACTGTATAAAGTATATGCATTAAGTAAAAGTGTGAAAATAAATACAATAACTTATTAATCATCTACCAATTGAGAACACTTGAAGTAAAATTAAAATTAATAAATAATAAACGAGGCGTAGAATTCCAAAACCAGCCAAGACCAATTCCCAGATTCCTTTTTTTATAATTATTATTTTTTTTTTATATAGTTTTTCTACGTGAATATCTGTTGGTGAAAGATTTTCTCCCAAAAATAGTTAAATCACATATAAAATAGCAATACAAAAAATAAGGCCCCTTCCTAATCCAGTCTGACCTTTACTTATATCGACCACCTGTGAAAAAAATTCAAAAATGGACTTGGCTGGATTTGGGATTCTACGCATGGAATATTAATTTTGATTTCCTATGCAAATAAAATTTGGCTTGTATTCTATTTAAAATCTGTTTAATAAATCAATCAAAATGTGCTCTGAATATGAACTAAGGTCGACTGATTCCTAATCTTTTATTGAATAGCTAATACGTAATCAAATTTATATGAACTCTTCCGTAATATAATCAGATTTTTCATCCCAGCTTACACTAATTAAAGAGTCAAGTGTTGCGCTGTTTAATCTAATCCGACGGATAATCTATGAGAGAAGTAGGTACTCTTGAGGTACTCGACTCTGTTATCCCCATCTCATTGCTAAAACTCTGTAATTATATTGTTAGATTGTATTAATCCTAAATCAGCACCTTTTTGGCTCAAAAACAGTTTTATTGATTTATGGCACCCGTCCTCTTCAACGCCAGTCGTTGAGTGCAAGATTAATTTAAGTATCCCGCGTATTTGAGGATTTCTTCTTGACTTGACTGCGGTGTAGATATGAATTAGGCCGTTTATAAATAAAACACTATCAATTTATATTTGTTAGTAATAGTTAGTAATTCTCTAAGAAGAATTTAATTGAAATTGTTTAGCATTTTGACTCAACAAGAGAAACAAATTATAGTTAAGAGAGTTATATTTATTTTATTTTGATATTTTAAGACTAAATAGATCCACTACCTAGAAATCCATCCAAATGTCTTACTTAGAATCCATTTAAGTACAAGACAAAAATCTATAATATTTTTTTATTTTATTTTTTATTTCTTACATTTTTTTTTTTTTTTTTCAATTCACAAAATTAAATGTTGTGCTTACCAAATAAAAAAAATAAATAAATATAATAAAATAAACCAGTCTCAGCCTTAAAAATGAATACTATTAAACAACTTAAATATATGTAGATGTTATCATAATTTATAATGAAAGAAAAATATACAAAAACAACTTTCAAAGAATAAAAGAAATAATTAAAATATAACATCCTTGTAATAAAATCAATAGTCACAAAAAAACTTATCCACAAATATCTTAATATACCTTTACGTTTCTGACATAGCTCATACCAGATATCTATCCTTTCATAGCAAACTCCACAACCATTCAAATCCGTTAGTATTACAACTTGCTTCTCACTCCATTCCAGATATCCATACAAGGCTCCTGAAAAGAAGATGGTCTCGGGACCTTTTAACATAGTACTTCATTATATAGAACCTTTATAAGTGCTACTAATGGGTAGATGCTTGAAAAACTAGTGACGTGTCATTTTTTTTCATTATCATCATATTTACTTGATGTATTAAATTTGTATATACAGTTGTAAATTTCAATTATTGACTAAAAAAAACAAAAAAAATAAAATCAAAAAAATTGTAACTATCCATTCTTGAACATCTATATATCTATGATCTAATGCTTTTCCCAATGTACATTTTAGAATTAAAAGGAACAAATTACTTAAATTAATAATTGAACTAACAATAAGAGCTAAGGCGTGTCAAAGTTTTCCATTTTTGAGTATGAAAAAAACGTTTCACTAAAAAGGTATAGACCCCAAAGAAAAGACATATCAAAACAATGTTTTTAATTTATTTAATTTTTCTATAAATAGGTACTTGTTTAATAATAGTATAACTTTCACGGTTTTTTAATGACCTTTAATTTTTTATTCTGGCCTTATTAGATAAGATATCTGTTCTTAAACCAGTAAATAACAGAGAAAGCCAATGGGGAATTTTAACAGAACTATTATTACAAATGAACTATCTAAGATGGTAGTTACTATGCTTATTTCTGAGAAATAATTTCTTTACAAAAATCCATGTTTTAAAATCCATTTCGATTATTTAATCCTTCAGTTTTCCTATATCACGTTTAACATTCACTTTATTTACTTAGCAGTCGTCTATAAAACAATAGCGTTAACCCGACATTAGTATTTAAGTAGATATTAAATTTGTAAAGAAGGACGTTAATGAATACTTTTTTAAGAATGAAAAAACGAACATACAGTTAAATTGCGAACGTTACTCAAATAATACTTTAGTTAATCCCTAACCACACCCCTCACTCAGATATTTACAAAAACAAAAATTCCAATTATTTAAGAATTTTTTGGACCTAACTCCTATAAATAAATTAAATCTCCTTCAGCTTATTTACCTGTGAAAATGTTGTTATTGAAAAATTCCAATAATTTAAATTATTGTTTAGATCGAGATATGAAAAGCATTAATAAATTTACCTCGTCTCTAACTTACTGACCAGATCAGATTGAATGTGTATACTTAACATAATGCAGTATTTATGCTTGTAATTAATAAAGATTATGTAAATTTTTACGATAATATGTTTACTTTTAGCGAAGTATTCCCACAAGATTACGTATTTCTGCATGGATTATTTATCGGACATTGAGTTGTGTAACACTTTTTACATAAAAAATATATATATATAAAAAAAATCAAATAATGTAACCATGGTAAGAAACAAAGGCTGTAAAAGGAGGAGGATTCAAGACTCAAAGTCTAGTCAAATTTTTAGTTAAACTTTGAGCTTCCAAAATAATAATCGATAATACACATAATACTGTTAACAATACATAATTGTGAAAACTGTTATTAAGAAGAAGAAGAAGAAGAAAATGAACTTTATTCTGGGACTACTTGTCCCCTAAGAATGACATATGATTACAACACATCGGACAATCGTCTGGCTTTGATAATTAATTATTAAATAAAATTGATTAACAATTAAATTATGAGTTACAAAATAACAGAGACATCTGGTAAAAAGATACATCTTATGTATACTATTATAATGTATATTAAATAAATATTCATGTTTTACATTAGTTCGGAAGATTGAAAATTAAGGAGGTAAAGAAATAAATGATGTTTAAAGGAAGTAAGAGTGGAGCTTTTTCGAATTGAGATGGGCAATGAATTCCATAACGAGGAAGCACGGATAATAAAGGATATCTCGAAGGATGCAGTTCGATGCACCGGAGTGTATAGGTTGATGGATTATATCTTGTATTTAAGAGGTGAATGGAGGAGCGCAGAGTAAGGAGGTCATGGATATAGGTGGGTTTTCTTGTTTTTCAAGGTTTGAAATATGAGTGCACCTAGGAAGTATTGACGTCGGAAACTGGGGAAAAGTCACCCAAGTTCAGAATACCTATGAGATATGTGAGAACGTCTGGAGATCCCGAAAATAAATCTAATAAAACAGTTCATTACTCTTTTACATCTCATCTCGAGCTTATCAGACAGTCCTCCATATACTATTCATCCGTAGTTAAAGTTAGAAAAAATGAGTGATGATACTAAAAGTTATTATTATAATAATAATGAATGATACACAGCTATTGGAATAAGGTCCTATGGATTTCAGGCGTCATTTTCTACTTTATAGGATCAAGAGCTTGAAAAAATAATATAAATATCACATGACACGGTCAATATGAAATTCGAACCGATAAGCTACCCTAAATCCACAAGCTATGACATGTTAATTCGCAGGCCAAGATACAATCTGCTTTCAAAATTAAATTAAAATCCTCCCTTCACCATTCTCAACGGCACCCCGCCTACAGCTAATTCGAAAAGCGTGATTGATACACCGAAGCCTTGTAATAAATCCAGAACACGTGTAGGGCGAATTAAAAGGGACTTAGCCAGTGTTTATAGACATGTTATCGGGGGTGGGACCCCTCCTTAGCCGTAATCTCGGCGGCTAATAGTATGGTGGCTAATAGCAATAGCAAGCCTGTAGCTAATGGTTAGGCTAGCTGTAGCTGTGAAGTCTATCTCTTCGGGTGTGGCGAATCACTCACTATATTGGAGGTGTGAATCATCCCTCTATCTTTAATAGACCCCGCCATTAGGAATGTTTTCCTTGACATACTCGCTCTCTCTCTTTCTATATCGCAAATGTATTTCTATGAAATGTCATACGAGCTAACTGCAAATCCCACCTGATACATCTCACTTGCGGTTGGGATTAAAAGATAATTCAGGTACACTTTCGATATTTCATAAAAGACTGGGAGGATTTTACATTTACAAATGCAGGTTTTTGAGTTGTGTCACTTTTGAAATACATATGTGATATATATATTTTCCAGCACAGAATAAAATGTTCCATTATTATAAATAATGAAAGAATTATTTCAAAGTATTTCAGATCTCTATTTACACATTTATATTTCAAAGCTATAAATCATCGATTCAATAAAGTTTTTTCATCCAAGTATTGTAATTAAATCTGATGTAGTAGTCTATCTTTGATATATTCAAATAACCATAGCTAATATCAAAAGAATTTTTTTTTTTTTTATTTTGCCAATAATATTGAGAAGTATTCATAGAAGAATTTTATTTTTTATAACTTCTATATAGAAGCTTGTACGCTATTTTAATATTAATTAAGTCCCACCGGATATTCATTACTTCAGTTTAGGGAATATTTAATTTCAGTAGAGAAATCGGATAAGTATTGGTTTCCGGAAATATGCAGGGCTTTATTGTTTTATTTGAATTGCCCTATGAATGAATGAAAAATTACTGTTTATTGACAAAAAAAAACAAAACATTTTTCACTTTGGTTTTGGCTTTCAATATAAATAATAAAAACATAAACATTCTTTGTTAGAATAATATATAAAATAAACTTAAAATAAAACAATATTGAAAACATTTACAAGTTGAAATACTCTTCCAACAATCAATATGATTGTAATAGTATACAAAAATAAACATATATCAAAAGTAAACAAAGATTAAACAATGTGTTTTTCTGTTGCTGTCAATTATATATATTATGTGCGTAAATAAATAGAAATAATACAAAAATAAGTAATATCACTTTGTGAAAATAAAATAAATTAAAAAAAAAATTTAGTGGTCAGTTACTAGCAATAATAGACTTTAGCATAAATAAATAGATATTATTAAGTTGTTGGATATTTTTAATTGTTAATAGAGTTTCCATATTAAGTGTCCTATGAATTGCCCCTGTGTGTAATTAACTGTTTATGTTTAGTATGAGTTTGTGCACTGTTCAGCTATGGATTAAAAATATCCGAGGTAGACTTCGGAGAGATAAGGAAGTCCTTTCTCTAAATGACTATATTCTGTGAGCTTTGGTGGGTGAAAATCCCAGAGCTTAAGACTTGTATAGAAAATGACATTTAGCAAATCGAACCATCCTAGCTAATCCTTATTAGCTAGCCACCTTAAGGCTTAAAGAGCTGAAGCACGATATAGTCTTAAGAGATCATTGTTAAAGAATTTTTGGAGCTTAGTTAGAATGAAGTGTATTATGATTAATACAAATATTTTCTAATTAATTTTTTTACAGTTTAATTATATAAAAATTAATCTGAATTAATTTCTGGATAATAAAATTTATTGTAAAGATCAGTATCTGACTGTGGCAATGGGTGGTAAACAAACTTAATAAATTGTTGAAATGTTACTACAATTTTTAACTGAGACATCGTAAAGGTACGTTTAAGTAGGAAATAAAGGGATGCGGTTAGGGCGGGAGCTGGTTCGATATGAGCCGTATCAATCATCGTTAGCCCTTAATAGCTCTAGGGTCTGCCCCCCCCCTCACCCTCCCTCCCTTCGCTCTGTCGGTTCGTCTGTCAACTTGATTCAATAATGTATTCATATAAGTGCATAGTGGCGTATAATTTATTTAACTAATTTGATATGCCGGCTTAAGTGTCAGAGATTTTTAACATCTTGAATTTCGAATGCGGCAATGATAGTGGATGAATATTTGTTTAATGATAAGCCAAATTTAAATTCATAAATGTTTCATTAAATAATTTTATATTTCTGCAGTGCAGGTAACTTTTAATTTTAAAGATTTACTTTATAACTGTACAGTTCTGAATTACATGAAGTACACAAATTAAAAAAAAAATTGACTTTAATTCAAAAACATATATCAAATAATTTTTTTCAAGATTTATGGAAAATATTTAAAAATAAATTCAATTTCTCTAAATTTACTGTTTTCTCCATTTACATTTTAGAATTAAAAGGAAAAAATTACATAAATTAATAATTAAATTAAATTAACAATCAATTGTTATTTTATTATTCGAAACAATAAAAAGTTTTTTCTCTTAGCTTAGAGGTATCAAACGTGGCATTTTTCATTCAAACCAAAATTGCTCCTAATCGGTAGGTCCCAGTCACAAATGTTGCATAACAAAAAATGTTCTCCATTAAATTTCTGATAATACAATTTCGGAAAATTTTAGAGTTAGAGCTTGTCTATAATGAAAGTGAAAAAAAACCGTTGCATAAAGACATCTATGTCAACATCCATTTGTCAATGAATACACCCATCAGACTGGAATCATTTTGCTCATATATAAGATTTTTACCGATCAAAGTGAATTAGTTTTCTCGTACCACACAGAATTAAATTAAAGTCAAGATTCCTTTTAGTCACATCCAAGATGTATTAATGTTATTTGACTGATTAAAATTTAAAAATTAAACTTTTTAATTAATAAACAAAATCTCGTAAATCTGTAATTGTTAACGTTAACGATATTTTCTGAATCGTTATATATAAATTAATTCATTTACAATACATAGTGACTAGAATTCTCACTCTAATTTTAAACTTGAAATTTGAGGTGCATTTTTTTTCATATTAACGTAGTATTTCTTTATTTTTGCTTTTATTACGATATTTATTATTCGATGTATATTAATTATATTTTTAATGTTCTAAGATTTATGTTCTATTATTAATCTGTTTGAATAATCGTTGTAAAAATATCATGGGATTGATTAATTATCTCTATGACGTAAAAAATATATATCGAGGAAAATATGTTTACTAATCGCGATAAAAAAAAGATATTGATTACATTTGATTTTTTTCTTTTTAGATTTTAATAACTAACCAACAAGAAATATTTTAAAAAACTTCCTTCATCGTTTCATCACCTGCTTTGACTTGATTGTTTTAATATAAATTGTCTATACGAGGAAGTAATTAATATTAATACTTACATCATTACTAGAATTAGGTATCTTCAGTTTAGTATCTTAATACAGTGTTCTTAAGGGTGGTTTGTTGAAAACAAGAATCTTTTCAATTATGCTAAAATAATTCTAACACTTTTTCAGTCCTAAAAAAAAAAGAAATTATCATTAAAAAAATAATAATATTTTTATAGGATTTCTTAAAAATTTCCTGTTTGGTAACCATAATAACATTTTATTTATTAAGTAGGGAGGAAAGGAAACAATGGAAATTGTTTATTGCGATTTCCTTCTCTTTTTCTCTTTTCTTAGGTTTCTGAATGTATCAGGATAGCAGGAACATACAAGATATACTGTTGATACTGAAACTCATCCACAATTAATTAATTCTGCATTATAATAATGGGCTGTCATAATTCATCAATTCATACCTCAAATAACAACTTTATTTGCATGATTAATTAATTTTTTTTTTTTTTGACGTCTTCCGATTTTTTAATTCAAGCATATATAAATACTATTCAAAAAAGATAAACATTAGAGTTTCCCAATCATCTGTACTAATGAAAGATAATATTTCTGAAATCTAGTTTTACAAATTAAATTGGGGTACATGTGAGGAGGATGTCCAAAGTAAACATTTTATGTTTCATGGAACTTTACCTATGTGATATTTGAGGTTGTGATTGTGAGTTTTCTAATCAGCTATGAAATATCAATGATTTAAAATGTTAAATCAAATCGCCACAGTCAGAAATCTGCCCATTTAGCTTGCCAAAGCCGAGAGCGAGAGAGCGGCGAGGCGAGGAGTGGGGGAAGGACACGCCCCTCGGCCGCGCCCACTTAGCTCACTGTCCAATCAGACAAGAGCTTTTATTTTAATCTATCTGTCCCTGAGGCTAACCGAACGTTGGGAAATCAATTTGTCAAAGGACAAACGCTGATCTCTCGCGAAGGATAAATTGTTTTTTCCCATCAGCCCTCAATAAAATCGGTCGAGCGGTTGTTATCGCAGGCTGATATCGATGTGATTATTTTAATGTCCATAAAATATGTTTTTTTCTTACGTGTTTAATATTCATTTGTTAGCCTGTAGATCTGATTAATATAATTTCAATATTTTCTAGAGAAATATAACACTATTCATAGCAAACACTTTTTCATAAGCTGAAATTGATTAAAAATAAATTTGATCAAAAAAAGCACATTTTTCATGTGTGTATCTATCCAATCCCATCCACATCTAATCCAAAAACCTTCGGAAAATTCTCAATGCTCCTTACTTTGTCACAAACAAACGTATCCATAAAGATGTTAATGTACCATATGTTCCTGAATTAGCCCAACCCAAATACCTATAATTTCATAGTAAACTCTAAAACCTTTCAAATCCACTAGTATCTCAACTTTCTTCCCATTCTATTCCAGAATACCTTCCGAGGTGTCTGAATAGAAGATGGCCTCAGAATTTTTATTAAAGTCCTACACCGGAATATAGTTGCTTTACTAGCAATCGACATTTCATAATGAGGAATATCCTCTCATTTATTAGATGATCTATTTATATTTTATTATATACACCTGTAAATTTTAATAAATAGTTTAAAAATCAATATTATCACACTAATGTAATTTAATCTAATGCTTTAGGGATAAATATGAATTAACATTTTTATACCTAACACGAAAAACATTCAGTGAAAACGGCAATTCAAAGATTGTATTAGCTTCATTGTAATTTAATGATGAAAGTAATAAATTTTATAGATTGTTAAGTAATTCTGTTCGTTTAAGCCAGCTTGGTATGACAATTCAATCCTTCTAATATTTTGTTTCCTTTTCATATCCATATTCCATATACATATTCCTTCATCTTTTCACCATGTTTCTGTTCTCTTTCTACCGACCATTTCATACCTGATCTCTTGTATTTTGTTCCTTGGAATTATGAGCTTAACTGATTATTTTTGAAGACTAAGCTACTTCTTCTGCTGTTATGTTGTATATTTTTAAATATTTTTTATTTTCTCGGATCCAGCTTGATAATTTCTCTTCCTAGAGATATTTAAAAATCTGTTTTGACAGCATGTCAATAAATGCCATACATTCGACATAAAATCTTCTGAATAGGAGTAATAAAAAACATTAGTATTCTTTCCCTTATCGCTTCTGTTATTTTATCTGAAATGTTATCTATTTAATTAAAAATCATTATATAGTAATTATTCAATTTATTTTAAAACTAAGTCAGTGATAAGCTCATATGATATTTCTTCCCAATTTACAATTACGGAACCAGATCTCCTAAAGAGAACATTTTTAGTGTCATTACAATCTCACAACATTAAAAACCCTATTTTGTTATGAATGAGTTTTTCTCTAAAAAGCGGTTATAAGTGTGCAACCGTAATATTTATGGACACATTATAGCACAACTTTGCTCTTTTCGAAACTATATTGAATTTTTTGCATTGAGAACAGCTTTCTAACAAAAATAAAACCCTATTGTTTAAATAAAGTGGAGCACATATTTAGTAACTGCGGTCTGCACCCCACAACTGGAACATCTCTCTTCAACAAAGGAACAATCCTTCAAAATTATCAACCAGATATTTTAAAATTCCTCAGAGATTGCAGGATCTTTAGTACCATTTAGATAAACTAGAATCCAGAATTTGCAACTGGTGCCTCTGGCCATGTCGCAGTACATGGTACCTTAAAATAAATAAATAAATAAAAAAAAGAAAAGAAAATAATTTAACAGTTATTAATTGTTGCGTATTTCTCAACAGAGGAGAATAAAAAATTGAATTTTATATTAGTATAAATTGTATTATTTAATTATATCATTTTTTATTTTCAATGAGTTATATCCAAAACCCGGTCTCATGTATTTACGAATTAAGATGAAGTATGATGTTTTATCAAAACAAGGGTTATCTTTTTTAAGGGGTGATCTTTTTTTTCTTGTAAGATAATCATAAACGAAATAATCAAACATTAAGTTGTAATTTCAAAACTAGGTCTTGACTTCTGCAGAAGTGGCTTCAAGGAAAATGAATCATCAGGTTAAATTTTTGATTAATTTTATTGTTTTACGTAGAGACTGGGCAATTGTATTTGTTACAACCTTTAATCTTTGTAAATTGTATAAATATATAATTAGTTTTTTGTAAACTTTTATAGAATAAATATTACAACCTGCCTGAATTATGGGGAATAAGTAATATGACTTGAAATAAATAAATAAATTTTCACTCAATTTTCCTTTTTAAAGATGGATAATTATGGATGGAGTTTTGATTGTAAGGATTGGATACGAAAAGAATTTAAAGGTTTAGTGTCAAAATTCCAGATTAATTATTGTCATGTAAATAAGTCTTCTACTGTGTGCTTTGATTACAAAATTATTAGACCCCTGTTTTTCGTTTTTTTTCCTTTTCAGTTTTCATGTTAAACAGAATGGATTTTGCATTTTGTATTTGAGTTCACTTTTATTGACACTTTTGAATCCAATTAACTTTTAAAACAAAATTATAGTTTAAAAAACTTAAAAAAACACGCTTTAATAGCGAACCGAACTAAACCTATCCTAGACAAAATCTAATGAATTACAACTATTAGTATATAACATGGTTTGATTGGATTCGCCATTTTTGTGTTATAGACTCTTAAACATGGACCAAAACTTACTTTTTGAGAAAGTTGGCGAAATTCGTCGATTTTAGACAATCGATTGTTGCTAAATGCCTAAATCTAATTCAGCTTGAGAGGTGTTTTTAGAAGCACAAGTTAAGAAACTTTAATTTTGTAACTGACACAGTTTTCGGTTTAAGCATTTTTGCACACGTTTTTTTTCAAAACTGCAAAATGCAAAAATGTTTTTGCCCCCAAACATTTTCAGATTTTATTTTTAGCTTTTTCCAAACATTATCAAATGTAGTCACGTTTTTGATACTTTATTCTCAGGACCAAAACATAAAACCTACTTCTCGACCATTTGCAAAGCAGGGCCCCTTTTGGGGGATATTTCGACTGGACTAAGTAAGAATATTAAAACTAAGTTGTGCAATTATTGTATTGCCATTGGTCCTTGACACGTGTGCAAATTTTAATTGGTCAAAATTACGATGCAAGATTCCGTTACATACAGGTGAAGTTAATAAAAGCGTATTAATAATTTTCCAGTGGAGCACTTCAGTAATTGCGGTCTACTCTCCACAGCTGGAACAACTCTCTTCAACATGGACCTAGGCACAATCCTCCAAAATAATCAACCCGGTTTTCCTCAGTTCCTCTCCAGTAATAAAAGTTCCTCAGGGATTGTAGGATCTTTAGTATCATTAATGTAAATTATGTAAACTAGAATCTAGAATATGCCTCTAGTGCCACTGGCCATGTCCTCTAATATTTTATTTTATTTAAAGGTGTAGTACACGGCACCTTATAATAAAATAATTTTCTTGTAAGCCTAATAAATAAACACAAAATCCTGTGTTCAATCGAAATTCTAATTCTCTATAGCAGCTCTACTGAGTGTAATACTACCCGTCCTAGGCCAAACGATTTAACGGGAGGCGGGAAGCCGCCAAACTGATGGGCAATCGATTCGAAAGGGCTGTGATGAATTGAGCGATTTGGGCTAGGTGATTGTGAGAGTGTGAGAAGTAGCTCCCTCACGAAGGGAACACAATGGTCGTGTATCTGTATCTGTAGGACATTGTCTGTCCCCTCTTACACACATCTGCCTCGGCCGCCATCTGTCCCCAGCCCACCAGCTACTGTCTCTTCAATTCTTGTAATGGATATCCCCCTCACAGGAACGTTTAAACGTAGTTTAATGGTGTTCCCTATTCTATGGTATCCTACAAAATGGCACTGATTTCTCTCAAAAATATTTAATCTTCACAAAAAACAAACATCATAACTAAAAATGTAATAATTTAATAGCAACAATAAATCGTTAAACTTTTTTTTAATTAGCTTTTATTAACTTCACCTGTATGTAACGGAATCTTTCATCACAATTTTCATCAATCTTGCAAATTTGCATACATGTCAAGGACCAATGACAATACAATAATTGCACAACTTGGTTCTAATGTTCTCGCTCAGTCCAGTCAAATTACCCCCAAAAGGAGGGTCTTGCGAAAATTTGAGTAGCAGATTTTATGTTTTTATATGGTCTAGATGGGTCCTGAGAATAAAATATTAAAAATGCGACTAAATTTAATAGGGGGAAAATATTTGGGGGGAAAAAAATCCCAAAATGTTTACACTCTTTTCAGTTTTTTGCAAAAATACATATTAAATTAAAGTTTGTTAAACTCTGCGTCCAAAGACAACCCTTAAGCTGAATTTGATTAAGGCATTTATCCACAATCGCTTGTCAAAAATCGTGGTTGTGGTACCTTAAATGTCGCTCGAGCAATTTAAACAGAAGAACTTGATTGCTCGAAGTTTATATGTTTATATTAGTTAAGTTTATATCGAACTTGATTATAAATACTATTGATATCGTTGGGGAAAATAAATTATAGTTTGAAAAAATTAAAAAAACACGCATATTAGCAAACCGAATTAAAAAGAAGAAAATAATTTTTATTTCATGAATAGTTTGAGTCATGACAATAGAAAGCCAGACAATCAATTATGATTAATTAATTTGGAATAAAATTAAAGTAAAAATTAAGTTATTAACAAAATAATTCAATTTAAAGTAAAAAAAAAGCGTGGGGTGTTTGATATTAAATGTTATATAAAGTTTTTTGGTAACTTCTTATAAAAGTAGAGCTATTATGAAATAATAAAATCTCAATGGTGTCAATCCATCCTTCCCTCCGTAACAAACGTTTGTTGCACCCCACTCTGTTTTACTATAAATTGAATTATTTTGTTAATAAATTAAGTTTTACTTTAATTTTATCCCGAATTAATTTATCTGAAATCTGGCTTTCTATTGCCGTAATACAAACTATTCATGAAATAAAAAGTATTTTCTACTTTTTAGTTCGGTTTGATATTAAAACTTGTATTTTTAAACTATAATTTTTTTTTTTTTTGTCAAAAAATATAATGGACCATATCATCTTGTGACAAGCAACCCTTAAAAAGTATAGCATAAAATAACATTATATTCAAAATAGGTTTGTTATTAAATTAAAAAAATCTAGTTGAATTTAAAGATTAGAGAACCTCTTTCTCTAACGTATATATTAATTTCACACTAATAAACACCCACTATTACGTTATATTTAAAAATTCTTGTAGATCACAGAATATCAGATAATATAATGCAATACGTATAGTAGGTCACGTCATAGGCATTTCCTATGAATTCATGACATCATGGCTGCGAGATTAAAAATACTTGAGACGCACTAAACAAAAAAACGTATGTATTATATCATTTTTATAATCTGCCGACATGTAACTAAAGAGTGTACTCGAAATTTTCGTAACAATTCTAAATCACCAATAATATTGAAATTTTGAAGTACTTATTTTTGTATAACATTTTTATTCAAAGAAAATAGGAAAACGAAATTGTAAAACAAAGCTAAAGGACTTTTGTTTTATTGAAGACAATGATTTTTGTACTTAGTGGTCAAAATTTTGTTGTTTTTTTTAGCTCTTAACTTCTAACTTAAGATTTTACGAAATAGTTATTATTAATTATTTAATTATCTTCTCCAATATCACCCCATTGCTGTATCTCATTTTAGAAAATTGTTTGGGATAGCCTTGGATTCAATTAAAGATACTGAAATAACACAAAAAGTGGATAAAAATCTTATGATTTTTTTTTATACCTAAATTTTTCTTTTATATATTTTAATTTAAATTTTATTTTATTAAGTTATGTACATTTTTAATGATGATGGCCAAATATGTTTTGAACACTACTGCTAGAATATATTATTTTTTTCGTTTTTTATACTTTCGCAAGAACATTATCTTACAAATAATGAATATTTGATAACTAATACGATCTGTTGTTAACGTCATTTTTATTCTTAAGTCTTAGTTTTTAATAAATTTTAAAGCATCAGAGTTTAAGAACATCATTATAAAATTCTGCTCGCCAATTTTCCGTCTCTCGGTTCCTCATGTTTTCTCTCTCTGGAAAAAATAAGGAAAATATCTCTTTATTTTATTAAAGCATTTGAGTAAATTGATAAATATCGATAACACAAATGAATTACTAACTAATAAAAAATGATCATTCGCGGAAAACTTTCTATCACTCGAGAAATCTAAGGCCAATATTTGAGATGGTTTTGTTTTATTTGTATTTATTTTAATGCTTCATTTTTTATTTATTTATTTTACCTATGAACGCATTTCCGAGAAATAATCGATCCTTTTTATCTGCAGATCGTACCTTGCCGCACCCAAGTGCAACGGTTGTCTTTGTTTGTATTGCAACACGTTTATGTCTCAGTTAAATCCCTTCCTGCCAACTGTAACAACATTGAGGATCATGGCTATTTTTAAACATAAAATAGAGGTCAATTATAAGCTGTAGCTATTGAAAACCACATTGTTTTCCCTCAATGATCTCGAAGTCATCATCATTAATGAAACGAAGATCATGCTGATGCCTAGTTCCTTTGGATCTAACTTTGAATTTATCAGAACAAGAAAAAAAAAATTCAAGCTATATGGTAGTAATTAATGCTCGAATTGTCCTAATATTAGAATACTCTTTAACTGATTTTTAGATTCTTTAAAAAAATATATGTGTTCAACTTATTAGGAAATGCTCAACTGAACTTGTCTGAAGTTTGATTGGGATCATATACAATCTATTATTCGTGTGCTATTCGACCCTCGGAGGGTCCAACACTATTCAACACTAGGCCGTGGCACGAAATGTAGGGCCAATCAATGGGTTCGTTTGAAAAGCAACAAAAATTTTGATTGCTAATAATAGTTCGAATATAGTGGATAAGGTTGTGAAAAAAAACGTATTGATATATATTTATAAATATAGCCCCTTAGTCTGCAAATTAGGCTTATATGTTACATCAAATTAATTGTTTCTAGACTTACTTATATAGGTTTGTAGATAGACAACTAAATTTTTAAAATTAAAAAAAACCACGTCACATGCCTAATTTCACTTTGAATTTGTTGTGAAAATTATATATTGTGAATTTGATGAACAATGCTGGAGACAGAAGTCCGTCGAGCTCAACTTTTTATTTTACACCGTCAGGAAAACACAACTTGGAGTAACAATACGGTTAGAATTGTAAGAAACGTGATATAAGATAGTTAGGATTATAAATTCCTAATTCGATTATAAGAGCCGTAACTCTACTTTCTAATAAATGGAAATGATTTCGTGATTAATTGAAGAATATTGTAATTATAAGTCTTAAATCATCGTTAAGTTGAACTCATGTTTATAAATAAAGGCATTACGTGTGTACAAAGTATGAAGACAAACGCAAAACGATACCTGGCTGACATTAATAGCTACGTATAATACCTTCCCGAGGTAGGGCTCGATAAATTGCCTTCCGCTATTAGACTAGCTTAAGCAAATTTAAGTTACGATAAGAAGCATTAGTGGGACATTAGCGACCGATCGGAACCTTCTTCTTGTGGAGGATAACATAATAAGGCTACAGCTCTTGGCTTTTGTCTGCCACAATCTTCTGGTTTATAGAAATTATCGTCTATTATTATTTATGCTGATTTTATCCATAATTACTTGGTCACTTCAAATTTTTAATTATCTTTCTTTGACCCACAGGTCAGCCTCAGGCTAGCCCTGACTCGACGTCGGCTGGAGTGTCAGACATGTCCGAGCCGCCTATGATGCCTTCTGCCAAGGAAGAATTGGAAGAAGAAGAGGAAGAGCCTCGTGAAACGATGGCCGGTACGAAGAAGAGGAAGCGACGAGTGTTGTTCAGTAAGCAACAGACCTTCGAGCTGGAGCGGAGGTTCAGGCAGCAGAGGTACCTCTCCGCCCCCGAGCGAGAGCACCTCGCCTCCCTCATCCACCTCACTCCTACCCAGGTCAAGATCTGGTTCCAGAACCACAGGTGTGTAGATCCTCTATCTTAAACTATATACCTGGCATTATATTATCAATCCATATGTAACCTATCCTTACAATTATTTCATCCCCCGTCTTTATCTGCAGGTACAAGACGAAGAGAGCCCAGCAGGAGAAGGGCCTCCAGGTAGAAGGGAACCAGAGCGGACTGACGTCCCCGAGGAGAGTGGCTGTCCCAGTCCTGGTCCGGGATGGAAAGCCATGCACCAACTCGTCCAAGGAAGTCCTCCCACCGAACTACTATCCAGGAAGAACATTCTGGTAGCGTCCTCGGGCCTACCATAATTTAATTAATTATTCGTCATTCAGATCAAAAATTGGACAATCTGTCCAAAAAAATGTATCGAAAACGTCTACTCAACTAGGCGATTTTTTAAAACGTATTTATCAAACAGATCTCTGCTAGTGAAGAAATCTCATAATTTATAAATTATCAATTTTTCTTAATAGTCTATTAATAGTCTATCTCCTCCTATGTTTTACTTAAACTTTTGTCATTATTGCTTTTTGAAAGGTTTCTGAAGTCTATCGGGTGTTTTCCGACCGAGAGAAACGAGACCAAAATCTATAGAGAACGTTATTCGAGATCTGAGAAAATGATTCGTTCCAGAAAGCAGAAGTCAAAAATTTCTGTTTCTTCACTACTCAAACTTCTGTTTGATAAATGCGCTACTTTGCTCCAATAGTTTGAACAATTGTTGAATAAATGTTGCTCAATATTCTTTAATGTATCAGAACATAATTATTGTTTAAGATTTGTAATTAAATAACTTTATATGTTTATTTATTTATTTAAAACTTTATTTTTTCATTAAATATTTTAAAATAAAAGTGTATTTCTGTTGAATGTTCGAAGTGTTTAAGTGAATTTTATATTCTTTTTTATTGCACTTTTTAATAACATTATATGTGAGATAAACATACCGACTTACTATGACGCATCTCTTATTAATTGAAATAATGTCTGGTATTTTTATCTTAGGATATAATGGCAGTACAATTTTTATTTTTTAAGCAGATTACATAGATTATTACCAACACTCCTTAAAGGGAGAGTAAACTAATGACATTATTCCATCCAATTGTTTGTTATATTTGGCGATTTTATAAATGTAACTTAATATTACTGACACTAACAACATTACAAAATAATTTTATGGATTTATTTATTTTTATTGTTCTGTTCATTGATAAATTTAATTAAATATAATCTTTTAGTGTTGGTAATACAAAGTGAATATTGTCTCTATAGCAATAACAAAAAGAAAAATTCTAATCGCCATATAAAACAGAGTACCAATAACTAGTCTATTAGATGTATAGGTAACTATTATCGATTTATTTGTGAATCTATTATAGTTGAATTTAAAAGAAAAACTCTTATTGTAATAATTAGAGAGTATTGTAAATTATGTATATTCCGTAAAAATTATGTTTAAATTGTTTTATATTTGTATATAAATACGTCGACAAAGCCTCTATTATACCAAAATATATTAGCGTTTAAAAGGGTGTATTTTGTAGGTTTGGGTGTGTTCTCATAAACATACATTTTATTCTTAAATCCATATTGTATAAAAAAAGTTAAAAAAAAAAAAAATAATAAGAAATTTTTATTGTGATTTTTATTTTACGTTTTTATTTTATTTTTAATTTTTTTTTTTTTTTTAGATCCACAAATGTACAAAATGGTTCTGTGTACATAGTGATAATGTTAAATGAACCTAGTGAAATATAGATCGTTTAAATTATTGTCTTTGTAAATAATAATATGTGATATGATAAAATAAAATGCTCTAATGATAAGAATGTTTGTTCAGTTTGGACCCTATAGCATTTAATTAATACTGCTTTCCTCACGCGTTGTTATCGATTAAGCAAACATCGATTGGAGATAATGTTTCGTAACGATACCACCACGTTTGACACTTTCTTGAGAAATCACAGTCTTATCAGTCACGTACCACTGATATACGATTTTTTTTAATATATTTTTTTTTCCTAGCTGTGCAAGCAGCTCCCACAATAGCAGCGTTAAAAGATGTCCTTAGGCGACTCCGTTGATGTGCTTAGGAACATTACAGCGATAAGAGGGGCTTCTTAGATATCAAATAGGAATTTAAATAACCAATTGAAAACAGCTATATTCTCCTGAAAAAATCTTTGTAAACTCATAAAGTAATAGGACTTTATTTTTTTTAAACTTTTTTTTTAATGATTACAAAGTCCTTCACTTAAGAGCAATGAGTAATACGGATGACAAAGCATCATTTATACAATATGTACAATGATATAAAATAAAGTAAGAAAAAATAAACAACCTCTTAATATACAAGAAATAAAGTAAAATATATAAGAAATAAAATAAAGTGCAAGAATATAATAAATGATAATATAAAATAGGTAATACTTGTTGAATCTGATAAATAAAAATAAAAATTAAGGAAGAAAATAAAATAATTATAAATAAATTCATACTATGTATAAAATTTAAAAACATTCCGAGGAACACTCCGATTCAAGCCTGCCCCCCAATTTGAAGGAAAAGCTCAGAGAGTTCCCAGCGCTGTTCTCTCAGCTGCATCACTAGCAGAATCCAGATGAGCCTGAGAGAGAGCGCTATGGCACAGTCGCTCAGGACTTGAGTAGAGAAGCTGGCCATTGCCAGAACTCCAATAATAAATATTGACTATAAGTCTCGGGGCCATTGCCGTTTTAATCTGCGAGGTGGGTTATAAGGATGTGTGGAGCTGGATAATGAATGTGCCAGAGGGTTGGCATGGTTGGAAAGGTTTTGATGGGATTTGGAAAATTTAAGGGGTATCAGATAAAGAAATCAACAAAAAGGATCCAGCTACTGACCTGAGCTTGTATTCCGGCTTATACCTGCAGGAGGAGTCATTCAATCACAATTTCCCTTATACAAAAATCTGACGGCGGGATATTCCTAAACAAGAATATAACTTTTTACTAAGAGCTTTACAATTTCCTAAACGGTCTTCATGTTTTATTATGAAACTAGCTTTGATTTTTGGAGGAAAATGCCTGAAGAAACACGGGTATCCAAATCCCAGATACGTAACCATAGTAGGTAAGTCGAATGTTTGGAAGAACTTATTCATATATTGTTTTGATGCAAAAATAATGCAGATTTTGAATATTAAATGCTACGTACTAGTTTTCGAACCCTAATACTCTATTAAAACGAATGTAGTTCTTCTCTAACATCTTAATGTTAAGTGAAAGAGTTTAGTAACATTTTCAATTCCCTAATCATTAAATGAAACCTTGGAATGTTTATCTTCGTAAATAAGAATTAGTTAATTGAATTATATTTTTGTACTTTGTCTGAATTATAATCAATAAAATATACATAGGCTATGGATAATAAATGCAACCAGTGGTTTAATAATTTATTTTTTGAATTATTATCGTTTTTTTAATGGATTTGTTTTGCTTTTTTTAGATTATTTTTTTGTTATATTATGTTTTGGAATGGAAATATATTTATAAACTAAGGTATTGGTACCGAGAATCGATAATCGATTTCTTGGTATCGATAACATTATCGAGAATCAAAAGATTTTAGTACCAACACATCACTCAACAATCCAATCGATTAAAAAGCCTTCGAACGTTCCAACAAATCTTATTTGAATTGATATTGGTTTTAATAATTGTTACAACTACATATCACAACTTTACATAGATTGAAAAACTAGGTATTCAGATTTCTAAATAAGCTATTCCTTGCATATATATACATAATAATATGATGCACATATACATGATAAACAACAAATTTTAATTTCGTGGTTTGAGTCTGAATTCAAAACGAAGACATTGGGTCAAGTCTAAAATACCAACGTTCTTCAAAATATTTACTTTTGCAGTCATTATTTTTTGCCATTTTCACTCTTTATGAAAGAAGAAAATTCAAGTTTCTTAATAAATATTCTTAATTTAGAGGGACGGAGGTGAAGTGATAATTTTATTTAAAAAAATAATCATAATAATAAATCTTTTGCTTCATGTGAAATGAAGCAAATATTAATTAGATTCCTGAAGTAAATATACGAAAGCTGCTTTCGGGTATTATTCTTCGAAAAATTTGAGACAGTGATAAGAGCGATATAAATAAAAGGAATAATCGAAACCTACTGGGCGCCTCTTGTGTTGGCTTTTTTTCGTTGGTCTACAAAATGTGCAAATTGGCAAATTATTGACCAAGGTAACCGTATGTCAAACTAGTTTTAATTTTGAAATAAAGTTTTTATTTGAAATAGTTATAGATAGATACACTGTAAGTGCAGGATACGGTTCTTATATCCTGTTCACGCATTATTTAAGGAACAGCTATCTTGTGGTTGACTGGGTATATATTTCGTAGATGTCAACCTTAAAAAAAAAAGTGTGTCATTACACGAAATTGCGAAAGTGCGAGCCTTTATTGCGCAAAACATCTTCAACCGATAGCGGCAATTTAAGAGTATTTAATGTACGAATGGATATCATGCGGCAAGAGTACGACAATTATGGAATTTTATTTTTAAATTCCTAACAACTTAGTAAGAAGAACGTGAAAGAAAGAAGATGCTGTAGTGTTCATAGTGTCTAAAGAAAATATATGGAAACTGATTAAAGCTGATTATGTGATGGTAAAGCCGTATTAGTCCAGTAAAATAAGGGTTTGCCGAAGAAAAAACTGCGGAACTCTTTATGTTTACGAACTAATATTCTCAACGGATCTTTATAATGATCCGTTGAGAATAAAAGTTCCGCAGTTTTTTCTTGAAAACGGCCTCTTGGAGCTTTATTTTACTGGACTATATAGAATCAGCACAGATAAATGGTACCTATAAATACTTTAAGTCATGTGTTTAAAACGGAGGCGTAGGCAAAGAATGGAAAACTAGGAAGATAGATAGGGATCTATCTTCTTTTCTTTCAATGGGTATCGCCACTGAGATAGCTAAGGGATTAGATTCAATTGGAACCAATCAACGACGGGTAGCGCCATTATTTATTTATTTATCTATTTATCATTATTTGATTTAGTTGTCCGATATAATTCAAACTACAATTCAGAGGCCCCAAAAAAAAAAAAAAAAAAAAAAAAAAAAAAAAAAAAAAAAAAAAAAAAAAAAAAAAAAAAAAAAAAAAAAAAAAAAAAAAAAAAAAAAAAAAAAAAAAAAAAAAAAAAAAAAAAAAAGAACACGTGTGTGAACAAATTCAATTAACATATAATTTTATATAATTAGTTAATACAAGATTATTTAGTTATTATAAATAAATAAAATAATTAAATAAGGAAGTTGTAAAATAACACTCAATAATAGGACACAATATTTGTGTTGAATATTGTAATGAACAAAACATACAAAAAAATAAATAATAAAACGCATTTTCAGAACGAAATTAGATGATTGAATGAGAAATAAAGGAGTAATATGAGGAGTATTACACACACACACACACACACACACACGTTCTTTTCAACTTTCAGGGATTGATTTAAGTATTCTTTCTAATTTTCATATTAGCTTTTTAATAAATATTTAATAATATCAAATTGCATTGAGATAAAGATTTATTTATAATATTAAAATAAAATAACTGAAGACGTTTGAAAATTACATAACTGAAAGCGTTGTGAATTGTTCCATAAGAAATATAAAAATCTTAGATAAAATAAATAAATATATATTATAATAGTATGAACATATATATTAATCAATTTTTATGAAAGATGTCTGCAAGGAATAATAGAAATAAAAGTTGTTTTTTTTTTTTCTGGATTTGTACTTATATTATGTTTATGACTACTAAAATTTAAGTAAATGTGGTTTAGTACTTGTATGAAAAATACTATACTTGTGTTAAGAGATTCTAAAAAGGAGGCAATGAGCTATGGAAAAAAACAATTGTTGTCTGACCTCATCATTTTAATTAATAACATTATAGAGTTAATAAAATCTGTAACGAAGAATAAACCCAGAATATAGTTATAAATAAAATTTCAAAAAATGAGCACTTTGATCTTTTTATTCACATAAACTATAGCAAAGTTTATATAGCAAAGTTGTAAAAAATTGACAGTTATTTATTTATTTGGTAAGCGGTCAATATTTAATGTGTGATGTATTACATATTTTAAAGATTAATAATATATATAATATATACTTAATATGTTAATATAAGATTAGGGTTATACATTGTTCGACATGCTCAATATTAAAATAGTCATGTAGAATATCGCGACAAAAAACAATATTAAGTCTTCTCAATTTCATTAAGCTCTTCTGAAAAAAGGAGTTTGGATTTCAATTTGACGTTTATAAATATATTTTTAAAAAAATTGTTTTTTAGTAACAAAATAAATCTTTAATGAATACGCAATTAGAAAAGGAGAAACAAATACTTTTAGCCTTTACTTTAGCTATTAGGTAGTTACAATTTAATAATTTTAAAATTTTGGACTCGATTTGTCTATCGATCTGTGTATTCATAATTAACAAAATGTTGTTATTATTATTTATTTAATGAGTGGTTTTAACAATATTTTACACTTTTTAATATTTTTCTATGGAGAGTAGCTTTTGTTTCTTTTTTTTCCCAAGTTAGTGTCACTTAGTATTTATTTGGCATCAGTTAATGTGTATTTAAAACTTTCAAACCTCATTACAAAGGAAACTTTCGTCAAGTCTGTTGAAGACAGTATAATAATCTCAACAAGAAAATTCTATAATTTAATTAAAATACCAAAAATATTATATTTTATTGTTTATTTCCTCCGGAAGTATAAGAATAACCAAAAATTATTAGAATTAGTAAATATTAAAATTGTTAAGTGTCCTTTAAGTAAATTACTTTGGTCATTTATGTTGGTTAAATAATTTAGGTGTTTATTTCACGAAGAAATGTCATTCTTTGACAGCTTTCGAAATTCTACAAACCCCTTATTTAACAAACTGACACCGACAGGAAAACCAATATGTTAAATTTATTTAACAGAGTATGTTCATTTACTTAGTTTGGCCTATGTTAAAACTTTCATTTTTCCTTTATCCTAAATTTTTAGTGAGTCCCACCACTATAGATAGTGACACATAATGATTTTTTTTTCTTTTGGTGTTATAAAAGAGGTAGAATCCTCATAACAATTTAATAATTGTTTTTAGCCATATGGACTTAAAAGGAAAAAAACAAAAAAAAAAAAGCAGGTGTTCATAGATAGAACTGATTATTGGCCCTATTAACTTTCCTTCTTTTAAACCTTAACTATGGTATCAACGTAGCACAGTAGCACAAATTTTCAGATTTAAGTACTGTAAGTTGGATCGTTCGGAAAATAATTGTTTTTTTAAAAGATAAACTGTTTATATTTAATAGATTATTTTTTTTATGTGAATGTCAATATGTATTGCTCCTCCCCTAAACAAAAATATTTTTTTACCTCTTTAGCATTTCAATACTTAGAAATAATTTTGTTTTAGTTCATACCCCATCGATTTATTTATTTATTTATTCAACCAACGCCCGTCTGTGGCAGTTTAGCCATCTGACTAGGAGCCTCCAAGTATCGATATATATTCCATCGAAACAGTGCCTAAAAATCAAGAAACATTAATAAAGTACAGGGAGACCTGACAGGTGTGTGCACTATTTAACATTGGACTAAAAAAATGTTTCAACTATGCATTTTATTGGATAATAAAAAATCTGGCTGTTTATAAAATTATATTTAGGTAACAACAAAGTTTAGTTAACATGTCTGAATTCATGGATGTTCCGAACAGAACTCCATTAATGTTTTCCCAGATTTGCCTTTCTTAATTCATTCTACAGTCAATACAACACGTTTTCTTTTAGATGCCATACACAGACCATTCGTGACGGCGATAGAGCCCAGGCTGGGTCAAACCCGTGTAGATTGGATGCTTCTAGAAATTCACTAAGTACGTTTATTCAGAATTTGAATGTTATTAGGTGTGTTAGCTCTACCGATAATTCTAAGGCGCAATTCCGGTGGTTTACTTTAATTTAATTTTAATTTAATAATTGGTCTACTTTGTTTTATGTCCTCAATAGCTATTAATCTAAAAAACTAAAAACTAAAAACTAAAAAAAATAAATAAATAAATTGTAAGTATAAATTATAAAAGTAAATAATCGGATATCCAGATACTTCGAGTCCGGATATTTGGAGTTTCACTGTATATACTATCTCGGTGTCCACTTTGTAGAATATTACTCAAAAAGAGAGATTTCCTAAAATTTTCTCATAGACTACTGCAGATTATAGAAATATCAAGAATATTTATACAAAAAAAATATGGGTACAAAGTAAGTAAATATGCTATAATTGATGCCATAATATGTAGAATATATTCTTGAAAAATTTGTTTGTTTCATAGGAAGAGGCGCTCAAATATATTTCTGTTATAGCGATTTGTCAATAACAGCGATAAGGAATTTTTCAACGGACCTGAGCAAATATATGACAACTATTTGTACAAGATTACGGCCATTACAGCGAACAAACAGTCTGTCATTGTATAATTAATTGTTTTAAGAAAACGTAACTGATGGCAAAAAATACTGGGCGGTACTAAAGAATTTAAAACCAATAGAGTGAAAAAAAATTGTGATTTTTTTTTTTTTTTTTCTGAAGCAATGGGTAAACCAGATTTATATTTATATGATAGGACGGTGAAGATAAAAATAATATTCAATGAATAGGCTATTTAATTGAATCATTTATAAATAAATTCTTTAAAATGTTTGGTTCAAATTTATCGAAACTTTTAAATCTCTCTGTATTATGTCAAAATTTTTATGAATTTTAGAGGTTGAAGAATTGGCTCAACAACCTTCTGTTTTGAAGTTTTCTAAAGTTCATGAATTTTTAAAGCGGAGTTTAACAGTATTTTATTAAGTACATAAAACTACATTATTTAATTTAAATGAAAGAACGTACATCAGATTACTCAGTTTATAATGTTACAACTCACAACACTTGACAAGTCAACGAACTGTTTGTGGCGTAAATAACACCCCCTCGGAAACGGGTCTCCGTTGCTAACAACTAACTTTTTTCTTTAACTCCGTTGTTAGTACCACGTTCCTGATCGAAAATATTAGAAAATTAGAGGTTTCAAATATGTTAAAATAATTATAATATAGTTTGCAAGACCTCTCATTTCTGGCTTACTGAATCCTGAAGTTTAATGTCATAGTTGTATTTATGTAATCTTAATATATATAAATTACGTGTCACGTTCTTGGGCTACGCTGACACCTAAACTACTGAACCGATTTTAATCAAATTTGCACACCGTGTGCAGTTTGATCCACCAAAGAAAGATAGGATACCTTATATCTTAATTTATAGTCGCAATATTATTTATATATTATCTGCAAGTCACAATTATCTGTTAGCTCCATACGATTCTAACATATGGCGGTATAAGGTTATACTATTATATAAAAGGACAAGCCATTTTTTGTTTGTGATCACTAACCGCCAAAAAGTACTGAACCAATCTCTACCAAATTTTGACTACGTCATATTTATAGTTCAAGAATGGTTTAGCAATAGTAAAATCTAATAATTTCCAACTAATACTTTATTGAAAAAGGAATAATAAGTGGATAACAGTGAAGTTCAAAAATGGCGGCAATTGCCATCTACATGAAAGGTTAAAAGGTACAGTATTACATAGAGCTTGACATTGATAATAAAATTTACTTATTTTCAATTAAATTGCTATTAAAAAAGCTATATGGAGTGAAATATACCAAATCTTAACGACATCATTTTCATAGTTCCAGGTGTAGCAACAATAAAAATTTAAATGTACAATATTGAGTGTTAGAAACGGGTTTTTCTACACTATCACATACTTTTATGGTTATAAATTAAAATCCAATCAGATCAAATCAATAACATTATTTCTGTCAAATGAAAATCATTACAAATCAAAATGCCGATCCTCAGCTGTTTGATATTGTGTGTAAAAATATGAATTTTGGGCACCGATAATGCAGTCCTTTATATGCAACAGTTTCTTAATAGTCTCTGTCCATCTGGATTACCAACTCATATATTAAAATTGAAAATTGGATGTCTTTACGTTATCTCAAACACCTAATTAATCTAAATTTAACCAAGTTAATAATGATGAAAATATCATCAAGAATATGATTTTCAATTGTTCAATTTAATACAAGATTTTTATCGAGAATCCTAACAAATTTAAATAATTAGTTAAAATTATCTAAGATCTTAACTTATGAGAGAGGGCGAAGCCTCGAGGGGGTATGATGAAGTTATATATAAAAGGACAAGCCATTTCCGTTCGTGATCACTAACCGCGAAAACTATAGAACTATTCTGTACCAAATATAACTACATTATCTTCATAGTTCAAGTAAGGTATAGCAATAATAAAATTTACATATTTTCTATTAAATTACTGTTTAAAAAGCGATAAATAAGCGGTGTGCAGTAAAGCGAGCGCCATTCAAGAGAGGTTACAATGATCCGGTGTTAAATATAGCTAGAAATTGATAGTAAAATAACTTAATTCAATTAAATTGTTATCCAAAATGCTATAAATATGTGGCAAGCGACAGTAGCGTTTTAGTAAAACTAATGAACCTATCTGAACCAAATTTTAACTACATCATCTTCATAGTTCTTGAAAGATTTACAATTAGAAAATTTGCTATAATAATAATTTATACTATTATATAAAAGGACAACCCATTTTTCGTTTGTGATCACTAACCGCGAATACTATTGCACCAAGCTGTACTAAATATTAAATACATCATCTTCATAGTTCCAAGAAGGTTTAGCGTTATTAAAATCGACTGATTTTTAATTTATTTTTTATTAAAAAAGATAATATGTTGACAACAGTGAAGTTTGAAAATTGACCGATAGGTGGCGAGTGCCATTCTACACGAGAGGTTACAAAACAGCTTGAAATTGATGATAAAATTTACTTATTAAACTATCAAGAAAATTATTAAAAAATATTTAAATATGGTGTGCAATATGTGGATCCCAGTGAAGCTTGAAAATCGACCGATTGTGTATAGCGGCATCCCACAATAGAGTTTACAATGGTAAACTGAACCTATATGTACCGACATCCAAATAAATAATTTTTATAATTCTAGGAAGGTTTTGCAATGGTAAAATTTGCAATAACTAAAATTTAAATGTACAATGTTGAGAGGCAGGACCGAGGTTTGCCACACTGCCATATACTTTTATAGTTCGAAATCAACTTCCAACCAGATGAAATCAATGTCAATGTCGAATACAAATTATTACTAAATCAAAATGTCGATCCTTTGCTTTCTTATATTGTGTGTAAAAATATGATCCACAGGCCTTTTGTCGTAAGCACTGATAATGCAGCTTATTTTCCGCAAGAGTTTCTTAATAGTCTTTATCCATCTTGATTACCAATTCATACGTTAAAATTAAAAAATTTATGTCTAATGGTACTTTTACGTAATCTTCAACCACCTAATCAGTGCAATTATAACTAGATTAATAATTACTGCTATGTGTAAAAAAATCATTGAAGAAATAATGCTGAACCACATGCTAAAATACAAGAATCTTATTGATAAACAAATAAAACTTTAATTTTTAGTTGAAATTATCTTTACTTATGACGGCGGGCGAAGCCGCGACGGGGATGCTAGTTGTATTATTATACTGTAGGTGACCATCTCATTATGCTGCTGGAGAGAAGGCATCATTGATATAGGTAAGCCACTGGTGACCATATGGACCGAACTGCGACTATAAGAAACTTCAATTGGGAAAATAAACATTAACAAACATTCCAACCTATTCAGTTCATCCTCTTCAGCCTGAAGTTGTTTCCATGCCAGCCTCTTTTCCAAATAAAGACCAAAAATAAAGAAGTGAGGAAAGCTCAATTGGAGTCTGAATGGCCCCAGGAAGGCCAAATAATACCCCAATTTGAATCCTGACTTGGCCATCTAAGATGAGAAAGAAAAAGTCCCATGATCATTATTTTTTCTGTAGTGAGCTTTCGGCTGTCAAATTTGTACATTGTAATCAAAATTTTGATGGCAAGATCATTCAAATGTTTAGGGGGGAATTAGTTTAACAATCGAAATTAATGAGATCGATCTTCAGTGAATAAGGTGTCTTCATCACCATCCTGTTCCAGGTTTAACATTATAACAACGTTAAAAGAGATGTACTGCTAACATAAATCTGCGCCGGCTCATTTTTGAATGGACTGCAATTTCGTAAATACCTGTATTAGCTGAAATAGCAAAGACAGAAATCAGCAAAAGACACACACCTCTGTGGACTTAATACAATTCAGTACATAGGAATTACTTTCGAGAGGATGACCTGGGGCTCTCCTCACGTGAAAATGAAACGCCTCTCTCTAAACAATAGACTAAGACTACCATGTTCTATACTCCACAAACAATCGACTCTAATAATCAGACAACGATTAAATACTTATACTTATACTTCAAACCTTTATGGACCTACGCATCACAAATTTTTGGGACAGCAAAAAAGACTCATATTCAAAAATTACAAACTTTTTAGTCTATGGTTTTAATAATCATAACACGGCTCATCCTGATACGTCAGTAATAGAACATTTCATACAGAATTGAACATAACCACTGTACAGGACCATATTCACACTTCATACAAAAGATTTGATGAATTCAAATAATGACGACTTTGGATATGCCTGAGTAAACCTGAAGAAGACTGAAGAGGAGCTCTCTAAGAGATCTAAGATGAACCTGAACAAAGACTGGAGTAGGTGCCGATGGGTGCTGAACTCCCTCATACCTGACAAGCCAATTTTACATATAACACCAATTATTGCCGCGGTATGAGCGAAAGGTGTGGATAAAACAATAAAACAAAATAAAAAAAAAAAAAAATAAATAAAAAAAAAAAAAAAAAAAAATCCTCTGCGGACTTAAGTATCATAAATATACAGTATTGCTAAACAAAGACACATAAAACAGTTTCTTTTTTTCCGATCCCAGTATCAACAATTTAGGACAAGTATATATAATAACTTGAGTGAATAGTCAATGAACTCGTACTAAAGTAATACAACTGTTTCATCTTAAATTAAATGGACTCTAACATAAATATATAGAGACCACGTCTCCCATACAGGGGAATACCCTACAGATCTTGAATATTCACGTAAAAAAAAAGAGCTAAAGGTGCCTTTAAGTACCGCCTCATTTCATGCCTTCTGCCTTCGATCGTTAATCCAGCTATCGAACAATACTCTGGCTGATTGCCATATACTTACTTTATGAGAAAAGGTTTAAAAATAAAAGTTCTGTGTTACATTTTGAAACATTTTTGCTGAAGATAAGTTTTGGAAAGACCATAATTTCCCGTGTTTAGTATTGCAAGGCTTCACTTCAAGACCAGAAAGAAAATAAGCCACTGCAAACTAACTTTATTTAAATTTACAGACTAGGTAGGGGGAGGGAGTAGAAAATAAGATAATTAGAAGGTATCTAATGAAGAGCACTCAGGTAGGCCAGCTCCACTACTCGGACTTCATCTTCATTAGCGAAGGAGAGCGGACTTAGGATGAATATAAAGTGGCTCTAAGCACTTAGCTACCTGAGGCTTTCTACTTACTAAATAGGTTGAGGAGCTTCTTCTAATTGGGCCAGGTGTTGTTAGCCGAAGCTAGAGGGAAAATAATAATTAGCAAGGACTACGCTATTGTAACTGTTGCGAAGTATATGTACTTAAGGGGTTTGCTATAGTGAAAAGGTTCAAGTTTAACGAAGAATGAAGTTTAACTGAAAATATTGTTATTCTTAAACCAATGTCATGCGAGGTACCATTTTCTTTTCTTCGAATGCTTTTGAATGAATGTTCATTAAACATTATACGACCCTAAAGATATATCTCAATAATTACTCTCAAGAAATTAATTTAAATTACCTTAACTTTAATCAGATTACTATGAGGTGATTATTTTTCCAATCTCAAACCAACTTTTGCCTATTTGCATATCCACATCTACATTATTATTATAAATTTACATTGTCATTTATTAGATTTATTATTCAAAGTTGCTGTTTACCATTATTACTGAATCAACCATTCCTGTAGTGAATGTGTGAAAAACAGTCATAAAGTAAAATTTAATAAATTATGTGACTTATTAATTTAGCAGTTTTAAGTCAGAATTGAGGTTTCTGTACCCTTCCTTCAACAGACCATATTTCTTCGGCTGCTTTCTTCATCATATTATTCCTTCATGATCTCAACTACAATACTGTTCTGTATCAAAAAACTCTCTTCAACAAAAACGTAGTTTTATTATGTTTTGAAGTGTGCTGAACACAAATCCGTCATTTGTCATTTTTTTTATCATTAAAAACCTATTTGATTTTGAAACTTCTATAATGTATAACAAAATTTAAAAAAATGGAGAGCATAAGTAGTAAGTTGTATTGCATAAATGACATTGTTGAATAATTACTTTTATCATATAAGGCTATGGGTAGCAACATGTCCACAAAAATTCATTTTCTGCACTTCCCTTTAAATCTCTTCCTCCCAACTTATTAGCAGTTTCAGATGAACATGTACAACGATTTCATCAAGAGATAGCCTAAATGGAAAAAAGGTATAGGGGTAAATGCAATGAGAAGGTGTAATTGCTAAACTATGTAATATGTTTTTACAGATCTGCAGCATATGATGATAAATCGTTCTTAGTTGCCTCCTCAATCCTACGGCACTCTCTTCCTCTCAACATTCGTCATGTTATTGCAACATTTATACCCCTCCTTTTCCACCATCTCCTCTCCCCACATCAAATGTAAATTGTTTTTTAACGATTGTAATTGTCAAGTTTTAGTGTTATATTCTCTTTTCTCACGATTGTTGTCACACTCAAGTCAAATTATATTTAATTGACTTCAGGATGTGATTCATAGGAGAATACTCGTATTAAGCAAATTCTAAGGAACTGTACACACTTTATGGACTCATCGTTGTATTTAAATATAATTTAGTATTAGACGAAGCCCTTCGGAGACAGAGACCCCTGGCGAAGTCACTGAGCACAACGCCCAGTAAGTCAGCCGACGCCGGCGGTGGATGGAAAGTTGGCGAGCGGCCATTACACCGCTATTAGCTCCCAGCTATCATTTCCCTATTAGCCTTTGAAAAACGACTTTCCCTCATTTCCTCTCTCCTCTGTTGGCCGGAGCCAATAGAAAACAACCTTTCTAAAGCAGCTTTCTCGACACCGTTTCCGGCGTTGAAATATTACTTCGCTAACCCCTTTAGAAATAATAATTAATGCAGAAGAAATAAATTAAGGAGTGTCATCTGAGTTAGGAATGATAAATGTAGATGTACATCCATAATCTGAACTAGAAATGGAAAAACTCTACTTTCACTTAAATACTCAGGTTTTCAGTTAAATAGATGAAATTATTCTATCCAATAAATTGGAGGCTAAGTTATTCAATCACTGGATGATTTTTTTATATTTTTAAATTCATAAAAAATAGATTGAATTCACTATGTAGGGTATTGTTGGATACTTATTATGGAGCAGTTTCTTTAGCTTTGATCAAGTGCAAATTCATTATTTTTCTCTGGCCTAAAATATATCAAAAACATAAAAATTAAACATTAAAAGAGGTCCAGTTAGCTAAAACTGGTTTGGCAAGGACGTAAACATAAGACTTTCGGTTGTCTAGTCTCGTTTAATAACATTCCAATATTTCTATGTTTAACAGATCCGCTTCCAAGGATTCCATGTTTTTCCTACGGCCAAATCTTCCGATTGATTAAAAAAGACTCATTTACAAGGCAGTAATTAGATTCATCTGGACATAAGAATTGAACTTTGGGGTTCCAATAAACTTCAGGTTCTTCTCCTATCCAATCCCTATAACCCAAAATCCATAAAAAGGATGTTTCAAATAAACTTATTCATAAATATCTAAATGTTCCATTTACTGCAGGATTGGCCAAACCCAGATACCTATCTTTCCATGATAAGCTTCGTACACTAACTTGCTTCCCACTCCAGTCCCCTGAAGGCTTTGAAAAGAAAATGGCTTAGGGACCTTCTAATATTGATTTAAAAGTGCTGCTAATGGGTAGTTTCATCACAAGTCATGTAATCGTATTTCCTGACATTTACCTGATATTGTAAACAATTAATAATATTAATACATAAAAAAAAAACCTTTGATTGAGATTATTGGGAAGAATGGATTTCAATAAATTGTTATCATTTTTTGAAGAATTAAGAATATTTATATAGCATCTTATATATTTTTATATATCAAACAATCGAATTTTACACAAACCTCAAATTTTTTGGAAGAATTCATACAGAATTTCGAAACAGTTGGATATGATACATTATTTCATGTTATTTCAATCTTTATTCGTAAAATATTATTGTTTGTTTAGGAAAATATGACATGAAATGAACAAAAGAAGCTACATGAGAAGATTAATTTTCAATTTTTACCATTCCAGATGGAAATTGAGATTATTACAGTTTCAAAGTTTTCTTACCTTCCAATAATCAGCCGAATAATATAAATACACTTATGAAGTAGCATAGCGGTATTTTTTGGCTTAGCACTTTTATTACTGACTTACCCAGTTTATATGCAGTTATAAAAAGAAACTTTTCACGGCTGTGGTTAAGGAAACTCGTTTCCTTAATGAGTCAATTTATTCACTTATCCACGAGGTCTACAGGCTAACTGCAACATCTATTTTATAATATCGGCCGATAAGGTGGGAAGTCCAAGGACTGCCCCAGGGAAGGCCAAAGTTCCAGCAACTAGACAAAGAACGACCCCCCCTCCCCCCGCCGGTTGCCAATAAAGAGGGGTGGGCTATAATAATAGCTGGAGCGAACATATCAGCCACTGCTTGTTTGATAAAATGGAAGTAGTGCAGCATGCGCCAGTTCCGGATCAGTTTCACTTCCCCTAGTTGTTGTGGCGCAGTCCTCTTTGTGGGGAGTGTCTTAGTGACGTGTTTCTATGTCACGGTCTAGTTTGGTACGCTTTTGTCAGGATTTTGCGAGAGTGGAGTGACTGGTTAACATGTTTTTTCCCCCCAAAGACACAGAATCCTACCCCATACTTGTGTTGCTACCTACGTTTTATATTTTTTCTTTCTACAGTAGCCCTAGACATATATTTGCTGTGCGTTACCATATAAAATATACTATCATTCTCCGTCGCATCTTCGCCTGCTCTCATAAGTAAAGAACTTCGATAATTTTAACTACATATTTAATGGTTTGTCAATTGAGCATTATTTTTTAACATGATTAAAATTTCACTGACTAGGTGTTTGAAGATTATCTAAAAGCATAATTAGAAATCTATTATTTAATTTTAACAGGGCTTGCAACAAAAGGCTCCTGAATCATATTTTTACACACAATATAAAAAATCAAAGAATCGACCACATTGATTTGGTAATTAAGAAATATTCTTTATTACTTCAAGTAGATAAATTATAAATTATGAAGAAATTAATGTATTACAGATATACGGAATAGCTAAAAGATATTAAAATACATATTAAATTAACACCAAATATTTCAGGACTATCAAGAAAGCAACCTGATACGTAACTAAACTCTACATACACAATGAACTAATAATGCAAAGACACTTATAAACGACATGGCCACAACTCACATAACACCCAGTGAAGGCTGAAAAGATGCGGGATGAGGAATCTCATGAGCTAAATTAAAAAAAGAAACATATCAAATTTAAAGAAGGTTCCAATTTATTCAGTATTTCGTCGAATTCACTAATTGTTAGACTTTGATTATCAGGTGTGAGTAGAGATGTGAAGTTTAAAAAAATGCATAGAAATAATTTAAATAATAACTGTTGATTGTTATTATACAATATTATGTGATTATTACACGCACGTGTTGTCCTGTTGAAAAAAAAAATATTCATCTATGCCTGTGGTGGAAGAGTGCTTTATTCTTTGAATCCCATCCTGGCAGGAAAAGTTTAGCAGCCTGTTGTGATAGCCTCAATTTGAGATATTAAGAGATATTAAATTGATAATATTTGTGATACGCATTTCGTAAATATTTAAAATCCAAAATGGTATTTCATCCTCAAAGCAGAACTTGTTACCTAACACCAATCCTCAGCCCTTGTCCTTGTTAATTTGCTTTTATCAGTTTAATATAAACATTGTTGCGAATATTTTATTTTAATTCCGGTGCTAACTCATTGCCAACTTTTTTTTTTGTTTTTTATCAGATTTGAAGAGGTCAATTATTAAAACTTCAATTTCTGAGATTTGTTTTAGATATATTTTCCAAGGTTACGAAAAAAATATTTAAAAAAAAAAAAATGTTATCTAGAACAAATACCTCTACGTTATAAACTCTAAGGACATTGCAGTGGGCTAAAAAATCAAGGACTTGACATCGTCTTATCTATGATAAATAATTTAAAGGATAATTCATGAAAATAAATGTACATTTAATACAGGTATTAAATGTCCTATTCATAATTTTACTAGCCAAATTCTAAAAAAAAAGTTTACGTCAAGAATATAAAAACAAATTTTTAAGTCTATGATAGTTCTTGGAACCACAAAGTCAATGAGATATTTTTAATCTTTAAAAATAATACTATCTCTAAAGCTTATTTCTAGAAATGGTACTATTCAGTACGTGCGTTAGATAATTATTTGATTAATTACGTGAAAAGAATGTAGCCGATTAACGAAGATATGAAATCAGTGTACAAATATGAGCCTTAAATATTGAACACCTTCACTAACGATAACCTCATTCGGTACACTGGAATTATGGGCGTGCCAATAAATGGCTTTAAAAAAAGACAAGAAAAAAAGCTTTAATTTTTTCATTATTTTGCTTGTAACTTGCAAAGTAATCATTTTTAGCAAAATACTCTTCTATATTAAAATAAATAGCAGAAAATTACCTAAAATTTATGGCCTTAAGTTTTTTTTGTCAGAGGCAAGGTATCCACAAAGGAATTTGGCCAACTGGAGGCCAGTCCCACTTCTACGCAAAAATATGTTTGTCGCACTTTTTTGTCGATAACTCCGTAATTATTTGTCCGATTAAAAATTACTTTTTTTCATCCTAAAGATGATTAAATGTATTATTAGACTATTAAATATGAAGTTTTAATAATGTCCCTTAAAAGCACGCTAAAAAATCCGTACTGTTGTAAAATCAATGTTTTTTAGCACATTAGTCACTATAACTCCAAAACTATTCGTCCGACTCAAAATTTCTTATTTATTTAGAAGGTGGTCAAATTTGCTATTGGACTCTTATATAGGAAGTTTTAATCGGGTCCCTTGAAATACACATGCCAGAACGCTAAAAATCCCGTACTTTTATGAAATCCACATTTTTCGCTAGAAATCCGAAGCTATTCGTTCTATTCAAAATTTCATTTTTTCATATCAAAACTGGTTAAATTTACAACTGGATCGTATATATATATAATTTATATTAAATCCCGTAAAACACTCATGTCCTGTAAAACACTGAACAATTACCCGTACACTTTCCACTTCAAGCATTATTTTATAACCATTTGACTGGACTATTGGGCAAAATTTAATCATGATTAAATTAATTAATTATATATAATATCATATATTCAATCATGATTTACATTTGTCCAACTATGTTTTACACAAATATCCTTATTTACTTAATCCCAATCGTGAAACAGGTCACATCGAGATTCAATGATTTATTTTTCTAAATTTTTTTGAATATTTGCAGTTATTTTTTTTTTTTCTCTCTGAATAACGTATTTTTGTTATATTACTGTTCTTCCTCTCAGACCTTCAATGATTCTTTGACTGTTCTTCGAAAAATAGAGGTATAAAAAAATCAAGCTTAAATATTAATATATATATATATATATATATATATATATATATATATATATATATATATATATATATATATATATTTTAAGTCGATATATCACTCATTCATTCAAGTTAAGGGACACATAGTAAATATTGCTACGATTAGATATCCTTTAAATCACGTTTGAAATAAACATACTTTTGGATATAAATTCGTTGTAACGAAATATATTTTATAAACTTTACTCAGCAAATATAAGGATTATTTGAAGATAAGAAACAAATTTCCATCGTTACACAAATAATGTGTCTTGGGTTGAGCACTTGTTTAAAAAGTATTGTTTCGAGACCAAAGCTTGTCACGTAAGTAGTACCCATTTTATTGAGGCCGGATATGCCCCAGGTGGTTCTCAGGAGTCAGAAGTCAATCTACGGTTGAAATAAAATAAATTTTATACTAACAGCCAGACTCGAACTTAGAACCGGAAGCTTAGAGTCGTTTGATAACGTATTGAGCTACTCCATTCTCGACGATTTATATGCCTTCGTTTTTGTATGTCAAGATAAATAAACAATATTCCTGCAGGTTAACTTTACAAATTCATTCCCTGTACTTTCACCCTCTATCATTCACTGAAGTTAGATTCAAAATGGAATAAAAATTCAATCGGTATACAATGCAGTTGGTATCCAACAATTCCATAACGACAAAACCAATTGTATTTTTTTTCTTCTTCCTGTCTTCGAACGTAAAAAATCGTCAGATCCAGGCAGACATGAAACGAATATCCTTCAGTGGCTTACATATTTCACTCGTGTGTTGCGATAACGACATAACTCAAAAACTTCAATTTTGCAGGACAGTCTTGTGAACAAAGTACAGGACGATCTGTAGATATACAATGGTGACATATCCTGCTCGTTCTTAGTGAATAGTAGAAGCTCAAATATGACGTTCTACTGACTAAAAACACGTTGGTGAAGGGTTCATATACAGTCAAAAGCTAGGCATAACTCAAAAGCTTGTTTTGAGTTATGTCGTTGTTGCAGCAAATGAGCGATATGTTAGACACTGACCGAAACATTCGAAATCCACAGGATTAATCTGGAAGAAAGAGTATACTTAAAAAATAATTAAAAATAATTAATTTGTTTGCAAAGGAGTAGCCAAAGATCTCCTTCACCTGTCTAACAGATCTTGGCAGATTTTAAACTAGTACCCTTCTGTATCTAACATATTGGTTAATGGATCATTATCATTTAGTCTTGATTAGTTAATCATTATTTTTTTTATAACATTAGGATACAAAAAAAAAACACAAACATTAAGGTTTAATAAAACATAGTTAAGGTACAAGATGTCACTTTAGGCTATACTCTCGGTGTTATAACTATATTCAACAAGTTTTAGATTAAATTTAATAAGTCAGCTTTCTGCACGCGACTAGTATTTACATACCAACATTGAGTTTTAGAAGCAAAAGTTTCTTAATGCACCGATGTGAGAAAAATAAAACGATATTAAAAAAAAAAAAAAAATGCCTTCAAACTAAAGTTTTTAATAACGAAAAATAAATATCATCCGAAAAATAAAATCCCATCTGTTTGTTTTGCTGTCGAAACAATTAATATCGTTTTATCTTTAAATTTCATTGTCACTTATATGTAAATAAAGCGATATCTGTCGAGAGCGATTTACGCATCACAGCTCCCTTATCGGGACGGATATAGATTCAGGAACCGAGGACAGCTGTAAGAAACTACGAAAACAATGAAGTACTCTTCAATGGAAGTATATATTATGTTATCGTATCATTAGCATACTTTGGATTATTATAATCTTAAACAACAGGCAGACACTCATCGACTATGTTCCTTCGGGGCCGGGATCTCGACTCGTTGTAAAGAGGCTCTATGGAGGACCCTCCAACCTAGCACTCATCTATTCAAGTTTTAAAAAATATCACAAGATGATGTAATGTTATCGAATATCCATTGTTGAGCTTTTTTTATAACTTGTTTATGTTTTTATTTACTTTCCTCGTGATTATTTTTTAAAAAGAGTAGGTTTTCTTTTATCGCGTCATATTTGTCTCACCGACTGCTATGAAGTGTTGGTAGCTAACTTTGAATTCAGTAGGAATTCAAACTACGCACTGACAGTTATTATGATTTACTTGCTATCGATAAACCACGAGATTTTTGAAGATTTAAAAGAAAGATTCATCGCAATCCTCAAAACTTCATCGATTTGAAAACGTTATGACTGATAAAGTAAAAACCATAGAACGTAACTGTGACTGGATTTTCATGGGTTCTAAAAAAACATCGTGAGTTATGATATAGGTAGGTGTTCATTAGAATTTTATTAAAAAATAAAGATTCCTTGTGCAATACTTCACTGAGGGGTAAGCTAGGGGAGAGAGAGCGGTTTGATTGTTTCTTTTTATGATTCTTTCAATTGTCTCGGGGACTACCAACCTTAACAAAACGTACTGTACATACGATATTAGAATCGGAAAGAATCACTGTCGAGAGTGGTCAGCACTTGGATGGGTGACCGCCCTCAAGGTAAGACCACAGATTCCAGATACTCCAGCTAATACGGCGTGTGTTCGATACCCACATGGGGTAATACACTTTTAATATGAAACATATTTTCCTAGAGTCCACGGTTTTTGAGATATAATAAAAAAACCCAAAAATGGGACCTTCTCCCCTCCCCTCACCGTTAGCTCACCCCCCAGGGGCGGGGAATTTTAGTATGTATACCTCCTAACTACTGCTTACGAAACTATGAAGTCAAAAATTTTCGTATATGGTATTCCATGCACTCTACAATATGTTTATTGACTGGACTATAAGTCAATATCTCAAATTTCGAGTTACTGCTTCCTCTTTTGGCAGGTCAGTACAGCTTGTATAACAATTTCTAACTGTCTCATGTTACAATCAGATGGCTGTTATATCGAACTTTGAAAAACACTGCTAAATATCATTAATGAAATTTAGTTTAGTTCGCAGCACGCATCTGGTCTCCTATATTGGTCATTTACACCCTGGCTGTGACTAAAGTTTTTTTTTTTGTCATTTCAGTCCTAGCTCCTTTACAGAGGATGTTTTTGTCAAAATTTATGACTGAATGGAATACAAAGTAGAACGATATGATATAGCGCGAAGCGATAGGCTGAGTGGCGGATCGCATGCCGCAACTGAGAATCTATACCTGGATCCTACTAATTGGCTGCTAATGCAGCTCGATATATTCACGTGTGCCTGTTACGTGCCTCTGTTGTGATAAAGTGGCTATAGGATACACGATCACAAGGTAATGGCGGGTTCTCGTGCGCTGCCCTCCATGGCGCTCGTACATCTCTGTCTAATATCGTCCGGTCCCTCTTAGCTGAGCTGACGATGGGTCGGGGTGGTCCCGGCGAGTGACTGTTTTGATTATATTGTCTTACTTGTGGAAATTAAAAGCATTATTTGTACTCTTTGGGAAAGTACTTGCTGGGTTTGATAAGCGTCTTGATAATAGCAAATATACTAGAAAAACTTTGGACCGGGGTAGGGACACACATTGCTTCATTTAAAGTATTAACAGCATCGAGGGAAAGGATTGAAATATGAGTTCACTTAGGATGTATTGACGTCGGTAATTGGGATAAAGCCCTAATTTCAGAATACCCGCGAGCTATGTTAGAACGTCTGGGGATCCCGAACATAAATCTGATAAATAAACCATTAGTCTTTTACATTCCGTTTCGAGCTCACCAGACAGTCCTCCTGATACTATGCATCTGTAGTAAATTTAGCAAACAAAGAGAGATGATACCAAATGTTTTCGAGAACTTAATTATAATCACATTTCCGAAATCATTAGGAAATCTATTTTATATTTTTTAAATTCAACTTCTGCATTTCCACCATTTAGTACTACTAAGTATATGGAGTCCTCCATATACTATGCATCCGTAGTAGAAAGAAATGTAGAAACAAAAAGTGATAATACCAAAAGTTGTCGAATACTTGTTAGTACTGAATCACGGAAATGTAGAAGTTGAATAAAAAATAGATAAAATAGATTCATGGTGATTAGGGAAATTAGATTATTCCAAAAAAGATTATCAAAAGTTACTCCTAGGTTTTTAATGGAATTTTGGAAATGAATTGGACGGTTTTTGAGGCAAAGCAATGGATTGTATGGAAGGGAATTAAGTTGGGGTTTTGAACAATGAGGATTGCTTTTGTTTTCTCTAAATTCAGACTCAACTTATTCTCTACTCCCCATAGGTTAATGCTATTTTTGTCTTTCTGGAGTTTACGAATCGTCTCTAACATATCTGAAAGATGAAAGGATAAATTTTCAAGTCGTCAGCATAAATATGACATTAGGAGCAGTGAATGCAATTCGGCATTCACTGGTTTAAATACAAAAGTAGAGTAGGTGAAATAAAATGTTGTGTTTAAAATCATATTTTTTCTTTAGCAAGTGACAATCTCTAGACCTGCTTCTGTACTAGCTTTCGTGGGCGTCATTTTTTAAAATTTAATCGATTATCTAATCTTTAGATTTATTTTGATAGGTGAGAAAAAGGAGGACGCTGCTTTAATAGCCTTACAGTATGCGGTCATGAACCCGAGGGTTTGAGGCTGTTGCACTGAGAAAGCAAATAAGAGATAATTATCTGAGTATCAAGTGGATTAGAGGCAATATGCTAACTAGGGCCAACCCTCGCAATAAACAACGGAGAGGCTGGGGGGGGGGGGGGGCAGGGGTTGTCTGCTCACCCGCCCTCCACAAAGCCCGCTCTAATAGAACAAAAGATTCATACTATATTTTTTTGTTTGTTTTTTTCGTTTCATTTCTCATCATTCCAACGCCTCGCTGAAACAAAAAAAAGAGGAATTAAAAAAACCCCGGCGGGAACGAGCCATTTTTTGCCGCCTTTGTTGGCTGTGTCACCGTAGGTGTTGGCCTTAGATTTATGAGGTAGCGAAGCGACTTCCTGCCGGGCCAAGGTGCCCGCTCCACCTTCCGATAGCGCCACCTATATCACCGCCTCCTATATATCTCTGTCTTTGTTATCTTTCAGCAACATTTATTTCTTTTTCTCATCTGTTACCTCTAGGTTTTCCACCTATTATAAGTTCTAGTACCCATGGTTTCATATTTTAGAGCGCGAGAGATTCCTGGAATCTAAAATACTGATTATAGAAAAATATCCTGGTTGTCGGGAAGTCAAAATTGTGCAATTTTCAATAGGAATCCGCAGAGTTTTTGTTGTTTTCGCAAAATCCTGTTAATTTCTATAAAAATTAAAACCTATTACGACCTTAATTTGTATCAAGACTTATCGCTTTCTTCACAAGTAAGCGATTCTGTATACGAGAATTAATACTTAGGGACGAGAAGGCAATAATAGATGCGGGTTTATGTAAAGATGGAATCATATTTTAAAGGGCTAGTCTAATTGTTGGCATACACCGACGATGTAGACATTGTGGGATGCTCTTTCCAGTCAGTCAGTGAGGCATTTACAGCTCTGGCGATATCAACAAGTAAACTTGGACTACAGGTGAATGAGTCCAAAACTAAGTACACGGTTATTAAAGAGGTTCCGAAGCCAGGTGAGACGGTGACCATAGGAGAGCATAAGTTTGAAAAGGTCTCTGAGTTTAAGTACCTGGGAAATATAGTGACACAAGACAACAGCCTCAATTTAGAGATCAGAAAGAGGATTGCCCCAGCCAATAGATGCTACTTTGGTCTAGCTAGCCAGCTCAACAAGAGAATACTCTCAAGAAGGACTAAACTCCACCTCTATAAAGCCTTAGTACGCCCCGTGCTCCTTTATGGATCAGAATATTTGGCAGCATCCAAGGTAGCCGAGAAAGAGCTCATGATTTTTGAAAGAAAAGTTCTTCGATTTTCGGAGGCGTAAAAGTTGGAGAAGAATGGATTTGCCGGACAAATCAGGAACTATACACGGCCTTTGGAGAGGCCGAAATTGTTAGAACAATGAATATTGTTATATATATATATGTTTAGGAAGGTTCTTGACACACACACACCTCAAGAACCTTACTAAACATTTAATAGTAACATCAAGAAATTTATATATATATATATATATATATATATATATATATATATATATATATATATACTTAGGAACAGCTTTTCTAATCATATTATAATTGTGGCTACTTTTTTATATGTTTTCCTTTTCAAAAATTATCCTTGCAATAACAAATTGTTCTGAATCTATGCCTATTGAGTGAATTGTCCACTATTAAGTTAACTTGAATTATTCTTTAACAGTAGGTATCACGAAATCACCTTGGTGCATTCACCCAGATTTACAAGTACCCAGAGTAAACGAACATGTACATAACCTTTATAGACGATTTCACGACATAACTTCAGGGACATAGTAACATACTCAATTATGACATGGCCACGACTGATATACTCTCATTAGGCTAAAAAGAAGCTTATTAAGAGATTTGCTCAAATAAATCCTTTTTCTTTTTTTTTTTTTTAAATCCACGCGAGGAGGAGGTACTGTTGAGTGCTACTCTCCCTCACGTCTATAAGGCCTGTATTGTTACACTTTGAGCGAATTCCCTTATTGTTACTTACATAACAGGTGTGCATAAAAAAATTGAGAGAACAAAACAGTAGTTCTTGAATAGTGAAAGTAAATATGAAGAAAAGGATTGTAAAGATAAATAAAAACTATTGTAATTACATAAATAAGTAAGTAATTATATAACTATAGAACAGATTTCTAAATTAATATATAGAATAGTTTTATCAACTTATTTTTGATCATTCTTTTAAGCAAAATTTATAAGCGTTTATTTTATAATTTGGTCGTTAACTATACCGATATATTTAGTAACCTAAATGTAAATACACACACATATACTTATCTTTATTGACATGAGAAGAAAACAAACCCACTGATTGAAAAATTGTTACCTGGTTGAAAAAAAAAAAAAAAAAAAAACGTGACACATATTGCCGCTTTAAAACTAATAATCACATCTATCGAAAAACACAATATAAACATTTAAGCTTGTTTGTTACCTATCTCCCTATCTCCCGATACACAGTTGAAATAAATCCTCCTGCTTGGCTCTCGATTTGGGTTATAATTGACTATCCTGAGTGAGTGCATTTATCGCACATAAAATTTGTGAATATTTCTGCATTTATTTTACTGTCCTGAGGATTAAACATTTGTTAATAAAAAATAATAATATACGAGTATATACATACAGCTTTTACTATTAACTTTTGAAAATTACTATTTATGCACTTTTTATGATCATACTTATTGTGGTAAACTGGAGGCTTGCCCGAAAATGAATAATATTTTCAAGACATAACAGACAAGTGGAAATCCCACATAGGCCGTGAAATACCTTGGTGTTCTCTCGATCGGCGCCTTACCTGGACTCACCACATCAATATAACTTACAAAGACCTACGCCAGTCTGGCAATGCTGACCCGATAAAACCAAGTACACTGATTTTAGTCACAAACTAGACTCAGGAATGCCATTGTACGGTTGTGATTACAATGTTTCCAAACAAGGTCCTGAATGAATTGCTGTAATGCTCCCTGGTTTGTAAAATATCACTACACGCGATTATACATAGAATCATATAGCGATTTTCATCAAAAAATGCTACACCAGGTTTCATTGCATTACCAGCGGTTAAAGGTGGCAGTAGCTTTCAACATAGGAGCTCAAACAACATCCCGTAGATTTTCATGCATCCCTAATGTTAAACACCATTAGTTTTATCCAATATTTACTGTTCGTTTTAAAAACCAATTACGTTCTTATACTAAATTTGATTGTATTACTTCATTTCTTTTTTTTTTATTACTATTTTTTCTTTGTGTATACACTTGGTCTGTTTCTTTTTTATTATTAATTTTTGTTAATGTACTTTCATTTGTATATTACTTGATAACGTTTCCTTAGTAATTTTATTATTTTTTTATTTTATTCTTGTATATATTTCCTTTTTCTTTTAATTATTTTCTTTTTTATTTCTTTTTTTATTTATTTATTTATTTTTTTTACTTTTTCCCCTATTTGATTATCATTATTATTTTTATTTATTTACTTTTTAGTAATTTATTTATTATTTATTATTTTAACAAGCATCTACCTAGAGGGTCCATTAGCAACAACCAATATATGTTTTTTTAACATTCGGGATTAAAAGTATCATCATAGATACACAGTTTAAACTTTGGATTTTCAAAAATTTGAAATAAACTTTTTCACGACGTTTCACTGTACCAAGCGTTTTTATTTTATTTTATAATTTGGTCGTTAACTATACCGATATATTTAGTAACCTAAATGTAAATACACACACATATACTTATCTTTATTGACATGAGAAGAAAACAAACCCACTGATTGAAAAATTGTTACCTGGTTGAAAAAACGCTTTGTTTGTTACCTATCTCCCTATCTCCCGATACACAGTTGAAATAAATCCTCCTGCTTGGCTCTCGATTTGGGTTATAATTGACTATCCTGAGTGAGTGCATTTATCGCACATAAAATTTGTGAATATTTCTGCATTTATTTTACTGTCCTGAGGATTAAAACATTTGTTAATAAAAAAAAATAATATACGAGTATATACATACAGCTTTTACTATTAACTTTTGAAAATTACTATTTATGCACTTTTTATGATCATACTTATTGTGGTAAACTGGAGGCTTGCCCGAAAATGAATAATATTTTCAAGACATAACTATTTCGCAACATTATGAAAACTAATATCATCTAGCTGCTTCGTGAACTAATATATATCCAGCTAAAGGACAAGGGGACCAGTGAGAAAACAAAGAAGATATGGTAGAAAGGTGGCTGGTTGGCTGGATAATCCTGGAAGGAGGTAAGTGACAAGAGAACAAGCAATCTCAACCCCTGGACCAACTTCTCCAGCCCTAACAACCTAAAGCCTCTGTTCCTATATTGTTTTACACTTCACGTCCCTCCACAACTCCAGAACTCATGGAAACTTGCATGGAAACTTTTTCTGTTTTATAAACGAGGACCAAATTACTTTTTAACAAAACTGACTAATCAGTAACATTACGTAGTCGTATTTATACTGAATCCTATCTTGATTGATATTCTTACGTATCTGTGGCACTAGTGAGTTGTCTGCTAAGTGGATTTTGTGTGTTAATTGTGTTAGTAAATTTTGGGTTATGAGTAACCAGAAAGCTATTTTATATGTGTCAAATGGACTTAGTTAGGTGGTAATCATATATGTGAATATTAATGGAAGATTTTTGCTTTTAAAACAATATTCACAGGTGCCACATATATGGTATTCAATAGAACGAGAATGAAAGCTTTAATCCTGATTTCTATAATAAAGAATCAATAATCAGAAAAACTGAAATTTAAGCTCATGCAAAAACAATAGATCATGGACATGTCTATATATAATATATTATTAGCTTTTATATCTACTGCTTCTGATGAGAAAACTGTTGGCAACTTTTTGATCCGAGCAATACTGGGGAGAGCGTTTCAATAAGCTCTAAAATTTAAAAACATTATTTTTTTTTTTTTTTATGCAAACCAATATAGTCTCTAAACGGTAGGTCCTAGTGTTACTGACATTAGGGTAGTGTCCTAATGTTACATTAGAAAAAATATTCTGCTTCAAATTTCTATTAAGGATACTCGTCACATTTTCGATCCGATTAACTTCAACAGAGCTAGAGCGTGCCAAATATGTTACATTTGTGAAAAAACGTTTTTCATTTTTAGGGTGAAAAAGTCACACAAGAAATCTGTAGACCCACAGCCAAAAGAAATATTAATTTTTTTGTCAATTTTCTAAATCAGGTTGGATTTTCTAATAATTATCAAAAGCAAAAATAGGGGTGACCATAATAAGTTTTTTTTTTAGTTTAATTTCACACTAATATAATTTATCTAATAGTTTATTTGGGTTAAAATTTTAATAGTTTATGGCTTATTTTTTAGTAATAGACGAAATAACTATTTATATTTCATTCAGAGACCTAGTTCCAGAATTTTGTTGTTTCTAATTTTAATTCTATATTAATCTTATCTGCAGTATCTCTACCAGTATAGATAAAGCTAATATTTGCTTTTTAGAAGTATAACCAAGAGCACAAAAACGTATAATCACTTCTTAGATTCCTTGATTATTGGAGTGACCATCGCTGTTATACATGATCCAAAGAACCAGAGCGATTGAGATTATTTCTGCTTTTGTTTTGAATTTTTTTCTATCGCATCAAATAGAAGTTAAATCAATTTATACAAACTTTTCTCTCAATATTGCTGATTGTATTCTTTACATCATATATGGCATTATAAAAGGCATTATTTGGGTAATAATAATCAAATATTGTAAAAAATTTAGAACCTATAGATTTTAATTTGTTGACTTACATCAGACTTATGTGCCGCTGTCGCAGGAATGGCACCTACTGGAACTTAGTCCTACGTACTAATTTAGGCGATGTTCCATTAATCGGAAAAAACGACACGCAAGTCATTCTCATATAATTTGACCATTTGGCTATTCTGCAAGTCGGGCTAAAACAAAATGCAACTTTTCGCAATTCTCTAGACACAATTTTTCTGTGCCCAACTTATGATAACAACACTCGTAATGTGTTTTAAACAAAATTATTAATCCAAATCTGACTAAGTGCGGGAGAGATATGAAATTAAACCCACAAATAAATGTCCCTGAACTCCTTCTCTTGCAATTATCATTCACCTGTTTGATTGAACTATGTCAAATACAATAGAGGTAACACTCATGATGAACCATGTTCTTTGATCAAAAATGTTCTAGACTCTTGCCATTTCCCTGGCGAGCCAAGGTTGAACATCCCTGACTGCCAACTAGTGTCACAAACAAACCTGTAGGCTCTTTCCCGCCGTTTCCAATTAACAGTTCTGCCCAGAACAGCCGGTAACACTCGCGGAGATTTTTTTCACTTAATAGTGGGTCAAGATTATTGTTCTATAAAATAAAATTATTATATGTTCTATTGTCACATGAAAAGGATGAAAGAGAAAAGATTGAACAAAAAGATCTTAAACAAAATTTTTAGCTACATAGGATGGGAGGATACTCGAAGCAAATAAAAAAATTGAAAAACCTTACAATTTCAGATACCGGCTGCCTAGATAGAGACACATACCGGGAAACACTAAAAAATTTCACCAATATTAGAAGAGAAAAAAGAGGGATACAAAGTGGTCTGAAGAAAGAAAAGAAAAGAAAATTTCCAAAGAAGCCTCACCAATGATATTCGCGTGGTCCTTAGTGGGCGTTACTTAATAACAAGAAAAATAATAATATAAGAGTATTGTAGGTTACTGAAACAAACTTTCATAACTTGAAAACCCATCTTCTAACAATAAAATTCTTCTTGGTCCAATTTTTTTCTATATTGAATGTATTTTAGAACGTGACAAACGTCGTACCCACCACCTTGGGAAAGGAACACCTCGTGACGTTTGAAAGCTTTACATTGAAATTTTTTTTTCTTGATGATGTGCTAGATTCTTTTAATTGGCACTACTGTATTCCTCTCCAAATAAAGCCTACATATTGATACAAAAACTGTTTGTTTCGGAGATGAAAACCCATGTGAAAAATAATTTTAAAAACAGCGGACAACAAATAGTCAAATAATATGAGAATGGCCGACGCCTCCTCCCTCGGACCTCGGGCTTGCTCTCCATGGAGTTATTCGGAAGAACAGGATGATGAGAGCTATGAGCAGAGACTAAAGGAGTGATTAATGACGAGCGGTGGAAGAGGTAACAAGAGTTGGGCATTACCGCCGCCGCGGCCTGTGACTCAGCCGCTTTGTGATGGATCAGGGCCCAATTATCTCCCCGCTGGGTCATCTCTATCTTTCTATTGTCTTCCTGGAGGCCATTGTACGTTTTGCGGCGCGAAGGTTGTCAAGGAGCTCGCCCGCTACTCTTTAATGTGGTTTTCTATCCGCTCAATCACTGTTATGATAAAGAAGATGGAGGGTGATTCATTTCCGAATAGCTTCCAGTTAATGATTTATTGCTGACTTGTAATGAAATCAGGCTGTGAAAAGTATGTCTTCTATATAGCTATCGGCTTCATGGTTTAGATAATGCTTTTTTAATCCAACGTTATCAACTAAGAACTGTAACTCTTTACTCCAAAGCATTATATCAGTAATATTATACCCTATGGCTCCGGTTTTCAACCTGGGGTCTTGGTGATATAAGGGAGGTTAGTGAAACAATAATGAAATCAATCAAATTGATCTTGAGTGATAAAATACGATTTATTTTTAAGCCGGCAGTATCCACTTATCCACTTATCCATCGAGGCGCTAGTCAACGAGGGAAAGCGAGCTTTTATAAGCTATAACTAGTGTTTTATTGGAAGTTGACAAAGATGGATGTGAAGATTCCGGTTATAGCAGTTGCAGCTATTGCAGCCTACGCATATAATAAGTATATATACATTGCAATCAAGAAAATATTCCAAACAATTGGTTCCAAATAACTTATTCAGCCAGGTAAGCCTCCAAAAAATGCATAGCTTCTTTATTATCAACGAACGAATGACACGTTTGCTAAATTTGTTGTATCATTAAATTTAATACTAAATATTAAAAAAAAAAAAAAAAAAAAATCACGTGAACTCGCTCTAAATCGGATAGCGAACATCAGTAGTTTTCATAAATATGCCTTGATATTGTGTCGTTAGAAAGCGGATTTTTTTTTCTTTTTCAATTTGTTTATTATTATAAAATATTTGGTTGTATTATTATCCGATATGGAAGCAATATATTTCATTCTAAATATTTCTTTTACCAACGCCCGTCACTCAAACCACGACGATAGCGGATGTGATTTAAAGTTGAATTCAATTGGCATTTCTGTATTGTGAGATCATTCTAAAATAAAGGACAAAATATGGCAATAAGTCTCACGTATCACGTATTATTAATCGATAACTCTTTGCAATTACTTAGCTCTCACAGTCATTACAACACCAAATATGCTACTTTTAGAATCAGATATATTTCTATTAAAATGTTTAAGACACAAATTGTAAAGTGAATATGAAGTGGCTGTAAATGCCGAAACATTGCAATGACTTTATTTATTGATAAAGATATGTAATATTTATTTTCACCTTTAAATGAAAAAGTAAAAAAAAAAAAAAGAAAGAAAGAAATATTAAAAATTGAAAATTTTTAAGAGGCTGAATATCTTGTAAGCTTTTTAATATTTATCAGAATGAAAATTCATACAGCAATAAATATATTCCGCTGCAATGTAGGTAGAAACTAAATATGCAATGTTTTCAACTTATTCTTGTTAGTGACAAATATAGTCCTCATCGATTCAGCTCCTTCCAGGACCTTAGGGTAGTGATCATTGCTATAGTGCATTCACTCTCGAAGATTCGAAGATCTAGGGAATGGCCGATAGAGATCTCCGAGTACTGGCCCCCGATTGTTATGTAAATCCTATTCTCCGAACCAGTAGAAGGGCAGTTGTGTAGCGGAGTTCCGAATTGATCCGGAAGTCACTGCCTCCAAGACCTTTCCGCTTCCGACTGCCCATTCCGCTAACTCCAATGCCCCTCATCCAAGTCTGCTCTTCCAAGAGGAACATTACAGAAGACTCTTAGGCGTCTTCTTTTTTTATTCTTAACAAATAAGAGTCTGTTAATAATACTTTGGATGCTATTGACTTGAATGATCTACTCATTTTTTTTTTTTTTTAATTTGTCTTATTTATTCATTCTTCAATATAATACATAATATAACAACTAGTAAATACTTTTAGATTTATAATATGTAAAATAAAATAAATATAAGTCGACGTAACGATTACAGGTAGACATATGGATCTTGATTGCGCATTAACTAGCAATTGTGATATAGGCATGTGCCTAAAGAAACCTGTTTACATAGAGCAACCACCCCTTCTCATCCCCCCCCCTCCCGGCAGCAACCACATCTCGATAAATCTGGTTAGAAACAATAACGGAGGCTCTGGTCGGAAACTGCCTCGAGATATATCTCCAGTTCCGGTGGGGTCTATCCTCTGTCATCGCTTCTTATAGCGACAGCTCTCACCAATACCTATCTGCTTCAAGGGTCATTCACTTTGGATACGAACCTGCTCGTATCAAATCCTAAACCTTGGAGTTTATTTCTAATGTAGGATTGTATTAATTGCTATCTTTCGATCGATTTTTTCTCATCAATTTTTTATTCACATTTCAAAGTGTTTGATTTTTTATACGTGTTTTTCTTCGGCACTGCAGGGACTCCTGTGCGATCTAGCCACTAAAAAAAAAAAAATAAAGGACTTCTTACATCTTTTAACTCCTTTAATCGCAGTTTTGTACTCACTTTAGAATAAAAAAGAATCAAGTAATACCATTATCACGGCATACTGATGAATCAACGATAATATATTTGTTTATTAGTTTTAATGTACTCCGACTAGGGATCAGGATGGCCAAGCAGGCTAAGGTGCGGACAATGTTATGTTAATCATAGGTGACCACTTTGCAAAGTAAATGAGGTCCGGCAGACTATTAAGATACAGTAAACGATTCACACGGGGTGACTGTGTTCCGAGTGATGATTCTACCCGTATGTGATCATCGGGTATCCACTATACGGATGGATTCCCAGGAAGTAAAAAACTTCATGTACAGTCTTTTTAAGGGAAAAAATATTCGCAAGATGGTTCGCAGTAAAGTAGGGTGACTGTGTGATCCCCAGGCTGCCCACGTATTGATTGTCTGTGGTATATCTATTTCATGCGCCCAAAATTTTTCAATATCAATTAACAAAGCAGAATCAACTGAAAAATAAATTACTGCAACTAAAGCTAGAACAATTTAGATTGAATTAGTTTGTAACCTGTAGGGCAAAACACAGGTTACTAACTTATTTAATCCCGACTGAAAAAATTTGAATCGAACCGGTACCGCTTCTGATATAGGGAGGATTTATTTTAATAGGAAGGTATTTCATAGCTTCGATTGTCACTGCCTCACAATATTAATTTTAACTTTCTTACTCACTTTTAATCCACGGAAATTTTCCCAAATTACAGATTCGCCATCTTCAAATTCAACTAGGTCTTCCGGACAGATCTTCAGATCACCCTTTTTGTTGTTTGCTTATTTGTTGAGGCTTGAAGACCTTTGGTACTTCAACTAGGAGAGGAAGGACGAGTTATCCTACAAGTTACCATCCTATTCTAGCCAGGGTGGGAAGGCCAAGATTCATTCAAGGCCGCCACCAAAAAAAGTTCAATTCGCCTAGGTGGGATTTTAACCCAAGACCTTCCGTACCGGGTGCACTGACAATGAGTCCATCGGTGAATTCCCCAATTACACCTTATGAAAAAAATGTTTAGTGCTTTTAAATGGATTTTGTCCCTTACCGTTATTCAATTAGACACCTATAATAGAATCACTTGTTTTTTATTTCGATTTCACGAGGATTTTTTAAGAACTTTTGAAGCTTCTCATATTTTGCTGAAGTGTTTTGTAATAGCAGCGCTTATAATTGATGGGAAGCTCAGATGGTATTTAATTGTATTTATTTATAAATCTTGGCAATCTAACTTTATTTTACAAAATACTGTTGCTTATCCAGATGGTGAATGTTTTCAATCACTCCTTTTCCAGCCATAAATCTGGAAAACTCTTTCAAATCTGCTCCACTCCTTACAACACTCACCAATGCAACATTTTATAAATTTAACTTAAAAAAATATTACTTTGAATTACAAATACTAAACTTATAGCTCTGCACCTGTTTTCGTACTGCCACATGAGTATCAATAGTTTATGAAAGAACTCAAAATTGAATAAGCTTTACCTGTCAGATTTTTTTCTAATAGACTTTTTGATCCTTACTCAAATACCAATACCAAAGTATTGGTTCTCAGGAAACAGTAAAAACTATTCCAAGTTCATAACAATGATAAACAAAATTGTAATCGTTACATTTTAAATAAGACACCCTATCACTAAGAATACATACCTCCTTAATTACAATAAAATTTCCATTTCATTTCTGTTTGGATTTCTATTTATATCTATATTCTTTTTTATACTCACATATTGTTGGAATTAGCCTCTAGCTCTTTACCAATGATATCGTCCCCCTCCCCCTCCTTCCCCTCCCCCCCTCCCTCCCCCTCCCATACCCCCGCAAGATCTAGGCAGGAGGCACATGTCAGCACCCTATTTCATGGGCCATTACCTAGGCCCGATCGGGTTCCAGCACTTCCTAACTGGGTGGCACTTACTAACTTAAAATAAATCAATTATTTTATCTCTCGTAAGGTAATCGTATTTCAAAATTATTGGATAATATTTAAGAAAACAATTAAAATTATTTAAATGTAGTTTAGACAAACGATCAAACCTCCCAATTCATTACAAAAGACTTATTTACATGACTGTTATTAGACCTATTTTGACTATGGAGTTGAGCTTTAGGGCTTTACTAAACCATCCAATTCATCTCGTATCCAATCCTTACAATACAAAATCCTATGAAAAATCCTAAATGCCCCTTACTTTGTCACCAATAAACTTATCCATACAGACCTTAATGTTCCATATGTTGCTGAGTTAGCCCAAACCAGATACCTATCCTTTTCTAGTAAGCTCCATAACCACTCAAATCCATTACTTTCTCAACTTGCTTCCCACTCCATTCCCGATAATCCTCCGAGGCGTCTGAAAAGAAGATGGCCAAGAGATCTTCTAGTGTAAAATTTTATTGAAGTGCTACTGATGAGTAGCATTTGTGTTACATGGCTTGATGTACATATTTGTATAGTTGTAAATATCAATAAATTGTTATATATATAAAATAAAATGTAATTAGTTTGTATATGTGCAAAATAGCAATCGTACTTAATTTCAGGAAGGATAATTTATATTTAAAAAGTGACTAATGTTTATAGGAAGGGTATAGAATGTCAATTATTAAATTTATTATTAAAAAAAAAAAGCTAGGGGCAGCATTCCTTTTCCGTTCCTAGGTTTTTCAGGCATACGCGGTAAATATTGTTTTATTTACCAAATAAGCCCGAGTAATTTTTTTATCTATACACTAATAGTGATTTGTGTTAAGTATAAGTAACATCACTACCTATTTAGATATTTTTCATTGTGACAGCAGTGTCTATTATATTTCTTTCCTGATCGGACTGTTTTTTTTTTTTTTTTTTTTTTTTTTTCCTTATATAATATAAACAATAATAAATTGTTGAAGCACCTTTGGCACACTGAAATGTAAGGAATAAGTTTTGTTTATAAAACAATAACAAAGTGATTTTAAAACAATTTTTGTATATTTTTCTATAGTTCATAGGCTAATAGAAACTATTAAAAAATTCTGGGCCAAGAAACGGAAGTTTTTCCTGAGAAATATGACTTGGTAATAAGCAAATGAAGGGGAATATATCTCTGTTTTTTGTTTTTTTTTTGTTTACCTGTTGAATACTACATTGAAGATGCCATTGGTCTTTGATATCTACTTCTGAGTGTCCATCCTTCAGAAATTAATGAGAATGAAAGCATTTCTGTATTTCACATTTAAGGTTTTGTTAAATAGGATGTTGAGCGGGATCAAAACTAGGCAATGTTTGAACATTAACAAACATATTTTATTTGTTTGCCAACGTTTCGGCCATACCATTGATGGCCATCATCAGGCCAGATGGAAATTAGAAAAGAAAAAAAAAACTGAAAAAGATATATTGACATAATGACACTCTGTCAGGAAGAGAACTAACCATTTTAGAAAATAAAATAAGTTTATCTCAGATCTCTTCGACGAATAGACAGGTGTGTTTGAATTAAGAGGTGAACATGACAGGGGAAAAAATTTGGAATTTCGAAGTGCAGATGGCTAAATAGAAGATCTACTGGAAAAATGGGGAGGAATCATCGCAGAAGAAAATAAAAAAGTTGAAGAAGATAACATAATAAAAAGAAGTCAATGTATTTTTCTTGTATTTTATACAACCGTTCTATCATTTTGTTTAAAATGGCTAATTGGGTTTTTAGTTCGGTGTTTCAGAAATATGGAGGATCCGCTCTGTAAAAGAGCTGAGAGCACTCAACGAAGTCATCGACATAGTCACATACGCCAAAAAAGCAAGATTGAAAGGATTAAAGTGGCTAAGTTACGTTGAAAGAATGCCAGAGCAAATGGTTCCCAGGAGGAAGTAAAAAAGGACCTTAAAAAAAAAAAAAAAAAAAAAAAAAAAAAAAAAAAAAAAAAAAAAAAAAAAAATTCAGAAGATAGAAGACGAAAGCAAAGGAAAGTCAGGAGTGGCTATGAATCGTGGAGGAGGCCAAGGTTCTAGTCCTGGAGAGTTTAGAGTCCATCAGTGAGTGAGTTGGTAAGTAATCGGACATTTTTACATAACTAACGTTTTTGAATTGAGAAGAATGTGATTAAATAATACATTCTACAAAAAGGACCTTAGGTATGGAAGGCCCATCGTGCATCTACATTCTCGATTCTCGAGCTACACTAATGAGTGTATGAAAGAAATTATATTAAGCTTATTGTAATATACTGAATTCACTATTCTAGCCGTACTCTCTAGAAAGTTCTCAAAGATTTGGAGGAACAACTGGTACATGGACTTCCGATACACAAACGGCTCAGCGAACTGCACATTTTTCCGATAGAGTAGGCCTGCCATTGTGTGGCCTAAAAGGTTTATAGAGGATTCGGTACACGTCTTATCCCCTAGGTATTGGCACCTATGATGGTTACCGCTTTACAATGGCGAACAACTGGGGCAGAAACGACCTAGCTTCTGCGGGACATGTTTTTTCAAAACGCTTCCAGCTTTGTAGCGACGTATTACGGCCGGGTCTACAAATATATGTCATTTAAGGGGGTTTTGTGGTTGAAAACTACATTATTTTTGACAGATGTCCAATATTGAAGGAATGCTGTAGTCAACATGTTTAATTTGATTTTTTTTACTGTCAAGAAGAACAGATAAATATTGGGAACGCTAAATGTCTAAAGTAAACGCTAAACTGTAAAGTGTGTTATGTACGTGAAAGGATGGTAGGCAGAAGAAATACGACTGGGTATAAACACAATGATGAACAATAGTATAAATCATAATGAGGGGGAGGAGTGTACGTATATAAAGAAAAATCAGAAAATTTATGAAAAATATTGCAATGATTACACTTCACCTTTAATACTAACATTATGTTTCTTACACTTTTTTAACTTTAACATTGATTGTTGAAAGTTTTCTTGTTTAACTATTTATTTATATTCACAACTGTATACATATATTTTGTTACTCAAAAGTAAATTTGAAGGAATTATTACAAAGACTTGTCAATAACATGTAAAGAACAACTACCTAGTTCCACTTCAATAAAAGTTCTACATTATAAGGTTTCTCTGCAATCTTCTTTTCAGATGAGTATCGAGAATTAATGTAGATCAAGTTGGGAAACTAGTGGATTCGAGTTGGTATAGAGTTTTCAATAGAAGGACAGGTATTTGGTTTGGGTCAAATCAGCAACATAAGGAACATTAAAATATTAATGAATAAGTTCATTTGTGGCATAATAAGGAGTATAGAAGATTTTACGAATGATTTTGGATTGTAAGGATTGGATACGAGAAGAGATAGATGGTTTAATGGCTCAACTCCTAATGTCCAAATGGACTAACCACTGCCATGTAAATAAGTATTTTGTAATTTCTTGAGAGCTTTAAAAGCTTGTCTAGTAAATGTTGGAATGTTGAATGATAAATACCATTCTGTGAATGTTAGATATTGCAGATCTTTTTTTCCAGAGAAAAAGTAATATGCTGATTAATATTTACTTGCTCCCGAAAGAGACACTAGAACTGAGGAGGGACCAATTGCCGAAATGCTGACAGATCGTGCGACAAAAAGAGCAATGAGCCGGGAGAACTGTCCTGCAGACAATATGGCCAGCAGAGGTTTTAGCCTAATTGTGCCCCCCCCCCCACCGAAATAAAAAGCCAGCCCTATGTTTTCCGGCAATAAAGGAGGGGCTGTCCCTCATGTTTTTTTAGCGGAAGCCCAGCTCCTCTCCGTTTCTTACATCCGATCTGTTCTGACCATTAGGTCTATTTTCTCATAATATGTCCGCTACGATCTGTCGATTTTAGTATGATTGGAGTTAATAACTAAGAAGAACATAAATAAAAAATTAACAAAATTATGAACTGCTGAAATTCATCATTTTGGAACCATACTACCATACTAGAGCAGAACATAAACTGTTGCAGTTGTAAAAATTAAATGACATTTTGACAATCAATAGGTTGAAATCAGCGCTCTCCCTTTGGATCTAACGTAGTTAAAGTATTTATTCACAAACCATTCTCTACCTCATGTGGTAGGCACCTTAGAGTCAGTATATTTAGTTTTTACAACTAAATTAAACATTTGTAAAAATAATACCAAACCGAGGTCCGCTTTCGAAAATCAGGAGCTTTTTTTCAGCAACTTCAGATAAGTCTAACGTTCCGAATCATGCAGAAGTACGGGGCGCACTAGGGTTTTTAGTCCAGTCAATAAACACATTGTAGAGTGCATGAAATGTGCGATAATGTTTTACTTCATAGCCTCGCTAAGAGTAGTTAGAAGGTAAACATACTTAACGAATTACTTTGTAAGTCCCCGCCCGTGGGGGGTGAGCTAACGGTGGGGGGGGGGTGGAGAAGTACAATTGTTTTGGTTTGTCGATTATATTTCAAAAACAGCTGACTCTAGAAAAATATGTTTCAAATCAAAATTAAAGCTAATTAAATTTTCTGTAAAAGTAGTTCTATATAGATTTGTCAAAATTCCAACGGTTTTTGGGATACAGGTTATTGAAAATCGGTGATTACCTCACTTGTTGTCAAACTTTTGCTTCTAGTACCTTCCACGATCGGTTCTCAGAAGAAATGTTGGAATCAAAATTGTAGAGCATTAAATTCACTTTAATTTCATGTATACGATTCTGGTATTTGAAGCAAATGTTTATCAAAAGTGAGGTAAACATTTTTTTATTTCTAAAATTATCGATTTTTAAAAACGTACATCTCGAAAACCATTGGAATTTCGAAAAAGTTATATAGAATCAATTTTAAAAGAAACATATTTTTCTAGAGTCAACCGTTTTCGAGATATAATTGAAAAACCAAAAAAATTTAATTTTCCCCACCCCAACGTTAGCTCACTCCCAGGGACGGGGACTTTTAGTACGTTTCTAACTATTCCTAACGAAGCTTAGAAGACAAAAATTATCGGATATATCATGCACTCGAAACCCCTTATTTCAGCACTCATTGACTGGGCTATTTATACATCTATGAAAATATATGAGAGAGCAGGAAGTTGGAAAAAAAAAAAAAAGAAATACGAAAAAAAGTTTTCTTTTTTTTCATTAATTTAAATTCTACCTCTTTATTTTTCAATGATGTAATTTCTTTTTCAGTACCAGTATCTTAACTGTTAGAGGTGATTCCAGATGTTATGGCGAACATCCCCTTCGGCCGAAGACGCCCACGTGCCCCCCATGCCTGAACATTAGCCAGAGCCTACTCCATAAGATATTATGGATGACAGTGGACTATCGGAAATGCGCGCTATGGTGCGTACAGAGTAAAGCAGTAAGGGTCAAAAGAGCCGAGGAGATAAGGGATATAATAAACAGTTTAAAGGTGCTATCATCAATCAGGGCCGTCCAGTCGGCCAGAAGGGAGATAGCCCCTCTCCTAATAGTCTCTCTTGTCTTTTACCTCTGTCTGCTCTTATCTTCCTCCGTCTCTGCTTTTCCTGTCTTCTCCATTGTCATCTCCAAAAATTATTATTGCGATTTTTTCTCAGTATTTTATTAAATGAATCCAATATTGTTTATTTGAATTGAAATTTTGAAACAGTTTTGGTACTAATAGCTAAGGCCCGCTATTATAGTTAATGTACGCTTTGATAATATTATATTGAAATATGCCATAAAAGTTACTACTATTTGCAGTATGAGAATCCGTTATTTGCAGTGTAACAGTTAAAAAAAACAACAGTGATAATAAAATTGAAACATAAATTAGTGAAAGAAACAAATATTTTTATTTACAATAAACGGTAATATTCATTATTTAGATTTTTCATATTTTTATTATTATTATTATTATTAGGCACGATTTTGACCTAAGATAGATCACGTGAAGCTCTTGTGGTTCTTCTATTCTTGAAGTTCTTCCAGTCCTCTTGATTCCGTTCCCTGGTTGTCCTTCCCACGCGTTCACCTTTTCTCCCTAAGCATTTCTGTCTAGGGCTTCTTCCGGGTTTGTTTTTGCATTTTCTAGGTCTTTCTTCACTTGTGTGCTCCATGCCATTGTTTTAAGGTTTATTGTTGCGTATGTGTCCCTAGAATTTCAGTCTGCGTTTCCTGATATCCGCTTCGCTTTCATTATGTAATCCATAATAACTTTATTTAATCCATATAACCTATTTTAAGTAGAGGCGGAGTTTTTTCATTAATTCAATGATTAGCAATAAAAACGTGATTCTTTTTGCACTTTAGACACAACAGTGAGTTTTATTCTATATAGATATAATATAGGTCTATTTCAGTTTTTTGACTGGAAATGAATACTTTTTTTTTTTTGTATCGTTTTTTTCACCCTCAATTTTGTAACGTTTTTTTGACAGGCTCTATTTATGTTGGTGTTGCTTGGATCGAATATTTTACGGCAGTTTCCCCATCAGAAATTTAATAAAAAATATTTTTTGTTAATAAAGATGTAAGTCGTTGGGGTATGCAGTCATAGATACGCATATACTATTGTTTGTTTTTCTTTTAGTACTGAAGAAGGCTTACATTGTAGGCCGAAACTTCAGCACTATAAAGTAAAATTATGTGTATATCTATGACTGCATATCCGAAGAACCTACATTTTCATTAGTTTTACAGTCAAAAAAACCTCATCAATATTTTTTGTTATATAGCATTTGTCGCTTGGACCAACCGTTTAGAAGCTATGTTGGTTTGAATGAAAAAAGTTACGTTTTGCTCTCAATTTTTAAGTGTTGAGGTTTTTGGACAACCTCCAGTTCTGTTGGTGTTGCTCGGGTCGAAAATAGAACGACAGTTTCCTTATCAGAAGTAATAGATTATTGAAAGACATATTCATGATCTATTTTTTTTTCTAGTCAGAATAGAAAGGAGAAATAGAGTTTTTAATTGAGCGACACTGTTTTCCTGATTCTTTGATATTACACAAAACTTCTAGATATAGTTAAATAGATATATAATAAGAACTATCAAGCTACTTGATCAGACTTCTAAATTAATAACTAAAGATGAATATGTTAGATTCCAAGATAAATCCACTCTAAAAACCAAACCCTTTATCTCAGATGAAGAAAGAAAAAGAAGATCAGAAAGAATGAAGAAGTACTGGGCATTTAAGAAAGGACAACACACAGTGAAGTGATGGATTCAACGTACCCCAAAGAGGGTGAAACGAAAAAAAAAAAAGAACTATTAAGAGATATTAAACGTACATCCCAATATTTAATAAAAGAACCAGAACTAAGGGAACCCATCACCAAGTCCATATTGAAGCTGCTCCAAGGAGTGGCCCGCTAACCAGGAGCGGAGCTGCCTCACCGGGCCCAGGTGAGCCCACAGGAGGTCCAATTAATGTTGCGGCGGCTCGTGCCATCTGTAACCAGTTTTTTAGTGGCTATCGGTGTCTGAGTCAGCCCTTGCTTCATAGGTTTCCTCTCTCTCCGGTCAGTCTTTAGAAGTTAAAACACCACCCCTGCTTCTTACTTAAAACAACGTCCTGAGGTCATTATGATAGATCTTGAATGCAAGCAATAATAACAATGAAAAGTAACAATGCCAAAAAAATCTTTCAATCGAGTGGACGAATATCCTATCGGATTAGAAACAAGGATGAGATAATATTAAATCAAGGAATGAATTGTATGTAAATTAACCTATTGGTTACAGTGGCAGAAGACTGAGGTTCAATGTTAACTATTCATTTGACCATTTAATAAATGCATCATGCAATATTGGAAGTTTATTTCCAATGGGGACAGGAAAACCGCCTAATCATGAGAAAAAACGAAACTTTGTCGATTTCTTTCACTACACTCCTTTATTCCATTACCCCGCATTTCACTCCTTCCAATATCAGCTACAACTCTCTCTTCCCTAGATGAGTGCCACATCGATATGATTAATATTATCTATATATCAAAATTGTTAATATTTTGAATTGATGCATGTGAATTGAGGAACTGATGATCAATTTTTAACATTTAAATCCAGTATTCTAATAAGCTTAGTACTATATACGTGGCAAATAATACCTCAGTTCCTGATCATAGCTAAACATTAATGAATCTCAATTCTTCCCAATTTAATTAATCTTATAATGGGTTGGTTTCATTGGTATACCTATATGAAAAATATTACTAAAACGCAGTTCTTTTCTTTTAGCAGATATATTGTTAGTCTCAGAAGGGTACGCACTATTCAGAGAAGACCCTCAAGGGTATGTTTCTTTCTTCCCGTGGACACTTTTCATTGGGAAGTAGTACTCAGAAGAAGTGTACTACTTGGCGGTGTGGAGATACAGTTTCCTGCTGTTCCTGGGAAGTTGGACAGCCGTCAATGGGCAGGTATAGCCAGCTATTGTGGCAGGCTGACATATTGTCCAAACACCAGCTGCCCCAAACTGCTTTAAATACAGTTTACAGCCTCCGGACTATCTCAGCGGGCAGTCGATGCCTTCTGCCTCCTCTCAAAGCGTTATAATAATGCGATATTAATTCTTCAAATAATTATAAGATACTTAAAAAATGTAAGGTAAGTGAAAAATATAATATAACTTCAAATTCAAACCCAATCCTTCGTTGGGTATTCAAGTACTTGTCTCATATTAAAAATCACTTTAAATTCTTTTTTAACAGGAGAGGTGGATTTGTTGTTTGTAATTTATTATGACTTGTAGATATATAAGAGTTCAGAAAAATTGGAAAAAATAAGAAATTTTAGATTAAGGAGTTCATATTTTTTAATTTATTTTTTTGTTCAAGCAGGAAACTTACAATTCCACAACTTCAAATTCACTAGATCTACAATAATCACTAGTCCCTTCTTAAATAATCTATTATAGACTTTTGAGGTGTGTTGGAAAGATCGTGGTCTCGGAACTTTTTAATATGAAACTTAGATGCAATGCTGCAAGTTTTAGAACACGTATTGCTGCTTAAGGAATTAAGTAAAGAAAATTAATGGTTTGTTTATTAAATTTTCAAAATAAAATTGTCTTAAAGTAAAAATTAGTTGAGTTGCTGTTAACGTAAATATTTTATAAATAAAAATAAAATCTCTCTCTCTCTCTCTCTCTCTCTCTCTCTCTCTATATATATATATATATATATATATATAGAGAGAGAGAGAGAGAGAGGGAGAGAGTAGTAAGGTTCGTGAGTTTCAGTCAATAAATAAAAACAACTATTTTGGCGACGTTTCGAGACAATATTGTTCTCAAAATCATGCCAATGTTACTGGTGGATATGATATATATATATATATATATATATATATATGTAGGTTCAGTAAATAAATAAAAACAACTATTTTGGAGACGTTTCGAAACTATATTGTTCTCATAATCATGCCAATGTTACTGGTGGGTATGGTATCGACTCTCTCTCTCTCTCTCTCTCTCTCTCTCTCTCTATATATATATATATATATATATATATATATATGACTAAGAGAGAGAGGGAATTACCCACCAGTAAGTCAAAAAAAAAAAAAAAAAAAAAAAGAAATGAACTAAGAAGGTATAGTACCCACGAAATATGCGTATGAGGTAAAGAATACATTAAAAATTTATGGTTGCAACGAAAGATAAAGTGATAATATCAGTAGTTATATAAATGTATATAAAAGGAATGATTATAACAAACTTTTTAAAAAAAAAAGGTGGTAATAGTTGTAGTAACGTAAGCTGATAATATTATTAACAATTAAGAATAAAAAATTAATAAGGTAATGACGAAAACCTTCAGATGATTAAAAAATGGAATATCTTTTAACATAAAACGTGATATGAATATACAACTTAGTAATATGAAAAAAATATAACAGTAATGTGATGAAATTATATAAATAAATATATTTTAAATAATTAAGTAGAATAAAAATAAGGGTAATAGGTCATATTAACGAAAACATAAAAGTTAGCATAAATTGTATACAAAATACAAGTTAATGAAATATATACCTAAGTAAATTTAAAAAAATAAATAAATAAGTTTACCATTTAAAGAGTAATTTTAGCATGAACAAATTAATTTCTTAAAATGTTTAATTCTATAAAAAAAATGTGATACTAATGAAATAATATTGACACAATAAAGATGATAACTAGATAGGATTATTTAATATTTTAACTATTACTTTAAGTTTAGTATGCAAGTAATAGAATTGGCTCTATATAAGACTTTTTTTTTTTTTTTGTTAGCAGAAGAACAAATCTGAGAACAGTGTTAAGTATTTATAAATCCTTCCTCATATACACTATGGGTCTATAAAGTGGGTACTACATCCTTCTGTGGGTAAGAGGAATAACATAGTTCCATGTAGAATTATGACCTCATATTTGTATAACAGTTGATCAAAATATTTATCAAGTGGATAAAGGTTCTTCAGCTATGTAGTGGCACACGTTTTATTATTTTGTTAAAAGTAATTTTAATCGGCCTCGGTTAACATATTGTTAGCAAAATGTCCTATTAACATATAAAATAATCAGAAAAGAAGGTTTTCCGAAGCGATGAGCGGGAGATCCAATCTTTTTGGCCAGTCATGAAGGATGATTCGATATCACGTACCATTAAACAGTCGCGTAGTCTCTCGTATAGAACCCCCTCCTAGTTATACAAATAACTATTCCATTTTTTTAAAATAAATATGAAACTAAGAGCTAGTGCAATTTTTAAAAAATAATCAGTACTTTTATTAACAGCCCAGAAGGAGCTACAAGCAACACATTTAAACTAAAAAAAAAAACAGGACGAATGAAGACACTTTTTAATTTATATTTCATTGAATTGAACCTTTTATAATAGGTCCATAAGTTAGTTTTAAGTTTACGATTAACGCATAGAGCCCACCTGGTAGTAGTGAATCACGGCAGCTGGTGTTGGTAAGAAGTACTCTATCTCTATCATATTAATGAGTCATTTCTTCTAGTTTCATTTAGTCTTCTTTGTTTATATTTTACGCGTTAATATGATTGCTTTTTTATCAGCTTCCTAGTTAAAATATACTGTGAAAACGACATTATAATAGTATGTTATTATAAAATATGTAATCTTATATAAATTGATAAATAAAGTTCTATGAATAGTTGATAAACATATAGAGACGAATGAAAAACTACTTAAGGTTCTTATAAATAAATAAAACTAAAGTCTATATAAATACATTTCAATGTCTAGGATTAATTCTACGTACCTGTAAGTACTGAGACCGGAGAATGAATACTGGAAGCTAGAATATTCTTCAAACAATCAATTTTAGGGGATGATAAAGAGAAGGCGTCCTGAAGAATGAAGATGACAATATTTATAAACAAAGATATCCTAACTTAGCTATTGGAAAATTCTTGTTCATTAGCATCAAAACACAATAGACTGATATGTGATTCCTTCAGAGGGTAGAAGATAAATCAAGACGTTGCAGAAATGAAGAAAATCTTACAATGATAGCAAGAAACTTCAAAGCCGAGACTTTGTAAATAATATTGCTCTAATACAATGATTTAGCTATGTTTAACTGGACAGAGTCTTATAGGAGACATTTTTAATTAAGGGGAAGGACTAGAAGGTAGGGAGAGAAATAAGAAAAGCATTGGAAACCAGAGGAATGGGTGGAGATGGAAATCGGTGATAGGAAAAAGAGATCGGCTCTATTAAAGACTGAAATAGCGTCAACAAACAATGTTAAGAAGAAAAATATACAAGTATGATTGAGATTTAGTGAATACATTTTTTATATTTGTCCAAGATTCTGTAAATTACAAACAATGATTTTTTTTACGTTATGCTATTTTTTTTTTGTTTAAGGCGAATGGCATCTTTGTCAACGGCTTGCGTTAAAAATATATTTTTTAAGTTCTTGTCAGTATGAAAAATTATTTTTTAAAAAACTATTGTTGAATGATTTCAGATACTCTCTCGTATTTTATCTGTTCTCATTATAAAACTATAAATTTCTTTAAATTTCCACAGCTTAGTCTTGAAACTATCCTCACTGAATATGTGGGATTGAATATGACATGTATTTAGAAGATATTTTTAATATAAAAACTGAATACAAATTACTCGAATTCATAACTTATTTGGAAAATATTACTAATTTTTATTAATGATGCCTTATTAATTGTATTTTTTTAAATTATAAAAACAATTACATATTGTTAATTTTTACTAAACGTAAAAACTTTAGGGTTTTTAGATTTAGTGCACCCATTTCTCTGTTTTTACTGAAAATAATAAAAAGCTTAGAGCTTAGAATAATAAGCTGGAGAATTAAAAAAATGTATACACATATTTTCATTTATGAGAATATAGCAACTCATTATGTCAGAGAACCATCCAGTTATTATTTGATGATGATTTTATGTATAAAAACTTCGTTGTTTGTTGGGACTCAATGTCCTTATATATAGTTCAAATATGGTGGAAAGATCCTACAGAGTACCAGAACTATACTAGGTCGAGATTCGTTCTCTAGGTCTTCCATGAAACTCTTTTGGACCGGATTCGAACCTGCGCATCTAAGATACAGGAATACTAAAATGAACGCTATCCAACAATCTTGACGACCAACCACTTTAAAAAAGTCACCACTTTAAGTCTAATAACAAAAAAAAATAAACATCTATCTTCTTTTATAAAAATACAGGAATATCTCGAATATGTTCGTGAATAAATAATAGACATATATAGAATATAATAGAATATGAAGCAGAATTAATTTTAAGAAAGTTTTCTTGCTATCCCATTTAATAGACAGATTTAACAAGAATTCCAACTTCTTTCTTGACAAACACAGCTATTACATCCAAGGTTGAAATTATAAATGACCTTAAAGCTCATTTTGTGAAATATTTTTCAGATGAATTCATCTCTGATTGTGTCATCCAACTTCCCACTGTTCATTTACCTCAATGGGCCCAAATGAGGCATGAAATAGGCTAGACCAAAACTTATTTATAATAACAAAATATGAAAATGTATGTGCATATATATATATATATATATATATATATATATAATGGAGGTGTGCACACATGAGCTAAGTGTAAACCTATCAATTTTTCAGGACAGCGTTTTAAAAGTTATTTGTAATATAACATTTTAACTATATTCTACTAATTATTCAAAATTGAACTAAACTAAATTTCCTACAATTTGAACAGAAAATAAGCTCTGTATCTTAATCGAGAACTAAGTTACAAGCTTTATAATTTTCAGAATTCTCTTAAAATTGGCGGAAAATGTGATCTTTTTATGAATTTGCTCTGCACCTTCTTAAAAACGACGTATAGAGAAGACTTCACTATGAAAAATTTTAAAGGTGGGTAGGTTTGCTACAAACCTAACATAATTTAGAGCTACTATGGCCAATGCTTCTGTATATAATAAGCTGGCTATAACATAACTATACAATCATATTATTATATTAGTTTATGTAACATACCTTTCTATTCCCTTTATTTTTTAAAATGCTAATATAAAGCTTTTAATTTAGAGATACATATGCTTTATTGATATTAAAACATACTGCTGCCCAACTTAATTGGGTTGCTACACACACAGCCTACTTACCTGTCTAACTAAAGATAACACTGTAATTCATAATATTTATAATTCGGTTATAATTCTAGAATAATATTCTTAACAAACCATTAAACAAGTTTTTTTCTTTACTTTTTTTTTCTCCCTTCTTTTTCTATTTATTACATTTCATTCTTTCTCTTGTATTTTATTTCCCTCATAATATTTACATGTCTCGTTTTTTTCTCTCTCTTCCCTTTCTCTCTCTCTACAAATAATATTACTATTACCTAACCCACAGATATTCATATACATATATGCACATACAATCAATAATAAAATAATAGAATAATACACTTTTAACTATGAAAAACACGTTTGGAATCCTCGGTTAACTTCCTTGGTCCTTTAGGGGTCGGATTAGTGAGGTTCTGCTGTAATTAGATTGTCTTGGAATCAAAGATATCTAATCATAGAGGTGATATACAGATATAAAATTCATTTCTTTTTGTCATCTTGATCTGCTTTAGGTTGTTATACTCCCATTTGAGGAGCTGCCGCCAGTTTGGCCTCTCCTGGAATGACCAGTGGTGACAAATTGGCCGGAAGACTGACTGGAGAACTCCAGGTGCAGGAGAGACAATTAGCCACAAACAGTTTGCAAACCTGAGAGATGACAAAGGCCACCACCCACACAGTGGCCATTCACAGCCCCGTCAATGGGCCGTAGTGCCCCGGTCCTGTCCCCCCCCCCCCTCCTTCACACTACACAACGCTCTCCTCAATGGATCCTCAATATTTTTTTCATTATTCCCTCATTGAGAATTCCTACTTTTTACTGCGGCTTACAACCTGACAAACATTCCACTCCATTATGTTCCTCTATCATTGTTGAGAATGATTCCTATTTATGATACAGAACGTACAAAGGAATAGCTTTCGTGAAACATGCCGTAGCTAGTACAGTAGATGATTGATGGCTGATTATCATTTCATTCTTTGGACTAAGATTCTAAATAACCAATCTAATATAACTTTACAGGATACTCGTTTCAGAACTATCTGATCTTACCCAAATATGTCGACTGTTAAATATCCTACTGTTTCGAACTCTCCTTCCAGAAAAGCTAATTGTTGTCCTATTAAAAATTGATTAAATTGGGTCTTTTTTTTTTACAGGACAGACTCCCTCTTACCGTATCGTCCGTTGGTATGATTACTAAGTTAAAATAGTTGCCACTAAAGGTTACTCGTTTCCCCAATCTAAGGATTTTTGACGGCCGAATATCCTAGTACTTCCTAGATCGCTTTTATCGTCAATGAATTTTCTTCTAAATTGTAATTAAAACTCAAAAATGAAAATTGCCAATAAGATACAACTATTACTAACTGACGTTGCAAACCAATTTTTTAGTCATAAACTGCTCTAGCAAAGCCACCAGTTGTCTCTATTCTGTTCCGCTGCCTTCCAGTTTCCAAGGAAAGATTCAGCTTCAGCAGCCACTCAGACACATGCTTTGACAGAATTTCAGATGGTATTTCATTCGGATTCATTCTTACAACATGACCGGCATAACCAATTCTCGATGCCATTATGAATATGTTTACATCCAAAGGTTTTTTAACCTATTATATTTTAACCTATTTTAGCCATTATAACAGGTTTTTACAAAATGCCTTGTATAGTATAAGCTTAGCTTTATTTTGGATTATATATTTTAAACATTATTGAATGTTACTCTTTAAAGTAAAGTCCGTTATTTTCAACTAGTTTTACTCTTTTAAGAACTCTTCACATCCAGTTTTATGTCTTCGGGATTTACGCAGGATGAGATAAGACCTATATTCCTTGAAGTTCTGATAATTTTTCTTGGGTTAGACGGGAATGTTGCCATTTTTTGGTGTTGTGCCTATTGAATAAAGAAATTGTAAACACAGAACTGCATAAGCTTTGTTTAACTGTTCACTGCCCGAACATCAGGCTTCCCCCAAACGGATCAACCGAACCAAATTGCGACAATATTTCGATGCATTACTGACTCTCCTATTGTTCAAATATCTTATTTTTTTTATTTATATTGCACGTGAGTTTTAAAAATGTAAATGAACACATGGAGCCTGCTTAAGTCACAAGGAATTAAAGGATTTGTCAAAGTAAACATTGATATAAATTGTAGGAATAAAAACATTCTAATAGGATTAATTATGAGAGTGGGAATGTGGAGCGTTGGGTTCATGCGCAAGGTCTTTTGTAACAAGTTAGTATATTGCACTTAACTCAGCATTTGTCTTTCGTTTCCAAGTCCCTTGTTCACAAACACCTGCGCATATTCACAGTAGGACCTTTACTTTCGAACCTGAGGACTTGCTCTTGGGTTCTACTGGCACTCCAGTATTCTGAGCTATACGTTAGCACTTGTTGGATGATTGTTTTATATTTTTTTTATTTGCAGGAATTGTATAATAGACGGCTTCGTAAGATACTAAAACTAGTTCTTTTTTTTTCCTTTTTCTTTAATGACAACAAAATAGAATTGTCATACTTAATTAATTAATTAGTCAAGATAATAAAATTATTGACTGAGCGTGGAGAAGCTAAAAGCAATTTTTACAAACAAAACGATTTAACAACAACCTTCATCAGTGAAAAAACTTAAACTATCTTTTATATAATTATAGTGAATTGGACTGTTAAGGGTACAAAGTGATGAATAAAATTCTGTTGAACGGTGACGATCTTTTAAGGAGTGACATTGAAAAATACTTCTCTGACATGATGCACTTGTGAATCTGATTGGTTAACCAGAATTGTAGAATATTTCTACAATCTTTACAGATTAAAAATATATATTGGAAGAAATAGTAGCTGTTATTTTCATTCTATAATTTTCTTCTTTCTATAATATAAGCTTACTTTTCGAGTTCATTTTATTAATACAAAATTGCTATATCAATGTTTATTTTTGGTATGAAAATAAAATTATTCAAAAAAATATGTATGTGAAAATGTGCTATGCACCCATAGCAGGGTTACAGGAGTGTGAAGAAACAGAAAAGAAAAATTCATAACAGTCATTGATTAATCTATGTTGACACTAATAAACGACAAAAATAAAATAATACCGCCAAAATTTACAATTAGCTTGTGTAACTTTGAATTCAGCTACCCCTCCCCCCTCATTTATCGAGGAAAATCCTATTGATTCTTACCATCACTAATAATAACAGAAAAAATTTTGGTCACGGTTCGGATCGGCGACACCACCAAACTAGGTTGACCCGCGCTACACCGACCAGTTCGATCCTTACGCTTCACTTCATGTTTACATTTTTCGATAGTTCATTCCTATAACCTCACATGTAAACAATCACTTCTACAGTTTCAACTTGGATTGTGTTGTTTAGTTTGTTATATTGATATTTAGACTTCTTAAATGTAAATAAGTGAAACAGAAGTTAACAAAATGAGTTTCATAAAGGATTAAGTGTTTTATAAATTCATGTTTTCTTATTTCATCTAATCTTATGTGTAAAAGTGTTATAAAACTTAAGAAGATTAATTTGTACATGGATTTGGTGTTTTACATATTTATATTTGTTCTATCAATTTAAGTGATAAAATTTACAACTTGTAAAAGTGTTATGAAACTTAACAAGGTTTATTTGTACATGGATTTGGTGTTTTATATATTTGTATTTGTTGTTTCAATTTCAGTGATAAAATTTCAGTATACATATTTTGTGAATGGATTCTTTGTCATCCATATTACTTTTTGTGCTAAAGTGAGACAGATTGTATAATTAATTCAATAAAACATATCAGTTTATAAATAAATGTGAGAAAGTATATCACAGGTTTTTTATGTTTTCTTATTTCCACTTCCCATGAGAAAATATAGCAGAAATTAACATCATCACTTTCAACTAGGATTCTGTCTTATATTATATAATGGCTTATAACATGGAGAATTGACAATGTGAAAATAATCACAGATTAAGAGGTAAATGACACATTACTATATAATTGTAGAACTATTGGTATAATGTTATAGATTAATGTGTTTTTAAAAAAAAATTAGAAGCCTGATGATGGAGCATTGTCTCCGAAATATGTAGCTACAAATGTTAAATAAATAGGGGTTATGCCTATTAAATACTTAAGGATTCTGCCTTTTTTATATTTATAATTTGTTATTTTCACTTCTCTGACAGAAAGTTCATCAGGAATTAACTTTACTGGTGGTTCAGTAGTATATTAATTGTTGACTAAATTAATATTAATTAAAAATTGATTTAGTGTCTTATATTTCGATATTTCCTTATTTCCACTTTAATATTTCCTTATTTCTCATTTTAATATTGGAAGGTAAACAGAAGTTAATATTGCTTTGAACAGGGATTTAGAGTTTCTCAGTAAATGTAGGAGAATAACCTTCCCCCTCTAAAAGCAGCAACTAGAACATCGAAATAAATCGGAACAAGGTAAGAATCGATAAAAGGTATTCTGAGCGCGTTTAGGGGTTGGTGTCGCCGATCCGAACCATTACCAAAATTTTATCTAACTTTTTTTTTCTAAATTAAGTAATAGTTTTATGTATTTTTGTGAATTGAAGTTTTAATAATAAAATCACCATTTTCCACACCGCACGACCTTGCATCGCGTATACTACGTCGTAGCGACAAGGACACTTCTTGGAACTGAGACAGAGGACGATCAAAGAAACAGGAACCGAGCCATTACCCATTCTTTTATGTTTTACATCGGGTGACGTCAAAGCGCCACAAATAAAGGCAAATAAAGCTGAGAGGTAGAAAAAGAAAAAGGGGCTAAAGTAAAAGTTAGAGTGGATCCGGGATTGTGATTATATTGGAAGGAAAGGTTTTATATAAATTATCCACTTAGGGCCCCACCACTTTGGAGCAATCTCAGCGTCGCCCCAGGTCGTTTAGCCCAGCTCCTTGGCGACAGGAGTCTGCCGGCCCGTCCTCACCTCTCGCTAAATACCTTAACGTCCAAATGTCACAAAAATATATTTATACTGACCAGTCTAGCTCTACTCGGTATAAGTGAGGAAAGAAACAAATGTAGCGTTGGTCATAAGGAATTCAAAATACTAAGCTTAAATAATCTCATTGATGACGTGAATGTGATGTCTGTGAACGCTTTATCCTTGCTGTTAACCCTGCAACAAAAATCAATTTTATATATTATTATGGGTTCAGTCTCAGTTCTTTTTATACACGCCATTGTTATGTAATATTTTAGAAAGTATTGAGATATAGTTAAATTTATAGAAACAATAAAACTAAATTTAATAAATACTTAAATTAAACAACTACTTAAATAAACTAATAAAAAAAAAATAAAAGAAATTTCCCAATGAAACACTTTTATCTATGTATTAAAATTTGCAACTGTAAAAAAAAAATAATAATAACAATAATACATCTAGTAAATGTGAAGAATGCTGAGAGAGAAGAAAGGAAGGTAAGAAAAAAGGATTACTAGACCATTTATCATTCATTATTTATTTAAATGTAAAGATGATGTTAATTGCTTGTAAATAAACTATCTATCGGTGGTAGGAGTAGTTTGTAAAGGTCTCGAGGTCATCTTCATTTCAGATGCTTCGCAGAGTTATCGGGAATAGAATGAGAAGGAGGTTGAGACACTAGTGGATTTGGGGTCTGCAATGAGAGGATCAGATACACATCCTTTTGACTAATTTGGGCTAAATAAGCAACATATGGATCATCAAAATATTTGTGGATAAATTTATTAGCAACAAAATAAGGAGCATTGAAAATGTTTTAAAAGGATTTTGGATATTAAGAATTTTATAGGAGATGATTTTTATGGTAGATTGTGGTTTTACTTCGGGCGATAAACTTCTAGGTTATTATGCCCTTCGCATCTAACTTATGGGAAGGAATTCTTCGTCCTGTATACACATTATTTATATATTATATTTTATGATATAAATAAATTTCTTTTAAAACCTTCATAATTATTGTCTATGGAATTACTCGAGTCCCCTAGATCAATTTCTGGGTATTTTATTATTTTCTTACGCTTGTTGCGAAGTAATGTACAATCTTCTATTATGTGTTTAATAGTAATTGGAGATTGATATGTTTCACAATGTGGTTCGGCCTCTTTTGTGATAAAATAAGCATGAGTTAGGTTGGAATGTCCGATCCTCAGCCTTGCCGTAACTACTTCTTCTCTTCTATTACCCCTTAAAGCGCTTGTCCACTGCTTTGTACTTTTTTTTTATATTTCTAAGTTTATATATTCGTAAGGAATTCCGGAGTGCCCAGGGGTATAGAGAAAAGTATAGAGAAAAGGGTATTTTAACATATCTAAATGACTACGGATCCTGTCAATTGTATGACCAGTTTTGTTGAAATTTGCTATACTTTGAAGTGCTGACAATGAATCAGTACAAATTAAAATTTTGGAATGTGCACTATTGACGGATGAGTAAACAGCTGTGGAAATCGCCTGCAGTTCTGCAATGTATATATTTATTTATTTCCATTCATAATTGTGAAATATGAGACATATAAAATAGATCTAAGCTTAAAACGTAAGAGCTTAGGATCAAACAATCTTCAGAATATTTAGACTACGAAGTAATATACCATTATACTGATGGATAAAAAAAAAATGAATATGTAGGTTTCGTAATCATTATGAATTTTGTGGTTTAAATGAGCCACAAAGTTTCATGTGTTACACAAATTCAATGGAAACTTTTAACTTTTGTCGTGTAAATGTTGTTGTAGCCGAAAACGACAAGCAGTTTCTTGTCGTTTTAGTCTTGTATGTGGATCCATTACACACAATTATATCCACTGTGGATGGAAACAAAATCTGCGTTTTCGGTTCAACTTCATCAATAATCAGGGAATCTTTAAAAAGTCGGTTATGTTCTTCATTTCATTGTTGTATTATTGGAAAATAACCTTTTCTAAAAAACCTATCAATGCTGAATAATGATTTAAAAATTAAAATCCATTTTTTTTTCTTTACTATTGCTCTATAATAGTAAAGACTTTAGTTATTGTTTATATACAATGACAGATAGGAAAGGAGAGGTAATGTTAAGATAAAAAGCTTTTTAAACATATTATATTAATTTCAGTATTTATTAATATTTCCGTGGGCTGAATAATTTAACAGTTCTCCAAATACGGCTGAGAACTGTGAAATTATTCAGTCCACGGGGATATTAATAAATACAGTATATAACATCTAACATTTAAGGTTTTTAATTGAAAGCTAACCTATGTTTTTTTAATTTTATTTCTTGGAGCACCAGCTAAACTGAATAAAACTTGTTGGCGCAATACATTAAAACGAACCATAGTTCCAAATATTAATGTGTATTAAAAAAAAATAAAATAAGAATATGATAAGACAAAATATTTATTATTTCAATAAATAAAATAAAATAATAAGGACCCCCGAGGACCGCAAATTTTCTATATAGCGGAGAGGTATGCATATGCGCACATTATACCGATTCAGTATCGGCCGATAAAAAAGTTTGATGGGCTTCCCGATTGCCATCAAACTAATCCGCAGCAAAACTCGACTGAACTATCGGCTGATAAAAAGTCTGCAGTCTGCGGCAGCCCTTTAGAATTTTCTAATAAATAATCTATCACTGAGAATGGGATGCACCCAATACTCTCGGAATTTCTTCTTATTTTCCTCCTCCGTTGTATTGAGAAATAATAACATTTCTGGACAATGTTTTGTGCGAACGCTTACTTCAACAGCCGAACGAACACAAACTAAGTACTAAATCGTTCAGGAATAGTCGGCCGGCTGTTGGCTAGTCTGCGCCCTCTTCACCAACACGACTTAGTTGGCTCGGTGTGCGCACTAGCAGCCCAACCCGACCGACTAAAATAAAAAAGTCTCCAATCTGCGGAGGCCCTAAAATAATACAAATAGTGACCCTTAGTTACAATCAATGAAACTGTAAACGATTCACAATAATATAAATTTAGGTTTGAATATTAATTGACTAAAAAAAATGAAAAAATAAAAGAAATAGAAGAAAAAGAAAAAATTAAGAATGAGATAATTAAAAGGTTTGGTAAAATGGGAGGGTTATGTAAAAAAACACAATACTGAGTAATTTAGATTTTTTTTAAATACTTTTTTTTAGCAGGGAAATGTTATAAAGCACCTTCAATTTCTTCATATTCATCAAACCCTTCAATTATAAAAAATATTTAGCAGCCAAATGAATTGTGATACTTTAAATATCCAGCGTGAGATGGGTGGATAATGGCGAGAGCTTTCTAAGATGCCGGTTAAAACAAACCTTAATGATGTTATATGGTAATTAAAATGTAATAGGTAACCCTGGGAAGTTAGTAGGATAAGGTGAGTAGTTTAGTCTACGTTGTGGCCTTGGCTGCTGCAATATCTGACCTTCATACTTGAGGCCTGTTTCTTCGTATGTGAGCACCGATACAGATATTTATAGCGGTGTTTATTTGCATAATAGTCAGAAGTTATTTCCATTTCTGCAAATGTGGAGGCTATTAAAAACTGAAACTTGAAGATTATGAGCCCCTCAAATGATATGAACATATTTCCAGAATGGATTAAATTTCTAGAGCCGTTAGCTAAGAAGAGCTTACCATTAGTCAGGATTGGGGAAAAGGCTCCACATTAAAAAACCGACTTGGAAAATAAATAAGTGATGTCATCGCCGCCTTCGATAATCGTCCTTTTAACTGTGACCTTAAAACTGCACCGTTCTGCTCGGCCTGGCCTCAGGCTAATATAATTATAGTATTTAAAACTTGTTTCTTACTTTTAATGTTGGTTACATTGCGATTATTTAGGATCCATGTCATAATCTCTTCTTTCTTGTGGTTATCTTAGCGAGTAAGATATCAAACCAGTCTCCGTGAAGTAGGTCCCCTTCTGAGGACATATAGAGTGACGTATCTTGATGTCTATTGCTATAAATTATTTAATATCGCTGAAGAAAAAAAGTCTTTTTTTTTTTTTTTTTTTTTTTTTTTTGTTTTGGTTTTTACTGGATGTGCCCCAGGAACCCGGCCGAAGAAACAGAAATACAATTTTTTGCTTTCAGCCGGGCTCGAACTCGGGAGCATATTGGTTTAGTAACTTACCCACTGAGCAATCCTGGGCCCCAGTTAGATGATGGACATATGACAACTGAATTCCAGAAAACGATTTCCCCTAAAAGTTATCTTTTTACATTGTTAACTTTTTATTTAAGGTAACTTTTTTTGTGAGAAAAAAATATATGAGTTGATATATTAGCTAAATTGCTCCATTATAATGATTACCTCTCATTATAATTTAGTCCAGCTTCTGTTCCTATTAAAATTAGATATCTAGCACTGAACCCATCCTCCAAGAGGCTATAATTAAGAGTTTCCTTTGGGTTCGCAACTTGGACAACTTTTTCGACGTCTATATTAATGGGGCTGAGCGAAAGCAATGAATGAATGGATAAAAATTGCTCTGATGTTTCCAGATCATTATTATCTTCATAAGGAACTGAAGAGCTAAATCATCAGTGTTTAACTAAAGAGCATGTAGTCGTTTGAAATGGTTAGTTCTTGATATAGTTCTGTCTATACTGGTAACATTCCATTTCCGGTAATTTTTGTTCTTTGTGAGTTATTTTCGGGCAACAGGAAAAATCGGGTTATCTCAGGTGAAATTGAGAAAATAATAAATTGTGAATACCCTATAGTCACATGGGTTATTCTCTCATTTTATTGGAATTATGCGATTGTGATTCCATTAGAAAAAGTAATGTAAAAAAAAAAAAGGTTTCTTAGTAAACATCTTTATAATCGTCTACTAATGGTAATAGCATAAACCCTTCATAGAACGTAGTCTATATGCATTTTTATGATCATGATAGAAATCACAAAATGGGGGAAACTAAGAGGGTGTGAGGAAATAGAAAACACTAAAAATTTGATTAATAAAGATTTACATCACAAAAGAACTGCTAATGGGTATGAGAACAACTAGTCGATTATAAACATTTAAACATAAAACTTGAAAAATAAGTAATAAAATAAAACATTAAAGTGGTAAGGCATTATAATATACATTTAAACTTTGAAATATAATATTAGATAAGAATATATATTAAAGTATAAAAATACATATAAAAGGTATTTTTTATTTTATTTGATAACAGTTTTTCCTATTGTAATCTATTTCCCTCAGTTTTGGTGTGCGGGAAATAGACATGAGAGAATTATAATTTTAAGATTGATTTAGATTAACAACACCACATGCATTTAAAAAAAAAAAAAAATGAAGCTCTGAGCTACATGGGAAACGTTTACTTCAACACAAAGAAAACAAGAATCATACATACCTTTTTTTAAAAATCACTATGTGATATAATAATCATTTATAGAATGACAAATGACGTGATTATCTGATTTGGGCCAAATCAGCAACACATGGAACATTAAGATCCTTATGGATAAGCTTAATTGGGAATCTTATGAAGAAGAGTTGGAAGGAAGATTGGTGCTTAAGTCCATATTACTTGCTGCTTTTGAGCCAAATGGAGGGAGAGCGGTAGTGAGTTTTGCTCCTTTTTTTTGTTGAAATCATTCTTGACTTGTCGCAATATGAAACGACTAACCCAGCTGAACAAATTTCATAAACTCCGTGATCTTATGGGAAATTACTGGCGATTAAGAATACATCTATTAGGTGGGTCTTGATCGAAACCCTATTGAACTCAGCATATATAATGGGGAAAGCACATTTTACCCCGTGTAAATAAAAAAAAAAAAATAAATGACTAGTATTATATGTAATATTAACCTGTCTTCTAATATTTTTATCCTTACAATTATACATCGAACAAATCTCTTTCACAATTTCTAGGATTCAGAAGGGTGGAAATAAAGTATAATTTCATATTTTTGTCTAGTTTTTAAGATTTGACATCCTCTGTAGTTCGCTGGATGTACTCCCTTGCAATTTGCACATGTAGCTGGGGTATCCCGCGTTTTTTGACATGAGGAACTTGCGTGTGTTTGGCAGCATCTTACACATTTGGGTGCATGATTGCAATAGGTCTTAGTATGACCATACTGTTGGCACCGATTGCATTGAGGTATCATCCTCTTCTTTCGTGGCTCTTCAATTATTACTCGAGTGTAGAAAATGCTTTTAATTTGGTAGGTATTATCATTGTAAGTTTCTTTGGTAATATCAACGAAAAACATTGGTAAAGGTAATTTTAACCTTGATATCACATTAGTAACATTAGATGCCTCATAACCTTTACTTTTTAAGGCATCGATGATAATTTATTTTGAGGTTGAATGATGTATGTTTTTTATTACTACTCTTGGACATCTATCTTCGGGTAGCTGGAACGTGCGGAACTCGGCATTTTGTGTTCTATGCGAATTCACTATAGCACGATATGAATCAGGCGTTTCTGGGTTGATACAAATGTTTCTTGCTGTGGTTTTTAAGTTAAATGTAGATGGGCCACTTACTTGCTCTAAAAATCCAAAAACGCCGGATAATTTTCTACTCCTTTTAGAAAAATCGGTGGAGGTCTATCTGTTGGAATATTTTGTTCTGGCTGGTTTGATATATTTTGTGAGTTCGGAGTTGAAACAGTGAATTTATTGTGAACAGGGTTGATAGATGGGAGGTTGTTTGGCTAGTCCTGGATTTAATTTTGTTTTTTAATCCGTGATTCAGTGAAAATTATATATATGATAATATATATATAATATATATAGTATATATATATAGTATGATAATATATAACAGCTGTTATTCCTTTGTTGGTTGCTGGTCGAAGTCGTTGTCCATTTCACGAGGTGTATCTAGATCACCCAGGTAGAAAGGCAACCCACCCAAAGTGCCCCAGCCAGACAGCCTGTCGCCTGAAGTCCTTCCGAGAGGTCACTTTAGGTATTAACTACAGGTTATAATTGCCTCGAGTACCAAAGCAGGTTGAGTACCAACCTTAGAATATTGTTGCTAAGGAGATGAAACTTAGGGTATAGGCTCTTAGGTTCAACGGTCAAGGAATAGAGTCGTTCCAAATGTTTGTATATATGTAATGATGAGGATGGGTAATTGCAAGTGAGCTAATCTTGACTACAATGATGCCCCTCCCTTACCAGAATAAAAATATTCTCAAACTTTAAGCTTTATTGAGGGATAAATAAATAAAGTTTTGAGAGAAAGTTATGATGTAATTATTTTAAATTACATGAAATGTTTAATTTTCTTACACGTGCAGTCAGGTGTTGGTCTGACAGGTAACGACTGGAAAGTGAGCTAAGGAAAACAATGAGTAGTTTATGGTTTATGGACTGGTATGGGGACTGGGTTAGAAGGGTACGGTTGTAAAATTCTTGTGGCCAATAAAAGAAACTGTTTTATAAGAAGTTATAATATAATACTGTTTCTTGCAATATTGATATAACAGTAATGAGTTAATCCATTTCAAATCACCCAGTATAAATATAATTTGTTGCTCATTTTTTATTTTCCTGATTCGTTTATCATGGATTCCCTATGGGTCGACATTCACAAAACTCTAATTGAAAAAAATTTACAAGCCGTATTTTTTATTTGACAGCCATTTTAAAATGATGATTTAGTGAATTTTATGAAAAAACGGGGTTTGCGGAAGTTTTAATTGCGAAGTCCCTTTTAAAGATATCAGAATAATTTAAAAACTAGTGTGTTCAGCATGAAATGACCTTCAAAAAGACATTATTTTAATTTTCCCATCATGCAAGAAAGTTATTCAAACTCTTTCTCAAAACTCGAAAAAAAAAAATTTAAAATCGTTATTTTTAAGGCCATAAATTTTAAGGAAGGAGAAGGGATTCACAAATAATATTTTATTTCTGTGTTGAGTACTTGTAGTACTACCAGCAGCATAAGTTTTAGTCTTGAGAATGTACTCCTTTTTTCTCTACGGCTTTTCAAAAATGGCTGAAAGCAGGTTTTTGCCAATTTTCGTAGGTCAATTTCTGAAAAGGGACTGAATGAAATTCAGTGAAAGTTTTAAAAAATGTTCCGTATACTAATAAGAATACACCACAAAAAAATTATGACTGAGACTCAACTACGTTTTGAGTTATAGAGCTGTGAATTTCAATAAAAACGCTACCTTTTTAATACACTCGTGCTATGCTAGATTAACAACTAGAGACTTAAAATTATCTTAATTGACAAGTTTAAATTATGGTTGATATATAAATTATTATTTAGAGTTTTAAAATAATGAACTTAGCTTATATTTAAATGAAATACTTGACTTAAAATTGTCCATTAATTAAACAAATAGGTTAGTATAAGATACAAGTATGTTTGTGAGTTAAAACCCATTTTAAAATGTCAACTAACACATCAGTTTTAATGATGCAACAAGTTAATGTGAGTTATACATGTTTAGATTTGAACTCTTCCTGAACCTATATATCTCTGCAAGTGGTGACATGAACACTCCCTCCCCCTAATCTTGCTATCTTTGCTATCTTCAAGAGGAAAAATATGAATATTAAACTAATTGGTGGACAGGCTCTATGTCCATCTTGCGCATCAAAAATATTTGTAGAAAAACTGCTCGGAGATGAGACAAATATTGTTGAGAATAATCCTGAATTTTTTCCTGGCCCTTTTGAATTAATAGAGGAGAATCCATTGCATCATGTGGAATCCATTTATGAAACTTTAGAATTGTCTCCTTTATGTAAATATAACAAAGCTTAACACAGAACAAAGCCAGACAGTTTAAAAAAAATGGTAAAATTACGAGCGCATTCAAGAGAAAATTAGATCGTTCTATAATGACTTAGAAACTCAGAATTTAAATGTTACAAAAACTTCAATTAGTAAGTACGACACACTCATCACTAAACTGAAAGAAAAATTCAAAGTGTTTATTAAAGATGATCAAATTAAAATATTTATCTATTGCCGAGTTCATAGTCAAAGAAAAAAATTAACTAAGTTAACTAAGGAGCTAGTAAAGGCTCAAGGTATCTTACCACATCTTACAAAAAGACAGGGCAACAAAACAAGTGATGCTGTTTTATATGATCTGAGTTAAAGAGTTTTACGAGAATAGTTGCTTATGCAAAAAAGAATATGTTTCAACTGTGCAATTGACAATGTCCCGGTGCAGAAACAGAAAAGGTTAATTCTCCTTTGACTAGAGCATATATAAACTGAAAAATTCAGATTACAAAATTGGTAGTTCTATATTTTGTGCTCTAAGGCCAAAGTGGTACGTTCTTCAGGGTTCATCAGGAACTCATAATATGTGTTTGCAAGCATCACCAAAACACAAAGCTTATGATAGAAGGGGCAAAGCTTAATTCAAATTATAAAGACCTCATAGCTTTAATCGTAAGTGATATTGAAAATGAAAAATGTTTGCTCGACACCTGTTCAGAATAACCTGGACTAGATACTCTGCTTGGCAAAAGATAGCATTTTTATTGAAATTCACAGCTCTATAACTCAAAACATAGTTGAGTCTCAGTCAGAATTCTTTTGTGGTGTATTCTTATTAGTATAAGGAACATTTTTAAAATTTTTACTGGATTTCATTCAGTCCCTTTTCAGAAATTGACCTACGAAAATTGGCAAAAACCTGCTTTCAGCCATTTTTGAAAAGCCGTAGAGAAAAAAGGAGTACATTCTCAAGACTAAAACTTATGCTGCTGGTAGTACTACAAGTACTTAACACAGAAATAAAATATTATTTGTGAATCCCTTCTCCTTCCTTAAAATTTATGGCCTTAAAATAACGATTTTAAAATTGTTTTCCGAGTTTTTGAGAAAGAGTTTGAATAACTTTCTTGCATGATGGGAAAATTAAAATAATGTCTTTTTGAAGGTCATTTCATGCTAGTTTTTAAATTATTTTGATATCTTTAAAAATGATTTCGCAATTAAAACTACCGCAAACCCCGTTTTTTCATAAAATTCAGTAAATCATCATTTTAAAATGGCTGTCAAATAAAAAATACGGCTTGTAATTTTTTTTCAATTAGAGTTTTGTGAATGTCTACCCATAGGGAATCCATGATATAAGAATCAAGAAAATAAAAAATGTTGTGCAACACGACTGGGTGATTTGAAATGGATTGACCCTAATACATTTATACTATTTTTTTTTTATAGGCCTCTTAATAGGTAGCTCCCCACACTGAGGTATTTGGGGAGGTGTTTCATACACCACTGCTCAAATATTAATTTTCTTCATGGAAATAGTATTTCTTCACACTCGCCAGTTCAATCTATTAGGATGTCCGAAAATTAATACAGGTTTCTGTTTTTAAAAAGTGTAAAATAAATAAAAAACATTAACTATTCATTCCTCTCTACACTTTACCACTAACGAGTTGGTTCCTCTGAATAGAATTGTAAATCCTTATTGTTAACCATTTCTGATATCTATCTGCTTTTGATTAATAAATTTTTGGTGCATGTCCTAAAAAATAGTGGTTGGTTGGCTTGAGGTCTGAACAGACTTAAGTGTCAGATAGTTGAGAAAAATATTCATATATAGCAAAACATCGACAACTTTACAACGAAATAATTTTCATAAAAATGATTTTTTTCCCCACTCTGTGCTTGAAATTTGTCAACTATGTTGAGGTGCTTTCATTTGCTTTCTGTTATTTCCTCGGCAGGTGTCCGAACAGTTCTGGTATTTTCATCCACCTAAACTTGTCCTGCTACGATCCTGCTTCTCTTCAAGGATAAAGCCTCCCCCTTGAATTTTTTAAAACCATTCTCACGTATAAACTTGTGAGAAAAGAATGAATTATTTTCGAGTATTTTACCATCATTTTAGTAGTGAAATGCTAAAGAGATAAAAAAACATTTTCGTTTAGGAGAGGGATAATAAATATTGACATCCACACCGAAAAATAATCTATTAAATATACACACTTTATTACACAGAGAAATAATTTAAAGAAAACATGAAAGCCGAATTATTTTCCGGACAACCTATTATTTTATATTTTCCACCCCTAGTCATACTAGGTTACTTATTATTACTAAGAAGTTTCTTTACATCATTGATGACTTGTAATTCTATTATAAATTCATTTTTTATAAAAGTGTTACATAACAGGACTACATGGCTTACTTAAATGATTAAATGATACATTAAATGAAAATTATGCACATAAGAGAGAGCATGACATAGAAAGCTTATATAAATAAGAAATTTAAGCCCTGTATTAAAGTAGGAATAATAAGTAAATTAAAAACTTAATGTTGATGGGGTATTTGTTGACTGAGAAGTATTTTAAAATGTAGGTAGTTGGGATATGCAGTCATAGATACACAGTCATTAAAAAATAAATAATAAATTAAAATGTATTTTTAATTGCTGTGTATCTATGACTGCATACCCCAACTGGCAAATTGGGGTGTTAGTTTTAGTTTCGGGACAGAATTTAATTTTCTTTGGATCAAATGTCATTCCTTGTCACTCAATATCTTTCGAAACATTAACTCTATTCAAGGCACTTTCCTTATATATTTTTTTTCAAGTTCATACTTATGTTTTATAATAATTTAAAAACAATACAATTTTTTTCTACCATGTTTTAATAGAGACTTGCCTTATTTTTGAGGCAGTGTAATAAGCATACAATGGATGTTTTGTAGATAATTAACCCTTTTCCAGGGAAAATGTACGAATAATTTTGAAACATAAGAATTTACTGTTATTTTTTCTTTTTGTCTGATATTTAATAAATCAGTTAATTTCATTTATTAATTTTTTTTAACCTAATTAATGTTTTTGAATGAAGGGGCCCCTCCAAACAATATATAAAGTTTTGGTGAACTGTAGCATTATTTTCAACCGTGGTTTTCCTTCTCACCATCATTTTGTTTGAATAATTTTTCCTTTATCCTGTTAATAATCCTATTACCGTTAACTATTGATAGAGTGATAGAGGGCACAACAAAAATAATATTACATCTTCTTCCGTCTACAAATCACCACTAGATGTAATCACTATTACACAGAAATGTTAAGTATTTAATGGCAGCGTAATGTATGACTATGTAACTATGAAGTTTGCCTTATTCTTTAGCTTCATAAAAAATAAATAAATTGATAAAGATTCGCGTTATTTGACGAAATATTATCATCTACAACGAAAGCAATCGTCAAGGCAATGATCAAAAGTCAAGGACTTCACGCTGGTGAACGCGTGATCATGATAGTTGGATCTCGAGTGGATTTCCATCCTTCTCGTTTCTCCATGTTAAATTACTTTGTGTGATTTTATCAAGGACGTTCTGTATCTTCCTTTAACCTTTTTTTTCAGTCATTACGGAGAAGTATCCCTTTTTCCACTCAGTTTCATGGAACTCTAAGGTCTTTGACCTATTCCTGACAACGTAGCAAAGTAAACCTGAGGATGGTACTCAATTTACCCTTTGGGTAAGTGGAACCTTGAGTGACCTCCTGGAAGGTTCACAGGTGTTCAGGCGACAGGCTGTCTGCCATGGTCTCTTTGTGCGGGCTATCCTTAGTACCTAGGTCTAGCCATAGCTTTGTTTAGAAACATTTATTAATTATATATATATATATATTTATATATATATATATATATATATATATATATATATATATATATATATATTTATATATGTAACATGTAGTACATATTCTACCTTCTATAAGACTGATGTATAGTATAATTTTTATTTTTTTATTTAATCTACTGATATTTACAAATTTCGATCACAACTATTGGTCTTAAAACTATGATGTAATATTTCAATGGCGTGTAAAGCACCTACTTATAAAACTAAATTTATGAAGCACTTCCAAAATAAAATGTCTTAGAGATCAAGGATATCCTTATCCAATGCCTTACATTGGGCAGATCTAAAATGTGTATTTTTTAGTGATTATGGAAGCTGCTAGAGGAAAATGGGCAAAACTTGAAAGGAAACAGGGGTTTATAAAAAAAACAAATAAAATAAAAAAAATATGTCCCTATTTTCAGACTCTATAGGGTAAGGAAGTTGAAAGATCAATGGATTGGAATGGTAAATGAGTTTATAATTATTATTTTTTTTAAAGGATATTCCAAAATTGTAATGGCTTTCCTTACTTAGCTTATGACTTCATTGCGCTCCGTCCATATTCTTCTGTTTAAGGTTACGCATATTATCCATAGGCCATGTCCCATCTTGTATTCTTCTATTTCCTTCTTCAATGTTTTTCATTGCCTGCCTGTCTTCAATATATTCTCCACACACATTCTTCAATTGGTAGCCTTACATCGGACATACTTTGTCAATGTCCTTACCAGCTTAGTGATCTTTCTCGCTCTTCTAATTTTTATTAGTTTTTGTCATTCTTTATTCTCTCGTTGTTCAGCACCAATAATTTCACTGGCAATAAGCTTCTTCTTTATTTTATTACAAAATTTTAAATTATTTCATTATAACTTTATTATGAAAGGATAAGTATCTGCTGAATTGGAGGGTGATGCCAAAATGGTTTGGAATGAGGTACCGCAAAATAGGGTTTGCTGAATGTTCAACGGAGGGTTTACTATTGGTACACAATGTGTTAAAAACCAGATCAAAGGTACAATAAAATAACCAAAATGAGTATATGATCATTCCCAAGCTTCACATAATCAAGTGAATCGAGGTTCTAATTTGACCTATTTGATTCATGCCCATATCCATAAATTAAGATTGTTTATTTTAATACTTATAAATAGACTTAAAGGCGCAGTTCATAAGTAAAAATGTCCTGTTCTGAAACATTGGAATTTTGTATTTGACTTATCTTCAGGAACCACAAACATTGTCATTTGGATTGTTCCTCTTCGTATGTATTAACAGATAATTCATTAATTTACATAAATGAGAAAAGTTTATGAAATGGTCCATGCTTTCTATTTTTGTTGTAATATAATCAAAACGTAATATAATGTAATAATATAAAAAAAAAAATTCTATTAGAATTTCTATAATCTATATTAGAGACCTCCTAATAGAAAGGGCTCTCTATTTTGAGATGCCTCGAATACCTATCTGAAATCAAATTGTAAGTTGAGGGATCAGTGGATTAGAGTTGCAATGGAGTTTATTATGAAAGGATAATTCGATGCTAGATGGTGGGTTGGGGGACGGTGCTAGAATGGGCTGGAATTTCTGCTGCGTACACTGGTAAGGATGCAACCTGGGATACGCTTCGGTAGTAATATAGGATGGGAGTTGCGGTGAACGAGCTAGCAATTAATAGCTAATATTACCAGTTGATCTATAATGCTACGATACTAAATTAATGCAGGCTTTCTTATTTTCTTTAAATTACCCCTCAATATAAAAACCGGCGAAATTTGATGGATGTCAACATGTTCAACCACATTTAGCCACCATAGGAGTTCAAATCCAAAATAAGGGAGAGTGTGTCTATTAAACGGGAGAAGTGTCTTATTTTTTCTTTTTTTTTTCAAGTCCCTATGATTGAAATAAATTTCATGAAATCCAGATTATATTATGATTCTACTTCTTTTATTACACAAAAAGTACATTTTAAGAGGTCTCTGAAGAAAACAGACGGTTGGTGAAAAAAAATCATTATGTCTCTATCTAGTGATGCGGCTCACTAGGGGTTCGAAGTAAAGGGGAAATACAGTGCCATTTAAAAAACGAAAAAATTTATTCTATTTTCAAAAGGACGACGGTTTGTTTGTCGGAAAAGAGAGGCAGAAGGATATTCGGCAGTCAAAAATCGTCAGATTAGGCAGATGTAAAACTAGTATCCTTCAGTGGCCATGGGCGTAATGCAAGGACCATCTAATAACCCATACCGCCACGGTTCTGTATTGTCCCAAATTAGTAAAAACTTTCTGTGGTAATTGAAAATGCTGCACTATTTGGAACCGTGGCGATGGAGATTTGGGGCGGGATTCAGAGATGGCCCCTGCATTAAGCGCAAAGCCACTGAACGAAAATAGTTCCTAGTATTAGATAATAAGTATATTTTTTATTGGGCCATTCTAGTGGCTGCTTTCGCTCCACTGTGAGCTTTGCCTATGAGTTGCAAGAGGAGATCTGTGCCAAATGATTTATTTCTCTTTTCGATTCAACCCTTTCTGGATTTTCGTATATTTCTAATTTATCAGGATCGTTATTTTCTACTCTTTCGAGATATTTCTTATGTTTTTATTTTGGTATTGTTTATTAAGAATGATTTGGACGATTAGTCACTACCAGACGAACTGTTGAACCTCAGGAGTGATAAGATAGCTAGAGAAGGCCCTACACTAGGAATAGAGCAATTAGAGAGCTAGCGGCGACATGCTGTCTGCCCTGGCACTGCCTGGGTGGCCCCTACCTGTCCTAATCCCAGGTGATGTCCTAGGTTATCGCACATCCTGCCTCTAGTCGCCTGTCAGGGCGGGAGGTTAAACGGTTTTGGGGTTCGCTACCTCCTCAGATTTGGGGTACCATACACATCCAATTACCTTCCCACCTGTAGAATAGATGTATTTCAAGGTTGTCCGAACCGCAGAAGAAAACCATTCTTTAGGTCCATTCCAAGTCACACCTCTCAAAGCTTAAATTTAGGAGAATAGAAAAAAAAATTGAATACCTGTCAAATAAAGGTATGAACGAACATATTTTCATAGAAAGGTTCAAATAAAAAATACGAAAATTGGTATTGGGAGATAAAATCGAAATTATTGAGTAACAAAAAAAAAACTGAAGCGTTAAAAAAAAAATTTCATAACCCTAATATAAAAAAAAAAACAGTGATAAAAAAAAAAAAAAAAAAAAAAAAAAATAGAAGATTCTCGATTTCATTAAATTGAAGCGTTGTGTTCCTAATTTCGATGACATATTTCAAAAATCTTTAGTGGACCAATTTTTAAATATCAGTGGGGTTATAAAATTCAGAATTTTCCACAATTTATTTATATTATTTTAGTGATTAGATTAGTGTTATTATCTTTTTTTTTTTTCTTTTTTTTTAATTATTTAAAATATTTGAAATTAAGAAAAAACCAATAATAGACAAACTAATAACTTTTTTTTTTTTTAAAATTTTTTTTTTTTTATTCTTCTTTTTTTTTTAAATCTTTTTAAAAAATTTCAAGAATTCTTGATTTAATTGTTAATATTTATGTAATATACATTATAATAGTATATATAAGATCAATTCTTTTACAAGATTTCTCATTTATTTTGTTACTCATAATTTAATTATTAATCAATTTTTATTATTATTTATTGCTAATAAATATTAATATTATAGTCCCATAATAAAGTCCATTTTCTTCTTCTTCTAGCAATGTCTTTAGTGTCGGCTATAGAGTTCATTAACCATTCCACTTGAGAATAACTTCAGGAGATAACCAGTGGAATCCTAAGCCAAGGTAGCATGGAACTACTTATCCTCTATCAACCCAAACTACTATTTTGAATCCTTCACCCCAGAGTTTAAACTACTAAAGGTTAAAAGTTTTCAATTATATTGTGATATTTTTAAAATGTAAAATATAATAATTTAAAAATAAATATATTGAAAATAAGCCATTTCAATTATTGTTAAAATACAGAAGGCAGATTTAATTTTACGATTTTAGGATATATTTTTACTTAACTAGTAAAAATACCCTTTTCTTTCCCAACATAATGCACATTTGAACTCTTGTTTCTCCTATAGCATTCATATCTTCTGATGAAACTATGGAACACATGATATATTGATGACTGATAATTCTCTAGACCAAAATAAATAAACTCCAGGGATCTATAATTAAGTAAATTTTTAGGGGAAAAGTCTGGCTTATAGAAGACATTGATTCGCTGGTGTCATATTAATTTTTATTAAAGTATTCGGAGCAAGAAAAGCGAAATATGTTCATCTTAAAATCAGCACATGCGCTTTTCTTATCCAAATTATCATATTTTACTTTATTTAGATGAAAGCCAATTCCGATACCAATGTAAGACTTATGAAAAGCTCCTGGAAAAATTATTTTTATAATGTGTATTTTGATTGTTTAGTAATGTATGTAGTCATAAAATTTTATATCTTTAATTGCAATTTGAGCATATCTATATGCAGGTATTGGAGATTTTATCTTATAAGAAAAAGTTGGTTGACGTCAGATAGAGAATGGGAAAGGATTCATTCAAGTTTTTGTCGACATTTTCCTCTTGACTATCATTTTCGGGTTTGTGTTGATTATGGCAATCCTCCAGTATGCCCTGGTTGGGGGTGCTCTGTTCCGATGATAGTCCACAAATGTAAAGATTGTTGGAATTCGATTTATTGTATTTGTTCCAGTGAATCGAGTAGTTTTCAGGTTTCTTTTGAATTTTATTAATTTTTTTTCTTTAAAAACTTTTCACTACAAAAAATGCAAATATTTTAATTTTTTAAAATACAACTTTTATTTGAAAAATATTAGTCAGTCTCACGGAAAGGTCAATCGAAGATGAAAGTGATTCCATCCTTTTAAACATTAAAATTGTTTTTTTCCATGACAAATAAATGATTGATTTTTAAATTAGAATTTTTAATTATAAATAAAATTTTATTTGTTATAAAACAGAACTGTTAAAAATTAAATTTCTTCTTCATAATCTACATAATATTGTTTGATATTAAAAATATAAGGTTCATAAAAAAAAAAAAAAATCGACTTGCAGGGAATTCCTATTTCTAAAAGTTCGATGTACAATTGTATGTTTATTAATTAATTATTAATCCTTCTTCTTCTTTTTTTTATATAAGCCCATTTCGTTTTTCTCGATTGAGGAAAAGTAATAAAATAAATAGAATCCCACCTCTTTTTCTGCACTTGATGAATTGTAACAGGGTTATGTATAGAGGAATGATGTGGGATGTGAATTTAGTAGGACACCATTAGTGTTATATTCTTGATCTACAGGTTTTATTCTTGATTACATTAATTATAGTTCATGTCCTATTACGCAGTCTTAATATTTTGTGAGATGAAAGTGCAGATTGTTTTTGATAAATAATAAAAATAATAAGGATTTCACCCAGGTTTATATTCTTGCAGCATTGAACCAATATGAAAGCCTATTATCTGTAATTGATTACTTGATGATTCTGAATTCAACGGATTCATTAAGACAGGAGACTCGTGGGAGACTGGGATAGGGACAAGTGGGAAGAGAAGAGAGGATATGAGAGATGGGATGAAGAAGGACAGGAGCTACCTGGGGATAAGATATATGGGAGGGCTACCGGTCTTGGGTCCTACTTCATTTTTGACTTTTTCTTGTTTTGTTTTTTTTTGTTTAGCCGGTCCTTTCGGCTTCCTTAATGGCCCGCCAGGGCAAAAGGAATAAAGAACTACATAAAAGAGGCTCTTAATACTGGTTGAGGACTTCCTGCTCAGCGGTAAACAGGTTAGCCTAGCACATACCGCCGCAATTAATACCTTTATGTTGGATCAGCTCTGCCCGGTCATGAGCAGAGTCCCTATTCTTTACGTTTTTGTTATGTTTTTCATAAAAAGCATGAAATGATATGATTATGTTACGAGTAATGAAAAATGTGGTTCAATAACTCATCGATGAAAGTAGGTCTATTAAATCAGTTACAGAGGTGTTACAATGGGTGTAAGATACTTGGATATTGGCAATGTATGGTTCAATAAAACAAATCAAATATATCATCAAATGTATATTTAATACAACTCTAAAAATATTATTAACACAAAAACTACCATGACGAGTCAAATGACCCTTTTCGGAATTTTAGATAGAAGTTCTTAGAAACAATATTCATTACTTTTACTACTTTTATTAAAAAATATATCAAAAGTGGTTTTTCAATATCCTCTCCTCTCTTATTGTTGTTTTTCACCAAGACATTGTGCTGGATAAAAATATACATGAAATGTCAGTATCAATTGAAGTCTATTATTTAATGAGTTCTTAGATTCATTAAAAAAATAAATATGAGTCACAATATAAGAAATGTCCAATATCCATCAAATATTGTAGTATTCACAATTGCTGTAAGCTTTAATAAATTTGTTCAATGTATATATAATAATAATATGCCAAAAGCTGCATTCCGAACCATCTGATGAAGCAGAAGTAAGGTTAACTAAATGACAATTTCATTACTGAAACAACAACATTGTTAAAAAAATCTGGGAGGAAGGGAAGATACCATAGGATTGGTGGCATTGATACACACATAGCACAAGAAGAGGTTGAAAATATACGTGAACAATTGCAGAGGGATATCATATCACACTGCTTAATCTATTGGTATCAAAAATTGATCCTAAACTGGAAAATTACCAACGAGGTTTCATGAGACGACGCTCTAGTAAGAAACTTATATTAAGGCTAAATATACCCCTTTCAGTCAAGCGTTGGAAACAGAAGAATTTATTTCCGCAATTTCTCCGGACGGAATGTCCGATTTTCAATCTGTAAAATTCTTTGGGTATTTGGTAAACACAGAATTCACGCGACGAAGCGTTTTTTTTTCTATAAATTCAATAATTAAGAAAATAGAACGTAAAAATAGGTGTTAAATATATATTTTTAAAAATATGAGGTTATAATCAGTTGTAGAAACGTTTTTTGAAACGAATGACATATTTCAACTAATCATAGCATGCATATTGCGATCGTAATGTGAAAAATACGAATTTTGTTTTACAACCGGATGGAATTGGGTCAACGGCTGAGACGGTCTCTTCCTTACCGAAATCACTCTCACATAGGTATTCCTCGATTTGTGAAGAGCTAAGGAAATATTGTATGATTTTGTTTTCTTGTTATTATTATTTTTTATGTGTTGTTAGATTCAGTCTATTAACAATTTATCATTTTTTGAAGTAAGAATAAGGCAATTAAAATAAATTTTTCGAATTGACAAAAGCTGAATTAAAGTTTTAATATATATTTTGATGAATTTATCAAATGTGTTATTTGTCTATTTATAACCAAATTATAAAAATTAAATTTTGTTTATGCAATCCCTATTTTATTGCGGTATCTATACCAAACACTGGCCCTTTTCAATGACTAATTATTAGGGACAAACAGGCCTAGTTACAGTAATTTGTAAACTTTTATTTTCACTTGAAGCGTTTGACGGTCCAACAGATTGAATGCCAACCATGATAATTACAATTTCAACAAAAAAAACTATTACTGTAATGTGTTGTACTCTAATTTGAAGATCAATCAAAAATTCGAAAAATCATGAACTGATAATAGCTGCGTAGCTGTTATAGTTGTGATATATATGTCTTTTTATAAAGTCAACAAAGGAGTCATTGTCTATTTATTTTCAAATAGAGAAAAAGATTCGTTTACTTACTGCAGGAAATTACACTGACCCTTCTCACCTGCAAAGTATTAGGGAAAAATAACATAAAATAGTCTAAATTAATTTCATATAGTTATCTAAGCGATAGGTATTTAGGTAACTATAATATGTTACCTATGTATCAATATGTATAACCTATAAGTAACTATAATATGCTACCTATGTATCAATATGTATAACCTATATAGACTAAAGTAACTATAGATATAAATATAATAATTTAGTTGGCATGTCGGTATATGAAATCAAGCACATAGTATAGAAACCAGGTAAAAGATATTCGGGAAAACCCAGTAACAATTGAAAATATTACCTGTTCAGACCAAATTGTATTTTTGTTCAATTTCTATCGTTGTAAAGATGGAGCATAACGAAGAAGAACAATTTATTGGACGTAGAAATTTACATAGAAATAGATCTAAATCCAAAAAGAATTTCCACCTATCTGCTAGACGAAGAAGAACTGCACTAAAAAGAATAGATAATGATAATGATATAAAGTAAGTACCCACATAATATTTATTATAATGTAATCTGAATGTATAGTTTTGTCGGCTCGCTGAGTTGTGAAAGTTCGACTTTGTATGAATACTTTTGTACTAATTGTCCGTAAACATCGTAAATATAATCAAAAAACGAAAAATAAATAAAATGAACATCATTAAAATGGCTAACCTCTTGGAAATGTTTTAGAATTATCGTACTATAAAGAGTTGGGCAAAATTAATCTAAAAAATGGACTGAAATATTTAAATTCCAAGAAGTTAGTTGTCAAATATTTAGTTGTTTATTTATTTTATTCCCCAAATTCTGCTATATAGTAATTTCATTGTTCCCAAGGCTCGTGTATATGAACGGTTTCTTTTCATTCGGTACATCAACAATCCTGATTCTTTGTTGTTGTTTTTTTTTCAATTGAAAACGGAGAAAATGATTATATTCAAATGAAAAGATGATGATATTCCTTGGAAATAGACTGGTCAGGCTTCAAGTACTTTTGCAATAATGTGTTCTACACTACTTTAATAAATCAAAAATATGAAAAAGCGTTTGATAAATGCAAGAAAAGAGAGGACAGTCCATTTATTTCCAAATAAATAAAAATAATTTCTTTAGCTACTGCTGGAAATCACATACTATCTAGCCTTTTTCACCGGCTAAGTATTTGATACAAACAGTCCAAATAAAATTCATTTAGTTTCTGCGAGAAAAAAAAAAAAAAAAAAAAAAAAAAAAGGCAAGCAGACGCGATTAGTAAGCCAACTAACAAAGAAAAGGAAACAATCGCTCTAAATATGATCCTAAAACGATGTTCTACAATTCATGGTAATTGACAATTCCATGGAACTTCCAACTGATCTAATGCTGCAGATAACTCAATCAATTTGCCTTTTATTTAGATTTGGTTCTTCCTTTTTTGTATGTAGACACACCTTGAATGGCATTTGTTTTATTATTATTATTATATATACCATGATTCATTTTTTCTTCAACTTTAGTTCCTTAGTTTTGTATATAGATAGACACCTAAATCACATATATTTTCTGTTTGAATGGCATAAAAACCACGGTTCTTATGGCTTATAAAAGAAAAAAAATGAGAAACCAGCACAGACACCTCTTTGTGGTATTTCTCGGGTTGTGATAAAAGCTGTACAACAAATTTACTGTTTTATATTTTAAAATCATAGTCAAAGCACAAGTGATTTCATAAGTTTTCATCTGTGGTTAGCCTGAAATGTGGCGCAATAGAATAATGTATTAATTACCGACGGTCATTAATTCTTAATTTTTTTTTTAAATTTTCTCTAACAGTTTATTTAGGGAGGCAGTTTTTGTTTTGCTGCACGCGCCTTTTTTTTTTTTTTCGATCATAAGGGTTTACAAGAACATTCATAACTAGCAGTTTAATTACCTATCATTCCTATTATTACCTACCATTTTCGTTCACCAGCTATGGAGTACGGAGCCGAAAAGGAGGAAGTAGCTATTCGACAATTTAAAGAAAAGACCGGACTGAAAGTGGTCCTTGTGGACTTTTCGTTCACTGCACATATGGCTTCCTTGGTGCATCCCCAGATGGTTTGATTGGAACAGACTCTATAATCGAAGTGAAGTATCCTAAATCCGCTCATAATATGACAATTAGTGGAGCCTGCCTGAAACTTAAATATTTTAATATAGAAAATAATGTACTGCAACTAAAAAAAAACAGCGATTATTACTTACAAGTTCAGGGCCAACTCCAAATTTCAGGTAGGAACAAGTGCTATTTTGTAGTGTGGACTTCTAAAGATATGCTGTATGAAATTATACACCGAGACGATGATTTTTTGGAAAACGAAAATGCTTAGAAAATTAATATTTTGCTATAAGGAGGTGATTCTCCCTGAATTATTAGATCCCAGGTTGGTGAGGTCATTGCCTATTAGGGAACCCGACATTTCTAAGCTGTGATGTGCAATATAGCTGTTTATAGATGGTGTATATATATATGTGGTGTGTGTGTGTGTGTGTGTGTGTGTGTGTGTGTGTGTATACTAACAATAATTTAATTTTATATATGTTTTTTATAAAATATTATCATTTTTGATTGATTTGTTGTATTCTCTGTTTTGTCCATTTGTTTTTTTAAGAACTATACCCAAACACACCTGGAATCCTGACACTCTAATTCTTCTCCTACTCTAATTTATAGAATATCTATACTTAAAAAAAAATAATAATATATATATATATATATAAATATATATATATATATATTTTTTTTTTTTTTTTTTTTAATTATTTACAGAAAAGAATATTCTTGCCAGATCTCGAATTATTTATTGATTTTTTTTTTTTTTTTTTTCAAAAGAGTTCAAATATACGTATTGAATGAAGATTAAATTCAAAAGAGGATTTGCATAAAAGTTTTAGTTCCTGCTACAACTAGCATTTGGGCTTAAAATTATTTACTGTTTTAATATTAGAATCAAAAAGCTTTAGTCCTTTTGTCGATTCCATACAAAATTGATTAGTTCAAAAATGATAAAATTTGCTACAAGATCATAATATTGTACATCTGATGAATTCTATTATATAGAAATTTTTACAATGTAATGTAATGTAGGTACATGTTTTGTCGTCAACTTAAATTATTATTATATTTGTTATTTTAATTGTATTATATTTTTTTATAAATAATTGTCATGGATCGAATAAAACAGATCTTATCGGTAAAAGTAAAATTATACTTAATTATAGACTTACGTAGACCAATAAAAACGTTTTCTATTTTAATTCTATGGTGAAGTAGTTAGTCCAGGACTCTTATTTTCCAAATAATTTCTATTTACATTATGAAGTTTAAATGAATAATTAGGTTAATTTTAGGTTTTTAGCAATGTAAAATATAAATATTATGTTCTCCTAATATGTATGTTGTTTTTACTTTGAAATTCTTAGTAGATACGAAAGAAACTTGATAATCAAATTTTATAAATATCAGCTGTTACATTCTATATTTTAAATGTGTTTTGAAGTTGAAGGGTTCAATGAAACAGTACTTAGGAATTCATAAATTATTAATAGTTATATATTTCTTAGTTAACTGTTATCAATAAAATTAAAAATTTCACTTGTATAAATAAACAGTAATAGTTTACTTATATTGAATTATTTGTAATCTCTATTTATTTATCTTTTTATAATTATATGTTTTATTTTTTTTTAATCGATCCACTTATTTGACGTAAAACTGTTGTGATAAAAGTATAGTTGACTGGTATGATGAATGGAGAAGAAGATGATCAGGGATGCAGTCAAAGAGGAACACCACGTCTAAGAAGAAATTCTAAGAATTTCCTCAAAGTTCCTCTTTGACTGTATTCCTGATCATCTTCTTCTCCATAACTGTTGTATTCAGTGAAAAGAAAATCAAGTTTGATTTTGCTTTTAAAAAAATATAAGTTTACAGATTGTTGTAAACATAATTAACATGAGGATTTGAAATTTTTATTTTTTTAATAGGAAACTAGTTGGTTCCTTTTGTGATTTTTAAATTTCAGTGGTCCTTCTGGTCACTGCACTCATTTTATATACAGCAAGTGGGAAATTACACCATTCGGTTTCTGTTGTGCTTCATTCTATAGGGGTCTTATGTCTAAACAGGCCAACTTTTCCCTCAATTAGTGACAGGTATATAGAGTATAACAAAATATAAAAAAATGAAACTTCTAAAGGAGTGCTGTGGTGGGACTTCCCACCGGAAATATACGGAATGAATGTGGTGATAGACCAAAAAAAGACCACCCTGTTCTATGATATATAAATAATATATGAAATTTTGATTGAATTTTGAAGTAGGCTATGTAAATATCTATTGGATAAATTGCAGTTGTTACTAGACAACGATTTGATGAACGTAGTAGTAGAAAAAACACTAGATTTTTAGTTAGTATGAATCTCAGACTTAGGAATTTTATAATATTTTTTCTTGGTGACGTATTAGATAATTTTATTTTTTATATTCAAATACAATCTTTTATTCATTTAAATATTCTTATAAAATTAAAATCAAAATTTATAACTAAGAAATATAAAAACAATACAAAATGATATTCTGTTCGATAAATCACGAAGGAAGAAAAATGTTTTGATCCTTTGAATGTTTCATTTTTGAATTTTTCGCTTATAACTCGAAAACGGTGCGTTCTATTGAAAAAGTTTTTAGCATAAAATTTTAAATTACAATAGTACAAACGTGTAGCAAATTTAATAAGCTTTAATTTTGTACTAAAAAACTTTTTTAATAAAACGCACCATTTTCGAGTTATAAGCGGAAAACTTAAAAAAAGGATGTTGGTTTATCCACTATTGGGGAGACTTTAGATCGGTAGCTGACTGGGAGCTGGGTCCTCACAGCCCTTCCCCCACTACTACAACAGCAGGTAGCCTACTAATCTAATCACCCGCTATTGTTATATCGTATTTTTCAAATTACGATCAACCTATGCAACTAAAAATGAATCTGTTTGCATAATTGTGTTCAATTGACTTATGTCCAAGTGATTATAACCAGCTTTTTTTAAAAAAATCAATAGTTCGCCAGATAATTTTTTTAAATTCTAAAATAATTGACAAAAAAAAAATTCGGAAAACGTAGCGTGAATTTAATGGGATTTTTATTACTAAATCCGTTTACAGATCTAATATTGATGATTCTGTTCACAAATGAGAGCGAAAATAAATTCGCCCCAAAAGTGCTGCCATCTCTTGAAAAAAAAATCTTACTAAAAATCGGGATGTTTAGCCTTAAGCCTGAAAATGACCATAACATATTTCACCACACGGTGAAAAGACTTCTTCTGTTTTGTTGACTTGAAAAAGCCATATGTATCGATAGATAGGGAAACACTGATACAGATACTTAGAAAATAAGGAGTTGACCAAAAAATGTTGACCTATTCAGATTATCATTTAGAAAAATCTCATCAAAAGTTAAAGTCAAAGGAGTAATAAATAAACTCTTTCAGACAAATACAGGATATAGACAGATTAACGATTTATCAACTTGGTTTTGGAAAGAATAACGAAAACCCTCTGGCAAAACGACATTTGTGTCATAATTGGAAAAAAAAAACAAAAACATCAAATCCAGATATCTTGCCCTTGCACTCTTCGCTATTACAGAAAAAAGAAGCTATAATACAGATTAATGAATTAAAAGAAATATCTGAGAAAAGCCCTGTCTTCTCCTTTCAGATACCTGAAATGATGACCAATGTGAAAAATGAAAAAATATAAATAAGAGTGAACAAAGGATTGGACAGATCTACAAAATGAAGACAAGAGCTCTAAAGAAGAAAAATTAAATTTTGTCACAAAACAATCTATAATCTATAAAAATTAAAAAATAAAAAATAATCCCGAAAATAATTTATTTTTAAAATTATTATTAGACATAAGCTCAGAAATTATTCTTTGAATGCTTCTCTTAGGAATGAATATTTACTAAAACTTCAATTTTTTATATTCATATACAACCCAATGCTGTCCCTTATTCTTATGATTATTATTTATGAGCACAATCCGTTGTTAATAATTTTAAAAGCAATAGTAAAGTATTTCACATTAAATGTTTTGGATAAAAGTGCATATCAGTGACTAATATTACTAAAACGGAACAAATATGTCTCTCAAAAGTCTAACTGACCCGTTCAAAGCAGGAAGTCTGATCACGATAGTTAAACTAAAGAACTGTGTACTCTAGGCGCGGTTCGCAGTACGGGATTCCATCGCGTATGGTAATTTGCCGATTTCTAAATTTCTGTTGATAAAAGAATAACAATTTAAATGAAAATAACAATGCATTCAACAAACACTGGGTTGTGAAACTAATGCATCACATAAAATATAGTCTAAAATAAAATATATTGGTACAAACGTACCGCTTGTCGTGGCGGTCAAGACTATATTCTGTGTGGCGTAAATAATACAATTCAGTGCAGTCGATGCAATATTCTTCAATACAACTCAGCGGTACTACCGCCTCCACATACCGCGCCATGTATGTCCAAACATTAAGCTGCATGAAAATCCGTCAGCGTTATAACTAGGGCTGTGAATCACATCCAGAATGGAAAAGGCTCAACTCAAAAAGTGATACTTTCTAGGAAATCCCAATTAATGTTTTATATTCCTTTTTTGAACCCCACATTTAGTCTGCTTTGAAAGTTTTTTCACGAATTTGTTTTTGTATCTCATTAACTCTAGTTTTAGATTGTCCTACCCTCTCCAATTTTTTTCAATGACAATAAACAGAATTTCAATTTTTTGTTGTGCCTTTTTACATTACTAGCGGCAGACGCTCACACTGGGAAAAGGCCTTTAAGCTACAAATATAAAAACCGTTTCCGTGAATTGTACAATGCTACTAACTCAAAAATTGCACATTTTGAGTTGAGCCCCTTTCATAGTCGGTGTGCGATATGCAGAAGCATATTTTTCCTAGCCAACTAAGACATGTAATATTATCAAAATACAAATGTTTTAAGGCATTTGGAGTCAATTTGAGTCACTTTTATTTTGCATATTTTGCCGTAAATACACATTTTCAATTGAAATTGCATATTTCTCTACATATCCGGCATTTTTATTTTGCAGATTTGTGCATATACTTACTTATTTTGAACTGTAAATGCGTATTTATCTACATATTTGCGCGTTTTATTTGTGTTCGTTTTGATCAAGTTATATCAACTACCGCACAGTTTTTATTAACACAGCACATAAAAATAGCAAAGTACAAATAAAGCGAAGGTAATAAATCAACATTTGTCACTCATACAGCACCTGGATCAGAAAATTCTGGTTTCGATACTGACTTTTGTCCAGATGACATACTCTTCCATAACGTGTTTAATTTGTTAATATTCACCTTGTCTTTTTGTTTTTAAATAGCCTTCTTTCTACTGTTACCCTTCTTAAGTATGTATTAAAAGTTTTTGATTTTCTAAATAATGTGCATATTTTAAGTATTTAATTGCATATTTTACCCTATATATGTATTTGTATTTTTTTCAGTATTAATTGCATATAATTCGTAGCCTTGTTATAACAAATATACTACAACCAGCTCAAATTCAATAATCCTCCGTTGGTTATAACAATAATTCCATGCTTTTTAATTCGCCGTTTGAAATAATCTGTGGTATATTCTTTGATAACATTCTCAGAAATAACATAGAATTCAATTTTAATGATTTTAACCCATCCATATTTATATAACTTCACTAAAAATATATTCGTTGTCTTATCTTTTACAATACATTATACCTTATCAATAGTGTATTGTTGAAGAGTATGAATAAACAAATATATAGAATCAAGAGACTGGTGGAGGGAGAGTGCTGAAATTATTTGAGGGGGAGAGGGGGCTGGTATATTGGCTCTGGCTAAGTGGATTATAGCTGACGTAGCCCTCACAAATAACTTACTCCTTCTCTTCCTCCTTCCTACTCCCTCTCAGTCCTCTCTTCGGCTAAAAGCTAGGTATCAGACCAGGACCTATCATCGGCGCTGATGTATTGTTATTACGTTAATATCAGTGATGCCAAAGTAGTAGTTGTAAAAATAATTGTCTTATCTTTTGTATCATAATGACTGAAAAGGAATATAGGAACAGAGAACAATATGTGGAGGGACAATACTAGGCTGTACACAAGTGTCTAAGTACAGCTTTATTTCTGATCACATACTTTAAACATTACTGAATATTACTCTACAAAGTATTTTTCCTTCTTCTTCTTTGATGGCGCCAGAACTCGAGAAGAGTCAGAGCCTCACGTAGTTTGACCTGCAAGTCTTCTCTGTTTTCTCCTGCTGTCACAGCATTTTCTGCGCATCTGCAGCCACGCAATCCATGTGCCGCAGGCGAGGCCTACCCACTTTACTGCCTCCAAAAACCTTTTCATCTGGAGCCTTTTGGAAATTTCATTATCACTCATTATTGTAATAAGCCCTGCCTATCTCAGATGTCCGGATTTTATAAATTACATAATATGCTGTTTTTTAAAGAGATGCATAAGGCCCATCTAAGGATGATTCTAGGACTTTCGTCATCGTCCAGCATTCCGACGAGTATGCGAGTATGGGCCTGATCAGGGTTTTAAATATTTGCATCTTCGTTGTTGAGGAGAAAGATTTATTTCTTAGAAGCTTCTGAAGTCCATAGTAGCATCTATTAGCTGGCACATTACGCCACTAAATCTCTGGTTGCTTATTGGCGGAGTTCAGTTTTGTTCCAAGGTTCCTTCTTACAACCGAAGCTGAAATCCTCTATTTTCACTTCTCCTCCTAGATACTCTCCTCTATTAGGATTATAGACCACATACTTTGTTTACCTATACGAAGTTAGAGCTTATATCGTGGCGGACCCAGGAATTGAATCATAACCTCCGCTACCGTGGCTAAAATAAGTTGGTAACCTGTAAGATAACCCGTTCTTCTTTCCCTAGTTTGGGCACATAAGGACGTTAAGCTCCAAAAAACGAGCAAACAAATAAAGTTAGAGCATATATCGGTGGTCACAGGGAATAAGTTGGTAAGTCTAAAATCGCAACTTTTCAGAACAGCACTTTTTAACTTTGAACGATTACTGTTAAATTATTAATAAATTATTATTTATTATTAATTAGTACTATTTCTGTTATTATTACTATTCATCTTGTATAGTTTTTCCCTAGAAGATCCATTACTGAATTATAGTAGCTTGAATTAACATAGAACATCCACTATTTTGCGATATAAGTAAGCCTGAGAGTTAGCAACATATTCACAGGGTGCAGGAAGTTTAGGAGATCGTCACAGTGCACTTAACACATTTTGGCCATTTTTCGACTTACCAACTTATTCCCTGTGACCATCGATATAAAGTATGTTCCATTTTTTTAAACTACTCCTTGTGTGAGGTTGAGGCAGAGAACTACTTACCAATTTATAAGTCCTCGTAATTATGAATGATCAGGCCTTTTAAAAATGAGCCATTGAGAATGTTATTATGGTTTAACACAAACCATAATCTGGTCTATACGCCGAATGAGGCCAAGGCATTCCATGGTGCATTCCAATAACTTTTCGATGGTTAAGCCAGAACTACATACATTGACATTGTCATATTGCAAATTAGCTTGGTTAATATTTATTAAACTGGTGTACTTTCCTCTTAAAACTGCATAATAGGATGGAGAGAACCTCTGATTCGGGAGAAGTGGCGAAATAGACTGAAAAAATTGTATGAAAATTTCATTCTGAAATTGTCATTCTGAGGTCGCACAAATCGTTTTAGGTAAAAAAAAAAAAAAATTATATTCTAATCGTTAGCAATCCTTCACTTTGGATTATTTAATTTAGACTAAATACTTATTTCTTAGCTTTAGAAGAGATAAAGAAGCAATAGAGAATGTGAGACATCAATCCGGGTAAATCACATAAGCGTTGCAGAGGGAAATATAAATAGGAATGTAATGAGGATAGATTGGAACGCACAAAATGGAAAATTGTTATTCCACATACCACAGGCACCAGTAACACAAACACAGAATTGGACGACTCTCTCTAAAACGATGTAGGCTCACAGAATAATCGACCCAATTATATTAAGTATTTGGAAAAGAAACAAGACAGAGATGAAATCATCCAAATCCTACAGGTTGATCTTCTAGATTAGGCGGCAATGGAACTATTGTACTCGGAAGTTCTGCAGCGATGATTACGTGACATTTTAAAAAATGTATTCCAATGACAAGCTACACACCCACTCGAATCCACTAGTTTCCCAACTTGCTTCACACTTGGCTTCCGATAACCTCCCGAGGCGTCTGCAAAGAAGATGGCCTAGGGGCTTTCTAATGCAGAACAGTTATAAATATAAAAATAAATACACAGAGTCTGTTAAATAAGTAATCCATCGAAACAACGAAAGTAAAAGTTGACTGCAATTAAGTTTATACCCGAGTCATGCACCAATATGGACTGGCAGTCAACCTCAAGTCTCGAAGTTCGTAAAAAGGAAAGAAGAGTATGAGCAGATGCGAGGACCAGGTGCTTCGTGAATCAAGGCCCAACTATTCATAGAGCTAATTATGATTGATGTTCTCTGGCAACATACTGCTTTCAACATTTTGATTAACTTTTATTGATTTTTTTTTTTAGGATGATAATTGATTTTTTTAGTTTTTTTTTATTTTCTTCATCATTTCTTAATCGTTACTTAGGTCAAATAATATCTATATAAACACAGATTAACAACTATCTATTTATAATAATTATTTTATTAATATTTCAGATTATAAATGACTAAAGCCACAGAAAGTCTTTCTTCATCCAACCTAGTCTTTGAATTTAGAATTCAAGGAATCTTTTGCTATTTTGAAGTCATTTAAAACGTTTATCGTCTTAAATGTATTCAATTATAGGGTTCTTTACATTCCAATGGATACGGAGTCAATTGAATGAATTGATTGTCTAGACAAAGGACGGAATCTCGTGGAGCTGGAATGGATCTTAAATTGACAGCATATGGTATTCAGCCAATGGAATGAGCTCTCTTTAAGTGTCAATGCACTATTTTATTTCATATCATACACACAACATATTGTTTTATTTTTTCTGAAAACATTAGAGTCACATCTATTGACTACCAACGTCATACAAAACTAAAATGCTAATCGGTTGTCATTATTAGCATAGAGAGATGTTGAATAGACAGCTCCAGCCTACTCAATTATGCTGAGAGATAGGAGAGACAAGAGGGATTGAGTGATTGATCGGAGGGAACAAGGAGAAGACGATTAGCCGCCGCTAAAGAGGTTGTCGGATTGAATCAATATGGCCAAGGCTTCATTAGCCCGGGGGTGCCATTTGTTTCTATTAGGCCCGTGGGGGCAGGGGGGGGGGCTCCTTATCCCGGTCCGGCTCGCTATCGCAGGGCCCCTTCCTTTAGTGATGATATTAAAACGGATCCATCATTGCCCCTCTACCGCAGCTTTGTCATCATCCTCCGGCTTCTTGTGCGGTCAGCTCTTCTCGGGGCTAATATAGCAGGTGGAAGGTAATACCGAAATAATAAGACTTAAATCGCGTCCGACAATGTGTACAAGAGCCCGTACAAACAGAACCAGAGAATTGTTTAATAATCAAACGCTTTACATCACAAGATTATATAACCTATAAATATTATAGTAGACTTTGTGAATAATATGCTAATATTTAAAAAGATTTTTACTAATATTTAAATTGAAAAATAACATATTTGATGATGGCTTTTCTCATTCCTAACTGAACGCTAATTAACTGCATTTTAGAATAAATGGGTTTGTGTATAAGATTATTACATTTTTTTTGTGTGTTAAATTACAATTAAGCTAACTGTTGTAAAGTCAATGCCTATCCTTGTCGGAAACTAATATGTTTTTTTTCGTACCACTAACAATATCGGAAGAGATTCATGGCGTTCAGATTACCAACCCTATTTAGGTGGAGAGATCGTTGCTGTTCGCCAGTTAATATCATTCTCGAGCTTTAGCTACATCTGAAAAATATAAACATAATTGATATAACATATAATATAATATAATATAAAGGTAAATTTCTTATTCAATTTTAGACCTAAGATTTCAAGAATTATATTACATTAATATAAAAACGATTCAAAGTCTTAAAAGATCCTCGCTCAAATATACATAGGGAACCCAATGAATAAAATAAAACAAAAAAATTAATATTTTTATAAAAATTAATATTTATTTAAAACAAAAAAATAAAAAAATTTTATATTAGTTACGACCACTAGCCCTCTCCACTCATGCCCTGAGTGACTGTACATTACGCTCTCACCCACCCTCCACTGGGTTTTCCTTAACACCAGTGACGCAGCCGAGAGAGAAGAACTGGGACCTCTCTGTGCCGGGCCTGTCCTTCCATGAGTTCCTAGGATGAGTATGTATTGTAAATAAAGTATGAATGTTGTTTTAACTTTTAATTTAATTTAGCTTTATTTTTATTTTTACTTTTATTTAATTTATTTTTATTTTATTTTATTATTATTATTTGGTTTTATGTGTATATATTTTTTTTTTTCATATATTTTACGTGTATGTTTATTCGATATTGCATATTGTTTATGTATATCAGCATAGCTTTTTTTGTTCAATTTAATTTAATTTTTTTTTCATTTTATATTTTTATTTATTTATTTTTTAAAAAAATTTTTATTGTACATATATTGTGTGAATGTAATCATGAAGTCATCTATATTACTTATTGCCCACATTTGTGGCAGATTGTAATAATTCCTAAATAAATGATTATATATAGTTACGACCAAAGATTTGAGAGTTGCCTGGTGTCAAAAAGTAACCAGCTCTAATCCGGCCTGGGCGGGTATAAGTTTATTTCATATGCTATAGTAATGATTGTTCACAATGCTTCTTTAATAAAGATGACTGAGAATACACCCATTAGGACACAAAAATTGTACCTAGTTTGAAAATAACAATAACATTAGCCGAATATGTTAAAGCATTTTCGATACTTCTTCTGAGCTGGTTAGATTCCGTCCTGGCGGGTTTGATAATTATTTTGTGACGAACCTTCGGAATGAATATCGACCTTCCCTTATAGAATAGGTTGGTAACCTATAGGATTCGTCCTTCCTCCTCTAGTTGGGCTCAATAAGCCCAAATAAGAAACAAACTCTGATATTATTTATATAAGGGCAACTAATGTCAAATTTGGATGGCTTTGTCAAGAAAGTAGCTATTATATTTTTTCGAATAATAGTTGTGGTATTTATATAATAAGGTTTTTTGTTTTGGCTTTGTATTATGTCACACAATATCTAAATATACCAACTCTAATAACTTGTTTCATTGAATTGTATTATACATTACAACATTAAACTAAGTGGTCAAATACCAGAAGGTATCAAACTAAACAGAAGGACGAACTGAGTTGTCTCTCTACTGTACACAGCAATAAACCGAAAGGTGGGACTTAATTGCAGTTAAGATTTATAACAGTTGGGAATTGTGGGAGCGAGGCCGTGTAAATAGCCCCACTGATTGCTGTTGCCCTCTCCTCTTCTGTATCCGCTGCAGGCAGTTGTGTATGTGGCAGTACTGGTACTGGTACTGATGGAAACAATGGGAGACAGTTGTGATTGCTCTGCTGTAGATGGATGACTAGCAATCAGGGCTGGAAGGTCAGGGATAGTTTTATTCGTCGATCGGGTGATTATTCATAGGACACCAACTGAATCATAGCTTTGGCCCAGACCGTGAAAGGATAGTCAGGTCGTTGTTGAAATGTCATATGATTTAATAGTAGTTGGTAAGAACAAGGGCTCAAGTTCAGTAGACGAAGTATTATTATAATATTATTATTATATATTTATATTGGACAGTGAGCACAAACCGCAGGAAATGAGAAACCTGTAGATGGGACTAAAGTCCTGAAACATATAGTAGCACACTAAATAAATAAATTAGGAGTTGTGACAAGAAAAGTTTGAATTAAGAACTTTTCTCCCAAAAGTAAGTAAATCAAATTGAAAACAGCCAATCAAAAAATTAGACTTCTTCCTAATCCTATCATACCTTTACCTTTATCAACCAGCTGTGAAAAACTGGCTGGTTTTAGAATTCTTAACTTCATACTCGTCTATGACAGTTTTGGCCAAACAGACTAGCGCCAAGTATGTGATGATCAGTCTATCCCATTTCATGGAGCGAGTGGTAATATATCTAAGAGTAAAGGATTGTAATTATTTCAAATAAATAAGATCGACTCTCGGTTATTAGTTTTTCAGTTATAAACCAGGAATATAGCAAGGAAACTGTTTAAACCTAATAATTTTTTTTACTATTCTAACTGGTTGCTGTTGATGAAAAAATAATTTTGATACAGTCACCGCAAAAATTGGTTATGCCTATAATTGGAAATATTAAATTGGATATAAACGAAATTAAGGTGGCCACCTTTAAATCTAGTTTTTGTACGGTCATGTTGCCATGTTGGTAAACAAGTTCATCTCTAGATCTTAGCCGTTTAGTTCTGTACATTAAAATATGGTGTGTAAAAATATATAAGTCAAGGTCCGAAGCATAGCAGTATTAACCGTAATCATATTCTTATAATTCAAACACAACCGAATTCTACATATGTAGTACTAATCAAAGCAATAAAGTCGGTAGATTTTCAGTCTATGTATTCTATCATCTTCCTTTTTTTAAAAAAAAAAACTATATAAGTGACAGACGCATCGTTAAAGTTAAATCGTTTAAATCGTCCAAGTTAAATTAAATAAAAAAGAAATGAGATCATTTTTAAAGAAAGATCAAAAGTTCCATGTAAATTGACGCCTTCGATCTTGATATGACCTAAACCGGACACTCAACTTGTATTAAACGTTGGTGGAGAAATACCATTAGTGATCATTTATTGATGTGTGTATGATATGTATTGATGACAACTTTAAGCAACGGATATTAATCACATATACTCCCGATTCGTCCGATGAAGCCATAGATACTATTACAAGGCAGAACCCTTGGGATCGGGGCGGGAGGACAAGAGCAATAACATATCCTCCGCTCTCTCTGCTAATGGCTCCAGCAACCGGTTGCAGCAGCTGTGACCAGATCTCATCCAATGCAAGGCCCTACTGAAACATATTAATATTTCATACCCCTCTTCAGCAACTCCTCTACTATCGTGTTCATGAGTAGAAGTGTCAAATGGGATTCCAACAAGCACAACTCCCCTCCATTGAACACATGGTATAACCATTTTCTTGGATTGGATTTCTATACAAAGTAAGTGCCTTAATGGTGCAGGATACGGTAGGTAGATAAATAAAACAGATATCAGAGACATAAAGGTATGGCATAGTGGTACAGTGCCATAACGTGTGAGGTATTTCAACAGTCAATCACTAACAAAGCTTTCGGAGCCTGGGAACTGTGAGGTCACCGCAGCTCCAGGAGGTAACGCGAGCTGTGCACGCTATCACCTACGCACGTGACTAATGTCTGCGCATCACTTACAGGCCGGTAATTACCTCTCTATAGCTTTTTAACCATCGCCAGATCAACTATTTTATTTAAAAATCGACATGTAATCTGATTAAAAAGTAGCATTTTTTAAAACTTTAATTCCGCTACGGTACCGGATGCCTTTTTTTTCTCGTTCTTTTTACTGATACAACTTCTCATTCTGCTAGTGGTGCATTCTAATATATTATTAATTTATAAGTCTAAGCAGCTTTTATTTGGATCTAAGTATTGAAGGCGTGACTCTTCAATATATTTTAAGGTTCGTATCGTAATGCAATGAATGACCATAACCTAATTAACCAATCAATCATTCTAAGGTTCCACTGTTGAGATTAGAGTGCTTGATACATTAAATAAGAAGATTTGGAAGGCCTTTTATGGAAACTGTGCAGCCTATCCAATTCATTGGGTGATATCAGACAATAATAAGATTATACACAGACACATACGCACATTTATATACTTTGATAAGAAATTCTAAGCGTAAATTATTATTGAAAACCGCCTGTTACTGGACTATGAAAAACATATGAATTTTTATAAAATAAATTATAGCATTAACATTTGTGGCTAAAATGTGATTGATCAGCTCAATTGAAGATATGTACTATAACAATAATCTGCTTTTTATGGGAAAGACATTTTGTCAGTAATGAAACTAATCAGCATGAAAAATATTGATATACAGCTTGTTGAAATATGAACAATACTTTTGAATCTGCTTTAAAATATAATGGAAGCTCCGAGATTCAGGTATTAATTTTTTCTCTCTAGGCAGTGAAGAAGAGTCAAACACTAATGACATTAATGGAACGACATCGAGGTAAATAGCCGATGTTGGCAAAGGGCACGTGAACATCAGAGGTACGCACGGCGATGACACGCCTTCGGTCCTGGGAACTGTGATTGCTTCCGATATCAAAGGCAACTGGTCCCATTAGCCGCAGTGCCTTCTGTATCCGGCCACTGTTCTAGCCGGAAGTGGTAGTCACGGAACTATCCACCAGGTCAGGTGACAGAGATAGTAGGACTATGGCAACTCGCCTAGCTCAAAGTGGCCAAAGTGAATAACGCCCCCCTCCCCCCTCCCCCTCCTCCAAATATGATTTTAAGGCTTGGTATTTTTTCTTGTCCTTTTTTATTTTCGTCTTTATTTATCTTAATTCACAACTGTCAAATATATTAATGACAACTTGCGAATGAGATGGCTGAAAAACCATGAGAATATTCTGGTATGATGAGGCATGATGAGGAGCATTGCCCAGGGGCACCTCCATCTAAATTGTTAATAATTTAATTTTATTCAAGATCTCTCATCCAGCTCCTCTCTCTCTTGATCTATTTTTTTAATTTTTCAAGATGAATTTTGTTTTTCTCTATTATTTTACATATCGCACATTTATTTCAAAAATGACATAACTCAAAAATCTGTATAGTTATCATCAATTAAAGTTATTATAATAGTCTTCTATGAACTGTCAAAAATGTATCGAATCAACTTCAAATCCCACCTGATACATCCCACTTCCGGTTGGGAATAAAAGATAAATCTCATTTCACACAAGTCTGTGCAACTTTTTTTTAGTGTAGATTTTTGAGTATGTCACTTTTAAAATACATGTGCGATATATCGACTCTAGGCTATTTGGTTTTTCTAGATCTTTCTATGTTAATAAGCGTGTTTGATCATTATAAAAGAATTTTCAACACGTCTTTCCATTTTTTTTTGTGAGGGGGGGGTGGCCCCTAGTGTCTGAACAAAATAAAATTAAAACTATGTTTGTGTCAGTGGCATTATATATTTATGCAGTTCCAGATGGCTAAGAGATTTATTTTATTCAAAAAGCGGTTTACTGAAAAGACCTATTAATCTGCAAGTTGAACATCGGTAAGGATGTTTATAGTTTTTGAAAAAAATCTTGCCTGATCGAAACGTGTTTACCTTAACTCAATATAACTTTTTTTTCGAATTCTACTGCTGTTAAATAATAGAAAAAGCTTTTGAAAAAAAAAAAAAGAAGATAATCAGTAGAATCATTTTCACGGAAAACCTAAAATATAAATGATAATTAAAACACTAAGGTTAGAATCCATTTACTGGTTAAAAATAATATGTCAATAGTTTATGATGTTCTGATATTCAGTCATGGTCTGAATGTTTTACTCGTCAGATATGAATGTTCTACCTCTGCTGCTATCTTTATTGCTTTCTAAGAGGCCTTTTGTTATTTGTATGTGAGGGGAAGAAAATCGGATTAGGCCCCAGTTTGGATACACGGTGTTATTCTCATATTGGCTCAGACATCAATCATTATCAGCCAAGTCACATCCTACGACGACTGCTGGACAATGCTCTACTAGACGTTTTCCAGACAATGGACAGATTATCTACACGTTGTAGGGCTACTGGACAAAGAATACAGCTGCACCGTAGGACACACGTGTTCCACCCTAAGACGTACAATGGCGGAGATGTTGCGCGGTGTCTTTGGCTAATTTCGGCACCTGGGTCAACAGTAGCGGCCCTTTTGAGGGCAAATCGTACTTCCGTCCCCGTCACTTCCTTTGTACCCTGACACTGATCGAGTAGCTTTTGATTGGCCTATAAACGGAATCTAGTTTCCGTTCAAATGCTTTATCCGGTGAATTTCTACCTCAAACTGACCAAGCGTCTTGGGACTTTTAACTTCTCATTCAAGTCTAGGCAGGTCAATTCTGGAGAAATGTTCAAGCTATTTGAAATATTTAAAAATCTTTTTACATCTTCGCAGGTGAGTAGGTTAACAAATGAAGGCGTTGCTAAAATCTTTGAAAGAGAAAATGCCGAATCAGTTTAGGTTTTTTTAGTTATCGATGAAATCTGATTACAATTTTTTGAACCGGACCTCATTAGTTTTTAGCTATTTCTTTTTAACCATTTTATCTATTTTCCTTAAAAATAATCATACAAGGCATATTAGAATTTTCGTCTCAATATTAGAGAATCTAATACCTGATATTATCAATGTATAAAACATATAAGACAGATGATCTAGACATTTTCTTCCCCATATAATGTAAAATTGTACGCAAGGGTCGTTTAATACGCATCTAGTTCAAAATTATTTGATTTATAGTTATTTATCACTTTTTTTATTAATCTTTATATTTTTATTTAAAACCCTTATTACTTAATAAAATTCCATAGCTTATAGAAAAAAATCGTTAATCCTGATTCAAAAAAATATATAATTGCGAGATTTATGAATTCAATGAATTGGTCATTACTATCTTGTAATTACTGTTTTTAACTTAATTATGAAGTTAACCATTTCAGAGTATTAAGACTGTACATTATCCTCCAATGGATACTCCTGCAGCTACAAATGTTACAGTCTTATCCTCATCTATTTTTGTATAGTTTTATCTAAGTTCACGATTGGATATATTCACATTTTTCACAAATAGTTGGCGAGAAACGTACCTTGAAAAAAAAAACTGATTACCCGTACTTATTTATCTTTAATTTTTTTCTTTAAAGAAAAACAAAACAAATCCATAAAAAATTATGAATAGTATATACTTAACACCTCCAGTGGACAAAGCTACCCCGATGAAATATATTTTGATCCCATATTACGGCCCAATATCCATCAAAGTCGGAAAGGAATTTTTTTTTTCATTTATTGATATTTACTACTGTACAAAATAATATACATTAAGTAAATGTGTTTATAGTGAATACAATGGCATGTGACTTGTGAAGAACTACTCACTAGTAGCACTTCAATAAAATCTACACTAAAAGGTCTCTAGGCCATCTTCTTTTCAGACACTTGAGAGGATTATCGGGAATGGAGAGGGAAGCAAGTTGGGAGACTAGTGGATTGGAGTGGTTATGGAGCTTACTATGAAAGGATGGATATCTGGTTTAGGCTAAATCAGCAACATATGGAACATTAAGATCTTTATGGATAAGTTTATTGGTCACAAAATATGGAGCATTGAGGATTTTTCGAAGGATTTTGGATTGTAAGGATTGAATTCGAGATGAATTGAATGGTTTAATGGAGTCCCAAAGCTCATCTCCGTACGTCCAAATAGGTCTTATCACAGTCATGTAAATGAGTCTTTTGTAATTTATTGGAAGCTTTGAACGTTTGACTAGTAAATGTTAAAGTAGTCTGTAACGACGAGCAGTTTCTTGTCGTTTTAGTCTTGTTTGTGGATTCCAAGTAAGACGTTTGTCCAAGTGGAGTCCTAGGTAGCGGATCTGTTCAACAGGGATTAGTGGAATAGGAAAGGAATTTTTAAAAAAAAGGTTTAAATCCTGCATTTGAAATAGATAAACCATTAAAATTTTATTTCCCTTCACCTAAAGACAAAATAGACCTTTTCCAAAAAAGCGGTGTATACGAACTGAAATGTATTGACTGTGAAGCTAAGTACACTGTAAAAACAGGACGATCGGTAGCAAAAGAGTAAAATAAAATATAAGAGCATACAATTATAAAACCCAAAATTCCAACATCGCTATCCATCTAAATGAAAATATTATATATATCATAAATCTAAAAAGACTCAGAATTGAATATAATAGATCAAGTAGAGAATAGCCTAAAATTAAATATTTTTGAATCATTAGAAATAATAAAAACAATCCAGATTTTTGTTCATTTCATTCATTCATCAATCCTAATTGATTGTTTCAATCCTTCTATACCATCATGCATACATTAAGTGAAAGTGTAATTTTTAACAGCTAAATAAAAATAATTTACACACACATAAAATTACATATAAATATGATTTATTAAGTATATAACTTTTTGAATATCAACTAAAAATGAAAAATGTATATTTTCTAACTCATGAGTTCAATGAAGGTGGAAATGTGGATAAACATGGCTGAAAATAATAAAATAAACATTGATACAGTCAAATTAATGTTCTTCATAAATATTTCAGTACAAAAATATCATTGAAGCGATAGTTTGTGGAACCAATAGACGAAATATTAAAACTATGTATTTAGGTAATCTATTCTTTATATTTACAGTGACGGAAAGTATTTGCACACTAAGGTTTTTAAAATTATTACACTTACTGAAGTAAAACGTTTCGTGACAATAAGAATAATAAAAACTAATTTATGACATAATAATTCTACATGACAGAGTTTTGTTATCTGTTGGCGTAAATGAATGTTGCTATGGTTTAATTATTTTGCCTGGTAAGAAAGTATTTTTATACTATGTAGCATACATGACCTTAAGAAGTAAGTTCTTTATTGTTAATTCCTAGTTCTTCTGAATCGAAATACCGAAATAAACGAAATAGCGGATTTATTAATTATTTTTCAACTATCAGGTATGCCATGTAGATTATATGAGGAGGTGGTACAACCGAAAATAGAAGGCGCATAGGTCGTCCAAAGAAACACTGTAGATTTTTGGGGAAATGTATTACACCAACAGAGCTAGAGTTTGTCAAAATGTAAAATTTTTGAGTGTCAAAAAAGCGTTACAAGTATCCATAATAGTATAAAACCCCAGTCGAAAGTTATCGATGTCCATATTGGTTTATAGACCAGATTTAATTTAGTTTAAAAGCAATATAAAATATATACAAATAAGAAAGAAATAGTTGAAACGAAATCGAATCTTATATTTCCTTCAATAGGGAGGAGGAAGCTCTAAATAGAGGTTAATGTGAAGGAAAGATGTCTTTGAGAAGAAGTGTGGCGGACGGCTTTGCTTGGAGCGGACCAGATGCGGCTACATTATTGTGGAGAGAGGGCGGGATCCAAGAAGGTACCAGCGCAGAACTAGGAATTGATAGTCTGTCATCCTTGTGGGGAAGGAACAATGGTAGGCGTGTACTGAGGAGTTGGGTCCGATCTTGTAGTTCTGGGAGAGATATGGGGAGCCAGATGGTGAGCTTGTAAGGTCTGCAGGGAAGGAGCAGGCACTATACATTATGTAGGCAAAAAAACAAATTAAAGGATACCTTTACTTGGACTAAATGTCTATCCGAGACATGGCATGAATCATATTCGGAGAGATGACAAAGCTATATAAGAATACGAATATTAACATTTCCGCGGAACAGATTAAAAAAAAAAAGTGATTTCTAGGATCAACTTCAGATGCACTAGAGAATTTATTTTCCTATTAGGATGAGTTGTTGGCCGTGGATTTTATGATAACTGGAAAATTATATTTTAGATATAGATTAGATATAATATATAGATTATATTTTAAATTAAATTCGTCTATCCACTATTTCAGGAGGTTCTCAATCTTTAATTTCGTACCTCCTCACCCATTTAACGGTTTAACTTTAAACCACACCCTCCTTATATGTATATAACTATGCATTTTTGTACACTTTGTCGCGCCCCCACTTTGGGAACTACAGCACTATTTTATTTATTCTTCACTAATCGAGCGCTTTCGATAAAAATACCATCCAAAAATGAAAACTAAAAAGTCTAATCAATGAGAATATTTAGAATACTACACTAAAATATTTAATATTGTAGACTTATTAACAACAATATAAAATTATTAGTAGTTAATTATTATTAAGGGACTATATTTTAAAATATAAATAGCAATAAATATAGTCAATAATAAATATTAATTTATAAAATATATTAATGATGTCTGATTATCTTGTTAATAAATTGGCATAATAAACCTACTTTTATGATTATTTGTATTAAATTTGTATTAAAAAAAAAAAAAATTGAAAAAAATATAGAAATCGAAATATGAGGGTTTACGAAATATGAGAGTAGCAGCTAATTTAGGTAGACATTTAAAAGTTGAGGAAAGATTTTTTTTTTAATTTTAATTTATTGAAATTTAACGGGACTAAGATTTCAATAATCTAATCATCGGCATTATTTCAATTAGGGATGTGTGGATTCTGAAAATCGATTCTTGAGAAAAGTATCAGTATCGAGAATCGATGATCCAAAGTCGATTCCTAGTAACCGATCGGTACCACTGGCGTTAGCAATAGTTTTGCGATACCTAATTATGTTGTTACACACCAATGCTCATAATTAAAAAAAAAAAAAACTTTAATGAGAAAGAAATGAAATCTTAACAAAATTAGCACTCCTTTGTACAGTTCAGATGGAGTTGAAGATATGTATTCAATTCAAATATGTATGAAAAGTGAAGAAATATATTGTAATTTCAGACCAAAGAAATTAACGTAGCAAGAAAATTTTACCATTTTAGTATACAAGTTTGTTTACTCTTAGTGGACGTTATATACAAAAATAAACGTTATTTTACATTTTATTACATAGTCTTAATAGTTTTATTAACTGCATATACCATATGTTGTAGATGATAAATGCTACTTTCTGTTTATTAATTTTTTTCCTTGAATCATTTTTTTTTTAAATGGATATTTTTGGTTTTTTTTAGCTCTCATAAGGATTATTTTTTTTAATTTATATTTCTAACCTGAGGTATCGGTACAGAGAAACAACAATCGAATCGGCACCAGTATAGATAATCGAAAAATATTGGTACCGACACATCACTGATTTTAATTAAAATTCTATGTTAGAAGGTCCCAAGACAATTTCCTTTCCAGATGAATATTGGGAATCGAATGGTGAACAAGTTGAGAATTTAATGGGATTGAAAGGGTAAGGAGCTTGTGTGAAACGATTGTTATCAGACAAGTCATGACATTTAGAATATTAGATTAGAATTCACCTTTTGACTTAAAATTAAATATCACACTAGACAATATATTATACAGTTATCCAGATGTGTTGACTGCTTTTGGCTCTATTCATCTGGAAATTATTTTTTTGGAACCTCGAATATCTTTTGCGATGAAAAAAAAATTGATTTTGCAACAAAAGGCTTGCCTTGGAGCTGTGCTAGACTCTGGCAAGAACCGTCAGAGAGCAGGAGCGGAGGGAACCCCCTCCTGGAAGCTTCCGGTTTCCTGAGTGACGTCATCCCATCGATCCAGCAGGCATTGGCTAATTGAGATGTAAACATCACGCCTCATAATGCCACACCTATCATCTTTACTCTTTTTTATGATATGATAATAACAGAAAAATTCTAATGTTCCAAAAATTTGCTAATACCATCATTATCATTCAATAAAAAGATTTATGTTTTAAGTTTGTTTTAGTTTAATTTTAGAATTTCGTTATCTTTCTAAAAAAAGGATAATTGTTTGAAAAAGTGAAAACGGAAATTATTTTTTATTCAAATATTCCACGGTCATTCAAATCGATAGCTCCTATATTTCTTTTATTTTATTTCCATGGTCAAAAGAACCTCTTTCTTTAAAAAAAAAAATCATTTATCTCAATATTTTATTTTATTATTGATTGATTTATAGAATAATTATTACAAGCTGCCTCTCTAAAGGGCAATAAATAATATGGATGGCAAAGAATCTTTTCATACAACATATACAATTAAATTTAAAAAAAATATAAATAAAAAAAAATTCTAACTATACAAGATACAAAATTTAGTAAACATTAATATAAAATAAATATATATATAATATAAAAAATAATAATAATAAAGAGAAAAAATAAATGAATAATTAAAAAAAGCACAGTCACACTATATATGTACACACTATACAATGTACACTAACGTCCCACGGAACCAGGCCCACAGAAATCCCAACGCTGCTCTCACAGCGGCTTCACTTGTGTTAAAATCCAGTTCAGTAAATAAATTAAAAAAAGAAAATCTTACTTCAACTTGTAAATTTCATGTCTATAGTCCACTTAAATTAGTGGAAGCAGGTTAATGCCATGATACATTTTCTGGTTTGCAATCTCGAAAGTAATTTTACAATGCGTTGATTTTATTTTTATTTTTATTTATTTATTTATTTTTTTCATTTATTGATATTTACAACTGTAGAAAATAATATACAACAAGCAAATGTGTTGACAGTGAATACAATAGCATGTAAATAACTTGTGAAGAACTACTCACTAGCACTTCAATAAAATCTACACTAAAGGTCTCTAAGGCCATCTTCTTTTCAGACACTCGAGAGGATTATCGGGATGGAGGAGGAAGCAAGTTGGGAGACTAGTGGATTGGAGTGGTTATGGAGCTTACTATGAAAGGATAGGTATCTGGTTTGGGCTAAATCAGAAACATAAGGAACATTAAGATCTTTATGGATAAGTTTATTGGTCACAAAGTAAGGAGGATTGAGGATTTTTCGAAGGATTTTGGATTGTAAGGATTGGATACGAGATGAATTGGATGGTTTAGTAGAGCCCCAAAGCTCAACTCAGTACGTCCTAATAGGGCTAATCACAGTCATGTAAATGAGTATTTTGTAATTGATTGGGAGCTTTGAACGTTTGTCTAGTAAATGTTGAAGTAGTCTGTAACGAAGGGCAGTTTCTTGTCGTTTTAGTCTTGTATGTGGATTCCAAGTTAGGCGTTTGTCCAAGTGGAGTCCTAGGTAGCGGATCTGTTCAACAGGTATTAGTGGAATATCATTAAAGGATACTGCGTTGATTTAAAAAAAAAAAATACAAGTATTTCAATAAAACATACTTAGACTAATCCTTGGTATATTTCCTTAGAAATAACCTTGGTACCTATATTGCAAACCACACATTTCATTCACGTTCACTTATTCCCACAATAAATGAACATATATATAACTTTTATAAACAATTTCTCGATAGACTTCATGGACTGGCATACCCCGAAACACTCTCTGAAAGCAGAAAAGAAGCTGTGTAAGAAGCAGAAAGGCCAGGAGAACTTACTGTTGAGTGCTATTCTGCCTCAGGTCTATAAGGCCTGTATTATTACATTTTACCTTTTTTTTTGGGAAATTTTGATATTATTTTTTCCAATTATGGAATAAATGCTATCCTACTAGTTACCAGCCTATTTTATTCAATACGAAAATTACCGTTAGTGATTAGAGCTTGCTATGGTGCAATGCAGGTTCAGCCAACATGTTTTCTGATTACATAGTTAACATATGTTCGATTATACAAAATTGATAAGGGTACAAATCTCATTTTTGTTTTTAAGGGGTTGGCAACCCCTCTTCAATGAGATTTTTTCAAAGTCTAGAATTGTTGGCATTTCATTAGGAGCGGTCCTCCGGTTGACTTTATATAAACTGTCCCAGATGACGAGGGCCATTGTAAGTGAAATCCCGATCCTTTATAGCAAACGTGTTCTTTAGAACCTTTCTTAAAAAGGGATGCCCTCATTTGTTCCGCATTGATGACAATGTTTGGCGATTTTTTCGGAGCAGGGAGGGGTCGGATTAGAGAGGCTACCTGACACCTTTGTGTTGACAATTTTCCGCAGGTTAGGATCTCAAAGAGCAAATCCTACAAACACTACCTGGCCGACAGGTACCGCCTCCATCCGACACGGGGCTACGGGACTTCCTACCTTCCAGGGTTCTTCCTCACCGAATTAAAAAATACAGCGGTGAAAAAATTCTACAGTTGAAGCCTTATATTTTATAGATAGCGGGTGTCTTTTTACTTACCGATCACAGTTTTTGAATCAAATGCATAGCTCGAAACCAACAATGTTTAGTAAAAGTATGTAAATTCGGAAAATAATTTTAGATAATAGGTGAAGTGGATAATATATTTTCAAACAATTATTCTATTTTCATTAAATAAAAGTAATCCATTAGTCAGGTAATTTTTCTTTCCCCAGACAAAAGCAATTGCTTAAAAAATAAACCGAACGAATCTGGCTACATCTAAATTTATGGACGATTTGTTTTGATAATATTAAACAGACTGGTGGTACACCACCTTTTTAGTTAGAGAGAAACTAAAAATGTATTTTTGTAGGGAAATAAACAAAAGTAGAGAGCATTATTTGGAGAGTTAGACGGTTGTTTTCCCTTTTCCAAGAAAAAAATATGGCGGTTTTTAAAATTTACAGGTTGAGATCTAGGGTTTCAAAATAATGGATTATTTATCTGAATAAAACTTGAGTAAAATAGAATTATAGGGTTTGGTGGATAAAGGGGTTATGTAAAACACACTCAATTTTGAATAATTTATATTTAAAGTTTTTTTTTTTTTACTTTAACATTATTTAGCAGGTTGCATAGCTCTTTCATCTTCTCTATATCTCTTTTTCTAGTTCTTTTGAAGTAGATATATTTTGCTACATAACACTTCTGCACATAAATACTTTATCAAATGGACTATTTGTATTTTTTTAAAAATGCGACATAGCCCCTTCATCCACCAAACCCTTCAAGTGAAATAAAAATTAAAAAATATAAGTATGTTTGCACGTATGACATTAATCTTTCATTAAAATACAGACGTTTCTTCAAATATAAAGACTTTCATTAAACTTGAAATAAAAACTTCACAAATTTCGAGCATTTTATTCATACCACCCAATGTCGTATAAATTTGAAATATAATGAATAGTATTGGTACCTAAGTTTTCCAACAACCAATCTTGTGGTTTCAGTTTTCAAATATACTACTTCGAAATTTCGAAAAAAAAATATAATATACAGTTAAAACTATGCAATGATAGAAATTTCAAGAAGAATTGGTAGTTATTTAAAAATATACATTCTTTAAAAGAGAATTCATTAGAAAAAAAATCGAATTCACTCTTAGACCACGTCCGATGATGTACTCTTCTATTTCCTTTTTCCGTTTTCATTGACCTTCCTCATTTTCATCTATCTTCTATTCTCCTCCCCATTCAATTTTGCTTGGTAGTCTTCCATCGAACATTCTTTGTAAATATCCGTACCAGCTAAGGGATTTTCTCTCGCTATCTCCCAGGATGTTTCTTCGTATCTCCATTTTTTTCTATTTCTTTCATTTTTTACTCTTTCCCTCCTTGAGATTTTCTTAGCTCGTCATCAATATTCCATTTCTGTGACAAAAAAACTTCTTCCGGCGATTGGCCTTTGTTGTCCTTGTTTCCGTTCCATATGTCAGTATACTCAATACAATACTTTTAAATATATTTCGTTTTGTTTTGAAAAAGAAATTTCTACTCCATAGTATTGCATTTAGCATGGAATTAACTTTTTTGCCATTTGAAATTTTCATTTTAAGTTCCATATCACTATACATTCCATAAGCGTTGACACCAGGGGACATGAATTCGGTCTTATTAACACCAATTGTTTGGTCCCATTGTTGGTATTCCTCTCGTGACTTAGGAAGACATAAGCGGCATCCTCGGATTTGTTCGATGATAATTTGATAATCTGCAATGGATATGATATACAAATACACATCTTCTTCTAAGTTTATTTAAATGAGTTTATATTTCCTTCTCCATCAATTCAATCATAATTCCAAGTAAATCTTGAACAAGGAAGGTGACTCACTTAACCATTGAAGGAGCCCTTTACTTGTCCTAAAAGGTTTCGGTAAATGGTGCTCAATTTTCACTTAGCATTTCTCACATTATACATTTCTCTCAAAATTGTTATTAGGGAATTAGGTATCTCCATTCAAAGACTGGCTTGCCTGATATGAAGACCCGTAACACATTATCTCATTTCAATAATAGAAATGCTGTTTACATTTTATCAAAAAATTAAACAGCACACAGCGGTGTGCTTTACTTAAAAAATAGTGAACTCATTCACTCGCATGATATTCAAGATGCAAGGAATTCATGCTATTGTAAATATTACTTCAATTTCTTTAAAATTTTATTTTATTCAGCAAATATGAAATTGTTGTTATAATATTTTATGGACACGGTATTCTAAGAGTAGAGTAAAAAAATTGCCTGAAAAGTAATGAATAAAAGTGTTAAAATTTGTTATTTTTATGAACAGTATCTAGATGAAAGAAACAGAAATTTATAATAAAATAAAAGCCTGAGAAATCTTAAATAAGTGGCAAAGTGTGAAATTGGTATAACTTAAAAATAATAATATTATGTTGTTTGTTTGTTTGTTTATTAGATCTTTGAGTTTACTGACATATGGAGCGGAAACAAGGGCAACAAAGGCCAATCGCCGGAACAAGTTTTTTTGTCACAGAAATGGAATATTGATGACGAGCTAAGAAAATCTCAAGGAGGGAAAGAGTAAAAAATGGAGATACGAAGAAACGTCCTGGGAGAAAACGAAAGAAAATCCCTTAGAAATATCATTGTTATTAATTTTATTAAAATTAGAATAATATTTTGTTGTTAATAGTAGTAAAAACTTTAAGGTGTATTTAACATCAATTTTTTAAATGGTGGTAAGAGTATTTTGTGTGGGAGCAGGAACAAGCCGGCTATGTGGTAGAAATACCAGGAATTATTTATACATGCTTTTATTAAGGAATGGAACTTAGAAAGAAGAATATCGAGGGGGAGGCCATTGAAAATTTAAGTTAAGCTAATGCATTGTGGAAAATACTAATAAAAAAAAAAATATTAACAAGTGGATGAGGTTTTACGCCGTAGGATGTGTATAATATATAATTGTGTATATAGGTAGAGCAATTTTTTTTTTTTTTTTTAAATGTATTTACCAATCCATTTTATTAATTAACTATACATTACTTAATAAAGGTACATAGGTAAAATTAAATGTGCTCAATGAAATATCAGCTGACTTGCTGTTCTCTTGCTCTACATCAAAGCTGACACCAATGGATAGATATGTGAACGAGGCTGCTAAGAACCACCCTTGGAGTATTGAGGGGCAGAGATGAAAGAACACCCCACCTGGGGACTGAGAAGAAAGTGGGCGTGGCCTGCCCCGCCTCCGGTTGCTATGACAACGGCTCATCTCCTCCCCCCCCCCCCTCGTCCTTACTTACGCCCTACTTACACCACCTCTCCTCACCTCACTTCAATATAGAGCACCACTTTTTGAAAAGTAGAATTTCTTCAGTTCAATAGCCTGGTTTTTGTACCTTCCTGTTGAAAAGAACCCTTCGGTTTGAGGAGGTAGACTTCTCATGTTATTTATTATACATGTTATAGTGTTGTTAGGCACATATTTCCAATTTAATGTGAAACCTAATAGTCAATGCCATATTTCAATCTCCAATTAACTAAGTCTAATTATTTTCATTCACCAATTAACTAAACCATATGAGGTTATCTGCCATATTTTATTATTTAATATAAATGAAAAAAGTTATTACTGAAATATCAAATAAATATAATCATTGGACAACTCTTTTTGGCATAACCCCTAGTTAATTCATGAGTATGTTGCTACTTGTTTTACGACCCTAGTTCCATCTTCAGTTTCTAAAATATTTTCCAAGTACATTAATTTACATAATTACTCTAATTAATTTTACAATTCTCAATACAAAATCTTATTCACCTCTTTAGCTGTGGTTATTTGCACAGTTTGTGTGTGTATATTTATGCATATATTTATTTATTTAATTATGTAATTAATTAATATTAATTTTATGCACAGGTATATTGTGTATTATTGTGAGTGGACGGAGGTGTGTTTGTGCGTGTAGATGATGAGTGCATATGTAAATATCTATTATGTAAAATGTTGATATCTGTTATTCCCATAAAGAATTTAGACCATATATTTTTGTTCCAATAAATATTCATTTGTATAATGTAATCAAAATATTGTTAAGTAAGGATTTTTTTAAGAGCACTAGACTCGTACTCTAATGGATCTATTGTATATTATTAATAATAATTATTATAATATTTAATAAATAAAGAGCATTCATTCATTCATATTTGCACATTGCCTCTTCATGATATAGGTTCATACTAACTGCCAATCTACTGAAGAATGTTCAATACTTGTTTATTTGATGGTTTACTCTTATCAGCTAAAACAATTACATTCAGTATTTATATTAACCAATCAATTATTTCTATTATTTTAATATTGTTAATAATTTTCATTTTTATTTAATTCTTTTAAATTTTGTTTTAATATATATTATATATATGTTAAATTAAATATTAGCTAATATAATAAACATATTAAAAATATAAATTAATTAAAGCAAACAATTAAAAAAATTAATATATAAAAAATATAATAAAACAAAATTTAAGAACTAAATAATAAAAATTAAATAAAAATAAATGCAAATAGCCACAGCTAAAGAGGTAAATAAGATATTGTATTAAGAACTGTAAAACTAATTATGTAAATTAATGTACTTGGAAAATATTTTAAAAACTGAAGATGGGACAAGGGTCCTGGAACATGTGGCACTTATGAATTAACTAGGAGTTATGCCAAAAAGAGTTGTACAAAGATTATATTTATTTGATATTTCAGTAATAAAATTTTTCATTTATATTAAAAAATAAAATATGGCAGATTAAGATAACCTCATATGGTTTAGTTAATTATTGAATGAAAATAATTAGACTAAGTTAATTGGTGACTTAAAATAGTTTGGAAAATATGACATTGACTACTAGATTTCTCATTAAATTGCAAATATATTCCTAACAACAATATAACATGTATAATAAATAACAGGAGAAATCCACCTCTTCAAACCGAAGGGTTCTTTTCAACAGGAAGATAGGAGTTATGCCAAAAAGAGTTGTATAATTATGAAATCTCCTTCTGCATAAACTGCAATAAAATAATGTTTGTAGATATGTTCTGTAATGTCTGTAGATATGTAAAATAATGCCTGTAGATATGCTCTTCTTACAAAGTTGCTTTAAGAGGAAAAATAAGAAATAAAAGAAAAAGAAAAGAAATTTGTTCAATACATATGCTAGTTTATTGATTTTGTGAATCACGTTCGTAAGACATTTGTAAAAAAAAAAAACACTCCTTTAAGATGTCTGCAAATTCAAATCAGGGAGCTATTTCAATACCAATAATTCCAAAATATTAAGTAAATATGTCTTCAAAAATTAGAAACATAACACAACTTTCAATCTAGAATGAAGGACATTATGAATTAAATTTGACATCATAAAACATTCTGATTTCGTGTGTACCTGAAAAAATGATATAATGTCTAGTCAAAAAATTCGGTAACATGGTTTGCATTTGTTGACTTTTTAAAGTTATTACATAAAAATCGGAAGGTGAGCAATATGTATCAATATTTTAGTAATATTTTATTCGGTGATTTATTAATAATTTTTTATTACGATCTTCGTTAATATGGGTATCAAAATATACATATTTGAATAAATTATTCCTTTAAAATTTTTCCTGGTTTCATCACTTTTACGGTTGGGTTTGATAACAGCTTTGAACAGAAACTTGGTTTTAGGATTATTTTATAGATTTATTTCATTAGAATTTTAGAAACATTAAGCTTAGGAACGTGTGGTTATTGAGCTAGAAAAAAAAAAATTAGTATAAGAGTTTATAGTTTAGAATATATGTTTCATATAATTTGCGTTATAAGTGATGTTTCTATGATTTTAAATTTTATCTATTGCAAGTTAATGATCAGTAGGAATATTATGGTATTTATGAGGAAATTGAAATTGACGAATACCACCCTTCAAACTTTTTTTCGAAAATTATACAATTATTCAATTCAGGAGGTTTGATCATTACATCAGATTGTAATAGCAATTATGATAAATTTTAAAATTATATATCAAAAGTTTCAATTCAACACCAAAAGAAAATCCTTGACGATATTAATTTTAAAGTATAAATACATACAAAAGTAATTCATGATGGACAGGTATTATATTATTTTTTGTTATACTTTAAGAATTCTTCGTCATTTTTCTGTTATTGGTTACATAATAGATGAAATAACCGTACTATAATATTAGCTTATTTTATTTGTCGAAGGATTGTGACAGTAACATTACGTGATTAATAATAATGTAGGAAAAAACAATGAATGTTTAGGTAAAAAAAATCTTTTTTCGATATTAAATTATTTATAAACTAAATTTGATGTTTAAATTCGTCAACCATGATACAATTCTTTTTAAAGAAAATAAAAATGGACTGGTGATGACACATTTAAAACATAGATCCATAATTGTTTCTGATTATGAGACATTTTCACTTTGTCCATGGATAGCCTCTCAATTTCTTTAGATTGACACTCCTTATATTCTCAAGTTCTCATTGTTTTAAGATTAGGTTTTATAAAATGTACCATGACTTCAGAATCGAATTAAAGTTTATGTTTTTAATGTTATTATGCTTAAATAATAGTGTCGTTTATTGCATAAGGTCTCTAGCAACCACTATATTGATTAGGTTTCCTTTAGTATCATTAGGGGCTGTAAAATAAAACTGTTTATAATGGACAGTAAATTATAATAAAATGGATAAACTAAAATAAAACTGTGCACACAAAGAATTCAATTAGATTAAAACATATACCCATCTAAAATAAAAATAAATAAAAAATGTTTCTAATTAAGTGTCTGTGAATCAACTGTACTCCATCATTCATAATATCATGGATTAAAATTTAAGTTATGTAAACTAATATGTGTTAGAGAATTAATTAAGATTAACCAAATAATAAATGAAAATCATAAATTTATACAATTGTTTTTACTATCTATATGCTGTCCATTAAAGGGCAATAAGTAATAATGTTATAAATTACACATTCATCCCTTATTTACTATAATAAATAAGGTTTTAGGTAAAACGCGAATAAACAAAACGTGTGAATAAGTAAACAAGTTGAAATGCAGATCTTAGTAAGTGGAAGAAGTATATATTCCATCGAATAGGGCGATGTCTCAAATTAAGACAGATATATGCTTTATTGAGACAATAAACAATAAACATAGTGCTGCCCAACTTTATTGGTTTGCTATAAACACAGCATACTCATCTATCCTTAAAGACAACTATCAATATTAAAGACAACAATATAATTTAAAATTTAGTTCTATAATATAAGTTAGTTTAGTTCTATAATACAATACCTAATACTAGACAAACTAATAACTTTTTTTTTTTCTTCTTCCTTTTTTTCCTTTCCTCTTCATTTTTTTTTAAAATTTATTTTTCTATTATCTTTTCATCTCTTTTTCCCCCTTCTTTTCCTATTTTACTTCACTCTTTCATTTTATGTTATTTTCCCCCTAACATTCACATATCTACCACACATTCATATATATATACATAGAATCAGGAATTAGATAAATTGCTACATATTTAATAACTATAAATTGCAATGGGCTATCCTATGCACCATGTATGTGGTGGTGAATAATTACCAGAGAGTCCAATATTATCGCTATATCCCTCACCTCCACGCCAAGGTCCTCCAAAAAGCTCCTTATTTTTTCCGGGATGACTCCGCGAGACCCAAACCATAATCCTTTCACGGAGGAAGAATAGGATTCGTATTTTATTGGTATTTAAAATACATAATTCCAGTAATAAATAAAGATAACAAGATCACATATTGACCAATAAATACATAATGTTTATTGAGAACAAATTAACCTGGTCAAAAAACCTAATAAGAACAATTTTTTTTTTCTGTAGAATTTGATGTTATTTATTACAAATAGTAGTATAAGTGACAAATTTATCAGTAATGGTTCGAACTTAATATTCCTGAAATAACCTTTTTATAAATACCGGGAGTGAGAGAAAGGTTCTTTTTAAGGGAGCTATGACATGACCGGCCCTAACACAATCAGTGTTATTGAAACAATATTATTGGCGCAATATATGATAATCACACACTCATTAATATTGATAAATAAAGTATCAGTTTCAATTATGCAGTGTGGAAAATGGACCTTCCAGTTCTAGTCGCGTCTGTTTTGGCTATCAAGAACAGGATAAGGAGGATGATTGCAATGAATATGGATAATTGCTTGGTGGTCTCAATAGTGAGCCAGATGACTACAAAAGATGAAAAACAAAACAAAAACAACTCAACAAACACTAGTAACAGTAGAAGAAATAGTAACAACTTCTGTAGCGTTATGAGACTGACTGATCTTCATTGCACAATATACCCAATCACACGTGTCAATAATTTGACGCCGCTTCAATATATTGACTGATTTTATTTTGATATGGATATATCTTTCGGGTGGGGGTTGCTACATTTTTGGTGTAACGTTTTTTCACAAACAAAATTTAAATAGTTAACATTTTGACACGCTTTAGCTCATTTTATGAAGAATATTTTTTTATTCCTTCGACGTTCAATATATTGATCAATATTGACTCTATAAGATGAGCGTTAATATTTTATGATTTTTGGATACATTTAGTTTCCAAGAAATTCTCACCCATACGTAGCAAAATAGTAAGTGAACAAAAACATGATCCGATACACCTTTAGTTAATATTAATTTTGCCCACCGTTCTTTACATATCAATGTATTCTAATAGCAAATATCTGTTAAGATATATAATGGTTGGTAACTGATTCTATACTCACTCCCCTCAATACGTTGGTAGGGCAGGGAACTAGGGAGCTAGGGCACTAATTATGTAATCCGCAGGGTGGTTGTGGTCCTCATGGTTTCGGTCGATAAGTATATTAGCCTTCGCATTACACTCACTTAACAGCTTCTTCATTTGATCGGTTCATAAATAGCTTTGCTCATAGTTCTCTTTGCTTTTTTCTAATGAATATTGGATTTATTTATTATTTTGATGTACAAAGGGCAAAAAATAAAATAGTTTAGAAGTAAGAAAAAAAACAATTCATCAAGGGTATGCCCTCCTGTAATCTACAGATTTTCCCAATTCACACGTTAGAATTAAAAGATTTTTCCACACTTTATACCTGTATGTACTATACATTTGTAAATATAAATAAAAATATATTAATTAAAAAAAAAAAAGTTGGACAAACTTCTTATTTGGAATCCACATACCTGATTAAAAAGAAAATAAACTGCTCTTCGTTTCTGACTACTGCAACATCTACTAGACAAGCGCTCAAAGCTCCCAATAAATCTCAATAAAGCTCCATTCGGACACACGGAGTTAAGCATTTTGGCTCCACTGAACCTTCCAATTCTTCTCATATACAATCCTTACAATACAAAATCCTTCGTAAAATCATCAATACTCCTAATTATGTCAAAAACAAACTTATCCAAATAAATCTTAATGTTCCATATGTTGCTGATTTGACCCAAACCAGATATCAATCCTTTCTTTCATAATAAACTCCGTACCCACTCCAATCCATTAGCCTCCCAACTTGCTTCACAATCGATTCCTGATAACCCACCGCGGCGACTGAAAAAAATATAACCTAAAACTTTTATTGAAATGCACCAGTAAGCAGTTCTTCACAAGTGATTTACTTTTCATTGCAAGTATTATCCTCAAATTTACTAGTTGTTCATTGTGGTACAGTAGCAAATATCAATAAACATTTTTAAAACAATATATTAAAATGATCAAATCACATAAATGAATAATTAAATTAAACTAACAATCAATGCTTATTCGTAATAACAAAGCTGAGAAAAATAGCGGTTTTAAACGTCACTTTTTCATTCAAATAAATCTAGCTCCTAAACGTCTTAACGAAAGATGTTATAAATAAAAAAAATTCTCCATTAAATTTCTGATGAGGGAGCCGTCGGTAAATTTTCAATCCGAGCAACATAACCAATGCTGGAGCGTTTCAGAATGAATCTGAAAAAACACTAAAAAAGTATAGACCCCCAGCCAAAAGTCAAAAGATGCATGTAAATTTTAATAATGATATAATATTATAATAAAATTTCGAAACCAAAACGATAATCAGGAATAACAATGAATTATCTGATAATAATAATTCAATCTATTTCATTGAATTCCTCGAATTCTTTCCCAGGATTTCTCCTTTCTTATAATAGTTTTCTTCTCCACCAGTCTCATGAGAATCTTCTCATGATAACCTTGTTGTTTTAACAATAGTTGTGAAACGAAACGTCTAAAAATGTGGCCAGAATTGGTTTACAGCAATATGAACACTAAGAATGAAATTATTTATTATTTATTTATTTTTTTATTATTTATTTATTTTTTTATTATTTATTTAATAATTGTTTTCTTATTCACGTTTATTATTATTATTATTGTGACGAACAATTTAAATTTAATATATTTAAAATCAATTTTTTACTATATGCAATGAAATTTCAAAAATACATTAAAAAATCGCTTTTAAAATGCTTGTTTATTTTTTTTATTCGGGCCAGATTCTTAAGTAAAAATCTTAAAATCAACTATTTATCTACAAATATTTTTGTAAGCCCATGAAGACTAGATCAAATCAACTCGCCGGTATGTTTCATAACACACGGAAGAAAAAGCTAGAGGTGAGTTTTGATCCATTAACAGCACAAATCTTTAGTTTCCGGAAAGAAATAGAATAAATTCCATAGACGAGGCAGCCATTTTGTTATGTAATCGAAATCATTATGAAACTTTAATCTTTTCATACATATTAAATTATCTTATACGCTTTGACACTAAAATTAAAACATTTAAGATCACATGGTTTCGGTTCATAATTAATTCTCAAGCGGCTGAGAGAACCGCACTGCGAATACTTTGGGCACGGCTTATGTATTGTTTATATAGAGTGATTATATTTAATTTTTTTTTCTATTTTCATGTATTTTTTTTTTAAACTCTGGCCAACCAGGGACCAAGTGACAGTTTCGATCCCTTCTCATTTGCAGTTTTCTTCACCTCCAATATTCTTTTATAATTTCACCCCAATGATGGAACCCACAAACTGTGATGACTACCACCTAAACTCCAAAACATAAAACAAATAAGGTCATCCTGCAACATAAACGTGTTCATAAATATGTACTATTATTCATGCAACCTAGTTTCCTGTTCGTGAAACATAATTAATCTAATTTTCGTTAAAAAAAACAACCTTTAAGCATAGTTCTGTTCATCAAAATAGTAATTTTATAAGTCTTGAAACCATGTAAAATTTCCCAGACACCCTTCGCTCTGGGGGTATGGGAATATTGGTATTCCATCCCCCCCCTTGGGGGAAAAATGTGTTTCTGGATCTGTTTTAACAGCCTGTTGTTATCCATTCTGTATAAATGTCTAAAAACATCAATCTTCTAATTATTCTAATTTATTTCACATTCTGATTTATTATATTTTATAGTTATTTTTATTTCTTTAATTAATTATTTTTATCATGTTTTATTTTAAATATATTTTAATGTTCCTACTGTATAGATAGATTCATTGTCATCCAAATTTCTTATTGCCTTTGAATGGGGCAGCTTCTAATATTTATTCTATAAAACAGTTAAGTTTACCAATATGTAGCCTCATTTCTCGAATTCTCCGTACTTGATTTTCTCCAATGAAGAAGAAGAAACCGACGACAATGTAGGACAAGATGCTTGAAGACCTCAACCATGAGGAGCCGAGAGGTCATCAGCCTCGGCTGATTTACGATACGGTTTGGGAAGAAGACGTAAACCGCAGGGGCTTTTAAAATCCCAAATCCTCCAAGTTATGCTCCCCGCTAAGAGGTTTAGCCTCCTGAAACAGTGGCCTCTTCAAAGCCTCCTGGATCTTATCGAAAATCTACATTTGCCAGGGAATATGGTCCATATATCAGTCAGTTGATGGCCGGGGATTTCGCAGCTTGGTTGGGTCCGCTTCGTCCTTCAACCTTCAACAACAAATAGCCAACATTTGAGATGGGAGACTTAAATCGAATTTCCTCTCAAAGTTGAACCCATCAGAAAGATAATGAAATAATAAATATTTATTTATATTTTTAAACTATTTATAGATATGTACAGCTGTATACATGATTTGCAACAAGTAAATTTTAGGAAAACTATTACAATGAAATGTCAATAACATGTAAAGAACTACATACTAGCTGCACTTCAATTGCGTTACATTAAAAGGTCTCTTGGCCATCTTCTTTTCAGACACCTTGGAGGATTATCGGGCAAGTCTGGAGTCTAGTATATTCTCTGATAGCGGGCATGGAGTTTACTGTGAAAGGATAGGTATCTGATTTGGGCCAAATCAGCAACATATAGAAAATTAAAATATTTATGTATATGTTTGTTTATGACATAATAAAAAGCATTTAGGATTTTACAAAGGATTTTGGTTTGTAAGGATTAGATACGAGAAGAATTGGAAGTTATAGTGGAGCCCTAAAGTTCAAATCCGTATGTTTAAATGGACAAAATTGCAGTCATGTAAATAAGTCTTTTGTATATATTGGGGGCTTTGAATGCTTGTTAAGTAAATCTTACGGTCTTCAACTGTTTAAATCTTAAAGGTCAATTGTTAGGTATAAATAAATGATGGGCTGCGGGAAAGAACGACGACAGAGACAAATTCATTGTCAAGTTAAAGATTTTTACATTTAAATATTTCTGGTTGTCTATTTGAATATAACGCCATGTTAATTTATACTTTAGCTAATAGAATAACGGTTGCAACCAACAGTTCACGCAAAAATAATACAATAGATGGACGAACTAAAGAAAGAAACTCACGTGTACTTGGAAAGAAGCAAACAAGAACATAACATAAGCTCTGATTTTTCATTCATTATCAAGAACTGTACACCCTAAGACATAAATGATAAAACCATCGGATACAGGTTTTAGATGAAATTCTAAACGATCCTTTGTTTAAAAATAATTTATAATCAATCTCTTGATCTGTGTTGTTTATTTGCCTTTCTTCAAGCATATTACATTAGAAGGTAAAAATATGCCATACATGAATGAAAAAATCTCTTTTTTCAGATAGGTTTTAGATAATTCACAAAAATGTTTAAAAATTGACTGATACTTTTTTGTTACTTCATGTAGTAGAATGATTAAAAATATGAAATATTTGAGAGAGGATTAAGAATCAGTTGGTTATAAATATTTCAATGCAGGAATGTTTATCCTCTTCAAGTGCCGGTTTATTTATGAATTTTGCGTCTTCATCAACAATTCGACAGTTTCTTCTCCAATTACCATCTTTTTCAAGTTTCCGTATGATTCACTTAATGCTTTACGAATCTAGAAACCAGAGCTAGAAAAGGTCAAAATATTCACCTCCTTATCTTGGTCCTTATTGATAGTTTCAATGCTCTTAGTTAATAAGTAATCGTTAAAGGGAAAAGAGGATCTATAGTTTTTAAACTACACTTCACTCGGAGCAAGGAAAATGGCTTTGATTTTAATAACAATGTCGACTATTACCTCAGCTACTTCTACCGTCACTATCTTGAGTATTTCGTTAATTATTCTTATAGTGAATGTTTTTAACTATACGATAGAAACTATATTATTTAATAACAACTTACAAAAATACTTATGAAAATCGATCTGAATATATTTTTGTGATATAATGATGAAGATACATGGCTATAATAAGGCACAATAAGAGCCTACTCGAGGACAGCGGTGCGGTGCGGGAGTGCAATATTGCGGCGGTGGCCCGTAATCCTCTCTGTCGTTATCTTTATTAGCTATAGCTAGCCCATGGAGAGAGGAAGAGAGAGAGAGTGAGAGAGAAAGATATAGAGATATTAAACCTCTTTAACACCCCTTCCCCCTCTACTTCCCCCCCTCGATACATATTTCCCTCAGCCGCCCTTCCTTTTATTACAACTTTCTTTCGCCCTTGCCATCCTCCTCCTTTATTGTTATTCCTATTAGGGCTCATTTGCAATATATCCTTCCCTGTAGGGGTGGCTCTGTTTGGTTGGGAACCAAATTACCCAGCGGTATCGGGCATAAAGAGGGGAAGTATGTATCACTTTACAGCTTCTTTTATTGGGACCACAATTTCCGTTTCGAAACAAAGAAAAAAGATAAATAACAGTAAATTGGGATCAGCAGTTCTCCACGTGAAATATTAAATTTCTATTTCAATCAAGTGAGCTTTCAATTATTGAATTTATAAATAATTGATTTAATTTAAAATATTCTTCCGATACTTCTCTTATCAAATCCTTGCAATCCAAAATCTTTATTACAACCCTCAATAACCCTTATTAAGCAACAAATAAAGTTACCCAATATGATTTAAATGTTCTATGGAGATGTAGATTGTCGGGGTAGGCACCCATAGCAAATCAAAATAATATTTTAATTTATAATGCCGACGTTTCGACTTGCATTGCAAGCCTTCATCAGGGGTTCAGAGAGTATCATAAACAAACTGCTAAACTGTTTAGATTACTATACTCTCTGTACGATAATATAAAGAAGGCTATTCTATAGGCAACAGCCAGCAAGAAAATGGCAAGAAAATGAACGTTATTTAGTGATATTTAAGGCACTTCTGAATAGTACGTTAAATGCGATGTGAATTTTGGTTTGGTATCAGCACAAAGCTACTTTTGTAGTTATGTGGCTAAGTCATGCTGCTATTACAAAGATAAATATTCTGTTCAAACTCGAAAATTGATCTTCCACCTGTAAGAAATAAGTGAAGTGCACATTTTACACAAGCTTTCAGTTTTACGAATTAATGCTATGAGAGATAACTCTTTTTTTTTTTTTTTAACTTAGTGTAGTTTTCATCAGTAGAGAAACTACTTTTTATTTTTTGACATAGATGTGTCTTTTCGATGGCTATCTATATTTTGTTTTAAACTTTCACCCTGGAAAATAGAACATGCAACCCATTATGCAAATGAAAATTTGCCTACAATTTTCTAATCAGAAATTTAATGAAGAATATTTTTTGTTTTTTAACATTTGTCGCTAGGACCTACTGTTTGGAAGATGTTGGTTTTAATGAAAAAATTTGCCTACTTGTTTTCGGGCTTTTTATATTCTAGATACAACAATGTTTATTATTATTATTGTTAATGTTTCATTTTCTATGATGTTTCAGCAAACAAATATTTAATTTGAAACTATTTATTTACTATTTACTCGCCAGTCCCGTAGACTCTATTAACAAAAACATGGCCTCCAATTATCACATTACGTGTATTGTTTGTTCTTTGTTTATTGGGGCTTAACGTCCTTATGTATTCCAGGAGAAAGTCTTTAAATGTTCCAGAATCGGACCATTTTCCGCGTAGATATGGTCTTGGGAAAAAGAGTAGAAATTAGCCAACTGGCAGTCAGTCCCACCTCTCCGCAAAAACATGTTTGTCGTACTTTTTTGTGTATAAATCCGAAACTATTTGTACGATTCTAAATTACTTTTTTTTTCATGTTAAATCTGATTAAATTTGCTATTAGACTATCAAATATAAAGTTTTAATGTCCATTAAAAGCACGCTAAAAAGCCCATACTGTTGTAAAATCCACATTTTTTTGCACATTTTTCACTAAAACTCCGAAACTATTCGTCCGACTCTAAATTTATTTATTTTTATCTAAAAGGTGATCAAATTTACTACTAGATTGTATATATGTAATTGATATTAAACCCCGTAAAACAAACACACTAGCCCACTGAAGATGTCATAATTATTTTGCTAAAATATACACATTTTCCAGCGTGGACGTTTCATGGGATTTAATATAAATTAAATATATATGATCTAGTTGTTAAATTAAACAGCTTTGAGATGAAAAAATGAAGTTTGAGATTAGACAAACAGTTTCGGAGTTTCATAGGTAAAAATTCCAGGTATAATTAATATTTAAAGACTTTCTTCGAAAAAATCTTTGTTTTCGTCCTATAGGTTCGGTTAAAAGTTCAGCAGTTTTTTTCTTGAAACGGACTTTTGAAGCCTTATTTTACTGGACTGTTGCTAAATGCACTACCAATATGTCTAATTAAAGATAGAAACACTTTATGTAACAACAATGATATGATAACAATAAATAAAAATAAAATAAAAAGGAATAAATCTTGTAGAGTAAACTATATCTATTTTCATAATTAAAAACAAATTTTATCATTGATATCAAACAAAAGTTCATCAATGCCACTATTTCGGAAAGTAGAGTAGTTTCGGGTCAAACGGAGTTTAGTGAATGGAATGAAAAAAAAAATAATAGTGATAGCCTAGACTACCCAGCTAAAACAAATTTTAGCTAAAAAATACCGCAAACAAATTCTAATATAAATTGATGTAAACACTTTAAAAAAGAAAAGGAAAATTTAAGACCACGGCGTTGTGCTCTTGACTCGAGAGATGTGCTCTTGATCACAGACATGTGGCGTAGTATGACTGTGTGATTTCCAAATATTAATCGAACACACCAAAACATCACAGGTCAGACAAAGTTTAATTGTTAATTTCCAGAAATGATAAACACAAGATGATTATTCTTAAGTTTAATGCACCCTTTAAAATTGGAGACTGTTGAAATCCTTTGGCGAAAAATGTTCAAGATGTGCCACTTAAGATACACAGTTTCTAAGAATTTTTAATGAATGCATTCATGGATATTTATAAAATCGTAGACTTTATATTTCTCAGCAATTTTTAACTTTTACTGAAAATTGATATTATCTTTCCGAATGATGATAATATTTTATTCATCATATTTCTATTCAACGAACCATATGTAAACACCAGAAGTAAGATAAGATTATTTAAGGCAGTTGGAAAGTCACTATTTGTATACAATAATAAATATTTAGACAATAATTAATATATTATTCCATTTTTTATTTTACTAAAAAAAAAGAAAAAAAAAAAAAGAAAAGTTTCAAAAATTATAATTTAATGATTCCTATAATTTTGATTTCTAAATAAAACAAGTCAAATCATTATAAATCGTAGATAACTTATAACATATAAAAACAATTTTCAAATATGTGTGTTTGTCTAAGTGTTCGTGTGTGTGTGTGTGTGTGTGCGTGTGTGTGTGTGTGTGTGTGTAATATATTTATATATATATATATATATATATATATATATATATATATATATATATATATATATATATATATATAATATAATTTTCAATCTTCCGAGCTAATGTAAAATATGAATATTTATGTAATAAACATTATAATAGTTTACATAAGATGTATCCTTTCACAAGATGTCTCAGTTATTTTGTAACTCATAATTTAATTATTAATCATTTTTTAATATTATCTATTATTATTATTTATTATAATTAATTATCATAGCCAGACGAATGTCCTATACATTGTACTCATTTGTTATGCTTAGGGGACAAGTAGTCCCAGAATAAAGTTCATTTTCTTCTCTTCTTACCACACACACACACACACACACACACACACATATATATATATATATACACTATATATATATATATATATATATATATATATATATATATATATATATATATATATATATATATATATATATATATATATATATATATAACTTTATAAACTTACACACATATACTTATATTTTTTAAATGTTCAAATCGATTCAAAATTTACCCCTAATCACTAATAAATGCAATGCTTATACTTTTTTTTTTTTTTACACGTTTAACGCGCAACAATATTAAAGTTATTACACACAGATATAAAATAAATTTATAACAGAGGGGCATTAAAAGAAATTTGAATAATGTAAATTAGAAAATAAATTCTGTTTTTAGATCAATTAATATGGGATTTAGTAATAAGTAATAAAAGTTATATCCGTATAAAATTTATTTCTGATTTTATCCCTGAAAACTCTTGGTACGTCGTCAATTTCAAAGATGATACAATATGTTTGAGTAATAATCTTTTCAGGAATTTAATGCAAAAATAATTTCGCGGAGATATACAGCCATTTTTTGACTGCAGCCAATTATAATCCCCTACTAGTCAAGTGGGGGGGGGGGGGGGTACGCAAGTTAGTATAGGAGTTTTAGCAAATCAGATGTATATATTAGATTTATTCGACTGTCCTGACCATTATATTATATTCAGGAACCCCGTATGAATTTGTTGTATGAAGGGACCTCTGAATTTGATTTCTGGAAGTAATACAGATGCGACTTTTAAACCGAATTGCCAGATACTTAAAGCAGATACTGGATTGAGAAAAACTTAAAATTAAAAACCTTATAAGAAAATAGGAATTTACTTATCTTCCTCAGAGCAACGAATAGTTTGTTGAGATGGCGTACTCGACATTGTAAAACAAAATTATAAAGAGAAAAATAATAATAATAAATAAATAAATTACTGTAGTCTATCTTATCTGAACTAAATTACAGTATATAGTACAAAAAAAAATAAGGTAAAATTATAGTAATAAGTTAATCAATAATAGTATTATAAACAACATTCAACTCCTCTTTATTAAAAGTAAAAACTTGTTACATGTTTCGGGAAGCAAGGTCCCATCATCAGACTTTAAATCAATCTCTCGGTGTTAACACACCGTGTCTGTTTCTCTTTTACATGGTCAATGTAATAAGTTAATGTAAAAACGGAAAGATATATTATTTTCTTCATAATTTTATATATTAATTTTTATATAATTTTTTTTTTTAGAAATTTGTATGTAAACACAAGTTTTTGTTTATTTTTAAGTTGAAACATCTTTCTCAAGGTCCCCAGCTGTAATTTGCTTATATTTTCATCACTCTGATATGTATTTTTTAATTGTATTTTCATCACTCTGATATGTATTTTTTAATAGCATTTGCAAACGATTATAAATTGCATCAACGATAAATTAAAACTAAAACACATTAAAGACTCAATTGTATATAAAACTTAATTGAAATTCAGCAATGAAGAAGTTGATGAAAAAAAAAAAAAAAACTTCAAAATTTTAATAAATTCGTTTTTATTAACAAAAAAAAAAAAAAAAAGAAAAAAAGAATTTACTTATTTAAACTACAATATATACTTTTGCCTGATATATATGTTTATAAGTCGTATTTTGTTATCCGATTAAAGAATGAAATTTTAATTCATCGCATGCTTTTCTTTTTAAAGAAATGTATAAAACATAGTTCTACATAACACTCATTTAGTTAGTTTAAAAAAAAAATTAATAAATAAATAAAAACAATAATAAAATCGTTATTTAAAAAAAAAAAAATGATAAAAATTATTTAAGATACTGTGATATGTATTGTTGAATATGTTTTATGATATTTAAACATTATATTCAACCCTATCTGCCTGCTTCTGCCCTCTCTTGTCGGGAATAGGAACTAACCGAGTTGAATGAATAGACGGTAGAGCGGACTAAAAGTCAAGTCAACTTTTACAACAGTTTCCAACTCAAAATTATGTTATCAAAGTGTTTTATATCACTCGTGATGGTAGCATATATATAATGACTTAATACTTTAATAAGCAGTTCGAATTGCGCTGAAATTTCAAGTGTCTTCTCATATTCACCATTTTGTGAATAATATTCAACACTATCAGCAAATAAATATTTTCTTAACGATTAGTTATTAGGATTAATACTATCACTAATGTTTAAACTCCCAATACTTCTTCCAGTTCCTCAGGTAGAAAAGTGTACAAAATGAATCGTTCCTATTATGCTTATCTCGTACATATAGGATTACTAATATTTTGTTTTGTTTATTCTAGTTTTTCTGCGGGATAAGGAAAAAAATATATATTGATAAATATATTTCCTAGCGTGTAAATTTGTAATAATTTATCAAATGTTTAATGTTAAAAAAAAAATTAATAAAATAAGGTTTGAATATTTTTTTATGGATAATTTAGGAAATCTGATTTCAATTTTTATTTTATTCTTTTGAAAAATATAAGTCATATAAAATATAATTAATTGCATTTACCAGAATTTAGTTCCAGTTTTTTCTCTTTAAATATATATTTATCTTAAAATGATACTGATAAAGTAAGTTCCTGACCTATATCCGAGTTCGACTACAATCCGAAGTAGACTTAGTATAGTTTTGAGTTTAAAAGAATTTGTGAATTTTAATTGACTTCATAATTAATTTTTTTTAGTTTATACTTCTGGAGTTAGGGTCTTTCCTGTTCAAATTAATTGTTAACTATAACTCGATCAGTTATTTTTTTTTGAACTATTTATTGATAGATAGTATGTGAAGAACCACAAACAAACAACACTTCAATGAAAAGAAAAAAAAATCCATATAAGAAGGTCTCTCAGTCAATAGAATTCTCTCGGGAATAGAATAAGAAGCAAGTTGAGAGACTGATGGACTAGAATGGTTATGGAGCTTACTATGAAAGGATAGGTATCTGGTTTGGGCTAAATCAGCAACATATGGAACATTAAGGTCTTTATGGATAAATTAATTTGTGACAAAGTAAGGAGCATAAAGGATTTTTCGAAGGATTTTGCATTGCAAAGATTGGATAAGAGATGAATTGGATGGTTTAGTGGAGCCCTAAAGCTCAACCCCATATGTCCAAATAGGTCTGATAAGTCTAATGCAAATGAGCCTGCAGTAATTAATCGGGAGGTTTTTCAGTTTCCTGTCGTTTTAGTCTTGAGTTATTATTATTAAAAATAAGCAGTTATGAATTTAATATTTTCATTAAAAAATCAACTTTTTTTTTTTTGTTTCATGAAAATGTAGGTAGGAGATTAGTGAGAATTCATAGAATTAAGTTTTCTAACTTTTAAATAAAACAGGCAATATTAATAAGTTCAATTAATAATATTGTTAGCTATGGGGCTTCTTTTATTTAAATGATTTAAATGTAAATTTTAATAGAGCAATAGTTTAAATCGAATGAAACATAAGGAAGTAATCTAACAAATAAGAACTTCTTTGTTTTGTGTTGGTTTCTGAGTACCGATTTAAGTTGTTTAAGAATTTTCTAAGTAATTCCACGTATTTATCAATAACATACTTTATTTTCAAATTTTAATTTTCCCAAAACTATAATGCTGATAAGGTTTTTATTCTCAAATATCTTAATTCTATGTATCTTTTCATCTAATTAGATTTTATTCTCAGTTACGATTAGTGGAGTCGACTTCTATTTGGGGTTGAACTATACCAAAGCAAATATAGTACTATTTTAAATGTAAAGAGTCGACAGATGATATCCACTATGTGTGTTATACCCTAAGTAATTAGTATAAACCATAGGTATTTTCAAACAACAAATAATTACTAGAATTTTCCCAACAGTTTTTCAAACAAAGAAAACGAGGTAAGAGACGGGATTGTCCAGAAACAATTAATAGTTAGAGAAAAGAACTGTAAGAAACTTTCATTGGCAACTTGAAAGTCGTTCAAACAAGTTTTCAAACTCCATTACCGTTTGACACGGACACAAACTTAAATGGTCTTGGCAAAACTAAAAACTGTGGGCCCCATTGGTACAAAGATAATCGACTTTTTAAACCATTAAAACTTTCTGTTCCTTCCCCAACACTTTTTACTAATTTCAGTTTGCAAAGGAATCCCCAACAAATCTTTTTAACAACAATAAAGAATTAACCACCTCTACTAGGAAAAATACATGTATAGTTTGTTCTATATTTATAACAAGGATGATTTTATACTTTTATCTACAATAATTAAAATTTCTAAACTAGCGCTTAATAATATGTATTATTCTATGGCAGAAGAAAAAAAAATTCAAATTAGACCATATGTGTTGCAATGGCTGAACAAGGAACGTTGTCGTAGAAGATTTCAAAAATATCGTTTGTATAAGATCTATTCCAAATGGCCTGTTGAATACAATCGCTGTTTGCCTGTTTTAGGTTATTTTGGACGATAATGTACATATATTAAATTAGATATTATAAATAAACTAGTTATGTATAGTTATAAATCTTATATAAACTATACAATATATATTATTAAAATATGTATTATGATATAATTTTGAAATGGAACGTTGTGGGAACTCGATAGCCGTCGGATTTGGGGCGAGGGTCTCAGCGCGCTCGGTACTGAAGGTTGTGGGTTCGAATATTTCTAATATCAAACTTCCTCCTATTACTTCTCGATTAAAATTTTTTCACTTCTTTGTTTTATTTCTCATTGAGCGAAACTCTCCAAAATTATAAAATTTTCCCAAAGTTACTGAAGGATGCTTGTTTCAAATCTACCCGATATAATGATTTTTATATTTTATTTCTAGATGAATTATATCATATACCCCTCCTTCCCGACAAAATAATAATTGTTCATTTGAAAATGTGAGGGAGTATATCAGAAAATATTTTCTTGTTTCCACTTCTTTAATACGAGAAAATACAGCATAAATTAACAACATTACATTCAACATAAATTTGGTTTTATGTATTCATAAGTATATAACTTGTTACTGCCAATTCCTTACCTGAGAAAGTTTATTAGAGATAAACATTACTTGTGATTTAGTATTATATTAATTCTGATTTAGTATAATATTAATTCAACATTGCTTTAAAACTAAAGCGACGAGAAACTGCTCGTCGTTACAAACTACTTCAACGTTTACTAGACAAACGATCAAACCTCCCAATTCATTACAAAAGACTTATTTACATGGCTGTTATTAGACCTATTTGGACGTACGGAGTTGAGCTCTGGGGCTCTACTAAACCATCCAATTCATCTCGTATCCAATCCTTAAATCCAAAATCCTTCGAAAAATCCTAAATGCCCCTTACTTTGTCACCAATAAGCTTATCCATAAAGACCTTAATGTTCCATATGTTGCTGAGTTAGCCCAAACCAGATACCTATCCTTCCATAGTAAGCTCCATAACCACTCCAATCCACTAGCCTCCCAACTTGCTTCCTCCTCCATCCCTGATAATCCACCGAGGCATCTGAAAAGAAGATGGCATGGAGACCTTCTAGTGTAGAAGTTTTAATAAAGTGCTTCTGATGAGTAGTTCTTTTCAAGTTTTTACATGTTATTATAATCGTTGTCAGTACATTTACTTGATGTATATATTCTGTACAGTTGTAAATTTCAATAAATAAATATAAAAAAACAAAACAAAAAAAAAAAAAACAACATTGATTTAGTGTTTAATATTTCGATATTTTCTCATTTATACATGATTATTTTCTGATTTGAGATTTTGATATGAGAAGATACAACAGAAGTTAATATTAGTTTGAAGATGGATTTAGTGTTTGTGTGTAAATGAAGGAGAATAACCTTCCCCGCCGAAAATTAGCGACTAAAACATCGAAATAAATAGGAACAAGGGTATTCTTGGCGTGTGAAGGGGTGGAGCGCCTCGCCGATACAGATACCACATTGTGCTAATCCTGATCTTGAAACCAGTATCACCTTTAGGCTGACCCTAAATGTGCACCCCTTTCAGTGAAACGTCTGCAATAGTAGAATTTATTGATTTTCTGCGGAACTGAATGTCGGATGGTACTAAACCTACTTTGGTACCCTAAGCAATTATAACCTATAGTTAGAATGTTAAGTGACCTCTTGGAAGGCCCTCAGGCGACAGGCTGTCTGGCTGGGGCACTTTGGGTGGCCCCTCTTACCTGCACTTCTTTGTATTACTTACACCTTCGGAATGTCAACATCCTCTGGTACAAAGGTAACGGATGTTGAATGAAAAGTTGAACCATGCTTAAATTGTCCCAAAAAAATAAGTACAAAAATTACAATGGTAGTGTGGCTTGTAAACTGACAGAATGAACTACTTTTCAGAACACAATTTTTTTGTTTCTAATGGACTGATTCAAAAGAAAATTTGATTGTTCCAGTAACACGACTGAAAAGATAACTGAGAATTATCCTCTCCCCAAAGGTAGATCTTATTTTATTTATTTATTATTATTTATTATACTTATTATATTATTATTTATTATACTTTGTTGATATTTAAAACTGTATAGAATATATAAAATAAAAAAATTGTGTGGTTACGATTATTACGATAACGTGTTAATAACTTGTAAAGAATTACCTATTAGTAGAATTATAATGAATGTTCTATATTAGAAAGTCCCTAGGCCATCTTCGATTCAGACACCTAGAAGATTTATCAGGAATCGAGTGAGAAGCAAGTTTGAATTCTACGGTTTTTCAGTGGTTATGGAGTTTATCATGGAAGGATAGGGGTCTGGCAAGTTGTTGGTCTGGGCCTATACATCAATATATAGGGATATTTTTAGATCCTTAAGGATAAGTTTATTTTTGGCATAATAAGGAGCATTGATGTTTTTACCTAGGATTATGGACTTTAAGGATTGGATAATAGAATAATTAAAAGGTTTACTGGAACCTCAAAGGTATTATAATATCATATGGCATTAGCATTTAAAGAAATTATCCTTGGGGAGTAATCCAATGACGAATTTACATAGATTGGAGGGTTATTGGGAACAGAAACACGGATAAAAACTATGGAATGGGAGTAAATATAGGGTGAATAATAAGGGTTATAGAGTATTTAATAATGGTTTATAAAAAGTCAGATAAGAGATTTTCTCCGATTCCAAATATCCATTTTGATAGGCATCAAAAAGACTTTTATGATTGGGATCATTCAGCATGGAGATGGTTTTGCGAATTAAAGCTAAGACAGCCAGCAGTGAGAAGTATTAATTTTAAATGAAGATTCCAAGTTAGTTTCTTGTCTTAATTATGTTTGCAGATACGTTGAGGAGAGATGAACACCATATTACTTACCTTAATCAAGCTCAACAACTAATAAGGATGACGATGAATCCAATAAAATATTAATATCAGGGATGGAAAAAAAAATTATCTTCAATAAAAGTAAAAGTTACCATCAAAAGTAATGCTTACCAAAGGATACTAACAGTTAAAAAGTAGAAAGACAGCCAATTTTAATAAAATTTGATAATCAAGATTTTGATATACCTTTTGACAATTATAGAGTATGAAAACAGCTATTTTTTTAAAAAGTTTTTTCACAAGTTTCCAAATCGTGTTTTAACTATTAGACAATAATTCTATTCGAATGATCGAAACTGATGCCAAATGTTATGGAAATCAGCTGTAATTTACAAATTTATACCCTTCCATTTTTTATTTTTTTTTAAATATTTTTTTCTTTATTTACACTTGTCTATTACAATACCGACTATTTGTGAAAATAAATATAAAGGGGTGCATGATAGTTCTATTTATGAATTTTATCTTAAATGTATCTACTAAAACTTTAACTTTTATATAAAAGTGTAGACTAATAAAAGTTTTTTTTTTTGGAACTGTACTTTTATAGCTAGAACTTTTATTTAACTGTTATTTTAGAACTTTTATTATCAACTTCTTTTTAATATGTTTTTTTTTCTCAAATAGATATCTTAGAACTCTTTTGTGTAAAAGAATAACTGTTTCGATCTCTGTTTAATATTAAACATAAAAACTACTATGGGAAGGACTAATAGTAGAAAACCTTTCTACATAGTGGAAGTATAAATACTTCATATGTAATTTTCTAGTAAGATACATTTAGTTTTTCTGCCACAGCTGTCCCTCGATTAATCCAAGCAAGATTCTCACCAAATCCTTCAACTCAAGGAAAAAATAATAATTGCGTATAGCATGCCCTTGGAGAAGATGGAAACTGGCAGGGGGGCCGTAAATAATAAGGTTTTAACAATTAGCCCAGCAGAGGAGAAGAAATCCGCATAAGTTAAGAAATATATTAGGTAAGGAGCCAAGTCAGAAATAGACCGAGCAACCCTGACGAACCGAAGGAAAACAACATCCGCGGACGGTTCCAACTTCTTTATTGTAGGCAGTTTAGTGAACTAGCGGCAGCTTCTAATGCTGACTGTATCAACTGTCTAAGGCTTAATGTAGCGACCATGTCACTGAATATTTACTAAAGAGGACGCGATTCGGTTTCAGATATGTCCAATATGATTATCCCAAAAAGTTACAGCTGTCATCAGGTGACCGCTCACGTGAGAAAACTCATTAATTACTATGAGGAGAAATAGCTCAGTTAAATGGGGTATTTTTTGGAGAAGATAATTATAAAAGTATTCATTTCTACTTTTTGTTTTATGTTTGGTAATAAAAAAAAACTTTATATTTGCTGCCTTATGAGAGGTTGATTTTGCAAAAAAAAATAAAACCATCACTTTCACGCTTTTTCCTAGTTTTTCTCTTGTATCTGGAAAAATATGCAAAAATATACATTTTCCGAAATAGTTTTATACAAAATAAATTTAGACAAAATTCCTAAGAAGAAGCTCTCGACGGCGCTAGAGCATTAGAAAACTTTACACAGAATAAAGAATCTGAATATAAAATCAATACGTAGTAATTTACATACACCGAACTTCATATCTTTCTCTTAGGAGGTCGGCTTCACCACAAAAAATGCAAAAAAAAAAAGACTCCAAATTGTTTTATTTTTTACAGTTTTTTACTAATCTATGAATTTTTCGAAATGATGGGTTAATACAGATTAAATAAGACATATGCTGCAAAATATATTCACAATAATAAACACGATTTTGATATGCTAAGGACTACTATTGGCACTAGAACGGGCATAAATGAAGAGTTTTATTTCGTTAGTTTCAGTCTTTACAAATCGAGAAATCTATTTCAGTACCACAAATAAACATATCCGAGAAGAATTTAATACATAAAAGAAATCCGTTGAGAAATAAACATCTGTTATGTTCTGAAATGATATCGATCTTGAGATTGTGATGATGGCAAATCTAGAATAATCCAGCACTGTTTATCATAAAATAAAATCTAATATGAAAATTTCTATTAGCGTTTTTCAGTTTAAGAAGAAAAAAATTTGAACAACATTTATTTTGAATAAAAAGAAAATTATATTATAATGCAAAGTAATTGTTAAACAAAATATAAAATAAATCCCCATCTAACGAACCATGTTAAACGTTAAATTATACAGATTAACATTGAAGTTTCTACTCTTTGTCATAAATAGTAGTTAAAAAATAACAAATTGCTAATTAGTTGTCCAACTTTAGCCTGGCCACGAAAGGCCTATTTTTATGCCGATGGTCGACTCGACTCTAACGTATTTGGTTGTTCTTATCTCAGCCAAAGAGTTTTGTATCTATTTCTGATGGTTTTTAGTTGATCCAAAATAGCCTATGTAGGTAATACTCATTCATAAAAACTATTCTATATTCTCATGCGTTTCGTTAAAAATTCGTTACATGATTATTTTGGATGTCCAGAATGTCAGTTTTCGATGGCACATTAAGAAAAAAAGTGTTTTCTGCTTAATTCCTAGATTTCATCTGCTAACTTCTATTACAGTGTCTCTATCCAACTTCTATTACCAATCTCTACCCCTCTACCCTCTACTTACTTGCCTCTGCTCCCGCGTGAATACGCTTATCACCAAATACCTACTAACCTTGCTGTGATGTTTTTCAGATTTCCTCCTTTATCTTTCCACCAGTGCTCTTCAATATCATTTAGGTTTTTAATAAAATCAACCACAGAATGTTCATTTTTATTCTTCATCATTTTTAAAATAAATATCTTATACTCTAATAGTCTGTTCCCAAAGATCTACAAGATTTCCAGGTAGTTATCAGTGCTGACAAAAAGCCTTCAAATGCTCACTGAGGACGTTACAATACTCTTACCTCTAACGAAGTTACCTTCTTGATTGTTGGTCAGGTTTTTGAAAAGCGAGACATTATTCTCGACTGATAAGAATTAATGAGTTCTATCGAGCGTATGATTCTCTTCTTTTCTTCAGTATCATCTCATTTTCTGCCATGGAGAAGAAAGGTACAGTATCAACATCCCTCTGCGTGACCCAAACACAAATACATCACTTAAGAAAACTGTGTGCAGCTGATTTTTACTTCTATATGTTGATGGAGCGAGAAGGCGAAAAACCTTATTTATTTTACTTTCGTAATCTCCTCAACCAATTTGTGCTTGATATGTAAGGAAAAATAGAAACAGAAACACTAAACTTTATTCGAAAGAAACAAAAAATGAGAGGTGGGGATTATATTCACTTGAAGGGTGCCATAAGAGAAGATGATGGTCTGGTATCGGAGCTGGGTAAGATGGTAGTGCTGTCATCAAGCTTCACTGCAGGTCTATCAAAATAATACAAAAATTAACTTTTGCAAATTGACAAATTTACTTATTGAAATTATTCTAAGAATAGAATTCTTTAGTTTTATTTATGTAATTATAATTATCAACGCTAAGCTTAACTTTTACTAATTTAAGTTTTCCTTAATCCTAATGATATTAAACCGTAGCGGAGCACGGGTACTTTCAGCTAATTGTTAATAAAGTATAAAATTCAAATGAATCAAAAAAAAAAAAAAAAAAAAATATATATATATATATATATATATATATATATATATATATATATATTATTGTATATTTAAAAAAATATACATATAGAATTTTATACGTTGAAAAGTTCGTCCATAAAATCAAAATAATCACAAAAATCACTATAACTGCAATTAATCATTGAATGACCAACGTTATACAACACCATAAATGAAACTTGATATGTATGTAGGTAGTTAGATTATGTTTGCCCTCGATATCTAAGGTCTTTAGTGTCCGGTTTACCTTATACGTTTTTTGTTTATTAACAAACATTATTATGTTGGCTGAAGAAATTATATTGTTTTAGTAATGTAATAATTTTATCTTTATTGGTTTTATCCCCAAGCATTGACGAAAGTAATCTTTCCAGCCGTTCCTGCAAAACATCAGTTTCATTCCCCGGGGATGTGTCTGATAAATTACTGTGTCTTGCAAGATACACACTTCAGTGAAGTTTCTCTCCTTATAGCCATGGGTAAGGCAAATATGGCCAATTTTAAGTTTTACTATAACTACTTATTATCTTCTGCTATTTCGATGGGATGTTTTCCATTGTCTAATGTCGCTTTTTATGCTTTTCATTTAATTATTTACCTATATTTCTTACCAATCCACATACAAGACTAAAACGACAAGAAAATGCCCGTCGTTACAGACTACTTCAACATTGACAAACGTTCAAAGCTCCCAATTAATTACAAAAGACTCATTTACATGACTGTGATTAGACCTATCTGGACGTACGGAGTTGAGCTTTGGGGCTCTACTAAACCATCCAATTCATCTCGTATCCAATCCTTACAATCCAAAATCCTTCGAAAAATCCTCAATGCTCCTTACTTTGTGATCAATAAACTTATCCATAAAGATCTTAATGTTCCACATGTTTCTGATTTAGCCCAAACCAGATACTTATCCTTCCGTAGTAAGCTCCATAACCACCTCAATCCACTAGTCTCCCAACTTGCTTCCTCCTCCATCCCTGATAATTCTCCCAGGCGTCTGAAAAAAAGATGGCCTAGGGACCTTTAAGTGTAGATTTTATTGAAGTGCTACTAGTGAGTAGTTCTTCACAAGTTATTTATATGCCATGTCAACACATTTACATGTTATATATTATTTTGTGCAGTTGTAAATATCAATAAATGAAAAAAAAAAAAAAAAAAAAAAAATTCTTCCCATAATTTATTCTAACAAGGGAACGTTTGCAGTTGTAACTCACAGATTTGAATGCCGATTTTTGTGTGAGTAGTAGGGACCTATAATAGTGCAAAACTAGAGTTATAGCCGCCAATGAGCATTAGGAGCCGAAAAAATAAAATAAAATATGAAAATCACGTTCAGAATCAGAATCTGGAAATAATATCAGTTTTTAGTTTAAAAATTTTCCTCACCTATATTATATAAATAAGACGTTTTAAAATGATCTATTTCTATTATTATTTTAGTTTTTACACAATAAATTTCAAAAAAGACCATTTAAAAACAATACACATATTTTTTAACCAAAACCTGATATTATATTTAGATTATTCATCAATCTTAGGATTTCTATGCAACTTAAAATAAAAATATGTCATTTTAAAACGTCTTATTTATATAATATAGGTGAGGAAAATTTTGAAACTAAAAACTGATATTATTTCCAGATTCATCATCTCAAAAAACATGTAGAACTTAATTTTGTCGAAATTAAAAATATATATATTTTTTTTACCTTTAAAATTTTGTAGGATTTTAGAAGGCAAGGCTGTCAATTTCTGAAAAAATGTAAATAATTTGCGCTATCTCACATATTTCGCAACCGATTAAGACAAAATTTTAAGGTCATCTAGAAGCCTTAAAACTGCATAGTTTAGCCCAAATTCGGAGGTCACAGGATTTCCCCTTACTGAAATATCTCAGTAATAGCTGACCTTGGATTTTTTCATTCACATCAGTTTTTGTCCACTAAAATCGGGAGTAAATCCAATGTTATACGCATGTGTAAAAAGCAGAATGTATGTAATCAGTTGAACACAGCAGTTGTTATGGCCGGTAGAAAATGTTGATGAAATCTCAACTTCAGTTGGGCCAGTTGTTCATGAAAAAAAGTTTCCACTGTTTTACAGCGGATTTCCTTGAAATTTTGTCATTTTTTAGCACCCTAAATCCGGATAGTGTCTTAAGCATTACAAAAGTATTTTTATATCTAATAACATACATAACTGCAATTAAACGTGAAAGAATCATTTCTCTATCTTGACTGAGAGCTGAGAAAAAAAATGAAACGTGATTTTCATATTTTATTTTTTTTCTCGGCTCCTAATGCTCAATGGCGGCCATAACTCTAGTTTTGCACTATTATAGGTCCCTACTACTCCCACAAAAATCGGCATTTAAAATTTGTAAGTTACAACTGCAAACGTCCTCTTGTAAGTATTCTTGCTACAATATTTCAAGAAGTTGCATATATCGGAGGCTTTTGACATATAGTGAGGGAATGGCTGCTTCCTTGGCTGCCTCATCTGCAACTTCATTCCCTTTTATCGCAACTTAGGACAGTTTTTTGTATAATATATATATATATATATATATATTATATATATATATATATATATATATATATTTATTTATTTATATTTTTTTTTTTTTTTTTTTTTTTTTTTTTTTTTTTTTTTTTTTTTTTTTTTTTTTTTTTTTTTTTTTTTTTTTTTTTTTTTTTTTTTTTTTTTTTTTTTTTTTTTTTTTTAGCTAAGCAATAGAAAAAACATACAAAAACAGGGCAGCCAAAGAGATGGATATGTCAGATGCCTTGTTTGTACCTGGTAATAATCTTAGTCGCCATGTCAACGAAGAAAGAACTTTCTTTTGAATTTAGTAAAATGTCATTCATTTTAATTATATCTTACTTATGGTATATTAATTATACGCAACCCTTGGCGCGGCTTCGCCTGCTCTCAAAAGTAACGGACTTTTTTTTTTATATCTATTTTTTTTAAATTTACAACTGTGTATAAAAACATACATCCAGTAAATGTGATAATGACAAAAATAATAAAATGACAATTGCTTGTGAAGCAACTACCCACTGGTAGCACATCAATAAAAGTTCTGTTTGAGGAGGTCCAGAGGCCATCTTCTTCTCAGACTCCTCGGAGGGTTGTCAGAAATAGAATGGGAAGCAAGTTGAGAGACTAGTGGATTTGAATGGTTATGGAGTTTACATATGAAAGGATAGGTATCTGGTTTTGGCTAAATCAGCAACATAAGGAACATTGAGGTCTTTATGGATAAGTTTATTTGTGGTAAAGTAGGAAGCATTTTTTCGAAGGATTTTGGATTGCAAGGATTGGATGCGAAATGAGATAGATGGTTTGGTAGAGCCCCAAAGCTCAATTCTATATGTCCAAATCGGTCTAATAACTGTCATGTAAATGAGTAATTTTTTTGTAGAAAATCGGTAGTTTTTTACGTTTGTCTAGTAAATGTTAAAGAAGTCGAAAACGAAGAGCAGTTTCCAGTCGTTTTAGTCTTGTTTGTGATTTACAAGTTAAATGTTTATTCCTAGATAGAGGATCTGTTCAACAGGGATCAGTGGAATGTTATTAAACGATACTATAGGACAGGAAGTCGTTAGTTTACGACGAAAGGTAAAGGTTATTTGATGAGATTTATTTGGATTTATTTTAATTCTCCAGTTTTGATACCATTCTTGAAGGTTTATGATATGAGATTGGAGTGTTTGGGATGCTATGAAGGGATCATTATTTATTGATAACACACATGTGTAGGGATGTCAACTGTATAAACCGTGTAGAGGATGGGACCTAGGATACTTCCTTGAGTAACACCGGCAGATTGGATAAATAGGGAAGAATAGGATAAGTTATGATTAACATTAAAGGTTCTATCACTGAGATAGGAGCGGATAATAAGGAGGTATGTAGGAGGGAGGAATAAGACGGAGTTTCTAAAGCAGCCCTGGTGCCAGACTCAGTCAAAAGCTTGTTCTACGTCGAGAAAGGCTCCAGTACAGTACATTCCGCTTTCCAATGCTGATGAGACCACGTCCACCACACGACGGCATTGCTGGATAGTGGAGTGTGACGTTCGGATACCAAACTGGTGATAAAGGCGTTTCAGGATGAGTTTTTCCAGGATTTTACCCATGATAGGCAAAAGCGATATTGGGCTATATGAGCATGGAAGCTCAGGTGGTTTTTTGGGCTTTTCGATACTATTGAGTATCGAAGATTAGTAACGAAATAATTTTAACTAATAATTGAAGTTTTATGTGTTTATCTTATTGAAGTATGCAAATGATCATTATGTTTTCAATGATATTTTCACGCATTGCAGTAATTTTCAATCTGGTTAAAGTTGCACTGTTTAGGTGGTTGAAGATTACATAAAAGCATGATTTGACATCCAGTTTTAATTTTACAGTATGAGTTGGTAATCCAGATGGACAGACTATAAAGAAAGAAAGAAGGCTGGGCTAAATATTGATTAATTAAGTAAAATTTGAGGTATTAATCTTGATTCTTAATAAAACACAGGTCCGAAGGTTAAACACGATTAAACAATTCTTACAAAGGGCCTAAAATGGATTTTTGAAAATACTGCCAGATTACAGCATAAAATGAGATCAAGTGATTTAATAAAAAAAAAAAAAAAAAAAAAAAAAAAACTAATCTCGAAATTTTCTGTTTACTTAGAACAGAGAGTTCTTCAAAAGAAACGTATTTAGCTCAGGCTCTTATTGATTCAGCATTTATGTGTCTTTTATCTTTTTAAAAAGCTTCTAAAAAAAGATGAACCAAAGCGTGTAATGAAGCTATTTGGATTTTAAACGGATGAACATTTGGATTCCTGAAATAGAAACATCTGCGCCTCTCTGGAGGCCAAAACACACATTAAACATGTGGCGAGTGTAACCGTAATCTTGATAATATTACTTTCTGCTCAGAGGTTTATCATTTCTCTTCAGAAGCCACCAAACTGATCTATTGAATTCATCTCATAATAAATAACTCTCTAGAATAAATTTGGTTGTTTAAGCTTTTGAATGGCGAACTGACGAAAAGAACATGGACTTTTAACAAACCTGATTGTATCTAAATTTAATTTACAATTATCAATGGTGTACAATATATTTTTTAAGAAGCTTAATACAAAATCATTAAAATCCAAAAATATATAAGTTATATATGATAGTGGTATAAATTCAATGGTGTCAAGAAAAGTATTTTAACTTATATACTGATAAAACTTATACCCATCCCTATATGTGACTATAAACTGAAAACACATCAACAAAGTTTGAAGGATGTTGTTTTCACTTCTTCCGTAAGGGCAATCGCATATGACATTACCCAGACAACCAGAGGTTACTAAAAAAAAACTATTTACATGAACAATAAACAATAACCACTTATAGATTGTTTTTTAAAGCTATTTCCAGAACAATAACCACAGGTAATGTGAATGAAATGCCGTTTATAGATATACATAAACATTTATTACACGTCAAATGCTAAAATGCAATTGTATTATAAAAACCATTTCCACCTATCTATTCTCAGTTACTTCTGAATCATCCAGTCCTTTATTGATACGACTTGGCATTGAACTTGAAAAAAAAAAAATGAAACCTAGATTGCACAGACCCAAAGATCTATAATTAAGACCAGCTTGTCTCATCACCAAATTAAAGGAGCATTTAAATTTGGATCAGACGAAGTGGCATTGCGTTTTGATCTCCCAAATCATCAGCTAATTTAGCAGAAGAGAAGTTAAAGTACAGATCGAATTTGACGACTGCTCTTTCCATGGAACAGGATGGAAGAAATATCATAAAGCAAAGGATTGACATTTAGATTTGATAATATTTATATTCTGCAGAAATAGTTTTGTCGATTTTATGCGGTTGGATTTTAATTTCTAACCATAAAAGTATAAGACAGTGTGACAAACCTCGTTTCTGCCACTCACCATTGTGCATGTAAGTTTTATTATCGCTAAACCTTCTTAGAACTATAAAAATGATGTAATTAAAATTTAGAACAGATAGGTTCAGCCATTTTACCACTGTAAACTACTATTGTGGAATGGTGCTAATCACATGACAGTCTATTTTAAAACTTCATAATTTAATCGAATATAAGTAAATTTTATTAATTTTTTTATTTTTTTTTTTCCAAGCCCCTATGGCTAACAAAAGTTTTGATTCATTCTTCATAATGATGATTCTGCTTCTTTTACGTTGCATTTTAAGAGGGTTCTGAAGAGAGCAGTGGTTTGGAGGAAATAGTATTATGAGTCACTATCTAGTGATGGGGCTCACTAGGGTTTTTGGGCAAAGGGGAATTAAAACATTTAACTTAGGTCAAACTAAGTTGGTTGACATGTTTTTGCCATCTTTGTGGTTTTCCTGTCGGAGTCAGTGTGTTAAATAAGGGGTTTGTCGAGTGTTGAAGGCTGTCAAAGAATTTAACGTGTCTCCGTGAAATAAAGTCTGTCACCTTTGGTAAGTCTAGGGTTGTATGCAGTACATCAGTTTTTGTCCTCTGTAATGTTGTACCCTACACTATCCTTCTCAGTACTCCGTTCTGAAACTGTTGGAGTCTCTTTGCTGTTGTGTGTGAGATATTTGCCAGCATTGGAGCTCCATAAAGGAGAGCTGGTCTCAATATAGATTTATATATCATTAATTTTAGGCGGAGTGAAAGGTTCGGTGACCTCAATAGGTGATTTAGTCTGTAAGACTTTGTCCTCACTGTCTTGAGCTTACGATGGCAGTGGCCTGATAGTGTAAAGTGTCGGTCAAGTGTGATGCCTAAGTATACTATACTGCCCGCTGGCCTTTTCGTATTTCTTGCTACCGTATAGGTTTTAGGGAGTGAGCGTTTATTTTTCTGGAAAGAAAAAATGATACAGTCGGTCTTCTTGGGATTAACTGTAATATTCAATCCTTCCAATTTCTCAGTAATTTGATCACACACTGCCTCCGCCTGTCGTAGAGCCCTCGTGGCGTTTAATGAGCTACTATAGATAGCTATATCATCGGCGTAACCTGCCACAGTCGCTTTTTTGTATCTCGCTCCAACAGTTTCAGCCGTATAAACTGAAAATAGTACAGGGGAAAGCACAGACCCTTGAGGGACCCCACATGTGAGTGAAAAATCTTCGGATAATACCTCGCCTACTCGCACTCTAATTGTTCGCTGTTCTAGTAAATTTTATCACCGATTTCATGCTTTATATAACACCGTACCTTTGTAACCTCTTATGTAGAATGGCGCTCGCCACCTATCGGTCAATTTTCAAAACTCACTTTATCCACATATTATTTTTTAAATAAAAAAATAATTGAAAATCAATAGCTTTTATTATTGCTAAACCTTCCTGGAGTTATAAAGATGATGAAGTAAAATGTTGTTACAGATTGATTCTGTAGTTTTCGCGGTAAGTGATCACAAAAATGGCTTGACCTTTTATGTAATAGTATCGATGATAAAAGCTAGAGACAGACCGACTAGCGACTAGTCCATTTAATCGACTAGTAAATATGCTTCTTTTTCAGCCGGCAAAAAGCGCTGACTAGTCGGCCATTTCATTTATTTATATTTCTACGCATAAAAATAGGTTGCTTGAAATGAACATGGCCATTATTGATTATAATTATTATTTTAGATTCATTTTTACAGTTTTTTATTTATTTTAGAAGTAGATATTATTTTTGTAATCAATTGAATGGCTCCGCCGAAAAACGTTCTAAGCGACAAAACATACACAACCAGTTTTGTTTTTATGTCATAAATCAAAAATGTAAAATGTAATATAAATTTAAAAGTTATACAAAGGTTGTACTACGAAAAGGAAACTGTCATTTTAGCAATTTACAAAGGTGTTTATTAACAGTTACATGTATGATATTGTTGTGTTATATATAAAAGTCCTTAAACCCGATATCTTTTTCGGCATGGTTGAATTCAACAATTCACAATTGACTACCTTAGCTGAGTAAAGTGAATTGCTGACTTTTGCTTTATTAAAAAAAAAAAGTAATTAAAAAAAAAATTAAACCGACTTCAAATTTGTAGATAGGCATACAAAATTAGAAACAACCAGTGAACTCAAAAGGAAAAAAATATTATTTTTGAGGAATTACGGAAAAGGAAAACAAAATTCGGTACACACGCCGTCAATTTTTTTAAAGGTCGTTGCCAGCCAGGAGCAGGAGCTGGTTAAGTCCGCCACTGTGGTTGCTGGCATATCTTAGACAAATCCGCTTTTGAATTTTGTTTTCCTTTTCCGTAATTCCTAAAAAATATTATTTTTTTTCCTTTTGAGTTCACTGACTGTTTATAATTTTGTATACCTATCTACAAATTTGAAGTTTAATTTTTTTTTAATTTCTTTTATTTTGAAGTCGGTTAATAACTATACAATTACCTGTATTTTCTTAATTTACCCATATCTCTGAAACTACTTTATCGATTTTAATGAACCTTAAACTGTTCCCTTAGTTGAAGTGTACCAAACTTAAACCATCTCGATATGACTTTTAGTTTTTGAGAAATTCGTGGACAAACATACAATTACGAAATTAAGCACACGTGCTTTGAAGCCTAAATGGATCATCATACTCAAATAATAATAAAAATAAAGTAATGATTACAAAATAATTAAATTAGAAGAAAAAAAGAAAAGATTTTAAAAAAAATCATTTTCATTAACAATCATATTAAATATTGACAATCAGGCTAAAAATTCAACACCCCCTTCCACCACCATCATTTGAGGAACTAAGCAGAGCTCCAAGAGATCCTTGCGTTTCTCTCTCACCACATCATCGGTTTGTTAGCCCGTGGAGGCAGAGTATATGCCACACCCCTTGCAAGAGAGGAGAAGCGGGCCATTATCTGGACTCTATAGGCCAAATGCCTTTTTAAACTGCGAAAAGGATTTCAGGGATATGCAGATCTGGATAAGGATTGAGCTAGATGTCTTAAAAGATTGTTTTGAAATAAACACTTAAAATTAATTATCTAAAAATGCTTCCAACGTTCCGCTCTCTTGTATGGCACACCACTGTTTTCCCATTTAGGGAGAAAACTATGAAAATGTTTGAAACAGTTTCAAAACAAAATCCTAATATAGACCGTAAAAAATATACGGAGTGTATAGTCCATGTATTTTATTGAGCATTCAAAAAGCTCTTAAAAGATAAATCTTAAATAAGTACAATGTTGATAAGTACAACATGTAACATGTAACTGCAAACATGTAACATCACGTTGATAAAGGAAAGCGGCGATCCGGACTAAATTCGAAACCTACAGTTAAAGTGTTAGTATAGTAATGAACATTTCACCGGTGAAGTTCTCAGGAGCTGTACCAGCCTCGTGCCAGGCGTGCATTTTTGGCAAGAGAGCCACCGGCTATAAATATATCAAGGTCTCACTTTTTCTACTCCTCCGAGGTTTATACCTACTCCTTGCTCCCGTTTTCAAGTTGTACTCAGCTCGTTATTCCATCACACCCCCTGACAAGAGAGTTATCACCTCAGGGTATGGTGCAATATGAGTTTCGAATAGTCTAAAATAAACGTATGAATAATGTGAATAGAAGAAAATAAAAAAGGGGAATTAGAAAAGCGTCCAAAGAGACCTGAGATCCAAGTTGCCCCTAAGTTTAGCCTGTTATGTTGGCCTACTATATCGCTCCTCCGGGTCAGTGTCTATGACCTCTCAAGGCAAAGGATCTGATATTTTAATTTTTTTTTTTTTTCTCGCAATGGTGATTCAGAGAAATAGATAGAAGTTCAGAGGAGTTAGTCAGCAGCACAGTAATAGGGCGGGCCAGATGCCGTGATGTATATGTTGGCAAAATATTGCTGTGGGAGTCCTGACTCACCGCGTATTGACTAATATTATATAACGATATTTAATTTGAATAGAAAATCAAATTTAGTTTTATATAACCTTGCTTATGCCTACACCACATGCTAATCACATCATTATTATTTTTATTTATTTATTTTATTATAAATAAATTTGATTAAATCAGCTAGTTTTAAGTTAATTAAATTGAATTTTGAATTTTTTTTTAATGATTCTCAAAATTATTAAATTTTGATTTGAAATTAGAAAACTATTATTCTAAAACTACTGTTAGATGACCATTCTATTTAAAATAACTAAAATATTTTTTATTTGTATTTTAAATTTTTCCGACACAATTACTTGACAAACAATCGTAGCTAAACTACCACCACAAAAAAATTAATTTATAACTATTTACTGAAACCAATGTGGAGGAGCTACGGAGTAGAACTTTAGTGTATTAAATAACTTTCAAACATTCATAAAAATCCGAGTCAAAAATTATTAGAATAATACTAAACGCAAAATAGTGTATATCAAATCACCCAACTTGATGCTTATGAATTGAAATTGCTTGAAAATCACTAAATAGAGTTGAGTTCCTAGCAACTGGTGTGGTCTGGTTATCTATTTACCCAGTTTTTCAAACATTCTTTCTAATAACCGATTTCTGCCCAATTTCATTCACTTTCATGTTTTTTAAAAATTATGTTTTTGAACATGTCTCCATCGAGGCCGTTTAAGTTTTTTCTAGCTCCTTTACAAAGAGAAGACAAGGCTAAGCAATTGACCAGCTCTTATTATCCTTTCCAGCACTATAATAAGTTTTGGAGAACATGAATAGCCCCATTTTAAATTTGTTTCCGACAGGAATGGGAAAAACCAACCAGTCATAAGGAATATGAATGAAGGAATATGATAGAATGATAACCTTTTGATTGTAACTGAAAAGCTCTAAATGAAATCTCTTAGATTCGTATATATAAGGAGATATAGATATTTATAAGGACAATGAGTGATGAAATCACCCAAACTAACATTTTATTAATCAAAAATACAGTAGGCAAAAAAAGTATTTGCACACCATGTAATTAGAGATTTAGATTAAATAAGTTTCACTTTTTTACCCAAACAAAATTTATTTAAGTTCATAAATCAAAACAAATAACATTATAAATAGAAATATGTAAAAGTGTCAAAGAAATTAAGTATAAAGAATATAATGTAATTTTAGACTGCAAAAAATGTATTTGCACACCTAATCAAACATTTCAAAAAATAGTTTGTTTGAGTCATAACTGTTTATAAAATTGTCCTTAATATTTAGTTTGCATTCCTCTAGTTTCAATTACGGCCTGTAACCGCCTTGGCATTGACCCAACTAAATTCTTTGTCACCTCACCTGATAAATTGTTCCAGGAATCAACTAGCACCCGTCTCAGGTGCTCCTTACTCGTAATATAGGTTTCGCGTACTTTTCTATCCAGAATATGCCACAGATTTTCAATTAGGTTGAGGTCTGGAGATTGGGGTGGGGTCATCAGTCTTCTTGGGGCATTATAAAGGAGCCATTCTTTTGTAATGTTGGCCGAATGTTTTGGATCGTTATCCTGTTGGAAATAAAAATTGTTCTCCAAACCTAATTTTAAAGCACTTTACTTCAAGTTGCCCCGCAACACCTCCACATAGGACCGAGCTGTCATTTTACCTTCGATGACATGTAAATTCCCCACTCCAGAGTAAGCCATGCAACCTCAAACCATTATGTTCCCTCCTCCATGCCTAATCGTCTTCAATACATTTTTTTGTATTCAAAGCCGTTTTCTGCCTTCTCCATATAGTTATTATATTTTGTGGTTTAAAAACCTCAAATTTACTTTCATCGGAAAAAAAAAATAATTTTCTTCCAAAATTCAACGGATTTGTTAACAAATTCTTTGGCGAACTCAAGCCGTTTCTTCCTATTAACCTCACTGATATATGGCTTTTTTAAGGGTCGCCTGTCTCGTATGCCTTCATTGTGAAGAATGTTTCTTATTGTCTGTGGGCTAACAGTTTTACCTGAACATGACGCCAGGTCACCGGCAAGATTTCGCGCACTTTGAGCTGGATTTTTCAGCGCTTCTTTGATGACCTTCCTCCTCTCTCGTTCGTTTAAGGCTCTTGGTCGACCTGTTCGTTGCTTATTTTCTGTTATCCCTCATTTTAATGATGTACCTCACTGTGGAAAATGAAAAATTTAATCTATTCCCAATTTCCCTATAACTGTTACCCGCACGGTGTGATACAAGTACTTCCTGCCTCACAGTCATAGGAATTTCTCTAGATTTTGGAGCCATATTAAACGCACTAGTTGAAAGCACAACTAAAACTGAAAGAATCTAGTAAAGAGAAAAGTATAGAATGTACTAAAGGACACCTTAATCCTCTCAGAACATTTGTTGACATGTTAAAGGATCACTGATTACAGGTGTGCAAATACTTTTTTTGCAGTGAAAAATTACATTATATTGCTCATACTTAATTTGTTGACTTTTTTACATATTTGAATTTAAAATGTTATAAAGTTTTGATTTATGAACTTAATGAATATTATTTGGGTGAAAAAGAAAAATTTATTTAATAAAAAATCTTTAATAACATAGTGTGGAAATACTTTTTTTGCCTACTGTATTTATAATCATATGGGCAACGTTTCATGCCTTTGCCATATTTTCAAGCCCTAATAACATAGATAATAATATAATAAAAACTGTATTATGACAATATCTACAATTTTTCTCATTTATATATAATATATAAAAATAAATATTATTATCTGTATTATCTTAAATATATTTCATTGTCAATAAAAAATTTTCAACTAAAATGTATCGTCAATCCCTATAAAAATATTTCTGCAAAATAACATATAGAGTTATTAATTATATATATATATATATATATATATATATATATATATATATATATATATATATATATATAATTATTGTTATTATAATTGCAAAATGTGTTATTTTTTATTATATTATATGTATAGTAATTTAATTTTTTTTATATATATTTTTATCATCAGAATATTTGAAGTGCTATTCATAAAAAGGATTATAATAAAATGTAATGCCACTTACAGCCTATCAATATTGTAACTGATTTATATATTTCATATATTGGGAGATATCATTGCTCATTATCCTTGTAAAGCTCTTAGATTCTTATTGAAAGTAAGTTCCCAGTTTCAAGTTTTGTTCCATTTTTATAGCTTAGGAATCCTTCCATATCAAATTTGGCATCAGCATATATTTATCGTAGTCCACACTATTGAGAAGGATTACGATTTTCAGTTTTTATTAAAATTGAGGTAAGCAGCTAAGTATAGAGATGGATAGACTGATTGAATGAAGAAAGCTAAAGGCTCTAATCCCTGACTGCATCCATCAATCTGCAATCAGTCTAAAAAGTGGTGGTATTGGTTTGTAGGTGAGACAAGTATAGCAGGGGCAAGTGCCAAGAGGCCGCTTCGCTTACTACTACTAAAGGTGTGGTCACTACATCTCTACTTGGCTGCTCTCCCCGGCCCGAGGTTCATGAGGTATGGCCAAAATATTCAAGGCGTACAGCCTACAACCAAGGCAATATATGAAATTTATAATTGAAAAGAATTGATTTGCTTACATACTATGTCATAGAGAAAAACCAGAGTTGGGCAAAATATAATAATGATTAAATTTACTCATCTCATTTTTCAATTAATTCAAACATTAGTTTACTAAAAACTGAGCTGAAAGATTTAATCATGATTAAATTAGTTCCAGGAAATTATTTGTCAAATATTTAATCATGGTCAAATTTTGCCCTACTCTGAGATAAACACACCGTTACAATACTTAAAGATTCTCAGAATTTAACAAATATGTTCTTATAAACATAGTAAACTATTCAACTATAACAGCCTGGAAAAAAGTTAACATTCCATCAGTATCAATCGTAAAAAAAAAAAAAAAAAATCGGTCCAGTCTTTTGTAAGACAAATAGTAGTCCTTAATATACTATTTTTTTCATTAAAAAAAAAATGAATTAGACTGATAAAAATATTTCGACCTGGACTTTTGAAGAGATAAGATGAAATGCAAAATTTCTTCAAAACCTAACTAAATCATGATAGTAGTAAATCATATTATTATTTTTTTTTTTTTAACGAAACTCTTAAGTAAGCAATATTAAATTAAGTCCCTGCAACTTATGGGAACCAAATAATAAACCTATCTGGTTTTCATGTACTCGTATACCGTAAATAAAAGATAATGTAATACAAAAGTATATATGTCTGGCCAGAGACGGCAAGCAGTGAGCAGCTCTGTAATTTATCTTCTATTTAACACTTTTCTTTCGTTAATTTTTCAGTTTTTTTTTTGTTCGTTTCCGATTCATTCATTAAAATAGTATAAACAGTTGAGTGAAACAGTGAAGGCTTCATTGATAACTTTAAATCAGTTGTAAACAGTTTAAGGTCACACAGCTTATCAGAAGTGAAATCCTCAGGGCATTAACTCCTATTTACTACCTACGTAAGTAAATAAACATTTTTAACCGTCATTCACGAGCAATTTAACTTTATTCAAAATGGTTCAGTGCCCAAAATGTGAACAAAATATTTCAAGAGACGATAAGAATAATATTTCATGTCAAAAATGTAAACTATTATTTCACGCCCGGTGTTTCGACTTGCATGAGAAGGAATTAGAGGCAATTAAGAAAACTAATAAACCATGGACATGTCACAACTGTGATATATCCAAAAAGAAAAGTCATGAAAAATCTCCTGAGCCATCGGGAACTGACATTCTCGCGGCTGTTAATCGACTGGGAGAGGAGATAAAAATAATAAAAAATTCTTTAGACAAGTGCGGGGACCTGAGCTTTGAGCTTAGTGAGAGACTTACTAAAATCGAGAACCACCTTGAGGGTCAAAATAAATTCATTCAAGACTTAATTAATGAAAACAAAACTTTAAAGACTAAAGTAGGCCAGATGGAAGTAAGACTGAACAAAGCAGAGCAGGGTTTATTAAATAGATCATTAGAAATTCGCGGCATCCCTGTACGCCCTGGAGAGACCCCCGCAGCCCTGGTGACATGTGTAGGTGCCGGTCTCGGCATTAAGTTCAATGTCGAAGATTTTGACCTGGTAGAACGCCGAAGGGCCAGAAAAGATGACCCGCGACCTCCGCCCGTGATAGCGCGCTTCGTTCGGCAATCTATAAGGGACGAATTAGTACAGAAAAGAAAAGTCAAGAGGGACTTCTCAACGCGCGATATTGGCTGGCAGGAGAATGACTCCCACCGGATATATCTTAGCGAGGAGATGACCCCGACCAACAGGCATCTGTACTGGCTCGCCCGTCAGAAGAGATCAGCCGGCAAACTGAAGTACGTGTGGTTCGCGGGAGGAAGAGTTCGCTGCCGGAAGGATGATGGCCAGCCCGTGATCTACATAGACCAGCCTCTGGACCTGGATGTCTTCGGCTGACTTCTCGGTACTCATCACCTGCCCGTGCCTCCACAGTCTTTTTTGCCTTTTGTCATTGAATTCAAGGTGTTTTTTGTTTATATTTGTTTCTTTTATGTCATGTCCCATTTTGAAGAAAGCTTTCATTTTTTTTACCAGCGGTATAACTATTTTATTATTTTTAATTGTTTAATGTTTATTGCTCTTATTTGTTTACTCTCATTTATCACTTATTTACATATCTTTAATTACCTAATTTTCTATTATAATTATTCATCTGCTTATTATTGCTTATATTTTAATTTTACATTATCATATGCATTTAGGTATTCATATTTCTTTGCTACATTATCATATTTAGTTAACCTCCTATTATTAATATGTTATTCTTTCTCACGGCATCTACAACTTAATCTCATTTATAGCGTCATCCTTTTATTTACTGTCCTATGTTTCCCTTACTCCTTCTAATATGACTAATATCCTAACTGCCTGTCACATAAACTCTCAATCCCTTCCAGCTCACTATGATGAATTCCTAGAGTTCTTCACCCAAAATTTTTACCACATCATTGCAGTTTCTGAAACCTGGCTTAAACCTTATATTCCTTCTTCCTCGGTTTCCCTCCCTAATTACTCCATCATCCGTCACGATTAACCGGACCGGAGGTGGAGTAGCGCTATATGTTCATGACAGCCTGAAGTCCCGTGTCCTGCATCTTTCTCCTCCTTCAAATCTCCCAAACGTTGAGTACCTCTTTGTTGATATATCCTTTAATTTCCATTCCCTCCTGTATGTAGTGGCGTATCGTCCCCCTCATGTTCCTTTTGACCAATCCTTTGAATCAAACCTCTACAATTATGTTCCTCTTTATTCCAATATAATCATTTCTGGTGACCTAAATACCAATCTCCTTTCTGACTCTTATGACAAAACGTATCTAGAGAACCTTTTTTTTTCCCTTCACCTCTTCATTGTTCCGTTTAACCCCACCCATCACTCCCGTGGGTCCGACACCTGGTTGGACTTGCATGTCATAGACTCCCCAAAAAAACTCCTTTCCTCATGTCAGCAGCCTGTTACGTTTCTGTCCTCTCACGACCTAATACAAATTTCCTACGATATCCCAATCCCATCGTTCCTCCCCAAAACAATTACTTTCCGCAATATAGAATCCCTCACGCGAGACGAAATTTTTTCTGACCTCGAAATCCTAGATTGGAATCCTATCTACTCCTGTTCCTCTATTGACGCTATGGTTGAATTACTAACTGACAATCTCCTTTCCATCCTTGATACCCATGCTCCTCTCAAAAACCTGTACCTTTCGTCGCCGCCGGCCTGCTCCGTGGATGAACCTAGAAATAAAAGACCTGCAAAGAAGACGTGAGGCCGCCCGAAGACGTTTTAGACGCACGAGACTTGATGATGATTACCGTGCTTTTAAGGTTCTCCGCAATTTAACCCAATCTACCATCCGGCGAACGAAATCCATTTACTTCCACGAAGCCTTCTCATCCGCCCCCGATCCCAAATCCAAATGGCAGCTCCTCCGTAAACTTTCTCTCGTTCAAAATACACCTAGTTCCTCTCCCTCGGGAGTCCCTCCTGTCACACCTAACGAGTTAAATTCCTATTTTGTCTCTACCTCTACATCTATACCGTATCCATCCCCTCAGTTGCCCCTTTTACCTCCTGCATTCAATGATAATCACTTTTATTTTCCTTACATCTCTCCCACAGACCTCATTTCCTCCATAATGAAATCCCACACCAATTCAACTGGATTAGACGGTATTCCTGTCAAATTGATAAAATTATGCCTTCCTGAAATCCTACCCGTTCTCCTCTTCATATATAATTTTTCCCTCCAGAATTCTGTATTTCCCACCTCTTGGAAAAAGGCCCTAATCCACCCTATAGTCAAGAACCCAAATCCCACAACCCCAAAAGATTACCGACCGATCTCCATACTTTCTAACCTCTCTAAGCCCCTAGAAAGATTAGTGCAATCCCAGATTTCCAATTACCTCGAAGATTCCAATTTACTTGACCTGTTCCAATCCGGTTTCCGCCCCGGCCATACGACTCAATCCGCTCTCACCAAAATCATCAGTGACATCCAGGCTGCAATGGATAATAAAGAATTAACCATCCTCATACTCCTAGACTTTTCCAAGGCCTTCGATTCCTTAGACCACACAATCCTCTTTTCCAAACTGAAATCTCTAAACTTCTCCAATAGCGCTCTCATGTGGTTTCATTCATTCCTTTCCCACCGTTCTCAATCAGTTACCATTCCCAACCAAGTTTCATCCTCTTTCCTCACTTTGCGATCAGGCGTAGCTCAAGGATCCAGCATTTCTCCTCTCTTGTTTAATTCCTATATAAATGATCTTCCTAACTCCATTCATAATTGTTCCTACCACCTTTACGCCGATGATTCTCAAATTTATCTTTCCTTTCCTCCAGCCGAGTTATCAACTGCATTTTCCAAAATTCAGCAAGACCTGGATGAAATCTGTGCCTGGGCATTCCTGAATAAATTGACTTTAAATGCAGCTAAAACTCAAGCAATCGCAATAGGATCCCATTCCCTCCTTCGATCGAATACCAACTTCCCTACTTTATTCCTAGATGGTCACCCTATATCTTTCCTCTCCTCTGTTAAAAACCTGGGTTTAACAATCGATCAAACCCTTTCCTGGAAACCCCACATTGCTCAAATCTCCCGACGACCGATTGGCATCCTAAAATTATTCCACCGTTCCCGACACCTACTTCCTCCATCCACACGTAAACTCCTAGTATCCTCCCTCATATTCCCCCAATTTGACTATGGATGTGTGATTTATGGTGGACTCTCGATGGTTCTTGAAGATAGACTAAAGCGTATCATGAACTGTTTCATAAGATTTGTTTTTGGAACCTCGAGACGCTCTCATGTGTCCCATCTTTACACTGAGTTAAATTGGCTTTCGCCTTCCTTCCGTAGAGATTACTTCCTTGGTTCATTCCTCTTCCAAGTTATTAACACACATAACCCTCCATCTATTCACAGTATCCTACATTTCAAGTCCTCAATCCAATCATTGCATACAAGGTCCCGTCTCTCCGATCTCTACACCCCATCCTACAGAACTACTGCTTTCCAACGTTCCTTTCTTGCCCGCTCCGCTATTCTTTGGAATTCTCTTCCTCCTTCTATTCGTAATGCATCCTCCCTGGGAACTTTTAAAACACTCCTCTTCCACCACCTTTCCTCCCTCCAGTCGGATGCTATCTAATTATATAGATGCTTTAATAAATTTCACCCAAGGATTTCAGATATAAAAGTTTAGCCTGTTTAAACAATCTTCATATGATAATGTTTTGTCTATCATTAAAATAATTTTCATTTTTACTCTTTTTTCATCATTTTATTTTCTTCATCCTTTACTAGACTCAACATCAAAAATATATTGTTTAATCAATAATATAATCAGTCTTATATAATATTTTTTCTTTTACTGATTGTAAATATATTTTATGTATGTATGTAGCGTGTATGTGTTTATATATGCGTATAGGTTTTTGTTTCATTTTATTACTTATTTTAGTGTAAAATTGTATTTACTTTTAATTACTTTATTTTATTATCTAATTTATCATCTATAGGCCAAATATAACTTAAGTTCTGTCATGTAACTATTATTCTTAACCTTGTCCCAGAGTAAAATTTGTTTTTCTATTCTATTCTATGTAGATATATGTTTCTCTTAATAAGTTATCGACTGGACTTTATATATATATATATATATATATATATATAAATTTATTGAAATTTACAACTATACAAATACGTACATCAAGTAAATGAGCTGACAACGATAACAATAACATGTAAAAACTTTAAAAGAACTACTCATCAGTAGCACTTCAATAAAATTCTACACTAAAAGATCTCTAGGCCATCTTCTTTTCAGACGCCTCGAAGGATTATCGGGAATGGAGTGGGAAGCAATTTGAGAAACTAATGGATTTGAGTGGTTATGGAGCTTACTATGAAAGGGTAGGTATCTGGTTTGGGCTAACTCATCAACATATGGAACATTAAGGTCATTATGGATAAGCTTATTAGTGACAAAGTAAGGGAAATTAAGGATTTTTCGAAGGATTTTAGATTGTAAGGATTGGATACGAGATGAATTGGATGGTTTAGTACAGCCCCAAAGCTCAACTCCGTACGTCCAGATAGTTCTAATCACAGTCATGTAAATGAGTCTTTTGTAATTAATTGGGAGGTTTGATCGTTTGTCTAGTAAATGTTGAAGTAGTCTGTAACGACGAGCAGTTTCTTGTCGCTTTAGTCTTGTAGACTGGACTTAAAAAAAAAAAAAAGCAGTATTTTTTTTATTTTTATGGAATAAATATAACAAGCTGCCTCGCCAAGGGCAATGCGCAATATACAAAACATATCATATGACAATGAATCAATTCAAACAATAAATAAAACAAAAAATAAATAAATAAACAGCCTTTAACTGTACCGAATAAAATAAAATGTAATAAATGATAATACATATAAAATAAATTAGAACAATAATTGTAGAATATATTTACAAGCATTGCTGGGAAATTCGAACCAAGCTTGTCCCCCCATTATGGTATGGCAAGTCAGTCTTAAAGAGATCCCAGCGATGCTCTATCAGCTGCGTCAATATCAGAAAAAAAATATATATCTGCTAGAAATAAACCAAATCTACAAGGTCAGACCTTAAAAAATATTCGAATACTTTTATTTTCACATTTAAAGAACAGTGAAAACACTCAATGTTCTTTAACATTCGCAGTACACTATACCATGCATGTACTGCGTATCTTGCTCGGATAGAAACCTAATACATGACCTTATAGGGATACTATGGAGAATAAAATGTTTATTTGTAATATATCAATGGGAAGAGAGGATGAAATACAGATCGCAAATTAATGAATAGCTTGAGTACTCAAAAAAGAGCAAGGTGTTGGAATGCAGGTAGGGTGAGGACAGGGTATGACAAGCGGCTCCATAAAAATAAGTCGTTATAATTAGTGAGAGCGGTAGGACTAGAGTGTCCAGTCTAATTGTGTTAGAGGACAGGGATCTGATCTTATATCGCTGGGGCCCTACTTGTCCGCTGCCTGCCAAATAGTTGCTGCATAGTCCGGTGTCTAGGTGCGATATAGCAACAGCTGCTTTCCTCACGGCTAATATCAAGGTTGGTAATACTGACCCAATTACTGATGACCTTGTAAGATATTACTGTATATTTATATTATAATACTTGCAATCAAAAACAATTATAACCCGCGAAGCCTAGTGGGGCAAGCGCGGGAAAAATTCCAAAATTTTTATTTTTCCAATGTTCGATATGGCATTGTTGTCATTATTAATATGAAAAAACAGTTCTGGTTCTTACTTTATTTTTTTATTTTTTTTCAATCTTCCGGCACTTTTATTTACCCAAGAGCCGTATCTTCTTATTCCTGAAAGTAGTTTTTCTTAGTTTTATTTTAAAAGATAAAACCACCAACCACCAAATTTTAGATCATGTATTAATCAATGGGAGAAAAAATAAAAAAATATATATACTGCTTTAATATTAAAATAAAATTGATCAAGTGGGAAATGTAACCAAAGGATGTAAGGATCTCCAATGTCACGAAGAAGCTCCGTTACGTTTCGATCAAAATTTTCCTATTTCTTTAATCTTATACCAATGTAGCATTCCCGTTACTCTCATTGGCACCTACAGACAACTGAAGAAATAAATCTATAAAAGTTGTTTACACCATTGGTATTAGCCAGTTATATTCTTAAAATATTTTTATTCATTAATAAAGGAGTATATAATTTATCAATTTATTCTTAAATATAGTTAACATCAATTTATTTCAAAATAAATAGCACCTCTATTTGATAAATCTCAGTGAGTTTTACTTTGCAATTCAACATGTATCTGATCACATAGTAAAAAAAAAAAAAGTATTTTTCTATTTCAATATAAACACGTCAATAAATATAAAATTACACTTTTGATTAATATTTTCACCCAACAATGCTGCTTACTTAATCATATAACAGTTATTGAGTATTCTAGAATTTGAGAAGAAGAAATAGCAAAGGAACGTAGACCAAAAATGGTTCATCTCTGCATTAGGGATGAAGATTGATTTCGTGCAGCTGGGATATGGTGCCAGTGATACCGGAAACTTATCAAAAATATTTTTCAAAAATCTTAATATCAACCACCGAAATAACTAGCTAAAACATCATTTAACAGAAAGGCGAAGATATCAATACAATTGAGACTTGGAATTCCAAAACCAGCTAAGTCCAATTTCCAGACTTTTTTTTTTGTTGAATAGTTTTTCTACTAGACTATCTAGAGTGGTTTAAAATTCTGCGCTTTAATTATACTGGCCCTGAACCAAAAAATAATCGCCGTTCCTTTCTATTATTCTGTAGGAAGACTGAAGAAGAATAATAATGCTGGATAATGAGAGTAGTATTTTAGATATTATAAGAGCAACTACTTTATAACTTTAAACCAACAATACTTGTAAGAGTTATTTCATTCCTATCTTATCTACATCAGTGTATAACTAACATATAATTTACTATGATTATCCAAGTAATTCTGGCTGGAAATCTTACTTCGTTGACTGTTGGTTAAGTTACAAAAATCTGAACTCTCACACTACGTAGCTGTAGTGGTAGGTTTTATTTTATTTTATTTTTTTTTTTTTTTTAATAAATTAAGAATGAAACTATTTATTTAAGTTTGTCCAATGTAAATTAATATAATTTTTTAAAAAAGTGAAAATTTTTTTTTATCAAATAGCGATTTACTTTTCTACGTCTAATTCATATTTTGGGAATTTTAATAAATAACAATAAATAGCCCAAATGTTACCATTATCAATTTTTAGGCGTTTAGTCTTATTTTCAAATTATTCTATTAACATAGAATCGTATGCTTCAAACAAGAAATTAGACGTCTTATGTGAAGAAGCATATGTTCTAAACTTCTGAAAACAATTTCATAATTGTCCATTATTCATAATTTTTCTTCTACTCTTTTAAGCAGTTTGAGAATATTAATCAAAGTATTACATAAAACTACTGGAAGCTAGTTTAATAAAAAGATGCATTTATACCTATTTACTTTCTAATCTGCAATATTATGAAAAAATAAAAAGGATAAAATTTTACTATGGATTGTTATTATTAAATGGAGATTAATAATGTTACTTGGAATATATCGATAGAATGGGAATGATAGAAAACTCAAAAAAAAAAAAAAAAAAAAAAAGAGGGAGAAGGTCAAACAAACCCTAAAATAAATTCGCAATCAAAGTAGGTGACTCCCAAAAGAGAACTGAGCCCGAACAAAAATAATGAAACCTTGAATATAGGCTGCGATAGAGGCTAAGCAGCGGGCCCTTGCTGACTGACAGCTCGGCCCAAGGATGTTTACGGCCCCAGATATCTTGTAATAGATCCACCTTCTTGTTTGTTCCTTTTTGTTTTTGTAGCGGGGGAGTGATGACGCGCGGAGATGACGCCATATAGATTTCCATATATAGGGCGCTTCGCCAAATTTTATTTCCACACATCGCCTCATAAGCGAAGATTATCGTTTCGTCTCCTGGTCCTTAGCTGGGCTTGAGGCAGGAACCTCAATTCATGAAACAATGTTAAATGAATGAAAGAAGGATTGAAAGAGTGTAATTTTCATTACTACCTATAATCATTATCCTTCAAGCTTAACTTATATTAATTATAAATGTTTACATTGTTATTTGTTTGTATTTTGGGGCTTAATATCGTCAACAGAAAGAACTCACAAACACACACATATACAGAGTGAGTAGAAAGTAAATGCGGAGCCAGTAGGGGGAGATAATCTGAGTCGGTTTTACTATAAGAACTACTCTCCAAAAGTTAGCCGTTTTCGAGTTATATTAATTTTTAAGATTTTATAAAATTAACGTCCTTCATACGTTAAACAAGTCATAAAGCCTAAATATTTTTTTTGTGTGGGGTCGAATACTTTAGTATCTGATAAAAATCCTGTACCCACAGTAGTAAACCTCAGAAACAAGATAATACATGCAGCACAATCAATTCAAACCTTTCTTAGGAATTCGGCGGTAGTAAAATCAGCTGTAATAAGAAGAGCACTTATATGCATTAGAAATAAAGAGCGCCAAATTAAAAATGTATTGTAACAATAAAAATGTAGTTTCAAACAGATTATTCTACATTAAAGTATGATTTTGTATTTGTAGTATTTTTATTGCTTTTTCCTCCACTTTAATAGCCATATTTTTGCCAATTCTTAATCGATTTGTGATTTTTATACCTTATTTGAAAGGTAATGAAACGAAGATGTTTTCTAATAATTTTGTACGAAACATTTGTACGTGATTTTTTCTATTAAGATTTTTTAAAAAGAAAATTGAACTATTTTGAAGCTTACTGCATGAAATGACGTCAATGATGTACCTCTCAGTATCAATTTTCGTATTTTAGAATATTTGTATTGTAAATCCAAAAATAAATCAGATAAAACACCCAATTTTTAAGTTTTATGACTTTTATAACGTAGGAAGGACGTTAATTTTATAAAATCTTAAAAATTAGTATAACTTGGAAATACAATGTATCAATCAAATTATTGAAAAATCCACTGAATACAACATACCGCTGTATATTTACTTTATCGATTTCATGAAAGCATTCGACTCTGTCAATCAACAGTATATATGGGAAGCTCTAGCAGAAGCAGGAATAGATTTCCTATATATAGAAATAATCAAAGAAATATACAGAAAGGGGAAGGCTTTTGTAGCTGTTGATAGAGAAGGCAAGAAGTTTAGTATTAAAAGAGGAGTGAAACAAGGATGCCCTCTATCACCAATTCTCTTCAACTGCCTCATTAATAAACTGTTTAAGGAATTTGAATGGGAAGGAAGAGGCATTCAAATAAATGGCAGGTGCTTAAATAATTTAAGGTTTGCAGATGACATTTGTTTATTAGCTTCTAGAAAAAATGATTTGCTTAAAATGATCAATGATCTAATTGATAAGAGTAAAAAATATGGTTTACAAATCAATTACCAAAAATCGAAAGTAATTACAAATACGGAAGAACAACATATAACAATAGGAGAACAAATAACAGAATACTCAAATCAATTCATATATCTAGGACAAGAAATTTCTTTAGAAAAAAAATTCAGCAAAGAACTGGACAAAAGGATAAAAATAGGATGGCATAAATACTGGTCCTCAAAAAAAATCTTTAAGGGTAATTTCACTATAGAACTAAAAGCAAAAGTCCTGCAGTATTGTATTTACCCCTCAATCCTGTATGGCGCTCAGACTTGGTCAATTACAAAAAAGGAACGGGCGAAACTAGACACCATCCAAATGAAACTTTTAAGGAGTATGGCAGGAATCCGAAGAAGTGAGAAGATTAAGAACCGAGATATCCTAACTCGTGTAAAAGTTAAAAGTCTCAGCAAGGAAGCCCAAAAACTGAAATGGAGGTGGGCTGGACACCTAGCGAGAGTCAAGGATGAAAGATGGTCGAAAAGCAGCACCGAGTGGACACCGATCGGCCAAGTGAGAAGCAGGGGAAGGCAGTACATGAGGTGGAGGGACGAAATTACCCGAAGAGTAGGAACCAATTGGATGAAAGTGGCCAGGGACAGAGACTGTTGGTTGAAAGTTATAAATAATCTATAGGAACAAAAGAAAAGAAAAAAGAAAAAAAAAAAAAGTTTTGTTTTGTTTGTAGTTTTGTTTTTGGTTTAGTGCTTTACAAAGAATATTGTAAATTTTATTTTGTATTTTTACTAGCCAGTTTCTATTCTGTAAAATTATTTTGGAGCTGAACTCCATTTTTACCTCATAAGGGAGAGGCTTTTGTCATAAATATGATGTCAATAAAGCTTTATTATTATTATTATTATAACTTGGAAACCGCTAATTTTCGGACACTAGTTCTTATAGTAAAATCGACTCAGATTATCCTGTACTATCTCCCCCTACCGGCTCCGCATCTATTTTCTATTCACCCTGCATATGTGTGTGTTTAATAGGGCTCTCTAGGTTCAGTCAGTAAAGTAACAACTACATTACGTCGACGTTTCGAGACTATATTGTTCTCATAATCATGCCCAACAGTGAACAATAGAGGTTACAATAAAATTGTATTAGCTACACAGGCAATTTAAGAATAAACTAGACAACAATATAAATATAAAAAATACGTAAGTTATTATAACTGTATATAATTAAAAAATATGGAGACATATGAATCTACTTATAGTGTTACTGACGGATGTTACTATTGGTTACCACATAGATGCATAGGGACTACCAAACTTAACAACCCTAGTGTACAGTCGGACTGTGGACATTTGGGAAAAAGATAAGGGATGAGGGTTATGAGGGTTTTCAACATTATATTTAATAGTAAGGAAAAATTCGTTGAAGTTCGCTATTTTCTTCGAAGACGCTATTGACTAATCCCGGCTGTATGCTTTAAAACAAAGACTTATTATTACACTTTGGAAAATTACTTCGTTTCTATTTAAACTCCAAAGCTTATAATCTATTGACATTCAATAATTCAGTCTAGTCCCAACACACAACAAGATCTCGTACCTTTTTACTCTTCCATCCATCGACTTTAAATCAAAATACCTTCCTAGCCCGATCCTCTAAGTCTGTCCTCTAGGGAACACTCTCCCTCCTTAAATCAGGCATGCTCATTCCTCAACCTGATACAAAACACTCCTTTTCCAATATCTCCATATACGCCAGGCAGACACCTGAAATAATTAACAATTAACTAGATCAAATTTTGCAAATCCTATGCCAATGAATTAGTTCAATAACTATTTTAAATAAATTAAAATTTGGTTTTAATATAATTAATTATTTTCCTGTATACCGAAATAATAGTAGTCTTTCTCTATACATCTTTTCATAATTATTATTTTTAGTTAGGATTGATACTTCTATACCATCATGCGTACCTCAAGTTATTATTTGGATTTACTTATTACTGTCTTTCATTCTTTTTCCATAGCATATTGTAACTTCTTTCAACGCTGTTTTTTTTTTTTCTTATGTTTGTTTCTATATTCAAAGTTCAATTTTCAATTGTATTTACTATTTTATAAATTATCATGTCTCATATACTATTTACATTATAATTTTTGCCTTTAATTATCCTAGCCAGAATATCGTACCATCTTACCGTATATTTGCGTTATTCTTAGAGTCAAATATGTCCAATGATAAAGATTGTTTTTTTTTTTCATTTAATTTCAAATTTCTTGTACGAGGATATTTTCGCTTTTTATCAAGCATTATTTTCCTAGTATAGAAAATTAGAACTCTCGATAGTTCCAAGTTTATTATAAAACTTCGAAATATTTCCATATATATATTTAAAATACACCTGTAGGAGTCAACTAGACCTATCGCTAATATCTCGAAGATTATGCAGTATTCAACGATGATAACTATTCAAAATTTCAATAAAAAAGACTACTTAACTTTAATGATATGAATATCGGTTACGGGTCTAGAAAGAACTGAAAAACAGTGGAAAATGTCTCACCATATTATATGGTATAAACTGGAATAAATGATGGACTACCCTGTTTTTCTAATTCACGTACCTGATCCTGAAAATATTATTTTTTTTTTTTAGTATAAGATTATTGTGATATAATATAAAGTATAAAAGGCTTAGCAAACCAAGAGATTCGATGCCGACACCCCCATCCAATCCAATCGTTGAAAACCTAGATCTCCAAGGTTGGCCTAACGTAATCCTCCCATATACGTCTCGGTCTACCCTTCGGTCGTTTACTCCACGGCTCAAAAATGATTTATTTTTCGGGATTCGGTCATTACTAAATCCAACAACTAAACATGCCCATATTAACCGTCGCGTAGCTATTACCTAAATTATATTCACAGGATATAACCTGCACAGTTTCGTATTGTAAAGCCTACTGAATTCTCCCGTTCTTTCATCCTTTTTTGCACCAAATATTCTACGAAATATTTTATTTTTGAAAACTTTAAGGCGATCTTCCTCCCTTAACGTAAGCAGCCAGGTTTCGCATCCATAGAAACTTTTGGTAGTAAAATTTCCTTGATACGGCAGGTATCCTAGATATTTGAATTGCCCTTATTTTCAACTAATTAGTTTAAGTTCAGACTTTCATTTTCCTTGAGGTTCGAAAATTGCACAACTTGTTCAGACTTAGGTTCGAAAATATTTCCGAATCTTTCAACGATTCTACTACTGACTATATATTTCGTTTCATCGGTATTAATTACTAAACCAATTTCGTCACCGGTTTGTATTATTATAAAGAAACAAAATATATATTTATTGTGACAATGTAATAGTGATTGTTGCATTGACTGTCCACGATATTGCTACAATATCTCGAACTGCTTCCGAATGGATGGGGACATTTGGGTTGGTAATAAAACTGTTTACGGGGAGAAGGTACAATTTAAGGTTTGTGGTCTTTTGTAGGGGTATAAAAGTCTGTATATGTTGCTGTATGTTATTGTCAGGCCAAACTGGGAGCACTGCTGATTTATTTAACTAATTCAACCTAAAATGAATGAATGAAAATAAATTTTATTCTGGGGCCTTTGCCCCTTAAGAATAATTACAATGAACAATTAATGGCTACCTAGCATACCGTATCTATAATTAAGAAACATGATAAAAGCAAGGAAAATATAATTAAAATTAAATTAGTAGATTAAACGAAATTCAAATTACAACATAAAAGTATTGTAACATATTTTCAAATATCACACAAAAAACTAATTATATTTTGAGGTTAGAATCTAAGATAAGTTACGAAAACAACAATAGAGAAGATTAAACAAAAACTCAATGAAATCAAATACAATAATCAAAGCAAATATAAATTATCCGGAAAGATAATGTGTCTTATCTGATAAATAATATAAATTATGCCAAAACCAATTCAATGCAATAGTACTAGAATAATACTGTACAAAATCAATATTATATTCTGAATGTTCTTATCTCATTTAAGAGATATTTTCTACATCTATATGACTTTTAGATTGAATATCTAACAGGTAAATGAAAAGTCGGGATTTGAAGCTGTTGTGAGAGGAGGGATGGCGAATGATGGAAGGGAGGGAATTCCAGAAGTTGGAAGCTCTGGATATAAAGGAACGTTTGAAGGATGTTGTGTTGAAAGGAGTTTGGTAGAGATCTCAGGAACGTGCTCTGGTTTTGCGGGAACTCACTGATGATTTTAATGTTAAAGCTTTCAGAATATAGGAAGGTGACTGAGAGGAAAGAGATTTGTAAAGGAACGAACCAAGAAAGTACTGTCGACAGATGGAAGGAAATAACCATTTTAATTTGGTTTAGTGGTGGGAAATGTGTTCGTGGCGAGGTATTCTCAGAACGAATCTCAGACAGCAGTTCATTATCTTCTTTAATCTTGCATCTTGAGATTTCGAGAGACCTCCATACACCACACTACCATAATCAAAATGGGGGAATATGAGGGATGTAATTAACAGTTGGCGGATTGACTGTGGAAGGAAATTACGGGATCGGTTTAGGAGTCGAAGGAAGGAGATTGATCGTCGGGTAATAAGGTCTTTCCAAGAAAGGGCTTGGTCTAGGACAATGCCAAGGTTCGTAACGGACGGATAAAAGTTTATGGGATAGGAATCTATGGAAAAGTTAGGAATTGTGGGCAGGGAGTTAGGAAGGACTTTAGAACCCAACACAATAGCCTTTGATTTGTCTGCGTTTAATTTAAATTTATTATCAGAGGCCCAAGAGGCTATCGTGTCGAGATCTGCTTGGATATTTGTGATGGCGGTTTGTAGTTCATTGGAGAAAAAAGAAAGGTAAATTTGGGAATCATCGGCGTAGAAGTGAGAGGAACAATGTTTGATGAGGGAATAAAGGTCATTAATGTATGCGCTAAATAGTGAGGGTGATATCGAGGAGCCCTGAACTACACCAGAGTTGATTGGAAGAGGAGAGGAAGGCGGAAGACTAGGGAGTTGGAATACCTGAGTGCGGTCAGAAATAAATGATTGGATCCATCTAATCGCACTATTGGAAAAGGAAAAGTTGGATAGTTTAGATAGGAGTAGATTGTGATCGATGGTGTTGAAGGCTTTACTAAAATCAAGGAGAATGAGAATGGTAATTTTGTGCTGGTCCATGGCAAGGTGGATATCTGAAGTAATTTTTGCAAGGGCTGGTTGTGTGGAATAGCCAGTCCTAAACCCGGACTGAAAAGGATTAAGGTGTTGCTCAAGGAAAGAGGATATCTGGACTTGAGTTAGGTGTTCTAAGGGTTTGGAAAGGTTAGATAATTGGGAGATGGGTCGGAAGTCTATTTCGGAGGATGGTTTAGGGACTTTATTTAAGGGAAGGACGCGAGCTTTTTTCCAGGCAGATGGAAATATTGAGTTCTGCAGGGAGAAGTTATAGATGTGGAGTAGAGGTGCTAGGATTATTGGAAGACACAACTTAATAAAACTTGCTGGGATTCCATCAGGTCCCAAAGATTTAGAACGTGATTTCATCACAGCTTCTATTAGCTGGGAGGGCTTGATATAGGAAAGGAAGAATTTATCAGGATCGAAGTTATTATTATTCGGGTTGTAAGCTGGAAATGAGGAGTGTGAATCGGATGAAGTAAAATACTTGTTAAGTTCGTCTGGAGTAATATGATAGGAGGGAGATGATTTAGATATAAAAAAGAGGATAGTTTTACTATATCATCTATTTTTCAAATTATTTGTAATTATGAATAAAGAATTATTTTTAAGTCAGCTGAGCATTACAAAGGAATCAATCTCTTCAGACTCTCTCGCTTTATCTCACCAGATATAACTAAGCATTCATAATCGAGATGGGGAAAAATGAGGGAGGTAACAAAAGTAGAAGGGTATTGCGTGGGAAAAATTCAAAAAATCTCAAGAACTGTTTGAGGATTGAGATGATTTTTCAAGTAGCTAGGGAAATTTATTCCTTGATAGTTGTTGACCCAAAACGATTCTGAGGTTTTTTCGATTTACTTCGCGACGAATGTGTGTCTTATACAAAGACAAAAAATTCGAAGGATTAATTTATTTTATTTTTAAAAAAACAACAACAATGGCGGATTTTCATAAGGACAACAATAGCGGACTATCCTGCGATTGTTTAAAACCGTTAAATCCTGGAAGAGTTATAAATAGTATCCTTAAGGACGAAAACTAATTTTTCGGGAAGAAGAGTGGCCAACGATCCTTCGGCCGCAAAAAATCGTCAGATGTGTAACCTGTACCCTTCACTGGTTTTTGGACGTATCAACTGTATAGGGGGTTTATTGAAATATACCGATGTATAAACCGGAAATCTGAAGGGTGAAAGAAAATGTTTAGGTAAATTTTTAGGTCAACAGTAATCATATATGTATATGATATTAAGTGAATTGCATAACATTTGACTTGTCATTAATATTAATTTAAAACATAGTTAGAGAAAGGAAAGACAACTGGAGGAGAAAGAAGAGATACCTGGAGTTAGAGGTAGTGATGTTGAAGGAGGTTTGTTGGTAACAATGACTGTTTGAGAACTGAGGGACAAGAAATACTCCAACCAGCCATAATCGCTGTAACATAACGATAATGTCTGTTATTTTCCAATATTTATGACTAAATATCAAAAAGAGGATTAGATATGTAGGTATCGTTGTAAGCGAGTGTGCTCATTATTATGACGCAGAGAATCTTTCTTTTGTGTTACAATATAATCAAGATAATAAGGTAATCCATCTTGGCTTTTTCTTTAGGGAATTTAGATGTTTTTTCGTTTTTTAAAATACATATGTGAATTATTTAATTAATTATATCGAATCCAGTTCTTTGGCTTTGCTAAAATCGCCACCAGATGAAATTCAGCTGAGACAAAGTAAATTGAAATCTGAAAGAGATAGGGTGTTTTGAAGATCGGTTATATAGCCAACAGCCGCTACAGCGTTAAAAATAAACTGAATCCTAAAATGGACGGCAATTATTTGTATAGGGAAGGCCTTTATTTACAGTCGTGCCAACTGTGTAATGAGATTTTAGTTTATACGATTTATTCTTAAATAACATTCGCATGTAAACTAGTTTTCAATGGATGTTATGAACTGAGGGAGGTTGGTTAAAAAAAAACTTGATTGTCTTTATACCAAGAGATCTCTTCAATAAACTATGAGATTGACGTCAAGTGATGTGCCACTTACAATTTAAGACAATTGTTGTTCAAGATTCTGATTATATAAATACGATATATATAGAACCATGAAATTGTTCGAAACCTTTAACATTTTTAAATGATTATTAATTACGATATTTACGAATCAAAATTGCTTTTCCATGATTACTTTCTTTAATCATTAACTAATATTTAAAAACTTAAAGTCTTGAGATTATCGCATAGCTAATCACAATTGTGCCTCATGTGTTCTAGATATGAATGAAATCAATCTTTTGACATGGTTATGTCTTTTCTCTGGGGGGGTCTATACTTTTAAGATGTAACGTTTTTTTTCAGATTCATTTTGACAGGCACAAACCATGTTGGTATTGATCGGATCCAAATTTTTACGACAGCTTCCTAATTAGTAATTTAATGGAAAATATTTTAATAATATGGAAATGACTTTTGTCGTGAGGACCTACCGTCTGGTAGCTATATTGGTTTGAATGAAAAAAGTCGCGTTGTAACTTTTTTTTCACCCTCAAGTGTGAAATGTTTTTTTCACACTCAAAAATGTAACATTTTGACAAGCTGTAGCTCTGTGGGTGTTGCTCGGATTGAAAATTTGACGACAGTTTTCCAATTAAAGATTTAATGGAGAATGTTTCTTGTTATAAATTTTTTCCTAGGACTTACCGTTTAGGAAAATATAGTTGAATTTAGGAATTGAATGAAAAAAGTCACCTTTCAAACCTCTACTTTCTTCCAACTTTGTTTATTTCGAATAATCATTAAGTTTTGATTAAATTTAATTATTAATTTAAGTAATTTGACCCTTTTAATTTTAAAATGTATATTTGGCAAAGCTGTCTATTATATATAGGGATATCCATGATGTATTGTCTTTCCAGTCAGGTGTAAACTGAGTTTTTTGTTCTTATTTTCACTTATTATAACTGGTAATTCCAGACAATTTAATATTTAGAATACATATTTTAATTATTGGAGTTATTGTTTTTTTGTTTTTTTTTTTTTTTTTTTTTTTTTTTTTTTTTTTTTTTTTTTTTTTTTTTTTTTTTTTTTTTTTTTTTTTTTTTTTTTTTTTTTTTTTTTTTTTTTTTTTTTTTTTTTTTTTTCTTTTTTTTAAAAGCAGCCACCGTATAAGCTATGTTCTCAGTGATATTGATGATTCAGAATTTGTATTGATTTAGACCTGCTAAAATTCATCATATAACAAAATCATCTTCTCTCATACAGACGTCATTATTAAAATAAGGAATTTGTGATCCTTCTCAGGTTCTCCAGGTTCCCTTAGAGAAAGGAGTCTTTGATTGGAAAAGATCCTGATTGTTTGAAGAACGTGTTCGGCATCCTCCTCACCTTCCCCGCACTAGCGAAATGGACAGGAGCCAAAATGGAAATTCCTGAACAGGTTGGCTTATTATGCCAGTGTATAAGCGGAAGATAATGATGAAGTGTCTAGTGAGTTCGTAAATGGCAACTTTCGGGCCATGATGTGGATGTCTCTTGATCTACCACTGGCTTCAGATGGCTTCAACAAAAGTTTGGATTTTTGTGAGGCTGAGAATATAGTCAAACTGCGGGCTTGAAACTCCCTCCCTCACCTAATCTTGAATGAAATATAATAAGAAAGATTTTTATTTTATTTTTTCACTTTCTTTTAAACGCACCTTACAAATACAAAAAGGATAATCAACAGACTAGCTGAAATATTAATAATATGTGTATATATAAATGAAACAAACTGCCGCATTATGTATGACCAAAGATAGTAATGTCACTTCTAACCTGCCTTTTTTTTACTTATATTTACGTGGAAAGTTCACTGAACCATGTCATTTTCTGTAAATTAAGAGATTATATTGAAAGCTTATTATATCTATAAAGAGTGCACTCTATTGTGGATCGGAACGGAGCTCATTGGTGTGTATTTCCCAACAGGTTATCTTAAACATCTGTTGCAAAAACTAGTATGGTGTTTTAAAGAGATAGTCAACTCTTCTAAAAACTTTTTTTTTTTTATTAACAATTTATTGAAATTTACAACTGTACAAATATACATCAAGTAAATGTGTTAAAAACGCTTACAATAACATGTCAAAATTTAAAAAGAACTAATCATCAGTAGCGCTTCAATAAAAATCTACACTCTCTAGGCCATCTTCTTTTCAGACGCCTCGGAGGATTATCGGGAATTGAGTGGGAAGCAAGTTGAGAAACTAGGAGATTGGAGTTAAACTACAATGGAGCTTACTATGAAAGGATTGGTATCTGGTTTGGGCTAAATCAGCAACATATGAGACATTAAGATCATTATGGATAATTTTATTGGTGACAAAGTAAGGAGAATTGAGGATTTTTCGAAGGATTTTGGATTGTAAGGATTGGATACGGGATGAATTAGATGGTTTAGTATAGCCCCAAAGCTCAATCTAATAACTTACAGCCGAGATGTGACAAAAGTTTAAAAAGCCGTTGTGAATTAAATTAAATGAGATAATATCCGATATTGAAAGGTCCAATAATTTTTTATAACAAGAAAATTTTATGTTGGGTTTATAGACTTATAACATTTTATCTATATCTATACTATTATATAAAAGGACAAGCCATTTTTCGTTTGCGATCACTCACCGAGAAAACAACGAAACCAATCATCACTAAATTTTAACTACATCATCTTCATAGTTCCAGAAAGGTTTAGCAATAATAAAATTTACTGAATTTCAACTAAATTAATTAAAAGAGGGATTAATATATGGTGGGCAGTGAAGTTAGGTGGCGAGCATCATTCAGGAGAGGTTACAATGATAAGGTGTTATAAGGAGCTAGAAATTAATAATATAATTTTCTCATTTTCAATTAAATTGTAATTAAAAAGGCTATACAGAAGTGGTGTGACATGTTGATACCAATGAGTTTACAGTGGTAAAGCTATTGAACCCATCTATACCAAATTTTAACTACATCATCTTTACAGCTCTAGGGAGGTTTAAAATAGTAAAGTTGACTACAATAATAATTTAAATGTACAGTGTTGAGATACAGAAACCAGGTTTGACTGTCATTAACTTTTATGGTTAGAAATTATTTCTGCTAAGAAAAATTATTACCAAATCAAAATGCGGATCCTTTGCTTTTTTATATCGTGTGTAAAAGTATGATTCATAGGTCTTTAGTTGTAAATAGTGATAATTCAGTTTATGATTTGCAAGATTATTTTAATAGTCTCTGTTCTATCTGGATTACCAACACACTTATTAAAATTTAAAATATTCAATTATGCTTCTACCTAATCTTCAAACACCTAATTAGAGCAATTTTAACGAGGTTAAAAATTACTGTTATGCTTGAAAATATCAGTAAATAAATAATGTTCAATTTTTTATGGTACTTTAATACACGATTTTTATTTATTACAAATAAAAATTATTTATAAGAGCGGATGAAACCGCAACGGGGAATGCTAGTATTAAAATAAAGATATATTTTAGAAACCTTTAGTCGAAAATCAAAATAATTCCGATAAAATTTGTACAAAATATATAGTGGAGCGGAGAGAGTACATCCATTACCGATGCCTACAAACGCAAATATCCCTGCAGATTTGTAAATTCCCTCTGGTTTGGGTCTTCTATTAATCGAATGGTTTGCGCAAGAGCTATAAACCACCCCAGCCCTATAAACCCACTTGTTACGAGTGCATGGTTCCCTCCTGTCGGAATGCGGTCACGGTGTAAATAAACAGATATTTCTGGAAATTGTATCAATGTCGAGTAAAGTTTGCATAAATTGTTTAATCAATCAGTTCTATTCTTAGCTGAGGTCGGGTGTAAAAGCACTTATTCTAACAACTAGAGATTCCATCAACTCATAATTATGGCATTAATTAATTATTTTTAAGAGAACATTCAATTAAGGCAATACTATTTATTTTAGCGCTTTATTTAAAATTATATATTTTTTATAAATGTCTTTTAAAGCATTTAATTTAAAGTTTTATTAACTTGGTCAAATTAAGCAGTTAATTACAATATGTCACTTTTCACAAAATACTAGAATACCAATGCACAAAATAGCAGAAGCAGAGACAAGATAATGGCCAATCTGTAGGTGACACGCTTTGATTTTCTTTCACGTTTGTTCTGATATCCTTTTTTATTTTTAGAATATATTATTCAATATTTTAAGTCAATTTAAACAATTCTGGTCAAAATAAACTACTAATAATTAATTATTTTTCTTTGTTTTTCATCATATAAATGATGTACCTATATATTTTTATATATATATATATATATATATATATATATATATATATATATATATATATATATATATATATATATATATATATATATATATATATATAAATATAAAAAACATTTTGTGAAAACCGATTACTGTTTATTTTTTGAACCTATCACCTGCAGAGAGATTAAAATAATTATATTACAGAAGACAGCCAAGATGATCGTGAAGAAAAAGGCATGACATAGGTAGGCGTTATGAAATGTCCCTGTCCATGTGCCTTCTTATTTATTTTTTTTTCTTGCGGTGTTGTTTGGAAAGGCATTGAATTTTAATTAAAGCTGTTAAGAGAGCATCCTAATTTTTTTTTCAGCTTGATCGGAATACTTCTAAATTTCTGAAATCGTGAACCCAAAAATGGCCCCTTCTGTGATACTGACCCATATACAATTGGTTAGCCAAATATAGTTGTAGATGGCACTAGGAAAAAAATGTAAAATAATACTGTTAAGAACAATAGGAAACAGTGCCATAAGTGCACATCTAAAACATATTTACAAGAAAATAAAAATAAAAATTATGATATTAAATGGCAAATAAATCTTTACAATTAAAAACATTAATAACAAGAATGTAATACATAAAAAATAAATAAATAAATTATTAAATAAGAAGAAAAAGAGAAAAATCATCACAATAAAGTGCAGGCAATGAAGCCCGCAGCCAACTTCCCCTCCCACTCCATGTGAGAGATTAATTTATGTTCTAGGTTATTGATTATTGATGCAGAAACAGGAAGAAAAGGAAGAGAAAGATGAAGAAAATATTAACTATAGCTATGAAAACTTAAATTGTTTAATAAAATCAAAATATAAATAAATCAATTGTGAATCTTCCAAAAACAAATAATAAAGAAAATAAAGGCTTGTTTTCTTAGCTGCGTGTTAATATGTGACGAACAGTCCCAGGCTCTGTGAAACGCAATGCGTAGCGAGAAATGTTTTTCTAAAAAAGGAAGAGAGAACCGGATTAGTCCTTTAAAAAAACATTTTGCGACTACAAAAATTAGCTTTGGTTTATTAAGAAATACTACAATAAATATAAACCTACTGGAGTAAGCATTGCATGTCTTGAAGAAGAAGGAGCATGTTAAATAGCATAATTATAAGAAAGCATTAGCTGGATAACGTAGTGAAATTAAGAGATCATTTCAGAGTCAGTATTATCATTTCCACCGGTCTTTCATTGAGGAAGAAGTGAAATGCGATTCTTACAATCGATTAATAAAACCTTGTTACACTTTATCATTAATTGTAAAGCCACCCAGATTTTTGTTCCTTAAAAACAATTTCCATCGAATCGGACAAGTATCGAAGCTTACAGTAGCCATTCGACCCTTTTATTTAATTCTAGAATCCCCCGTCGCCCTAGCCCGCTCTTATAAGTAAAGAACCTAGATAATTTAAACTAATAACTAAAGTTTTATTTCCTTATCTTGTATCTTAGTACGCACTTAATAAGAATTATTTCTTCAATGATATTTTCACGCATTGCATTAATTTTGATTTGGTTTAAATTTTACTAACTAGGTGATTAAAGACTACGTAACAGCATTATTAGACATCAATTTTCTAATTTTAATCTAAGAACTGGTAACCAAGATGGATAGGGACTAGCGGATCGTAGACTGCATTATCCGTGCTTAAAACAAAAGGCTCTTGATTCATAAATTTACACACAATATAAAAAAACAATCACCATTATGATTTGGTAATAATTTTTTTATTCAGCAGATTAAAAGTATATGATAGATAATGTGGCAAATATTGTTTCTGGTATTCAACACTGTACATTTATTATTATTATTTTAGGCCTTTCTAAAACTATGAAGATGGTGTAGTTAAAATTCGGTAAAAAAATGGGTTCGATAATTTTACCATTGCAAATTGTGTTTAGAATGGCGCTAGCCATATATCGGTACGTTTTTTTAAACTTCATCGGGATCACTTTATGTCACATCAAATATTTATAGCTTTTTTAATGAAAGTTTAATTGAAAATATGAGAATTTGATAATCAATGTCAAGCTCTAAATATTTTTGCTTTTTATTAACTATTAATAATAGTATATTATTTTTTCTTGGCTCTATTTTTGCTTTTTTATTAACAAATTAATGGAAAATCAGTATATTTTATAATTGCTAAACAATTCTGGAATTATAAAGATGATGTATTCAAAATTTGGTAGAGATTGGTTCAGTAGTTTTCGCGGTTAGTGAAAAATGGAATTGGTCTATATATTAGTATAGATATAGGTATAGATACAAGCTTTATTTATAATTAAATAGAGACATGCAATCACGAAATAAATCTTAATGCACAAATTAATGTAGGCAGAACAAACAACTCTATATTTTTAAGCACCCACGAACTAAGCAGTGGTAACGCAGTTTGGAAAAGAAGTTACATACTATTCTGTTATATTGTCTGAGAATGATCACGTCGGTTTTCAAATCCCTAACTCGCAAACGGAAATACTACTGTTGGAAGGAAACAGATACTTTAAACGAAGATATCCCCTAGCACGTCATGTATATTTTGCTAAAAGTTTTTTTTATTGATTTTAAATTACAAAACCCACCACATTTCTTGAAAGACTGATTGACTGTAACTAGATTTCTAATACATGATTCTCTTACAAATCCTTATCCTAATGGCGTCACGTTAGAGCAGCTCAATGTGCAGTGAGCCTAAATGATTTTCATTGCTGACCCAAATAAAAAAAAAAAAATAATAATAAAACAAATATGACTGGGCAAGGAAATATTTTAATTTCATATTTTATGAAAACTTTAACCAGCCAATTAATAACCAAATCATCCCTTTCTTAAAACTCAAATCAATATGTTTAGAATTGCAGGATCTAAACGGGGTCAGGAGTAGGTGACAAATTTTAACAATATTTATTTAATTTCAAAAACTAGAAATATTCATATTCTACTCTCTTGAACTAGTAAGTAAACTCTTTATCAAAAGTTTATCTTTGTTATTACATTCCTAGGAGTTCAAGATGGCAGTGTGTCCTTATTACTTGCAGTTAACTATTTTCCTGGCAAGGGGAACTACAGTCCCCTTCAAATTTGGTCAAAATATATGAAGACACTAGCAGTATGGAAACCCAGGCCTGCAACGTGGAATAAAACCTCCTCCTAGTTTCTTCATCATCATCCTAGTGACTTCATATATTTTGACTAAAGTTGGGGTTAACTGTAGTTCCCCTTGCCAGGATAAGGGTTAATAATTCTTTCCCGGCCACCAGAATGGGGCTGAGATATCGTAGAGCCCCTGGAAACTGAAAAATATTGAAAGAATTACATGACAGGAGAACAGTAAAATATCGTGAAAAGGCCGGCAAACCACCCGATAAAAAAGACGCCATCGATCATAAAGTAGACAGGGTGACAGTGGAGACTAAATCGCTGATCATCATCACCTTGGAAGATCTCTATTTAGAAGGCCGTTACTACACTTACGCCATTGACCCGGTTCTGGCCACGAATATAGTCGGCCATATTATAAACGTCTAACCACTGTTGCTACAACGCATCTCAGAGACAGAGGGGCTTTGTGGTAGGTTACAGGGTGAGAATTAATATTCTAGTTTTAATATTTTATGATTAGATGTTTTCTATAATAAAAGGTATTTTTTATAAAAATTTATATCTGTAACCATGGGGTGGTAAAGAACTTTGTTGAACAATTGATAGCTAGTGCCATATTGAGATCATTTTTTATAATGTATAATCAAATTCATTTTATCATTTTAGAATTAAATGGTTACGAAGTACGTGTAACAAGTATGTATTTGGTCGTGGTAGTGTGCTAATTAATTGCTTAATACACTGCACCCTTCTCCAGATACAGCAAAACGTTCGTTGAAAGAGTCAGAGGAAGAAAAAAAAAATTAAAGGGAATTAAATAAAATTGATCAAGAACCATCATGATCATGTATTGCCAATCATTTAACAGTTCAAACAACATTTCAATTAGTATTTTATTGACAAATACAAAAGAATAATTAATGAATCGGAAATAGTTAACAAAATATGTTGGAATAATAAATTGGCTAATAATTAATTAGTTATAAATAATAGTATTATATAAACATGCTTTAAATAAATAAAAAATGTAGAGATTCATAACAAATACTAGACAATTATATTTATTTCTTAGATGAATTGCTAATTATCATAATGTTAAAACAATGAAGAAAAGTTATAAATAAATTAATAACGAAACTATATAATTATAGGCTGGTAGTATTTTCATTTATATGTATAAAAAGTTTGGGCAGTTAAACGACTCGAGTTCCGGTTTTGAATCAATACACACACACACACACACATATATATATATATCATAGCAAACGGTCCCTCCAATAGTATCGGCCACAAACTCCCAGGTATTAAGATCTCTATAGAAGTTAGATATCTGGGACAAATTATTTTATTTGAAAATAGAAACCAAATAGAAGTAGAATCAAGAGTCGGCAAGGCATGGAAGAGATTTCGGAGCTATTTGTATATACATATATATTTTATATGTATATAAAATAAATATATATATATATATATATATATTTATATGTATATAAAATAAATATATATACATATATATATTTTTTAAGCTAATCAACTCGTTCTATTACAGCACTAAAATCTCAAAATAATATTCAAATTGAAAGAGTGAATAATTATACGTATTTGTACCTGAATAAATATTAGTTTTATTTACATTTAAATAGTACATTTGTAATCCATAATAATGTTGAAATAGGTGATAAAATATATATGTAGCACTTACCACTTAAAACATTAAAAAACACGATTCGAATAATTATTTTTTTTTTTTAATTTAAAAAGCATCACGAGAAGATTATAAGGTTGGGATATTATTCGAAAATAATAAATTCAAATTTTTTTATCATTATTAGTATATAATATTAAATTATTTATTCGTTGTTTGTAATATAAAAGAAAAACATTTATTCTGAAATTGAAAGATCATATTACCTCTGGTAATAAAATTTATATCAATAATTGTATTGATATATTTACAAAAAAATATTTTCAAATCCATAAATCAGGCGTTTTTCTGTGATTCCAAACGTATTATTTGTTTTCTTCGCTCCGTTATTAATAATAAATTTAACGAATTTCTGATTATATGTATTATAATACAATAATCATTTGATTAAAGACGTAATAATTCACTCCTGTTAAGATCGTCTGGATTCGGTCTGATTGGCCTCCTTCCAAATAGCACAGATAGTCGAAATTTATTTATTTCGATACGATTATGTAGCTGTGTGTATTTTTGAAAAACAGCGATTTCATATACCTCTACAATAAATATAATTTTAATTAATATATTTTTACATTGGTTAATTTTGTTAAAACAAACGTTGAAATATTATTAAAGAAACTTCATCTAACTGGATTTATTATAGGAACGGTAGGTAGTGTTAAAAATTTTAAATATATAAAATATATTAGTTTATACCATAAAAACCTGAATCGATTTAACAGCATGTTGATTTAGGATGGGTTATTAGCTCAACATTTCTTCTTGAAGAGTAGACTAATTGTCCTTTTAAGATACTATTGAAACATTCTATCATTGAAAAACGTAAATAAAAATGGCGTAAAAAAAATTTTCTATAAATAATATAGACTCTTCCACTGAGTCTTTGTTGTCAATATAACGACCAATGTGTCATAAAAATGGAATACACATTAAAACAAATTTCTATATAATTTAAATTTCGAAACTCAATTTATTTATACTGCCAAAGCTAAAAAATAGAAATACTTTTTCTCCTTTTTTTTATTAACCTGTGAGGAAGATTATTCTTTATTTAAGGTGCTCCGGTAAGAGTGCAATAAACAGTTTAAAGGAAATGGGCCAGACTAAATTTTAATCCCTACTAATATATGTGCTATCTAAAAAGATAACACATTAGATTTAAAAGATATGCCCTTCTTAACTTGACAGCTGCCAAAACTCTTGGCAAAACTGTTTTCCTAATTCATGATCATCACAGCTGCAGTGTGGCGTCAGAGCGAAGTGCGAATTTTGACTTCTTATTTTGACTTCTTACCCCACGCCAATAAAATATAGCGTCACTATTTGAGTATTATTACACTATTATTTACTGCTTTGGTCGCTTCATTGAGGAGAAATTCTTCAAAGAGTCGGGAAGAATACTCCTAAAAATACAAACACTGTTCCAGTTCATCAATAAAGTTATAAATTATAACTAGACGTTTCTCAAAATAAAAATATCTTTTTCAAGTTGTAGCATTTTTATAATAATATAGACTCTGATGGAAATAACTAATATATATATATATATATATATTTTTATATATATTTATTGTGATCTTGGATGTTTTTGAAATATACAAAAGTCTGTTTTTATACCAAGGGATCGGAATCGTAAATACACAGGATGGCATATTATTGAAAACAAAAGCTGGATATAATATATTAACCCATTCGGAAAAAAAATCAATTTATTGTTTATTTATATGACTATAATAATAATACTAAATTAGTATTTCTGATTAAAACGATAATTATATGGTACATATTTGGATAGTATACTCATGGTATAAGGGCTTCAATTTATATTAAATAAATTAGTACGTTGTCTTTAATGTTGTAATAGAGATTGATTGATATTACCATTTTATTGCTTTAAATCTCAGTGCGTGAATATAAATTTTAAAAATTAAATAAACTTCTTTAAATTATTTTACGTACCTATACATTAACAGTAAAGTATGAATGATTAATACAGCCGTCTGTAACAAATTTGTGTTAACATTTTTTTTCAGTAAAAAAACAATATTCTTAATATATTTTATATATTGTATATTATATTATATTATATTATATTTTGTATATTATATTATATATTCTTAATATATTTTATAGTTTGTTTTAGATTGTAATGGCTTAACTTCAATTAAAGTTATTTTTGTTTATATTTAAAATATAAGGAATAAACAAATTCAGTGCCTGGTTTAAATATTGAATTTTTTCTCGTTTACGATTCAAATTTCGTAATAATGAAGTCCTAAAAATCCGAAGTTTTGATACCAGTAAACTGCGATTAGAAAATAGTAATTTACAATAAAAGACATATTTACAATAAGAAAGAAGTTGAGATGGTATTTTTATCACAGTAAAGCCGTAATGATATTAGTTGAAGCGTATATATTTTATTTATATTTCATAAAAACACAAGTAAGTATCTGATATTATATTAAGGGGCTCGGTGAATATAGATAAATGAAAAAATAAATAAATAATCGGCTTGATGACTAACATTTTAATTTATCTATTTCAATATTTAGCTTATCTCTAGCAATGGTTTACTAAAAAGACGTGAGTAGAATCCCATTCATTATAAACAAAATAAGTAAAGCTGTTAAGATTTAAACATATGCAGGACTAACAGAAAGTATTTAACCTCATTTGATATAGTTATTATATCACGCAAGACTTACAGTTTTAACTTGATATCGAATGTAAATAATATTCTAAATTTAGATAAAATCATTGATATAAACAAGGGTTTATTTACCCGTGGGTAGGAGGGGTGGGGAGGGGCCGCGGATGGGGGGGAGGGGGCGAACCGTTTAGAGCGGCAGGGCTGCCAACCGAACAGTTGGAGTTGGGTACAGTGCCGGTCCAGATCAGCGGTCCAAGAGGTGAGGGGCAACACTGTTCAATATTCTATTGTGCTATAAGCTTCATTACTGTAAGTTAATGTTAATACATTATTATATCCAGAATACAATACAAAGGAGAGAAAAGTTAAAGAGACTGCAGTACATACACAGCATATTAATAAAAACAAAATATACGAACGGTATTTAAATAATTATTGGGGCGTCGTATTGTAATAATTGAATAATGAAGTTGATTTTCATCAGCCATTTAATAATCCGGTTTTAAGGATCAGTAAACTTCATTTTTTATGATAGTTTTAAAATGGCTTTCTAATTATTTTTTATTTTTAGATAATATTTTAAAGAACTGGTAATATGTTAAAAAATATAGTATTTTTAAATTGAATGAATTCATATCAATTTTTTACGAAACATTTAAAAAAATAATTTCATTCAACAAAAATTGTATAATCATATTCCATCACATAACTATTTTTGTTTGGAAGTATAAGTTTAAATTAGATATATGAGAATTTTCTATCATTACTATTTTTAAAATTCATATTAACGTTTATAATTAACTGAAAATATCACGCCAGACTTTTTTCGTTAAATATCTTCGAAATATTTTATCGAATTTAGAGTACGTTTTATACTATACAACGATCGTATTTAGAGCTAAATCATGAATTGAATAGGATATTATAAATTTCTGTAGGTTTAATTTCAAATTGTAGAGGTCAGTTCCGGAAGATTATATATCCAAAATGGCGGTTTTGTTAATTAAATCTTGTCAAGTCTTAAGTAACATTTTGAAACCAGAATCTTCCGTTTCGACTACATTCGATTTAATAATAAAAATAAGTGACATTCGAGAAAATTTTAGAAACTTAAATCGAAATTTAAAAAATTAAAATAAATACAAACGTTGAGTTTAGTCAATTCTAAATTATACATGAAGTGCATGGTAATAATAACTTCTATCGCATAGATATTTCTGAGAATTAGATAATTAATAATCGACAAAGGTGATCATGTATTAAATTCATGTCTTAGATTTTTTTTTTATTTTTTCAAACTCTCTCAAAAGATGTGTACACGTATATTTATAATAGCTAAGCATCCTTTCTGAATGAAGACATAGGTGGTGAACGCCCAAGAGGAGTTGCGTAAGTTCGTTGGGGGTCCAAAAATAACAGACGACTCAGGGGTTGGTAGGCCGGATGACCCAGTTCTCTTTTTATAATACGGCATCACCTCATAAGGTCTTGATGCAAAGTCATGGGGTAGTAGGGTATTAATATACTTTGTGTGATTTCAGATCAAATAAATAATTATTTTAAATTATTACTGTCAGAGGAAAACTGAAAATAAAATCTCAAAGTATCAACGCTCTATAATTTTTTTTTTTTTTTTTTTTTTTTTTTTTTTTTTTTTTTTTTTTTTTTTTTTTTTTTTTTTTTTTTTTTTTTTTTTTTTTAATCCAAACAATTCGTGATTGCTCCGAGATTATACAATGCTGATCAAATAGTGATGTGAGTTAATTAGTTCGTCGGTGAATATTTACAATGAATAATTATTGACACTTATTATATAGTTATTATTATATACATGTTATATAATTACTTTTTTTTATTCCACAACATAATCCTTTGAAAAGATATTTATTAAAGCTGCTACATACTTATATGCCTACTGTATACTGTTCATATGGCAGATTAATTAATAGTAACAATTAGATTTTATATTTTAGTTAAATTACATAACTCTTAGTTATATATAGCTTTACCCCAGATTATAAATCGTGATAATTTTTCTGATTCTTTAAATTACTTATTTTCTTCAATAAACTTAGGTAGTAATTTTAATAAAATCAAACGAAAATTGCTGTAACAAATAATTATACAGATTATAATTCAAATAATCTTCAATCGGTTATAACTTATTTTTTAAACAAGTAAATATTTTTTGTGGTTTCTTCTTCATAATTCCTATTTTATCTATCATCTCTCTAAAAGTATAGTGAAAAAATCATAAGTATATGTGCAGCATATTAACGGGTCAAGATTTTTAAAAATACATAAACAACAAAACTTTTTGTAGACGAAATGATGATAAAAAATGGGGATATGGGATGAATATATGAATATCCATAATATAATTTTTATTGATTTAAAAATACTATTAATTTATGGTTAAATAATGTAGTTTTAGTTTTCAGCAATAAGCGGAAAATATCATTTTTTTTTCTTTGTCTTTTTTTAATATTTTTGTTGTTTAGTGAGGTGCCTTAATTTTTAAACATATAAGTCCTATCGACAACGTTCTATTATTTAGAATATTATATTTTCTGTCTTTTAACCATTGATTGCTATATTTTCATAATTATAATTAATTTTATTTAAGTTGCATTTATGCTAAATACCAACGTGTTAAATTATAACTATGATAATCAACCAATTTCAGCTCAAATAATAATATATGATATCGATGAATTTTTTCGACAATAGCTTAATATAAAATATAATTAACTAATAAATAATAAACGTACTAAGTTTAGTTTATATTTTTGAGGGTATTATGTCCAGTAAAAAACGACAAAAAATATTATTAAGAAAATAATACCAAAAAAAGATTAGAAGTAAAATTAAGAATAGATAACAATAATATATGAATTCGAGGGAAAAAATTAATGGATTTTGGTTCCAGCAAAAGATAGGAAAATGTTTCTATACCAATATTTCTTCAAGAAAGTGACGTCACCATAACCACCCTCAATAGACAGTTTTTAATCTCAAACTTTTGAAAAGATTAGAGTGGAGACCTAGGACAACGTTTTAGAGGACGGGTGTGCTATAAGAGATTCTTCTATAAATAATACTTCAGAAATTTTTGCTTAAATTATTTTAAAAGTGAATATTAATTTAAATTCACGCGTGGATCATCCCTATATACGCATTGCTTCATAACTTGTAAAAGATAAATAATCTTAATCTCGGACCTATAGTTATTATCTTGTATTTTAATATTATTTGTTTTCTATAATATTATACCATTAATATATTACGATCGTTTGTCATCATATGGAATTTCTCATTTTACTAAAGGAACTTTATAAACAAGTTGTCCTAATAAAGCGAAGGCAAAGTGATCAGAAAAAAACATAAAAAAAACAAACAAATAATACAACTACATCTCATTTACAACAAAATATACAAAAATTACCTGATTGGTAAGATTTATTGTACATGAATTTGTAAGACGTCATGGATTTATATATTTTTGAATTAACAAGATTTTATAAATTAAAAAAAAAATATTTTATTTTAGTAATTTTAATAATAATTATTAGAATTTTTAATAATTTCATCGTTTTTTATAAACAATAGTAAGTATAATGGCTTCAAGAAGGGTAAAAAGTAATTAGGAAAGGATTAAAAAAAAAAAAAAAAATTAAACCAAAAAGACATTATTATCTTTTACACTTTTTAGAAAATATTCATAAATTTTATAAAATATATATGTGAAATTATTTCATTCATTTGTGTCAGATTTTAACAAGGCATAACCGTGCGAAAAATAAACAGAATAAAGAAAAAAAATTGTCATACTTGTAATAAATGAGTTTAATTTACTGTAATACCTGCTAGAATATATATTTTTCCAAAATCTCTGAGGAATTTTGTGTGCCAATGGGTTTTTTAGAACATCGAATTTTTTATGAAGCTATGTACCTTGATCAAATGTTTTGTAAAGGTTGGAGTAATGAAAACTTGTAAAATTTGTCTGATTAGTTTTATAGAAAACAATCCGGCTTAGAAAAAGGTATAATTTACAAAAAGAAAAATAATTAAATAAAAACAATGTATGGCAGGGACGCTCCACAAGTTATTAAACAGGAAATAATATGTAGAATGTTGATAAAAAGTCGAGTTGAAGAAATGTATATATTTTTTTTTTTTAAATAAAACTCTTTATAATTCGAAATAAAATCCAAAATTGTATTGATTGAAACAACATATTCATAATTAGTTTAAATTCAAAAATTTATATTTATCATGAACGTAATTTACAATAACGGAGTATTTGTATCCATTATAAAAATATTTAGAATGTTTTTCGTTGTTTTTTAAAAAAATAAATATGTGATAATTTAATCAATGAAAAGTTATAATTACGAATATGTTATTTTATATAAAAACAAAATTGAAGGAAATAGTAAACAATGATTAAGGAGGCATTCTGATCGATGTAATGGGCCATAATCGATATACTGAGAGGTAAAAAAAATGGCGGCTACAGGGCTAAGGCTATTTATGTCGGTGCTAAAATGAGGCTCACCCTGGTATCGGATATCTAAACTATTATTAGTTGCAACATCCTCCAATGGTCTTCCATTATACACGGGGTAGTTTGTCCTTGCTAATATTTTTTATTATACATCATAAAAATAACTAAAGGTTGGCGCTTCAAGAAAAATAAGTTATAAGGAAAAGTGTATATAAAATAGTATTGTTGGAAATTGTGTCCAGATATCTCTATGAGAAATTTAGTTTAAAATCATATATTCCAAATAATAAAACCTTAAAAGTGAAATTCCTCTGTGAGGTTCAAAATATTGTTTATAATTTATTTGAATAAAAAAGATAAATAGATTATAAGAAAAAAATATATATTTAATAGTATTGTTGGAAATTGTGTCTAGATATCTCTATGAGAAATTTAGTTAAAAATCATATATTCCAAATAATAAAACCTTAAAAGTGAAACTCCCCTGTGAGGTTCAAAATATTCTTTATAATTTATTTGAATAAAAAAAAAAAGATAAATATTCTGTTTCTAAAATAAAAAAATCTAAGATCTCAAGTAAAAAAAATATAACAAATAATACTTCTTTCTTATAAAAAAAACCTCCAATGTGAGGTTCAAAATATGTTTTTAATAATTTATTGGAATAAAAAAAAAAGATAAAGTATTCTGATCTTTTCCTAAAATAAAAAATCTAACAAATAATACTTCGTTCTTGTTTAATTGATTTATTTTGCAATACAGTTTTAAATTTGATTAGGTAAGAACAAAAAACAAATCAACCTGTTTTAATTCAAATGAAACAAGGAGAAATTCAAAGAAATAAAAAAATAAATAGCAATTAATTTGGTTAATCTAGGCTCAAACCCAATTGAAACAATGCCCGCAGTTTAAAGTTTAAAATATGTAATTAATCAAATGTTGAGCCTGGTCCAAGATTTATTCTTGCCACGTGGAATAATAATTAAAAAAAAGAGCTTGAGCCTTGAAGAAGGAATTTGAAATGATCATTTGTCGTTTCTGTAATCTATTTATTTATTATAATTGATGAATAAACACTATTAATAAACAAAAATATAATACACGAAGAATCCCATGAATAATTCAGTGATATGATTGCCTATAGTTCTTTAAATTACAATGATACATATAATAAATGTGTTATTATATATAATATAATAAATCTATTTATTTATTATAATTGATGAACAAACACATTTTAAAAAAATAATAAAATTAAGAAGTTGAACAATCAAGCCTTCAAAAAGGGTTAAAAGTATAAAAATTAATAATCAAAAGATGATAATAATATCCTAAAAATCTTTCTAACATGTATCAACTTCGCAGTGAAAAATACGTTTTTCCAACTTTCCCTTTTTTTAATGACTACGAGGAAATTTTGTATATATGAATATATCTCTGGTCACTGGCCACAACTAGTTAAGTCGTTTAAAAAAATATTTTTCTAATCCTCCATTTATTTTTATTTACAAACATACAAGAACTAGAGTTTAGGATCTTGGATTGCCTTTCGGCATTCCAAGTTAAAAAAATAAATAAAATTTTATATTTTTAAATTATAAGGAATATTAGGAAATACGAGATTGAGTATTGGAGCTTTATTTATCCATTTTGATACTTAAATAATAACTTTTCTTCCCATTGAATTCTCCATAAGTTTCCAATTCGTCTGAAAAGAAGATGGAACTGGGACCTTCTTATATATAGCTAATATCGAAGAGGGGGTAGTTTCTTCGTAAATCCTTGTCAAGCTTTTAGGATCAAATCTACATTTTCTTGACGTATTTAGTATTAAATCAGTGTAAAATTCAATTAATATACAAAAATAATACTCGAAGAATTCCCTAAATATTTCAGTGATATGATTGTCTATAGTTCTTTAAATTACAATAATACATATCTATGCCGCTTGCTATAGATATTGTTGTATTAATGGTTTATTGTTCTGTTATTATTGGTTTCGTGTTCTGTTATAATTATTTTCTGTGTATTATTATTTGTTGTTGAAAGTGTTAAGTGTGTAGGAACCTGGCAACACTGAGTGCTGTAAAAACATTTTAGTAACCTGGCAACACTGAGTGCCTCATAAACCAATTATAACCTCCAATCAAGTTATAACCTCCAGTTCTTTTTTTTTGGAAAGATTAAAACTGTGAAAAAATAATAATGTGTTTTGAGTTCACATATCCAGTGTGCGAACTATTAGATATTACAATTTGAAAAAAGGTCTGTAGCGAATAGTCACCACAAAAGGGACTATTTAAAATAACAAAAAAAAAACCAATAACAATGCCTTAAATAATGGTGTCGAATTAAATAAAGAAATCACAACCCTAGAAATGTTTAGAACAGATTTCTGGTACTACGTAGGATAATCGGGCTGTTTATATCTTGTAAATTCCTTTGGGAGCAGAAATGTATAGGATTGAGTATTTTTAGCCTATGTTTAAAATCATTGCTGCACTAAAACCTCAAACAAACTGGGAAGCTTACACATTCTAAAAAGAATGTTTGTAATATTTCATTGCAGCCATGGAATGGAAACAATTTTTATAAGCTACCATTTAAGACATTTTATAGACTTTTAGAGAATGAACGGCAAAAAAAAATGTTCCCATAGTTTCCTAAAAATGTATGATTCAGGAAAAATAATAACTATAAGAAATACGAAGAGTCGTGAAATCAATCTAAAATTTATAATAATAATCACAATTTCTATTTAATCTCAAATGGAAATTATTATTATTAATTTATATTAAAAATTAATTAATATTAGAAAAAATATTAAAATTAATACTCTTCAAATCCGGGTATTATCAATAATGATTGAAAAATTCAGGCTTTCACCTAATTCTAAAGTAAAAATCCGAAAAATGTTATAAAAACGTATATTTTGTCATTTTTACGATCAAACAGGAATATGTATGATTTAGTATTTGTAATCGATTTAAATAATAATAAAGTTTTTTTTTCCCACATGTCCATTATTATAAAATACCTTGTAAACATTTTATGGACATCAACATATTTAACAATTAAGTAATTTTATTAATGGCTCACAGAAAGAACACATGGAACGACTAATAAGTAATCTTGTTCAGGTATTAATCCGACTATTTATCGAAACTATCGAATGATTTTAAAATGGTACATGTTTTTACGGGGACTAACTGAGTTTAAAAATTATAACCCTGAATCATTAATAACAAAAATTCCTGTACAACACGTAGTGGTTCTTGTATTGGTTGTGGTGTTTGGACTTAAGTTATATTAATATCAGCCTCACTAGTAAGAACTACATTACATTCTTTACTTATCGTAAAAATATATTAGCTATAACCGAAAAATGATTGCACATGCTGACCCTACCCGAATATAAATATACACCTATCCGAAAAATATGTACAATGTTTCCTTGCTTTGATCCTTGATCTAAACTGAGGTCATTTTTGTATCTCAAAATTTCAATTTTTTTCTTTGAACATCGCATTGTGTACCTGCCATATTGTGAACGGTTGATTTTTATTTAAAAAGAACAGTAAAATGTTTAAACATTTTTTAAATATATTTTTTTAAGAACTCAATTTGCCGTCAAATAAGAAAATTAAATGAGATCTCGATTTTTTGTTAATCGATTTTTTTAAAAATCGATTATCATGATTTCTCTAGTATTAATATTTGCTCTATTAAAGCAACTGATTTATAGGTTTTATTTTAAGTCCCCAAATATATAATTTATGTTTAGAAATGTCAGAATAAGAAGCGAGGGATAGGCACGTAATGATTTCTTAACGGTGGTGCTGGTTTAGTGTACCGCTACTCCGTTTCAATGGAATTGTGATTTTGTTTTGTTGATAGTATTTTCGCGTTTAACCCTAAGAATCATTTACGACCAGAATAGTATTTCTTTTTCTAAATTCTGTTTTAGTAGCTAATGGTCTTTATGAATTTGAGAAATGTTTTGATACATTTTCGTCGTTTTGGGGGTTTCTGGTTATGTTTATAACCTAATTTTTTTTCAAAAAAGTTCTAACTGAGGGGTTGACAATTATACTATCTACGTCTTATACCCCACACATAGTTGTAAAAACAGGAGGCCGAACAAATTAGCTGTATGTTAGGAGAATGTATAATCTCTCACATCTATGGACATGATCTATGTTTTAATGTTAAAATTCAGATTAAGGATCATAAAAAAAAAAATTACAATTCAATAATCATCAAAATTAGATACCATATATTATAAGGTAATTTCAGAAGAAAAATCTTTTTTTTTCGGTACTTTGTAGTTTATAGTCTTTAGCCACCAAGTTTGTAAATATAGCTCCTTTCGAATTCGAAAATTTACTATTTCATTTATGAAGATACATAGTTATATTCTCGAAATTGCGCGATATAGCTGGACACTTCGCAAATTTTGCAGTTTGTTTGTCCCATACTTTTTTTTTCAACTCCTAAACTAGGACAACAAAAATATATAGAGCACCTCGAGTCTATGCACTAGTGCAGAATATAGTAAATACAAAAATATGTATAGATATTTTTTTATAGCTTTCATAGTTTTAACAGTCATTTTAAAATAATTTGATTACCATGCGGTATTAATAATATCCAAAAATTTTCATATTTATTTATTCACTAGTCTGTCATAATGACAGAGATTAAGGAATAGCTTAAATAATAATAAGGTTTAAATATTCTAGTAAATTTTTTTTAAAAATTCATTTCCTCGGTTGACAGTTTAAAATTTTAAAGTGCTTGATAGTTTTTAAAAAAGTGCTAACCTTTATTTAATTATTTTTAATTATCCCGTTTCATATCCGTGGTTGAAGTATATGGGGACGTAAACCACTAAAAAATAATAAAACTTTTAACTAAGAAAAAAAAAATCATTTGGATGAAATTCTTTGCCTGTCAGTGTATTTAGAAAGAAGACAAAACAATAGTTGTGGAAAAGAAATAGAAATATGTACTGAGTTTGTGATAAGTGAAAAAAAATGTTTCCTTACAGAAAAAATTAAGATGAAACAAAAGACATTATATGAAATAAAAATAAATAACTAGCGTTAAGCTAATTTCAGAACCTCGAGTTCAAATAAAATATTTAAATGGTTCGCATTTTATCAAGAAGAACATGCAATAGCTTAGTTCGTCACGACAGCACAATATTTTAAAAATTGTTAGAACATTGTTAATGTTATGTGAAGAGAAGAAAATATAACATTTTAATGAAATCATTATTACAGATCGAAGGAGTACTCAGTTTCAATTTTTGTAACCATTATTACAGTTACACAGGGAGGGGTGATGGTGTTCGGGCTGCTGTCTGTTATGACAGACCTTTATTTCTAGGACTAAGACCCTCAGAAGAACCTCAGGTTTGCAAATATTAGCAGCCTGCAGGTTACTCGTCCTAACCAACTATTATTTTAGCTACGATATAAACACCTTAAATATGTAGAAGTACTGAAATACACATTTTGTATTCTTTCGGATTTACAACTATTAGTCGTATCTCGCTTCTAGGAATTCTCGCCAGTTCTTGCAAACTTTCCTAATGACATCTGGATATCCTTCCAGTGCATCTTTCCTTTGGCCATTCCTTTTAAACAACTGAAAATAATCCACTTTAGAACTTTTAGTTTTCAATTTCATTGTACTAGAACCATATACAGTTTATAGTCCACTTTACAAAAAGCACTACTTACTCACCAAAACTAATAACAATCATAGAGTCATCTTAAAATATATTGAATAAGAAACTAGTATAAAATCTACTAGCAATGTATCCAACCACCAGGAAAATAGAGTATTGAACCATTTATAATAAAAAAAACGTAAGGTCAGTTAATGAACTAGTAAAGAAGACCTGTACAACTGAGGGCCTTAGGTTCAATCAGTGCTTGGTAAGGAAGTGTTGTTTTGTGACAAAAGATTGTACAAGAAGATGGTGTGGTCAGCAATCAGGCTCAACCGCCAGGGTTTTCCCCTAATTAGAGGTACCCACTTTTCAGAGGCTAGGTGAGCCCCAGGAGGATCTCCAGGCCCCAAAGTCGAACCACTGCCAAATAAACAGAAATTAAAATTTCTGCCTTGAGCCGAGCTCGAACTCGGGCCCCAGAGTTTAGGAGTTCAGTGCCTTACTGAGCTTCCCCGTTCCCTTGTTAGTAAAAATCCTCCTATTGATTAAAATATATATATATATATATATATATATATATATATATATATATATATATATATATAATCTATAAAATTTAATAGTCACGTATATCAATTTATATATCTCGTATATCATATTATCTGATAATTCTCCAAGGTTTCTGAGAAGGAAATGGTCACATGATCTTTTGACATTATATATCTATCATTAGCAGCAAGTATCTTCTTCCTATAACAAGTTCACGACTTCTGAATCATTTAAGTTCATTTAACGGACTATCTTGTATGCAGTTTTAAATGCCAAATAACGGTGTTATTTAATCTAATTCATTCATATTTCGATTATGAATCCAAAGATATAATTATGATTACATTTAAATTTTTTTTTTTTTGTTTATTGAATTTCCGCCATTAAATATTCAAACCGGAACTATGAAGATACGTGTTAAAAGTGGCACTACCACAGAAATGAACCGTTCTAACAAAATATTAAACGTTATTCCATTTTCTTTGAGGCTCATTCTCTCCTTCAATTCGACCATTAAATACAGGAAGAAATGGATGACAGCTCGAAAAACTAATGAGACAATTCTGTAATTAGCCGGCAAGGGAAGGATAGGGTGCCCCCCAAAAACGTGCCAAGGACACTGAAAGAATGTGAGAGAATATTTTTGCTTCACTGGCAATACAAGGGCCGTGCTAACGCTAACACTTGACACCGACTTGGCTGCGGCTCATCGGCTGCTTCTGAGCAGGTTCAAGGCCACTAGTTATGATCCAAGGAATATTTCAGCACCCACCGCTTCCTAACACGTTCCATGGATTTGTTTTTTATAACCCATTAATCTGTTCCCTCCTTGAATTTTTTTATCTTCACCCGAGAACAAAACTTGATTCGAAAATAGAATAGCTTTGCGAATCCTAAATATATATCATACACGTTCTCCTAAGAGATTCGTCATTTAAATTTATTTCAGTTAGCTGCCAAGAATAGTATCTCTCCATTTTTATAATAACGAGCTAACATCATGACTCAACTTTAAAAGTTAATAATAAATTATGACATACTTGTCCTTTTAACATTAAAAAAAATAAATAAATAAAGCAAACATACTACTCAAGTGTTCAGAGAACTCAGCTCATTCATACCAAACAAAATAATTTTATTTTTTTTCATTTTACCAAAGATATGCATTATTGAGAAAGTATTACAATCTGCTTCAAAGAGGGCAATAAGTAATATGGATCGCTTTAATAAAAAAATAAAGAACCTCATAATATATAATACTATAAATAAATAGATAAAAAAAATTAAGAACCTCAAACAATGCAATATATAAAGAAAAAAATACAATGAAATAGATCAAATTAAAAACTATAATAATAGGTTTAAATTAAAAGTTAAAAATGCAGTCCTACTTTATTTACAATATTCACTATCCTAGGGATCCACCAACCAGACTTATCGCTACACTTTTGTAATGAAAAGCCAGGTCCATAGATGTCCTAATGCTTCTCTCTCAACTGCGCCAATGATATAAAAAATAAAAACCCAGTGGAGGCTGAGTGAGAGCACTAAAATTATAATTAAGATTGATGAATTATTTGCCACTTTTATTGGAATATTTTTATTTGAAAACTAGTTTTGAATATTAAATATTCATATCCAGTTTAAAATACAAAACTTTCAATTCATTGGTACTTTGCTACATTCCATATATATATATATATATATATATATATATATATTTTTTTTTTTTTTTTTATTTTTTTAACATAATACAAAAACAAGTTGCATTAAACAAACTGATGTTCATCTAATGAGGCAAAATGAAATGGACTTCCCAATAGATATCACCTAGAGCAGACTGAATGTGATGAGAGGGTGAGGTGGGTTTTCCCTATAGCTGGTTGGGTTTTTTTCGTTCCTACTAAAAAAAAATGTAAATGGGACTATTGGAAATATTTATTTGGTTATTTAAACAAGAATATGGATTGAATTTGAACGATTTTATAATTTAAAATAATTCATGATTATTTAATTGTAGACTTATTTTTTACTTGATATATAGGTTTCATTCCTGGTTCTTCGTTGAATTTATGGTTATTTTCATTTAAGTGGGTAGCAAAGTTGAAATTATGTGTCATTATTAAATGTTCTTACATTTTCTTTGCAACTTCGCTATTCATTTAAATGAAAATAGACATAAATGGCAACCAAAAGTGGCAAATAATTCAACGATCCTAATTGTATTGATCCTTCTATACCCTCTCTGCACCTCTAGTAATAAAATTATAGCTATCAATAAACTATGTTGAATATTTCAACAAAAATAAAAATGTTTTTTAGAAAGCACAGAGACATATGACCAGTTTTTTCTTTCTTTCAAATTTAAAGAATAATTATTTTAACTATACAAATAATTGATTAACAGATCATAAAAAAAAAAAAACTTTGATCAGGGCCCATTTATGATTATTTTTAATACCTGCAGAAAAAAAAGTTTAATTTTGGTCAGGGAAATTTATTTAACTAAAATTCTTAAATAATTATTATTAATGCCAGTCAATTAATACTATTAATTTATTTTTAAGCCTAGAATTTTTTTTAAATTGATTAAGGAAAACAATTCACCCTCTTCTTGAGAACTAACAGGAACTCAATTGTAACTATTTTTGTTGCAGATATTAGGTAAACAAGAGATCCTACGAAACATCAATCAACATGCTTCTCCACAATCACCTTGACATGATAGGGCGGAATGAACCAATCCAGAGGAAAGCCAAATTCTGGCAATCCTACGTCAGGGCTCTCAAAGGTAAATATGGAAATATTTAAATTTATGTAACTTCAATATTAAGAAAAAATAGTTAAATATGAGAAATGTGATTCAAGAACTTAAACTTAAAGAGAAATATTTGGTAAATGGATCATTTCATGACAGTTTGTGAAAAATTCATTAATAATATAAAGTTTTATAAGGAAAAAGATAAAAAAAACCATTACATAGAGACATAGAGATATTTTTGTAATTTCAAACAATAGTTTTGTATATTTTATTTTATTTACATACTTAAATAAAAATATTAAACTTAAGAAAAATATTAAATCAATTTTTAAATGTGAATATAATTGTTTAAGATACTTTGATAGAATTTTAATTCCAGGCTTACTGTATTAGAAAATAATATAATTTAAAGCAAAGTATTTGGTTCAAAATTTAATTTTTTTCTGAGATAAAATATTTTGTTTATTATTACTACATTTTAGTAATAAAATATATTTTAGTAATAAGAAATTATTATTACTATATTTTGTTTTTTTATAACTAAATGATTATTTCCAGGTTTGAGTTTATGGAAATTAAATATTTCAGTGATTTTTGAAGGGGGGGGGGGAGGAGGGAAACATCAATAACTGTCTCTAATTTGGAGATTTCCATCTCAAAGATTGCGTTGATTGATTGAAATTTATAAATGTAGTTTATAAAAGAGTTCAAACACATTTCATTAAAAATAAAATTTTAATTATTAATTATTTATTATCGTTACTTAGCTTTTTAATTAATGCCTTTAATCTATTTTTATAATATACACATTTACTTTTACTTTAAAAAAGAATTGATTGATATTTGCTGTCTTTTATGAACTATACTATAATTAATATAATATATCTTATATATATATATATATATATAAGAAAATAATTTATATGGTACCTATGTTATCACAGTAACAATAAAAAATGTTAGATTAATAACTTAGCTCAGTGTAACATTCATTGCAAAATTATATTATTAGTATTGTTCATGAGACCAAAATCTAATTTACATATTTTATAAGTATAAAAATGTTTAGTTATCCACAATTATTTATTGATGGATATGATTAATTAACTTTTTTCACTATTCATTGAAGAAATAATAATCAATAAACAAGAAACAAAATTTATACCAAGAGGATATTATAAAGATAAATTAGTCTTAAAGTGAGACATAGGTTTTTAAAAATATTAATTTTATTTGAGTCATAACTTTTTTTTTCAGACATATGTTTTTGTTTATTTTATAATTTCAGAGTTTTAATTAGAAATTCTCTTTTAATTAATAGCTCTTGAAATGGATTTTTGTACGATGTATAAAAAAAAAGGTCTCATCACGAAGTTAAAATATGAATTTAATGTCGATTTCAGGGCCAAAGTTTCCACTGAGTGAACGAAAAGTCTGTTTCTCCCAAACTGGTGCACACTCGATAAGTAAAATATAGAATTCAAAAACAAAACAAGAATGTTTTAAATAGCATGTCTCAATGTTCAAAGTCCTCAAAAATAAAAATAAAAAGCATTGAATTCACCAATTATCGCACCATTTTCTGGAATTTCTTCCACAAATGTTTTTTTCTTTTATTTTGTTTCAAGTTCTTGTCCAAATACCTTTCTTCCTTTGTAATTATGACAGTTTAAATTTGATTGCTTGCCACAGCATTTATCCTATTCCTATTCCAACCTTAATGTTCTCTCAAGCATGCAAATGTTGAGATCCTTTAAGAAAAATTTCCTGTCTATAAAAACTTAAACATCAACATTATGTTAAGCAAAATATCTTCTCAGTTTCAAACTATGAGCATGCAATAAAAAAAATAAATAAATAAAAAAGTCTGAATGGTTAGAAAAACTTGAACTTAGAGGCCAGTCAAGTAGTATAATTTGTTAAAAAGCAATCATATTAATAAAAAATGTAATAATAAATAAAAATATATATTTTTTAATGCAAAATCAAACTTGATAATTCAAAATCCCAAATTGATATCACAATTTTTATTTTATTCCAACAGTAACTTACAAAATTAAATTTAGCAGTAAAATGGTATTTAATAGTATTTATAAATCAAATTAATGGATCAAATATTTTACATTTAAAGATGATAAAAAAGTAACTAAACTTCAAACGTTTAGAGTGTCATGACTTTTTTATGTGACAAACAATTTATAGCTTCATTGTACTTAACATTGATTATGCTGTTCAACAATATCACAAAAGAGGATTTTCTATTTGTTAAATGACATGATTAAATTAGTTTTATTTATTAAAGTTGTAGATAAATCCAAAGCATTTGTTTTAAAGTATTTTAAACCTGAGTTTGTAAACTGTGTGCATGCCCTTACTCTTAAATTATGTGTAGTGCTATAAATTATGGAAAAATAGATTTACTTATATAAAACATGCCTACAGGTACTGACGACATCAGAGCTCCAGAGGCCAGCCACTACTCAAGGTACCCTTCACCAAGGGGTATCTTCCGCCCATTGGCTGAATTCCCAACATTCAAGTCAATTTTCGACGATCCAATCGCCCCATCTGACAGGATCTCCTCCCCTGGTTATCGTTACCTTCCCATCTCCCGTGACACTTATGGCCTCTCCCCAAGGAACATCTATCCCCATCACTATAGCAGCCTCGACCGTGTCCCCCGTTACGGTAGGTACTAGAAGCCTCCTACGGGAATCCCTATCTCTTCTCATATTAATCTCTTTATACTATATTATTTATTTTAACAAGTTGTCGGAAATCAAATTTGGAGAGGCCAGAAAACTGATGCATTAACAAATATTATGCATCTCATTTATTACCAACCTTGTGACGTCCCTTCCAGTGCAATATTGTCTGAAGGATAAAGTATAATTGTCCTTTTAACTTTTAAACAATGCAATGCCATAGAAAACGAATAATGCGGTTGCAGTAGGGGCGTCACATGATAAACAAATTTATTATGAAAAATTGTTGGTAGTAAGTCACCTTATCGAAACTCTTTATGCTAGTCAAAGTTTGGTTTTGTTTCTTATTTGCTTTGTAATCCTTTTGCTATTAATGCTACTTATTTAAACAAAGTTGGTTCCATACAATAATATATGGAGCATCAAAATTTAGTTTTATAAAAAAAAAATTAAACAAAAAAATTATTTATACTTCAAATAAAACAATTGTATTTATTCTCTTATTTATTGTATTGAATATTGTTGTAGTAAACTTAGTGAAAATTGAAAAGAAAGAAATTCTTTGTAAAATTTTATAATCAATCATGTTGTTATATATATACATATATTTTTCGTTTTTCTATGGTCAATAAAAAGTTACCATTTAAAGACTGTGATTGGAGATTGCATTTTCTTTCTGTTACCTGCTAACCTCATAACATTAACTGGCATGGTCAATAGCCCTATTTTTAAGATTTTATAATAAATATATTCATGGAAGCGTGAGTAGTAGTAAGTTAGCTTTTTAGATTCCTTTACATAAATATCCCTGCATATTGTTCATGAGTAATATCCATTGCATTATCCTACACCCTAATGTTAGTTCATCCAATGTTACCCAGTTCCAATTAGCTTTATTGCATTTTCATCCTTGATTTTTTGTTTTACTATTCATGTATATTTAATAATCAAGTTGACCATGTCAATTCATCTAACTCTTTCATATAATAATTCTGCAATGATTAGATATTTTGAAATCATTATCAAAAACATGTCGAGATATATAAGAAGTAGATTTGACTTTCATATTTCCAATCCTCATCAAGCATGAAATGATTGTAAATAGTGTGCTGCTTGGCAACGGCTGAATGCGAATATTTTTGTAATCCGATGGAATGGAATTCAAGCTATTGCAAAGCTTAGAGGAGTTATTATGCTGCTATCTAATTTATTATACATTTTTATGGCATTAAAATAAAAGAAGAACTGAAAACATTACTTCAAGTATCTACCATGTCAGAACAAATACACCTACATTTAGATTGCTTACCTTTAATATAAGCTGCATTATATTATGACTTATTCATAAAGAGATTACTAAAAATTATAATGAACAATATTAATTAATTCTAAATTTTAATTTTACCATTAGAAAAAAGTTAATTTAATTGTGATAAATAATTTATTGTTAAAAGAAGTATATAAACCAAGCTTAATATAATTGTTTGAATAAAAATAAAATAATACGAAATACTTCGCCAAAATGAAAGTTGAAGAATTCAAGAGATTATAAGAGTTCCTTCTGCACAACCATTGAATTTACATGTGATTGAATCATCAGGAAGTTAATTTTATGGAACCAGGTTTGATATGAACATTTCAATAAATATTTATGTCAGTCTGAGATTAATTAAAAGTAAGTAATTTTGGCATTTAATTATATCCAACAATCAGACAATTTTTCTTTTTAATGTTTGTTATTAAAAATATTAGTTCCTGTTCGTAAGTGTATTCTCAAATAAATAACTTAAACTTTTTAAAAACCAAGAATAAGAAATTCATCATTAAAAGTGTTAAAATACTTCTAAAATTCTAATTTTAATGTTTTTTTAAATATGTTTGTTTTACCACAAGATTTTTATAATTTTAATGTTCCTGTCTTATAAAGCATTATACCATGCATTTTCATTAAATTCAGTACCTGTAAAGATATAGAATTAAAGTATTTAAAATATTAAAATTCTTTGACAAGGCTGTGAAATGGGGAACCATATTATTTCTTGATCTTATAAATAAATAGCTTTCAATTTTTGAACAAATGGCCAAGTTAAATCTGGTCTTCAGAATCTTAATCTTAATTCAGGAAAATAAATTGCAAGCAAAGTGAAAACGTTTTTCTTTCTATTTAGAATAAAATCATGATTAGAATTTAGCTTAAAACTACTCAAAAAATAGAAAAATTCTAAATTAACTTAAGATCAGTTATTGATTGTTCGATTTATTACTATTCGATGAATTAGAATGCCTTTATCCCAGCCGCAAAGATTTTTTTTTTTCACTATTTAAACTTGAAACAGATGAAAATTTGAACATTGGAGCAATATTTTTAAAATTACTATCATTTCAAAAACCATACAATCAACTTTATCAAAATGAAAATATAGAAAACAACAATTTGTATTATAAATGAACAGCTACTGACTGAAATTTATTAATGATTATAAAAGAAGTGGGGTAAGGAGTATTTTAAAAATATTGTACAATTAAAATAAAATCATTCATTTTATTTATATCACTTTTAAAGCTGAAATTTAATGTTTCTCTATTTACCACTCCATAAAATAATGTTTTAATTAAGCATATATTCAATACTATATATTCAACTTTATTCAAAAGAATGATCTTGGGTGGCCTCCAAGAATTTATTTTCTATCAACTTATCAAGTGACTCCAATAGTATGTTTTAGTTTTAGCATGAAATCGAGACCTACAGCTTCACAGTAGGTTTATTTCTTGTGGATAACCCCATATATTCCATTTAATATACAAAAGTTTTGTGGATAATGTGGCAAAAGCATTTGAAAACTTATATAAACTCTCTCTAAAATTGTTATAGAGAAAATTTGAAATTAAACTATAAATAATGAAATCTTAACAATAGATTGTTTCATTCAGCATTTAATCAACAACTTCCGTCGGGTAAGAAACCATTATTGTTTAATATTAAAATAATGAGGAAAAATATTTCTTATCAAATTAGTAATGAATAAACTTGTTAAATTTATTAACCTTCTTGCAATCTGTAAAGGACTGTCAAATTAAATTTGTATTTGTAAACATTTCTTTGGAGAGTAGTTACATTGTAAAAATGAGTTCATTGTTGTTTTTAAACCTTTTTTTCATGATCTCTTTATAAAGATCTATTTGTGAACTTCAAAAAGGATCGATAATAATTTTAGTTATACATAATACCAACTGAAGGTCAGACTAGATCTAACTTTAGAAACAGGTCAGCCAATAGGTTTATACTCAGCATCAACCTTGCGACTAAATTTAAATTTAACAGGGTACATAGTTTTTAAGACCCTTCATTTCTATGGATATCAAGATATTAATATTTTTTTTGGAATCTGAATTCGTCAAAAAGCTGATTGTGGTAAAACATTATTGTTAGATCCTTAAAACCAGTGAAAAATATAAAACAAATCAATATAATAACTAATCAATAATGATATGAAAATACTTTTACTAAACCAACATTTTTAAAAAGTGTTATATATCTATATAATACAGGATTTCTGGTAACCCTGTTCTATCAATTTATTTAATAACGTTTAAATGGTTCATACACTTCATCAACAAATGTTAGAGTATATACATACGCTTCCTTAGCATCAGCAAAATTAAAGGTAAGTAAACTATTTAAATGTCTTTATTTGACACAGAAATGGCAATAAGATACTTGAAATAACTGTTTTTAGACAATCTTAATTTTTTTAATAGACGTCTTAACAAGCTTTGTATTATTATTTTTTTTATTTTGTTATATTTTTATTATGTTTTGCTTCTTTTCTTTCTTTTTTTTTCAATTATCTATGGCATGATTTCTCAGCTGACCATGACTATGTCAACCAGTCTCAAGGGGAATTCAGGCATGATGAACATGGTCATTTTCAATATGGTAAGAATTGAATATTTACTTTTAGATAAAAAAAACAAAAACAGCTTAGCTTTTTACGCTTGCATTCATTTTAAAGCTAGATAAGCAAAGCATTTACTGTGGCTATTTTTTTATTTTATTTTATTTTTTTATAATTAATGGTAATAATATATGCTAAACAATTACCCATGGTGACATACTACTGTATCATTGAAATACCTTATATAACTGATTTGGAAAAATAATTTCAAATTCAATAGCTCGAACATTTTTATTTTTTATATGATTTCGTAGTTTAAAAATATCAAATCATTTATTTATTATTACTATAATACTTATATAAACCTTTTGTTTTTATTATTATTTTTATTTTAGAAGCTTTATATCTTTAAATTAGTTCATAATTAGTAAGATATTCCTATCTGCTTGGAAAAAATGGCTTTTCATTAAAAAATAAGGTTATTTTTTTAAAAATTGAATAGTTGAATCTGATATTTTTATTTTATTGAGTAATTGAAATATTCTCTCGAACATACAAAATTTCTTAATATTCTTATAATTTATGAAAATCGCTTAAGAAATTTATTTAAAAAAATAGTAAATGAAACTAAAGTATCTTTTTTTTTATTTAACTTGATTATTTTATCTTTATAAATCTTTATTTTAAATTAAACAAATTGATTATGTACACTGTCATTACTTATTTTTCAATGATTAGCAATATAAGTCATTACTCTTAAGTTTAAAATAAAATTCAGTTTGTCCTATTATGTTCTGTATTGTTGTCCATTATCCGATTTATTGATTCACTGAATGGCTCAATATAAACCAAGTTGGTACAAGTATACTCAAATTGCTACTATAAAAAAATTAAATAAATAAAAAAAAATTTAAAAATCAAAAATCATTAACTGCAGCCTTCACTATGAACTAATTTCAATTGATAAAATTTGTTATTATTATAATTAACATTATTCACAAATTTGAATTTTTTTAGATCATATTTTACTTAAAAAGTCCATTGATAAATTATGTGTTTTTCCCTTTAAATTGTTTATACTGAATGTTAATTTTCTGTTTATATAGCCATTTTAATAAATACATTAATTTAATAGAAACATCAATATATTTCTGATGTTGAGAATTTTTTCTTGATATTTTTTTACTTGCTTTGGACAAATCAAAACCATAAACAGTGCTGAAATCCTTATTTATTTTCATCATCCAATTCATTACCCTCCAAACATTGCTCAGATTTTAATACTATAAAGTAATATTCTGCATAATTTCAATATTATTAGAGTCTTCAACATTACAAGCACACTTACTTACTTATGTTTTATGATTAATAGAAAATATATTAACACATAACATGCATTAGAAACGTCGAATTGCATAAAATAACTTCTTATAAAGATAAAATATCCAATTCAGGATTTAAGTGTGTGCTAAGATTTTCAGAATCTGTCTGATTTTAAATGGTAAAATAATTGAAACTGAGCCTCCTATACTTGATTAATTTTTATTCCCTCACCGAAAAATCTTATTGCTTATAAAGGAAAGAGCAGATTAAAAATGTTATATTTTTTTAGAGTGAAAATAACGATTCGTTTCCTAGTTGATGCAGAATTCTTTAATTGGCCAAAGACAAACATACTCAATTTCTCCCTGACTGGGAAAAACATAAGATCATGGATTTGTCCATCTATTATTATCTACTGCTTTTCTGAATTAACATTTTAAAATTAAAATGATCAAATTATTTTAATTAATAATTTTTCTAAATAAACAAAGTAGCGAGATGTAAGGGTTTTAAAAATGCCTTTTTTCATTAAAACCAATATACCTTCTAAACGGTAGGTTCTAGTGACAAATGTTACATAACAAAAAATATTCTACATTAAATTATTAATCAGAAACTATTGTTAAATTTTCAATCTGAGCAATACCAACAGAGCTAGAGTGCATACAAATATTGTATTTTTGTGGGTGAAAAAAATTTACACATTTGAGTGTGATTAAAATGTTAACATTGTTGAGTGTGAATAAATCGTTACACAAAAAAAGTGCAGACCCCCAGCCTAAAGATACCCATGTCAAAATAGAGAGTCAAATTGTTTTGTTAATACCTTGTATCAATCAAGAAAAGTAATCAGTATTTCAGTCCAAAAATGTTATTAGAAAACAAACAGGAAAGAAAATTCAAAGCTGCATTTCCAGATAGTTATTAGTAAATAACAACGGATTGTTTTTGTTTATAATCAGTAATAATTTATATAAATAAGACCACAAGTCAATAAGTTTAATCAATTGTTGCCTCTTAAAGAGAGAAGGCTTATTATTCTCAACTGTTGTCATAACTAATGAAATACAAACATGGATATTACATACAAACATAATAGATATTGTACATATTAGTTACATTATATTTAAAATTTAAAATTAATTATCTAAAGGAGACATATTTTCTTGTAGAGTACTTCAAGGCACCAACTGACTGGGACCCAGAGGAAGGCCGTGAACATGACCAGAAATACCTAAACCCTGCCTATAGAAGGCGAGGACTGCCTCAGATCAAGGAGTACGAAATTGGGCCAGATGGATCCAAAGTTCCATTGTACACCCATTCCGGTAAGGAGTTTATAATTAAAAAAAATAAATAAATAAATAAAAAATAACAATGGAAAATTGTTAATTGCAAATTATAGATCCTCAATCATAATAGGATAATTTGATATTACAGGAATAATATAAATTCCATGTAAGGTGTATTTAAATAATAGCTAATATTAAAGAAATTAAAGTAACTTAAAAAATCTTCTAATCTGACCTTCTCCAGATCAGGAGTTTATGAAAAATTCTGAATTTTAGTAGAAATTTTTATCACTTTCCATGCAATTTTAATTCCTTTCTGTTAAAGATAGAAATAATGGATTGTTAATGATGAACTGTGAACAAAAAATCTTTTAATATGTTCAAAATGTTGAAATACTTACTGCATTCAGTTATATAAACATATCCACTTTTCCTCCTTTTATTAATTCTTTCTTCACAATACATCCAAAATGGAAATGATGGATTATGCAGGAGAGTATCAACTGATTCCTACTTGATTGCTTATTAAAATTGTTCTATAAACCTACCACAAAATAACACTCAACTCCTAATATATAACATACAGTGGTGTCAAGTTTACTGATTGAGTGTGGCAGAGTGCCTTACATTCATAGCCGTGATTATAATTTAAATCATAACTTTAATCATCGAAAATATATTTTAAAAATAAAAACGCTAATTTAGTTTGTTTAGAGTTTCAGGAGTAACATGTACATTGAATGCTAATTTTATAATAGATACATATGTGTTTACTTGAATCAAGATGTCATATAAAAGAAAGTAATTTTTCTTCTGCTGATTAACTATTCATTGGTTTGATGCCAAGAAAAGTAATCTTCTGATTTTTTTTTTTTTACTGTCATTACATATAATAATATTAATGGACTGTTGATTATTTAAGGTAACCCAATCTACAGTCGAGGAGGATTCAAGAGACCAATGACTGAGCTTTTCGAACCGAGCCCCTGGATCCCAATCAGCAGGGTTACAAGGGACCCCTGGTGGTGGTCTTACCCACAGTACAGGCCCTTTGAGGCACCCTATGTCCCAATGAAGCACAGCCCCTACTTCCTGAGAGACAGCTTCCTATCGCCCGTCAAAAGGTCTTATTTGTGGAAGCAGCACCCAATCCGCCCCTTCAGTGAGTATTAACAAAGTTTTTATTGCCATATCAACAGCTTTTTTCCCAAAGTGACTAAGCTTTATTCATCATTCATTATTTAATCATAATAACAATTATAATATCAGGAATCACTAATAATTTACAGTCATTTTTAATTTCCAGACTACACTAAATGAATTTATATATAAGATATGAGAGTGTTTAGTAGAGTTCTAAAAAAATTAGAAATAAAAAACTGAATTAATACGTGCTTGTTAATAGTAAATTTGTAAATAAATGCATTCACTTTCATCCTAAAAAAAAAAAAAAAAAAAAAAAAAAAAAAAAAAAAAAAAAAAAAAAAAAAAAAAAAAAAAAAAAAAAAAAATTAGAAATGACTTAAACTGAATTGATATGTACTTGTTCATAATTTATTTTATAAACAATATTTTCAATTTGAATTATAATAAAAGTTAATTAAAATTTTATTTATTTTTTAAAAATAGTTTTCAGTATAAGTAACCAGGCTTTGATTTTATTCTTTTAGAAATATTTGATACTAAAACATTATTAATAAAAGAGTGTAGTATATTATAGTGTCACTCTTATGTTTCAATTATTTCATTTATATATAGAGAGATCAAAATTGTGGACATTTCATTAAAAACTGTAGGAGGGTTTGAAGTAGCCTAGAAGTGTGATAGAGACTAACCTACAAATTTGAAATAACTTATTTCATGATGTAAGGGAATGATTTAATGTTGCAGGCACAACCCCAAGGTTGAACTTTTAAAACAACCAACATCAAAATTTCAAGGCTCTGGATTCTCGGAACACTGTTCCCAACTACACTCGAACTATTAATTTTTTATCATCTTCTGAATTTATTAAGAATTTCAAAAAGATTGTTTTAATAATAGCAATAATTTTGACTGATAATATCATTATTTATTTATTTTACTTTAAAAGACTAAAAATTGGATGAAAACGAAGACTGCCAAAATAAATAAAATTATTTTTTTATTTTTCTGAATAAACTGTAAATATTTATTTATATAGCATATATTATTTTGTCAAATCTAATAATTTATTTATTATGTTTCATCAAAATTTGTGTACATACTTCATCAATACCACAATAAAAAAAGTAATGTGAATGTATATACTTTCTATGCTTCATCCCATCATACGCTATTGTCATGTATTCAGCCCTGTTATAACAGTGGTCCATTCTAATGTCTATTTATTAAAAGAATGAATTTAGAGGCAAAAAATTTGAATTTGATAGATGTATACATATATGTGTGCTGTTTGATTGAAATATTAAAGAAGTAGCATGTAGACTTAACTACACTTGAACAGAATCTAAGTTTAGGTATTTTAAGTACTTCAGCATAATAAAAAGTAGTTTAGATTTTGACATTGTATCAATTCATTTCTTAGATAACGTGTGCTAAAATGAGATCTGATATTTAGGGATTATAAAAGAGTTCAGTAAATATCATATTAACAACAGTATACTTTATTTTTTTAATTAACCTTGTTGTATGGATTGAAATATGTATAGAATGAGACTTATTGGTGTAGATTAATATAATCAAAAATAGAAATTTTAGAAATTAAATATCAAGCCATTTTCTGAGCTTTGAAACAGTCTTTGAGAAGGCATATCATTCCAGAAAGCTGCAGAAACAATGGCAGTTGATTCAATAATTTAAACAAAAAATGGTAAAGCTGATTAGATACCGCAGATATAACTTACATTGGAGTAGTTACTATTCCTGATTTCCTGTTTGGTATTATGTTAGTAAATTGTTAACAGTAGAAATGATTTTTTAATTAAAAAATGGCTACAAATCTCTCCTAGTTTAGTTAAATGGTATTAATTAATGGAATGTTTATGTCTTAATAGCTGGTTTAGGAAGTAGCATTTTAATTGTTTGGATCCTTTTTTTTTTTTTTTTACTTCATTGTTGAGCATAGGAAATAATAGTTTTTATATATACTTAAAAGATAGCAAATTTTTTGCCTTTAAAATTTTAATTTTTTATGATGTAATCAAGCAAAGCATAATGTCTGACAATACTTCATCAGTATAATTTTCTAATGTCACTTATCAGCTAAGAAGTTTGTTTTTCTTTTCTTTTTAATTTACTAAATATTAAAATCCTATGTAATCTGAAAATAATAAACATATTTAAAATTAATTATTTTTCTAACACCCTTAACATTATTTAACATAATAACAGTCACATAAAACTAACACAAAAAAAAAAAAAAAAAAAATCCAAAAAAACCAAGCCATGAAAACAACAAAGAAATGTCTTCAAAGAAATGAGGTGAGTTGAAAAAAATTACATCTAATTAGGCATAATAGTGATGAATTCATATAAATATTCTAACACTTCATCAATTTAAATTTTATATATTATAAATTAAAAATCTATTTAAAATGTATTATTTTAAGTAGTTTGTCTCTTAACACACTGGAGTCTCTACAGTTTGAGGGAAATGGTACCATGACCACTGCTAACTATCGAAAACTTGGACAATTGAAATTTATGTGGTAAAATCATATAAAATGAAGATAAAAATTAAATACCATTAAAATAAAGTTTACATTGAGCAAATTTACAAAAAACCAACTTGAAATCAAGTTAAGAGGATGCAACAACTCACTGTATATCCATCAGGCCTCATATGTTATTCTTCATCTTTTCCTTTTTTTATTCTAGCACATTCACTGATAATCAGTGAATTGTTAGACAATATGGATTAAATATAGAAAGTTATGAAATTCTAACTTTCAATACTTTACTGAATGCAGCAATTTTTATGCATTTGCTGACATAATTCTTTTTTTTTTAATAGCTGAAAATATGTTTCAGAATTACAACATTTAGGTAAATACTAAACAAAATTGTATCCTGCATTAATGAGATGTATGGAATTATTTCAATATTGATAAATATTTGAAAATTTATTGAACACTTCTCAAGCAAAAAATAAAGAGATTTCTTTCATCAATTATTTATGCTAAAGGTGCTATAGTAATTGGTGGGAATATTTATTTCTTTTTTAACACCCATAAAATTTACATGTTTTAATTTAATTTTTTTAATTTTTTTTTATTTATTTATTTTTTATTTTATTTATTTATTTATTTATTTTTACTACTGGCCAATTAGGGTTCCTAATATCTGTCTCTTGGCTCATCTCTTCATAAGAGTTACTCTTTTGGAGGAGTTTTCTCCTCTACAGCAACCAATAATCATAGTATAATAATAAATAATATAAGGTAGTTCAGAGTCATGAAGGATGGTAAAACTTTCTTAGTGACAGGTTAAGGCTAACTACTATCTAATTACTTGACTTGCATTATATTGAATAAATCAAAACTGATCTTAAACAAGTTTGGGAATTTGTTTGTCTTAGTGTGTTACCAGACTATAATTGTATTTATTAATTTTAATATTATTTTTATCAATAATAACATAATGATAATAACAAATTTAATAAAAGTTAACATTAACTAATTAAATATTGAGTAGAATCATTCATGTTATTTAATCATAAAAGTATAGATATACTCTTAGCTTTTTAAAATCTCTATTATGGGGTAAGAATAATTACATGTAAAATTAATTTAATTGACCAAGTGATAAATAATATTGTATTACATCATGCTTAGTTATATTTTACCTTAAGTTCAGATTACAAAGTATGTTTATAGAATTGAAAACTGGTAGTGTCTACCAGAATCATTTTTATAATGGGTTGATTTAATAAGAAATTTTTTTTTTTTTTAAATTTACCACAAAGCAGGGGTTATTTATAGAAATCTTTTTTTTATATTTAAACATTTCATTTAACCCACCAAAAACTATTATAAAAAGATAATTAATATCTACAGCCTTGGTAAAGAAGAGGTTTTATAACTTATGATAATTTTCATGATTTGATTAGGTACTTTCTAAAAATCAGTAATTTAATGAATATACTTTTAATTTTATATAGCACTGTCCACTTGCTGCTTTTGGTAATGGTTTAGCTATTACTGTTTGTTGGGGCTAACCAAGGTTAATTCCAACTAGGACAAGAAGGAGGGGTTATTCTACAGATTATCAACCTAATCTAGCCAGGGTGGGATTTAGCTATTTAAATACATGTAAATTCCTAATTATAAAGCCTCTTAATAGGAATTCTTTCTCTTTAAATTAAGCCGAGTTGAACAATCCTCCTCAAAGGGCTGGAAAATCCTCAACAAATGATGGTACTTAGCTTAAAAAAATATTAAGAAGTGAGATTTAATTGGTTTTAATTAGTCCAACAAATGAAAAAAAAGATTAATTCTTAAAATTATAAGTTAAATATATTATTTTCAGAAAAGTGCATAAAACTTTTGAAGAGTTGGTAAGTTTTTGGTTAAAATATTTTTATATAATATGTAATATGCATGCCTACAGGCTTTGAGGCATTTATTTGAGTAACTAATGTTGATGGTTTTATTATCAATTTCCTTTAAAAAAATAAATCATAACCACATAGTAATCTGTTAACACAAGTACATTTTTTTTTTTTTAAATATAATACAAGAATCATCTACTTTCAACGAATAATCTGAATGTGGAACAGGATGATTTAGATACTAGTTATATTATTTCAGTATATTTTATTTGGTTGATTCTTAATTAGCCACATAACAAACTAATATTAGCACATTGATTGCCAATCACTAAATATCTCCTAGGTTGTTTACTTGCCCAGAATGTCAACTACAGATTATCTTGTAGCTTCTTTTAAAAGAGCTATTATAACAATATAATCAAAGTTTTTAATAATATAATGCGATTAAATTAAATTGGTTTATTGGACCAAAATTCTGAAAAGTGCCATGGCAATCGAGTTAATACAAAGTAGTTTCATACAAAATTTGTGGTCAATACTATTTGTACTTTATTAATAGATGTCTAAAGTAATTGCAAATTATTCGAATCAACACAATTTTGAGCACTAAAAAATATAGAATTAGTTAAATATGTTTAAAACAGAAAAAAATTTAAACATACTTTTTGCATGAGGCTGATTTTTTTTTTTAAACCATAAGTTACATTTGAAAATGACTACGTTTCCAGCCTTTTTAAAATTAAAAAGAAGAAAGGCAGTTACTTTCTCAAGTATCATAATTCCAAAGCACTAGAACCAAAGATGTTAGCCATGAAAAAAGATAGACGAGAATATTTACTCAGCAATCTGTTCAGATTTTATGTTTATTTATATTTGAGGATAAAATTAAATGAAAAGTATGTGTTTGAGACAATTTCCCCCAATTGGAGAATGAGAAAATGAAAGTAGAATTTTATTCTTAAACCTTACTGTATTATTAATCTGAAATCAGATTAAAAAATAAAATCAATACGTTAATGGTGTTTTTAATGTTAAATTTTTATTTAATTCAATTCAATATATTAGTTGGTAAATTTTAATGCTTGGCTTCTTCACAAGCAGCATATATTAAAATATTAAAGGCAGGATTTTTTGTTTTGAAATATTACAAATAAAAACTGGGAAACAAGAGGTAAATAAATAACATGTATATTATTTGTATTTGTTAAACTACAAAGCATTAATATATATATATATATATATATATATATATATATATATATATATATATTTTTTTTTTTTTTTTTTTTTTTTTTTTTTTTCCTGTTTCAGTATAAAGAACAATAGCAATTCAGATTTTTTCTTATTTGACGTTGACAAAATTTTTATGGTTACAAAAAGATAAATGGGAGTAAACATTTGGGGAGTTTCTGTCAAATTCTTATTCATTTTATAGTCTGAAATTATAAAAGATTAAGAATTAGAGGTGGAATGGAAAATATAGTTCGGTACTCTATAGAATAAGTATTCCTAAAAATATAATAAAGGCCCAGAGATGTTGTTCTTACTGTGGAGCACATATCCTTCCCTTCCAGAAGACCAATTTAGTAACCAACCAGTCATGAATACAGATTTTTAAAAAATGTTCTGTCATTTTTTAAACAAAAGCTATACTTGGTAATAAATAACTTTTGGGCCAAGTACTTTTTCATGATTAAAATTGATTGTTTGTTTATTTCGTTTAACATCACTTTATGCTGCTATGGCTAATCGGAACGTGCTACGGGGGGAGTCCTAAATTTTGCCTATCCAGGTATAATTAGGATAGGGATCTTTAACGAGTACCTGACATTGCACAGGCTCGGGACCCCCATTTTACATCCCTTCCGAAGGACGGCATAGCTAAGGATTTTTTACTCCCTTTAAAAAATCCTAAGGTCATCTGGCGGGCTGCGAACCCGCGATCTTGGGTTTAGTAGGTTGCTATGCTAACCACTACACCACAGGTGACCCCGATTAAAATTGATAAAAGTATTAATTAAAATCCTATTTTAAAAGTACTAAAAAAATGAGAATTAAAAGAAAATATATAATACTTTGGCTAAACACTAAAAGTATGAAGAAGAATTTGTCATAATTAATTAAATAAATGCTAGCATTAATAACTATTTGATAATTATTTATATTACAGGTGAATATGAGATTGGTGATGATGGTAGGAAATATCCTTTGTATGCATATAGTGGTATGTATGCCTATTTCTAGATTATTCATTGGAATAATTAATTATTAGATTATAAATATTCTTGAAAATTATATTATACATGTCTTTTATGTGTCTGTGTTCTTTTAAAATATTCTGGTAGATAAGGTCTTAGCAATATGGATTATAAACAGTTCATCATTTTTTTCTTTGAAATTAGCAAGAATTACAAAGTAAAACTGAATGATTATCAAATCTTCTAGTAATATTGGTTAGAAATGTTGTTAATAATTGATAAAAAGTGGAGAAATGACAAAGTGTAGTTTTCAAGAAAGCAGTTTTAAATTTTATTACCTTTCTAAAATCACTCCTGTGAAAAGTAAGTTTCCTTTCTTTTTGTCTTCTCACTACTTATTATATTATCCCTCACAATAAAACCAACAGCCAACTAATTGAATTTTAACAAACATTGAACTTGAAAAAGAATTTGTAAGTTTTAATTTATTTTAAATATTTATTCTCTCTCATTCTGGGCAGATAATTCCTCCAGAAATTAAAAAAAAAAAAGGAAATAACATAATAGCACAGTAGGTTGCCATTTTCAGTCAACTTTGACAAAGTAAATTTGTTTTCTAATGATTATCAGAAAAAGGTTAGTAAATAATTATTCATAATATTCATAAGTTTTTCATTAAACAATAAAAAGAAGTAGGTAAATTGCTGAATTTGTGAGTTCAATTTAAATTATAAGCAGTTTATTTTAAAAAGTACCTATTATTCTGCTATTTCAGGCAAGCCAACTTACTTAGGTGGCGGCGAATGGTTGCGCCCACTGAGAGAATTGTTGGAGCCGAGCCCTTACATGCCATTATCGAGGATTACCCGTGATCCCTGGTGGTGGTCCTACATCAACTGGAAGCCAACCCCTTACATCCCACTCAAGCACCTACCCTCCTACCTCAGGGACAGTTATCTTTCCCACATCAAAAGGAATTACCTCTGGAATAAGCATCCTATTAGACCTTTTTTTAGTGAGTATATTCACAATACCTTGATATAAAATGTGGTGTTTTCCTAGTTATTGATGACTGCTTACTATGAGGTTACAGAATTTTTAATATAAAAATTAATTAATAATATTAAAATATTTGTTTCTACCAACTGAAATAAGGCCAAAAAAATGTCAATAAAATTGTATGGTTATAAAAAAAGGATCAGAAAATAAATTAAAAATTAACACTCAGATAATTCATACCAACAGATTTTTTTCTTTCATGATAAAAGTATGGTTGACCGGACGACGAATGGAGAAGAAGATAGTCAGGGATGCAGTCAAAGTAACACCACGTCAAAGAAGAATCTTTAATACGTGCCAACGTTTCGACCTGCGTTGCAGGGACTGCATCCCTGACTATCTTCTCCATTTTTTTCTTTCATTTGATAATAGTAAAGACAAAGAAATTACAGTTATACTTTTAAGTCATAAAGAAGTAGATTAAAAAGATTCAAGGGACTCCAATTATGGCCACTGAAACATCTAAAGAAGGCATGAACCAAGAAAGAAAGATTGAGAACCACTTTTTTAAAATCACTATTTGATAAAAAACAAAACAATATATTTAGTAAACTTATTAATGCATGATAACAATTATATTAGAATCCCTCTTTATATTTATTTTTGTAATAATATCAGAAAAATAAATAAATATTTTCTTTTGTTTCAGATAAGCCTTTATCACTGATCTACTAAAACTTCACTAATGACCAAATCTCAAAGTGCGGAATTTTTTATTGCTTACTAAAAAATGTAGTTCAATTGGATACCCTTGATGCCTATAGAAAACAAAAGATTACGGTTGGTTTTGTGTATTCAAACATTAAAAAAAATTAACAGCATATTTAAAATCATTAGTACCATCAATGAATATATGATTAATAGAAAATTAATTTTTATTGCATGAATTTATAAATCAAATATGAACTATAAAAATATTTCCAAATATGTAATACTTAAAAAACGTAGTAGGTAAGCAGAACATAGCCGTATAACCATTATTGTGAAAATTAGTTTTCCTCCATGGTAAAATAATACCATCTACGAGACATTCCATTGCTTGCTCAGATAACCCAATCATAATAAATATCTTGAATGTTTGAAAGAACTGAAAAAAAAAAAATTATCAATAGTTTTATTCTATGGCCATTAGTTGCAGTAGATCATCCAGAGTTCCTTAAATGTATCAATAACCCAAAATATTAGTTAATAATTCAATATAGACATGGAATGAGCTTTATCTCAATATTTTTTCCAAATACAGCAACAAAAATTACTTCAGCAGATAAAAAAGGGTACATCAATTGAAAAATTTATTATGGAATGAAATAAGACTCTTATAATAATAAGGAAAAAGGCTTCTACTAAGAACTTAACTGAACATGAAGACTGCTGAAATTAAAAAGATATTATTTTTTTACAACCAGAAAATTCCTGTATATAATTTATAAATGCAAATTATATTTTTGTTAACTATTTATTGTCTTTTCAACTGGTGTAAATAAAAATTTTATTATTCCTGAATATAATATTTTTTGATTTTATTTCCTTTCTCTTCCATTTCTTTTTATCTTATTGTGATGAATTAAACTATGTAAATAACTAAAACATCACGTTACCCTGTGGGATCATAGTGAAAAAAAATTTAAAACTAAACAAACATACCGAATATTTCAGGAAACAAAAATAGAATTGTTTTAATATTTTTTGTTGAATCAGAGATGCATTAAACTTGTAGTAAAGTGTGACTTCAAAAACCTGTTCTAATGACTAAAACATCAAGATGAAGACTTGAAATTTTTTTTATACGAGAAAATTTGTCTAAAAAAATATTGTTACTTTGAATAGTGGAAAAAATAAATATTTTTAAAACTCTGTGTTAATTTACATGAATGAACACTAGGAATAAACAGTCAGAACATTAGATACACAATTTTTTTTTTTGTAATTAGTAATAGGTAAGTAAAAAAACAGGAACGGTTATAAAAAAAAAAACAAAAAACAAATATTGACATAAAATGAATGACTATCTGTATTTCCAATGAGTATAAAAACACATTTCATCTTCAACAGATTTTATCAAAATAATGTGTACAGTACTCTTCATTAGTTAACTAATATAAAGTCTACGCTTTTAAAAAAATCAGACGATATATATTTTAAAAGCCATGAAAGATTTTACACTATAAATTATATTTATATATATATATTTATATTTATATACAATAGACTAGATTTACAAAATATCAATTTAATAAACCATAAATTTACAATAATTATGCTCAACATTATTAAGTCTTTGTATTAGCTCCAATAACAAGCAGACATCAATATGAGCTTCATATAAATAAAAACAAAATCATAATTAATAATTAATGGTATGTTTGAAAAGGTACTGGTTGTTTGTGATGTTTATTATACAAAAACAATTTAATACAAATCTAACTTAACTAAAATATAATAAATACTTTGGATTAAAGTGGCAAAACGATGAACAAGAAAACAAAGTTTTATATAAAACTAAACAAACTTACAGGAATCACAAAAAATATACATCAACTTAAACAATAGTTAATGAGATTACAAACATGCTTGATGATTTTCAAAAGGCCTCCAGACAACCTAATTAGACAAAAATTTGTATGAATGGTAACTAATCTATTTTATCACATTGAATAAATATGTAAATCAGTGGTTCAGAAACAAAACTGTAAATACTAGGTCTTCAGATTTATAAATAATTAACATTTTAGAAATCAGTGTTCTCAGTATTTCCATCAAAAACATAGTCCATTCTTGATTTTGACGTCAGAAACAATCTCTTCAATTTGTCATTAAAGAAAAAAAAATAAAGAATTATATGCTCAGCTTAGTATTTCTAAATTTTCAATATTTTTTGCACAACCAAGTTGGATAATCACAACCAATAAATGTACAACTGCTTATTGCTCAATAATTCATTTAAACCATTATTTTTTTTTTGTTACTGAATAAATCAATTTGGATAAATAACCATTATTTAAAAATAAACAATTATATAATAAAAAATTCAGTATTAAAAATTTAGCATATTTTTAAAATGTCGTAGTGAATGCTAATATGTTAATTTAGGAAGTCCTGTGCCAAATTGAAAATAAATACTAACTAAAAATATTTTTAAGTCAGCAACCGAATCAGTTAATTCAAGAAAGAAAAGTCAAACAGTTAATGATTAATTAAGAGATTAAAGTTTTTAGAAACATTCATTAGTTGAGTGGTTCAGCTCAGTTAGAATCAACTCTTTTTTAAAAATATTATTAGATGAAAATATTTTTAAAAAAATTAGTAGTAACAGAGAAAGCTTTTAAGTATAAACAAATTTCTTTATACTAAAACCATAAAACTGTGTGATCCATTTATCATTTACACAATTTAAATTTGTACTAAAAAAATATTATATAAGTATATTTATTAACAGATTTATTGAAACTTAGTAGGCAAAACATTTAAGTTTGTATCAAACAGTAAAATTCCACTCCTAAAAATACAATTAATTTTCATCATCGAGTAAATAGTGTAAGGAGATGAATGTATACAACACCTTAAAATAGCAATGGTTCTCATGACTGTATTGCTGATTATAGCATCTTTTAGTCTTAGAAACTTTGTAAAAATACTTTTTTTTACCTTCATGGATAGGTAAATTATTTATTAAATAAAATGTCAAATATTATAGCCTAACAGGCTAAGTAATGTTTTTCATACAGAAGGGGGAGGAGGTAAATAAGAGTTAACTAGAACTTTGTTAGCCAGTTTGCCCAATTATTATTAGTAATGTGATCTTCATGCTTCGTTATTCACTTTTCATTATTTTATATTTATAAAAGAAAAAAAACACAGATCGCTTTATAAATTTATATCTCACCGACAGAGGAGAGGTAGAAAGAAAAATATTTTATTTTTCCCCTGTCTAGCTAAAGTCTATATCACATTTGGCTTCAGTTACTGAATATTTACTAAGATATATTTATAATTATGAGTACTATTAGGATCCTTTAAGACTTCAATCTAAAATCTCAAACTTTAGAGACTGTTTCACATTGCAATTTACATTGACAAAGCTAGTTTTCAAAATTTTGAGTTTCAGTGTCACCTAGGTATTCCTTTTGACACCTATAATATACTTAATTATCAGCTCTTATTTCCATTAGTATTTGGAAATGTATGAATTCGACAATCGTACAATTTTGGCACTACAATGCAATGAAGCCATAAATTATAAAAAAAAATAAAATGAAAGTAAAAATAAAATAAAATAATCTGACAAAATGACACATTTTTGAGTTAAAGAATTACAATCTACTTAGTCCGCGATATAGCTACTACATCTGGTTGAAAAGCATTATTCAGCATTAGTTCATTAACATTATATGGTTTGTTTAATGTCATGATTTATCTCCTAGTTGATGGTCAGGTGTTGCCTTTAATATGTCAGGTTGTGTCGTTCGGGTCAGTGTACCAGCAGGAGTACCTCCAGAACGCCCAAGTGCATTCATATAGTCTGCGATAAGTAAAGTCAGCTCCAGTATCTGTAAAAATAACATGTTCATTAAATAAATGATTGACAAAGGATGAGAGAGAACAAATGATCATATTTTAACCTATCCAAGTGAACACTTCTTTGTTGTTGATTTATTTCCATTAATTACAAACCACGTTCGATTCTTAGCTAATCAATAGTCTAGAGATTACGTCACTCTTAAATTTATGTTCAACTCACTTCTCTTTGAGAAGGAAAGACTTCTTCCAGGGAGAGGAATGGAAAACAGGAAAACTACATTTCTACCTAGAAAGGATTAGAAGAGTAGTTGTAACATAACACTTATATCTGCAGCAGTGGTACACATATCGCTGCCTGTGCAAGACACACTACATTGTGATCCAATAATGCCGGGAGACGTAGTAAGGAGGAAATAAAATAAATAAACATATCTATCTCTATAATATAGAACACTGGGATTTTTTAAAAGAAGTTATGCCTGGAACAGGATAAGGATGCCTTAATACAACTGAGTGGCTAATTGAAAATGTTTTGTTGGATATATACTCTTCTCTTTGACAAGGTTGCGTCAACAGTTTCAGCTTTAACTTTTTCCAAAGATTTTTTTAAAATCTATAAAAGTAAAGGTTTTTTCAAACTTACATAGATCAGTTTTTGTTTCTTGATTCATCATCATGTAAAGGGTAAGACATAAATATTACTACACACCAAAAATTTAACAAAATTAGAACCATAAAAGTCCATAAAGAGCCACTGCTAGAAGCACTTGAATCTTCCTAGATTCCGTAGTATAATCAGTAACAGGATGGTCAACAACATGTTCATGTTCTATTTTCTTAAGAATAACTTATTTTAATGATGAGCTAACCCAAAATGTATTAGTACAATCATGGATTCTAATATAACAAATTTAACAGATTTTCTGTAAAAAAAAAATACTTGTATGGTAAGTTTGAACCAAGGTCAACTTCAGTATGCAAAGTAATAGCTCTAAGCAACTATTAAAAAAACCACTGGTCTTTAACTGAAATGATTAATTGTTTCTTCTTCTTTTTATTGTTATTATTACACAGATATTAAAATTATTAACATTCAGATGAGGTAAAAAAGATACCTTTGGTTTTGAAAGTGAGAATAGTAGTTTTTGTGAGCCAAGGCCATGGTCAGAGCTGACCACAAGCATGAAGTCTTCTTGACAACCCCCGAATGTGAGAACTCTAGGATATGGGAATCTCGCCAGAGGTTGCATGCTACTCAATTCCAGGAGGCTCACAGCATCTTCAGTCACTGCGGTCCACACCAAGCCCCACTCACTATCTTTCACCTGAAAAAATGCACATTCATTTTTGAAATGATAAGATATAATAAAAAATAATGATCAAATTAAAGTACATAATAATAGTACAGATGGTTGTGGGATCAAATCCCACCTGACGGGGGATATTTAATACTGATTCATCAAATAATCCCTAAATAGGGATAGCTGAAACAAAAAAAAAAAAAAAAAAAAAAAAAATCACTCACCTTAGCTTGGAACAAACTAGCTCCAAAATAAGGCCATTTTCTTACACAGGTCAGATAGATCCTCACACAATCAAGAGGACCTCTTCCTTTCAGGGAAATCCATTTTTCTTGAAGAGCTGCTTGCAGTTCTCTGAAAACAAAAATAATAATTAACAAATCAGAGTTAATAATAATTTTAACAGAAAGAATAGCTGAAATATATTTCGAGGGTATTCTATTCTAGTATTTAGAAAATTTTAGTAAACATTACATCAGAAAATCTACTAGATAATTCTATATTACATAATAATTTATGTAGAAGGAGATTTGGTTCTTAATATAAGAGTTATAGCACAAATCCTAATTTATTTATTTAGCTTGTTTCACTACATCTATCATGACTTTAGTTCCAGTCTCAGGTTTCTCATAAGCTGTTATTGATGCATATTGGCTATCATTATAATATAGGTCTGTATTAATTCTTTATTGTTCAGTAGACTAAGAGTTAATATAACATATAATATAATTATAGACAATGCTTATAAATCACAGTAAATGAGAAACCTGAGGATGGGACTAAAGTCTCGAAACATGTAGTGAAACAAGCTAAATAAATAAATTAGGGGTTGTACCGAAAAAAAAAAATCTATATTACTATAATTGATCAACTACTTCAGGAATTAATATTGTAAACTACTAAGAAAACAATCTTAGAAATCATTTTAATACCTGAATCCCTTCTGATATTTCTCAGATCATAATTACAAACTTACTTGAGAAGATCTGGAGTCAGCATGTCCCTGTACCTATAGGGGTAGAACTTGTCAAGGGCTTGGATGACCTGCAGATCTCTCATTCCTCCTCCGCTACCACGACCTTTGTCAGCATGGTATTCTCCAAAATCAATCTGAAACAGAATCCAAAGTAAACATTATGAATCAAATGTTACAGATGCTAATTAAAATTTAAAACTAATCCAAAGGAATTTAGAAAATAATCAAATAAATTAAAAACAGTAAAAACATGGTCATTACAGTATTAGTTAAGCATCAATCAACAAATATAAATAAGTAATTTTGATATTGTAAGTTAAATATAAAAATGTATGTATTAAAAAATGTAAAAATGTACAGGTACCAACAATTATTATTATAATTAGTATTTTCTTATAAAATAAACTAGGAAAAGGAACTAAAATTTAAGAACAGAATTCATAAGAATAAATTTTTTAAAAATTTAATTACGAGAAGTAGATAGTTGGGGAATGCAGTCAAGAGATACACAGCAATTAAAAAATAAGTTTTTTAATTTGTAATTCTAACTTTTCAACTTGCATTGCAAGCCTTCATCAGGGCTAGAAGTAGAAAACAAACAAAGAGGTATGACTAAATTGTAGAGAGTATAAAAAACAAAGGTATGAAAATAAAGAATAACTAAAAGTAAAGAAAACATATATAAGAGTAAAGACAATAACTTGGTGTTTACTCAGTTTTTATGTTTACCAATTATATTGTATAATTTACTCATTAATTTTTTAATTATCTATCACTCCTTTTAATATCTTTTAATTTCAATCTTATTTCAATAGTCTTTATGTACTGTTTTCTTTAATTTTAGATATTGCCTTTACTCTTATATATTTATTCTTTTCATACCTTTGTTTTTTATACTCTACTATTTAGTCATACCTTTTTGTTTGTTTTCTACTTCTAGCCCTGATGAAGGCTTGCAATGCAAGTTGAAACGTTGGCATTACAAATTAAAAAACTTATTTTTTAATTGCTGTGTATCTCTTGACTGCATACCCCAACTATCTACTTCTCCTAATACTTAACAGTCAACTATACCTCATCAATATAAATTTAATAACTTTAAAAATATATCTCCTGTAACTTAAAGAATTTTCTAGAAATTAAAAAGTCTGCTTTCACAATGAGAATGAAGTAATAACTACTATTGTGTGTGATGGGTGAGGCTTACTTGTGCCATGAGTGCTGCTAATTCGAGCGCAAGCTCCTTGTTGACCGGAAACCTGCCTTGGACAACTTGCTGGTTGGTTTGGTAACATAGCAACAACCTCTCTCGGTCGGTTTCAGTTCTCAGCGAACTTCTCCAATAAAGTCGGCTCTTATAGACCAGTTGAATCACCCTTGTATTCTCAAATTTTCCTGAGCCTTTCTGCCTCAAAGCAGTTTCCCATTTCGAAATTACATCACAAAGCTGAAAGATTATACAAGAGATATGAAAACAAATAAAGAGGCAGTTTTATGCAAGAATTATTATTTAAAGGTATGATGAGAAAAATTTTGAGATTAAAGCAGAAACAAGAATTGATAATAATAATAATAATAATAATAATAATAATAATAATAATAGCTCCTTTATTTCCACATAAGATAATTACAAAATAATAAAAGAAATTTACATTTTTTTTTTTTTCAAGGAAAAGTGGCCCATCTTTGGGCATAAGCCTCTCCCAGTTTTTTCCAAATGTCTTTATCATTTGCTGACCGGTGCCATAGACACCCCAGAAGATCTTCGATGTCGTCCCGCCATCTCGAATGCAAATATCAAAGACTTTTTTCTTCAGGGCGATAGGCATGTTACTTTTGAATATATCTTTGTTTGACCAATGTTTAGACCAAGCTATTTTGGTTCGCCTTTTTAATTCTTTCTTCAAAAGATGTATATTGCCCGTGATAAACGGTTTCTTCTACCCATTCTAACTTGCGATCTTCTAAATTTCTTCCTTGTTTCTGTTTGTCATTAGGAAAGATTTGTTATAGTTGATTTCTAGTCCAGCTTCTTTCCCTTCTTCGTTTAGTTGCTGCAGCAAGAAATTTATTTCTTCAATAGATTCCGAAATCAGGACAATATCGTCCGCAAATCTCAGATTCGATAGTTTTGCTCCATTGATAGTTATTCCCATTTTTTCCCAGTCCAGTTTTCGAAATACTTCTTCTAGAACACAATTGAAGAGTTCAGGTGATAAAGGATCTCCTTGTTTTACTCCTCTTTCTAACGGAAAGTCAGCTCCAGGTTTTTCGAGAATTATTCGGGCTTTACTATTGTTATACCAATGTTGTAAAATACGAATTATGTCATTGTTGATAGCTTGTTTTTGAAGACTTTTGAATAGGAAATTATGCTTTATGGTGTCAAACGCTTTGCTGTAGTCAATAAAGGCAAAATATACTGGTATTTGATATTCGTTGGATTTTTCGATAATTTGGTGGATTGTGTGTAAATTGTCAATTGTGGAGTACCCTTTGCGGAATCCAGCTTGTTCTGGAGGTTGGTTTTCGTTTATTTGGTTTTTTAATCTCTTCTGGAGGGCTTTGGAAAACAATTTTGCAAATACAGGAATTAAACTTATAGGGCAGTAATTGGTTAGGTTTTGTCTGTTACCTTTTTTGTGGATTAATAGAATGTCTGATTCCAACCACTGTGAGGGTAGTTTATTCATTTGTATAATTTTATTAAATAATTTTGTTATTGGTGGGGTCATACTATGAGGTACGCTTTTTATAAGTTCAGCTTTGATTCCATCTCTACCTGGCTTTTTTTCATTTTTTGATTTCTTGAATTAGTACGAATATTTCATCTTCAATGAAATCTATGATGAATTTTCTGGGTTCTGTTCGATATTTGAGTTTTCATTTTTTAATATTTTAGTGCTGTCTGAATAAAGATCCCTGTAGAAAGAAGTAGCACTGCTCAGGACATCTATTCTGTTTGTTAATGCTTGACCGCTGGTACTGTGTAACTTGGTGATCCATTTCTTTCCTACCGAAGTGATCCTTCTTGCTTTTCTGACAGCTGCATTTTCTTCTATAAGCTTCTCGATTATATTTATCTATATCTTTTCTAATATTGTATTTTACTTTTTTACAAAGTATGTTGTATTCTATTTGTTCTTTACTTGTCTTCTTTTTTTTCTTCCTATTTTCTCTTTCTCTAATCATAGTTAATGTATTTTCAGATAGCTTTGATTTATGATTAGTGTCCTTTAGGTGAGAATTTCTGGCTGCTGTTATTACTGCTAGTTCTAATTCATTATATGATATTTGAAGATCATCATATTTTTGCGAGTTGTATTTACTTAATAATATTGTTATTTGTTTTTTATATTCTTCTACATCTATCTTTCTGGGTATTTCACGTTTTTGGAAACTGTAGGAACGAGAAGGAATCTTGATGGTTGTCTTAAGTAATCTGTGATCGGTATAGAAAGAGAATTGGTGAGTTGCTTCAATATTTTTAAATATGGATGAAACAAGAATTGAAAAGAGTATAAATCAAACAAAACTGGTTCAAAAAAGATAAAAGGAATAATGTCAGAATAGAAAAGAATAACCTCAAAAGTCAGTGTCAATAAACTTTCATAAGCCCAAGGGGTGTAAAAACCAGTCCCACAAATGTTCATAGAAATTATATTTTAAATTATTTAAGAAGAGGAGCAGGGCTTAGCCTAGGGGTAATAAAATTAGTGAAAAAGTGTATTATTCAACAACCCGAAAAACAAAATTTTGCATTTTTGAATCCGGGCCATGATAAAGTAGTATTAATTGCTCAAAGCAATTCATTACCTGCATCTCCATCTTGCATGGGAAAAACCACTTGTAGCTGAAATGGCAAGGAGAGCAGGGAAAAAAAAAAAAAAAAAAAAAAAAAAAAAAAAAAAAAAAAAAAAAAAAAAAAGAAGAAGACAAGGAACAAATCAATTTTTCATCATTCAATCAGGTCTTCACAGAAAAATCCAGTGACATCAATAATGACTATATAATCTATTAACAAAAGTATTATAGGACCATGAAATTGATTTCAATATTTTAAAGAATATTTAGAACAATATAAACAGTTAATTAAGGAAAGAGTCAATTAGAATGAGTTGGCTAGAATTGAAATACATTCTAAGTACATTGGTAAAGTGAGAAGGTTGCCAAGATCAATTAAGATATGAATCTGCATCTAAACCACATCATGGGAATTTCAAAATATACATTGACAAAAAAAAAAAAAAAAAAAAAAAAAAGAAAAAAACTCTACTAAAACGTTATTGACACATTGAGTATTGTGATGACAACAATGAGTCAGTCGCCAAGTCGCAACTCTTGTGATAGTTAAAAATGGTCAGATGTAATGTACAGGATGAATATAACATGATTTTAATGAAGAAAGTTTAGGGTACATCAGTTAAAATGGTTTAGGCAAAAACAGAAAGAAACAACTCATTGTAAGCCTCAATTTCTATTGCAAATACATAAACCTGCAGGACAGATGCATGTCTGGTCCCTCAGAGCATGATAACTCTAAGGATTTGAATGTTTTCCAACTGTTTAATATTGTTGGATTGTAGTATGTTTCTAAGGTAAATGATTTTTATCCACATACATTCTGTTGCCCTGTCAGCAGTAATAATGACCATTCTATAAGTGAGACCAGGCCTCCTATTCTTAGGGCCGACCCCTGTGAACTCTGGGCTCAGCACTTACCCTAGACTCTGTTGAGTCCATACCAGTGAGCTTTACAAAGGAACATCTGACATTTACTTATTTATATTCATATAATCATAATTTTCTTAGAAAAAAAAGAAGATATTTTACACTCTAAAACCAGAGCAAACAACAACACATGTTGGGCAGAGATAGAGACAAAACAATTAACCAGATGAGAGATATTGCCATAAAAAACAACTATATTTACAATTAAAGATAGATTCTTAATAGTACCTTTGACTGTGGATCAATATAATGCTCCAAATCTTTTTCAATTGGGTCATCACTGAATAGAGTAAATCCAGATACAGATGAGTCGCGAGTTCCAATTTCTTGAGATAAGGTAACCATAAATTCTTCAATTGTCGATGAACCATCAAAACCTACAACCTAAGTTTTAAAAAAAAAAAAAAACATTAGATTTATTTATTTACTAATTGAAAATACAATTTTAAATATTGAAGTACCAACCTGGTAGGTGCCATTGAGAAAGTGGACAGGAATAGAGTGTGGTAATGAGTGATGATATGGATTTTTGAGCAGAATAGAAAGCACTTCCATTCGTGAAGGTTTTGCTTCCCTGCAACCATTTCTGATTGTTCTTTCTAAGGCGCGCTCACAGTAGGCCGCATATTTTCCACATTCCGTTCTAAAAATTAAATAAATAAAGGAATACAAAATTTGAAAACAAAACCTTTTTTAAGAAGAATAAGTTCTTAAGTTTAATTATTGTGATTCTAACTGTGATTTAACACCAGTGATTCTAATAAAGAAAAAAAATAATGCACATAAAGAACAATATTAACTAGCATTAAAACTGATACTGTTATTACTATTTGACATCACAATACCAAGTTTCACATACCACTCGACTTAATCATAGGAAGTTTCACACTGTGTTCACTTTATTAAATACACTTTGCTAAGCAACAAGAAGCTAAGAGATTTAGGCGAATCTATGTTGCCTATTCTCTTTCCTAATATCATTACATTATGATAGTTGCAATATTCATTAGGGAAACTATTATTGCAATTCTAGGACAATTGGTCAAAATAAACGAATTAGAAATAAAAAATTAACAAATGTCAATTCATCCAACCATAACTTCTTTCCTATTCATACACTGAATTTATTTATTAAATAAAACATATTTTTTTAATCCAATATATAAAACTTTTTAAAAATAATTCTAAGAAATAAGTCGAATGTTTATTATACAAATTTTGCATCTTCCTGATTAAAATTCTGGTTCTGATTAGTTTATTAAAAATAAACTTTTCGTAAATGGAAATTTTATCTTGTACTGTTTATCAGTGGGTGAATGAGTTCAGTTACTTTATTTTACATTTGAAATTAGAAGTTGCTTTTAATATTAACCAATATACATTGCTGATTTGGCGCAAACCAGATACCTATCCTTACATGTAAGCTCTATACCTACTCAAAATCACTAATCTCCCAACTAGCTTCCCATTTTATTCTCTGAAAAGAAGTTGCGAATACGTGCAGAATTTTTATTGAAGAGCTACCAATTGGTAATTGCTTTACAGGTCATTGAGATGCCAAGAATTCAAAGTTTTGAAAATTTACTTATTTCATTATTTTACAGTTGTGAATATCGATGTTAAAAAAATAAAAATCAATAATTTTTATGATTAAATAAACAACAAAATTAACCAATACAAGTGTGTAGTGCACCGTTTAGATAATGTGCAATTTACGAATAATAAATTAACAAGGATATTAGAAAAAATAAGACAAATTAAATAAGAAGGTATTGTATGCGACATAAATTTATCTAGCATTTATAATTAAAATAAGTGCCTTAAATTATATAAGAAGGGTGTAATGTAATTAATTGATCTTTAATATAATAATCATCCCATTATTATAGAGATATACTCATATTAGAAAAATTCTGCAAGCAGCCCTGAACGTCATGTGAACTAATGTAATATTTATTTTAAATATGTCACAGTAATTGAGTAATTGAAATTATTAAATGGAGAAGAGATACGCACAAATTTTGAAACATTTTAATTTATTTTATGGGCTAATCAACAAAACTAATTCAAGTTACAAAAGAATTAACAAAGTCTGATAATAAACATATTATGCTCTTCTACCTAGATCTACTTGACAAAAATAAAAATAAACTATAATTGTTTTGATGAAACATACTAACAACTTTTTCAATCATACTACTATGGAACATATTAGTATGTTATTATAAGAGGTACCCATCTATAGAATGAAATTAAAGATTATACTGGTACACCATAAACTGTTTGAAAAATACTGAACATCTAAACATAATTTCAGACAATGTAAAAATTGTACCGAGTGTAACTTACTTGGTGTCAGTATTCCTCTGGAGGTGAAGCTTAAGATACCACAGTAGCTTATTGTTCTTTGGTACAAACAGAGATACAGCAAGTGCCAACAGTTGCCAGGCCTGAACGAGCGCGAACTGAGGAGGGTTGGCTTTGCAGGTTTCTGGAGGCGGAGGTACTGGTGGAAGTGGACACCCAGATCCAGAGCTCACAGTTGTTGTTGGGGAACCAGCGGCATCACACGCAAACAGCGACTGTGTGGCGCATAACAGCAGTTGCTGAAACATCGGTGTCTATCGCAGCCCCTTAAAATTAGCCTCTCTAATCTAGTTTCTATCCTACTGCCTTTCTATTTCATTCAGAATTCATAATAAGAAGGTTTCTTTTTCTTTCTTATTTTTTTCTGTATATTTCATGATAACTTTTAGGTATTATACTGATAAAATTTGCATGCTATGATTTTAATAATTAAAATATGAACAGGGTACAAAAAACAAAATTGAGAATATGTAATTAATTATATTGATGATAGTTTGATGCTGAATTTTATTAAATATTTTGAAGCTTTATAAATTGATCAATTTAAAAATATACAGCTACTAAAAATAGTCTGTGTACACCCATTATTGAAATACTTATTTATGTTTTTTTTTAACGAGTAGCTTTATTTGGAAATTTTGTTTATATGCCGAAAAAGTCTGTGTGCACTATTCATAAAAAGAAATTACCCAACCAAAACTTGTTAATCTTCTGGAGGATTACTATCATTATACACTTCTGAGATATTTTTAGTCTTCTAATATCTTTGCTTTGTAAGGAAGTAAATTAACAATTATATTTGTTATCAGTATGGAGATTTTCATAGAAATCAAAAAATTATTCATCATTTTGAGAAGGACAGAATAAGCAAAATAATTTCTGGAAATCACTCCACAGGCCAGAAAATTCCCAGTTTCTTCAAACCTATTGATGACTTCTGGTCTTTTAATGACAGGTTTGTTTTTAATTGAATGCTAGACTGACAACGAATAGTTAATCATCAATATTGAATGTTAATACATTTATGAGTAAAGACTTTTACAATATATAAATGCTAAAAAAATTAAATGCAAGCTATGTTTAACAAGAATAGCTTATATGTACAGCACATAGAAAGTTAATTAATATAACCTTAATGTAATAGATTAGTTACATTTAAAGCTGGAATAATAATTCCGAAAAGGCAATTTAAAAAAAAATTAAACAGAAATATTTTCAAAAGGAAATATCAACAATATTGTGGAAAAAGATTATTTAAATTTTGTTGTTGTTTGTTTAATAATATTATTCAAATAATGGATAATGGGTCTTTGTTTGTTAGCTCTAAAAATTTAACAATAATAGATACCAACTATTTTATTTAATTATGATGATTATTTAAAGCTTTATGTCAAGAGTTTCCAAACACACACAAATCAAAGACTTCTTATATTTATTTTTCCCCAATTGACTAGATTTTTATATTCAAGACATAATAATATTTTTCAAGATCAAAAAATCAACTTGTACACAAAGAAAAAAAAAATTTTATACAGTAAATATTAATGCTAAACCTACCATGACGAGTCAAATCATTCTATCAGAATTTTTGGCAGAAGTTCTAAGAAACAACATTAATTTATTTGCTTTTTGACTTTATTACTTTTATTAAAACATACATCAAGTGTTTTTTCAATATCCACTCCTCTCTTATTATTGTTTTTTGCTGTGAAATTGTGGTAGAAATATGTACACATGAAATGTTAGTAGGTTTAGTGTAAAAATATTTGGAGACCTACACAAAGCCCAGCCATCACTCTACTGGGCTAATACTATGAAAACCCTATTTCACACAATACATATAAACTATTTAAAACTTATAAATAATATAAGAGAAAAAAATTCATTTTTTTAATTACAAACCTTTATTTACAATTCTATAGAGAGAATGGGCTATAAGCTTTAATTAATATGAAATTACGCAGAAAAAAAAAGAAAAGAAAAAGAACCTGGAATTTTCATGCTATCGGTGGGGATGCTTTATTTTTCTTTCTAATAAAAAAAAATGAATATCACAAATTAAAGGTTCTAGACATGCAAATAAAAATAATACCCCAGATTTTGTAATCACAAAAATTTCAAAGACCCTAACTATGAGGCTAAAACTCTAGACACCGACATTCAGCTATCAAGACAAAAATATGATACTTTGTGCAAAGTACAGATGGTACATCGCACAAACAAAATTAATAAATAATAATGAAAATATAAAATAACATTGCTCTGTGCAGGTAATAAAGCATTCAGATTTGCGATAAGCAAACAAATAACAGTAAGGAATGCTTAAATTAATCTGCAAAACTTAAATAAATACATAGGTACATAAAATAGTGCATTGAAATGTGCAGCAAAAGGTTTTTTTTAAATAATGATAACTTTAATAGTGAATTAAAATAATGCCATTAAAAAAATATAAACCAATTATATTGCTTCCTTAATAACTCTTGAAGCATTAATAATTAATAGATGTGTATGAATTAAAATATTTAGCATGTATATCAATTTATTGCAGTAACCACGATAAAACAAGAAAGAATGTAACAATTTATTAATCAAAATATGCTTCACTGGATTCATATCCCCGAGAAACCAATGTAAAAAAAATATTCTTTCCTCATGAAATATTTCACCTCAAACTTCGGGAAACATTTTAAATGAAAATTTGATTGAATGGGTCTTAATGCTTTTGCATATAGCTAGTAGTAGCTGTGTCCATCGAATGAATTGCAATCAGAAACAATGGTAGTATAGATAATATTTAACTTTATTTGACGGTATCTGTTTAAGAAAATACAAGATCTACAAATTTGACTAAATTGAATCAATCATTTGTTTAATGAATCATTTTTTAATAAATCAACTAAATCAGGGTTGATTGGAAAACTATAAAAGTTATCATTATCAATTAAAACAAAACAGCTCCTGAAATATTAGGACAATTATATACATATAATTGACTAAGACAATGAATTATATTATTAAGGCAACAAAATGGCAAGCTGACTCCAATTCTACAGATAAAACTATAAAGTAGAATCTATAAAATTCTATAATTTTTTTTCCCCTTCCCTCCAATAAACAACAGCAAATGCTGAATAAAATAATTCAGGTATATTGTTGAATGTAGATTTAAATTTAAAAGGCAAAAATTTATATATTTTGTCTGTTCTCTTGTCAAAGTCTTTACTTTTAAAACATTAATATATTCAATTTAGTCCTGACCAGTCTTTAATAACCTAGTGTAAAAATAAAATAGTGCTTGAGATGAAAACATTAATGTCTCGGAAATTAAGACAATATTTGTTTGTTTTTTTTTCATTTAAAGGGGTAAAACCCTCTAATCCTCATGTCAGAAACACTAGTAGTTTGCCCTGATCATAAAACAAAAGCAATGATGTGGACTTTATTGATAAATAAATAAAAGAATTAAAAATATGCAACAATAAAAAAAAAAAAAGGTATAGCATAAAAATCATATCAGTATGATTTGTGTCTCTGAAAAAGTCTTCTGGAAGGCAGGACAAAATATAAGATAAGAATATGGACCTCCTCCCCTAGAGGGATAAACTAGAAGCATACCACATATGGATGCCCAGGGAAGAAGATTAAAAACTAGCATATGAAATAAATTTAAAATTTTGATAGAAATAATACAGAAATAAATCAATAATAATGCTTTTGTTTATAGAAAAAAACATGGAGGAAATATCAGAAATCATATAAGAGATCATAACTCTTTAAGAATTTGAAAATAATTTGGATAATTTGGAATGTATAATTTGGAATGTAATTTACTGCAAGTTTTTGTCTAATAATAAAAGTGGAGGTAAACCTGCTTTGCAACACATACTTAGGGTAAGACTGGTTTGAAATGTGCCAGATGTGATCCGGATGCTGTTATGATGAATAAAAAGTGAATTTCGTTTGTTTGTTTGTCTCTCTTTGAGAGAGAGTTTAACAGCTAGGTCATCAACATCCTAGGGTCATTTGGATTTAATGAAGTATTAAGGATCTAACCAGAGAGAGATCACAAAGGAGGAAGCAGAGAACACCTGAACCCACGGGGAGCAGCCTGAGTCCAGGGGGCGCCCAAGTCCTATATATCAGGTGTTGAATAGATTGACTGGGCACGGGGAAGAAAAAGTCAATTTTATTTATCTATTATAAAGAGAAATTTGGTTCTATACTCGTTATAGATTAATGACAGTTCATGAAATTCACTTATCATCCAATCCTTGACCATAAATCCAAATCAATTAGCCATTGCAAAATAATGTGAATTGGACTGTTTCGTAAAACTTAACATCAGACTTATCATTTCATTTCCATTCATTTTTTATGTTTACATTTTATTACATAAATATAATGCAAAAATAAACAGTTAAGTGCCCAAATATGGTTCTTGAACAAATTCAGAATTGTTCATTGATAATCAAATTAAATTTGAATTAATTATAAAACTTAGCATGTCTTAGTCAATAAAGCAAAAATTAAAAAAAATAAAATAAAAGAATATAGCCATGCGGGACTTACACGATGCCTCAATTTGGCGAATACCTGTACGCCTGTTTTCGAAGGGGAGTGTTTGGATGTTTGCTTCACAAGGGCACAGATAAGCTCAGCCTGAAGTTCCCACTGGTCAAGAGCCTGCTGTAATGCGTTCTGTGCTAACACCACGTGGTAATCGATACCAGCTGACTCGACAGCTACAGATGTGAACAGCTGACAGCTCTAAAACATTATAAAACATCTATACATGTAATGACTGTATGTAGATATTTTTTTAGAAAACCACTGTATGCTTTATAAAATTAATAACAAACAATATGAAGATGACTAAATCAAATGACTAAATAAAACAGAGATAAATACCTTAAATAGTTTTATAGCTTCAGATTGAAGGGCTTCGGAGGATAAAGTTGTTAAGGGCGTGCTTATAGTTTCTTTACTGTGGAGTAACAGAGGGTGCCTCCAAAGAACACAGTCTAAGAAAATGACATTTGAAAAACATTAGTAAAAAGAAATATTTCTTAAGTATGATTTCATATCTAAACTTATTCTCATAAGATCACAAGTGTTTAGATTAACACTGTTTACAATCATAAATGATACTTTTAGATAACATTTACTAGATTGCAGTGATTTTTGAGCCTTAATATGGGAACCATTTTTTATTAACTAATAAATTATGACAGTCATAGCACAAGTCATTATTTTAAATTTGTTATCATCATATAAAAAAAATACTCTACTATTTTGTAGGAAATTTAATGTATTTTTAAAATATAATATTTAAAAGAATGTAAAAAATCAGAAGAATCAATAATGGTTTATGGTTAAGAGATAAAATTGTACTTACTTGGATCACCTTCAACTTCCATCAATTTTTGGACTAGTTGTTCATATTGTGTTCCAGCATTCGGCCCAGCACCTGAGACTACTGTGAGGTGGTACAGCCATGAGTCCTATGAGAACATAAAAGAATAATTAAATATTATTTCTTCTATTTTATCTCTTTTTTTCTAAAGTAGAAAATTAAATTTTGTGACAAGATAGACAGAGAATGAAGGTTTTTTAAAAAAAATGTTACAGAAAAAGATGAAAGAAGAAAAAAAGGTCGAAACTAGTGTCATACATGTGAACAGTCTCGATAGGTTCGGAAAGATAGTTCATTAGTTAGTGAAAAAAAAAAACTAAATTAAATGGTATAAAACTCAATATTAATTTAAACAATTTCAATCATAAATAACCTTGACCTTCCCACCCTGGCTAGAATAGGTTGTAACCTGTAGGATAACCCATCCTTCCTGTCCTAGTTGGAGTACATAAGGACGTTAAGCCCCAAAAAATAAACAATCATAAATAATAAAAAATTTATGAGCGAGAAGTCAGTGCATTTCTTTCATACACAATATTTCATTGCAACCAATGTATAAATAAAAAAGGTTGATAATTATACATAAATTAATAAAATATATGAGAATATTAAATAAAATTATTATAAAGGGTTAATGTAGCAATGTGTTCAGAAAAAAAAAAAAAAAAAATATAGATTAGCAATTGAAATATTGCAGGATTGCACCTTCTTCCACTAATTAATATAGACAATTAAACACAACCAAAGACATACATTGTCTTGCCGATTGGGCATCAGCAAATAGGTTGGTGGTTGATGATTGGGAAAGATCCCAATAGTCAGCTGTGCTGTATCTGTATCTCTGTCTTCACTGTCGCTGTCGGAAACATGTTCTACCTGCTGAACCCGAGCATCCCTCATATTTATCTGGCCTATTGCGTTCTGAAAAGCAAAAAACCTTTTTAAAGGATGCATTTAAAAACAAAACTAAATTCTACTTTAATACCGATTTTCATTACAATAATCTTTAAAAAAAAAAAAAAAAAAAAAAAAAAAAGATTTTAGCAAAGCTAAAAAGAACAAAATTAATAACATTAATGAATGCTAATACAAAAATAGTTAATTCATACAAAGCTTTTTGGTTGAATATACAGTGAATTTTCAAAGGTAAAATTTCATTATTCATTAATAACAATTATAAAATATAGCATGTTCTTTAACAATTTATATAAAAATTAATTCATTAAAAAAACAAAATTTAACCTAATTCCTTCAAAATATATTTATAATCTATAAATTTAGCAGGAATATAATATGATATGCCTCTACTTACACTATCAGAAGGAGATTTAAAATAAAGGAACATTTTGCCGAGAAGCACACACCAACACTTTTTCGCATGTCCATTTCTTACTTTAGTCAACCAGCCTTGAAGAGTGGGCTTGTTATGTTCCTTACTCAACAGTAGTTTGGTGGCATTTCTCCGTTGTACATTCTAGGTAACATAAAAATTAATAAATATTTCAAATAACTTTATATTTTCACAACCAAAAATTTACAATACTTAGGATATGGAAGTTTTACCTGTAATACCCTAACCCAGTCTTCAGTAGCTGCTATAGAATCAGCAGTCAGATAATAAGTCTTTTTTTCAGTTGCTATTTCAAAAGTTGCGGCTCCTTCAGCACGAGTGATTCGACAATGTTCATCTATTGATATCTCTCCTTGTGGTTTTCTATTTACATCATTCTGTGAAAGTAAAAATCTCTCTTAGCTTTCTATTAAAATGTGTGTGAATAAGGATTGAGAAATAGTTAAATTGAATAAGTACATTTTTATAATAACAAACAATTAAACTGCTTACGATATAAAGATCACATAAAAGAAAAATAAATTTCATTACTAGCCTTGTACAGTGTGTTTAATAAGTAAGTTTTAGTATACACTTTTGAGTAAATAATTCAATAATGGAACTTCATAGACTCTGAATGGAGGGACTGAGTTGGTAAAAGTTGTAATATAAAATTCTATGTAAGACAGTTAATAAGTAACCTTACAATTGGGACATACCTGACTCTTCCAATAACGGAGTTTGGCATTGTATAGCTGAAACCACCTCCTAGTCCATGTTTTCAATTTCCCGCCAAGCTTAGCTAGGTGACCTGATTTCTCAATAGTTTCTACTTTGGTAGGACGAGAAGGTGATCTAGGTGGCCACTCCTCAGCGTCCGGTGGCACGGCATAATCATCTGACAAGCCTGATTCTAAAGAGGTATCTGTAAACAATAGAAAGTTTTCTATAGATACATCTTGTTGATTGATCATTCACTTTAATATAGTACAATATTGAAAATAATACAAGATAATACATAAATTAAATTAAAACCTTTGTAGAAGGAAAAATATGAGCAGTGTAAATATGTATATTACTAATTTAATACTTTAATAAATGCTTACTTTTACTTGGTGAACCTGATGAACTTCTTTTAGCAGGAGAAAAACTTGAGGTAGTCTGAATGTGGCTTTTGCTAGGGCTAGAACTAGAAACTGATGTATCTGAAAACAATAATAAATATGTAATCAACAACAAAATTGAAAGAAAAAGCTAAGATATGTTTTTAGATGATTTTGTTTACACTAAATGTCTAAAACTTTAAATCTAGCAATAAAAAGAACTATGAAGAAATGAAAAAGAAAGAAACTATGAAGAAAAACAAAGAGAAGTTTGTTAGTATTATAGTCAGTTACAACATTAATTGAAAAATTGATATTTACCTGTGTTATCAGAACTGCTATTAGTAACTCTAGTAGTAGAAAGATTTAAAGCATTAGTGTGTTCTTCTCCATCTGAAGAATCATCTGAAGAATCACCAGTAAAGGGCATTGACCTAATCTGGCTAGCTCGCTATAAAAAAAAAAAAAAAAAAAAAAAAAAAAAAGAAGTAATAATAGCATCTTTGGTAAAATTTTCCATAAGGATTCTTACAGAATCCAACACATTTATAGTTTTATTCCTTTATTCAGCTGTAAACTGTATGTTACCATTATTACCATCTATATATTGCAGTACAAACAGATAGCTTATAACAGGTGGAATTATTTATGAATTCCACTATGAAAAAAACACTGGTTATTAAAACTACTGATCATACAATAACTATAAAAACACAGATAAATGTCACTTTGTTCCATATTTAACTTATATTAATATATGCTAGGGATGTGGAACTGACAAGTATTCCCTTTATCATGCTGAAAATGTTATTTATTTTAAATCATTTGTACCAAAGTGATATAAAAAAAGATGGAACTTATGAAATTATTAATTAATACACTTCATGAAATCAACAATTAAAAAGTATCATAACAATAAAGATACTTCTTTTCAAGCATGTATTGTTGTTTTATAAATTTTGATTTATAAATAAAATTCTTTGGAGGATAAGAATTACTGACCCCTTTAACAGTGGCGTAGACAGGTACACTGATATCACAGTAGCCATGAGAACAGTGGATTCTACTTGAGGCAGTGTTATTATTACTAGAGTCAGGGGTCGGGTGAGGTGCAAGGCCTTCACTCGCTACCTGGTAGATACGACTTTCCCATGATGGAAACCTAAACATGAGAAAAGTGGTAGATTAAATAATTATGTTTAAAATTGATAATAAATACAAGTTTCATTATTGATAGATGAAAAATAAATTCATGTTTAAAAAATATTTCATAGTTGTGATTTAAACCAAAGTTAATTCAACTATCAATGTTAAATTTATTTTAATTGAAATCATTTATATTATTAAACTTTTAAATTTTATTAAAACACTTATTATATTTTTATTATTATTATACTTTATTATAATAATAAAATATAAAAATCAAGGTTCTAGAATATAAATATATTCTTTTACAAGAAAGGCATACCTATGCAAAGGAGGAGTCGGTGGTTTGCCAACATCCCAGGCATCTTTTTCAGTACTTGGCGTATAGATTTCTGCGTAATCATGGCCTTGCTCAGAGTCCATGCATTCTGACTTAGCTAAAATTAAAAAAATAAAATAAAATAAAATACAAAAAAATAGAAAAAAATAGAAAACTACAGTAGTTGTATAAAAAATAAGAGGTAGTTTAAAGATTAATTTGAATATAGTTTTAAAGTTAACTTTTAAAACAACTAGAAAAGACCATCATTCGACATATCTTGAAACAGATATGAAATAATATTATCGTCTTTGGTGGTATTGATAGGAAAATAAGCTATGAGACACAACAAAGATAAAGACAAGTTTTAAACAATAATATTTTTTTTTCAAAACCTCTATTTATGAAATATATAAAGTGGTGGGCAATTTATATAAATTATACAAGCTAAACGGGATTATGCGCCTTTTTCTGTAACCAGGCTACATTTTAAGGCAATTCTGTGTTAAGTTGATATTAATATTGAGTATCTTGAGGTTTATAAAGATGTTGGGGCACATCTTTTTCTGATCTGCACATCTTAAACTAAATTATAAATAAATAAAAATCTTATATAGATGTGTACAACTATACAGTCATTCCCCAACGAACAGGAGAAGGTGTGGGGGATAAACTTTGAAATATTGGGTTTTCTAGATATTAAAGTGAGTCAAAAAACTTGATGTGGCGTCTGTTAATGAACAATGGTACTGTAGGTACATTAAATATTTGATGAAGCTCTGGTGGTTTCTTCTTCCATAGCATTGATGTTCTTACTATTCTTCCCAATATGGTGTCTTGAACACCCTGTAGCTGAAGTTTTGCGCCATCTGAGAGGTGAGTGAACAACGGTGCGCCGTAGAGAAGTGCAGTCGGAGAAAAAGTGCCGGGGAGGTTAGGAGGTGGTGCAGCCGGCAGAATTTTCTTTTCACCACCCTGGCCTTGTTATAACAGTGGACCGAGAAGGTGAAATGGCGGTCCAGCTGGACCCCTAAATATACTAGTTTTCTGGAGGGAGCTAATTTTATGCCGGCCAAATAGAGTACTTTTGGTAGTGATGTTTTTTTTTTCACCTGATGTGAGAATACTATGCAGTCTGTGTTTGCTGGGTTTACTTTGATATTAAGTAAATCCAGCCATTGAACAATCTCTTTACATGTAGCTTTGGCTTGACGTAGTGCTTTTGTGGATTTGAGGCTGCTGCTGTAAATGGCTATGTCGTCGGCATAGGCTGACACAGATGATCTAATGTAATTTTTGCCAACTATTTCAGTAGTGTAGATGGAAAATAGTACCGGTTATAAAACTGCTCCCTGGGGGATGAAGCGGGAATGTTTCTCATGAATCTTTACAGAGAGACTCCTACCACTCAGGAAAGAATCTGCTCTGGACAGTCGAGGTCTATGACCTTACGACATAGGATGCCGTGAGACACAGAGTAAAACAATACTATTTTAATTAAGGATATACTTATTTGATTGCTGATTAATTTTTATTTCAGTAACAATTATAAAAATATTATTATAAGTATATTCTTAAACATACTAAAAATAGATCCTTTAAAAATCAACTAAGACATTATGAAAAAAAAAAAAAATTAATAATATAGAAAGTAAACAAACAATTACGCCTAATGTGGACGGGAAGAAGAGCTAAACTTTCAACAGCAGCCTGGAGATCATCACTCAGCTGTTGTGATGAGGGACTATTAACAGTAACAGCAGTTGCTGAAAGGTGGCGTCGGTGACCGAGGCTTTGGTCTTGGTTGACTGGTTTCGGTCTCCTTGGCACTTCTGCGTAAACTGCTTCCAACCCCCTATTTAATCAATAAAAAAAATCAGAAAAAAAAAATCATAAATAAAAAATAATAACTATTTATATCATATCAGACAATTATAAATTAAAGTAGGCATAAGAAGCATTCCCCATAGTGGGAGATTAGCATTAGATTTTAATAAGAAGTAACTGGCAGTATATAATATCTGATGTGTATTAAAGAACCCAAAGAATATAATATATTAGATACAGATATAAATATTAATTAATAATATGACATACATCAAGATAAAGTTTTTTTTTTTTTTTTTTTTTTTTTTCTTATGGATAAGGAAGCTAAAGGAATAAAAACACATTAGTAAAATTAACCATACTATAATTTTTTGTTTTGTAAGTTTAGTGGTGGGCGCCAATTAAATGAGTCAGTAATGCATTGGGAGGTTTAGGTTCTAGTCATTTATGTTTCATATTATATACTTATATTCATATATTATAGGGTTTATGTATAATCAGAGATTGTTGACAAAGTTTTTTGTTGATACTGTCTTATGGTATAGTGGAAATGTAAGGCAGTTATTTTTAGTATTACTGGTTACCAATATATATATTTATTTGAAAGAAAAATAACTTCCTTAATATGATATGGATTAAAAAATAAAATTATAAACAAATTTAGTAAATTGAAATTACTTGGTGGAAGCAGTGGTATTGGAGCGAAGCAGGGTGGACGGCCTGCTTCTCTCGGTGCTAATGTCAGCCATATGCTTTCTGAGCAGTTCTAGCTGCTGGTTACACCTGTGGTTCTGCTCCCGCAAATGCTGGTTTTGAGCTTCCAACTCCCGGAGCTTATTTGTAACCCACTCTTTGATTCGAGCTGCTTTTGCCTCAACCTGCCTAGCATCTGCAAGTCTCAGCTGCCTCTATAAAAATAATTGACACACAAATTAGACTTTGTTTAAAATAATATGCTTTAAAAATTATAATATGATAACATTCTGCTTTGTTTTTATTAACATAAGTTCTATATTAAACTTCAATTAATATAAAAACAAACTTCTTTTCATTATAGTTACATTTAAAGGAAAGAAATCTGGTAATAGGTAAGCATTAAACTATTAATATGTTTCCCATTATTATTCATGAGCACTGAATATTGTAGTGCTGAATATAGTTATAAAAAACTGTATTAATAAATCTAAGAGATACTATGAAATTCAAAAATATTATTCTCATCAGAGCTTAGATCCTAATTCATCCAATTGCTCAATAAGTTATTAGTAATTTTTTAATTGAAAGGTTTGGTGGATGAAAGGGTTTTGTCACATTTTTAAAAAATACAATCTAGTTTATTGGATGAAGGATTTAGGTGCAGAAGTGATAGATAGCAAAATATGAATATTTCAAAACAACTAGAAAAAAATACATGAAGAAGTTGAAGGGGCTATGTAGCATTTTCTTGCTAAAGGAAAATGAAAAAAAAAATTAAACATAAATTACTCAAAATTGTGTTTTGTTACATAACACCTTCATCCCCCAATCTCTTCAATTCTTATTTTTCAAGACAGAAATTTTCAGTGGAAACATGTTATGGATCTTGTTTTTATGGTCTAATCAGACATTTCCTTCACAAATATCGGTCCCTTTTTAAAAATAGGATTCAGATATACTAATGTGAGGGTTGGATAAAGAAATTAGGAAGTTCTGAAATCTCAGAGATCCCTTCATTAAGTTAAAGCATGAGACCAATGAAGAATCCTACAATGACAGATCAAATGTGTCATTTTAAAATTGGTAATGGTAATGATACTTAATGTTTTTGTATAAATACTTAGGTGATTATAACATTATGATTTTGATCAGTTGATCCTAAACTATCAAAGAAAAATGTGGTTAACTAGATGTCTATTATGGCAATAGTGCCATTGTGATAAAGGCTGTTTTTGGCAGATGGTGTGAAAAAGGTTGCATGGCTTATTTTCATGAGGGTTAAGGTACCTTATGTGACTTGCAAAGAGAGATGAAACCCAGGGGTTTTACTACCTTTTTGATAACTTGCAATCTACTTGGTGGGCTCCCCACTGGGATGAGGTACCATCAATTTGATACCTCTTTTTTGAAGGGAATACTCAGTTGGAACAATAAATTAAGGACGACAAAACAAAAATAAATAAATAAAATATAAATGTGAAAAAATATTTTTGTTGAATGAAAATTTGCTTTTGCTGATTTATTGTAAATAAAATTGAAATTTTCTATTTTTATTTGCTTGAGTTTTAAAGGTGTATCGCAATTGTTTTCTGTGAATTCATGCTCAAATTGTTTTAACTGTAAAAACTTTTAAATTTGTATGAATATGGTGCCAGTCACAAATAAGTTTAAAATAGTTTTTTTTTTTAAATTATAGAATTTCTTATACAATTTTTAATGTTTTGCCACTGAAATCGTCTTAAAATCGTAATTTTTCTCACCCAACAATTGTTGTTTATTTAAAAAACATTTGGACTTTATAAAAAGTAAACAAAAGATAAACATTATAATATAAAAAATATAATAATTCGAGTCCTAGAAAAAAAAAGTTGAAAGAAGAAAAAGAAACACCATTATAGTTACCATATATTTTCTGTTTGATCGGTTTCCGAAGTTTTTGGCTGTTGAAATTCGAACAACGCAGTGACTTGAAAGCTCCGATTCTCGAAACTTCTTCGAAAACTGCACTCAGATAAGAAAAAGTTACGTAAACTAGTGATCTTTTCTTTTTCATACCGGATAGACAATTTTACAGTTTCAACATGGCGGGGTTTTCTCTTTAGCAACAGTATTCGAGTTAATTCGCTCTTCAAGTCGAATCAGTCACAGCCTATCATTTCGTCAGGTAGTCACGGCAAGTTGTGAAAAGGTGGAAACGGAAGCTTTATCTAAGAACATAAAGCGCTTAGAGATAGCTTCTAAAGAGCAGTTAAAAAAATGTAATTAAAAAAAGCTATTTTGTAGTATTCTAAGAGCATGTTGAAAGGACGAACACTAAAATGTTTTTATTTTGTAATATAGTTGTTCATGTAGATAGATAATTTATAATGAATGCTCTAATTTTTATGTCAATGCGTCACTTGATTACTGTTTTATTCCTATTTTCAAATATCGTCCTTCTCAAAAACATAAATTCCGTTCAAATTACTCTATTTTTAAATTAAATATTTGTTAAGATGGGGAAAAACAATAATGGTTATCATGTGAACGCCGACCATGAGCTATTGTTTTTCATGTATTGATATTTTCACGTTAACGGTGAATTTCGAATAAGAATCACCACATTATAAATTTGCATATACATATATTATTATGTATTATAAATATAAGGCCGTCTGGTTTTTATCAAAGGAACTCTCAATATCCGTAAACTTATATTTCAAAAGAAAATGATTGTAAAACAATGGAATTTATTGGTATTATAGAAAATTGATGTACTTAGTTAACAGGTAGCTAATTTAGATAGGTAATTTTTATGGGTAGCTTTGATATAGACGAGAAAATTAAAAAGTGAAATTCCGATCTTTTATTAAACATTTCTAAATTTTTACTTTTAATGACTTGTAATAGTGTGCTTTGCTACAATTTATTTACTGTTTTTTAAGTTCAAGTTGTGTACATGAATGTTATATTTCCGTCCTTATTAATTTATTTTGTTTAGATCCTAAAGGTTCATTAAAATGATTTTAGGGTGAAGACTACTTCAATGTAGCCTTCACCCTTAAATCATTGCATATAAATTAAAAAAAATAAATAATGTTTTTAACATTTTTTTTTTAATTTATAAAGGATAGGGAGGAACGAAAATAGCAAATTAAGAGATTTAACATGACACTATTTTATGATTAGTTATACTTTCGCTATTGGTAGTTAAGGGAGAAAAAAAAAAACCGAAACTGATAAGTGCAGAGGCATAACATTTTTTTTGAAAAACAATGATGAAACTATTTGTTCACTCGTCTACTTCAACATAATTTAAATAGGTAATACTTTAAATAACAAGCTATTTTAGTTTATCCTTAAATCTCGGTTAGTTAAAGTATTAGGACTCCATTGTTAAAAACAAATCAGCAAACGTACATAATATCTTAAAATATATAATTTTTCAAGAGATAATAATGGTAAAATCCAACTCGGAGATTAGTCCATTTTTTTTGTTCTCTTCTAACCCTCGCGAATTAATTGCCTGAGAGTTGGGAAAGATTGTTTTATAAAATGGGTTTTAATCCCCCACTTCCAAAAAAAAAAAAAAATAACAAAGCAATTAATTATAACAAGTAGGATTAATTACATAGAAGGCAGGCTGGGGCCCCATATGGACAGCGGCTGGGCACACTTGATTAATTCCCTCCGATTACTAAGGCAGTCGCACGACAATGGCGGATCAGGGTGGAAGCAGACGTGACAAGGGGGATGGGGTATATAAGGCATATGTAAGGTCGATATAAAGCCTTTTGTTAAACTAAACTTAATATTAAGAATTCTTATAAATATTTATAATTAAGATGTTAGTGCTTCGCTTAGTAGTGTTCTTGATAAGGATATTAAATTTTTGGTAGATAGAGCAATATGAATGGTATTCTGGAGAACATTCATTAACAGCCAGAAATAAAACATAAAAAAAAATTTCAGAACTGTATAAAAATCTATTTGTCAGCGAAATACTATCAAACAAATGGAAGAAATTGTTATTTATTTGACTAGTGTGTGAAGTGCTGTTTACACACAGTAGGCAAGGTTTATGGTCTATGTTCATTAACGCAGCAAATTGCCGAGTAAGCAAATGCCCGACCATTATTAACCTAACGTAAACTAAACTATTTTATTTTTATTTACTGAAATAAGTAAAAACTCATTAACAGTTTATTTATAACTATAAATATTTATTGTCATGTTACAATTATTGGCATTAGTAGCATAAGGATGGTTTGAAGAAGAGTTTAATTTTAGATTTGAATTTGAATATAACAGACTTAAAAGACAAAAAACTGCTCTTCGTTTCCGACTACACAAGGGTTGTCATAACAGTCTAGGTACTGGCCGGGACACAAATTAAAACTCAAGAAAATTAGTGAGTTCAAAGAGTTCCACGCAGTCTATCTAATATGATCTTTACAGCGAATAATGCAAACTGAAGGGAGTTGGGAGCATAGATTAGGGAAAATGTGTCAACTTAACGCTAAGAACAAGACAGCGTTCCTTTCGATCTGGCGGCACGGAGCTGCAGACGCATAACATAAAAGATTACTACAGGAATTATGGACGCACTACAACTACACCGAAGATATAGTATAAGCCCATTTGGACAAACGGAATTGAGCTTCGAGGCTCCACTAAACAATCCAAATCTTCTCGTATCCAATCCTTACAATCCAAATCCTTCGCAAAATCCTCAATTCCCTTACTACGTCAAAAACAAACTTAAATACAAATAGTTTTTAAGTAAATGATCCATAGAAAAAACTGATGCATCAAATCTTAACTTTATTAAATAAATAGCAAAAAACTAATTCTTTCGACATGTAGATCGTAAGATGAATTGACATGTGGATACTAGATGGACATATGTGATCCGAATCTGAATATTATTTTAATTAGGCAATGATAACAGATCTGCAGGAAATGAAAGTTACACGCAGGAGCAGTTTGGGGTAAGCGGCATCTTTTTGATGAACATGTCTTCCATGAAACGATAAACGGATTTATAGTTTTTTTTTTCCATATCTTCTTGTTAGCTCAAGGAAAAACTTCCGAAATGCCGATTTGAAAAACAAAACAAAATTATTAGGAAGCGCACATGATTTTATCGATCTATTTCAAAGATTCTTAAATTAAAAAAAAGATGCAGTAGTTGAGATTAGAAGTAAACTTATTACATCAGGGATCGATGATATTCCAACTAAATATTAAATGGGGCTTTTAACGCTCAGCCGTTGCTCCAGAAAGCCAATACGATTTGAAGGAAAAAAAGTCTTAAATTTTTACAATACTTGCCTTTTGTAGACAAATTTTGATGATAAATTATTTTTATTAAAAATATATTCATAAAGTAAATAAATAATATAATCAAAAATATACCTGCTGCTCGACTTGAGAGGCGAGTTTGCTGATGGCTTCTTCCCTATCCTCACTGCCACCCTCTCCTGACCACTCCGCCTCCACCAGTCTCTGCTCCATAATCCGCACCTGTCAAATATATAACTCATTATTATTAATTTATTCAATTCAAAAATATATATCTATAAGAATAAGAAAATAATTCCACATCTTTAAAAAAAACTATAGAATCTCATTCAAAAGAAATATCCAATTCAAAAACCCTTCTAACCTACATTCTGAATTCTTCTAGGTAAAACAATTTATACCTGACTGGGAAAACAATATATCATGGATATGTCTATAATATACTGATTTTCCCAATTTTATATTTTAGAATTAAAAGAATCAATTCAAGCATATATTACCATCCACTTACTATCTAATTCTCCAATCATTCCTTTCTCACAGATTTTTCTCAGTCCGACAGGGTTCCGAAATCTCATCCATAAGACCAATCTACGCCGGGGTGCCTCAAGGACCAATTCTTGCACCACTGCTATACATAACTTACACGCATGACATACCCGTTACAAATGACACTCTGACAGCTACATATGCAGACGACACTACTATTATTACAAGACACCGACTTTACAACATTACCTAAACGCATTAAACAACTGGTGCAAACAATGGAAAATAAGGCTGAACTACAACAAATCTCATCACATCACATTTTCACTTCGAAGAGAGTCATGTCCCCTGTCTTCATCGAAAACAAACAGATTCCGCAAACCGACAGAGTACGTTACCTTGGTTTAATTTTTGACCAAAGGATGGCATGGGGCCCACATCTTCTAAACGCAAAACATTGAACCAAAGGCTGAGACTACTTTATTATCTAATTGGAAGACATTCTTAACTGAACCTAAGGCAAAAATTCAATACCATCACTTACTAAAACTATTTGGATATATGCCTAACAAATATACGGAACTTCAAAAACGAAGCATACAAAAAAACTACAAACTTTTCAGGCCAAAACTTTTAGGACAATCACATAGGCACCTTAGTACGTAAGTAACATACCTCTGCACACGGGTCTACCATAAAAAAACACATACAGACCTGCTACAAATGATTTCACAATAAATTTAAAGGTCACCCCAACAAACTCATATACATGTACACAACAGTGATGTCCAACACTATGCATAGAAGGTTGGAAAGGAGCTTGATGAGAGATCTTGAATAAAATTAAATGATTAACAGGAGAGATAAAGGTGCCACTGGGCATGCTCCTCATCATGTCTCTCATACCAGAACTTTTTCATAGTTTTACAGCCATCTCATTCGATGGCTCTCATTAATGCATTTGACAGTTGTGTTTTTATAATTTAGATAAATAAAGACAAAAAAAAATAATAATAAAATAAAAAAGTATCAAATTACTTAAATTAATAATAAAATAAAATTAACAATCAATGATTATTTAAAATAATCAAAGTTGTGAAAAAATGGCGGTTTCAAACATGAATGTTTTCATTTAAACCAATATAGCTCATAAACGGATGGTCCAAGCGAAAAATGTTATATCAAAAAATATTCTCCGTTAAATATTTGATAAGGAAACTATCGGCAGATTTTCGATTCGAGCAACACTGACAGAGCTGTTGAGTGTCAAAAAAGCCCCAACACTTAAAAACAGTAGGTAAAACGTGACTTATTTTATTCAAACCAATATAGCTCCTAAACGGTAGGTCCTAGCAACAAATGCTATGAAACAAAAAATATTCTCCGTTAAATTTCTTAAAGGAAACTGTTCGCAAATTTTCGATCCGAGCAACACTAACTAGAGCATGTCATAATGAATGTGAAAAAAACACAAAAAGTCAAAAGATATGCCAATGTCAAAATAAATCAAATATTTTCCAACTATTAGGTAATCGACAAACTAGTCTCATAACTAAGTTTAAAATATAATCATTATAATATTTTTTTAAAGTTTATATAGTATTAGGATTAAGTTCTTGGCAGTTTCACGATTCGGATACAGTTGGTACAGAGGATTTTCTGGCTGAATAAAATCAACAACTTGACTTCTGTACAATTACAAAAACTAAGAGAGCTCATAGTAGAATATTAAAAAAAAAAAAAAAAAAAAAAAAAAAAAAAAAAAAAAAAAAAAAAAAAAAAAAAAAAAAAAAAATGTTAAAAAATAGTTTGAATGTTAAAAGAATAGTTTAAATGTGATAGTAAATACCATCAAAGCCAAATTTAGCAATTAGGAAAAGAAATATTTGAATTTTGACTAGGTCAAACACATCAATACAGAACATTAAAAAATGAAGTCATCATCAATTATGCATTATGCTCATTCATGACAATCTTTAAAAACTGGAGAAAATATAGTTTTTCTACCGAATCAAAAACAGCCATTCGATTGAGTAAAATAAGTGGTGGTTGAGACTGGATGCTACATTGCCGATTCGTGTAACTGTAGTCATAAAACAATGTCTATTACCAAGAATATGGTTTATTAATACAATTGGTGAATAAGATAGAAATTTGGTAATTCGGAATAATTGTTACAGGTGAAATGAACTTCACAATAGGTGATTAAGTCACCGCAACACCTTCCAATGTAACGTATACCGAATTATCTAATATATACTGTATATTCATATATATTTAATAACAATTGTAATTGGGAAACATTAACTAAGAGGGAAATTCAGCTGAATCTTATGGTATCTCACCATAAATACAATTTTAGTGGAAATGAAATTAGCTAATAGACAAACCCAATAATAGCATAGAGCTCCGTAATTTCACGATTCCCTGTGGACATCGGAAAATTATCTTGCACTTAGCAGTAATGCGGATATTTTTAGACCCACTGTAATGATTATTAAAGTTTTCATTCTGTTTAGTTAATTTAGCTAAATGCTAATCTTAGCTTAAAATTAACCTTCGAATAATAATTTTTACCCACTCCTGATAAATAATCCCCAGATGTGCACTTTCTTCCATGAAAATTAAGTTGAATGTTTAAGACGTAGGATAAAAAGAAGATCCTCCTAATGTCCCAGTCGCATATTAAATGTATAACGAAGAAGGCCGTATCAACCAAAATTGTGCTAAGGAAAAAAATGGCATCAAAGTTTTGATATAGTTTTTTTACGATTTGTGTCAAATCTTATTAACTAGAATCGATTTTTTTTCGCTGTTAAGTATTTACATATGAGTTTCCAATAAAAAATATATAAAATTTAGTTTTTCATAGAAAAGAGATTTAGTTTATTATTATATTTAAACATTATGGCTGAGTAACTTTTAAATTGCCCTATCTTTTTATGAATCTTAAGACCAATTAAGGAGTTTATTTGCGATTTTAATATTTTAAATCAATTCCATAATGTATTGGAATGAAATACTAAAATAAAAATCCCAATGTTTACCACTTCGGTCGATACGATTCTGACCATTTCTTAGCAGGGCAGAATACTAGATTGTTTGTTTATTTCGTTTAACGTCACTTTATGCTGCTATGGCTAATCAGACGATGCTACGGTGGGAGTCCTAAATTTTGCCTATCCAGGTATAATTAGCATAGGGATCTTTAACGAGTACCTGATATCGCACAGGTTCGGGACCCCCATTTTACGTCTCTTCCGAAGGACGGCATAGCTAAGGATTTTTACTCCCTTTAAAAAATCCTAAGTTCATCTGTCGGGCTGCGAACCCGCGATCTTGGGTTTAGTACGTTGCTATGCTAACCACTTCACCACCGGTGACCACCAGAATACTAGATCTTCATAAAAGACTTTGTCCATAAATCAGTTTTATTTAAGTTTTAAAATATAATATAAATGGTAAAGCTACCTTATCCATCTGCCAGAAGCAGACTTTGATTGAGAGAAACCGATTTTTGGTTTCCGAGGATGATGCAATTGAACTTCATAATAGCTCAGATCACGAAGTTTCTTTAGCGACGATTTCGGTGAAATATCTTATTATTCGTCCGCTATTCAACCGCTGAGATGTGTGAAAGGCCTGGCCTATGATTACCTAGCCTGTACCAGCTGGTTTTGTCTATTCCCTTCCATTTCATTCTGTTCAAATTTATCCTTGACAACACTATCCATGTATTTCTGGGCTTTCCTCTGAATCTACTCTCTATTCTTGTTCCGTAATTAATTATGGCCATACTCTTCTCCTACATTATTCTAATCCAGCCAAACAATCTTAGTCCATTTTCTTATATTACCTGTATCACCAGTTTTACCTCCAGATTACTTCATATTGTAGTGTTTCTGACCTTGTGACTTCTTGCTTTTCTCCCTCCTTAATCAGATAACTCATTTCCAATGTTTGACTCACGCTCATATTTCTAGAGGAATTCCGGTCTCTGACTTTGATTTTTTTACTTATGCAGCTATTCTCGTTCAGATGGAAGCCCAGGATATTGAAATCACTAACCTAATCCAGCTCGTTTCCTCTTAATTGAAAAATTCGGTCCCACAGTTTTTCCTCTCCTCTTCTTCTCCTTCCCATATTCTTATTATTTTGATTTAGCTGGTATTTACATTCATATATAATAACTGCAATTTTTCAGTTTTCATATCAAAGGATATAAAACTTCTTCTTTTATCTCCAAATACGACGATGCAATCCACATAAGTCAAGAGAGTGGGATTTAGTGATCTTAATTAACTGTGGTCCCTTCAATATGGCCGCCTAAATTATCTTTTCCCTCTTTGGGACATGCTTGGTATCAATATATACAATAGTGGGCTAAGACTACAGCCTTGCCTGATTCCGTGGGTGCTATGGTAAATTTTTATGTAAACGGAGTCCCTCATCTAAGCCGGTTCGACTCCTGTTCACTAAATTCTTTGGATACATCGTTCTTCCTGATTTTATCAAATACCTGAGTGGGGACTCACTGGCCGAGCGAGTTGGGGCGAGGGTCTGTGCGTACTAGGTGCAAAATGTCACGGATTCGAATCCCCATCTGGATGGGTTAAAATTCATTCCTTGGCGTGACCCACAAAATTAATATTTTCCTTCCCAGCTGGCTAGAATAGGTGGGTAACCTGTAGGATAACCCACCTTCCTGCCCTAGTTGGAGTTCATATGGACACTAAACCCCATTAACCCCAACAATAACAAACACCTGAGTTCGATCGACAGAACAAGAATAAGCTTCATTCTTCTTTTACAAACTTTTTCGGAGAGTTGTCTTATTGTCATCATAAATCAGTGAAATTTATAAAATTAAATTAAACAGTTGGTATGGGTTATTAAATATAACAAAGAAAATATAACACACACATTGGCAGAAATAGACAAGTTCTATCTACTGACGAATGTACTTGCTAGAATCATGCCGAATATGGATAGCCCCAGACAAAGCAGAAGAAAACTTCTGCTATAAATATATAATAGCTATGCTCTTTTATACGCTGCACCGATCTGGACAACCGCATTCCTAGTGCATTCATACGCCCGAAGGTCAATAGCGTGTACCGAAGAAGTGCCATCCGTATCACTAGAGCATTTTGCACTGTTTCATATGATGCAGTGTGTGTTATAGCTGACATGCCGCCCACTGACCTTCAGGCGGATGAACGCAACCGGATCTACCGCCGAAAACGAGAGGAACCGGGTGCTTATTGGCCCCCAATCACCAAGGAGGAGCGAAGTGATACTCTACAAAGATTGCAAATACCCTGGGATTCATCATCTTCCGGAAGATGGACCCACCGTTTGATACCAGATATTGCGACATGGATAGCCCGGAAACTTGAGAAGGTTGATCATTACCTCCCCCAATTGCTCACTGGACATGGGTGTTTCAGGGACTAACTGTTTCGGTTCAAACAATGAATCATCTAGCCCCAATTGTAGAAACCTTGAGGAAACAGTAGAACACGTATTCTTCTGTTGCCCCAAATTTGCAAAAGAGAGAGAAGATCTCTCTCTCTCGATCCAGGACGCTGGGCCATCAGTTGGTGCCAGAAAACCTAGTTAGCCAGATGACTTCTGCCGATGAAAACTGGAATGGCGTTACAAATTACGCAGCTGACATTTGAAGAAAGCTACGTAAACAGGAGTGGGAAAGACGAGGCATCCTAGTGCATCAATAATTACCATCAGAAAATATGAAGTAGGTACATAGCCAGTCCGCCCCCCTGAAGTAATGCTTGACAGCAGTTCCTCGGGGTGGTGAAGTAGAATAGGAAGGTGGTTTTTAGTGAGTAAGAATAACACACTGTTGTGGCCTCTCGCATGGTCCACTTCGTCTTATGCAAGATTTTCCTCCCCCAATCACAAAAAAAAGAAAAAAAAAAAAAGACAAGTTCTATCTCTCTATCTGTCACCCATCATTAAAAAAATTTTAAAATGTAAAATTACATAGTCGTGTATGAAATATCGAAAGTGTACCTGAATTATCTTTTAATCCCAACCGCAAGTGAGATGTATCAGGTGCGATTTGAAGTTGATTAACCTTGATGATAACTAAAAAATACAGATTTTGAGTTGTGTAACTTTTGAAATACATGTGCGATATATGTTTTACTATTTATTTTATTTATTTTTTTATAAAATCAAATATTATTTAAGATACAATGTAGAGACATGAGAAAGAAGCTGGATATTGGCGAGGTGTTGTATTGGCCAGGGGCAGCAGTTAGATCTTTATCTAGCAGATCGATAGGGAGAGGGGAGGGGGGCTTCCCTGACCTTATTGCCAGTCTGTCTGTCTCTTCTCTCCCTTGTACTGTCGGCTTTTATACACGCACCTACACCTATTATCTTTTACATTTGTATTCTATGAATAGTCAATAAAGAAGGAAAGTAGTAAAATAATTTATATTACTAATAATCATTACATAAAATTATTATTAGTAACTTTATTTATTTTCTCAAAGCGGATCAGCCGGATAATCTCATAATGGTGATGTCAAAGAAAAAAATAATACGATTAACTTAAAATGTTAGGTAATGGAAGATAAAAGTCCCGATAAAACACCGCTCTGGATAGAAAAATAAATATTAAATATTTTTAGTATGATGAAGTAAGCAATAAATTAATATTAAAAATAAAAAAATAAAATGAAATGAAAATTAAGTAATGATTGAATATGAAATCAAGATTATAGGTCAAAATGGCAAAAAAAAAAAAAAAAAAAAAAAAAAAAAAAAAAAAAAAAAAAAAAAAAAAAAAAAAAAAAAAAAAAAAAAAAAAAAAAAAACAATTTTGACAAATCCACTTAACGACGGCCAGGGAATATAATACACATATCAAAGGATTGATGTTTTGAATTTTTTTACATTTTTCGAACTGATGTTAAAGTTTAAAATCGAACTGGTCTGCAAGTAAAAAGCATTCCAAAAGAAGTGGCAATTAATTCATCAATACTAATTAAAGTAAAAGGGTTTTGCGAGGCTAACTGCAAGAAGTGCCCTGCTTAACACTTATGTCATGGAAAATTAAAAAGGAAAAACTCCGAAATTTCGATTTTTAACTTATGTTATAACCACCCATCCTCACCAAAAGCCAATTATTCAAGACTATTATAGAGCTATTTTCATATCAATACAAAGAACAATTTTTTTTAGAAGTAACATACCAGACTTAAAAGACAAGAAACTGCTCCTTGTTTCCGACTACCCCAACTTATTTACATACACAACAATACTTATTTACATGACAGTGATTAGACCCATTTGGACATACGGAGCTGTCTCCACTAAACCTTCCAATTCTTCTCGTAGCCAATCCTCACAATACAAATTCCTTGGTAAAATCCTCAATACTTATTCTGTTGCAAACGTATCCATGGAGATCTAAATGTTCCATATGTTTCTGATTTGGCCCAAACCAGATACCTATCACATCATAGTAAACTTCCAACCCACTCGAATCCACTGCATACAGCTCTAAATATCAATAAACAGAAAAAGTTGTTAAACAAATGATTCAGGAAAAAAAATGATACTTTAAGATATGTTAGTACCATTTTGCTTCAAGTCTCTCAATATCTTCCAGCCTTAAATCGTCCCTTAAATCAGCAACAGGTTTATGAACATTATAACTAAATTTAATAAAATGTAAATATTACTGCTGAAGGGAGCAGGACCTTTTATTCCTTGCATTGAGGTAAGGTAGAACAGATCCTGCACCAAGGTCTATTGAGGAAACCTGATAGTACAATCGATTCTAGGGGGATGGAAACCGTCACAATAGGTCACCCCAATACAACATTCCGTGACGAAGATAGATGATGTTACGAAAAGGAAAAGTAATATTCTGTGTAGGGATGTTTGTGAGTAACAAGAGCGATGTTGTTAATAGACTCTACTTTATACCAGCCGGTTCAGTGAAGTGCTTAGACAGACCGACTGCCGGTCCTCCAATTGCTACAGGACCGGTGGCCATTACCCCTGATCAGGATCATTACCCGGTCTCCATTTGATGGAACGTGATCGTATCATTATCCAATTGTCTCTCTAAGTGGAATGAATGCCACAACTTCCTTATCATCTTTCTGGAGAAGCTGAGGGTCAGTGGAAGTACAGAAGGAAGAGTTAATGCGTTAGCTGGTTACCAATTTTTTTATTATGACAGTTATGTAGTAGTGTAACTGATGGTATTATTGAGGTCACAGTAATCCGAGGAACAATAAAAATCATGAATAAAAAACCAAACAGTGTATTGTATTTCTTAGAAATATTGCGATTTGGTTAAAATAAGATGATCTTTCATTAATCCCGAATAAGAAGAAGAAAAAACCAACATCCATTATTTGTGAAAATAATGTTCATATCATCGCACATCCGGTGGAACAAAGGCGCAACTGTAATTAATGAAATTTTACAGAAGAACCGAGAAACTGAAACGAAATACTTTAACCCTACAAGGCTCCCAGTACCATAAGCGGGACAACCATTTTTATCGTTCCTACAGCTATAACAAAATTAGCAGCGAGATCTCTTCACATCTCGATAGAAGCATCGGATATTCAGCAACTGTGTAATACTAACCATTGCATATAGATGTTGTTACTGTGGGCTTAGTATGAAATTTGAAAATCTTATGTTTGTCTGTGAATTCAAAAACCAAAAAGATAATAGTGACTGAATAGTTCTGAGTAGGAAAAAAATAATATGTCGTGACGAAGTGTATATTTTGCAGAGGTAATTTATTTTTTATATTTTTACACTAAACGTATTAGCAATGATGATTTAAGTAAATGACAGAAGAACTGAAATAAAACAAATTGTTTTCCTGTCAAATATTGGATTATAATTTATTTAAATTATTTTCCCCTAACTACTAATCACTAACTATACATAGTTTATACATTAAACTATAATTTATAGTTATACATTAAAAAAAAAAATTGAGCCTTCTAGGATTAGACCTTTGTAGGAATAAGTAATATTCATATAAACTTGTGAATTGACCAGACTACAATTCAGTCGATGTTTCTAACGACTTATTAAGCTTATGGGAGCACGTTTGACGTATTAATTTTAAGTTTACTAACTTATTTAACCAAGTTTTGCAGTAACGTCGTTGTTCCGCCGGATGAGCTGTATATCAATTGCTTACAACTATCCATTAGTGGCATTTCAATGAACGTTTTAATTATAAGGCTCCGAGACTAGCTTCTTTCCAGACGCCTCGTAAGGTTATCGGGCCAAGAATGTGGTTATAGCAGAGAATAGTGGATTTCAGTGGTTATGGAATTTAACACGAATGGATATGGGGCTAAATCAGCAATATATGCAACAAAAATATTTAAACTTAAGCAAATCGTATTTTTTAAAAATAAATAAGCAATATTTTGAGAATACAATGTTTTCACTGCTTAATTTATTAAATTGATAAAGATAATTTCCAGGTCTAAAAACAATGAGCTGTAAACAACGTATCTGTTGGAGAGACAACAAACTCTCCTCATTACATATTAAGCAAAGAGCCCATTGACCATTGCAGGATTTATTTGCATCAAATATTATCATGACAATTAAAGCGAAACATGACAACTGTTATTCTATTATTATTTTTTTTTCTTAATCCTCTAACTTTATAAATGCAGAAATAAAACAAATAACAACAATTTAGTAGTGCCAACGTTTCGACCTGCCTTGCAGGCCTTCTTCAGTGCCACCGAACCACATTGGAGAGGAGATAAAACATTACTTAAACGTTAGCCTTCTGTTATAGTTTTTTTACTTGGATGTGTTTATTTCTTCCCGACTGCATCCCTGATTCTCTTCTTCTTATATCGTAATTAACAGTCAATTATACTTTTCTCGTTATAGAAATAAAACAAAAATAAAATAATAATCGTGAAGAAGGAATCTTTTTTTTTCTTCTTAGCGTTCTTATTCCTAATATAATAATGAAATAAATATGTATTTAAAACAAAATAAATCGGACGAGAGACCACATTTACACAGAAATAATTTCCACGTACCAGCTACAAAATTTAAAAAAAAGATATTAATACAATATATTTATTTAAGGATGTAATGTAACAAGCATCTACCTACAACCACCTGGTTGTTTCCCAAATCCAATGCAAGATGATTAATGAGCTTCAGATAGTTGTGTGGCTAAATGACGGCTAAGCAAGATTTAACCAATAGCTATTTGACACTTATTTCTTGGAATCAATCATTATTAAATCCGGAGTGATTGATTCCAAGAAATTAGTAGTCAAATAGCAATGAATAAATTTTGCCCAACCCTCAATAACGGTGGCCAAATAAAAAAACCTCCTCGATATTTCTGTGATAAATCCAGATTGTGATAATACCGATTAATATTTTTGAGAAAATTTAAATAAGCAAAACTATGAAAATAAATCAAGAAGATACTGAAAATATATATATATATATATATATATATATATATATATATATATATATATATATATATATATATAAAAAAAAATTATAAACGTATTTGAGTAATTTAAACAAGAGAGGAGCAATAGTAGCTACCTTAGGGAGACAGTTAAACATTGATGGCTACTCGAGCAGAGAGCCCGGGGCAGGGCCGCTACCGCTAGACTCAAACACATCAATCTCGGATTCCATTCGAGAACTTCTCTTCCAGAACTGATCCATTATGGATGAGGCTATATCCGAATCATTGTTCCAACTCGCGCTATTGTAGTAAGCGGCCATTGTGGTTCTTGGGTACAATACTCCTCCAAGTAGTTGGGGCTTCAAGTCGACCTTATGCTACGCTTTCACTGAGATGAAGGGAGTCAAACTATATCAATCTGGTGAGCCTAGGAATTCATAAAATATAACGACAGAGTCCCAATAGTTTGATATAATTTATTTAAACCAAAAATAAAGATAGATAGAAAACCATTACTGTAATTTTGTGAATGTTGGGTTATAGGTATCACCAGAAAGCTATTTTTTGTCTCTTTATTTGTGTCTATATGACTAAGTTATGCGGCTATAACAAAGGTGAATGAATATTCCTTTGTGAATATTCGGTTGAAACTCGAAAATTGAACTTTCACCTGTAAAAACTGAGTCAAGTTTCAAAAGTTTCAGTTTTATAAATTAATATAACGTGAGCTATTTCATTTATTTATTTTTTTTTTGTACTTAGTATGGTTTTCCACAGCAGAGAAACTATATACTTTTCATTTTTTGACATGGATATCAATGGTTGAGAATCTGTAGTTTTTTTTAACGTTTTTTTTGTATACTCTAGAAAATGTAACACGCAACTGAATTTGTTGGTGTTGCTCGGATCGAAAATTTGATGACAATTTACTTATGAGAAATTTAATAGAAAATACGTTTTGCTATATTACATTTGTCGCTACGACCTACCGTTTATGAGCTATATTGGTTTCAATGTAAAAAAAAAGTCACGTTTTCCTCCATTTTTTAAGCGTTGGGTCGTTTTATATTCTAAATAAAATATTTTTTATTGTTATTATTTTTAATATTTCATTTTGCATGATGTTTTAACAAACAAATATTGAAAGATCCAATTTATTATTCACTCGCCATGACCTCTATTAACAAAAATATGTCTTCCTATTACCAAATAATGTGTATTGTTGTTTGCTTATTGAGGCTGAACGATCTTATGTACTCCAACAAGGGCAGGAATGACGGATTATTCTACAGTTTACCAACCTATTCTAAGGTAGGAAGGTCAAGATTCATTCCGTGGGATCCGCCACGAAATACATTTTAACCCGCTCAGGTAAGGTTCGAACCCACGATCTTCAGTATCGAGAGCACTGAGACCCTTGCCTTAACTCGCTCGGCCATCGAGTCCCCTATGTGTATAGTAAATTACCACTCGACGAGTTTTACACATAAACATGAAGTGTAATTTTAGTGCATACATTTTGAAACAATCGTATAAAAAAAAAAAAAAAAAAAGTAGAAAACATGATGGTTATGAAGAGAAATGATTTATCAAAAGTTTCAAGTCCTAAAACTGAGATTTTATCACGTTGTCGCTTTTGGAAAAAATCCAAACTTTCAATCACATTTTTCTTAAAGTACGATTTTTGCACTTAACAAACTTTTCACAGGTGACACAGATATTATAAAGAGCACTAGACCTGCTAAAGGTCATAGAGTTTATTACAAGGAGGCATATTAAATTCTTTTATGGCCTCAAACACACAACTAACATATATATTTAACACATTAGCTCATATTGAAAAGCCACAGAAATGGTAAAACTATGTCAAAACATTTAGACTTGACTAAGATGAAATATCATACCCTCTTTTACAAATATCTACTAAGCCCCATCACAAGATCAATAATTGTTTGAAATTCATATTATAATTTGTTCCTTTACACAGAACTTAAAATCCTTTTAGCCCTTAAAATGCACCATGTGCAACAAAAGGGGGAATCATATTTTGCATTTGCAACCTAAATCTTCAAAAGTAAAAGTGGGATTAAAAAAAAAAACGAAAAACTGTAATTGGATGATAAGGAAATCAATATTTTTGAAACCATTTTCGGCCATTAATTTTGTTTATTTTTTAGTTTAGTCTGCCCAGACTAAGGCACAAAGAATGGTGCCAGCTTACATTACTTACTTCATGTGAACATCAACATGAAGATATATTCAGAAATGAGGAAGACAATGCCCATTCCAAGGGAGCGGGATAGCGCCATCTCATCAGAGAAAGCCGACGGGATGGCTAAGACCGCAATAGAGCTTCTGGGTTCTCCCCCCCCCTCCCCCCCCCGGGGTTATTATCCAGGCCAGCTTCAGCAATTGCTAATAAAAAGAACTAGCTGGACCATGCAATTCCCTAGGGTGGGAGTTCCAAACATTTAAACTAAAATACAATTATCAAACACTGGATTTGAGTTTAGAGTTAAAAAAAAAAAGTATTTAGAATATATAATTTTTTTTTATAAATAAAAGCTTGATTCTAAATATAAAGGCAACCAATCAAGCCCTAATTTTCCATCACTTGAACCAATATCTGAGACAAAGATTTTTTAAAATTTATTTATTTATTTTTTTTTATGTATTAATTTAAAAAAAAAAAAATCTTTTTATTAGAATAATTACAAGCTGCCTCATTCAAGAGCAATGAGTAAAATGGATGACAAAGACTCATTCATACAATCAGTACAATGACATAAAGTAAAGTAAGAAAATGAAAATAAACAGCCTCTGAAGATACAAAAAAAAAACAATAGAATATAAGGAATGATAATATAAAATAAGTAATGAATGTTGAAACTAATAAATAAATAAAAAATAATAAAAATTTAGGAAGAAAAGAAAGAAGCATAACTAAATTCATACTCTCAAAATTTACAAACATTCCGAGGAACACCACGATCTGAGCCCGCTCTCCAATTTGGAAGGCAAGCGGAGCTCAGAGAGAGCGCTATGGTACAGTCGTACAGTACATGAGTGGAGAAGCTGGCCATTGCTAGAACTCCAATAATAAATATTTACAATAAGTCTCGGGGCCATTACCGTTTTAATCTGCGAGGTGGGTTATAAGGATGCGTGGAACTGGATAATAAATGAGCCAGTTGATTGGAATGGTAAGATAGGTTTTGATTGAATTCGAAGAATTTAAGGGTTATCAGGTCAAGGACAAAAGGTATATTGAGATCATTATGTAGAGTTTTGTTGGATACATAATATGAAGCATTTACAATAGTACGGAGGAGTTTGGATTGGAAGGATTGAATACGTTTTATATTCGATTGTTTTATTGTCCCCTAAAGTTCAAGTCCATAGATCCAAAAAGGTTTAATGATGGTTTTGTATATGATGATTTTATTTCAATGAAGAGTTGGGATGTCCTATTTAGTAGTCTGTATAATTGGATGAGGCGTCTGTTAAGTTCTTGCCTTTTAAGTCCAGTGAGTGGGTTCCAGGTAAGACTTTTGTCTATGTAGAAGCCAAGATACCGCACTGTATCAGCTATGGGTAGTGGAATATTATTAATATAAACACAAGCGCAGGATGTGCGGCGAAGGGTAAAAGTTACGTGGGTACATTTCGATTCGTTAACTTTGATCCTCCAGCTGTTACGCCAATCTTCAATCAAAGATAAGTGGGTTTGGAGATTATAGGAAGCTATTGAGGGATCTGGATGGGATGAAAGGATAGCAGTGTCATCCGCAAATGTTGCTAGGAAAGACAACAATTAGATGATTAAGAATGATGCCGGGACTTACTTTCGGAGCTTATTTTACCCTCTACATTTTTAAGTTTTCCAGTATTACAGCCTGTTTAGGAACTGTCTTTCTCCTCCTCATAAATATAATGTATGAACTAACATATCAACCTTTTGAATATATATAATTAAAAACACAACCAGAATTTAAAATCTTTGTGTTTCGATAAAACATCTAAAGCACGCATTTAAAAAAAAGAAAAAACAGTTCTTTATACCCGCTTCACCCTTAAAAACTTCTAGAGGTTTTTCAAAAGGCAAATGAAAATTAAAAAAAAAAAATGTATTAAAAATAATTTTAATTGTTTTGAAACGAGAATAAACGTCTCGGCGTTTCCTGCTACTCCAACTTTACAAAAACAAGCGTTCAAAGCTCCTAATAAATTACAAAAGACTTATTTGCATGACACTAACTAGACCCATTTGGACATACGGAGTTGAGCTTTGGGGCTCCAATATACCTTCCAATTCTTCTTGTATCCAATGCTTACAATCCTAAAATCCTTACAACCCCCTTATTATGTCAGAAATAAACTTATCCCAAACATGATATCAATTCTTTACTGACAAGCTACCCACTCGAATCCACTAGTCTACTAACTTGCTTTTTAATCGATTCCCGATAACCTTCCGAGCGTCTAAAGAGAAGACGGCCTAGAATAAGTCACTGTAATCGTTTCTCAAGCTTTTTGAAGGATTTACTCATGGTTGTAATTGTTCTTGATATACAGCAAGAATTAATACACTTCCGCAAATTTTATAATTAAAAACATATTACCTATGAACATAGATATCTAATCCATAGCGAAAGAGACAGATTTAATAACAGCAATGGATTTAGCTTACAAACTATCGTTGGTAAAGAAAGTTACACCGTCTTCGTAGGCACCAAAAAAGTTTTTTTTTTGTTTTTTTTTAAATAACAATTTATTGAAATTTACAACTGTACAAAATTTATATATCAAGTAAATGTGCTGTTAACTATTACAATAACGTGACAAAACATGAAAAGTACTACCCATCAGTAGGACTTTAATAAAAATTCTACACTAGAAGGTCTCTGGGCCATCTTCTTTTCAGACGCCTCGGAGGATTATCAGGAATTGTGTGGGAAGCAAGTTGAGAAATTAGGGGATTTGAGTGGTTATGGAGCTTACTATGAAAGGATAGATATCTGGTTTGGGCTAAATCTGCAACATATGGAACATTAAGATCTTTATGGGTAAGTTTATTGGTGACAAAGTAAGGTGCACTGAGGATTTTTCGAAGGATTTTGGATTGGATACGAGATGAATTGGATGGTTTAGTGGAGCCCCAAAGCTCAACTATATAATTTAAATTTAATATTTAATAATAAATACCACGTAATCTTTTGCTATGTCAAAATAACAATATAACCTATAATAACAAGAATAATCTGTTTCTGGATGTTTGTTGACTCGAATTCCATCTCGATCTGCAAGTAACACTAGAAAATACTATAATGCTGTCATAATTGGACCTATCAACCGTAAAACATTCCTTCTAGAATATTTTCCCTTAGCAACCAATTTGGAGTTTCGTTTTCTACCAAGTAGTTTTATCGTAGTTTTTATTGAAAAAAAAAAAGTACACAGAAGAGTTTAGAAGACTGAGCGAGCGATGGGGAATTAGGGGATATTTCCCCCCAAAATAATTCATTAACAGCATCGTAGCAGTAAAATGCCTCTGTAAAGTTTTGGGTGGCTAATTTCTTTGATGTAGAATTTCGGAAATTTCACTTAATTTTGTTTAAGTTACAGCTAACCCAAGGCTTACTTCTTCGTTTTGATATAGGTGCGCAATATGGTTCGAGTGCAACGTTGAACGCAAGGAGTCTAAACTATGAGGACGGCAAACTTATCTAACTTGGTCGCTGGATAGTTAATTACACACTACGTACACCAAGCCGTGTAACTAACTATTCGGCAATTAAAATTAGAGTATACACTAGCAACACTATGACCTAGACGGCCGCTACTGTAGAGGAAGCCAGGTAGTAGTGCCATCTAAATGAGTTAGGGAGTAGTCTCGGTGGTAAACTTATTTTGGACTTCACTATACGATAACTTTAGACAGGGTTTTTATGGCTCATAAAATTCAAGATAAACGATGGTATATGGGATGGTTAATATAATTGATACTTAATTCAATCATAAACGCTTTATAGACAAAGCTGAAGTCATAAGCCTGGTACTATTACAATAGAATAATTGATTTTAACAGCTCAAGCGTCACACTTGATAGTTGGTTGGTTATATTCTGTTAGAGCTCAGACCCGACAGTTTCGGGGGAATGGCAGAACCCACATGACACGGTCAGATGAGTAGGAGTTGTCTCAGTCCCATGTGTCGGTGATTATTTTGCCAGGAGTACAAGATATTTAAGTCGGAGAATAAAAAACATGAAACATAAAAATACATCATCTCCTAAAACACAAACATATGACTTGGCCATATTTTTAAGCCCTAAGAATATAAATAATAATATAAACAATTTATATAAAATACTACATGGTGACATTATAAACAATTTTTTTTTTTATTATTTTATATATATATATAATAATAATATATATATATTCTGCATTAGCTTAAATATATTTTACAATATTCATAAATATGGCTAAGCCATGAAAAGTCGTTCGTATGATTATTAATATTTTTGATTAATAAAATTTGTTTTAGGAGATATCATTGCTTATAATCCTCATAAATATCTTAATTTCCTTATGTAATAATTACAGTTCTATCCAGTTTGGGATGTGGGATAGGACCAAATAATTCCCAATAACTCCAAAAAGTGGATCTCGAGTACCTAACAGTTAAAATGGAAAAATGTAAAGAATCTATACTTATCTGCATCGAGATCTAGAAGCACCCACATGCCAAAACTGCCCCCTGCCAAGGAGAAAAGCAATAACTCAAAAATTATAACATAGTGCCTTATTGGGCTTATTTGACTTATTGTTGGAATCTCAGTGAAATTGTAGAAAAACAGTAAAAAGTCTAATTACTGTTTCTCAACGGAGCATCGAATCGAAAATCTGACGTATCGAACGATAAGTTAAATAAGTGCAATAAGTAATTATATCAAAATTTTTGAGTTACTGCTTTTTTCCTTTGCAGGGCAGAAAAGCTATCTTGCTAACACCGAGTAAATATTTTACAATAGAGAAAAAAATCTATGCTGAAATATAGAGGGATAATCAGGGCCACTGAGAAAGGGGGGGGCGAAACCCCCGGGGCCCGGGGCCTTAGGGGGCCTGTGCTTAAGTGACTTGTTACAAATGTTACTATATATAAACGATTCTATGGCGGTTTATGGTATTAGAAAACTGATCAAACATTGTAGTTTATTAAAAGTTTAGTTTAGAAAAACAAATAATCTGTTATTTTTGGTTGATGTTGGGAGGAAGGGAGTTAGGGGGCCTGGGCAAATAAATTTAGGGGCCAGGGTTGGCTCTCGTCGGCCCTGGAGATAATCTACAACTATGATAGAATAAAGGAAAAGAAAAAAAACATTGTCACAAATAATTTTTTGGCTAGATGTAAAAATATAACCAAACGAAAATAAATACATAAGCTGTGAAATGTATAGTTTTAATTATAAGATATCCCTTTATTCTATTTGATAAATTAAATAGTAGGTAAACAAGAATGAAAGAACTATACAGAAACCTATTGCAATCAATTCCTGTAGAAACTCTAGCAAGAAAACATGACCCATAAAAGGGAAGGAATTAATTTTTAATGATATTGCTGCAATAATACTCGTTCAAAGGGCAGGAGATCTCCCTTGGGGCAGGTTATAAACAATGCATTCTGTTCCCGATGCGGTAGTCCCGCCATCTGCTTCACGTCATAAACCTATATATAGGTCTGCAATATCCCATCTGACAGGTATCCTACCTTTATGTCTCGTAATATTGCATTAGTAATAGTCTTAGTAATGGGATATCATATGAGGAATGGATTATTGTATACCTAAGGGGCTACATCAACTAAGATTAGACTATTTGAAACAGAGTTAAATTCCTATTAGACAATTCAGTTTTTATTATTTACGGATTTGGCCAATTTTGTTCAAAGATTTTAATATTTCAGAATGAAAAAAATGAACGAATCTAAATACATCATGTAATTTAATGTTAAAGCATATACATTGAATAAAACAAATATTAATCTTAAAGCACAGAGAATATCTATATTAGTTTCAAAAATATTCATTTTTCTCACATTACAATTTATTTTTCAATGACCCAAATGTCGTGTAAGAGTATTAGAACTATCGATCCGGTCGTATAACCTGATTCATGGGTGTATCGAAGAGCAAATGCATAACATGATACAGATCATTTTACGTGTGTCGAACATTCCAAGTTCAGTGGTTTGTTCGTGTAAGCATTGTTGTTTTGAATGCCTTTAAAAAGGGACAGTTCTTACGCAATAACACTGAACTTTTGGGTAGAACTGATATTTTGAAGCCATATTAACTAAGATTTTGGAAGCACTTAAAAATATTTTATTCTGATAGTCTTAGCTGCATATATATATACTTTTTTATCAACAATTTGTAATACAGATTAACCAATCAAAAATGCCAGTAACTCCATTTGGTCGGCAACGCAGAGTAGGGATATGAACAAACTGTTAGCACTAATAACATTTAAAAAATATATAAATAAATTTTAATTTATTTAGAATTAAAAAAAAAAAAATGAAAAAAAAAAAATTATCTATAAATATATCGTAGCATATATGACACAGTTTTGAACAAATGACTTCTTTTTTTTTTGACATTCACAACTGTAATACCTGTACACAACTAGTGAATGTGAGGTTACATTAAAAACAAAAGACATTATCAGGCACGAGGGAGTCAGCACCTAGTGGTAAAATCTCCAGGCAGTAATGATGCTGCATTAGGGATTAGACTAGGAGACCCCACATCCAACTTCTTTTCAGCCAACGTTGAGTTGTATCTGGAATTTGTAATGTTGCCATATTCTGCACCTATTTGTTAGAGTGTCCACGTGGTTTGTCATGTATGGCAAAACAAATTTGTTTTAACAAATCTCAATCTATTAAAATCCATTCTTCCTAAACATTTGAATATGGTCAGTAGTATATTTTTTAGGTTTCAAAAATTTTTTTAATTTCTATTATCAAAAACATAAAAAGTAAAAATATATACACACACAAAAAAAAAGAAAAAATAATTTTGTCCACAAAATAAAACTTTCTCACTTGTATATGTATTTTCACAGTTATAGTGTCAATAAACAAACAAAGAAATGGATTTCATATACACGCCAAAAATCAAAATTTTAAATTTGTTATAATATTTTAATAGAACTTTATTTTTTTTTAAATCTCAGTTATTTTTATAATCATATTTTTAATAAATAAATTAATTTTATAATTGAAGGTAACATTACTAAATTTATAAATAAACTAACGCCTGGCTATGAACAAAGGAAGCATCAACGTGCTTAATCTTAGTTTTCTGCAACAGAGGAGCTTAAGCCAATATTTTCCCCTACGCCTTACTTTAGTTGAGTTTATTTCACAAGTGAAGCGTTTCCTTCAAAAAATTATAAATAAGAAAAACAATAATAAAAACAAAACCAATAATAATAAAAATATTATACATTTCTTAATTTTTTTATTGAATACTCAGTATTATCTTATGAACTAAATATATAGCTTTTCTGTTAAACGATCTAGATATTAGCTGTTTTTTTGTTTTTTTTTAAGTGAGATAAAAGGTAAATAATTGCAGGATGTCTACGGAGATCGCAAACAAATAATAACTTATATCAGATCAGAAATATTTACCTATCGCTCATAATAATGTGATACAATACACGTCATCATTTTCGAATGCTTCAAATATATGACGAATACAAACAACAAAACCTCAAGAAAACATTCGTTAAGAATTCTTGAAGATCTAGGAACCCTTGCTTAGGTCAGGGGCAAGATGGTGGATAAAATAGCAAACCCTTCCTCGTGGTGAACTCATGACTGGAAAAACAAACAGAAATAGCCAACAACAAACAGGGCTGTAGATGACAGCATATCGACCACAGCATCAGATGTCTTTTATCGATTAGTTCGAGAAGTCGGGAGGAGGGGGGATTTTTTACCCTAGCCCGATGCATAGGAGAGTAGGGCAGCCAGCTGTTTGTGACTCACACGGGAAACCCTTCAGTCTCGGCCATAATTAACCCATATGAATAACAGAGCACTCGAGTACTACGCTATGCTCACATACTACACGTATTATCTCCACAGGAATACAGGTTAGATAAGCTTATCGCTCCCTGTCATGTCTGAGTCATTGTTTGTGTTGTCGCTTGGCTCTGGAGCTAAACAATGCAGAGAGATGAAAAAACCAATGGAATAGAAGACTAGTATGTTAAAATGGATGTACTACAACAAATACTTATGTTCTGGATGCGCACGAAAAATCTCCAAAAACATAACATAATTTTACATCAAGCAAAAAATAAATAAACATTTCAATATAAAAAATATTGGAAGTGTGGTCGATGCGGGAAGGTTGAGGAGGTGTAACCTCTCCGATTGTTCTAGTCAATACTGCTCTCACTACAGGTGTATCTACCTGTCCTCAGACCCTCAGTGCAATTAGGATATAACTTAACAAACCCGAAAAAATACAGCAAACAAAAGACTAAACAGAGAAGCACAACTAATGAAGCCACTGATCCCTTAGACATATACAAAGCCTTTGACTACAATAACGATTGCTATTACCATCAGTCGAGAACTGTTACACATACATTAGCAGAAAGGTTATACTCACAGTGTAGATACGGTTCCAGAAGACATGGGTGGTCGTGGGTCAGAAGAGACATTGCTTGGACATGGCACTCGGCCTGAGTGTGAGTGTCGACGCCGTCCGGCAAAAATCAATGAACCCCCTCCGCTCCCTCCGTCGCTAGGCAACCACACCCCGCCTCTGCTACCTTCCCTGTCGGGCTACAGTCATGCCTCCTCTGGGCAGGTTATCCTACCGGGGTATCAGTCATTATTCTTTACAAATTGAGCGCAGGAGCTCTTTCAATTGGGTAATCACCAGGGGGGTAGGTGGAGAGCCTTCAGCCTCAGGCTTCGAGGCGATCGATCAAATAAGAAAAGAAAAAAGAAAGATGGTTGACTAAAATGAATGGAGATGACAGGATATCAAAAGAATTACTTTTAACCAGGACCAAGTGTTTTATTAATAATATATATTATTCAGTGAACTGTTAAAATAACACTATTAATTGAGACTCTAGTCTATAATTGTAAACACCCAGACACTTATTGATACCCTAAAGGAAATATTCATAAGATAATTATAGAAAAATAGTTACGGACTTTTAGCTAAGCTAGATTTTTACACCAAACATTATTCATGGAATCTATTTTACAAGATAGTGGCAAAAAATAAGGTAAAACCAGTTATTGACACTCTATGGATATCTTTTAAAATAAGGACAGGATTTAAAGTACTTTAACACAGTCGAGTTGTAGGATTTAAAAGGAATTATATTTATTATTATTATTATTTTTTTTGGCTAAATATTGTTTTTTTCTAATTTTTAAGATAGGGTGTCAATAACTGCCTGGTTAACCATATATACGATATGGATGAAACTGAAAATATATTTGGAATTTAAGCGCTCACAAGGAATAAGGATGATATCACAAATATTTTGAGTGGACATTTTTTGTTTATGTGTCTGTAAAGTCAGTTATTAGGAAAAGATTAAATTGAAGTTTATATAATAATTTATGGATAATTTCCACTTTAGCATTGAATAAATTTGTATGTCCAAATAAATTTGTAACGGGAGCCAAACTTTAGTCGAAGTGTTCCTCTGCCAATAAGTCATGATTTTATTCGTCAGGTTGTGTCATATGGTTTGAGTTAGCAGGAAGACATCCGGGACTACGCACAACGCTATGTGTGTGTTTATATATATATATATATATGTATATGTATATGTATATATATATATATATATATATAGGGAGAGAGAGAGGGGTAAAAGTCATTAATAACAAAACCAATTTTTTTTTCTGTGCACAAACAGTGACGTTGAGCATAATGATATGCCAAAGAAAGTAGAGAAAAAAAAAATTAATAAAATAATGACTTTAGTGGAAATTTATAATTTTTCTCTATTAATTTAGACTTGAACATAGCGTCAAGTAGACGTGCCAAAACATAAGTGTTACCATGTGGTGAAGGTACAGTGAATGAAAGAACTATCTACTGTTAGCTCGAAAAATTTCTGTCTTATTATGACCAAAAAAAAATTACAAAAAAACAAAAGATAAACCACTCGTGAAAATGTTTCACAACTTGGAACGAGTGCCATGATTGTTCCCAGGTATCTTAAGGAGCTTGGTTAAACGAAAAAGCAGGAAATCTGAGTAAAATATGAGTTAACTGATGCTCAGCAGCTCACACGATTACAGAAGTCTTTTCTGTTGCGTAACAGAAGTGATCCTTTTTTTAGGATCGTTCGGTCACCTGCGATGGCACGTGAGTATTATACGATAACCACAGGAGATCTGGACAGCGCTTGTTTTAGAATGAAAAACCACAACAAACACCTTAACAAACCCCCCCAAAAATGTAATAATGATTACATTTTCGTAAAATATGGCTGATTTAATCCATGATTCTTTGTTGCCAGTTGGGTTTGTATGATTGCTGCCAAGATTTGCTAACTTTTCTTGAAAAATCGTCAAACAAAGAAAAAGGAAAAAAAATAATAATAATAAAAAAATGGCTAAAATCGGTCTTCTAATACTTCGCATCTTTCTTGAAACTTAAATTTTAAGTAAATGGGATATAAATGCTTATTGGGAGAAGTGTATAGACATTGAAGGTGCATATCTTTAATTATAAAGGCATATAATAGAACCCAAGGCATAACAAAATTTATATATATATATATATATATATATATATATATATATATATATATATATATATATATATATATATATATATATAGATCCAAGTTAAATGATATATTTAGCTACGGTGAAATCTTGGTTCCCACCTCCAAAAATTAAACCAGTCGAAAACCTATGAGGCAAGAGAAGATGGGCTTAAATCAATAATAGTAATCTAAATATAAATAATTTAAATTGACACCTTTCCTGAGACAGAAAGCAAGAGAGATGGTCAAATTATTCCCAGCAAGCACAGATTTAATGACCGCATGTGGCGGATTGAAATATTTTTTAATGAAAGAAACGCGTAAATTTATACTGATAAGAACGAGGTAGGTAATGTGGGTTCATTAGCTATTTTAGCTTTATTTTTGTAATTTATTAATTGAACCCATTTTTTTTGTCGGTAAAGTTCCTTTTCTTTTGTTATTTATTTCAGTATTATTTTCTTCATAATTAAAATAGTGAAATATAATTAAATTATTAAAAACATTAAGAGTACAAATCGTTTATAACGATACCGGTTTTAAGTAATAACTCGTGAAGTACGATGTCTCCGGTCTCGTGAGATGTAGTTAAAATGTTATGAGATCAGCTTATAACGTGCATTAGTTTGAACTAGTTCATTTGAGTATTTTATCTAGACTATATTCCAGAATCCTTCGAGCTCTTTGTTATTAGATGTAATCCGGGTGATTGTAATCACGACCGCTAAATTGATTAATAGCTTGATAGATATATTTTGACTTTTTTGAATTTTGTGGGATCGAGTAAAAAAAAACAAAATAAAGCAGCTTTTTACTGTAGCTTGTAGATGACTATCTGCACTTAAATAATGCGTGCAATGATAAATGCATTCAGTTTTTAAGTAATATATTTTATTTGAATTTAGTGATTTGGCTATTTTATTTATTTTCAGTCCTTTAAATAAAAAATAACTACAGTGAACCTAATTATAAAAAAAAAAAAAAAGTATGCTAAATTTTTCCCTGCCTGGAAAAAAACAATATATTATAAATATGTTTATCTATATTCTTCTGATATTATATATACGGCTTCTATTGCTATAAGAAAACTGTCGTCAAATTTTCGATCAGTAACATAGCTAGAATGTGTCAAAAAAGCCCAAAACACTTACAAAATGTAGCAAAACTTGACTTTTTTCATTCAAACCGCTACAGCTCCTTAACGGTAGGTCTTAGTGACAAATGTTCTATAAAAATATCTATTTTCCATTAAATTTCCGATCAGGAAACCTTCGTGAAAAAATCGTTCCAAAAAAAAAAAAAAAACCATTGTTTCCCAGCCAAAATACATAACAGAAATATGTTATATTTTTTAACACTTAATATTTATAAAGCATATAAACTTTAGTTATTAAAGTTGTATTTTATTAAACTAAATATATTTTAGTAATTATAATATTTTCCAATAAATAAATAGTATTCGCAATGAAAACCTAGATAACTCGTCTCTTGTAAAGTCAACACTAGTATATACCCATGATTTAAAATGAAAAAATAATGAGTCAAAATCTTATCGATAATCTTTAGCTTTTAATATTTGATTTTCCTTTTGATTATGAAACTCATCAATGGGCTAATGGTCTATAGTAATGGCTGGTTTAATGCTCTAGTAAGCTGAAAAACCATTAAACCACACGATTAAGCATTGTCATTATATATATTCTTAAAAAAATTTGTTATTTATTGACTAATAGAAATAAAAATCATAGCGAAACCTTGATCATAAAACGTTTTAAAGACACGATGAGTGAACTGTGAACAAATAAAAAGTAATATTCCCCCTGAAGCTGTAAAATTTTATTTTTTACAGCTACTATTTAGACATGCAAAACTTTAATTTCTCATTCGTTACGGTTAAAATTGAATGCCCAATAAACTTGACAAAATAACATATAAAATAAACTTTATTATTCAATTAGACTGCCATAGAATAATTAATGGAGTTGATATTAAATATTCGAGTCAGAGCTGTCTGGAGGCCACCGATCCTTCCCAGTCTATAACCATTACACATCAGGACTTGCTTATTTTACTGCCATACAAAAAAATCATATATAGCTATATAATAAAATTATTTTTGCTTAAAATTCCTCCTTAATTAATTTTAAACATTTTTAGTAATTATGAAGAAAAAAACCAAAGCATATCTATAAGGACAAGCCATTTGAAGTAGAATACGAGAAAAGTACTGAACTAATCTGTATCAAATTTTAAACATCTCATGTTTACAGTTCCAGGTAGGTTTAGCAATAATAAAATGTACTGATTTTCAATTAATTTGTTATTAAAAAAGCGATTATATGTGGAGAACAATGAAATTTTAAAATTTACCGATAGGTGAACACAATTCTACATAAGAGTTTACAAACGTACGGTGTTATATGGAGATTAAAATTGATATTTAAATTTTTTTTTTCAATTGAATTGTTATAAAAAACTGATAAATATTTGGTGCGACATGTGCATCCAAGTGAAGACTGAAAATTGACCAATATGTGGTAAGCACCATTCCGGAGTAGAGTGTACAATGGGAAAACTACTGAACCCCTCTACACCAATTTTAACTACATTAACTGCATGAAGATGTAGAAAGGTTTAGAAATAATAAAATTTACTATAATAATAATTTAAATGTACAATGATGGGTGGCAGAAACGAAGTTTACCACACTGTTCCATACGTTTATGGTAAGAAGGTAAAACCCAAACAGATAAAATCAATAAAAAAATTATTACCAAACCAAAATGTCGATCATTGATTGCTATTTGATACTGTGTGTAAAAATATGATTCATGTGGCTTTAGTTGTATCCGCGAGATTTTCTTAACAGTCTCTATCCATCTGGATTCCTTATTCATGCATATAAATTAAAAATTGGATATCTAATTCTGTTTTAATGTGAACTTCAACCACCTAATACGTGCAATAGTACTAGGTTAAAAATTACAGAAATACCATTGAAGATCGCTCAATTGCATGGACAACTATTAGTAGAAATTTCTTTGGTGAAATTTACTATAAGGTCGAGTGACATTTTCTACAGTGTAACATCACGATTAGTGCTGTCCTATTTTAATTTGACTTTGGTGTCTCTTTATTTGTTCGTCAATCCCACGTGCCTCCATCTTAAACATCTGCCATTGGAAGTCAAATTGCAGAATAAATGAAAGAATTTATGTTTATGTTTTTTAAAAAACATTTGTGAACGATTTGGCTCGTTAAGTTATATTTCTTTAAAGTATATAAACATCTCCGTGTATTAAATCCATTTTAATACAGGATGGGTTTCTCTCAGGGTTGTATCGTAACCCTAGGGGTGTGAGACATGCTTCTTAATAATGTCAGCTGAAATCTAAAATAAGATATAAAATAAGATTTCATTATTATTAAGATAAATTAATATGGAAATGATTAAAAACTTTAAATTCATTTTTACATTATATATAAACAAAATGCATATTCATTTTAAAAAACGACCAGTTCAAATTATTTGGAAGAAAAAGGATATTTCTTTAATAGATTAAAAACAAAAATAAATATCCTAATTTTTTTTTAATTTCTGGTCGGTACCCCTGGATTTGAATGGTTACGGAGTTTAATATAAAAAGATAGGTTTCTGATTTGTGCTAAATCAGCAACAAATAAGCAACATAAGGAGCATTGAGGATCGAAAAAAACAAAAAAACTTTTATTTATACGTCCTGTGTATGATTTCACTCCAGTGGTAGTTATGCATAATAAGAGTTTAAAAAAAAAAAGAAGAAAAAAAAAAAAAGATTGTTAGTATCATTGACAATGATCTTTAAGAAGGTTTGGATAAGGTTTGTAATAATTAAGGAAGCCGCGAGAGCAGATGTAAATTTTATGCTGCTGCTTGGTGTATACCGGCCCCATCTTTGCAGCAACAACAGGGCGATTATCCTACGGAAATGGAAAAACCAGTTAGCATAAGGCATAATGTGCATTTAGCAGATGTCATCGATCCAGAAGGCTCACTTGTGACGCCTACAAGTCACGCTTAGCACGTAATTTTGTTTTAGTCACACTGATCTGATTCAGGGGAAAGTAGTGAATAATTTAGTCTCATTCTTTGTCTAATATATCTTATAAATATTATGCGAACGAAGGGAAATATTTGAAATCAGCCCGAATGTTAATCTGTTTCCTGAAGTTGTAGGTTTTTGTTATCAAAGGTCAAAATAAACCCACACGTGAATAAGGACGATTCATACAGCACATATATTGTGATGGTTATATATAAAAAATATAGGTAAAACGAGTGGGTAAAAGTCGTATAGAAAAAATAATTTTTAATTGCTTATTGATATTAGCACAGAAACAACATATGTATCAAGTAACTGTGTTGAAATATGATTACAATGACATGACAATAACTTGTGAAGAAACTATTAATTAGTAGCACTATTATTACCTAGTCCCTAGATCATGTTCTATTTAGACGTCACAGATTTACCGGAGGGTTATCGATAGGGAAGGAAGTTGGAGGACTACTGGATTCGAGTCAGCATAGAAAAATTAAAAGTAAATTCATACAGTGAATTTATTGTTTCTATAATATATCAATATTTAAAGTTTTTGAAAAGTTCAGTAGTGGTGTTTAATTATTTAATTATTTACTTAATCAAAAATTGCTTCAAAGTTATATATATAGTTTTTTTTTTCTTTTTATGTCAATCTAATATAAAGTTCTGCCAATAGCTCCTCTTACTGTATCTTTGCATTTTAAGTAATTCTGTTTTTGTTTTTTTTAATTTTGTTAATCTAATAGTGCAGTTGTTTATGATGGGTCACGCTGTTTTTTATGCGTATATGACACACTAAAATACCCAAGGTGTATGATTTCAATTTTTTAAATAATGTCTGCCACCGTTTTTTGTGCTCCTGGTAAAATTTGACTGCACAGGGGGTTTGAAATATTTATTACGGTATTGAAAAAAACCAAAAAAAAAAACCCATGGCAAATGTTCGATCCAAGCATCACCAACAAACTGATGTTTGTTCAAAAGAGTTTAAGTATTGGAATGTGAAGTTCAAGACGATTTTCCAAAGGTTTGATCCTGCCTAAGTATTTCTTTTCTCATGAATCCCTTCAAAAAAAAAAAAGAACCTTTAGACCCTAACCAAAAGAAATTTTTAAATTAAAATTAAAAATACTTTTTTTTCTTTATATCCATTTATTGAAATTGACATCTGTATAAAATATATACATCTAGTAAATGAGTTGATTATGATTACAATAACATGCGAAACTTGAAGAGAACTACTCATCAGTAGCCCTCAAAATAAAAATACTAAAACACAAAACATAATATTTCTCTGAAACAAATACATCTATTTTAGTAAAGGTTTTTTTTTTTTTTTTTTATGTGAACTTTCTCAACAGCCCACCAGTGAACTCTCCAGAAAAATAAACATCTTAAGAATTATATTCAAGACATCAAAGTAATAGTTCCATTAATAGTAAAATTTAACTATTTCTCAGGAAGTGATTTTAATTATATTACAATAGTTAAGATAATAAGAGAAATATTGTAAGCCCAAATATTTCATTTATTGTAAGACTTAAATAACCTTATCGAACGACTTTCTAAAATTTTAAAACTTTCTCAAACAGCAAAAAAGTACTGTTCCTCTATTCATTGTAATTGATCGAGAACATTTCCCTAAGAAAAGAGTCGTGAATCTCCAAATCTTCAAAGTTGATGATCATAACTTAAAAGAATATCAATGGAATATTGGTCGTAACTCTTGAAGAAGCCATAGCGAAAATAAGCCGAATCTTTAAGCCGCTTCAAAGCTGACTTAGCAATAGTTGGAAAGGTATTGCACAAATTCGAAAATCCTTTGACATTATAAAATTACAAAAGTTAGGAAAACCTAGAAAACAAATCGATCTTGGTGAGTATTTATATATATATATATAGATATATATATATATATATATATATATCTATATATATATATATATATATATATATATATATATTTTTTTTTTTATCTTAACTTTCGAAAATTTGGACATTGTTTAGATATAAAACTTGCTTTGGATTGCAGTTTATTATTTTTTTTTTTTTTACAAATATCGGGAGCTGTTTTCTATTTTTAGAGACAAAGGTAGATACAGAAAATCTTTTGAAAATGTTTAAAATCAGTAACCAATACTTATTATAAAACACTTATATAGTAATGACACAATATTTAGGAATAAATAAATATATTAGAACCTGGATAATTGATGATTTGGATAAACAACGATAATCGAATAAAAAACCCAGTCTCTTAGAATCAATATGAAACAAAGAATCAGTGCTATCAAACAAGACTTTTGTCTATATTTTTTTCTCTAAGTTATATCTCTATTACAATTTAGGAAAAGATGTTTTTCTTTAACTTTAAAATAGACATTCATTTTTCAGTAGCTTAACGCACACATGTTGAATACAGAGACGTTACAACACCAATGGCCTGAGGCGGAATCACAAGAAGAGGATAGATTTGAAAGTGCCAATTAAATCGCTTGGGGTTTACCGAAGTTCCGGTTGATCAGTATTCATCAGATAATCAATGTTTCTTGGTATTTTAATTCAAACGACGTTCACTTTTTTAACCCCTGAATTTGATGTACCGCATTATCTTTTTTTTTTTAATTTTAAATCGAGAATTTTTCGAAGGATACAGGATTGTTTAGTAGAGCTACAAAACTCTACCCCCTGTATCCAAATAGGTCTAACCACTATCATGTAAATGAGTCTTTTAAAACTAATCGGATGATTTGAACATTTGTAGAGTAAACGTTTTAGTAGTGGAAAACAACAGGCAGATTCTTGTCTTTGAAGTCTGGTTTGTGAATTTTACATTTAAAATAATTTCTTTCATTGTTTATGGTGCTTCTGGAGGTGAAATTTAGCTGTTGATAGGGTTTGACATATGTTTTAAAATATCGAAAATTTAACTGTCCTTTCGTCTAAAAATACCTTATTTTATTTTACACTTTTAACTCTTCATTATAGAACTTAGATATTTAAATTTAAAATTGTTGCATTGTTATAAGTATTAAAATTGTATAGCTCATCTTATAAGAAGTAGATTAGATTACCGCACAACCAAGTTAAGGTATAAGACACCTATTACACAAGAGGCAATATACCCATGAGAGACATTGGTAGTTAAAAAATCATTAGCAGCTAAGATTAAAATCGTCGATCGTAAAGTCGCATTCTAGAAATGAAAACAGAGCAAATCGTCTAAGAATAATAAACAATTGTTAATTAATATTAATCAAAACCTTATTAAAGGCAGACATAATATTTTGATATTTCTATTATTTTAATTGAATAATTTCTATCTTGTCACACATTGTGATTAGAAATTTGATCATAGGTGTATTATTATATTGCAACAATTTTAGGAACTTCTGTTAGGTTGATGGGCCATGGAGTTGAAAGCTATATTGTGAACAAAATTCCAATCGTTCGGAATTATCATTCTTCTCTCACCGTTTTTGTCCTTCAGAACTCAGTCTGACATAGAATGTCACTCGTTCAGCACAAGAGCATGTTCTCTGTAATTACTTTCTAGATTTTTTGTGAAATGTTTCATAGAAACACTATCAAGAAGTTAGAGAAATCAATTTGAAATACCTGAATTCATCTATTTTTTATTTATTTTCTTAATATATATATTTACAATCTCAATAGAGCGTTGTCAGAGTTGGTTCGGATAATAAAAATATGCTTTAAAAATTGTTATGTGCAAACAGCGTCTTCCAACAATTAACTTCCTTTTTTCAAAGTTTTACGACTCGAACTGTCTGCCTCACTTAATCATAGCTAAAATTTAATCAGAATTTTATCATATCTATTTGACAACTAATTTCCAGGAATCAATCACCAAATTTAATAATGATTAAACCTTTTAGTAATTTTTTAGCGAACTAATGATAATTTGACTGAAAGATTTAATCATTATTGGATCAGGCGATTGATTCCAGGAAATTAGTTGTCAAATAGCTATGATTAAATTCAGATTAAATTTTGCCCAACTCTGTTATCTGCTGTTGTATCGGAATTATTTGCAATTCAAATGTCGCTTTACCAACACCGAAATCGATAGATATTGCACGACCAATTCACCTTATTTTAGCCACGTAATGCTTTCTATTTTGTCTTTAAAGAAAGAACCACACGTTCTCTTTTTGTGGACATACTGTAATTTTAAAATAAAAAGTGACCTAAAATTCTATGAATATCTCAAATAGAACGAATTAGGGCTGAAGGTATCTATTACTAACCAAAGGAATGGAAAGAGGTTCAGAGAAACAAATGATCTAATTACGTATCCACTTCTAAACAAGTAACCAAGTATGTAAACTAGTACAAGTATGTAGGTAAAGAAGTTCATTTTTAGCAGTTTCTGAGAAATAATTAGAGTGGCCCAGAGTTGGACAAAATCTAATCGTAGCTATTTGACAACTAATTTCCCACAATCAATCACCTAATTTAATAAAAATGAAATCATTCAGTGAAATAATCATTAGTGCACTAAAAAATTACAGAAAAGAAACGTTTTGCTATTTGACACTTTTATGTATATACAATTATATATATGTATGTATGTATATAACGTTATTATATTTGACAATATTGAATTTCTATAATTGATAATTAGTAATCAGGCATTTCAACAGAAAAACGTAGCACGCAATGCTTTCCTTTGCACCTATATATTTACAACAATACAAGCAAAGCAACGTAGCGGAGAAAACCCCCTCCAGGGTGAACCGTAAAGCAAGAGGAGAGGCAGAGCGCAATCTGTTGAACTGTTGTCCTCGGGCCATTCCCTCGGAGATCTATAGTCCCACGGCTGTCTTTGGTTCTATCTTGCCTTCCATTCCTCCCTCTATCGTCATTCCTTCGTCTTCGTTCCTGTCGCAACTCACAATTTGTTGCTTTCTCCATATCCTCCATTCTCTGCCTAGCATAAAAACGTCCAGGACCATGGAATTGAATAGTGATTTATAAAAAAAAAAAAAAAAAAAAAAACAAACAAAACAGTATACTCTCTTTTAACCGGCGCTAGCAAACGAGGAAAATTCTAACGGTATATTTAAAAAATAAAAACCTCAATTTCTCTCTGACTGGGATAAAAATAGATCATGGATATGTCTATCTCTAATCTATTGCTATTCCAAATAGACAATTTAGAACTAAAAAGATCTTTAAATAATAATTAATTAAATTAACAATCAATGATTATTCGAAATAAACAAAGTTGAAAGAAAATAGCGGTTTCAAAAGTGACACCAAGAGAACTAAAACGTGTCAAAATAACCCAAACTCTTAAAAAATGTACACAACATGAGTTCTTTACTTTAAACCAATATAGCACCTAAACGGTTGGTCCTAGCGACAAATGTCAAATAACAAAAGTATTCTCCATTAAATTCCTGATGAGAGGCCTGTCCGCAAATGCTCCATCAGAGCAACACGAACAGAACTAGAGATTGTCAAAATGTTATATTTTTTGAATTTGAAAAGTCGTTACACCAAAAAAGTATAGATCTCCGGCAAAAAGACATATTCAAGTCAAAAAAAAAATATTCTACGTAATCCGTAACAAATAAAATGAAATTTCCAACATTAAGCTTATAGCATATTGATATTCATTATAAGTTTATCAGTTGCATCAATTGTATATTTATGAGCAATTACATAGTTATCGGTTTGTAATGCAGCCTACAAGAAATAAAACAGTTATAAAAAATTTTATTAGACACAATATTTGTTAAAAAAAAAAAAAAAAAAAAAAAAATGTTTTCAAAAAAGGAAAGCAAAGGCATCATGGTGATCAATTTGATTTTATTTTAGATTATTTTCACAGACAACCTTCTAACCTAAAAACAATGTTTTTTTTTACAAACGAAATGTTTTTCTTATATTGATTGATGATATCCATTATCCGGCGGTTTCTATTATCCGACGCATTGTCGGCCCTGTTAACGCCGGATAAGGGGAAATCTGTATTAAACAAATTCAACGGTTTATTCGTTTATTTTTAAAAATAAATGCTTGAAGTTAGTTACTACACATCCAAGATGAATACCAATTGACCTATCAACTGTTATTTATTGAGGTGAAATTTGATTTTTTTGAAAAATGTGAAGTCAATAACCAAATCACATACAAAATATTATCTATTATTCGAAAGCAGATTTACATAACAAGACTAATAAACATTAGAATTGATCAACTCAAACATATAAACCGGTATAAATTAGTTGAATATACAGAAACGAATATGACTTGCAAGGCAGGTAGAAACGTCACACAATTATTGTATTTTTACTTGCCATCTTAACGTCAACTAGACGTTTCCCATTATATGTCATATCTTTTTAGGGGTTCCTTGTTTAATTTTATTTTTCCCTCTTACATTATATTTTTTAATGCAAAATTTTGAATATTTATTACTGTATTTGTATTAGTTATTAGAAATTTTAATTTCCAAAATTCGTCCCGAATTTTTCCTATGAAGATCAATTCAGTCTTTTAATTTAAACATAAAAATCAATATTTTACACACTACTGTTATTATGTTAGTTTATCTTATTATCATTAATTTAGTAAAAAGAAGCTTGTAAAAAACTAATAATTATTTATAAATGATATCAATAATCTATATAAAATATCATTAATAGGAAAACTGGTGGTAATTAAAAAAATTATTTTCATATTATGTATTTTTGGACATACTAATTTATGGATTACGAAAACATACTTATCAATTTAAACGACATCCTTGTCATCTTGTAGCATTATTCAAAACATATAGGTTAAAATTTGAAAATAGTTCTTCGTAAATAAATGCATTTTCGTATCAAAACTATAGTTTATTAATTTTAATATTGCTGATTTAAATCATAGGTTATCTAGATTTTCTTTTTCTACCTATTGCGGTGTGTTAGCAACGCTTCATTTATATTGCAAATGTATTCAGAGAAAATTAGTTAACAATTTGTGATGACACTGGAGCAATCAGGATTCTTCAGCGTTAATTTCCATAATGGTTTTTGTTCCAGTATCATGCCAAGGTTTGTCAAATCTGAATATTCATGACTGACCAGCTGCCCTGGGGGAAGGGTTACTCTGCACACAATCGGCCCTACACGACAGATGGGGCTGCCAAACTGTGTACGTACCACCGGTGTCTACCACACTCGACATCGAAATAATCAAATAATGATGGATAAATTTGTTTTATTTAAAAAAAAAAATTATGAAGAAGTAAGGAATAAAATAGTGCATAAAAAAAAAAAAAAAAAATTAAGGATCATCATAATTAAAAATACCTAAAACAAATACCACAAGCTTTTAAGGCTCTAAGAAAATAGCAAACAATACTCCTAATATATAGTTATGTAAAAAGAAAATAATTCTAACAATACTATACAGAAATCACACAAGAAAGTTTAAAGAAAGAAAGAAAACAAAAATGAAAAGTGGACGATAGATTTGGTTGAAATGATAATGATTAAATCTGGTTCGGTTTTAATTTCCAACCATAAAAATTTATGATGTGACGAACCTCGTTTCTGCCAATCGACACTGTACAATGAAATTATAATCATAGTAAATTTTCAATTGTAAACAGATAGGCGCTAGCCACATATCGATGAGTTTTTAAATTTGATTGGGTTTCAAATGTCGCGCCACATATCAATTGCTTTTTTTATAATAATTTAATTGAAAAAAATTAAATTTTATAATAAATTTCTAGCTCTTTACAACAACATACTTTTGTAGTAACCTCCTTTGAATGGCGCTCACCACCTCTCAGTCGATTTTCAAACTTCACTTTGAACCAAATATTTATCACTTTTTTAATAACAATTGAATTGGAATTCTTTAAATGTTATTGTTAACAAACCTTTCATGAGCTGTGAAGATGATGCAGTTAAAATTTGGCAAAGATAGGTTCAGTAGTTCTTGTAGTTAGTGATCACAAACAAAAAATGGCTTGTCCTTTTATATAATAGTACAGATTTTATATATGTATAAATATATATATATATATATATATATATATATATATATATATATATATATATATATATTATATATATATATATATATATATATATATATATATATATAGAGAGAGAGAGAGAGAGAGAGAGAGAAAGATATGTTATTGTGGATAAATGGTGCTCATAAGTCACTTGGATACTTAAGCGGAACGTATAGCAATCCTTTACTATAATGTAAAAATTGTTACTTTTACTCATAATTATTTATTTTCCAAAATAACTATTCTCTACCAAGTAATCTCCTCATTCAGCCAATTCCATGTCTTCTAAGAATGTGGAGGGAGAAACACTATCAAAGCTGACATGAAACCGTCATTATTTTTATAACTAACTCTTCTAGTCTTTAAAGCAACCACATATTTTCTCTCATGGTATACAAAATATATACTAACAATACAAAATATATACAAAATCGTAAACTAACAAGTACAAAATATATTTTAAGGGCATATTTACAAGAAACACCCTTAGAAACAGGCCCAGAGGATGTATCAATGGGTACTTTTTCAAAAGCAATTGTTAATAAATATATTAAATAAAATAAATGAAAATGCTTTAGGAGGCCTAGGATTTATGGGAAATACGAAATTCGAATACCTATATACATCGAGTTTTTTTTGGTTTATATTCTGAGTAATTTTTAAATCCTTGGTATTTTTCAATTACTATACATAAATACAGTTTTCAAAAATCTCTTGGCTTGAAATATATTTAAAACATACAACAAAGGACCCAGCAGCTACCGGTCAATAGATCCAGTGCCAATATAATCTTGTGAGTGCTGGCTAGGAATAGGTAATATTGGATAGTTCTCTATGGAGCATAGACAAATATGGCTAGAGCTAGAGAAAGGATGAGTGGTTGCTTTGAGGAAGGTTGACCTAATTCCGTCTCAAATCGATATTAAAGACTTCTCTCCCCCGTCTTCCTCCAGACTTTGGTCCATATACTGCTATTGATCTCAGCTACTTAGATAGTTCGCTGCTTCGGGGCCCTAAAGGGCACCAATAGAGGTATAATAGGCTGGCTCATCAAAACTCTATTAGCGGTGCATTAGGGTTTGCACTCAATGGGACAGCATTAACTATAATAATGTTTATATATTAACCAACACCTAGGAAAGCCGCTGGGGTAGAGTTGTTTAGCATATCAAATATTTTATTCTTATTCTGGGTATCAGCTCTAGTGATGAGAAACGCTTGATATAAGGAATGAAACTGCACGATGACAAAGGTCTATCCAGTTGTATCGTCACACTGATTTATTCTCACTTACGTCCACAAGCAACATAGCGTGTGAAATTATTTCTAACAGTTTTTTCTAGTCATTGAATGCATAGTGAAGAGAAGAATATATGATTCATAATACTTAATTTATGTATCAAATATCTCATATTTGTCTGCTCAGTTATCCGCAGCAATCAATCAGCAAAGCACATCAAGAAGCGACTGGTTCCAAGGAAACTTTAATAGTTAGCTTTAAATAAGAGCTATCGAGTCAGCATATACAGGATTATACAAAAGGCAAAGGATTACAACGTTACCCATTTCTGCATCTGGTTACGTTAAAAAAGATATTGAGATGACCAAGTGGACTTAGAGATATGGAAATCATGGCTTTATAATTTAGCTTTAAAAATACATATTGATTCCCTCAGACATCTCGGCCCTTCCCTTAAGCCTTTTTCGTTAGCTATGGCATTTATGTTTTTAAAGAAATATAAATAACACTTAAAACCATCAAGGCTTCATGTAATAATAGTTAAAGGAGTGATGTCCCATGGCTAACTTATTTTAGGACATGAGATTATCATATCTAGCATGAAATAATACTTTAAAAAATGGGCCCAGGTGCATGGTAGTCAAGCACCTTAGTCACTGAGCTACCGCGCCTCGTTAGTGTGGAACTTCATATATATATATATATATATATATATATATATATATATATATATATATATATATATATGGTATATATATATATATAGGGTGTCCCGAATTTAAATGGCAAAACTTCAGGAACTTATAGGGGACCGAAAAACAAAGACAAGAAGTCCTTTAGAGATTTGCTCGTTTTTGTATATGTTTTAGAGAAAATCGCTTAGTTTCTCGAAAAATTTCGAGATAAAGAAACAAAACAAGTTTTCATTTTTATACTTATTTATTTACATTTATATTTATGTTATGTTCTTTTTAATGTAAATATTGCTCAAAATGTTGTCCTCTTGCACCAATGCAAGCGTTACATCTAGCACTCACTTGATAAATTGCAGCTAAACATTGTTCTGATGATATTTGGTGCACTGCATCTATGATTCGGTCTCTTACTTGCTCTCTTGAGTTGATTGACACCGAATAAACTTTCTGTTTCAAGGTTCCCCATACGAAGAAATCCATGGGTGTCATATCAGGTGATCTGGGTGGCCAAGGTACTACTCCTCCACGTCCAATCCATCGTTGTGGATAATTTATATCCAGCCAAGCTCGAGCAACTCTGCTATAAAAAGCTGGACATCCATCGAGTTGGAACCACCGCTCAATCCAATTTCAGGGATTCAATCCGCTCAATTCAATCCGCTGCTTTAAGGGAATGCCATCTAAATAATTAGAGAAGTCGTTCTCCAAAAAATGTGTAAATGTGATACCATTCAATCTTCAAGGTAAAAAATATGGTCCCACCAGTAATCCGTTCCAAATTCCAAGCCAAACGTTAATAGCAAATTCATGCTTAAACCTATTCTCTCTAATTGCTCTGGGATTTTCAAGAGCCCATACATGATAATTTCTTTGATTAACAACAATTAACATTCCTCCTCTTGTAAAGGTAGCTTCGTCGGTCCATATAATTTTTAATGGAAATAAATTATCATCGCGAATTTTGTCAAGAAACCAGTTCAAAAAATTCAATCTCTTGACATAATCTTGAGGTAATAAATTCTGAAATTTTTGAAGATGGTATGGATAGCGATTATCACCTTTCAAAGTTCGCCATATTGCTTGCCGCGATATTGCTAATGCAGCAGATGCTCTTCGGATGCTAGTCTCAGGATTGTTATCGAGGTGGCGTTGGACACAATTTCTTCTCCGATAATCTGCTCTTATTGCTGCCTGGAATTGGTCGCCTTCATTACGTATGTGACCCAGACTCTTTGATTAGGCACTCTTCTATTTGGAAATCGGCGCGCATACTCCCTCACCGCTTCTAAAACATTACCGTTACAGAAACCATACACAAAAATCATATATATATATATATATATATATATATATATATATATATATATATATATATATATATACTTTAATGATCAATTATACTCTTTTATCTGCTACTGTCAAATGGCGAGTGAAACGAAATAGCATATTCTTTTACTTTATTTTATAAACTTATCCAAGCGGATCATTCATTCAAATTCTTTTCAGTCTTCTACTAGTATCACTAGATGTATGCATGATAATATGAAAGAATCAACATAATTAGAAAATCATGGATAATTTGCCACTTCTACGAAATTTCGTTAAATCGATGATGCTTTTAAGAACCGAAGATGACAGTCTTAAATATTAAACTAATTTCACAAAAAACCAAATAACATAAAACTCGTTTCACCCTTTTCAGGGCAAGCATACATATTTAAAAAAAATTAAATTAACACTTTTTCTTCTTCATTGATTGTTCTAATACTGAATAAATCTGTAAAAAAAAAAAATAATAAAAATAAATAAAATCATTTAATTTTATTTTTTACAAGTTTGTAACCTAATTTAATATTTTTGAATGATGGAGCCCCTCAAAACAATCTAGTTATTGTGTACTGAAGACGGGGCAACTGAGACGGGGACACTGGGCCCTGAAGACGGTTAACAATAAGAAACCCTACTGGTATTTCGGGTATGAGAAGCGTGAGTCAATAATTCAAGCGAATAGAGGAGTCATTTGACCCATCATGGTAGTTTTAGTGTTAATACGAAACTGATTGCAGTGCGTCCATATATGTTTATTGACTGTTAGTATGCGTTCGACAATGTCTTTAATTTTATAGTTTACGAACTAAGGGTGTGTTTTTTTGTTTTGATGTCTTGGACTGGTAAAACTGTAATGATTTTATGTCTGCCTGTTTAGCAGTAGTATCTATTTGTGATACAAAAGTCCAAAACGTTTTGAGCAGGTGCATTATGTCCGCTCATTTCAAAAGTCTTGGCTTTAGGTCAGTATTTTTTTTTTCCAATTTAAACTTCTATTTTTTCTTGATATGAAGACTCCATTTTACACATATATCAAAAGTGAGCCCAAGATATTTCGCATCTTGCCTATCTTATAGGCTTCTTTGAGCTCTGTATTATTATCTATTGGTGTAGTTCAAAGTAAAAATTGTACGCCAGTTTGCTTATCAAAGGTTTAATGCACAAATTTTTTATTATGAAAAATTGAAGATAGTTTCCTCATCAGAAGCAGTATATTATAGACAGCCGTATCCATGATCTTATTGTTTTCCCGAGTCAGGGAGAAATTGAGCTTTTTTTCTTTAACTTTTACTTCATAACATGTTTATTTCCTTAAAATAGCACAATAATACATTATATCACTAAAATGTAAACACAATTTTGACAAAGGATCATCCTTTCGGATGTATTGATGTAGTCAACGATTGGCAAAGCATTAGAGCTAAATTTTACAGATAGACATTCAGTAGATATGTCATACTGATTGTGAGATTAAGGGAGTAAAAAACTAAAATAAAACAAAAATTAACACAATAAAAAAAAATAAAGTAATATTTAAATAATCAAGATTGATAGAGTAAGTAAATTGTAAAGGACTAATACAATAAAATAAAAAATGTTTAAAAAAGAAGAAAAAAAAAATGGAAATAACAGATTATTAGAAATATTCGTATTTATTTGGCACCCAAAGTTAAAACTCCTTTGTCTATCAGAATAAGGCATTTCAAGAGAAAGCTGGCTCAAATAGGATTATTTAAAACACTGAATGAAAGATGAAGGAAGTTGATGGGCAAAACATACCCTGAGGCGAGTTATCTTGGCTTCCATCCTTTACAGTTTCAGACCCTTTACCGGCTAAGACACTAACACAAACTGGATCAGTGTAACGAGACTATGCCTAATGCTGGAAACTAAATCATTTCCACGCTTTCCCCCTTCCCCCACCGTCTACCCTGATCCCCGTGTGTTACGTAACTACGTGTAACGTGGTCTACGCTGTTTTCTTATAGATGTCATAACAGGATCGATGTTCGCAACGAAATCGGGGGGGGGAGCGAATTATTTTTTATAGGATTTATACTATCTGAGGATAATACATAAAATTGCTTCATTTACAATTTTATTTCACCACTTTCAAAATGAGCCTGATGATTTCCATTATTATTTCTCAAAAGAAGTGGTTTTCAAATAATAATTGGCATTATTTACCTAAAACAAGAAGTAGGCATCAGTCAATTACAAACTATTTCTGCAAAATATCAGCAAAAATGTGACGTGACTAATTATATGTTATGAAAGAAAAGATTCAGCAACGAATCCAGGAGATCACACTAAGTGGTCATGTGACCCTAAAATAGCGCCTAAACCGATTAAGGGATAACTAATTTTTAGAAAATCGACAAATGGCTATTTCAAAAATTGATAGTCGGGAGTGGGATGAGGAGGAGAGGGTGGAAGGAGAACTAGTTAGGCCACTAACAATAAGCCCATTGTTTTACCGCTACACAATTAGGACCCAATCAGAGCAACAGGATTGGAACCACCCACCGCACTCACATTGTTTCCCACCATATTTTTTTTTATTACTGAGAAATTTGTAACAGATATAACAAAGACAAATAATATTATATCTATACGATAACGAAGAAGAGTATTAGAAATGGAATTCAATTGAAATACTCTAAATAATAATTAAAAGCAGCAAATGGTACAACAGACCTCTTTTCAGTAAAATGAATTTAAAACGGCATTAAGACAGCACCTAGAATTTTAAAGATAGGAGAAGGGGAAATCAAAAAGACGGAAAAATTGAAATATCTAGGAGAATGGGTAGTTGTGGCACCTCTGAAAAAGAAGCATTTGCATCACGGATTAGGAAAATGTAATTACATTATAATATTATTGTTATTTCTGGGTAATGGCGAGAGGGGTAAAAAGAATTTTGGTTTTCATTAACTTGTAATCTTTATTAAACCTGCCTATCAAAGCGATTAACAATCAGTGAAGCATTTAATTTGTATTGAAACATTAAATGACCATGTCAAAGTTTTCTAAAAGAATTTCATTTTATGAACCATAGGTAAATATGCGGAAAAAAAAAACACAAACTAATATGGGAGTGGAACGGTCTCCAGTAAGTTTTCACTGGAAATCCTGTTAAAATTTGTCAAAATCCACTTTGACTAAGAAGCGTCTAAGATTGTATTTCACTGAAGAAGTAGAAAATAATACGAAAACCTTAAATACGTAACAATTGATTTATTTTACAAACTATGTTAAGATTTTAATCATGCATTACATTACAAGAAGAAAGATTCAAAAATAATGATTTGATGATTTTCTTTAAATTGCCGACGTTTCTAGCAACACAATAGAAGCAAGGGCCTATACACTGAAACCCTAGTCATTTATTCAATTGGGGCTATGTCCAAAAATAATGACGGTCAAGAAAACAAAAAAAAAAGGTATCTGAACAATTACACATAATATACAACAATTAATCTCATTACAGCAATAGTCAATAAAGTGGCAATCAGTACTTATTATTATTGTAATCAATGATGATTCACGAATTATACTATGTGACATATACCATTTTCTTCAATTTTGTCATTCAATGAAAATTAGAGCCATAATTTAAATTTAAAAAATAAATTTGAGGTTATTTGAGTTATTAAAAGTTGAAATGAGGACTGTATTTATACATCAAAAGATTTCTTTCAAGATTATTCCAGTTCACTTATTATTTACAATCATAGATGTACAAAAGTGTCACATATTCCAAGAACTTTCAAGAATTGGTCTATTAAAAAATCGATGTTTGAGTTATCTGCGAGCTATAACACCAAGACTGAAAGAGAAAGAAAAACTTCGAACATAGTTACACAGTTTAATCTGGAACCCGGTTGATCCACGGCCGGTGAAGAGAGGTTTTACTTTACTCATATTGAATCGATGTATCGATGAGGACAATAATAGAATATTAGATTTTAGAGCGAGAATTCAAATATTATAATTTAAAGACACTACATATGCCAAAAAATACTACAGTGGAAACTCGTTATTTCGTCACACAGTTTAATTTAAAATCGAATTGAATCGAATAAATATAATGAAATAATCATAAAAAAAAATTAAAATCGAAGAGAACAGTCATACAGTATACAGTAACAACAGTTTTAGGGCGAAAATAGCCACATATTTTTATATATCTATGGAATATATATAAATAAAAATAAAGACTGGTCTAAATGATTTTAAATTCTATTTATCGGCAATAACTATTTAATCATATTACTAAAAAATAAATAATCCTTATAATTTATAGATCCTAATAGATTTATAATAATCCTTAGCTAAATAATTATAAAAAATCTGCTTACCTTGTCCTCCGCTTCCTCCGCCCTGCTCTCCGCATCGATAACCCTCTGTTCGAGCTCCGAGAGCTGAAAGTAAAGGAAAAAAATATTTAGCTAATCTTTTTTACAGTTTAAAAAAATTATAAAACAATATATATATTTTTCAATATATATTCATTAAAAATATATATTTAGTAAAAAATAAACAACAATTTGTTTATTAGAGTAGTATAGGTCTAAAGCTGTTGTGGTGATTCTCCTGATGAACTATGATGTATTGGCAGTGGTTTTCAAATATCTACTTCTGTTGATAGACATCGGGGGATATTTCAACATCTACGTTAAGATCAAATATTTATTCACAATATATTTTTTAGAATCCAGGAAATACGTTATTTCCTAACGAACGCTGAGTATTATATTTAGAACATGTAGTTCAAATGTCCATAGAAATTTATTGTAGCAATTTTAAGTAGCGATAGATAAGAAGCGGACAATCCTTTCCTCTTGAACGGAAGTAATAGCCAGAAGTGGTGAGGCCTATTAAGATAAGATAAAGACGTCAGAAGGAAGTGACTATAAAATCAGTGGCAATAAATTATAGAGCAGCGGCGGCGAAAGCCCAAGGGAGGGCTCTGCGCCTGCGCGGGGCAGACCGGGTTCCGCGAGTTCCCGCTAGATCTCAGCACGCGTCCATGTGGCCCTTAGGGGATGAAGAACTGTTGTCGATGAGCATCATTGTCAGCTCCGGCAGTTCTAGGCAGAATGGTGGATGATGGGAGGGACAGAGTATTCTGTAGTTCCTCAACCGCAGGCAGGATCTAGCCGGAACTAGAGGAACTAGGGCAGGCAAATTCGGGCACTCGAGTAGCCAGCCGCTCGATAGTGGCCCCTTTTTATCTGTCCCCACCCTCTGTGGTCGTAGGCTCTTCAGAATCCCAAAGAGGAGGAACTTCAAGGCACGGAAGGGTGGCTGAAAGATACAAATAGGTAGGTCACGGAAATCACGTCAAGATGTAAAGAAAAGGATGAGAGTTAAACGATAACATGGCAATAAACTGAAAAAACACATGCCGCAAACACATAGAATTTAATTATATTTATTGTTTAAAACAAGACTAATTTTAGACAGTATTTCACCGATGATGATAATAATTATAATCAAAATTTCTATATCGTCGAGCAATAAAAACTCCACAGAAACATTTTTACATGCCTACAAAAAAATTAGTAGTAGAAATCATAGAGTAAAATATTGAACAGGATGTAGAGTGGGATCATAAAATAATAGGCGATTTTTGAAAATTAACTTACTTTTTTTATTAAGATTTTTTTTTCAATCTTCCATCTGTCCTGATGATGGCCATCAATTTTATGGCCGAAACGTTGGCAAAAAAAATATATTCATCTAGTCATTCAACCTAGCTCTTCAATAAAGTAAAATATTACAACTCTTTAAACGTATTAATAATGTATTGGATGTTCTAGCTTGAACTATATTATACTCCACTAAGTAAGGATGGGTATAGGTACAATATAAAACTGTGGAACTTAGGATTAGTTGGTTATGTACAAAAATCGTTTTTTAGAAAAAACGCATTTTTTCCATAATGATTCACAAATTAATATTTATCTCTTTAATAGCCTCATAACTAAGTCAACTACACAGAAATAAAGAGGAAAAAATCCCGGTCGCCCATTGGAAGCTGTCACTTCTGAAACAATCCCACTTGTGGGATCTGAATGGCTGTCTGACTGCTGCGACTGAAAACCAAGGAAAGAGCAGCGAGCTTGGGGCTTTCAAAAACAAGTGTGTTTTCAGGATCATCAAAGAACATTTGCATATGAACAAGGTAAGTGCAAGATGGGTTCCGAAAATTCTTCCAGCTGCTCAAACACAGGAACGAGTTCACTGCTGCTATGAATTTTTACGCGTTTTTTTCCGAGCAGCAGTGGAAGAACATTTTTTTAACAAAGAAGAAAATTATTTCTTTCATGGTATAGAAAAGTTGCCAAAGCGTTGTATTAAGTGTGTTTAACTTAGAAGAGAATATATTGAAAAAACAGTAAGACCAGTTTTTTTTCTTTCACCTTTCCTTCTATCCCAAGCCGGAAATTTTTGGACCTTACTACGTATATCGTGTATCGATATTTAGAGCTCAAACAATTTTTCTAACGATACACCTTCCTTTCTGTAAATAAAGAGCACTTTACTATACACTTAAACTAGAAATATTTAAGTAGAAGTTAGATTAGAAATATATAAATACTCGTTCAATGTGAATACAGGGTAAAAAAAAATCTATTAAAGAAAAGGGGGATATCTACAATATATAAAACTATGTATCTTTAGTAACAATATTAATTTCATAAAACGATAACAACATTAAGTTAAACCGTCTTAATGAAATAAAAACATTAGAGAAAGATGTATGGAAAACATACATTTTGCATTCATCAGTGAAGCTTTTAATACATCGTATATAAAATTTTCTTAATGGATTCTGATAGTTTTGTCGGCTTGGAATTTTTAAAATCATTATTATTATTAAATCAGGTTTTAATAGAGGTGATACATTAAATTACTAAATATACATTGAAAATAACGACTCAGTATTAGTATAAAATTGAATACTACGGATGAATTAAAAAGTATAACTTATAAAAGATTTTTTTTTCTGATTCAGCCTATCATGGTCGATGTGTTATGCACGTTCAATAGACAGATAATTCAAAATAATTTATTTTATATGCAACTAAGATAAATATGCTAGATATAATTACTATTCGAAGTGACGGGAGATTTAATCAATAAGCCGAAACCGGATTTTAATGAGACTGCATAATTATTTGTGCTATTTCAAATAACACTCAGAATTCAGTCATTCAGATACAATTAAACTCATTTATATTCTCTCTGCTTATTGTTTTAACGTTTGTATTTCAATATTCACTTTAATCGTAATATTTGAAATTATAATTACTTTTCAGAACGAATTTTAAACAAAAGACAGGTGTAGAGAATATAAATGGTATCCAATCAATTATAAATTAAATTGTTTTGATAACTGCCTTTAACTGTCGACATTTTTTCTTTTTTTTAATAAGAAATAAATTTATAATGATCAGGTAAATTTATATTTCAATTGTAGTAAAACATCTTTAAATTTTTTGATATTGGTACTACCATTTTATATAGTGAGTTGGTGCAAAAATAATGCAGGATTTGAATATTCAGTTTGTCTAGGCAAGTGCTTGCCAAGTAAACAAGGATAATCGATCCGCCAGTCTAGTGGTTTATAATGGATTATAAACAACGGTTATAAATGTTGTTTTTCCTCAAAGATTACTTTACTTTGTGCCACATTTTTATGAATAAGGACCTCTGAAATTCATCATGTCAAAAGAAAAGTTCCGCCAAATTTATTTCTATGAGTTGAAACTTGGTCGAAGTGCGGCCGAAACCGCGCGTAACATGAAAGATGTTTGGGGTGAAGGAAGCCTCAGTGAATTTACAGTGCAGCGATGGTTCCAAAAATTTAGTCTTGAAGATCTATAAAATTTATTCATCTCAAAGACAAGGAAGATTCTATTGTTGATCATGACAGTCTGGGAGCTTTGGTAGAAGAAAACCCTCGCAAAACTAATATTACAAGAGAAGTTAGTGCTGACCACTCAAAATTCAAAATTATACGAATAAATTTTTTTATTAATATAAAAACCTGCTTTATTTTTGCACCAACCCATTGCCTACCTCTATTAATTTTTTTATCAATAAAATATTTTTATCACTACATATTTTTTCCTTTCTAGTTTTTTCCTAAATATTTCATAAAATTATATATATATTCTTTTTTTTCAGTATATACCATTCCATAATTTGGTTCATCTATGAACATGGTTTATTAAAAAAAAAAAAGAAAACAAAAGAAGAAATAAAGAAAAGAATAATTAAATACAAGCTAAAATGCAAATATTCCACTAAATTGATATTTTCATTTTCTCGGCTAAAAAGTTTATACTTTTATTTATGTATTTATATCTCTACACACTTCTATGAAATAAAATAAGAAAATTTAAATTTAAATTTACTAAAAGACAGCAGTATTTTAATAATGAATATTTTAGCGGAGGAAATGAAAAAATGGGTGGAATTATTTGCCTCCTGTCAAAGCAATATACATTATACATAAGAACAGTAAAAGTACGCATTTCCAAAACGTTTTCCATACAGTGGAACTGTTCACCGAGTTAGGTAAAGTTCTTAGGCATGTATATTTTTTTTATGAAACATTTTCAGAGAAGCGAGGCGAGGTTGGGAAGTTGTACACTGATTCCATGCAACAATTCTGTAACTTCCACCCCGAACTTGGTGAGTGGTACTTGCGGCTGACTCTCCGACTTCTGAGATGATTACTGTTTTCAGAACTGGGGAATACACGCGGAGTTTCTGTGCCATGTTTGGTTCCATGGAGAAAGGGTTTGGTAGGGGGGTTCAACATTTATTTATATTCATTTTGAGAAGAGGGCGAAATAAATGTAACAAAAGAATAAATTCAACTATAAAACTAAAGCTGGGAATTCAATTAATTAATTCTTCATGATATGGTCGCTATGTAAAACTAACCAATGAAAAAGAGGCATTATTTTATTTCGTTCGTTTACCGTTGTATTCTACAAGGTCTAACTTGTGGTAAAATGCTAGAAATTCGTAAAAATAACATTATAAATTTCGATCTTCCAATTGCCGATCAGTCTCGAACTTTAACCACAAGGCCTTTTAAAATGGTGAACGAAAGAAATAAAATTTTTTTTTTTAAAATATCGATTTTTCATATTCGTTAATTTTACATGGTGTCGACGATATGTTCCGTAGTGAAATGGAAATATCTTTTGTTAAAACTCACGTACACAACAAATATAATTTTACTCTTTTAACTAGAATCACACAAATCCACTCGCCCAATCTCTTTCATTCATACCAATACTGAAGGTTTATTAAATCATGATTATTTTATTTTATATCTAATTTTGAGGAATTTTTTTTTTGTTAAAAGATTTTTAAAAAAACATTAGGATCAACAAATTCACTGGATATGTGAATGGAAAAAATTTCATTAAACATTCACAGAACTTATTAATTATTCCTTGTTGATTAATAATTTAAATTTAAACACATTTAAAGTTGTTATACTAATATTAAGATAGGTTAGAATAAGTTAAGACGGATAGTCATTAGGCTAGCACTCGAGGGAACAAGTGATCAATCGTGGAAAGTGGTCTATTAATGCAAATTGATGGAACTACACTGGTGAGCTGGTGAGCTGGTCTTAGTTGCCTGCATCAACAGCCGTGCTACCATCAATTTTAGAATAATTGGGCCGTTTAGCTCCTGTCTTATAGGATAACCTGTCTTAATCAGCATCTTCCGATCTACTGTTTCTATCTCAATGGAATGGTAATAATATCAATAGTTATAAAAAAAATGAAAATTCCAACTTTTTATTTCTTTTTCGAATTATTATTGATCAGAGCATCATGAATTTTATAAGTATACAGCGTCTCTCTTAAAAGTGATTATAACATTACGTGAAAAGGTTTTTAAAAATGATACAAATCATTATTTTGTAAGAGTATCCATCATTATTCTAGAAAAAGGGAATATGCACCATATTATAGAAATACAGAATAAAATCTGTGAAATTCATTACTATAAAATAAATACAAGATTTTAATAGATTATGAAGAAATATAAACTAAAAATTACAAACAAACTGACAATTAAATTTATATTAAAACAGTGGGATCCATTTTAAATTAACAATGTGCAACGCACCTCGTGCGATTCCAAGTTTTATGTTATTGGCAACCTTATCCATGAAGTTAATAAAAACGAAAACGAATCAGTGTAAATGAAATTAAATATTATTTGCTACAATGCCTTTGTTTTTGTAATGGTTTCAAAGCGACAAAAATTTTGACATGCTCATACCTATGTGTTCTCCGATTTGAATTAACCTCAACCACACGGATTATTTAGTACGATGAACATAGATATATTGTGCCAAGCTGTTATAGTTTTCAAGAATATTCAATGATTAGAACAGCACTATATGTGAAAGGGCTCCTAAATTCCGGATGCATATTGAATCCCTGACATTTCGAAATGTTTTAAGTTGCAATAGTTTTCATATATATATATATATATACATATATAACTATAAAAATCATGATCAAGAAGAGTTAATCGAACAAAGCCAAAAATTACATGCTCATGGTCATTCTGAAAACGTCATTAAAGAAATTTAATGTAGTCCATTTACAACTACGTCTTCAGAGTTGGATATACATTTTTTCAAATGAATTTTCTCGAAATGTTTCACTGATCTGAACTGCTACTGCTAATTTTTAAGGTGTCATCCTAAAAATCACTTAGGTCAGAAAAAGTAAATCTTTTACAATAAAATACAGCCGCATCAACTACGAAAACCATACAAAAACCATTCCTCTAAATTTAAAAAGTTAAATATCTAACTGTTGCAGTGCAGTGTAATTTTGAAAACAAAATATTTATTTATAAAGTACCAAACAATCCACATAATTTATTACGTGGAGGTAAATCACCGATTACAACCTAACGTTTTTTGGATACAAGGATTAATTAATGCAGGCACATTGATTAAGCAATTACGCGCTGATTACTCTATGTGTCTTAGGGGCAATGCATTAAATTAACCATTTATTACTGCTTCCATTACAAACATTAGCATAGAGATTAAACCAACAGGCTGCAATTCAAGTCCTCCCTCCCGCGGGACGTGCACTACCACATCCTGTACCTTGCGAGATATTTAATTCCATCGATAGAAAAGATCAAATCTGCCCCGGGGAGGAAAAAATTAATCAGAGGTCTGATGAAAAGGGGAGAGGCTGGGGAGATGCAGTAAAAAAAGGGACGGGATGGTCCCAAGCGGTTCCTTGAATTTTTCAGGAGGACTTTACGTTTTCAGGACGTGCTTAAGACCTAGTCCCGGGGGCCTGCCTTCGGTTAGCGAGCTCGCTAGATTTAGTAACAGATTGTCATTGTCTTTTCTTCTCCAACTTGGTGTCAACTGAGGCTGTACAAGTAGATTGGATTGTTCCTTAAAGCAGAGAACTAGCTATAGATATATACATATATACTTGGAACAAAACATCACACAATTTCACAACTACTAGTACATCGAGCAGTAGCAGTCTTAGTGATTTTGTGGTAGTCACAACAAAGATTTCGTAAAGGAATATACAAAAATATTTTTAGCTAGATAATAATCTGCTAAAATACACAGTAACTCACGAAATTGATCACATATAATAATATCAAAAATTTGACCTAATCCGTTATGATGTTTGTCAATATCTACTTTATTACCTTCTTCACATAAAACATTGTTTACTCTTTTATTGTAATTCTTTTTTCCTAACTGCATTGTAAACATTAATCACTCAGTCGTTTTCATAAGTCTCCCAAGACCACTTGATCAATTTCGTGAGTTTCTATTGTACTTTTAAAATCATCTTTTAATAATAATTAAAATAAAATAGTAAGTACGAAGCAATTTTACTTTTGTTTTTAACAATTCTGAATGCAATACAAAATATTAAATTACAGTTTATCCCCAATGAAACCAACTTCAGAAAAGATACGGAAAGCAAATATAAATCAGCTTCAAAATTAAGATTCTCACCATTCTTTATGTATCAAATACGGATGCTCATTAGAGACTAAAAGTGACATTCAAAAAATGAATGCAACCCATTTGAAAGCGAGTGAAAAGAATAGATAGCAGGAATTAAGCCTGTTACAAATCCATTGCTAACAGATAGACATAAAAAACAAAGGTTACCATTCGCTAAACATATGCCTACTATGGTATACTGAAAATGGTTGGTCAAATGACATATGGTCTGACGACACCAAAATTAACAGATATGGATCTGTTGGGAAAGAATGGATAAGGAAAGGACGAAATGAAAAATCTATCTCAAATCATATGCGATCCGATCAATTTTATGAATCAATGTATCAATAAAATATTAATGATTTATCAATATAGACGAAGTCTGTCTATGAAGTAAAGGGACTGGACTTAAAAATATATATTTACTTACGAGTTACTATACATCTATTACTTGTTTCTTTCAATATACTCCTTGAACATTGACACAGCGATAGGTTGGCATTAACCTATCGACCCATTTTTATTAAATTGAACAAAGACCTGCTACAGTACAATTTTAGTTAACTGTTGTAATAGTTGTGACGGTATCTTTTTAACTGCTGGCATACATACATTGGACTGGTAAAATTATACTTATCTTTTTATAAATTATTAAGTCTTTGTACAGCATGGTGTGAACACAGATATAATCCATTACCACGGCAGTATCCCTTAATTAAAGGAATGCACTTGCTAACGTTCATACTAAAATATATGTGAATTTAAAAAAAAAAAAAAAAAAATATATTATTTGACACCTTTTTCTTTCTTTCATGATTAATCCACACCTGTCACTCATTCTGCAACCCTCAGAAAAAAGTAATAAGACAGTAATTGCAATATAAGGTGAGAAAGATCAGTACACTACAGTACCCACTCTAAGGTTGATTTAAAATAACCATAACAAGCTATCGAACCTGTATCTCACAATCACTCTCTCTCTTTCTACATATATATATATATATATATATATATATATATATATATATATATATATATATATATATATAGTAACACACATACACACATAGCGTTGTGCGTATTCCCGGAGGTCTTCCTGCTAACTCAACCCATATGACACAACTTCCGAGACCAACCTGACGGATAAAATCATGACTTATTGGCAGAGGAACACTTTAAGGATGACTAAAGTTTGGCTCATGTTACAAATTTATTTGAACATACAAATTTATTCAAAGCTAAAATGGAAAAAACAGTTTTTATTGACACAGTTTTAATAATAATTAAAAATACAACATCAAAAATAATAACTTCAGTTAGGTGTCTGTTCCAAACATTTATCTGTGCTATGCTATGATTTTTTTTTTTTTTTATATATATGAACATAAGAGGAAAAACATTCTGTTAAGAGACGATTGCGAAAACCTAAAATTATTACGATAAAAATATGAAAAACTTATAAAATGAAAAAATAAGACGCTTATATTTTTCTTATAAAATTATAAACTTTTATAAGAACACTGTAAGCAGACTTTTTTAATTTTCTAGATATTTATAAATTTTTATATCAAATCTGACTTTTTCATAAGAATTAAGGTTAGAGTTAAGAAAAATAAGTTGTATTACGATTACTGCACTAAAGGTAAAACAAATACAGAGCTATTATAACGAGAAATTATATCTTAAAATTTATGGATCCATCTAAATAATGTTAAAATAAAAAAGTAAAACAACTTTATAAGATATCGAAATAATACTTAAAAATTACTAGGAAAACCAAAGAAATATTATTCGCAGATCCCAATAAGGTAAATAATTAAGTTTAGAAGAAACATCGGGACAGTTTAAAATTACATGGACATACAAACAAAATTTCAAATAAATTATTATATCTTAGGCCCGGGAACACACTCGGCGTTTTTTTCCGATCGGATTTTTTGCAGTCGAAGCTATATCAAAATTGTAACATTACACTCTGGGCGGTAAAATATCCGTCACAACCACGCCACCTCCACCAGTCGATCACTGACCACCATGCAGCAAGTGTCTATTGTCGTTTTGTGCTATGTATTAACATGGACAGAGAACAACTCACATTATTGTTATTTTGTCGTCGATTGAAGACGAAATTAAAAAATAGACTTATTTGGGTGCATCCGATTGATCAAAGTAAAGAGGAAGTTGGAGCCTTCTACATTTTGTTCCTGATTTGAGAAACGACAAAGATAATTTTTTTAATTATTTCAGGATGTAGTTTTCGTCATTCCATGCATATTCAGGGGAATATTATAGGCCTATTGGTATATTGACTAGATGCATAGGTGACAAGTTATAGGTGACCAAATTTGGAAAATCCATCCATAAAATTCATGCTTCTCTTATGCTCAGTTATAACTGCTCAGTTCTAATCAAATAAAAAAATACACAAAATAATTCAAACAATACTACAATAATTGTTGTACTGAGTTTTTAAAACATTTTGTTAAGCGCGTAGCAACGCACGCCGGGTACAGCTAGTTAACGTATAATATTTAAATGTTTATTCAAAATTACTAGTAATTGGGGATAAGTTATTCAACAAAATTATAGTAAGTCCAGTCCGTTGGCAAAATATGCGAAAAAAATTATGACTTTAGTTTTGCTTTTTAGTTTTTAGGCTACGCGTTCTCAAAGAAAAGATTAACCCCATCAACTGATAATAAATACACTAAGGATTCGATTAACCGACTTCTCGATCAATCGAGCCTTAATTTTTTGTATTTAATTTTTTTTTTTTTTTCGTTTCACCCACTTAGGTCCTACCCCTAAATCAATCAGCGGTTAGTGAGTCGTGTTTTCCTGTTCTCCTAGTACTTCTTCATCATTTCTGATCTTGATGCTCTCTCTTCTTCAGAAATCCTGTATTGTAGTATGGTCTTCGCCTTGTCCTGGAATCACTTCATTTTATCTTTGGTTATCTTCTTCACGGATCCATTTGCAAGCATCTCTTCTGCAATTTGTAACTCTCGTAGGTCCTTCTCAGTTTCCTTAAACCAGGTATTTCATTGTATTTTGTATTAATTTTTTTTTTTTAACTAAACATTCGACAGCTGAACAAGACATAAGGCAATCTTTGTAGGGCATTACTATGAGGAGGGCCTACAAGGAAACGAATCGCCATTAACAATTTCTCATGAAGAAGTGTTCGCTGAGGTGGGGAAGGCACTTGACTACCTGGAAGGCAGAACTGATGCAACATCGAGCAATTTGATAATGTTTAGAGAATAAAGAGATCGTATAGAAAAATGTAGAAAGCAGGTAAACAAAAGAAAACTAGTGATTTCTTCAAGCTATCAACTTTTTTGAATTACATAAGTACTTAAAAATGTTACTTATGTATATTATTATTGTATACATAATAAGTATCGTTTCGTTATTATATAAATATACATATTACGTCAATGTCCTACCGTATTTTTTTTATGCATTTCCCATACTTCGTAGGGTCTCAATTACCCGAGGATTTGGTTATCCGAGCCAATCTAGGTCCAGCTGTTAGTTGAATGAAATCGAAAATTTTTACACATAAATTCCTTAAAATGTAGGCGAGTTACAGTAAAAGGGGGGGGAGTAAAATATTAACTTTAATTAAATATGTTAATGGAGGTTGAGATATAATACTAAAATATCCAGACATATATTCCTTTTTAAATTTTATTCACATTAACAACAAGTTTCGGGATTCATATTCCATCTTCGGGTTATTCTTTATTACTGTCGTATTTCACATAGCCTACTAGCAATAGTGGATGAAGTCAGTAACCACAGAAGTAAAGAACAACTTGAACATTAATGTTAGATTATATGAAGTTAAGTCCTTTAGTATTTTTTTTATTATTATTACTTTTTTTTTTGTTTTCCTGTTTTCCATCTATATGTTTTTGTTATTATTTTATTCTGTTTTTTACTTATTCTGTTTTCTATTTTTTATTTACACTTTCATCTTATATCTTATTTATTTTAACTGTATTTTATTTTAACCACTTCATAATGTCAATTCTTATATTGGTAATCAACCCTATCATTTTTCATTTTATCTATTTTTTTTTTTTTTTTGTTATTTTATTTATATGTATATTTTCTCCTTTGTTCTCTTTTTTATTTATTATTATTTTTTTTTTAAAGTTCTCCATTTTAGCACTGATGATGACCATCAATGATTTGGCCGAAACGATAAAATGAAATATGTTTGTTAACATTGCCAAAAATGTCTAACCAAAAATCTCTTTCAATATTAACTTATAAAATCTAACAAAACGAGAAAATTAGGGGTTTCATATTTTGAAAACAAAAATTAGGAGTACCTTGAAATAAAAAGTTAATTGAATCAAAGAATACCCAGTGTTATAATTAGGTAGGTGGAGGACAGAGGCGCTTCTCTAAAAAATTCTTTTTCGTAACAGACAAGTTTATAGCGAATAAAATCACGTCAAAATAATTATCAGGAAAAGGTTGGAAGATATCTGTTGAAAAATATTAAAAAAGAAATATATATATATATATATATATATATATATATATATATATATATATATATATATATATATTCATGGCACTTAAAAAGCTCGGTAAATGAAATGGCAGTAAGTGTATATTAGACGGATCATACTGACGAAGTTTCTAGATGACAAAAGATGCTAAGCAATAGCAATGCATATAATCCACAAAAATTAAAATAATACATATTTACCTTCTTGACCAGTTTAAAGGACATAATGAAGGACAATATTCATATATCAAAGGCAGGGGTGTACTTCACTCCCAACAGGACCCCCTAATAGAGTCACCACTGCGAGGGACGACATCGGACTAACTAACCCTGGGAGGTGACTCAACAACACACTGATCTCCGCAACGGGAAACCCAGTTGGCAGACAGACAGGCTGCATGCTCATCATAACGTATGATGACTATGAAGAAAGGAATTAATAACCGATAAGAGAAAAATATACGTATTTGGATAATAAAGGATACGATAAGGCGTTGTCAATAAATATGATACATCTTACTTCAATCGTCCTTGAGCCAGTGTCAAGAATTAGGAATCGCACTCGAATTATGAATCACTACTGATAAGTAAGTATATTTGTCTTAGAATTTAAAAAGAATTTCCCATTCGAACAATAGAATATGCGGAAATTGTGTATTATTATTCAACTGTAATCATGAGAAAATGCAGTCCTTGGCCGACTGTAAAAATGGAAAACACTAAGTAAGGTAACTACCGCGACATGGCAAAGATTACAAAGAAATTAACTACCTGAGAACAGATATGGACAGTTAGTAAAATTCTACGCTTTTCCGTCAACCAACATAGATAAGTAAAAAAAATAATTGTTTATTTGTTTTTATTGGGGCTTAAGGTTCTATGTACTCCAACTAGGAAACGACGAACGGGTTTCCTACAGTATACCAACCTATTCCAGTCCAAAATTGGATGGTAAGGTCAAGATTCATTTCCTGGGTTCACCAAAAAATATATTTTAACCCGCCCAGCTGTAATTCGAACCCACAACCTGAAAATTTTCATACTCATAGCTTAACAAAATTATTTTAAATAATTTTTTTTTCACCCAGTATATGATATTTTTCAACGAAAAGATTTGTAGGTCAAATTATTTTGGTTTATAGCCCACTACCTTTATAAATAAAAAGATTACATTTATTAAATGTACCAATATACAATGAAAAAATAGCTCGACGTTTCTTGGAATCGACCATATTTGACCGGGCAGGCTGTCAAAATCAAAGCAGTTTATCAACCTAGAAACTCAAAATATATTTTGAATTTATTAACCGCTACATTTTGATATAGAAAATTTAATTTTGAATATACAACAAATTGTTCCTTTTCAATGAATAATTAATAGACCAAATAAAATTATATTTGTTTCTGTTTTAAATAATGTATATTATCAATAATTGAAAATTGATGTATCACTACTTGATACAATGGATATATTCATCAGAACCGAAAAACCACTACCTCGTAGCAGAATAGCTATTCCAGCATCATCCACCTATGAACCCCACCTATTGGCCACATCCCTCAAAAAACGACCTGATATCCTTGATATATTCATCACTTCCCAGATATCATCATCCCAGCTCACAATAAAATCCCTAAATGACCTTTCATCCGATCATAGTCCGGTAATGCTTTCCCTACATTCAACTCCTACAAACCCACCCACCCTTCGCTGATTACAGGCCGAGTGGACTGGGACAGTTTTCGATATGATTTAGAAATGAAAATAGACTTAAAAATTCCACTTAAAACAAAACAAGACATTGATACTGCCATAGATATACTAACGACATCAATACGCAACAGCATAACAGATAACACCTCAAAAAGAAAAACTTACAATTCTCTCCAGAGTAATTTGCCACAACATCTTCGCATACTACTGAGAGAAAAGAGAAAGCAAGAGCTAGGTGGCACAGGACCAGATATCCATCAGACAAAACAACTACACCAAATTAACTAACAAACTAAAAACAGAAATAAAAAAATTCAAATTCAAAATTTATTTACATATACTGAAAACCTCAACACGACTGACAAATCCTTATGGATGGCCACCAAAAAACTCTTGAACTATAAAAATTTTAATCACCCTCTCCTAACTGAAACTAAAACATGGTCAAGATCAGACAAAGAAAAATCTCAAATTTTCGGTCAGCACCTTTTCAATACCTTTAAACCCCATCCTGATATCCTTGACCCAAATCACCTTGAAAGTATTCAAACAGAATTAAATATCCCACTTCAAATGTCCCCTCCTCCTAAAGCATTCCATCCCTCTGAAATATCAAGTATCATCCAAAGATTGCCCACCAAAAAGCACCTGGACATGATCTTATTACATCCTATATCCTAAAACTCCTTCCTCGGAAAGCCATCCTATTCCTAACATTCATATATAACGCTGTACTCCGAACAACATATTTTCCTGATCCTTGGAAATTATCCATAGTCAAAATGATACCCAAGCCCAAAAAGCCACTGGAACACCCTTCCTCGTATCGTCCTATTTCCCTATTGCCAATTATGGGCAAAATCAATTCATCCCGTATCCAATCCTTACAATCCAAAATCCTTAGAAAATTGCTCCTTATATTTCACAAAGACCTATACATTTCTGACAGCTCATCATTTGAGCAAACTTTCATATATTAACCTCAATTCCAGATAATTTTTGGCATTTATTTTAATAAAGAACCTTTATTTACATTTAATTATTTTCTCATTTTTCAATTTCTTAATTTTTCATTTATTTTATTTCATTTAATTATTTTCTCATTTTTGTTTCTTCATTCGACTATTATATTTTTTGTTTTAACCCTGATGAAGGCCATCAATGATACGGCCGAAACGTAGGCAAAAAATAAAAGTATGTTTCTTAATATCAAACCCTGCCTAATTGTTTATGACATTCCTTATGATATTCCATTCAACCTTCTACTAAATTTCTTTTTTTCTATTTAAAATTACCTTATATATATGCGTGTGAGTGAGTTTATATTATTTGAATACGCTTTAAAATTTGTAGTTAAATTATTTATATGATAATGTGTAGGATACATGACTTTTGTGAATTATTCATGGTTATTAATGTATAGAAAATAAATGATCCATAGATGAATATACATATATATATATATATATATATATATATATATATATATATATATATATATATATATAAGATATTATAAGGTAGGGTTAAGAACTAACAAGGTTAAAAATGTTTCATATTTATGATGAAATAAAACTGATGGAATACAGCTGAAGCCGTGAATCAGGAGCCATTGGGCAGTCAGATATGTAAGAGGACCGGCCCGAAGAAATGGACCGTGCCGATCCTCTCACGGGCAACTTACTCCCAGCAACTGTTCCCCTCGCGGACACTGCTACTTCAGTACTTCGTCCAGATTGCCTCTATCTTAGGGGATCTCTACTGGAGGTTTAATGAACTAGCTAATACGGGCCGGATAATGATAAGGGATTCATGGAAGACGGCGATTCATCTGCCGCGGATAAAAGTAAGATTTAATTTGATGAGACACTTTGGCGGAATCGGAGAGAAAAATATCCCAACAGCAGTGGATAACGAGGCACTCCCATCAATCCACAGAATAGTTTAGAGATTTTATTTATTATTTTCTTGTGGCATTAATTGAGGCAAAGAATTCCAAATCCAGCCAAGTCCATTTTTGAAAATTGTTCACTTCTATAAGAGTAAAGGTCTGGCTTGATTAGGAAGAGGTCCTATTTTTTTTATGTTCGTTTTCAATTATATTTAACTACTTTTATAAGAAAACCTTCCAGCTAAAGATAATCAAGTAGAAAAACTCATTAAAAAAAATCTGAAAAGTGGAAATGGAATCCTATCCCTCAATTGATGTTTCAACTAACAGTTAATACGTCTTTAGGTAATTACATAAAAGATTTTTTTGACTTCGAATGAAGGCATATAAGCCACTTATTCAAGTGGAATGCAAATATACTGATGTTCTACAATACAATTCATAAATTACCTACACAATTGAAGGGTTTGGTGAATGGAGAGGTTATGTTAGAGAACACAATTTTGAGAAATTAATGTTTAAGCTTTTTCTGTTTACATTTTCCTTTAGCAGAAATATGTTGCATAGCCCCTTAAATTTCTCCAAATCTCTTATTTTTGTTGTTATGAATATTCAGATTTTGTCATCTAACACTTCGGCACATAAATTCTTCATCCAATGAACTAGAACGTATCTTTTAAGAAATGTGAGATAACCCCTTCATCCACCAAACGTTACAACTATTCACGGCAAAACCAAATATTGTTTACATGAAGATTTCTCTTCATATAAATATTCTTCTTCTGGGATTTTAATTTCCAAAATAATATAAACTTTGTTTGTTTTTTAGTTTATTGCCGTAAAACTGCTTTGATCATCAGAGCCTATCATTTTTCCTTTTTGTATGTTCATTTTTTCCATATCGATATTTCAGCAATTAAATCAGGATTCATTCTAAAACTATTTAATTATGAAATAACAAATGGCCATTCCTGGAAAATATGACTTTATGTCGTGCTATTACTGCAGTATTGGCATTTTGCAGGAGGCATTTGTCTGTGAATAGGTACGAGTGGCCTATTCTCAGCCTACAGTCAGTATGACCTCCTCCCTGCGACATTTGCGGAAAGATATACTCCAGGGCTAGGCATCATTCTTAATTTGTTCAGTGGATTGCCATTTCACATGCCATCCATCTTAAATTTATTTTTTCCAATACTTGGCCTAATTCTAATGGAGTTAGCCATCTTACCTTCTCGTAGCGCAAGAAATAAAATATCATGCAGATCGTGCAGTTAGCTAGGTTATCTTGTTTCCAACAACACCCAAGTCACTTAGGATTCAAATTTTGAGATATATTAATATTTTTTAATTAAAATAAGCAAGAGTGAATACATGAGATTTTGGGGTGCTCCGGGAAACATACAATGTAGGCCCTTTAGTGAGCATTATAACAAGCTTTTTAGTGAGTCTGTAACTATAATTATATTATTGTGAGTGAGTTTGACCCAAAAGTGAAGTGCTACTGCTGTTGCGTTAATTGTCTGTTTTTATTTTTCTCTTTAATACTTATAAGAAATTTAGTTCCTATGTTATTTATTTTTGTTTAAAATATTCATAACTATATACATTATATACAACATGTAAATTTGAGAAAAACTATTACAACATGTCAATAACTTGTAAAGAACTAGGTACACACTAGTAGCACTTCAAAAAAAGTTCAACAGTAGAACTTCTCTTGGCCATCTTCTTTTTAGACGCCTCGAAGGATTATCACGAAATGAGTGTGCGGCAAGTTGGGAGACAAATGGATTTGAATGGGTATGGAGTTTACTATGAAAGGGTAGGCATCTGGTTTGGAATAAATCAGCAAAGTTTGGAAGATTAATATCTTTATGGCTAAGGTTATTTGTGACATAATAAGGAGCATACGAAGGATTGGATACGAAAAGAATTTGAAGGATTCGAGGGGCCCCAAAGCTTAACTCCGCATGTCCAAATGGTTATAATGACTGCCATATGAATAAGTCATTTGTAATTTATCGGGAGCTTTGTTATTACATTGAAAAATGTTATAAGAAAATAAGAAAATATCTTATACAGGTAATAAGCTCTAGTCACATTTTCCTAGCGCTGGAATTTCGAATTCATTACATAATTTACATTTATACAGAAAATTATATGCAATAAAATTCTTTACGTCGAATAGAAAGAATCATTTTTCTTTGAAGAATAATTTATTTATATTTATAGTTTGAAGACACTAGGTTCCATTTACTTTTCTATCAGAGAAAGAAGGATTGTAAATACATTGGAAATATAGGCACCGTTCGGCGCGGAGACATCACCGCAAATATACTGCCGTCAGTCTCATTCTAGTGCGCTATTTCTGTAGCCTGTCACTGACGCTGATTCCGATCTATAATATAGAACTAGTTTCTGCATTACTGATGGGAGCTTATTAAGTCATTAAATTAACTCGTTTAAAATTATAAAAAATGATTAGAAGTGAATGAATTACAATCAGTTCATAATATATGACATTAATTACAAGCATATACTGACAGAGAAAATATTCTTTAGGTATTTATGTCCCTATATTCTTTATCGATGGCATGTAAAACATAATAGGATTATTAAACACATTAATAAAAGAAAAGCAAGAAGTATTTAAAAAAAAAAATATAAAAATAAGAAATTTTATATTAATACAATTTATTACGATTTGGTATTAGATGGGGTACATCTATCAAGAATTTTTCAAAATTACATTAGACCTATAACCCATCGAATGAAAGACGACTGCGTAATGAACAAAAGGGCGAATATAAACCCTTTTAATATACTGAATTTTCATAAATTTAATATTGCTTGGTGGGTTTTTTAAATATAGCTTGATATTATTCATTTATTTTTTTAAATAATCCTAATACGTTACATTTGCCCTGGTTAAGATATACGGGGACGTAAACTTCTAAAAATATTTGGCCAAGTAAATGAAAAAATAATTTATCTTGGATGGATGGATCAATGAGTGGAATTGTTTTCTTGGCAGTGAGTAACAAATAAATATTTTTTTATTAGTTTTCAAAACTATCTAAGTACCTACATACATCCCGATCCTCAGCTGCCGATCCTCACCTAACAAATGCCATTCGTTACTATTCAGCTCCAATCCAATCCACTAACTATCAAATTATAGGATTTTCTTAAAGGATCGAATTATGTATGACATGTGTAATTCCAGACATATTAAAATAAATGCACCGATAGAATAAGTTGCATGATGGTGTATCAATAGAATTAGGGTGGAAGAGTAATTTATCCCTTCTATTGTAATTTTTTTCGGTAGAGATCAGTTTCGAATGTTAAATATTCATTTTCAGTTCTAAAAACATACGAAAAGTTTAACACATCAGCATTTTACTGCACAGATTATTTTATTAAATCTTAAAAGTTTAAGAAAAGAAATCAAACATGATGATACTCACCTAAGGCAAAATCTAAAAGATATCACGACCCAAAGGACAGTGATGTGAGTGTAAAGAGAGGAAGGGTAAGCTAGATAGTTAAGTAAATGATTTTTGATCTGGACCTTTGTAGGGTTTACACCAGTTTTTAAAACTGCTGATGAATGTTCAGCATTCGAAACCAATCTTCAAATAAAATAATCCTAATAGAAGTGGCAATTAATTCATCAATCCTAATTGTATTGATCCTTCAATGCATCTTGAGTGCCTCAACTTATTTTGCCGTATTTAAGTAGATACATCTGTAATTGGACAAAATATGATTTCTTCTTAATACGAATCCTCCTTAATACATCTTTAACAAATCCTGAAGCAGACGTTATAGTTTCTTATTCTGACATATTTTCACATATTTATCAGCCTTATCCAATTTAGTATTGAACAACAATCCTAGAGAATTTAAATCTGAAATTTCAGTTAAGGCAATAATGATGGTGAGTCACGTTACATAATTTTTTTGGCTACTCGATTTTTGTTAATTTTTCTGAATAATTATGATTAGTAATTAAATTATTTTTAATGAACGTACTTAAAAAAATGAAAAAAAGAACTGACAAATACATTGCTAATGTGATACACTTCTAAGCGGTAAATAATTTTAAGAGGAAAAAATCAGAACTGATTCGGTAAGTCAACTTTATAATTGGAAATATATAAGTGATAAGCAAAAACAAAAAAATAGAAATAAATAAATAAAACGGTCGGTTTTATCAGAATAGGATATACGCTATAACGGAAAACGTATATTACACAGAAATACCAAGCCTTATATCAAATATATCCCGTAAAAGAATATTCTATAAATCCAATATATGTGAATTGCCTTTTGGAATATTGTTTATGGCTGCTGAGGCCATGGGCTGGGAGGATTGGGACTTGGTATACGGTCAACATAAATACAGGCGTACCTCAGGGAAGCAGTGTTGACTGGAATACCCCTGTATCAGGAGAGGGATGGAGGACACATAAAAGAGGCCTTATAGGAAAGACATTAGTAGGGCTGGTGCAAGATTGATGTGGGTATTATGGAGAGCGGAGCATCTGTAGCCCTTCCCACACCTGATAGTCCCATCTTCTGCGGGGGGAGGGGGTGGGGAGATGTTGATGGGGATCATCTGGGAGAATTAATCGCCAATCATGAGCTATGGGAAGCTTTTGGAACTGGGGATATAATAGTTATAAGTGAGTACGTTTATCAGATATATTTTATCACCCATTTAAGCTCTTAGAATCAATAGTATATAATTATGATTACCGAGATCTAGAAAACGTATCGATACTCGATATAGCAAAAATAATGATACTTTTCTTTGACAGTCCGATATTTATTCAAATATTTGAAGTTTGCTATACTAAATCTATTTTCTTTTTTCATATTAGTTTTTTTTTCGTTTAAGTTCTCGCTGCGATCCCCTCTATTTATGACTAAGTTTTTGCCAGTTAAAAACTGTAATTTTGCATCATTTTATTTTTGTAACATCTATTTTATTTGATATTTACAACAAACGATAATAAAAAGGAAAGCAGATTGAAAAGATATCTTCAGTTTGCAGCGATCATTAGGCTGAAAAGTTCAATTCATAGCGTCACTTAAAAACCCTTAAATTCAGACAGCATCAAGGGCTACATCTACAAAGGGCTACAAGCGTTTAACTTGGAATCCACATACAAGTCTAAAACGACAGGAAACTGATCGTCGTTTTCGACTTCTTTAACATTCACTAGACAAACGTTGAAAACTACCGATTTTCTACAAAAGACTCATTAATATGACAGTTATCAGACCCATTTGGACATATGGAATTGAGCTTTGGGGCTCCACTAAACCATCTAACTCATCTCGTATCCAATCCTTGCAATCTAAAACCCAGTGGGTAGTTGCTTCACAAGTAATTGTCATGTTATTATTTTATGTTATTATCACATTTACTGTATGCGTGTTTGTTTTGTTTATGTACAGTTGTAAATTTCAATAAATAGATTAAAAAAAAAAAAATTACATTCGAAACAATTTTGTTCCAATTTAAGTTGCGAAATATATTAACTAAATTGATAAAACAAACATGAATATCATCATAACTTGATACGAATATTTAAAATGACATTTAATACAAACACAATATATCGATGTATCGAAAACCAGAGCTAAGAAAGTATTGATATGGAATATCGATTTTTTTCTGACGATACACATACCTATTGGCATCTAATTATTATTTCTTAAATACAAGGGGTATATTAATTAACTCAGAATTATTTTCAAATCCTCCTAAATGAGTATCTACTGAATAGATAATTAAAGTACTGCACACAATTATTAAAGCTACATTAAGGAAATCATAAGAAAATACTATATTTAATTAATTACAAATTTGCTATTATTATTAGTTTTAGTAATATTATTATTATTAGTTTGTAAACAAATCTGCAATGTGAAAAAGAAGACACAACACATTCTATTGGTGTCAAATAAAAACAGAAATTCTACAATAGTTCACCTTTTAACATTTAAGCATACAATTATGATTGCTGCCAACTAATTATTATTTCTTAAATACAAGGAGTAGATTTTACAACAATTCTTTATCGCAACATTGCTGAAACAGAAAAATTATTAAGCAGCTAAATTCTAGAACGGTCGTAAAAAAATGAATACTAACAAAGTTTAATGGTTCATAACATAAAATACGTTGCTCAAGTTATTAAAAATGAGGAGAACAGAATCGATAAAAGTTTTATGTCTTTTAATAAAATTTAATACTGATATCATGAAGCAGTATTGGATATAAACTCCTATTATTACAAAAGAATGTGACAGTAAGTCGCCTGTCATAACGCTAATTTTAAATTTTGTTATAAAATTATAAATAATTATCGTTTGCTTCTTTGTAACGGTACAAAAGTTCACATGAAGATGTAAAATAAAATTATTTGATTTTTATGTGGTTTGAATTGAAGTGGCCCTAAATCCATTATGTTATTTACATGTAAATATAACAAATTACAAGGTGAAAAAAAAATCTAACTTACAAAACTAATAAGAACTTTAAATTATGATTTTCTTTCACTGATTACTCAAAATTTTGTTTGTCGCTTAGAACGTTTTTCGGTGGAGCCATTCAATTATTAGAAGTTTAATTACTTCATATCCATACACTTTTTTCACCAAATTAAAAATTTTTAATAATCTTTTTTTACTTAATTATTAATTATTATTAATCTTAATAATTAGTAAAAACTATTTTTTTAAGGCTTATGAGGCGGTACCATAAGATTTCAATTCTCACTAGCGGTACTAGTACAGAACAATTAATTTCCGATGCCGATACTACGATTTAAATTTAAATAGCTATAACAAGTAATTCATTTGAAGTCTGAAAATGCAAACCTACCATTTTGAAAAAACAAAACAATAATTATTCAAAAATACTTGTATCATAAAAAATATTAAACTACTTGCTTTTCTCCAACACATAGCATACTAACATCCTCATTGCGTCTTAGCCCGCTCTGATAAGTAAAGAACTTATTGTTAGATAATTTTAACTAATAATTGAAGTTATATTTTTTAATCTATAAAAATCAATGAGTTGAAAATACAGATGTACAGAGAATATTTAGTAAGAAATACTTGCGGATGGACTGCATTATCAGTGCTAATAACTCCATCAATATATATATAATATCGGCCGTCACCATTTACAGTGTGGCAAACCTCGCATTTGCCACTCAACACTGTACATCTAAATTACTATCATTGCAAATCTTCCTAGAACTATGAAGATGATTAAGTTCAAGTACAGATGGATTCAATAGTTTCACCATTGTAAACTCAGTAGCATGGCCACACATAGGTTAATTTTAATAATTCACATGTCAAACCATATATTTATAGTTTTATAAAAAAAAAATTAAATGAAACTAAGTAAATTTTATTACAAACAAGCTCATTATAAAACAGAACCTTTGAAACCTTTCTTGAATGGAACTCGCCACCATGTTCAACTTTCAAACTTCACTACGCAACATACATTTATCTTTTTTAAAATCACGATTCTATAGAAAATCCATCCGTACCATTAAAAATATGGTTGTCACGTGTGATTAAGTTGAGTTAAAATCACAGGTACTATAACAACATGTCTCAATCAAAACCCGTGACAAGTGAGGACACTAAGTGACAGAGCAGGCTGCATGCCCACCAGCTGTCATATTTGTGTCGCCCTGTTATCACTTATATTAGGGCATACGCTAATGCAGCAAGTCCCATATTATGCAGCTTATTTTTACAATTGAGAAATGTTTTCTGTTTTGAACTGCTACGTTAAATTGAAAATAACTAAAAAAATAAAAATAATTATTTTAAAAAAAATGTCAATAAACAAAAAACTAGAATTGTCAGTAATAATGAAAAAATAGAGATATCTACCGATAGTTACGGAATGATATTTAATGATTTCAATAAAATAATATGAAATAATATAAATAATTAAAAATCGAAATAATAATTAATCAGAAACTGAGCTCACTCTCGCTGAAACCCTGAGACGTCAGTATTATAAATTAAAATTTATTTTGAATTGCTGTGTGTCAGCTCAAAGAACATATGAACCCCCATCATCTAATAATAAATAAATGAAATCAAAAATTTTCAAACCTAAATTTATAACTTATAAATTCCTTAAAATGTAACTCAGTAAAAGTAAAATATTAAGCATAAAAAAAAAAAAAAAAAAAAAAAAAAAAAAAAAAAAAAAAAAATTGCAGTGTATCTATAATTGCATACCCCAAATACTTATATCTTTTAATAATTGAGGAGGTGAGATGCAAAACTCGTTCGTTCCATTTTTTTGAAAAGTTGGATATTAATTATCTTTTAGAAATATAATATACATAAAGAACTTTATAGATAAAGATATAAAGATATATTTATTAATAGATTAGAAAGATAACATATATAAAGATAGTTAATATCTTTTAGAATCTACTGACATCTCAATTTAAAAATAAAAATGGAACGAAAGAGATTTGCATCTCACCTCCTCAATTAATTATTTCTTCAACTTGAAATAATGTTTCATATTAATAATGAATTAATATTTTAATAGAAAGAAGAATAGATTTTTAATAGTTACATAAGTATGTTTTTTAAAATTATCACCAACGTCAGTGGTATGGATAAGCTCCAAGGAATTAACTTGGCGTCGGAAGAAAGTCTCACAAAGCCCTTAGTTCTTTATACCTATATATAAGGTTTCGAAACTGTGCTGTAGATAACTTAATAGATCTGGAATCTAAAAGACCACAATGTTGATAGTGTTTGTTCTTGTCTTCTTAATTTTGGAACACCATAAAAAAGTATTTTCCATAACTTATAAAAGCTTTCAATTTCTTTTAAAGTAATGATACAGAGAAAAAAGGCATGGAACTAAAGGGATCAAAATATTCTCTACGAGACAAAGGTATTATGCTCGAAGAGATTGGATATAGGAACTCATATAAACGCCTTTCCAAAGAAAGGGCCGATAATGAACAAAGCGAAGGATAAGAGGAGATAAAGGCGAGATAGGGCACTCAAAGAGGACCAGCCAAAGGGCAAGATTGCCCTGATAACATATTGAATATTGCCCCGTATTGGACATAAAGCAGGGAAATATCATACCTTCCTATATTGCTATCTTCGTCTTTTTAACCTTCCCTCTGATATTGCAACGGCTAAGCAGCCTGTCTAGGCATTAAATTTAAACCTCAAGCAATATCCTAAAATATCTACCATAGTCCAACAATAAGGATATATGAAAACAAAACAGATTTTTTCAAAATTAATAAATAAAATACATAGCAGTCATATGAAATAAATTGAGTAGAAGTTACCTCAGTTTCACTTGTTATTAAAAAAACTAATATGAAAATATTTCAATTTTAACCCTAGTCACTGTTTGGTTATTTAGGAGACTTTACTCTAAAAAAAATGAACGTAGATTTTAGTTTTTCCTAGTTTTATTAGATTTAGTTTTATTCACTTTGCTAGTTTTTATTTTAATATTGCAAAAATTGTTTCAATGATTGATACTTTAAAGTATTGTATACATTGAATTCATTGATTTCAATCCATTCTGATGGTGTTTCTCATGGTAGTATTCTCGGTGCTATCCTCTGTAAAGTACACATTGTGGGCATTCCAACCCATCCAAGCATGTCCTCAACAATTACGTCGTTGACTGAATGATCCATTTATCCTTATCGGAATACATTAATCCATACATCACCCACCATTATGAAAGATAAGTGAGCTAATCTTGAGTCAATTAAATTATGGATTGGGAAAATAATTAAAATAAATGGTTTCATAATTTGGCCAATACGTCATAAAGATGAACATTAGAGCTGATCGCCTCATAACATAGATAGCTAAATATAAGAGAATGGTCTTAAGTTGGTCCATCGAGGAAGACAAGACAAAAGGAGCGTAACTGGGCGGAGCGACTCCCCGCTACGACACAATAGGAAGGAGCTGGGACTAAATCGATTAGGGCATCGGAGAACTGTCCCCTTGTCGCTAATGATAAGAGCAGTGTCAACTCCGGCCGGCACAATGGCTAGGTGCCACAAAGGGCTTCACCAATTTGTGGGATGGCGGCTCTTTGTTTGTGCCTCGCTCAGGATCCGACCTCCCTACCTCCGCCTGCTAACTGTCCCAGCAATTATTCTAGTCCTGCAGGAGTAGGGAGGATGGGGGAGAAGGATGTGTGGAAAGCAGAATACAGCGAATTTTAATTGTTAGTCTACACAACTAGTAAAACTTTGGTTATTGTAAATCTAACTATTTACTGATATCTACAACTCTATACATTATATACTACAAGGGAAATTATTACATTGACATGTAAAGAACTACAAACTAGCAGCACTTCAATAAAAGTTCTACAATGGAAGGTCTGTTGGCCATCTTCTTTTCAGACACCTCGGAGGATTATCGGGAATTTAGTGTGGCAAGATGGGAGACTAGTGGATTCGAGAGGGTATGAAGTTTACTATAAAAATATAGGTATCTGGTTTGGGCCAAATCAGCAACATACGGAACATTACTATCTTTATGGATAAGTTAGTTAGTGATATAACACACATCATTGAAGATTTTACGAAAGATTTTGGGAGATTTCGTGAATTGGATACGAGAAGAATTTGAAGGTTTCATGGAGCCTAAAAGCTCAATTACGCATGTCTAGATAAGTCTATTTACTATCACGTAAATAAGTCTTTTGTAATTTATTAGGAGCTTTGAACGATTGTCTAGAAAATCCCAGATCTTTTGGAAACGACGATTTGTTTCATATCGTTCCATTCTCTAACCAAAAAAATTAACATTATATTCAATAATTTTTTTTTTTTTTTTTGTAATGCGAGCATCAGATGTTTTTTATTAAACCAGTTTATTATATTTTAAGCCTGTATGGTATTGTAAATCTAGAAGACAAAAAAATAAGCAGAAAAAACAAAACAAATATTACCAATAAAGTTTCATGATTTTCGATTGTCAAAAAAAAATAAAACAATAAATTTCATATAAAAGTATTTAACTACACGAGTGAAGTTTAATTTTAAGTTGATAATTAAATTTAAATATCATAGACATACCATACTGCAAATACTAAGACTAATATTCACTCCCCTCCGAACGTCCAACTCTACAACTTAAACAAAATATGAACACTTATACTTACTTGCTAAAACCTATTTGGACATACTCTTCGCAGATATCCGGACTTGCTAAACACAGATGAACAAACTCCAAATCTTCCAGGGAAAAATATTAAGGAAGATCACAACAGTTAGGAACATAACTTTACATACTGACCTACGCATGCGAATTGTTTACGTACCTACGTATCCCCCCATGCCTTTCGCGCCGCTTTCTTAGTTCAAACAGATTCACTAATTGACTATATTGTAACAGACAGGTTTGAATAAAGATATAAAGTTATATATAAACACAATAAAGATATAAAAACAAACTATGTTAAACATAACAGAAAACAAAATTTTAAACCATGTTTAAAGAAGAAAAATTGCATTTAAAGACTAGAATTTTCATAGATTTTCCATATAATTTGTGAATTTTACTCCAGTACTATATTTAAGTTTACGATCATAGTTTTACTGATTGTAATCCAAATTTCTCAATGAGTGGGAAACAGTGACGAACAGATATGACTATTTAGTCAGAATAAGTGGTCATGATTAGTAGCGGAAATGAATACGTTACGAAGCAGAGGAATTAATAACAGATCAATAAACCTCCTGGAAACTCAACAGGTCTTCCTCCTTCAAAGGAAAAAGGTCATCCCATGTTTAATATCTTAAGTAATAACGTGGCAGCTGTAATTATATTAAGAGTTTTATAATTAAAATTTAAGACATTTATAAAAATAATAGATCATAATATAAGAAATAATACTGATAGTCTAAGAAAATCATTTTAGTTTATATGAAGATTTTTTTTTTAATATGAAAAAGTTTTTGTTTTTTAAATTGTTTATTTTAACATGAAGTTGATGAAATATATTAATAACTGTACCATTGTAAGAAGAAACACCTACACCAAAAACCGAAGTCAACATTGATAAAAAAAGAAAGAACCAAGCAAATTTTTTTTTTTTTTTTCATAGCGTTTATGGATTTCATCTAATTTATTATAACTGTATAATTAAAACGTTTTCCTATACTGTTAGTTTCAGCAATTTTTTCAAAAGAATACTTTTTTATTTATTTACATTAATTTATTAAAATTTACAACTGTAAAATTATATACATTAAGTAAATGGGCTGATAACGATTACAATAACATGCCAAAGCTTGAAAAGAACTACTCATCAGTAGCACTTCAATACGGAGGATTATCGGGAATGGTGTGGGAAGCAAGTTGAGAAACTAATGGATTTGAGTGGTTATGGAGCTTAATATGAAAGGATAGGTATCTGGTGTGGGCTAACTCAGCAACATATGGAACATTAAGGTCTTTATGGATAAGTTTATTCGTAACCAAGTAAGAAGCATTAAGGATTTTTCGAAGGATTTTGGATTGTAAGGATTGGATACTGGAAGAATTAGAAGGTTTAGTTGACCACCAATCAAAAGAATATACATGAAAAAAATGTATTCAAAATTAATTTCTCCCTGGCTGAGAAAAACAATAGATCATAGATACGTCCCACTATAATCTATTGTTTTTACTAACATAGATTTTAAAATTAAAAGTATCAAATTACTTAAATGTATAATTTAATTAAATTAACCATCAATGATTATTTGGAATAAACAAAGCTGAAATAGGGGTTTCAAACGATATTTTTTCATTCAAACCTATGTTTATAGCTCTTAAATGGAAGGTCTTAGTGATACGTTTTATAAAACAAAAAATATTCTCAGTTAAATTTCTGAAAAGGAAAAAAGTAGAGACCGCCAGCTAAAACATATATCCATATCAAAGTATATTTAATATTAATTATTACAAAGTTTACTTAAAATGATTATTAGCTGTTTCAATGGTGAAATTCCATTGTAACAAATATTTATAAATATATAAGATTAACATCAATAAAATATTCGATTTAACAAAGCAGATCTATCTCACACTTCATAATTCAACATGGAAAAAGATACAGCAGAAATAAGATGATGGAAAAAAATAAATAATAAAAACTGTTTTAATTTCATAGCTATTAAATAATAACCGAATAAAATTTACCTTAGGCGGGCACCATTCTACATGAGAGGTTATAAAGCTACAATGTTATTTAGAGGTTAAAATTGATTATGAAATTTACTTAAATTCTTAAAAAAAAAAAAAAAAAAAAAAAAAAAAAAAAAAAAAAAAAAAAAAAAAAAAATGTAAAAATGTGGTGTGACGTGTGGATCTCAGTGAAGTTTGAAAATCGACCAATATGTGGTTAGCATTATTCCGCAATACAGTTTACAATGGCAAAACTACAGAACGTAACTATAGCAAATTCTAACTACATCATGCTCATAGATTTAGGAACGTTTAGGCATAATTTATAATAAAAATGTAAATGTACAATGTGGAGTGGCAGAAACGAGATTTGCCACATTTTCATACACTTGTATGGTTAAAAATTAAAATACAACCAGATGAAATCCATAAAATTATTTCTCCTGAAAAAAAATTATTACTAAATCAAAATGACACTTTCGTTTTTTTAATATAATGTTTAAAAATATGATTCATAGAAGCTAAGTTGCAATTACTGATAAGGCATTATCCGCAAGAGTTTCTTAATAGTCTCTGTTCATCTGGATTACCAACTCATACGACTAATATATATAAAATAGAAATATTTTGAATATTCTTATACTGTGATCGATTATTTATATATTTTTCTTTCCTATGATTCAATGCTAAGAGAGGAATTATAAATATTTATAAATTTACGAAGCGATTTAAGTTGATCATAAAAAAAAAAAAACGGACAAGAAAAATCGTTTAAATATTAAACTGTATGTATAGATTTTAATTTTATTATACAGGGGGAATATGCTATTAATTTAGTTTAGAAAAAAAAGTAAACAAAAAAAAAATGATAAAACCTAATTTTTTTAGGTTTAATTTTTAATATGTTGATCATACGCCTCCAGAATGACATTTAGGTACAAATACTACAGGCTCCACGTACCCTTCTGTTCTGACAACTCAGCCCTCGAGCTGCAGAACAAAAGAGGTACAGCTTTCTCCGAGGGTTTATCCATTGTTCTCCTCCTCAACCAACTTGGTATTCCACTGGGTTCCTATACCGTCCGGTATTTGGAATCTTCCACATTCCAGGAAATGTCCAATATCTTTAAAAGTTCATGAAACTATTCCAGACAAAAATCATTACAAAAAAACTAAGAGATCAGGAGAAAAAACAAAGTGAAATTATAAGACTTATGTCTGCAATTTTGGGTTTCATTATAAGTTATTTCAAAAGGGTGGGGGAGGGGAATGAAGAAAATAAACTGATAAAATACAGTTTATTCAAGTCTGTTATTTTAACTGACAATTAATCAATTTTTATTTCTAGATGTAAGTCTCATTTATTATCCTTATTATTGGCAAGCAATTTATTTAATTAAGGAAACATTTTCTTATTCAGATCCACTTCCCACAAAATAATTAATTAAAAAACATTCTCTATTCTAGAAAACAGGATTCCTTCTGCATTATGGATTAAAAGAATATATATAATTAAGTTCAATACAAAATAAAACTATAAATAAAACGAATTTATTCCGTAAGCTATTAAATATATATATATATATATATATATATATATATATATATATATATATATATATATATATATATATATACAGCACAACGTTATTGAGGCTGTGACTTTTATAAGATGTGATATCAAATTTAAGTTTGTGATAGGGCTGTCGCACGTTAACGTCACGTCACACAAGTATCCGGGTTCAATAACATGAGAAAACATCATCTCAAGAGTTTCTTATTTCGTTGTTTACCGACTCCACAATTTCCCGAAGTGGTGTGTGAAGCTAAAGATGAGCAAATAAAATTAGGGAAAAAAATTTATATCAATAGGAAAAATAATGATATATTAAAAATAATATTTAAATAAAAATCGAGCAAATAACTAATTGTTGATTTTATAAAAGTTATGCAACTTTCAATAATATCTATCTCTGATATTATGTGCAACCACTACAATCTAATGGAGGACCCAAGAACCTTCAAAATATTCGATAAAATTTAGTTTATGTTCAGATGAAATCATGATGACTCTGGAGTTTGTTATCCATAAGAACTTTTTTTCTTTCGTTTCTTGTTTTTAGTTTATCTAGTTTATAATATTAAATTTGATATTTTATAGAAATGGAACAATATTTTATTCAGTCCGTACTTGTTTATTTGTGTTATCGTGGAAAATACCCCAGCAACACAGTTTGTCAGTGTGGTGTTAACATATTTGTATTATATCATTAAGAAAATAAAGTTGCAGTTGCAGTATCTACAGCCACGAAAAAAATAAAACAAATTTTACTCATATACTACCTATACTTTTTTTTTTTTCAGTACACCTCATAAGCAATATCTAATATTAAAAATAATACATATTTTTTGTTATGTTCGTATGTATACTTAAAGCTCTATTTTCAATTTTATTTACGATTTTCTGAACTTCCTATATAATATTTAGTAATATTTGATTACCAAGCTCCTGGGCCTAGTTTAGAGTCCGGCTAAAGGTAGAAAATTTATTTTCTGTTTTTTTGGTTGTGGCTGAACTTCGAGGTCGGTAGAACTTTCTTGGGCGCACCCAGCCTCTACAAAGTGGGTACCCTTAAATGGGGAAAAAACCAGGCAGTTGAGCGTGATTTAGGCCAAATCTCCTTTCACAACCGTTGGCCTAGTAACAGTACATCCTTATCTAAGTACTGATTCCAAGACCCTTCATAGGTTGTTAGTGTTACAGGTTTATTTTCATTTTTATACAGTAATATAATACATAATTATGTTTTTATGAAATTATGGTAATCAGAATATTGTACCATGTTATTGTGATAATAATAATAATTTGTATTATTGTAAGAAGGCAATATGCCCAGAATAATGATTATTTAAAATAATAATAATAAAATAAACTAAATATATGTATTTTGTAGGGCAAAACTGCCCATCTCATACCTCAATAAATAAAATATATATACACACAGAGACATATATATAAGATTGTAGCATTTTACGGTATATAATATAGTAAAAGCCAAAAGCCACAGGTTTCAGATCTGCCAGAATCTGACGATTTTTGAGTGCTCAAGGACATCCTTGGCCACTCTCCTTCCTGACCAATCATTATTCGTCCTATTGAAAATTAATTTAATTGTTTTAATTTTTAAAAGGATATTCTTCCAGGATCTTACGTTTTTAAAATGCAGGAGGATATCCCACCAATGTTGGCCATTTTGAAAATGAATTAAATATCTTCTTTTTTAAAATACCACTCTCTCATCCCGTTTGATCCTTTGGGTTTTGGATATTATTTACTTAAGGAATATTTCTCTTACTGTATCCGTCTCTATATACAAGAAAAAAAATATGGTGGGAGTCGCTCTTACATAATTTTAGAACGATACCTGCCTAAAATGACCCAAGGGGTAGAAAATAAATGACAGAGATATCGACGAATCGGATAACAGGAGGAGGCCCAATCAGAAGGCCTATTTGTCTTCCAGCCTGCGAATTAATTAAGATTGAATGCTATCTCTCCCTCATTGGTCGGGTCCTCTAGAGGATCTGGAGCTCTCATTGGACCGATTTATTGGCCCTCTGACGAAGGTCTGGTTGGGGTAGGGGGGGTGGAGAGATAATAAAAATCGACAATCATTTCCGGATAGCCTCCTTGTCGATAATAAAGTGATAAACCCTCCGTCAACCACATCCTCGTCTTGATTTAGCAATTTTATTCCAGCTCTGATTGCTTCCCTTCGAGATATCACATCTACTTTTAAACATATAATTTATAATGACATATCCTTTAAAAGTAATGTATTACAATAATTAGCAACATTAATTATTGTTATTCAGAGAAACCAAAATTATTATTCGTTCGATTACTATTCGGGCTTACTAAAATAATTTAAAAATAGGGATAAACTTAACTGAAGGAATTTCGATAGAGGGCAAGTATGTAACTGTTACTCAAGCCATGTTAAAACCTTACCTTACCTGATAGAGAACCCCATCTGAGAGCCGACAATCACAAGTGACTATTGTATTCCGTATGAGGAAACGAAATACAAAATGGAGTTAAGAACATGCACACTTAACTTAATTGAAATACAGGCATAATTTTTAAGAATTGAAGTAAACCTCATTTAAAAGTTTTTTGTTTTTTTTTTTTTTTAAACAAAGAATCTAGTTCCTTTCAACGTAGATTTATATTCTACAGTTAACAATTTAGCTACCCTAACGAAAATCGCAATTCGAAGAAATTTGTGTGTCGATATTTAAAAAGAAAATTTTAATAATTAATATGATCTACCCCACACAAATTAAGGACGATTTTTTTCGAATTATATCGAGAAAAAATCATCCCAATATCAGACATGACAGGGTAAATATCCTAGACATGTTTGAGAATATATATAATATATACATATATTTTTTTTCGACTTGAATTATTCTTAGTTCCAGAAAAACGTTTTTTTCTAATTTTAATTCTAAAATAATTTAATTCGGTAAATATCCTAGGACTAAAACATTATTAATAAATAATAAAGCATATTTGCTTATTACATGCATCTGGACATGTACTATTTGTAAGATGTCAGTTTGATAAGATAAATAGCTGAATACATAAAATGCTGTAATTGAATAAGTTAGTCTTTTTGATATTTAGTTAGTAAATAACAATTTAATTAATCAGTAAGAAGTAAATTTATCTTGATATTTAATACAACAGTGGTAGTCGTGAAGAAGTCGGTAGGTTCAAATGCCAAGGAAAAAATCCTTGTTTCTTCCAAACTTGATTTTTAATATCTGTGTCGTGAAAAAATGGTAATAATAAGGCCTTAAAGTGTCTGTTTTGTCGCAGATGGTATTATTATTAGAGAAATTAAAGTTTTGGAAATACGTTCAATAATTTGCAGTGTCCTAGAGAAAAGTACAGAATTTTTACAAATCCACTTTTTTACTACAGTCATGGATATAAAATGATTCTCAGGGAATCTTAACGTAATTTTAAATATCTGATACTAGCATCATTGTTCACAAATTACAAAAGAAAATAAAAATAAAGAAGCTAAAGAAATATAGAAAATATTCTGAAATACTATCAAGTGAGTGTGTTGAATGTCATTGTTTGCTTGGATAGCCATTCCTAATGCTTAATGAACATGTACCAAGCGCTGCCAACCATCACTCGATATAATTATTACCTGAAGTAATATAGTTTACAATTAGACCTAACGAAAACATTGCACAACCGAAGGGCACCTGGAAACATTAATACTGATTAGAACAGCCATAAATAGGAGGAGAGTGGAACCCCCAGTGACAGTGGCTAAAAGCCCTACACATCCGACCTGCTACAGTGGCCCTGTTCCCATGGCGACACGCAGTGTTCCTTTAATTAGATTACCTCGGGCAGGCACCTTCATTTAACCTTGCTCAGCTGGGAGCCCAAGGGTTGGAGTATCCTTAGGGAAGCCTGTCGGAATAAGGGCTTTAGGGAAGGGATCACCCAAGTCAAAGGAAAATTCAAGATAAGAACCGTTGATCTCGTTAACAAAGTCATTCCTGAGGTACTTATGGCCTGTGTGCCAGAAAAAGAAGTACAGTTTAATCCTGCCTTTGTACCAAACATTCGAATGGCGGTGATAAAATAGTGAGAAGATCTTTACTAATACCATTTCTTTTCGGTTTCTGTTTGTTTTATTTGTTGGAACCGACTCCAAAAATAACTGATCATAAATTGTGAATAGGTATATAAGAATCGATAATTTCGTTTATTGTCATTTAATTTAATTCTCTTTGTTTCGAAGTAATTAAAAAATGATTTTTTTACTTTTTATTTCAATTCTGTACATGTATGTCTAATCTTGAAGTCGGTTTTTGTTACATTTTTTCTATTTTTTTTTTTTTTTAAACAATGACAAACAGGAAAACAAATTACCCATGAAATTCTTTTAATTTGAGTTTGAGTAAAGAGGCGATGACTTCCAATAGTTCGATTCATAGAGGTGGTCCTAGAAGTCTCCTATTTTGTCCTCTATTTTCAGTTCGACTTACTTAAAAAATGTTTCACGGTTTTTGCCTGAAATCGACTCATTGATGTGAGATTTACGTGTAATGTACCGACTGTAGGTTTTGTTCGACTTAATTAAGAGTTCAGCTTATCGAATTACGACACATCGAGAGTTACTGTATTTGTAAATTATTTTTGTTAATGATTTAGATTTAGATAGAGAAATATGCTTATAGTGGAAGGTTATATAGCAGTGATTTTTTAATAATTGTTTTTTTTTGTTGTATTTTTTCTTAAAAAGCACTGATTTAATTTCCATAAAATGTTTATGGGACCACCTCTGCAGTATGCCCTACAGATAAAAAAAAAAAAAAAGAATCATCAAAATCGATTCAGAATTGACAGAGTAAGCGCGTAACAAACACACACAAAAAAAAAAAAAAAAAAAAATAAATAAAAATAAATAAATATGGTGTGCGACATGTGGATCCCAGTGAAGCTTGAAAATCAATCAAAAGATCGCCAGCAATAAAGTAAATATTCTCTTTCCATCTGGAGTACCAACTCGTACATTAAAATTTAAATAAATAAAAAATTGGATGTCCAATTATGTGTTTACGTGACCTTCGACCACATAATCTGTCCAATGGTACCAGGTTAAAAATTACTCAGTTTTTCTCTCACCGTCAATAATAGGGCTTTCCATAAGTGGTAACCCTAACCATCAAATCATTCTCATAATATCGGGAGACAAAAACTCAAAATGTAGCTTATTCGGATATGTTATGAATTTATTTTATTTTTTTTGCACACTTTATACAATACAAGATTTTTAATGGTAAATCAATAAAATATCAATTATTAGTTAAAATTATCTAAGTTGTGAGCGGGGGAAGCCATGACGGGATTTGAATATATTATAAGACATACAGGAGAAGGAATCTAATGGGATCATTTAAGTTTAAAAATTAATGAGTGACATGCTTTTAACTTGGGATAAAAAGTGTGTAAATAAAACAAAATGTCAATTAACCTGCATAACAAAAAAATCCTAGTTTGTAAATTGACACTTCCCATTTCAATTTTTAAATAATGGAAAACCATTCAAAAATATAAATGAGAATACTTCAACACCAAACCACATCCTTCAGAACAAAACACAAAACAATGATATTTCGAGAACCAAAATTCAGTTAATAAACGGGTATTACCTTATAAGATGAAAAACGATAAAAAAATCTAGTCAATGCGACTATAACGTTCGTAATAACATGTTAATCGCTTGTAAAGCAAATGCCCACTGGTAGCACTTCAATAAAAGTTCTATATGAGAAGGTCCCAAGACCATCTTCTTTTCAGACACCTCGGAGTGTATTTGGTAACAAAATTGGAAGTAAGCTGAGAGATTATTGGATTAGATTATAATGGAGATTACTAACGAAGGATTGGAGGGTCTGTATTTTGTTTGAGAGATAGTAAGGAGCATTGATTTTCGAAGGATTTTGTAGTGCAAGGATTGGCTACAATATAGATGATTTAGCGGACGACTCCGTGTGTCCCAATAGGTCTAATTGCTATTATGTAAACGGACCTTTTGTAAATCGGCATCTTGGAGCGTACTGTAAAAAATCAAAGTTATTTGAAACATCCCAAAATATGAACAAACTGCTTGGACATTTTTTCCCTTGGAATTCAATTTACATTAGCACGTGCCTTATTGAGAAGCAGTATGAATAGAGAGGGGAATCAAAGCAGACAGCGGTAGGACCTCAGGCAGACAGGCTCGGCGGATGCAACATTAATAGATGTTTACTTAGAGGCGGCAGGGTCCTCTTGGGTGCATTATTGAAGGAGCCGCTACCCACCCCCTCAGTACTCCTGTCTTCAACCCTTCTCTTTACCATCTTCTTTGCGGAAAAGTAATTTAGTTATCCAAAAAACCTCCGCTAGCGAGGACCTTGTCTATTATCATATTCGGGAAACTGAGGGCTGACAAAGTATATTATTCTTCAGCTATAATTTTAATAGTTTAAATTAAATTGAAGGGTTTGCTGCAAAAAGGACACTCCAGTCCACTGCATATTGGAGCTTATGTATTATTTTGCGATGAAAAAAAAAAAAAATTGTTTTGTTAGATGACTTACAAGGGGGTTGGATTTTGTTCCTGGTAAAAAATGTTTGCTTTTATATACACCAAAAGAAAGCTGAGGCTATCTTCTTTCAAGCGATACCAATTAAGTTGAATACCAGGAACCTCCAAAAAAAGCCAACAATATCCGTGACAGACTGAGTGTGTCCTCCGCTTGTTAGTTCCAATTGTTAGTCATCATATGAATCCTAAGTTGGGACTGCCTCTCATATTTGTTTGTAGAAGATTAGTTCAATTCTCAAACTAGTATTATAAACGATAAGTGAAGCTATCTCTTTTTTGCAGCAAACCCATCATCTGCTAATTAATTTTTTAACAGTCAAGAATCAATAACAACACAACATCAATAAAATACAATAGTTTACCGCAACATAATTGGCAACTCGAGAATTTTAATTTTGAACCCATTAAACGAAATGAGGTTTTACTAGGAAGTATTTGTGTTAAATCATTAGTATAAAATATTTCATAGACAATAAGGGTTTTACATTTGTCTTGACATCTTTAAAAATAATAGCAAACCTATTAATATTTCAACAAAACATAGGGTTTTTTAGTTTGTCCTCCTTGTTGGCCTTAACGATTAATCACGCTTATGAGTATAATATATATTTTTAAAGATAGAAAAATAAATTTTAAAAACAATAGATCTTGGATATGTCTATGTATAATCTACAGCTTTTCCCAATTTAAATTTTAGAATTAAAAGGATCAATTTAAAATTATTTCAATTAATAATTAATCATTTTTCAAAATAATAAAAGTTGAGAGAAAGTAGGGGCTCCTAAATGGTAGGTCCATGCGACAAATGTTATAAAACAAAATATTTCTTCCATTAAATTTCTGACCAGGGAACTATGTTTAAATTTTGGACCGGAGCAACATCAATAGAGCTAGAACGTATCAAAAAGCCCCAACACTTAGAAACTGTAGGCAAAAGTTATTTTTATTTTTCATTTAAACTAATACGGTTTCTAAACTTTAAGTCCTAGCGAAGAATATAAAAAAAAAAATTCTTCATTAGATTTATGTTTAGAAAACTAGCAGCAAATGTTCGATCCGAGTTACACCAACTGATTTAAAGCGTGCCGAAATTTTATATTTTTGAGTGTGAAAAAAACGTTACAGCAAAAAAGTATAGAGCTCCTGCCAAATGACTAAAATTCAAAAATATTTTAGGAATAAGAGGGGAAAACATACTTAAGATAACAAATGAGCCATTTCAGAATTTTCTTCTTCTTCCTGTTACTCCGTTGAGAAGTATTATATTCCTTGCCACGATCCCATGCCTTTTCAATTATCATACGGAGGGAGAAAATCTGTCTATAAGGTCTAAACGAAGCATCCTCTTCTTCTGTATCTGTTCTACTATGAGACTACTATATTCTAGTGTGAATCTTATACACAACAGAGGAGAGGCATACTGCCCACAGTATCCAGTCTATAGTATCCACATTCCCTTTGATTGCCTTTTTTGTGTATTGGGATTATAATGTTATTCTCCCAATCTTGTGGTAACCAGATTTTTTTTAAAAGGTTAAAAATCAACTTTTTGATCTGATAGGATCTAATATAGGCATTGCGTAAGCAGCTATACCCAAAAATAACAAATTGATTTGCTGATGACTCGAAACGAATTGACAACCATTAATCTACATTTGAGTTGGACGAAATTTTAACCATGATGTGATCATTTGACTAATGCTTGGCCACTTAAGATGCATATCAAACTGGTTCAATAATTTCGAAATAAAATTATGGGGTCTATTACTTTGAAGATGATCGGTGAATAGAATAAGTGATAAGTATTTAAGTGAAAGAAACTGGAATATTAGAAATTGCACATTAAATATGTACATTTTTTTAAAATAATTTTTATCTGAGCTTTATAACCGATACAACCTATTATATTGATAATACGATCGTAGATACTCTGAAACAGCATAAAATAGACTAAACCCCATTTAATACAAAATCCATAATAATCATAGCTGACTACTAAAAAATCGAATGTGAAGAGTTCTTTTTCTCAAAACCAAAGGAAGGGAACAGGATTCTAATACTATTACTGAAATAAAGATGAATGAAAGTTGTTAAAAATTATGCACTTATGAAGAGAAGCAATAAATAATGTTTAAAATAAACAATCTGAAATAAAACTATAATTATGAAATGAAAAGGAAAAATTCTGAGAGCTTGATCAAATTACAAATTATGATACAAGTATCTGGCTACGAAAATTTAAAATAATAATCTTCAATAGTCTATACAAATGCAAATACACAAAAACATAATCACAAATAAATTAGAAAATTCATATTATATTTACCTTTTAACTATATCGGTTGTTTACGTAGTCAGTAAAAAAAAACCCTACTATATTCTACGTTTAAAAACCTGACCTGTCATAATTATAATTTTCATTTCAGATTAATTTTTACAGTGTGTTATTAAATCCAGGAATTGGAACTTTTTTTGTTAAGAAGTTTAATCATGATACATCAGTTATCAAACTTTAAGAAAGGTTGTGATATTAACAAAAAATATATTCGATAACTTCTATAATGCAGAATGATTGATAATTGAGGGGATGGATACATAAATTATATTTAAAACAGTTTATATAAGAGGATTTCCGGATGAAAATGGAATTATAAAATGAGAATGCTCTGGTGATACAGGATTTTTTAAGTAAGCAGTTTTGTGAGCTTAGGTATACAAATCGGTAGGCTGGGTTTTTGTATTCGAAAGGTAGATAGGGGAACCCAGAGTGAACAGATCGTGAATATAGGTGCGATTTTGATTTTTAGGGTTTGGAATATAAAAGTTCAAAGGAAATATATGACGGTAATCATGATAAAACCACCCGAGTCCTGTATAAGCAATTCATTCATAATTCTCTATACTCCCACAAGGCCTTTACAAACAACCTAGATAAATCTTAGACATTACACATTTTGACTTCCAACTGAATTAGGTTTTAGTTATCGAGATGCAGCTCATTATAATCACCGTTTATTCAATGTAACTGGTTTTTGATATTTGCTCAAACATATTTTGGAGTCATGAGATATCACCACTTATTATCTTTCTTTCTTTTTAGTACTAATACTTTTTTCTTTGTTCTTTTGCTGCTGTTATCATGCAGGATATTTATCTTTTAAACAGCAGTGCAGTAACTAATATTTATAGACTCATTGCACCTATTTCATTAGCATTTTAAATATTTTAAGATACGTGAGGTAAATAGGAGGGATCCATTCGTGACTAGTATAAATGTTTTATTTAAATTAAAACAATTAAAATTCATTCTATTCATAGTCATCAAAATATTCTTGTTTGCTAAACGTAACAAGAGAACTAGATAGAATGCAACAGTTACTAATTAAGGTTGAAGGTTAATAATACAAGGTTTTACTTTTTATGTAATTTATTTATTATAATTTTAAAATATTATATAAATTAATATGAATAATATTACTTGTATTTGTATTTTCATCAAATCATTAGTAACATTTATTATTAATGTTGGGTAAATATTGTATTTTTGTATGTTTCATGTATTAACTAAAAAAACGTTTTAAATTAACAATATTATTCTCGTATTCAATCCTTAAAATACAAAATCATTCGTAGAATCCTCAATGCTCCTTATTATGTCACAAATAAACTTATCTTTTACGATCTAGATGTACCATATTTTTCACAATTGGCCCAAGCATGTACCTATCCTTCTATGACAAACTACATACCCAAATGAATCCACTGGTCTTCCAACTTGCTTCTCACTCAATACCCTACAACCCTCCAAGGCTTATGAAAAGAAGATAGCCAAGGGAGTTTCTAATGTATAACAGTTATATAAGAACTAATTATGATTATTGTATATAGTGAATCGAGTTGTATTAATACTTTATTGTAAATATCAATAAAGTATTTATATATAAATATAATCAATAATTATTGATGAATGATTTAGTAAGAATGGAGCCTGTTCAATCTTCATTCGCTAAGTGAGCAGTGACTTAAATAAATATATTGTTGCCCTATGGGTCATTAATATGATATAATAATAGTTCATTCGGGTAATAAATTATTATTAAGAAGAAGAATTAAAGTTTAGGTACATGCATACCCATTCCATAATTGTATGAGTTTTTTGAGGTATGACAGTTGTAATAATGAATAAGTTTTAAAAAATAGCAATAAACGCTATGATTTATTGTTTTTTTTCCATTTCATTTCTCGCTCTACCCAGGTATTTCATATTTATCTTCTAATAATCCCTTTCTTAGCACTCTGAAAATAATTTCTCAATAATGCCATCGGTATTCGTATTACTTCGGAATGGGGTGGCTTTCAATATAAGAGGGGAGTTTTATAAATAAAGTTGGCATTGTCTATTGCATAAAATATCGAACCCAGTGAGGGGAATCACTGTTACTGCTGGATCGCACAGCCTTTTTGTTTTAATAATTGATACAACTAAAAAGAGGAATTTTACACTTTTGGTAAAAGATAAAAATAAAATAGTAATATCATGAATGCAAAATCGATTTTTTTTTAAAGCACTGATTTTTCTTTAAAGAAAACATATTACATGAAAACTGATAAATAATTATTTTTTTAATATTAAAATCTTTTATTTAAGTCTATCAGTATTACAAACTAATAGATTTAGTATAAAGTATTACAATGGATATAGATGGATTTATGGATGCATTAACACAATATGTACTATAGATTGCAGCGAAAAAAAAAGTTAGCGAATCTGTGAATCCCTAATAAAGGAAAAGTGGCAAAACCAGCTAAAAAAAAAATCGTGTAAACATTTCGTAGTGATATATTATTTTGAGATAGCACTAATCGCTTTAAGCTTTCTGTAGCCGGAAAGTTTTAAAAAAATCTTATATTCTAATCGTTAGCTACCATTCATTCTGGATTATTAAATTTACATTGAAAAAATTATATCACGGGTATTCATAAGAACTAGAATAAACTCCAGGAAGCAACTTTCACGATAATATTTTTTTGCAAATAATAAAACTGAGAATTTTTGAATTTAGGCATTTTTGTTCAAATTTAAAACATCAAACGATGTGTTATTTAAACCTCAAGACTGTCATATTTCCATTAAATTTCTACGCAATTATTTTTATCCGATTTCGATGCAAATCACCGATCAGGATTTTACAAATTCTCAAACTTTTTTTTTCTTGGCAGTTTTCTCCCCACCCAATAAATAAAGTGAAAAAAAATATTAAAAGTTGAACATACAATCATATTCTAAATATACTATATACCCTCAGCCTACCTAAATATACTATATCCACTCATAGCAGTACAGGTCAGGTCTAAAGAGATACCAGCGCTAATATCTCAACTGCCTAACTGGAGTAAAACCTCAGTGTTCGCTGAATGAGAATGCTATAGTACAGTCACTCAGGGCATAAGTAAAGAAGCTGGCCATTGCCAGGACTCCATGTCGAAATTTAAAATAGGTCTCGAGTCCAGTGTCTTTTTAATCTGCGAGGAGGATTACAGGGATGAGTGGAACTGGACAGGAATTTAGCCAGGGATTTGGATAAGTAAAAATATTTTTATGAAATATCAAAAAAATTGAGTAGTATGGATTCAAGGACAAAAGGCATAGTGAGGTCATTAATTACGGAATTTTATTACCTGTTTTTAGAATATCCTACTTCGGACATTTTTATGATAATTGAATATTACAAAAATAATAATAAGCAGTAAACTTTAAAGAAATTTGAAGTAGCAAATGGCATAAGAACAAGACGCGTCCTACAGTTGTGGAATATTCGTGCACCCTCCCCACTCCAGATGCCAAGTATATCCAACTAGTGTAAGATCTGCCACTGACACCTGTCAACTGCAGTTCTCTTGGAATGAGCAGTGAGAGCTAGCGGCGGAGAAGGATGGCGGCTTCAAATATATATATATATATATATATATATATATATATATATATATATATATATATATATATATATATATATATATATATATAATTTTATTTATTAAAAAAAAAATGAATAAAATAATATTAATTTAAAAATATTAAATGACTGTTGTTAATTTTTTTTTTATGTGCAAATTGAAATATATTTTTTGAGTTAATAATTGTTTTAGTAATCTAAATACATAAGAAATAAAAATTAAAAATTATACTTATTATATGCAAGTCACATATAACGCAAGAAATACTTTGCAGCATTGAAAATTCATTTTCAAATATTTCTCTATTATCAACCTTTACTTTTGTTAAGAAGCCAAAATAGAACGGCTTATAAAAAATATTAGTAACTATAGCACACTCTGTCTCTGATGGATCTTGTTGGCAATGTTTTTGGATGTTCCTAGTCAAAAAAGATTAGTGTTTTTCCATACTGACTAATGGGCCCTAGAAGCGGGAAACAAAATTAAATAGCATTAAACTAATTATTTTCAATTGAGGTACACATGATGGTATAGAAGGATCAATACAATTAGGCTTGATGAATTAATTGGCACTCCTATTGGGATTATTTTTTTTTTAAACTCGTTCCGAATGCTATATATTCATATTCAGTTCTAAAACAAACAAAATTTTCAACACATCAGGACTATGTTACATGGATTATGTATACTAAAGTTTGCAAAAATGTAAGACAAAAATTCAAGTATCGGTACTAACCTGGGGAGATCTAACAGATATCTGAAATATATCCATACAAGGGGAAGGGCAGGTAAGTTATTATTATCCCAAAAATTTAACCTATCTGAACTGAAGATTAATGTTCAGCATTCGAAACTAGTTTTCTATTAAAATAATTCCAATAAAAGTGGCAATTAATTCATCAATCCTAATTGTAATTTTTTTTTAATCTCGAGATTAAAATATGAAATCGACATTTCTTGCACTAAAATTTATTCTATTAATTATACAAGGAAAATTACAACAGTTTTTTAGATTTTGGTTTAAGTTAATTTAATTCCAAAAAAAAGGATTAGATCTTCAAGCAAAGTACCTTTATAAATGTTCTCCATAATATTCAAATCCATCATTCAAAAGAACACTTAAATACAAAATTTCATCCAAATAGAAAAAAAAAGAAGAAAAAAAAAATCGTAACCTTAACAATCTGCCGGACCAAATAGTATTTTTTTTTAACTGAAAAAAACTTATTTAATATTCGAAACTATTTTTCGAATAAAAAATGTCAATGGAAACAGTAAATAATTGATCAATCCTAAACATAGTCTCATTGGTGCCTTTTTTGTTTGAATATTTAAATGATATGATAATTACAAACCTAAAGTGAAAACGGTTTTATTTTTTCATGGGCGGGAATTATTTAACTCAATTGAATATATTAATTAATACAATAATTTGAGAGAGATGAATTGAATTACAAGGAAGAGATGAGAAGGTACGGGGCTGGGAGATACCCGGCCGGGCAGACCACTTAGTATGCGACCTCCCTCCTCACGGCTCCACTAACCTCAGCGAACACTCCCGCTCTTGCCGAGCAGAGAGGTCAGGGTACTCGGGGGTTCGCCGTCCAGCAATGGCAGTGGTTCCGTGTAACTGCGTACATAGTGAAAATGGTTTCATCGATTAAACAATAACAATGTTAGAATCATTCCTTCAATAAAAATTATAGTTTAAAAAAACTATAAAAACACGCTTTTATACCAGACCTAACTAAAAAGATAAGTGTGGTGAACAATTTGCAGCAGTCAGACATTTTAATTTTTAGAGTTCAAGGTTCGAAGCAAATTTTCCCGTACTATTCGTGCTTTACAATTTTAACACAGTTTAACCAAAATCAACCAACAATTTTTGGTTTTTTTGACATATCTCAAAGTAGGAGTGGGCAACTTTTTGATTTAAAAATCCCACCTTGCACAAAATGCCATGATCTACAACATTAATATATAAAATTTATTGATTAGATTAGCCATTACTGTGTTATGGACTCTTGAATATGACCAAATGTAACATTTTTTGAAAGTGTACAAAATTTGTCGATGGTTTACAATCGATAGTTGCTAAATCAAATTTAGTTTTGTAAATATAACATTTTTCCATTGAAAGCATTTTTATATGTGTTTTTTTAAAAAATCTGAAAAAAAATTTAAAAAGTTTTTTGCCCCCCAAACATTTCCCCCTTATAAATTAAGTTTAATTTTGGATATTTTATTCCCAGTACACATCTAGTCCATAGAAAAACAAAACCTACTTCCACCTTTTGCAAGGCAGACTACCATTCGGGTGGTAATTTATAATTTAACTCGATTAAGTGAGAATATTTAAAAAAAGTTGTGCAATTATTATTATTTTGTCATGGGTCATTGAAACGTGTAAAAATTTTCAAGTTAACCAGATAGCAGGAAATCAGTGAAAATTACGATGAAATATTCCGTTACATACAGGTGATGTTAATAAAGGACTATTAAAAAAAATAAAGATCGATAATAGGAAAATATTAAATAATCATTTGTCATGGCTACGAAGTACTTTTTCTGTTGCATGCGAATAGCAAATGTTATACAAACTGATATTTTATAATGTATCATTTACATTTCTGATTGAATTATAATTCAAATATATAAAATTATAATCTAAATATATATATATATATATATATATATATATATATATATATATATATATATATATATATATATATATATATATATATCTATATATCTATTCAAATTATAATCTAAATATATATATTTAGATTACTAAAACAAATAAATAATAAAAATTATAATAATAAAATATGGAAAAGTTCATAACGTATCTGGTCATATTAAAATTATGATTACTAATTTTATTTAACATAATAAAGAACGCAACAATAATGGAAAAATAAAGAACTTTATACATTTTTAACACTTGACTGAGAAAAATCTTTGTTGAGTTGCACACAATAAAGACTCTAAGGCAACAAACAAGTAAAAATGAGGCTTTATTTCTTGATTGGGCGTGTTTCATTATAACGTCCGACTATTTATAACACGAAAGGCTGTAAATTTATACAATATGTATATAACACACAAAAGAAGAAATAATAGAAAATATATGAAATATAAGAAAGTAAAAGAGAATATAAAAAAGAGATTGAGGAGTGGGTGATATATTCATGGGAGCAGCAGCTGGCCGCCTACCCCTGCCTGCACCTGCTTCCTACTCACCTTAGTCCAGCTAATTCTGACTTTTTCTACCCTTGCAATATTTCCAGCTTATCAGTTGTTCCGTTCCGTTTGTTTGTGCCCATTCCTGTTTTATTTGGGCGTCAGCTTGTACCCTCATTCCTAACTTTTTTTCCCCTAACGATCAAGTTTAGAAGTTTCCTATCGTCAGTTCCATGTTGAATGTTTCGGACAAGTTGAAAAATTGAAAATAAAGAGGAATGTTGTAGGTGTGTATTTCCTTATATTCCTGTCATCTCCAATCAAATATAATTTCTATAAGAGTGATTTCTTGTTTTTAGAAATATTAACTTTATATTTTCAAATATATTCTGAACAAAATATATACTATAGAGATTACATATACTATATTGTATAATATACTATAGATTCACATATAATATAACAGTTCACAAAAACGCATAAAGAAATATTCACGGTTTAAACGAGAAAAAGTGATTGAACATTGTTGTTTCTTAAGATATAAGTTCGTCTGATGACAATTTAAACGATAAATTAATTATTACAAGTTCTCCATCAGGATAACTTACCTGGTTAATTCATGAAAAATAATTTTAATTTACAGAAATATAAATTTTGTTATTCAACGGCTCGGCTATTCCAACAAACAGCAGATTGTCTGATTCATCTATAGTAACTTGTGTAAAGTCTATTAATCGATAAAAACTAAATAGAATAGAATTCGTGTTATAGAGAGATAGCTATATTTTAAAATAAATTTATTTTTTATCGTAAAAAATAATTAGATGATAGTGTATTAGTATACGCGTACGCTGTATTTTTTTTTTTATTATTTAACATAATATTTGGTCTCATCATTTTTGAAGGGAAGATTAGTTCTGGTCTACAATTATAATTTTAATTCTTAAGCATACAATTATTATTCTTAAGCATATATGAGTTATTTTAACTACTATTTAAATAAAAAGTCTTACCCAAAAAATATTTTAGTCATAATAAAAATCAGAATTGGGCAAAATTTAATCATAGCTAGTTTAAAACTAATTTCATGGAATAAATCACCTAATTTAATAATAATAAAATATTTCAGTAAAATAATCATCAGTTCATATAAAATGACTGAGTGGTTTAATCATTATTAAATTAGGTGATTGATTAGTTACTATAATTAAATTTTTTCCAACTCTGTTAAATATTCTGTAGACACTTATTTTATAGGATATTTAATCATAAAGAGGAAACCAAAATTGCCCAACCAATTATAAAAAAATAATTAGTTTTAAAAACTTTTATAAATATAAAAAATATATATAAATGATATTTACAAAATGAAAATAAAAATAAAAAAATGTGGCAAATCTAAATGAACAAATAATCATAGGAGCATGAGTATTTTGACCAGCAACTGGAAAATAAAATCGCAAAACGAGAAGTGAAATACATTATAAAAAAATACATTGTAAATTCATACAAGCGGGTACAACCAATAAAAACTACGAAACAAGTAAATTCGTAAAAAGAACAATATAAATGAACAAATAATCATAGGAGCATTATAACATTCCCTCAGCTTTCTTTACAGTCTGCTTCTCCAGAAAACTGAAAGTCCATACTGGAACGCTGGAAGTCCAAAGAATCGCAGTTGATAAATCCAGCAGGGACTGGAGAAAGATGACTATGCTCACAGGATTTGACTGCCCTTCCCAGTTCTCAACAAGGGCGATTTCTTATTTTCCCCACTTTTCACCATCGCAGTATTTCTTCCGCTTTTGTGCTTTTGAAACTTTTCAACGAGAAGTGAAATACATTATAAACTTTGCCACTCACGTTAGAGGGAAATACATTGTAAATTTATACAAGCGGGTACAACCAATAAAAACTACGAAACAAGTAAATTCGTAAAAAGAACGTTATTATATTATAATAGAGATAAGTGTGAAACATGAAATAAACATTATAAAAGCGATTCAGCTCAATAGACTGCGATGGTTAGGCCACGTAGGAGCATAGCCCAGACAAGAATACCAAAGCATAATTTCCATGGCAGGCTAGGAAGTGAAAGAGGAGGAGGAAAACTCCGTCTCAGATCGCTGGAATACGTGGAAGGTGACCTGAAGGACTCACTGATAAATTTATAATAAAAAAGTTAAAAATGTTACTAACACCTTTCACTGAACACTATAGATGGGAGTATGCACAAGACATTCCTATGGAATTGGTTTAAAAAAGGATTTAGGACTATAAATCATTTAATGAACTAAAAATAAGCTTAAAGATGTAGGTAGTTGGGGTATGCAATCAATACACAGCAAAATATAGAGAACATCAAATGATAACATATAAAGAAAAAATAAGAACATATCAAGAGAACATATAAATATAAAATATAGACAACCATCAACTAGGAATTTTTTTTCATTTTTCTCATTTATTGAAATTTACAACTGTTAATGATTACAATTACATATCAAAACTTTAGATTAACTACTCATCAATAACAATTCTACATTAGAAGGTTTCTAGGCCATCTTCCCTTCAGAAGCCTTGGAGGGTTATTGGAGGTATATATTTTTTTAAAATATTAAGATAATTCTGTAAACAATATATAATTAGCAGCACTGCTGTACCCTGATAGCCAGTTACCAAGATGAGAAGTTCCGCAACATGCTTCCGGAGTAACTTTGATAATGAGGGAGGTAAAAGGGAAAGCTCCTTCAGTTTGAACAAGTATAAAATAAAGTTTGACAATAAAAAAACTTGTTTGTTACCGATAGCAAGTTGTCCCGGGGGAGCGGAGGTAGTAAAAAAACTGAATTAACAAGGAAACTCTCTAGGAGTACTATATCCTTTATGTCTTCAGGGGAGGAACTCATTATCGGGGGGCGATATCTAGGCTAGCGCAACTCCCCCCCCCCTTTTCCTCACACCCCTCTCTCTTTTCAGGGATATCTCCGGAGCAGAAAGTAAAAGGGCAACTTCTCCAGTAGAAACTACTGATTAAAAGAGCTCAGTTCAGAAGCTGAAAGAATTCAAGAAGCCACTTAGAAAGAAAATTCTAGTAACTAATTTCACTAAAAAGTATATAAATAACTGAAGGACATCTTTTCCACTGATGGGAGGAAAATTTATCAACTCGTTACAGCTATTTTGGTTTCAATGTAGATAGTTTTAAAGAAAACCTATGGGGGCTTGAGGGCATTTGGGCGAGATAAAATGTATTTTCAGCATAATCAGTAATAATTTAGTTCTATATTAGAAAGTACTGAGCCCATCTTCTTTTCATAAAACTCGTAAATTTATATGGATAAGATAGGAAAGCAAGTTTTGAAGACAAGTGGGTTCAAGAAGGTATATTTTTATCATAGAAGAAGAGGTTAGGGACAGATCAACAAGAAATAGGAATTAAGATGATTGATGATAAATTTATTAGTGGCAATGAGAATTTCACGAAGGATTTTGGAGGGTAGAGTTGGATACGAAACAAAGTGGACGGTTTAGTGGAGCCCCAAAGTTCAACACCAAATAGGTCTAATTATTAAAAAATAAATGGCTTTTATAGTTAATAGGAAGTTTAAAACGTTAGTCTAGTAAATTCTGAAACAGTGGAGTACGATGAGCAGTTTCTTTTAGTCATGTAGACGGATTCCAGGTAAGACTTTAGTCCAGATGCATCCTTACGGATCCGTTCAACAAGGGTTTGTGGAATATCATTAGAGGATATTACAGGTTTAAAAGTCGTATATTTAGGACGTAGAAAAATGATTTTTAAATTAAAAATTTAGTATTTTTATTCACTCTTAGTATATGTCGCAGTTGAATGACAAAATGTATTACTTAATTTATTCTTTTCAAGTTATATGTTTATATGTTATTAGTAAGTTTCAGTAGAATTTAATATCCGGCTTAGTTAGGAACATTTAAAACAACAATAAAATGAGTCAACTATTGAAATAAGATGATGCAAAGATGGAGTTCTATATAGCAGATCTGTTCAACAGGGATTAGTGAAACAGTATTAAGGATACACAAATTAAATAAGAATTCTATATTTTGGAAAGGCCTTCTTTAAAGCTGCATTCCTATTCCAGTGGAAAACTATCTCCTTAAATGCGACCTCTCATCCACTCCTAGGGAACCATGAGCGAACTTAAAACAGTTATCACTAATAATGACGAGTGTTGTAAAATTAAAAAAATCATACATTCACATAATTATTTTTGTTATATGTATTTTTTATTTGGATTTTGGTCCATTTTTCTATTTTAACAAAGTACATGTTGTACAGGGACTAACTTCAAGAGTGTAACCGTCCGTCGGGTAGCTCTCTTAAAAATTATTTTATTATCACACTACAGTCTAATATGAATTAATATTATTATTATTAGTCATAAAGCTCCTAAGGTGGAAGACGCTAAATAAAGGTGGTTCAATTTTGAGAATTCAGTTTTTCTTTTATCCAGTTTTTGTTCCAGTTCTCGGAGCTTTTATCTCTGGTTTAACCTCCCACTTTTCAACTTTTATTCTAAAAGTTATACTATATACATATATTATTATTATTATTGAATGATTGTATATAATACATTAATGTAACATGTATTCTTGCTTTGATCCTAGATCTAAACTGAGATAAACCGGGAATCTGTGGGTGTCCCATAGAAGTCATAGGATAATGATAAACACAAATCACAGGCGGCAATTTTCTATTTTTAATTTCTATAAGAATTTAAATTGGAAAATTTGTTCTTTTGTTTACACTTCCGCATACATTGTAACCACTGAACCCATATTTCTGGTAATTAAGTGCGAGATGGAGATGCCTCCGGCCAACAAGTTGCAGTCCCAGCATAAACATTTAATAAATTGATAAATAGAAAAAGTTTAGACCATATTATAGTACTAACAATATTATTATTATTTTGTCTATTTTATTTATTTAAGAGACATTGTCCATTCTTTGTGGATAAAAAATTATGTATATAATAATTAGTAGTATACTTGGGTTCTAGAAGGAGATTAAATGATTAGCCTAAAGGTTACTAAATGATGGAAGGTAGTTATTAGGACTTAAGGTGAGGAGGTAATGAGCTGCTAATGAGGCTATGGGAGGGGGGGGTTGCTCTAATCCATGAAGAGTCAACTATCTCTCGCTAATTTATATTGTCACTTAGCCCCCTCCCCCTCCCCCCCCTCCAAGTAGTAGTAGTAGGCGTCGCTATAACAATTTGCCGAACAGCTTACCGACCGGCCGTATCGCTACTTATTTAATGAAATATATTATCTAATAGCGAAATAGTAAAGATAAATGAATGAATGGAAATAAACTTAATTCTCGGGCCACTGCCCCATAGGAATATAATAATAAGGAAATATATAAATAATAAGCCGTATTTATAATTAAGAAAATAATAATAAAAGCAGGTAATGATAATAAAAATAAATTTATGAAAATAGAAATTAATACTGATTACACATTATTTATAGGGAAATTAAAACTAAATCGTAAAATTTTAAATTTAAACAAGAGACAAAACGGATAAAATGATCAACTTTAGCATGAACAATAAGGCACCTGGAGCTGTTGACACCTGAAGAACTGATAAAGAGAAAACAGGACCTCATCTTAACCATCTGGGCAGAAGTTTTGCCAGAATATTGGAAAAATTCTGTCATATTCCTTAATCAAAAAAGGTTATAAACGCAAAAGTAAAAATTATAGGGGAATCTCTCTTCTCTCTTGCAGATATAAGATCCACTTTAACACCCTGCTCCAATATCTCTGACTTTGCCGAGTAGAAGATCAGTGTCAGGACAATCGTAGAGAGAGGATACGAATTCAAAATCAAAACTTATTATCTTTTTGTGGACTTCAGGACGGCTTATGATAGCATTAACTGGGAATAACTTCACAGGGCACTGGAGGAGTTGACTATGTACTGTGCAGATTTGTGGGCAAAGGTCGGAAGAGTTGAATGAAGACGATATTCGAAGAAACATGGGATGTATTTACTAATTATTTAATTAGCATAAAACATAAATCTATGTAAAAAACAAAACAAAAAAAAAAAACATCCAAATTATATGACAAAACTACACCACACTACTCAAAATAGCCATAAGTTAATAAACCCATTTGTTTTAAAAAAATACAGTAAGCCATGTCTCTCGGGGTTCTCTCCTGAGATCTAACAAATTCAGTTGTAAAAGGAGTGGATTCATAACTAATTCCAATCTGCTCTTAATCGATCATTTCAGGCAAATGGCTAAGAAATACTAGAAAATATTAAGATTAGACCGTAAATCCTTCATCCTTCAAGTCCAGCGTTCAAAATTATACATGCAACAGCTAGAAGACTCCAATAGTATCGTGGCGGGGCGCTCAGATAAATTATTCGACATACAGCATTACAAAGAACAGTTCAAACAACATTCAACCTATTATAGATGACAAAAAGATTAATTCATCACAAGGAGACATATTATATTTATCAATAACCACCAACACACACATAACCCTCAATAGTGCTATAAATATATAACACTGATCCCTGTATCCAATCGACCTCTGCATTCCAAACGTGCAATTCCTGTTTCAAACACCTTAAAAAGTTATTGGTACTTTAAAATTAGCTGGGATCATAATTTTACTACTTACCTAATCAATTATTTAGTCTAAAGGGTCAAATAAAAAATATAAATAAGTAACTTTAATATGAAATAAGGTGATGAAAATAGACAGGAGCTTACACCAACTAACCATAATCAACAACAAATACTCCAATCACTATTATTTTCATTATTTATTATTACTACTTTTTATTGTAAACGGGTCACTGCTATAATATATTTTAATATTCTTAACCTTTAAAAAAAAAAAAAAAATGAGAAATCTCGAAATCCTACCCGAACTGTTTTTTTAAATTGCGTGGTTATAAATACCATTCGATCCTGCCATCATTTCGGAAACCTGAACTCGGGTTGAGATTTAGAAGCCGCAGCTCTTTACAAAGCAGTGAGTAGATCAGAAGAGTTTTTAATAATGAAAAAAACCTTTAAAACTGATCTGCCAGAATATGAAATAATCGCCGACTGTTTTTACATTTTTATTGACGCTTCCATTTCTTAAAGCCATATTGGATTATCTGAGATTTACGAATGTATAAGAAAAGTAAGCATGTTATAAATAATATTTCAAACTAATAGAGAATTATAACAATATCTTCAATATGTTTACATTAAATTCCACATATTATGTACATATATATTATGAAGTACTATCACAAAAAGATTTAGTAGTAAGTATATAAATAAATTATTTCACTATCTAACCTTGAATTAAAATCCTGAGCGTTATTAGCGTTATTGATTGATCCTATACAGCTAGTCTCTCGCGCTATTGGTAACCGACCTAGTAACAGGGGCAACACATTCCTCAACTACACTGTTCCTATTGGGAAATCATTTGTCGAAAGTTATGTTTAAAACTACTTATAGTCACGAAATCTAATATTGCATGAAACAATAACAAGCATACAAAGATTTGGAAGATGGACTAAAACTTCATAAAAATACGATAATTATTAAAATTAAAAAAAAAAAAATTAATTACTTGATTTAAGGTCAATACCCTTAAATGACACTATGAAGTTCTGATTCCAGTCTATAAATACAGGTCATAAAAAGTCCATTTAAGCATTTAATTGCTTAAGTACTAAAAATAACAAGATATTTGGCATTCTCTTGAACTTGAACCCTCAAAAATGTATTCGGCTGAGAATCAAAAAGAAAAATCTATCAAATAACAAAGGTTAATGCAAAAAGGGATGAATATTATTTTACTGTGATAAATTTAGCAAGTAAGTTGACTCAGTATTTTCTACGAAAATTTAAAGATAATTAAAAATAATCACCTCGCTTTCATCGTACTGAAACTGTTCAACGTTTTTTTAAAAAAAATTAATAACTTCAACAAAAATAAGTAATAATTTCATAAAACAATTTCCAACCCGAATTATACTATTTTAAATCCCATAAATATGACTAAATTTATTTATTTAAAAAAATAATTAAATGTATATTATATTTTATTTTGTAAATGAAACCAAAATTTGGTATTAAATTAAAAAAAAAAAAAAAGAAGTATTTTATTTTATCCAACCTTTCCTAAAACAGGCAGTATTAACAGTTTTAAAAAATTAGAAAATGGTTAAAACAAGCAACTGTTGCTAATTTTTTTTTTCATCAAAATCAATTTTAAAATGTTGTTTAATATCTTAAATATAAGTATTAATTAAAAGACACAGGAAGCAAACCTGATCAAACATATAGATGGTGGTGATCAAAGAATGCTTTAGCATTCCTTTAGGAAGAAGTTTCACTTGGTTTACAGATGGCTAGGATTGTGATAGATCTACAACTTTGGGCGGAAGTCACTACTAAAAAAATCGGATTTTTGGCAGAGTGGCGAATAGTTGCTAGGTTAGAGGAAAAAAAACCAAAAGAAAGAAGGATGTAAAATTTTTTTTTTTTTTAAACTATAAGTAAATATTAATTTATTTTAAGTAATATCTGTGTAAAATATTGTTAAAAGTAAATAATAGTAGTCTTTAAGGAATTATTTTGTTCAGCAACAATTATATTTATGTTATATAAATGATTTATTCCTTTTGACCTCAAAGGTATATTTTAAAATTTAAATAAACGAATTTAATTTTTATTTATTTATTTTTTTTTTTTACACGGCAAAAACTGTTTTTCAATTATAATGTAATAATATCGTACATTATTCCACAAAACTTTCATTTACCAACTAAAGATTTTTCCTATATACTCTCTCCTTACTTCATGTTGTATTATAATAGTTTTGGGCAGCGGAAACGATCATTTCAGTACGGTTCTCGATATTTCAGAATTAATAAAAAAAAAACATAATGAAACAGATACCTGAAACTGGCTTACATCGATACAATATCTGCTCGTGTCTTACCTGAAAAAAAAAAAAAAAAAAAAAAAAATCATCAGTATTTTATGACAATGAATTTCTAAAATAATAAAGACAGACATAATATGAAATCAAACATTAACATTATTACAAGAATCCAGGATTATGGTAATAAAGCAGTAGGTTTATTTCAAGCTTTAATTTTACATTTGTGAGTTATGATGGTAATTTCAAATAATTTCAATTTTTCATTTTTATTTTAAGGTGTTCCATTAACAGGAGTGTTCCATTCCGTGAGTGTATTTCTGAGAGAAAATGTGTTAATTAAATCATCTTTTTATACATATTACATTATTAACTTCTTATTACTGCGTTCAATAATATTAATCTCTTCATTAGTTATTCGTCAATTAAGTAATACATTTTTTTTTTTATAAATATCCCTTTTGAACAAAACTTATTTATTTTTTAAATAATATATGCTAAACTTTCATTTCCACACTATTTATAAAATTTGCACCCTTTCGCTTACCCTGTTATTTTTCCTTTCACTAACTATGTACTTTTTGATTTATATTTACAATTCTATTTACGCCTGAATCTTAATCATTCCTTTATTGCAATGTACTCTTTAAATGTTATACTTCATTTACGTGATTGTTCATCAATTTTATCCACTTATCTTTTTGTAGTGATGTATTCTTTTATCGTTTTAAAAAAATAAATATATTTAACTTAATTTTTTTTTTAATTTTCCTACTTAATAGGAAAAAATCATAAAAAATAGTAAAATTTTAAAATCAATATGTCGTCCCAACAACTGCAAAGTATCGAGTGTGAAAAAAACACATTGTTGTATTACTTTATCAATTGCTTTTAGCGAATTCTTAAATTTTGAATTCACTCTGTAAAGCGGAGGTATAACCCTGTCAAAGGGTCGATTATACAAACTATTTGATTAAGCCAAATCAATGGGATGAATTTTCACATTCGATAATTTGCAGTTATAGGGATGATACATTAATAAAACAATAGATATCTGATAAGGAATCTTTCACCAAATTTTAAATCCGAGCAAAAAAGCGTTAAAAAAATAATCGATTAATTGAAAATACAAATAATTGTAAAGTTAATTTTAAAGTGTTTAGAAAAATAATGAAAATTAAAATTAAATATTAGTAACAAATACTTATAAAAAATATATATTAACTTACATTATTTATATAATTAAATCATTAGATATCAAATTAGCCCAGGTTACTAGTATATACGTGTGACAAACGATGTAAACAAGAATTAAACATTGTATTTTTAATATGTAAACGAATTGAAATACAACTGATTTAAAAGCAATAATTTCTATGGGTTGTTTAAGATTGTTAAAAAATGTTTATAAGGTGCTGTTTTTTTGAGGAACCTAAAGATGCAAAAATGAATCCCGAAACATGCGGTTTGTGTGAATAAAATATAAATATTTTTCTTTTCTTATCTTTTTTATATATTTTTTTTCTTTTTCTTTTCCCCTCATTTATTGATATTTACAACTGTACAAAAACATATACATTAAGTAAATGTGTTGATAGTGAATAAAATGGCATGAAAATAACTTGTGAAGAACTACTCACTAGTAGCACTTCAATAAAATTTACACTAAAAGGTCTCTAGGCCATCTTCTTTTCAGACGCCTCGGAGGATTATCGGGAATGGAATGGGAAGCAAGTTGGGAGACTAGTGGATTGGAGTGGTTATGGAGCTTACAATGGAAGGATATGTATCTGGTTTGGGCTAAATCAGTAACATAAGGGACATTAAGGTCTTTATGGATAAGTTTATTGGTCACATAGTAAGGGGCATTAGGGATTTTTCGAAGGATTTTGGATTGCAAGGATTGGATACGAGATGAATTGGATGGTTTAGTGGAGCCCCAAAGCTCAACTCCTTACGTCCAAATAGGTCTAATCACAGTCATGTAAATGAGTCTTTTATAATTAATTGGAAGCTTTGATCGCTTGTCTAGTAAATGTTGAAGTAGACTGTAACGACGAGCAGTTTCTTGTCGTCTTAGTCTTGTATGTGGATTCCAAGTAAGACGTTTGTCCAAGTGGAATCCTAGGTATCGGATCTGTTCAACAGGGATTAGTGGAATATCATTAAAGGATATTGTGGGACAGGAAGTCGTAGGTTTACGACGAAGGGTAAAGGTTATTTGTTGGGATTTATTTTTATTCTCCAATTTCGACACCATTCTTGAATGTTAGTAATATGAGATTGTAGTGATTGGGATGCAACGAAAGGATTATTATTTACTGATAACACACATGTGTCATCAGCGTAAGTGGTGAGGACAGTGGTAGGATGCCAGCTGTATACACGGTGTAGAGGATGGGGCCTAGGATACTACCTTGAGGAACTCCGACAGATATGGTAAAGAGGGAAGAATAGGAAAATTTGTGGTTTACTTTGAAGGTTCTGTCACTGAGATAGGATCGGATAATAAGGAAATATGTAGAAGGTAGGAACTGACGGAGTTTATACAGCAGTCCCGGGTGCCAGACTCGGTCAAACGCTTGTTCCACATCAAGAAAGGCTCCCGTGCAGCACATTCCGCGCTCCAATGCAGAGGAGACAACGTCCACCACACGATGACATTGCTGGATTGTTGAGTGTGATGTACGGAATCCAAACTGGTCTGGGATTACATGATGGGATTCTAGGATAGGATACAAACGTTTTAAAATGAGTTTTTCTAGGATTTTACCCATGATTGGTAGGAGAGAAATAGGACGGTATGAGGATGGGAGCTCAGGTGGCTTTTTGGGTTTAGGTATCATTTTAAATATTGAAAATTTCCAGAAGTCAGGGTAATATGTGGTGTGGAGTACAGCATTATATATGTATGTTAGGAATAGGATGGCTTTCCGTGGAAGGAGTTTAAGGATGTGGGATGTAATTAGGTCATGTCCAGGAGCTTTATTAGAATAATCTGTGAATTATGTTTAATATTTCTAAAGGATGGAATGCTTTAGGGGGAGGAGACATATGGATTTTTTATATATTATATATTTTTTCTTCTAGCCCTAATGACATTGTAGGCCGAAATGTCGGAACAATAAATTATTCTTTGATATTGTGTTAGCACTGCTGCACGCCCCTACTTCGTCTTTAGTTCCAAAGTAAAAAAAAACAAAAAAAAAAAAAACATCAATACAAAAACGTGATAAGTTTATGTTAAACTACCTCAACATTTACTAGACAGACGTTCAAAGGTCCCAATTAATTACAAAAGACTTATTTACATGAGTTTGATTAGACCTATTTGGACGTAGAGAGTTGTGCTTTGGGGCTCCTCTAAACCATCCAACACATCTCGTATCCAATCCTTACAATCCAAAATCCTTCGAAAAATACTCAATGCTCCTTACTTTGTCACCAATAAACTTATCCATAAAAACCTTAATGTTCTATATGCTGCTGATTTAGTCCCAACCAGGTACCTATCCTTTCATAGTAATCTCCATAACCACTCAAATCCATTAGTTTCTCAACTTGCTTCGCACCCCATTCTTGATAGCCCTCCGAAGCGTATGAAAAGAAAATGGCCTACAGATTTTCTAGTGTAGAATTTTTTATATACTACTGATGAGTAGTTTTTTTTAAGTTTCGACATGTTATTGAAATCGTTATCAAGACATTTACTTGATGTAAATATTTTGTACAGTTGTATATGTCAATAAATTGATATAAAATAAAAAAATAAATAAAAAGTTTGTGTTAATAATTAAAATCTTCTGATTAAAATAAAAGTAAAAATTACCCTGTGTTCTGTAAAAAAAGTCAATTTAATACAACATAAAAAAGTAACAGAGGCCATATTAGCGACAGTAATCAGGCTATGTGTGCATTTAATATTCTGTCCAAGCAGGCTCCATAACTAGGGCTATAAAAAAAAGAAAGAGATGGGCTATAACTAACCTCCTCACTCCTCACTCCATGTTGGAGCCCAGTGAGGTATGAATTTTATAATACCGGCCGGCCTTTGATTAAATACCTTTGTGCAACGAGGGATCTGTGGAGTGAGCAGTACCTTCATACTGAAATAATCTGCAGTTTGCTAGGCATTAAATACATCTCTTTGAGTAATAAAAAGTTTAAATGTAATTTTCTAGCCCATATAGGATTTGCTACAAAGGATAGTAAAAAATTCATCACAGCTCAATTTCTCTGGAAAGATACAACAAAAAAAAAATAGGCTTTATTATGCTTTTGTTTTAGTCCGAGTTTTGAAATTTTTTAGTATTTTAATTATTTCTTGGTTTTAATCTAACTAAGTTACTTCTGAAAGTTTGTATTAATTTACAGTTTACATTCCACATATTTTTTGTAAAGGTAACTATATAAAAATTGTTCTTTTTATTTATTAATTATCTAAATACCACATCATAATATATAATATATTAATTTAAAATGAGATCTAAAAAGTTTCAAAACAACGAGAGAATCAATTAATTGAGCGATACTTCCCATTCAAATGGATTGCTACATTTTATTCACAATCAGTAAGATAATCAATCTTATAGGTAGCAGGTTATAGGTCGTCCTGGGGGACCTCAATGCCAAACATACTGCGTGGCTGTGTCGTAACAACAATCCGCTGGGAACTATTATCACTAAGATGCGACTCCAGGTCTACCACCCTGGCGTTCACACCTTCCGCTCGGATGCCGACCCCTCTAGGACATCGACTTTGGACCTCCTGATCACCAGGGACATGCACAGCGTCACCGACTGCCGAGCACTGCCGTTCAGTACCTCCGATCATCGCCCTGTACTCTATACTTTCGAGGGTACTCCAGCCAGACCACCGGCTACGAAGTACAAGTTGAATGAAGCAGACTGGAGGGGGTACAGGGCCACAATCGAGAAGTGTCTCCCCACGGTGACGCCGTGCCTGACCCCTGGTGAGATCGATGCAGCAATGGAGAGCATCACATCCACCATCCTTGATGCAGCCAACACCAATATCCCCAAGTTCGCTCCTCTACCCAACTACCAGCGACCTCCACCACCGCACATCCTGGCATTGATAAAACAGAGGAACAACCTCTACTATGGCCTCAAGCTGGCTATCAACGCCATGACCCGGCAAATCGCCAGGCTCATGAGCGACTGGAAGACGACTCTGTGGCACGACCAACTGCTAAGGACCCACAACAACCACAATGAGTTCTGGAGGTTCTGGAGGAGTACAGGTTTCCCGTCGCACTGTGCCGACTGGTCGGAAACTATCTTAGTGGAAGATCATTCGTTGTGCGGGTCGGTGGGAGTCTGTCTTCGCCAGTCCCTACCACCTGTGGTGTTCCTCAGGGGTCAGTGCTGGGACCGATCTTGTTCAACATCTTTACGGCGCCAGTCGTATCTATAAAGCACCCTGAGGCGGTGGTGGCTGCATACGCGGATGACGTCGCCGTTTACGCGTCCAGCCTCAACCCCGGCCGGGCTCTCAAGATGGCTGAGAGGGCAACTTCCACCATCGTCGAGGCACTGAAGTCATGCGGCATCAAGGTGAAACCTAGAAAGACTGACGCCATAGTGATGTCTTTCTGTAAACGCGGTAAACGCGACAAGTACCAAAAACTGCCGAAAAGTTTTACAGTAGACGGTATTGAGCAGACCATTTCTAGCTCAATATTATACCTAGGCGTCAGCCTCGATAGGCACCTCACCTTTTCGACCCATGTAAAAAGCAGGATAAAGCTGGCCCGGGCGCGGACATACCGCCTCCATCACCTCTTAACCTCTCCTCAGATATCCCTTAGACTTAAAATCCAAATTTATAAATCCATTATAAGACCCACCCTCCTCCACGGTGCTCCACTGCTGCATCATATGTACACAAGTACACTTCGCGCCCTCCAGACTTTCCAGAACTCCGTCCTTCGGCGAATCGTCCGCGGCACCCGCCTAGAGAGGGCCAAAAATACCCGGATCCTCGAGGAGCTGAGGTTGCCTACGATCCCGGCTTACATCGGACGCCGGCACGTCAAGTTCTTTGACGGGCTGAGCTACAGCGCCAACCCTCTCTTCAGGGACATAGCCCCGCCTCTAAGGCCTTGGAGGTGGCAAGGCACAATCCCCTTAGCGGACGTACTCGCCGAGGGGGGAAGGGGTTCAGACCTTACGGACTGACCCGATGACAATCATAGCCGGCAGAGTGTTTCCTCCACACTCGACACGTAAAGGGAGTACCTTCAGTGGACCAAAGACCCTCCAGAGATGGCAGAGCAGAATTACGTCTTAAAATGCCGAAAGGCAAGAAAAGATCATCATTTCTATCATTATCATTCTTGTATGAATAAAATAATAAATAAAATCAGAGGCTTTAAAAAAAAAAAAAAAAAAAAAATCTTATAGGTAGACATTATAACAATCGTATCTGGTAATACATTTTAAAGTGAAGTTAATAACATTATATAACTTAACTATAATTTAAAGTTTACATTTTGATTAAATTAATTTTTTTTTAAGTAATAGGTACAAAAGAATGATATTCTGAAATGAACTTAGTGATAATTAAAAGTGGAAAACGATAACTTATAATTAAAAAGTATAAGACCATCGTAATTTTGGTTGCAATAGGTAATTACTATTTTTAAGCCAAAAATCAGTTTTGATTTTGGCCCCTCAATCATAAAAGTGGCCGGAATTTCTCAATCAGATATTTTTACATGAATTTTTGGAATTAGCCATTTTCGGAAATTCTTCACCTGAAAATTGATCTTAGTATTAAAATCACCCTTACACATTATTCAATAAACAGATTTCATACATAAAGTACATACATACATACATAAGAGATTTTTTTTAATACTAAGTGTTGGTTTATTTAAAATTGTATTTCTTTACAAAAATAGATAAAATATAATTCATGTGTTCGAAATGAATTAATTAAAATAAGCTACGATGCACCTGGTACTTTCTCGTTATGGCCATAGATTGGATTTCAAAGGAGAATAATGAAACAAAAGTAAATGGCACGAGAACAAAAGAAAAAACCAGATGATCAAAGAATCAATAGACTAGAGTACTATAACATAAAAAGAAGAATAAAGTATGCCAATAACTTGTGAAGAAACTGTCCATTCGGAAATACAAACGGCAGTTACATGTAAGTGTACAAAGATTCGATAGCAAGTATTTAAACACCTTTTAGAAGATTTTTGGGGAAATGGTTAGGAAACAAATAAGTTCAATTTTTTATTTTAAAATACATAGATGAACTATTTATGATAAACTCATTTATGATTCGTAACAAAGTTCTATGAAGTAGAAAATAGACCATGTGGAAGAACTTTTCTGGTTGAGCTAAACAGATATCAGAAGTGAAACGAATGTTAGCGAATAACCATTTTCCAAATGTCATATCTTGGTTGCTTTAGCACACTGCCCATCGCAAAAGAAAACAATAGAGCAAACTTCCGCTTACTTTAAAAAGTTTGCAAACAAAAGTAACGATTGATAAAACTTGAAAACTTTAGAATTGCTATATCAAAGAAAATATCGACTCGCTAAGGGATGGTGCTTTTGAAGAAGGTATTCCCTTTGTGCCCTGAAGAACCGACCGCACAGCCTGCACTGGGAACCCTTTCATCTAGCCTATCCCTAAAGCCACCCTGCTCCAAATATGCGTGTGCTTCTAATGAAAGAATCTCGCCCGTTTTATTATAGCAACTTGGTTATGTGGCTACTCGATCCTCTATAAATTGTTTAATCCCATAGGTTAAGGTTTCAAGGTGTGTCGGATAGACAAATAGTTTGTATAGTCGACAAATACTTGTAGGCTAGGCTAGGTTTCAGTTCCTTTATTCCTCCGTAAAAAAATGTCATGGCGGTTTTTAATGCAAATAGAAACATTAAAAAAAAACAATTCGAATGAGATATGCTTTCCATCATTTTGAAATAGGTTGGTTTGAAAATAATATTCAGTGTAGGTGGTTAGAATTAAATAGAATGAAAATTATTTTGAGAAATAGATATAAATTGTTGAAGTTAGAGAAAACAAGAACATTCAATAAATTAGTTTATTTTAATTTTTTTTGGTCGTGACTTTTTAAGATGTCAGTTGCTATAAATTAAACTATGCCAAACTGCTAATGATAAGGGTACGATCATTCGATCTTTAGGCAGGCAGATACACAGCAATTAAAAATAATATTTTAATATATAATGCCGACGTTTCGACTTGCATTGCAAGCTTTCATCAGGTCTAGAAGAAAAATAAAACAAACAAAAAGGTATGACTAAATTGTAGAGAGTATGAAAAACAGAGGTTTGAAAAGAATAAATGTATAAGAGTAAAGACAATGACATAAAGCCAATATCTAAAGGCCATGAAGACAATACATAAAGATTATTGAACTGAGATTAAAATGAAAAGATTCCTTTAGATATTGACTTTGTTATTGTCTTTACTCTTATACATTCATTCTTTTCATACCTCTGTGTTTTATACTCTCTACAATTTAGTCATACCTTTTTGTTTGTTTTATTTTTCTTCTAGCCCTGATGAAGGCTTGCAATGCAAGTTAAAACGTCGCCATTGTCAATTAAAATATTATTTATAATTGCTGTGTATCTATGACTGCCTACCCCAACAAACTACAACTCTAAATACTTCCCAGTCAACTAATACCTTATGAATGTAAATTTATAAGGTTCCATAGAACATGGATTGTATCAGGTTGAACAAGCGAATCAGGAAGTTTTTGACCTTACTAATCGGGTAAACATCGAGTAGATCGCCAAGCTAAGCAGAGCCATCGAGAGAGTACTCACTCGACCAAGGTAATAGAACAGTCTGACACTGAATGTCATTCTAGGAGATAGGCACAACTACGATATCAACCCATTTACTCGCCAGAATACGGTAGGAGCAAACCAGCCTTTACATGGGATCAAGTGAGACACCTCTTAGTGGGAGACACAATCCCAACTTCTGACCACAAATTAGAGATCGCCTAAGGCTAAAAAAAAAAAAATTCTGTGATATCAATAATAAGCATCAGCGTAGGGTGAACATCTTGGTTCACACGCATTCTTCATAAATTGAACATGGTCCATCATTGGCAAAACAAAGAAACAAAAACTACTGAATCCAAGGAAGATCCTTCATGGGTTTTGGTGGTACAAAGGTACCATGAATATTGCTTATAAATGCATTAAAAATTTGATTCGTTCTGTCAGAGAACAGTATTAGCGTTGAACTATTTCATTTTTTAGTAAAAATCACTACTTAGTTTGTTTTGACAATCGTTGTCCATTAGAATAAATTATCAATTAAAAAACACATAACGATTTCGAAAAAAATCTATTTATTTATTTATTTATTTATTTAAAGTTCTATTTATTCGATAATGCAATTTCTTACTATGAAAATTCAATTAAATCTGCAAACTTTTAACATCAGTTGATTACATGCAACGATAATTTTAAACATACTGTGATAGAATATACTAGATAGAATTCTTTAAAATGAAATTTTCTACAGTTCGAGTCTAAAGAATACTCAAGAAGGAGGAGACAGGTGATGGGAACACCTGAGTAGAGTAAATGACAAGAGAGGGGAGGTAGATGTGAGGGTGATAAACTGGCCATATCTGAGTAAGTGCAAGTGTGTAACTGTGCCACCCCGTGACGTAGCCAGATAAAAACTCAGGGAGGGGAGGTGTGACGTAGCGGCAACTGATTGGTCCGTGCGGACGCATGTCAGCCAACAAGTGTCTCTTACGTCAATAACCAACACCCCCCACCCTCACACGTCATTGTTAATTGTTAACTCAACACTGACAGAATTCTAAAAACCTGAAACTTTTGACTCCTTTTCCCTAGTTGGTAACTTGAATTTTGTACCAAGCAGCATGCAGTAAATAGTATATCAGTATTTTAGAATTGATTAATCTACCAGTATGATGAACTGTGATGATAAACGAAAAGAAAAGCATAATTAAAAAAAAGAAATTATTCAGAAAAATGAAACCTATAATTTTGACAAACGATATTTTAAATAAACATTTCAATTTTTTTGAAAATATTGAGATCTACTACCTGTAATTATTGAAGAATAATAAACTAAACTGGTTTTCATTAGTACCATATAAATCAAATAAAAACTATAAATAAAAATTATCTGTAAAAATTCAGATAATAGCAATATACAAAATATAGAAGTGTCGATTCTTAAGAAAAGTATAGGTATAGAGAATCGATTTTCAAAGTAGATTCCTAGAAACCGATCGATTAAACTGATAGCAATAATTTTGTAATAAGTAGTTATGTAATTATTATATATAAGATAATAATTTTTTTTTTCTCCCAAACGACAAAAAACTAAGATAATTTATTTTAATATATCTTTATATATTATAATGGCACAGATTTTTCATATGCTAGATCAACACTGTTACGTACAGAATTATATTTTGAAAATTCAAGCATTGCAACTGAAAGCTAAAGCTCTCGAATTTATTCGCTATAGGAAAATGAGGACCACTATTTCTAAATGCCAAATATGAAACACTAAAAAAATGAATTCGGCCAGACAATAGTAAACAATAATGAAACACCATTTTATGTTATTTTTTGATTATTCTTAAAAGATTTTCGTTGTCCCAGAAGAAAGATTTTTCATTTCATATAATGAATGCTCTTACAGATTTTTACATACCTTAAAACACTATCATAAACAACATGGACAGAAATATCAATGCATTCTTCCATTTGAAATATGTATCTTCTTGAATAACAACGGATGAATAATTAATTATTTTTGTAGATTATTCGATCTACATCTTCAGTGATTTGTGAAGTCCAAAACATTTGAAATATGTATCTTCTTGAATAACAACGGATGTAAAACAATAATATAATATGGCCCTGGTAAAAGCATAATGCTATTAAACATGGCCTTTAGAAAAAATGCAAGGCAAAAGATTTTTGTGGAGATTCTATCTCAAGGATTCAATTAATTGGAAGTTATATATGGTTATGGGTGTATGGGATTGAGCTGATGATGCTGATGCTGCAAAAAGGGGGAATCCCAATGAAAAATACATTAACGGATTTATTTCAGCTACTATTTGCTGCGGATCGAAATTTAACTTTATATAATTTGTTTCTACGTATTATCACATACAAGATTTTTAAAACGACATGGAAAGCTGCTCGTTGTTTTAAACTTTATATTACGTCTTAAACATTTACTAGACAAACGGTCAAACCTTCCGATTAATTACAAAAGGCTCACTTACAAGACAGTATCAGACCTATTTGGACATATGGTGTTGAGCTTTGGAGCTCCACCAAACCATCTAATTCATCTCGTATCTGCTGATCCTTACAATCCAAAATCGTTTGAAAAATCCTTAATTCTCCTTACTTTATCACAAATAAACTTATCAAATAGGGACCTTGATATTCCATATGTTGCTGATTTAGACCAAACCAGATACCTATCCTTTCATAGTACACTCCATAACCATTCTAATCCACTAGTCTTTATTAAAAGTTGTATCTTACGTTGCAGTCAGGCAAAACTTCAAAGTAGCCAACATAAAATTAATATCATTCAAGGAATCAGGTTTATTATCTTATATAATAGTAATACGTAACGTTATATGCCAATGGTAATTATAATTACCATATATATAATTATACATAAATAAAACAATTATAAATAAAATAAAACATTATCGAACAGAGAAAATGCGAGGAAGGAAGATGTTAAGGGCGCAACGCCGGTCCTTGACATGTGACCCAGACTGAAGGAGATAAGGTTTCCATGGTAACCCAACCTCACCAAAGAAAAGTATCTTTACGAGCTCTTATCTCGAAAGAAATCTTTCAGCCAGTTTTTTTGAGGCGGTCCCTTTGATAAAAAAGGCCGTTTATGTTTTTTGTTTTTTTTTATGAAGGAATCGGAAATGTAATACATGTGGAGATTCAATTGGTTCTTTGGTTGTATATAAATATTGTTAGAGGTTTAAGATACAAGCCTCGGTTTCGTTGCAAGAAATCTTTAATTTACATACTATTTTGTCTTTAAATAGTATAGCTATATTTTAAACCTCAATTTTGTTTCAATATTATTTAAAAACATACCACCAAGATTCGAGCTCAATATGCTTTATTAATGGATAAACTTGACTTTTAATAATAAAAAATTAAATACACATAATAAAATTTAAAACAATATAAATGCATTTTCTTTAACCAACCTTTATACCTTACATATACTCCATTTTTTTTTTTTTTTTTAATCAGATTTTATAAAGATGTGAACTGCCCTCCAGTTTTAGTTTTATTTTCAAATGTAATATACATTAATAAATGAAGGGTTTTAAGCAATAAGGGAGAATTTCTGGTAACTATATTTCTTACAAAGCCTATTATGTTCTTTATCTTTGGGACCAGGTTCTTAAACTTCAAAAAATGTGACAATCCTTTTCCTAGCCCTCATAATACCACCTTAAGTGATCGTACACGGGAAAAGCTAACAGGTAGCGATGCAATGTCAGTTACGATATTTAACATGGAATATTTTTGGGAAATGTGAAGGCGTTACACGTAGTTTGATTGTTTAATAATAGGAGAATAGAATCTGTTAAGAGCTCAACTCTCGTTACAATAAATAACACTATCACTAGCAGAAAGGATCTAATGATAATCACTTTTGAATGAAAAAATTAACCTGGATTTGATCGATATTGCTCGATCCCTCTCGGCTGTTCAAAATTTTGATTTGAATAAAAAAAAAAAAAAACGTTATGTTAGAAATCTCTATTTTTAAGTGTAGGAGCATTTTTGACATGGTCATGCTCAGATGATATAGCTCGGATCAAAAATTTGACATCATTCAAAAATTTAATGGAGAATATTTTTGTTATATACCATTTGTCCCTTTAAAAAGCTTCTTTTATGAACTTCATAGTAAAATAACGCATATAATTAACAAAGCACACAAAAAAAGAAACAACAGTCTTTTCTGTATCATAAACGTGATCGATGTAGTTATAACTTTAGTCGTCAGTTGATGTTGGGAAGATAGCAAACACGCAAAAATTCAATCAGTAATTAGCTCTGATATCTATGAAAAGAATCACATAATGATAATGCCTGATGTGCTATGGATTAATGAATGAACGCCTTTTTTTTTAATTTAAAAAATGCAATTATTTATTCAAATATACATTCATACCGTTTTCAATTAATGTCTTACAATAAACATAAATATTGGTTAGTCAGGAAATTACTGAAGGATTTTATGTTTTAAATAAATCACCTCACGAGATTATAAACTATTTTCGAAGAAGTGGGTAGTTTAAGTAGTTACTCGAAACAATTAAAATTTTAATTAATTGCACCAAAGTTTCGGTTAAACGTCGGCACAATAAATTAAAGTCCTTTAACAAAAATTGGACGCAAGAAGAATTCGATGGTTAGGTGGATCCCCTTAACTCTATACCGTAGGTCTAAGTAGGTCTGATAATCGCCATATTGAGGTTTTTTTTTCGAGTGAACCAGGAGATTTGGAAGTTTCTCAAGTAAGTGCTGGAACAGTCGAAGCCGAAGTGCAGCTTCTTGTCTTTACAATCTCGTACGATGGTTTCTTACGAGTAGGGCTGTGAAATATATGCATTTGCATATTTCTCCTAGCCAACTAAAACATCTAATATCGTCAAAATGTATATGTATAATATATGAGGAATTTGGAATCAATTTGAGTTATTTTTATTTTGCAATCATTTTTGCCAGTTTTTGAACTTCAATTTATTTGCTACATATAATGGCATTTTTATTTTCCATATTTGTGCACATTTTGAACTGTAATTGTATATTTAACTACATATCAGCATGTGACTTTAAATTTTTTTTAAAGTTTCTGAGCAGACAACAAACTCAAATATAAATAAAACAAATAATTGCTACATGAACTCCTATTCTTTTTTTTTCACCTATTGAATAAGATCATGTTTATCCAGATACTGACTATTCCCTTTGGATCGTATTTGCTTCTCTTGGAACTGCTTAATCAGATTAATTCCTTGTTCTTGCTCTGCTCAAATACTTGGAATATTACTTCACTTTTATTTTATCTCCAAAATTACTCTAAAAAAGACAAAAGATCTTGAAATGAATGTAAGTTCTCAAAATTGAGACTTTTAAGTGCGATGAAGAAACTTCATATTGTGTTTCTTTTGATAAAGTTGTTTCAATTACTGCACATAAAAACAGCAAAGTACTAAAAACAAAGGCAAGAAATCAACATTTGAAAAAAGTTTTGTAACACAAACTGCCACTGGATTCACAAAATTCTGGTTTCTATATTGATTTATGTACAGCGGAAATACCCTTCCATATGTGTTTTCTTTTTTAACATTTGCCTTGTCTTTTTGTTTTTTTAACTGTTTTCTTGGAATTGTTTCCCTTTTAAACACAATCAGTTACTTAAACTTGAGTTTGTACTTATGTATAAGTATGTACTGCAATTTTTTGTTTTTCCAAATAGGTAATGTAAATAGTTGCATTTTTTAGGTATTTAATTGCATATTTTACCCTATATAATTGCATATGTATGTGCATATTTTTGAGTCTTTATTGCATATAATTCACAGCCCTAAGCCTAAGAGTCTCTTATCCAGATAAAATCCAGGATATCGAACTTGTTTAGAATTATTAAAAGGTACTTCTTTGAAGGAAACAGGGCAGGAAGAGGTAAAACCGAAATTAAAATTAAATTAGAATAAAATTAAAACTAAAGACTCAAATCCCTTTTAACGATGCATAGAACATTCATTTACTTCTTGGCAGAAATATATTGAGAATAATAGAGAGTATTTGGATAATAAACATGTTTTACAGTATTTAGCTTATTGTTTATATTTTAAAACAATAGACCTGTATAAATTTCTGGCAACCGAATACTTATCTTCATTAACTGTTCACTAAATAAACTGTACATAAAGCAATTTCAAATAGGAACAAGTTCCATAAACAAGAGTTTAACCGAATCAATAATTCGTTAAACAGAATGCCCAGAGACCATTTCCTTACTAAAGCTACTAAATTTACCCAAGATTAGAGAATGGACTGATGAGGTGGAAAAGTTGCAAAGACAGGGCGTCTCCACGAGGAAGATTATCAATCACCGTGTATTTACGACTCTAACACCAATCGACTAAAAACCGCTAGCTCGGAGAATTGGCCACTAGCCAAATGGAGCCAGGGCCCAACTAAAGATAGCACAGACCTGTTGGCCGTCCCCTTCCCTCTCGATATTCTTTCACCATTTCTTTCGGCCAACACGCTCACATATTTTGGACAAGACATAAAAGTTAATAAATAGGTTTTTCCATATAAGTCATACATATATTTCTTAGCAGGTTTCAGTGATTCTGTTCATCTTTAACCATTTGAACTTTCACTTTCGTAAATCTTTGACTGCTCTGGTTCTCCAGTAAAGGAGTTTAGGCACACCTACTATTTCAGGTATGTTTACTTTCGTCTGTCTTGTTCCGGTCTCTACCACAGTCATATTTGGAGGTACTGTTTATTATTTCGATGAAGAGTTTCGATCTTCAAGCACGGTTCGAAGTACCCACTTTTTTGAGACCACACGAATCGCACCAGGTTTTCTGGGTTGAAATATCAAATACGCTTATCGGTCCTAACAACATATTAAAAAAAATTAAATACAAGTCGATTGGACCAGAGCTGGTACGTACTTGTCTTGTTCACATCTCTTAACAAGTTAATATTAAATTTTTTGCTATATGAGGACTGTTTCTCGATGGCAAAGGTTCATATATAGCATTCATGTATAAATTTTGAAATTACCGACACAAATTCATATCATCCTATTTTAGGGTTTTAGTTGACTTTTTTCTTTTTTTAATATTTGTAATTATTATTTAAATATTATAAGATCGTTTAAATTGAGAATGTATTTATTATTGTTGATATATCATAGATGGTAAGACGATAATCTGAGATTTCCAAAATGATTTATAGTTCTTTCTCAATATTTATTTAATTATAATTTACATAAATATTCACTACCAAAAATCAAAACCTCCTCTGTTTGTATGCAAATGCTGTTGCCTGGAGTCATAAAACAACAGGTTTTGGCTGAGAGGAACACCTGTCCTGCTACAACTGATCTCTTCTTGAAAGAATTCCTTTTACCCCTTTACTAACATACACTCTTGTATTTATCAATTGGAATACTAGTTTTTCCGTATGATTAAAAAAAAATCATTATTTTAATTGCATTACTGAAACGGATTTGTCATTTATTAAAAAAATCTCCCCTAGTATTTACGCATCTCATTCATAATTGACACCGTTCATTTATAAATTACCACTCTATTCAATAATTTGATATCACACAATTTGAGTGTAACTCAAAAATATTAAAACAAAAATCAGTTAGATAAAAGAAAGAACATATATCGCAGGTAATATACTCATAGCTTCACATAACACCCTAATTAAATATAAACAAGAAAATTAATAGCTAAACGATTGAGCTGTATTAAAAGTCTGAAAAGAAAGATGGTTTCATAGTTCATGGGGGAAGATAGCGTTGTAAAATTTTTGTGGAGTAAGAAAAATGAATCTTTTTTAAAGTAATATTCAATAATAAATTGAATTTATATATATATATATATATATATATATATATATATATATATATATATATATATATATATATATACATATATTTGTAAACCATGAAAAATAAATAAAATATCGCCGTCACGGAAAATTCAATATTTTGTATTGGTTCATGAATTTTCACTCTGCAAACTATGGTCCATATCAAGGATAGACAGTTTTATTCAAATGATATTTAACATCTTACAATCGTAATATGATAGACATTAATGCATGTTTTGATAATAAAACAATTTACTCTACATAGTGAGTTAAGCTACAATGGATATAAAATGGAATGCATTTTTAACAGTAGCAAAAATAATAAAAACCTACAAAATAAGAAAAGAAAAAAAATTATAAAAATAATTAAATTATAAAAAGTTTACTAAACTAAAATACACAATTATTTAAAATTTTGTATATATTTGCTTTGTAACTTTTCGGAATAATTAACTTATATATTATTTTTGTTTCAATAGATTAAATTTCAAACTGAACCAATAATTTGTTAGATGTCTTATTAGCTAAATATTATTCTAGTAAATGTGGTTTGTACGTATGTATCTTCTTAAGGTTTGCTTGTTATAACTATAATAGGTTTGAGCCTATTGTTTTGAATTTCCTGAATGTTTTGCAGAATTAAAAATGTTCTGGTTCTGTGTGTGAATAAATTGTTGAATTGTTTGAAAACCTAATTCGAGTATCATGTGGGTTATTTTTATATTCCTGGGGTAGTCTTTTATTATTCTCATGCATAAGTTTTCCACCCTTCGAACTTTTTTATAGTTGGAGTCAAAAACGTAGCCCCAAAAAGGAGAGGCGCACGTCAGTAATGGTCTTATGACTGATTTATACAGAATAATTTTATTTTTAATGGACAGTAAGGATATTCTTCTGAAATATGGGGCCGTTGTACTTATAAGTATTTTGCCTTTGCAGCATTTGTTATTTATATGAGGTGTAAATGTCAGTCTTTTGGGTAGGTAACAGTTTGAGTCCAAGGGATTCAAATACAAGAAAATATTATTGCTTAAGATTTTTAATCGTTTATTTTTATTTTACATTTTTTATAATATTTACTAAATCTGGTGTATAATGATTTTAAAAGATTTCTTTGACATCGTTTATTACGCGATTGAAATGATTTTTCCTTTAAGTTTTTTTGAATATTATTTCGAACATTTCAAACCAAACTAAACTAATTTCTAACAATTGCGGATAAAATGATGATACCTGGAGAACAGATGTACAGCGTCCAGTGCACATCGAGTAACCTATTACCTATTAACCCATAGGTCGCGGTCTTAGGCAGCTGTACGCCCCCGCCATTCACAACTCACACCTGGGAGGGCTACTAGTGACTAGTTCCCTGGGAACTACTTACCTACTTACCTGTGGCGGTCCGAGGCAGGTGCTTCACCGATCTGTCAGTCAATACTGCTCAAAACTTTTACAAATCTTTTAAAAGAAAATAAATGTTTTACTTTATATGTAGTACGCGGTATATTACTACTATGAAAATTTATTATAATATAAAGCTATATCTAATAAAATAAAGCTAACGCATTTTTACAAAAAAAACATGTACCACTACAACCATGGAAAGGCTGTTACCTAGCAAACGTTTGTAAAAGGAGAAGGTTAGGCCGAAATTACGCTCAACCGCCATGCTTTCCCCCAATTAAGGTTACACAGTATTTTGAGGCTGAGTGTGCCTTAGGATGATTTACTCGAAGTCGACCAAAGGTTGAAATAACATAATTTTCGGCATTGGACCGATCTTGAACTTGGGCCCAGGAGCAAGGTAGTATAGTTCCTTACCCACTTAACTACCGCGCCTCCCTTTCAGTAAAACATTAATACAAAGAACCATATAATTTAGTTTCAGAGCTATTTTCTTCAGAAACATCCACGTCTGAAGTAGTTTACATTCGGATTTCATAATGTATTTTAAGTCTCCGGAGTGGTCCCAGTACCTACTGAGTGTGGGTGGTGTCATTGAATTTCATTTCGTATTCAGCTGTACAAGTGATTTTTTAGAATAATTAATTAATATGTTTGGATTTCTGTTATACCCTCACAAAAAAAGGACTTAAATTATCTTAAGAAAGTTTAGGACACCCAAATTAGGTACGAGATCTCAAGAGACTCTATATGATAATCAAATCTCACGTTAACATGGCTCTTTCCAATCACTCCAATCCAAAATCCTTCGAAAAATCCTTAATGCTCCTTGCTTTGTCACAAATGAACTGATCCACAATGACCTTAATATCCCATATGTTGCTGATTTGGCACGAACAAGATACCTTTCCTTTCATAATAAACTCAGTGCTCATCCAAATCCACTTGTTGCACAACTTTCTTCCCAGTCCATTCCTGGCAATCCTCCGAGGCACCTGAAAAGAAGATGGCCTCGGGATCTTCTTCTTTTGTAAATATTTCATTAGAGTACAACAAATTATTCATGTCAATATATTGTACTGTATACCGCATATTTACTAGATGTATTTTCTAATACAGTTGTAAATTTCTATTAATAAAAGAATTTAAAAAACCAAAACAAGGCTATGAAAGACAAAAGCAAAACTGTTTCTTTATGGGTTTTAAATTTTTGTTTATGATCTAATTCAAAACTTAAACAAAACACATTTTTTCCGAGGAAGAAAATAAAGTATATTTGGATTTAAATATGAGATAGGAAAACCCTTGCCCTAAACATAAAAATATTTGAATTTCAAATATTTTTCTGTTTAGGCCAGGGGTTTCAAATTTTGAAACAGTACTCAATTTTTTACACTATCCCGTTTATTAAAATTGCTAAAATAGCATTTAGGAAAAATTACTAGTCTCTGGACCGTTTAGTTAGAAGTTTCAGTATTAGTGTTATTGTCCTGTTATTTTTGAAATAATAAATCTTACAATTAGACCAAAAGGTTGAATGTTACCGAAAGTGTACAGACCAGAAAAAAGTGCATTTTTTGTGTAAATTGACTAGGCTACTTTAAACTAACTTGAGTATGTTCCTTATACCAAGTTTTAAATACCAATTATTACTTATTTTCAGAGAAATCTATTTTATTTTTTTATTAATATTTGTAATCACAGATGGCACTCGAGCCTTGGGCTTCCTTTAAGAACCAACACTGACCCAGGTCCTCGAAACTCTTGAAGAGTGTTATTAGTTCATAAGATTGACATGATTATAGGTGAAAAATGCCAAATATTCTGAGCCATAAGTTTGAACATATTTACAAAATAAAAATTAAACAATTGTTTACTAAATAAATTTATTTTTATTAGGTTTATTACTAAATAAAAAACATGATCATACAATTTGATCATTTTTAACCTCTTCGTTCGCTGAGTTATCAAGAGCAGAATGTGCTTCTTAATGCACCAGCTCAGACCTCCAGTGATTGCATATATCTTCACATCAGCACACACTAAGAGATAATGAAGCAGATGTCTGAGTGTCTGATGCCATCTTCTCGGCCATGTTGAAGAGAACGTAACGCATTTCCAGGTCGCACGCCAGAATTCATCTTAAAGTCTTTAGAATGATTCATCCTTATGTGTACTACACACTTAAGACCATGCATCGATATTTTAACGAGACGCATTACGTTCTGGAATAAATGAGAAACAACTCATTCTTTGCAGAATAACGAATGTCGATTTAAAGACAAAAAAAAAAAAACCCTAATTTTCTCATTGAAGGTATAATGAGAAAAGTTAGGACTTTGCGGAACGGATTCTTCTAAAACTAGCCTGATATCTTTGCAAGGAGTAAGCTGCAATTCTCAAACTCTAAACTCTATTCTAAACGAATATTAATGTGAGAAAGTTTTATTCATAGATAAAAGTTCTATAATACCTAATGAATATAAATGTTATTATAGATTTTCCGAAAATAGGATTTCACAAATAAAATATTACCAAATTAAGGATATAGTCATAAAATGGATTCTCTAATCTATTAATACCATTAAATAATAATATATAAAATTTAATACCTATATCATTATTATTATTACGATATGGATAAATCCGTCTAGGTGTAGAGACACATCTCCGAGTAGTGTTCTTAATATAGAAGAGATTCGGAAAAAAATATAGTGTATTTCATCAGCTTTGAATTGCGTTAGAGGACAGTGAAACATCATATGAACTACCAAAAATTTCATTAAAAATACTGGAATATATAATACGGTAGCAACTCAATTTACACTTTTTTATTTTTTATTTTATTTTAGTGTTTTACTTTTAGCAGTAGCCCTGTTAGAAGGGATTTTATTTATTAATGTACACACCATACTTTAAAGTATACAATGTACATGTAATTTTTAATTTTGGTTTTGGTTATTATTTTACATATACATGGTACATTTGTCGAAAGTTTATATAAAGAACAAGACAAAAAAAAAAATAAATAAATAAAAATAAAGAGCAAGAAGCTATACAATATTAAAATTTAATACAACCAAGCAACGAAGTTATTTCATAATCAGAAAAACTTTTAAAAAATAAAATAAAATAACAATAGAGAAAAAGTGATGAATTTTTTATGTTTTAAACGTATTTTATATAGATATTTTTATTTTATATTCTATTTTTGGTAAGGATTTTTTAAAAAATATCTTGAAATCGTCAAAAATATTGTTTATGAAACATTGACCATACAACGGTCAATGTCCTAGTTTCTGTCCTTTTTTTGTCTGTAGTATAGTTATGTAGTCAGGGAGTACATTATTGTTGTAATGAAAACGTATCATTTTTGTTCAAATACAAGAGCATTAGCAGTTTTTTTCTTCAAAACCAAACAACAAAACATATATTATATGTTATCAAACTTTGTTAAAATTGTAGAAAATTTCAAGGAAAGACGATAACACGGGATTGTGAATTGGTAGCGTAGTGGTTGGCAAATGACTACATGGCAAAAAAAAAAAAAAAAAAAAAAAATGCAATTCAAGTTTTATATTATCTTGTTATAATTAATTCATCACTATTTTTTAAGGCCGCTTTAATTTTTTATTTCAATTTTTTAAAGCAATTTTGTTTCTTATTGAGATATCATATATCTATCGATTTTAATACAAATGTCAACTACCGAACATAGTTTAATTACTGTGTGTTTATATGTATGTATGTATATATTATATATTTATGATGATTGGCCATCGCGGACAACCACTGCCGACGGGAGGTCGGACCTAAGACCAAAGACCTTGTAGGAGCTAGCTAGCCTGGTGACCTTATCTTAGTCACAGTGTCACTGAACCTCATCCCGTCATGTTCCACATCTTAATATGCAAATTACTCCAAGTAGTATACAAGGCTATATTTCTTTCACTGCTACGCATGTTGAATATGTGCATGTCCTTTAACCAAGCTGTTGCGTGCAAAATTCTTTTGTGTGATTCTAGAACTACAAGTTTTTCAACTGTTAAATAAATATTCTAATCAAAAGAAGATAAAAAATGCTATAACAATGTTTTATACTTGTATTGCGTTTTGCGAAAACATTAAACTTAAATAGCAATCATGCGGGGTAGCAGTTATTACAATAAAACAAATAATTACTTTTTCATATACCCGGAAAATGTTTAAGTAGGATTAGGACCAATTAAAGATTTACCATAAAATTAAGAAAAAGCGCAAATATTCAATAAACACAATAACCTAACTTGAAACTCATGCCTAAAATTTTAAAAAAATACATCATTTCTTTAAAAAATAATATAAAATTAAATAATAATTACGGGTGTATAAATAAAAGAACCTTGGAAGATTTTTTTCTTTTTATATAAATATTGAGTAAGTGTATAAAGAAGGAAAAAAATTGAATTTAAGAAGAAGCATAACATTTTGGTCGAACTAAGAAACTATCATTTTCTTCAGAGTGTAATATATTCCAATTTTAAAGATAAAATTCAAAATTGTGATTTGCGGAAGAAAGCAAAACGAATATGTAATAAAAAAAAATAATAAACAAAATAAATTTCATTATTTACACTAGTATACTAACAGCGGCCTAACTATGAAAGTTTTTCATAAAGTTAGGCAACAGGTGTAGCTGTTGTTTCAAGTAACAAGCATACTTCAGCTGCTCTAGCTGTGATGATGTTCTGAACTAAATATAATGTCGAAACATATAATTAAAAAATTAAACAACTTAAAAAAAAAAAAAAAAATTTTTAAATCTATACTTTTATTTGTGACCCTAAATAACCTAACAATCAGAAAATGCGATCAACTAAAAATAACGGACATGATAAGGAATGATGAAGTCAACATTTTGCGATATAATCTCCTGGCCTAATACTACCTAAGCATTTAGTTTACATTATTGTCTGTATTGTACCTGTTATTTTTATATAAAAAAAAAAAAATATAATAATAACGTATTTCGTCACTGTCAGGATGAGTAAGAATTGTAGGGTTTCTCTTTCAAACATAAGAAAGCGAGTCAAAAAGCAGTTTAAAAAATTGTCGCTTATTTTTTTTATTTTATTTTTTTTAAGTTAGTTGTATAACTTAAATATGAATAGAAGAGCATAGGATAGCTAGAACTATATTTGTTAAAAAAAAATAATAATGAATACTTTTTGTAACATAAAGATACTAGTTACATATCTGCTAGGATCGATGAGTTTTACCGACCGGAAGATATCATATCCCAAATCTTCCCAAAAAAAATATTTTCCATTCTTTTTAAAATTAAATTTATTATTTAGTTGTTGTTTTTTTTTTTAAGAAAATTAAAAAAAAAAAATTTGAAAATACGATTTTTTAAATACGATAATTTGGGTCTTATTTTTGATATTGCCAGACAATTTATATTAAGCATTTAATTTATTTATTTTTTAGATATTTTGAAATATTAAATATTTAATTAGTTTCCATTTATTTGTAGGGGATTTTTTAAAAATACCATGAAAAAATAATAACATAACAATGGTACAGCAAAAAAAAAAAAAAAAAAAGAAAGATAAATCGATAGATTTAAGATAGATCGATAAATTAATAAAAAAATAAATTAATATGATAAAGACGTAATAGTTAGAGTGGGGAAAAAAAATGTTTATTTGATCTCTTCATAATATGGAGGGAAATAAAGTAAAAATATTTCATATATGAGGACAGATATCTGTTTACTGCTCCAAAATAATACAATATCCCAGATATTGACCCATCTTGGTATCATCTGGCCATAGGATTTTATGTTCTTGTTTTTCGTCCATGGCAGAGGGCCTCCTTAGCAAATATGTGGTCTGTAAGATCCCGCTCTTGGACGAAATAAATAACTTGTTTGTCCCGAAGATGTAACCTGCTCATATACGTGTCAAGGTTGCCCGCACTCCTTGGCAACTGCAGGTCGGGGTCTCGCAACTGGCCAACTGACCAACATCTTTTACTACAGGAAATAGATTTTTTTTAAAAAAATAACTAAAGTTCAAAATGACCTCAAAAATGTGGTAATTGATATGTATATACATACATCTGCTCTCCAACCTGCTCCGGTTCTTCTACAGCGATCCTAACTTTGGGATTCCCAATGGGATGTGGTATTTTTATCGATGGATTTCGATAGAAAATCAAATTTTGAATAAATTTTATGCCGGTGAATATTTTTATCCGGGGCACCGTTTCACTGCAAATTGCGAAAAATCATTTTAAGAAAATAGAAACCGCTTTTTCTCTCAACTTTATTTGTTTCAAATAATCATTGATTGCTAATTTGACTTAATTATTAATTTATGTAATTTGACCCTTTTGATACTAAAATTCAAGTTTGGAAAAGAAGTAGGTTACGGAGAGTTCTATCTCCCATTCAGGAAGAAATTCAGTTTTTATCGATGATGGGTGGAATAAAACATTATTCAAACACAGAATAAATAATTTAAAGAAGAAAAATGATTTTGATATCCCTTTATTGTTTTATTTAAACTTTCATGGGTTATATTCCGATGATTATTAATTTCATTTCTTGCAGACATATTATTTAAAAATTATAAGGATAAACATTTATAATCAGTGCATCGACTGAGCCAATTATCATATTATTTAATGTTTTAAATACAATCGTGTTATGATAACATACAAATCATAAAAAAAAAGAACATAAAAAAATCTTCATTGATTATCAAATGAATAAAAAAGATCATAGTTTTATAAATAAATTAATAAACAGGAAGTAGATTATAGGCTAATGGCATCAGTTACAGGATGGGTCACTGCCTTCCCTACGGTTTATCGAACAACTGCAATCATATGCCATTTTTATCCCGGACAGATCAGCTACATAAGTTGTTTCGATCGTGTTCAATAATTAAAAATAAATATAGATATATTTATTTTAGTTAAATAATATATTTACTTTAGTAAATAAAAACTGTAGATAACCTTTAATCCTATCAAATTGTCAAGAATAAAAAATGATATGCTATGAAAAAATAAATTAAAACTTTTTGTTTCAATATTTAATTATAAAACATTCCAGAATCTATTTGTAACAATCTTGTTGGAAGCAAGTTTTGACTAAGAAAGTAGTTTCCAAATTCAGGAAACCCACTAAAAGGTCCAGATTAAAATACATCTTATCATTAACGTTAGAGTGGTGTCTTTCTTATTTTAATTTTGTTATGTAAATAGGGCCTAATTTGATTAATTGTCTCGTTTTTTGGAGACAATTTCTTACAGTTTTATATTCATTTTATTTATTTATTTTTTAAAATATTGTTTCTGCAACCGTGTCAATTATAAATTGTCAATTATAGAGATAAACATTAATAGAAAGCCTGCCAAAATCAGTATTTTAAAGATAACATGGCTCATTCACTAGAAAAGTGATGATGGTTTCAAATTATCATACATACATCATTGAAATATTGTTTACCATATTAATCCAAAACTTGCTTGGCGTACAATTTTGAATCCTTAATAAATGTACAGATAAATATCACCATTGTTCATATATTTGTAAAAAATAAAATAAAAATAAAACATTTTCATGCACCCAAGTTATACCTAGACATTTTTCTTCTCGATATCATAGTAAAAAATTCTAACCTACAGATAAAAATAGTTGATAAATTTTCTTTTCGTATTGGAAACAAACTTAAAATAGGACTATAAGAAATATTCATCTGGTCACTTAAACAAAGTTTGTTTCTTTGTTGGAAAAAACCAACCAGTCATAGATAACACCGAAATGTTTTAACCGACCTATTTACAGCCCCTTTCGCCTCTTCACATTCAGTTTGCTCCAAGTCCTGGTCCTTTCAGATGTCCTTTTCATTTGCCTCGTTTGGTGAGTACCATCATATTAGATTTCTTAATTTTTTTAAAATTTAATATATATATATATAATATATATATATATATATATATATATATATATATATATGTGTGTTTTTAGAACTGATGAATGTTTAACGTTCGAAACTAATTTTCAAATATAAATATCTCCAATAGATGTGGCATTTAATTCATCAATCCTAATAATAATTAGCCACAATGCTTCATAGTTAATTTTGTAAAGCTATAGGTATTGATTGATCTTTTTAAACTAATATTGTAATTATATAAAAGACTCTATTTATCTAAAATAAATTATATGTTCAGCATAGATTGTAATTTTGCAGATTTTTTTTCCAAACAGTAAAATATTTTCCTTATATTTCAGTGAAGGTAACATTATAGATTGCCATCTGAGAACCACATATTGTTATGAGCTAACTGTTTGCTGGAAATTGCTCGATTCGTAACTGTTTCTCAGGAGGTTTATGTTTACTGAAGTATTATTTTTTTGACCTTCCCATCAATATTCTAAGCTCTAGGAAAAACAAGGTTGATATTTATTTCTTAATGCACTGTAGGGCTTATTATATACGCCTTAACACTAATACATTTTTGGTACTAACTTTAACACATTTGCCACTCTAGTTTGCTCTTAGACTCAGCTTTTAGGGTTTACTGCCACCTTCTTGTCTTCTCAGCTTTCTTGAGCTCTTAGGGTAAGTGGTCCATTGCGGGAGGCTATTAGTACCAGAGCAGGCGATAGTAAAGAGGTTATTATCGAAACGATGTACTCTCGATTATTTAGTTATGGATGGAATATTAAAGATGTATGGAATATGTGCGATAAATACAAAAATATAAAAAATACAATAATATACTGTTAGTTCGATTCATAGTCTGTTTTCAAAAAGGATCCGTGGAAGAAGTAACGAAAATAAAATCTCCTTCAGAAATAAAAGAAATATACAAAAATTTAGAAAATAACTAAGCATAATATTGTTAGCAAGAATATAAATTTTATAAATAAAAAAACTAATTACCTGTCATAAGCAGAATAAAATAATGAGTAGTAAAATGATCAAAACTAAAACTTCTTTAGCATCACTTATTTACTATTTATTCTTAAACTATTATGTATTCTAGATTTATTTATTGGGTGCCCTTCATTAATCCTAACATCGTAAAAAACAAAACGAAACGAAAAAAAACTTACTTCAGTCCATTTTAGAAGGTTCAGATACAATTTTAATTTCCAAAAAAATCAAATATAATTACTATTGATGAATTACTTACCACTTCTATTGGAATTATTTTTATTTTTAAAACTCATACCAGACTTAAAAGGCAAGAAACTGCTACCTGTTTCTGACTTGACCAAAATTTTCTAGACAAACGTTCAAAGCTCCCAATAAATTAAAAAGACTGGCTTCTCAACTGGCTTCCCACACCATTCCCAATAAACCTCCGAGGCATCTGAAAAGGAGATGGTCTAAAGATTTTCTGATGTAGAAAATTTATTGAAGTACTACTGATGAGTAGTTCTTCACAATTTAATGTCATTTCGTAATTATTTTAACTCGTAATCATTTACTTGTTGTATATAATGTATACTGTTAAAAAAAAATTTTAAATTCTTTCGAGTGTTAAATATTCATCATAGATTATATATATTTAATTTTTAAAATTGTTACGATAGTTGATTTCTTGTGTTATATTCTCAAATATTTCAGTCAATCTATGTAGAAATGTGCTTATGTTTTGGAATTTTTTATGTTCCATTTTTTATGTTATGAGTTTTTAGAACTCATGATGAATGTTTAACATTCGGAACTATATTTCAAATAAAAATAATTCCAATAGAGTTAGCAATTAATTAATCAAACCTAATTGTATTGATCATTCTATTCCACCATGCGTACCTCAAGTCAAAACAAATATTTTCAAACCCATCAAGTTTATCTTCAATCTTATTACAATATCATAAAATAGAGATACCTTTGCAACGAGATCAAATTGATTTTGGAACCAACCACGTCCTAAACTTTGGCCAATACTAATCAACAAGATAATTAATGAACAGGATTCCAACTACCGCACATTCAACTCATTAGTGGACTGTTTGGACAATCAACAGGAGCAATAGCAAGACCATTCGTCTTATTAGTTGACATGATTGATACAGTATAATTGAAATTTAGGGACAAATCAGTCATCAAACTGCAACAATGCAGCCAATCATAGTTTGCTGATACAGCGAATAATAAGAACTTTAATGTGAACAAGATTGCCCGGGAAAAAATATATATACAGTAAGCATATAATGTGAGAAGATTTTAGGCGAATCAGAGAAAGTAGTAATGTAAATTCAATGTATTTATTTTACTAGACAGATGTAAAAATTTCAATCTTAAGACAGAAAAATAACAAAGGTTTCTAACATCAGTGTAGGTATGCATTATTTTGCAACAATTAGCATCGTAACAAAATCACTCTAATGTTGTCAACAGGACATGAAGGAATCGAAGCCACAGAAATCGTGGATGGCCTGGCAAGGAAGGTGTCGGAAACAATGTTAATAGGTCAAGAATAATACAACAACAATATAACCTAGCAAAATCAAGAGAGAAATAAATTCCTCGGAAAAAGAAGTAGGAAAAATTATAAGCCTTACGACGAAGTATGACATAATGCAAAAATTACATTAACATGTCAAAGGAAAAAAGAAATTTACCAAAGCCAGAATTGAACAGGGGGTGAATTGAGAATTGTATTACTGGGTTATTCAGAGGAAGAAGAAAAATCTTCAAACATTTTCTGTGAAAGTGAAGACCTCAGATTGCAACACCAAAATTTGGAGACACAAAACCTAAGACCATTACTTGAGTGGACCTTAAGGAATTTATGTGCTTTGTACGAAGCATTAAACTCATATGTGATATCTAAAAGACTGAGGATGAATCACAAAAGATCCACAATGGTCGAGGGGATTTACCCATTACTTAATAAATAATAACATTCAACCTATCCACAATTTTCCCTAAATACTTAAGCAAACAACTGAATCAAGTTTTCTATGGGTTCTTGTTGCTCCAATAGGCTTTCATTATTTCCGAGAAAGCTCGTTTGCGTTGTTCTGACCACATTGGTCTGTATAGCTTCTGCTTGGGTTGCTTTGATGTAAATATTTACTTGTTGACTTTAAGTCTGAAGGTGTCTCTTTCCAAAATGACAGTTGCACTTCATGTGTTTTTGAGGTCCTTTCGAAGTTCGTCACCCAAACTCTTAAGTGAGATAACATGATCTAATATAATTTTTGACAGTCGATTATCTGGTAATCACGTGAGATGTCCAAAGAATATCATTCGTCTTTTCTTAATGTCAATTTCAATATTTTCTGTTATTTTAATTGATTGTAACCTGTAACCGTCTTAGGTATATCTTGCTCCTAGGATTTTTCTGATGATTTTCCTTGCTTTTTGACCTCTTCTAGTTCTTGTTTCCTGTTAAGTGTTAATGTTTCATTTGCGTACAAGACAGCTGGTTTTATGACTGTTTTATGATACTGAATCTTTGTCTGTCTTGACATCGATTTTTTGTTATAGATGTCTTGGACCAATCCTACCACCTACAGTTTTTGGAGACGGTTTTGCTGTGAGATCTTCTCAAGGCCCTTCGGTTCGATAAACTCTCCCAGGTATTTAAAGTACGGGACCCTATTGATTATGCCGTATTTTGTTTTCAGGCTCGTGATATCTGTCTTGGAACAAAAATTTAGTTTTCTCAAAAGAGATCTGTAGTCCCACTTTTTCTGCACATTCCTCAAGTATCTCAAGTTGTTTGACAGCGTTCTCCTTTTCTTCTATTATTATCGCTAGATCATACGCAAATGCGAGGTATGGTGCAGAGAGGTTGTTTCTGGGAAAGTCCAGTCAGATAGGTTTCCAAGACTCACATTTCTTGAGTTCCTTCTCCCATTCTTCCATAACCTTGTCTTGGGCGACGTTGAATAGAATAGCAGAGAGTTCATCACCTTGTCTCACCCCTGTTCAAATGTCGAAATACTTTATTAATATTCATAATTTTTTTTAGATTTAGTATAACACACCTGAATTTCATTTTCTGAATATCTGAATTTCATTACCTTCCGTGTATTCTCAAATAATTAACATTTAATTAAAATTTACTAAATTAACACGGTACTGTATATATTAACCCTTAATTAAACTTAAACCCAAACAATTACCCACTGTGCTATCTAAGACACATTTAATTAAATAAAATAGTTGACAAAATATCGAGATTCTAACTTTAATTTAAAAATAATCCAGATTGTAGAATACCTAATTATTAGTTAATATATATATATATATATATATATATATATATATATATATATATATATATATATATATATATATAACAAAAAAAAACAAACAGAATTCAAGCTGAATTTATGTTAATATTGTAGAAAAATCCTGTAGATATCCGAAAATTATATACAAATGTTCTTTATCGGCTAACCATATTTCAAATCCAGGAGCAGATGCTAATTCTACCATGCACTACTTCCTTCTAGGTAGCATAAAATAGGACTCAGACTGTTACCTTTCTGATGAGAGCTTCGACGGATTCGGCCATGATGGTGTCCCTGCGAGCCCCCGTCTGAACCATCTGGCGCTGCCAGCAGTCCCCCGGCAGGGCGAGCTCCTTCACCACAGCGGGCCGGAGGGTCGTCCCCTTCACAGAGGAGAGATACGATATAGCAAGGTGTAAGGGTATCATGCACTATTCCATTAGTAAAGGTCCCGAGGATCCCTCTTTGATTTGTATAAAAATATGATTCAATAGAGACCAAAAAGGTATTTTAATAATAGAATATCTTAAAACATTTATGTAAGTAAAAACGTGCAAATTTTATGAGTCATGAATTGGATGTCTTCGGCACAAGACCGTAATGATTGAAGGAGACCAAGACTGCATAACAGACCGTATTCATGCATATTGTGGTGAATATACCAAGATTTATTGGTAGAACTTCAATAAGTTCTAAGCATGCTGAGGCCATCTCCATTCCAGAATCCTCAATAGGTTATCGGGAATAGAAAAGTAAGCGAGTAGAGAGTGTAAGAGGTGTGGACTGGTTATGGAGTTTACAATGGATTTTTTCAAAGATTTTAAGGAGATTGGATTAAAGAGATGAAAGAAGAATTGGATGGTTTAGTGGAGCTCCAAAAGTTCATGTAATTGACTTTAGAGCGTTTAGGTAAATGTTGTCGTTTTAGCCCAACATGAGGATTCGTAAGGCGTTTGCCCAAATGAAGTCCTAGGAATCGGATCTTTTCTACAGGGATAAGTGGAATATCATTAAAGGATATTGTGGGACAGGAAGCCATAGGTAAAAGACAAGGGTGATTTGGCCGGATTTATTTTAATCCTCTGGATTCCTGAAGTTTTGCTAGATGAAATTGAACTGATTGGGAAGCAATTGTTTAAGGTTAAAACCTATGTGTTATTAGTATAGGTGGTGAGGACGGTGCTAGGATGAGTCGGCATGTCAGCCGTGAACACCGTGTAGGGTATGGAACCTGGATTCGAGGAACTATTCGAAGAAAAACAGTTGAAATTACTTTAAGCTTTTGTTATTGAGATAGCAAAGATGGGTATATCATTTTTTTTTTTTTAGATCGTAATCTATTACAACGATTTAATTTTCATATAGTTAAGTGACAGTTCTGATAAAATTTTACCTAAAGCCTAGTCTATTTACACATCGAAGTTCGAAAAATCATGTATCTACTATTTTTTAATATTTTGTTAGAACTCATAAGCGTAGTTCGTATCCAATTTTGCAACCCTCAAAACCTGGTGTGATTTGTGTAGTATTCGAAAAACAGTGAAATTTTAGCAATATTTTAAGTTTTAGGCTTATATTACGTAAACTATGTGATTTTCGATGAAGAGAAAATTTCTCGGTCTTGCGAATACTACACAAATCGCACAAGGTTTTGTTGCAAACTTGGATATCCATTACCCTCATGTGTACTACAATCATATCAAAAATAGTAATTTATTATATAATATATGATCGTTTAAAGTTTTGAAACTATAGAAGTTTTTCCAGTCAAGTATTGTGATTATTGTGGTTGAAGTAAATAAGGCTAAATAAATTATTTAAATACAGTTGAGATGGAAGGAATGGAAATGGACAAACCATGTTGAAACGGCCGAGACACAGAGATCCTTGTATAAAGTTAATATTAGCACAAGGTTCACACGGGGCCAGGTAAAATCCACCTGCTTCTTAATTAAACACGGCCCTAGGTGATTCGTTATTAAAAATAAGACATTCTGTAACAAGAGCACCAACCCAGCCAAGTTGTATATTTACTTGGCACATTTTGCCGGTCCTCTAAATCTTTTTTTTTACGGCTTAGTATTTAATAAAGCTGAGGGACATGTAAGAGATTGGTTCAACCTTTACGATATAACTTTTTCCTCATGACATTTATATCTGTTGCATCCGGATATAAAAGAGATCCAGCAAAATAAACTAAAATAGTAAGCTATAACCGTGTATAAATTTAGCACTGGACGTAAAAAGTTGTTTTAATGACCACATTTTAAAGATTCACACTATCAATTTTAACTTGCTAGGGGCAAGAGCTATGTCCTATACTTTGGCAAAGAAATAAGCTGACCTCATAGTATTTTATTTCAAGAAAAAGAAAAAAAAAAAAAAAAAAAAAAAAAAAAGAAAGAAAGAATAAAAATTTGAAAATAGAGAGGATTATATTGACATTTCTCATAATGTTCTGACATTAGGAACCAATGTGGTGTACGCATCAAACTTCCAAAATTAAAGAGATACAACTCAAAAAGTGTTTCAATATTACCTAATAATAATATTTTACATAAATATAATAATTAATAGTGCTCTAATATACACATTTATCCATTATATACTAACAAATTATAAAATTAAAATAAATAAATAACCGAATATTTCATTGATTGTAGATGCAATATGATTTATATATTTAGAAGCCTACAGAATATTCCTATCACATTATCAAATTATAAGTCCTTTTCTATGAAAATGATGAAATATTTTTTAATTGTTTATTTTTTACTCTGGACGCGCCTTCTTCAATATAAAAGCAGGTAATAGACTAGATCAAAACACCTTAACTCTGCGAATTTGATTATTGAAACAAATATCATTGTATAAAATACATCTTTCATGTATGAGCTGGTATTTTTGTAATGAATATAAAATTGGTTAAAACCAATTACAATAAGTATAAAATATTTTTAATTAACGAACTTTGTGTCCTTGTTGATGGTCTTAGAAGAACATTAGGTTCAAAGCTTTCTTCGAAAAAATAGCAAAACTACAAACTACACTTTTTGACGGTCGAAAACTTACTTTTTTTAAAAAAACTTATCCTTGCACAAGTTTAAAATAGTCTTTCATGTGATTAAAATCTTTACAAGTACAGTAAGTAGACTAACAATGTTTTCTTTTATGATACCTTGATGCAGTTTTTAGTACCATTGTTTCAAATAAAAGCCAGTCTTATTTGTTAGTCCCTATCTCCTACATTTAAATTATTTAAAAATAAATCAGATTATAATTGAATATTTAATAATTTAAATGTTTATCCGCTTTTCGGTTGAAAGAAATTTTAACAATGATGAAGAAGAAATTTGGCTGACAACCGTGTCACAACAGAAATGATCGAAATCAATCTACAGTATTAATTTGGTAAAGTAAAGTGTTAAGATAGTCTTATAAAAATGTCAAGAAGCAACCCATAACAGATAAATAAAAAAATGATAAAGAAACAATTTTATTTCCATCAGGGACAGAAAAACCGTCTAGTCTTAGGAAAAACTTTTGGGACTGCAAATTAAACTGACTGATAAATGTAGGTGTCCAAATTTATTTAAGCACCAAACGTTCCCAAACTCCCCCTTTGTATCAATGCAATCAGTCTGCTCTAGGTCTTTTAGAAGTTCTTCAATTTTGCCTCCTTAGGCGAAAAACATGTTAATTTCTTTTTTTACATTCCTAAAATTGAAGAAATACAATTGTTGTAACAAAGTGCTGATGTTTTGAATTGTTTTTGAAGAACTGATGATGAATGTTTAACTTCCGCAGCTAGTCTTCGAAAAAAAAAAAAACCCGCAATAAAAATGGTAAATAATTTGTCAATCCTTAATCACAAATCATGTTTTTTTCTTTGATTCCTTAAGGTTTTTGTGCCAGTGTTCCAGTCTATCTAGCAGTGCCAGTTAGCAGTTATCTATTAGATTTAAATTATTCAAAAATAAACAAAATAAATAAAAATTAAATATTTTAATTGGCTGGAATGCTTGCCAACCTTTCTGATGAAACATATTTTAACAACAGAGAAAATTCTGCTTTATGATGACTGATAGCCATTTCAAAATAAAATAAAATTACCTGGTTAGATAAACGTATAAATATCACGAATGTAACCAATAATAAATAAAAACAAAAAGGTAGGTTGGGTCATTAGTTAATTCTCTCTGACGGCGAACGGGGTAGGAGTGGGTAATCCATAAGACCACAGCGAGGCAATAAGCGATACAGATGAGGCAGGACAATGGGGGCAGGGAGGATGGTAATTGATGCAAACGAGCCGAAGAGAGAGGAAGATAAATAAGGTGAGTGGATGGAGAGGGGGAGGGGAATGGTCCATAAGGGATGAGCGATAGGACATCGATCCTCAGCAAAAAAGACAAACGGCTAATGAAATAACCAGCCTCTTTTAATTCGACCACCTGTGACTGCCTTCATTGAGCACTGCCCTCGGTTCCCTTCTTGTCCCAATTACTTTCTCCTTCATTCTATCCCTTCCAGGTTGTTAGCTCTCTTTGTTCTATTTCTGGTCAGTGTTATTTTTTCAGTTAGTTTTTATATGTATCAAGGGTAACAATTTTAATGTGGTTAGGTTCATGCCACTACTAAACATTTATGTAACCTGTGAACAGTATGTTAAGTACAAAAATCATATTTTGAGAATAATGGATTTTTTTCGAAAATCGACAATCTGATAAAATCTGTTACAAGACTTGAAACGTTTGATAGAATTATCAAGGGGTTGATAGTGTTGAAAAGCTATTTCCAACTTCCCGTAGAATGCGTTAAAAATGGCGTTCATCCTTTCACCATCATAAAATCGTTAAATCTTGGCATATTTAAAAATATTATTCTTAAGGACGAAAACTAAAAGGACTATCCTTCCGCCATTTTACAAATCATTAAATCTTGAAATATTTCAAAATAATACCCTTAAGAACAAAAACTACAAGGACAACAATGGCAAAATATCCTTCGAATAACTTAAAAACCGTAAAATTCAGGAATATTTCAAAACAGTATCCTTAAAAAAATAATATATATGCAGCCCAACGATGTCCTCCCGTCATCTTAAAATAAAATAATAGTACCCTTCATTAATTTCAAGTTTTCTTTTGATTTTTGTTAACTTTTTTTTTTTTTCCATTTTTATTTAATTTGATTAAATAATAATATAATAAAAAAAAGAGCTTTATTTTATGCAATTTAACAATTTACAATTCTGTAACATAATTGTATAAGTACATGTTTTGCTATAAAACAATTCACACTACAATTTCATTCAATAAAATTAAAACAGAATACTTTTTAAAACTGTAGGAAAAACTGACAAAAACCTACTCAGAAAAAGAAAAAAAAAAAAAAAATAAATAAAAAATAATAAACTAATAATAATAATAATAAAATAAATAAATGAAAAATATATACAATAAGCTAAAGTTTTGGGCATTAAAATTAATTACTATTTAAGAACAAATTAATTCTTACAATACTTTGATTTGCAAAATTTAAATTTTAACTAAAACTAATAAATTCTAAGTATGTCTTATTAAATTTTTTATTTTTTTTTTTTTTTTTTTTTTTTTTTTTTTTTTTTTTATTTTAGTAGTATGTGTTTAGTTCGTTTGTGTACGTATCTTCTTAAGGTTAGCTTATTATATTTGCCTATTGCTTGTATTATGGGATTGTCTGAGTTTATTATTGAGTTGAAAAAGTTCTGGGTCTGGGAGTAAATAAACTGTTTAATTGTTTGAAAACCTAGATCGTGCAACATGTCAGTTATTTTTGTGTATCTTGGGTAGTCGTTAATGATTCTCAGGCATTGGTTTTGAATTCTCTCTATTTTTTTGTAATTGGAGTCACATGTGGAGCTCCATACCGGAGAGGCGTATGTTAGTAATGGTCGAATGACTGATTTGTATAGAATAATTTTGTTGCGAGTTGATAATGGGGATCTTCTTCGGAAATATGGTGACATTGTACTGATAAGTTTTTTGGCTTTGCAGCATTTATTATTAATATGGGTTGTGAAAGTTAAACGTTTATCTAATTCGAGACCTAGGTAGGTAACAGTTTGTTCCCAAGGGATTCGAATTTTATTTAGAATGATATGATCCGCTATTTTAGGTCTTCTTTTTGTAAACAGTATTGCTGCAGTTTTGTTTTCATTTATTTGAATTTTCCATTTTTTATAATATTTATTGAATTTGGAGTATAATGATTTTAATCTATTTTCTATTGTATCTATTCTGTAGGAACTAGTGTAAATGGCGGTGTCATCTGCGTAAAACGATCTTTCAACTGAAGGAAGAGAAGGAAGGTCGGATATGTACAGGTTAAAGAGAGTAGGGGAAAGACAGGATCCTTGGGGAAGACCAGCTGATAGGGAATATTTAGATGTTGTGGTATTGTTGATTGTGATTTGAAAGGATCTATTAGAAAGGAATGAATGGATAATATGAATGATGTAGGGTGGGAATTGGTAAGTGATGAGCTTGTAAATTAGTCCGTTATGCCATATTGTGTCAAAAGCCTTTTCGATGTCTAATAAGATCATCCCTGTATGTTTTTTTTCATTAAAACCTGCTGTGATAAAATCTGTCAATCTGGCTAATTGTGCCACTGTAGAATGGTGGTTTCTAAAACCAAATTGTTCATTAACCATGATATTATTGTCAGATATGAAATTGTTTAACCTTTTCAAGAATATTTTTTCAAATATTTTTGAAATAATGTTAAGAAGACTGATCGGTCTATAGTTAACGGCTTCTGATGGGTCTTTATTTGGTTTAGGTATTGGTATAGTCTTTGCTGTTTTCCAGGAAGCAGGGAAATGTCGGAGGCGGAAAATGGAATTGAAAATTTTTGTCAGGAACATTATTGATTTCTTACTGAGATTTTTAATAACTATTGTAGGAATATTGTCTTCGCCCGGAGCTTTCTTAGTTTTTAGCTTTTTTATAATATGAATTATTTCTTTTGGTGCTACGGAAGGGAAGTTAGATGGTACCTTTTGTTGAAGATATTTATTTACAGTTTTGTTTACAGAGTGATTGTGGTGGGGTGAGCCAAAGTCTTTGGTGATTTGAGATGTGGAAGTAAAATATTCCGCTAGTAAAGTTGCTTTGCTATTATCAGAGTAGGCAAATCCATCCGGTATTTTAAGGGGAGGTATACATTGAGAGCGATTTGTAAAAATGCGGTGGAATTTCCAAAGAGATTTGTCTCCAGGTTTTATATCTTTTAGAGTTTGGGCCCAGTTGTGATTTTTCCAGTCATTTAATTTCATTTTTACGAATAAATTCAGTCTATTCATTATTATTTTGTGTATTGGGTTGTTGGAACTTTGATACTTTTTTCTGATTTTATTTTTTAATTTGATGAGCATTTTTTAGGTGAATTGGGAATTTTTCGTGAAATTTATGAGATATTTTTGGAATAGTGGTTGATATAGCTGATTTAATTGCTGAGCTGAATTTATTTATATTGTATTCTAAGTCAGAGGAGGATGTAATTTCGGGGTTTATTTCTATTTCTCGATCAATAGTTTGTCTAAATATTTGCCAGTTTGCATTTTTAAAATTTACTCTCGAAGCTGTGTTGTTTTTATTAACTTTGGAGTTTACCCGGAAGATCACAGGGTTGTGATCCGAAGAGAGACATGGTAGAGAGACTAAACGAGAGATATTGATATTTTTAGAAAGAGCTAAATCTATAATACTCGGTTTAAAACGGCTTTGAGATGGAATATATGTGGGTTCTGAGGGGCTATGGAGTTCTATGTTGTGTCTTGATATAATATTTAAAAGTGTTTTCCCATTTTTTGTTGTTATTATGACAGTTCCACTGTTTATTTTTGGCATTTAAGTCGCCGAAGATGATAAAATTGTTACTAATATTAAATAATTTAATTAAGTCTGGCGTATGTAGTTTATTAGGAGGAATATAGGTAGCGGTGTGATTGCGGTAATTTTATTATTTATTCTGAGTTGAATGGCGACAGCTTCGACGTGAGTAAGGCCATCTACCGGGAGATATGTGTGACTAATGTCTTGGCGGGCTAATATCATAACTCCCCCGCCCTGCCTGTTACGATCTTTCCGGTGTATTTTGTAACCCGGAATTGAAAATCTGTCACCTGAGGCTAGTCGAGTCTCACTTACTGAAACAATGTCCGGTTTGTTTTCGAGTAGAAATTGATTAAATTCTATTGAATTACCTTTTATGGTTTGGGCATTCCACATACAGAATTTTATTTTATCGTTATTTGTTACCATTTACGATAAAATTGAGTTTGCTTATATAAGTGATTAAGTAAATAACATAAAAGAATAATAACAGAAATGAGGAGAAATGTTTACGAGTTTGTTTATTATTTATGTTTATAGTACAGAGATACTGTAAGTAGTTTGTTTTGTACGAGACATATTTCAGTATCGCTTTAGTATCTGTTAGGTAAAGGACTGTAAGTTGTGTAAAGTAAAAATATTTATTTAGACGTGCGAGTGTGTAACTGTAACAAGTTGGTGTACTGTTGTTGTTATGAGTGTAGGTTGTGATGGTAGAATTAGAGAAGCCGAAGTTCGTAAGTAATTCTAAAACATTTATGATTATAACATATTTAAACATATAATTATAAAATATATTAGTATTTGTTATATTTACCATTAATCAATAAATTATAACAATCCTTCTATTAAAATAAAAACTTTTGACATTCCGTCTTCAGCATTTTTTAGTTTTGTCATCGTATTTTTAAAATTTGAAATTATTTTTCCAATGTTAAATGAGCTAAAAAAGTATTTAATTTCTTTAAAACAATCAGAGAACGAAGGCTCCTGATTTTGATGGTCTTTCGATGAGAAGGTGTTTGAAGGCCACTGAGATTTTGGGTTCGGGAGAGTTGGGAATGCTTCTTTAGTTGCTTTGAAATTTTTTCGCGGTGCTGCTTTTATCGTGGGGTTTTTCTTGCTTAGTTGCAATTCCATGTTTCTTGCGAATTTTATACAGTTAGGTGAGTTTGAAAAATGTTCTTCAGAGCAGTTGATACATTTTGGTTTAAATCCGTCAATGAGTGCGTTGGGGCAGTCTTTTGATAAGTGATCTCCTGAACATTTGAGACACTTGGGTTTTTTTAAAACAGTTTCGTGCTACGTGATTAAATTCCTGGCATACGTAGCATTGCGTGATTATTTTATTTGACCTGTATTTTTCCCATTTTATTACTAGATCGCAACAATAGTTTATTTTATTTATTTTATTTAATTGCTCTTTATTTTCTAAAATTACTATTGCTAATGGAAGTTTAATTAGTCCTGTTTCAGTTTTTCTTTCCATTTGGTATATTTTGTACACCTGAAGGCCTTGGTTTTTAAGGTTTTCTGTTATCTTCTCGATAGGGAATTCTGGGGGAAATCCTTTTAGAACTAATTTAGGCTTTATTTCGCTTTTAGGAGTATATGAGTGAAAGTCTAAATTGTTTTCTTTAAAAAATATTTTTAATTAGTGAGAAATCCTGGCTATTGAATGTATAAATGCTTGTTTTATTTCCGTTATATTTTACTTTTATTTCTTTTACTTGCGTTTTTATAGCATTTATGGTTTCTTTAATGTTATTAAACGGACTGTTTATTATGATAGGTGGATATTGATTGTTGATTTTACCTTTATTGTTTATAGATGTAGATAACTCCGAAATTCCATCCTCATCCATATCAGACAGTATGTCGTAGCAGTTTGCCACGTCAATATTATATTGTACAGCATCACCTCTTTTCCGTTTGATATTTCTATTTGATGTTGATGTTGATGGTCCTGGTGGTTCATCCATTGTATTTTCGGCCCCTCCTCCAAGGGCTTTGGAATGGGTTATTAACTTCGTAAAATTAATAAGAAAAACGAAAAACTATAATGAAAAGTAAAAATGTCTTAAATAAAAGAAAACTAAAAGAAAACGTAACTATATAACTTGGACTGCACTCTGTTCACTACGGCTGCTACAGCGAGACTCAATTTGATTAAATATCGCTTTAAAATTAATATACTAAACACAAATTAAACTCAATTATTACGTGTAAAACGTGTTAAATGGTAATTTACTATATACGTTACATAGGGGACTTGGCCGAGCAAGTAGGGATGAGGGAGGGTCTCAGTGCACTGGTGCAACAAACAATACACATTATTTGGTAATAGGAAGCCCTATGTTTGTTAATAGACTTTATGGGACTGGCGAGTAAATAATAAATAGTATCATTCAATATTGGTTAATCGAAACATTATACAAAATGAAAAATGAATAAAAATGGCGCATTAAGGATGTAAAATGCTCTAACACTCATAAAATGTAAGCAAGACGTGATTTTTTTATTTTTTTCATTCTAACCAATATACCTCACCTCCTAGGTCCTAGCGAAAATATGCTCTATTAAAATTGTCCTTAAATTTCCGATCCGAGCAATATTAACAGAATTAATAATCGGGTTGCATGCTACATTTTGGAGGGTGAAACAAATATTTAATAATCTATAGATTCCCAGCCGAAGGACATATTCATGTGAAAAAATTAAATGTAGTTTCTCCGCTATTGAAAACCATACAAGGTACAAATAAAACAAATATAAGTACAAAAAAAAAAAAAAAAAAAAATTGAGATCTCACATGACAAGATTTTTTTTTAACTTTTTTTTTTTAGATCCATTAATTGAAATTCGCAACTGTAAAAAATACATACATCAAGTAAATCTGTTGATAACGATTACAATAACAAGTAAAAACTTAAAAATAACTACTCGTCAGTAGCACTTCAATAAAAATTCTAAACTAGAAGATCTCTAGGCTATCTTCTTTCCAGACGCCAAGGAGGATTCTTGGGAATGGAATGGGAAGTTCAGAAACCAGCGGTTATTGAGCTTACTATGAAAGGATAGGTATCAGGTTTGGGCTAAATCTACATCAATTCTGAAAACTGAAAATTTGTGTAACATGGGCACTTGGTTAATTTTTCACAGATGAAAGTTCCATTTTTCAGTTCTAACCGAATATTCACAAAGAAACATTCATCTTTGTAATAGCCACTTAGCGTAGCCATATAGACACAAATGAAAAGACAAAATTAGCTTTCTGGTGATAAGCAAAACCCAACATCACAAAATTGCACTAAGCATACTATTCGTAAGAGCCACAGAATATCTATGCTGCACACTTAAGTATGTTCATTAAAGTACAAACATGAGTTTTCAAATAGTTTTTTGGTATTATTCATTTATTATAGCTAAACCATAAAATAATTCTCAAAATAGACTGCCTGAAAAAAAGAGGGATAAAAAATAGTGCTGGTGGGGTGTTTGAAAATGGAAGCTGTCTCCATTAACTAAATGGTCCATTGCAGGCTCCATGGCAATATATTATCTGACCGGTGCCTCTTCTCTTCTATCTGGCCAACTTCATCATGGCCCGTCCCTTTCTGGTGCCGTTGCACTTTTACTCTTACCCTCTCCAGCAACCCCTGGCTGGCAACTGGAAGTAATGAGATCAAGTAGTTCTTTATTTTATAAGACATTATCGCTTCAGCAATGATTTAAAAAAAAATAAAATAAATAAATAAACCATCAAGATAAAAATCCAGTATTTCAATTACTAGAAACTTAAAAATAATACATATGTTTTGAATAATAAATCCCTATATTTATAACTATTACACTAAATTTTAATTTTTTTCTTCTCACTAATGCTTTGACCCAGTCATCCAATTATGATGGCTTCACTTTAAATATCCAGGCACCCTCAGCCCTTGACCTACTTGGCGTAGCTTCAAACCACTGGTATCCCTGAAAGTCTGGCTGGCATTTTAGTGCTTTGCTGAAGGTTCACACCTTACTATATTAAAGTATAAATATAATTAATTGATACAATAATTTATAAACGGATCTACTTATATAACAGAAGTTGAAAATAATAAGGAATACAGTTTGCAAATCAGTAAGTCAGTTATTATTAGGCGAGCGACCTCTTTATTAGGCAGTGTAAAATTTAATTTTTTTTTTTTTTTAGTTAAAATTTTTAATTTTACTATGTTTATCATTGGAAATGTGTAATGTTGTTATGCATTATATTTTATTTGTTATGAAAAAAGAGATTATATATCACAAAAAGATTTTATGTAGAGGATCAAATTATTTTTCATATTTGATAGCTATAAATTAAAAGAGACTTAGCCATATCGAAAGATGGCTAGATGGCATGTATGCGGAACGTATATATGTCTGAATAATAGAACCAGAGAAACCTGAATGTAGTTACAGACCCGGATCATTACTGGAGAGTAGATATTTAAAAATAGTAGAAAAAAATACAAAAAAAAATATATATATATAATAAATAAACGAATTTTCAATATAGTCGAAAATAATATTATATATATCAACGAAAGGCAATTTTAAAATTTCAAAATCTGCCTGGATCGTCAGGAGTGGCTACGAAATGTGGAGGAGGCCAGTAAATGAAATGGATGACAAGCTTTCAAAGTAAGAGGTAAGCATGAGTCGTTAAGGGCTGAAGAAGTAGAGGACTGTAAATTTTCTCAAGAATACTATTTACAAAATACAAACAATAAAACAAAATACTAATCAAGAATTACTTTTTGATTGCTGATAAACAAACGACAACGTCATCTCAGTGATTTGTAAGGAAATTAGAAGTTTTTTAGGGACAAATGTATTGAGCCTATGCATCTGACTTTTACGGACTGACCAATTTACCACCACCGCCGGCAGAATGTTTCCTCCACACTCCTCATGTAGGAATACCATCAGTGGTAAGGTTTTGTGTAATTTTGTGTCTTCTAAAGAAGATCATAAAACAACGAAAGGTAAAACAAGATCTTATCCCTTTATTCCTTTGTCATTTGTTTTTGATTTTAAATTAAGTCGGAGGTTTGGAAAAAAAAAGAAAGAGAAATTATTTTAATACAATCAAAAAGATCTGTACTATAAAATACAGTACATAAAAAGTTATTAAATTACAGCAACACAGATCAAAGTAACTTTAATTTATAAGGTTATATATCAAAGTGAATATTAACTGACCTACAATCAATAAAGAAATTAAACTTACTTCAAAGCATATTTTTAAAGGAGAATAATCTTTAACGGGCGAATAGAACAGCATTACTTAATTCAGATAGCAGGAATCGTTAGAGTGTTTTAGTCCGATAAATTCTTGTTATTGATGCTTTAATAAATTTCTTGAAGTATGTTTAATACACTACGAATATTACTAAAGAAAATAAACAAAACTAAAAAATTGATTTTCGAAGGGATCACAGACTTTTAATTTCTATTATTGCAAAGTAGTTGATTAAGAAAAAGGTTACGGCTGAAATTAATTAATTTACATGTCACACCACAAATTAAAATTTTTCAAAATAATTTAATAGAATATAAGTAAAATTTATGGGGTCACCTGTGGTGTAGTGGTTAGCATAGCAACCTACTAAACCCAAGATCGCGGGTTCGCAGCCCGGCAGAGGACCTTAGGATTTTTTAAAGGGAGTAAAAAATCCTTAGCTATGCCGCCCTTTGGAAGGGGCGTAAAATGGTGGTCCCGAGCCTGTGCGATGTCAGGTACTCGTTAAAGATCCCTATCCTTATTATACCTGGAAAGGCAAAATTTAGGACTCCCACCGTAGCATAAAGTGACGTTAAACAGAATAAACAAACAAGTAAATTTTATAATCAATTTCAAGCTCTATATAACACCGTACCTTCGTAACCCCTCTTGAATGGAGCTCGCCAACTATCGATCAAATTTCAAACTTCATTGCGCCCGACATATAAACGCTTTCTTAATAACAATTTAATTGAAAATTTTTAAATTTTATCAATGGTAAACCTTCCTTGAACTATGAAAATTTACAAGTCGAAATTTGCTAAAGATACGTTTTGGTAGTGAGTGGTTATAAACGGACAATGGCTTGTTCTTTTATATAATAGTGTATATATATATATATATATATATATATATATATATATATATATATATATATATATATATATATATAAACTATAACCAATGGAATGAAAAGATCCGAGAAGAGGACAGAAGAGACCCTGAGGGTGGAGAAGATACAGGTACGGGGGGCCGTAAATTCTTCTAAAACGGTAGAGATATAAGCTTATTTATACCCTAGCCAGGGGTTCTAAACACAGCACTATCTTTCCTCTTATACCTCATAGGGCGCTATACTTTTATTACCGCTTCCACTGCCTGATCCTTAAACAGATCGTATTCTGCCCCGCTCTTCTCAGTTGGTTATTATATATCGCCCTTTGTTAGAAGGGAGAAGAAAGAAAATGATGAAACTGTGGTATTTTTTTTTTTTATTTTTTTTTTTCAAACAAACGAACTATATACCATTTAATAAATAGTTCTGAAGAAATCGAAAACTATGTGGGAGGATGAACTGCTAAGGATCTAAGTTGTTCCTAAGAAATAAAAATAAGATTTTTCCAAACATTTAATAATCATTACAGATTTTCAGCTCAAAAATATACCTATGTGTGATTACACTACAGAACAACTTCGAATATTCTATTTTTGGGGTATGTATTTTTAGAATGTCAAAACTATAATAAAAACCTCTCTCCCTCCATAAGTGGAGGATCAGGTTTGATTTGGGTATCCCTAGGATGAGTGCATATTGTAAATTAAGTATTTATTTATTTACTTTCTGGTGGTGTACCACCAATTTTGGTTAGAAACACCATACTCAGTTTGAGAACTTTAATTATAGTCCCTGTACAGATTTATTTGTTTCAAAAAGTGAATAATGTAGAAGTGGATATATGAGGTATTTTGAAGCAATGTTGAAATGTCGTGTTTCATCAGACCATTTTCTTTTCTTTGCTTTTGATATTCTTTGCATTCAACAAGAAGGTTTACCTGAAATTCGTTGCATATTGGGGGTGGCTTGTCTTCCAATAAGTGACTGTGAGTTAATTTTGAATGTCCAATTCGTAGTCTTGTAAAGATGACTTGCTCTTTCTTTTCTTGATCCTGGTTTTTGCTCCCATGGTCCTGGAGTAGATCTTATTTTTTTAAGTTTGTCGAATCTAAGCCATCTTTCATGCCAAACTATATTGATTTGATGTTTTAAAAAGAATTTGAGATCTGGTAAAGGGACAAGGATTAATGGTAATGGGGAATTAAGTATGATAGTTTTTTAGCATTTAATTTAATTTATACTATTAATTTGTTTTGTTTTCTTTATATTTTTTAATTCATATTTTTCATATTATATTAAATATAAAATATTAAAAACATTCACAACCCTTAGTTTTTCTTTCAATGCATATTAATTTTTAAATATCACTTAAGTAGTAAAATTAATATAGTTTCAAATTAGCTGAATATATATAAAAGAAATATATTATTATTAATAATATAACATAATAAGTCGTTTATAGAATACTAGAAGCCAGAACAAGAGGTAGACAATGGCTTGGCTAGTTTACGGGTGTGGTGGTGAATCTGCAGTCGCTGGAGGTTCAGCAAAAACATGAGAAGGCAGTAGTAAGTAGGTCGAGATAAATGGATGGCGGTGGTGAATGAGATGCAGGAATCAGGGATAGTAGAGCCACGAATTATGTATGTATTATATGTTAGTGTTACTCAAAATTTTGAAAAGATAATGCACGACTTAAACATAATTCATTATTAAATCGAGAAAGCAGGTCCTTGATAACAGACACTGGGTTCCGCTAACCCAGACTCAAATAATTCAGACTATCCGACTATCCGGAGATAATTAAAGAATATTTAGTCCTTTTTTTTTATAGTGATTTTGAAACTAGCCTATTTTGTTTTTAATCTTCATTGAGATATAAAAATCTTATATTTTTATAAAAAACAAAACAAAAAAAACACCGGTATAAATTAATTATAAACTCTTTGATTAACTATCGATCTATATAAGAAAACCTAATACGTCCTATGGAGTAATTAGCAATCAAGAATACGGATATCATTTAACAATTAAAAGTATATAATATTTTATATTTTTATAATATATATACTATATTTTTATAATTATTTATTATTATTCATTATTCAATAGGCTTCAGTTCAAATAAATAAAATAAAACGTCATTAAAATGTATCATCAGAATTGTTTTTATTATTAATTGTTTGCTTTAAAGTACAAAAATTAAGGAAATTAAGTTAGCCTTAATAGATATAATGTTATATAAATGTATAATAATTAAATTTACAATAAAAAGAAATATATAAATTAAACTGACAAAAAAATAAAAACCTCTTCTTTGTACTAATACATAGTAGCTTATAGTCCGTACTAATTACAACTATAATAATAATAATTATAATAATATAAAGCAGTAGCAGCAATAGCAATGGAAAACAAACAAATTGACAACTCTTTGTAATTATCCGTTAATAAATTAATATAATAATTTTTTTCATTAAAATTAATCTTAATCATCAGTAAAATGGCCCAATATTTCTGTCCTTATGAAACCCTGGAGTGCAAATTATGAATAAAAATTACAGTCCTTTATGAGATACACTACTCCAAGTAAGGTTAGCTGAGGTATATAAAGCCTTTTGAAAAAAAAAAAAAAAGTCATTAATGATTATATATATTAAAATAATTATTTAGTTTCATTACTCTTCAGGAATGAAAGCTTTAAAAAAATTAATAAAATAAAGGTGAAAAAGGAAAGAAAATAAAGATAAAGATAGACATAAAGATCTTCTAAAATAGAAAACAATTTAATAACGCCTTAAAACCAATGTAATTCTCGGCACTCCTTTGTTCAGGAATACTTGACGTGGCACCATCATAGCCATCTGTTTTCCTAATATCATGGGAAGATATTGCACTGATATTTATACCCCAAGTTGGGATCAGTCTGCTGAGCCAGTTGCTATTCCGACCGTATTCCTGTATAACTCGCCAACGGAAGGCCAATATCCCAAGTTACGACGCTCGCCGGGCACTAGTTGGATATGCAGGGTCGGGTGGACTCCACGGGGATCCGAAGAAAAGTTAAATGGGAAACTGCCTCCCCCCTCCCCCACGAATATGCCCCCTATGAAATTACAGGCTCAAGACGTGAAGAGAGAAGGCATTGTATTAGTGTTGACCGCAATCCCTGCCTCTTCCCCTCCCTTTATTAGATTCCTTCCGGTTCTGCAGAGTCAGTTCCTTATCGAATATCGACTATAGGAGTGCTCTACTTCCGCCTTTCTTGTCGATAGTGGCTAATGGGATAAGAAGCAGAACAACTCCACTGATCCTGTAATGTCCTTGAGCTCACCAAATGGGCCATTCATTCTATAATGTTATTCCCAGCCATTAGGATAGTTAATATTGAACAATCGGGAAGAAAAATGCACACCTTGCATCCATAACGATTCCACATAATGATAAGGACGATTTTATGTAACTCAAGTAATAAGTTATTAAACGTACAGCAAAGTAACCTTTATTCAATGAGATATGGTTGGGTGTATAATTGGGTACAATTTTATTATCTTGAAATAAACATAACTACTAATTTAATTCTAAACCATTAAACCTGAGATACATGAAGAAATATGGATGAGGTATTTCTTGTTTGTCGAACTAATGGAAATCAAGATAGTTGGGGAGTGGAGTTATGGATACGCAATTAAAATATAAATTTTAAGGTTTAGCCAGTAACGTTGGCACAATAAATGAAAATTTCTATTTTATTTGCGTATCCATGACTGCATACCTCAACAAATATGATACTTATTAAGTGAAAAATAATTGCAGAGTTGTGAATCTAACCTTAATCCCTGTCTGTTCTAAAACGTTTTATAAAAAACGTTACCTAAAATGTTTCATCCATATGGATTTATCCGGATCCATGGTAAAAAACAATAAAAGGAATTTACATATGGATATTGGGAATAAATTAAACCAAACTCAAATTGAAATTATATCATTTTTTATATTTTGTTTGTGTATTGGTTTTTTTTTGTTTTTTACAAATATTGTCAGGGTAAATCAGCCACTAATCGCCATTATTATTGGAAACAGGAGGGGGAAGGTTACCTGTTTTGATGAAACGTTTGTGGCATGGAGAACTCAGATGTTATATTTATTAACTACCCTAATTATCCGAAGTTAGATGGAACACGGGGACCGAAAAGCCTTCTAATGAGGGGACAGACATTAAGATTATAGTTGGCGGTAATTATCAAATTTTCACCATTGATCAACCCTTTCACGGGGGTCGGGGAGGGTGTTGCTCGATTCACCTTAAGATAAATGGTGCAGTCTTAGTTTTCCAGAACAATGTTTTCAGAAATGCACATTTGAGTATCTTAACACATAACCTTTTAAATAAATTATTGAATCATATATAATAAGTTATCAACTCAAATAAAAAACAGAAAAGTTAAAATACTACTGTTGCTTTTTTTTTTTTTTATTTCTAATTTTATATTACGTCTGTTATTTATTGTAATAAAAGGAATATATTTGTTTATTCATTCTAAACCAGAATAAGTAATAAAATGCTTACTTTCCGATTTAATCAAATAAAATTGTTTTAATTTTCGATTTCTCGAGACTATTAGTGGTATTTAATTAGTTTTACAAAACATTTAAGATTACACTTTTTTTAAATTCTGTTGTGGAAGATAAATAATATTACGGTTGGAAACAAAAATATATCTTTCTATGATATATATATATATATATAAATAAGCTTATAACTAGACTTTAAAAAAAAGGTTTATTTCAAATATAAATATGACACTAACAATGATACTGATAATATATATCTTATAATGCTATCGGTGTGAAAGTAAATAGTGAGATTAGGAATTTGTGTAAGGAGTGATGACCTTTAGGTTACAGTTATAACTCTTCCCTTCTTTAAGATTTGTTATCTCCTGGTAAATTTTTGCTAAAATGTTGATTTACACTTTAATAGAATAATTTTACAAGAGTCCTCAGTGAATGGAGCACAATACTGTTTGTGTTTTCTATATATAGGTTATAATAATTAACAGTTACAATAATAATTAAATCCTAATACACTGAATTTTCGCTAAATCTAAGAATGTTGAGTGTTGGTATAGTACATTTGTGGTATTTCTTAATTATGGTTTCTGATATATACATTATACAAAATGGTTGTATATGTTGTGATAATTGTGATAATAAATTAAATGTGGGGTAACAATATTTATGCCTAATTTATCAGACTTACTTTAGGTAAAAATTGGCTATATTTTACGCTAAATCTAATAAGTTAAAATATTGTTTTGTAACATCCAGATATCTATATTTTATCTAATCTATGCTTAAGTTTACAAGTTTTTACATTGCCATTTGAATGAATAAATACAACTGTTATTAACTTTAATAAGATTTTTACAATAATATTCCTCCTCGTATATACAGTCTGCTGTAAAAATGTTGTTTTGGTTTTGAATGTATAAATCGTTGTCAAGCTCGATTTCGTAAAATGTGCCATTAATATATTTAGGTACTGTATGAACTACGTATCCTTGGTATTTGTTCTCGTGAGTTGGTAGTCTAGTATAAAAGTATGAATTACCTTCTTGTGTGTTTGAACAAAATATTTTACTATTTGCCCATAAAATTTCTGTATTGTTAGATACTAAATGGACTTTGTTAGGAAGATTTTCAAAACGTTAGTCATAATACTGGAATGAATTATACCTAATTTGCAAAATTCTAGTGATAGAGTTATTTCTTTTACTTGGTTTAGTAATTGAGAAATATGTATGTATAAATTATAAGCGTCTTCATTTGTTTTTAATGTCATCGTATATTGGTGATAAGCTCGAAATTTTTATTTAGTGTTTTAATTTATTTTTATAATCAGATATTAATTGTTTGTCGATATTAACTGAGGTTTCTGCATCCATATTGCCAGTTAGCCAACTAATTATATTTCCTAAACCGTTAATAATCCTCTTTTTGTCCTATGCTTATATTGTAATAGTTCTAATTGATGATTAACATTATCGGTTAAATCTTTTAGTATAGAATAAAGATAATGTCCTTTAAAAAAATTTTTAAATGGTTATATATGTTCTCTAATTCAATTTCTAAATAACTAATGTTGAAGAAATGATATGTTTCAAAATAAGAATTTATAACTTTTATATCATTTATATAATAATGAAGTATTCCTGGCGAGTTAGTCAGATCATGCACTTCAATCGTTTGGATCTTCTCCATCAGAGCTAGAACCATGATCAGAGTTGTGAGTTTGCATAGAGGTGTCATCTGTAACATAGGTTTTACTCTTATTTTTCGTTGGTCTTTTGATATTGTCGATATGGGTGGTTCTTCTCGTTTTCCTTTTACTATGATGTTCACTTTCCTTTAAAAGATCATTTTTTTTCTGTAACTCTGTACGAATACAATATTTTCCAATTTAACCATTAATGCCGTAAACGTTATGAATAATATTTGGTTTCACGGAATATTTTCTTTTGGGGAAGTCAAGTTCAGCGAAAATCATATTGCGAGGAAAAGAAATTAAAAAATACGAGATCTAAGACGTATCGTTACAATATAACGAGGATGGAAGCTTTCCCGGTAAATACCTCAATAACATCTTATTCTCAGAATAACAAGGAAAAAAATCCGTAATATCAATAACTCATAAGGGTCAAATATAATAACTACATCTTATATAGATTGCTGATAAGTTAAAAATAGACATGTACCTATGTTTTTATTAGCCTAATTTGGCTTTATGTAATTTATTTTTAATAAAGAATAATAAAAAATAGAAATATCATTAAATATGTTTCAATTTGTTTTACAAAACTGTTCTCCACAACACATGTTTTCCTAGCTCTTGAAAAGTATCCATAATAATGACTAAAGTCATTCCCAAAAACTCCCATGTCCATGTTGTCCATTTGCCCATTATGAGCAAAATCCTGGTAAAACCCAATCTGAATCGATTAGAATTGATTGTTCAATAGATCCTAATCCATACGACCATACGTTCTGAAATGATCCTCAAAGAGCTCTGAAACGTCTACAATCTATCCTAGAATCAAATCATATTCAAAATCACCGTTTTGTTTTCCCAATATCACAACCTCTTATGCAGCAATGTTATCCTGCGGTGGACGTAATCCTTAACATAGGAACGCGGAACGTACTGCTCGGGAGTCCTTCTCGACTTAGAACAGGCTTTTGACCGAGTTTGGCAGAATTAACAAACCCGAAAATTTCCTATTTCCTGCATACTTCCTTATTATGCGTGATTATCTCAATGGAAAATCATTTAAAGTCACACTTTTGTCCATCCATCCCTCTTTACTAAGTATGTCGGGGTTTTATAGTAATTGTTAAAATAGATCCAGAAAAATCTCATTAAATAACTAACGTTTTGTAGTAAACCTACAACTCTCTGTCCTTCAGTATCCTTTCACAATGTTCCATCTGTGTTGAACTGATCCACTGTCTAGAAATCCGTTTGGACGAACGTTTTACTTGAACCCGCATACTGGACTGGACAAAAAACTGCTCGTTATTATAGACTACTTCAACTTTTTCTAAACAACAACTTTTTAAGAAATGCATAAGGTATAAGAAATATAAAAATCAGTTTTGTTTTTTTTCCACCTACTTTTATTATAAGGAGATATTATCTTAAATTAGTAAACTGTCAATTAATGATAAATGTAGTACCGCTATATTCTTCTTTTATAATAGTCAAATGGAGTTTTTAATTTTTTATGGATATAGCATTGATGTTATTAGAAATAATATATATATAATTATACTCTGCTAAAACTGAAAGAGAGTAAAGATAATACGCAAACAAACAAATAAACCATAAACTTAACGTAGAAACACAAGGAGCTAACGAGAAAAGAAACTAACTCAAAATAAGTGATGATTTATCCAACCACGGCCAACAACGGAAAGAGGTGAAAATGCCCCAGACCGCCGTGAAAAGACATTCGAATTAAAAATTGAAGTTATTCCCCAGCCGGTGCTTAACTTGTCTAAGTCCCGCTGTCCAAGCCCTCCCTACTGCTAACTCCACTGCAGTCTTCTAAATTTTTCATGGCCACTTTGTAGCTTTCGAGTGGCTGTTATTTTTAAAGCTGGTGAGTGGCATAGCAGTTGCCATATATCCAAAGGTTACAAAACATTATAAGTTTAAAATATTATGAAGAAAGATAAAGTATTAAGGATTAGAGTTCTGATAATTTAGAACTATTTTTCTGAGATTTAGTAGACCGATTTCATGAAAACAAAAATCATTTTGTTTTTTAAACAAAGGTGATATGTTTACTTCAGTAGTAAGGACGTAATTGTTAAGGATTCCAGATAAAAAATACCTTTTTATTTTTTAAACGATTTATTAATATTTACAATTTTATACATTATATACAAGTAAGTCTGTGGAAAGTGATTACAATGACATGTAAAGAACTACTCACTAGTATCACTTCAAAAGTTCTACATTAGAAGGTCTCTTGGTCATATTCTTTTTAGAGATATTGGAGGATTATTGGGAATGGAGCGTGATGCAAGTTGAAAGACTAGTGGATTCGAGTGAGTATGGAATTTAATATGAAACGATAAGTATCTAGTTAGGGCAAAACAGCAACAAATGGAAATGGGTCCAATTACTGTCAGGTAAAAAGGTCTTTTGTGATTTGTTGGGAGCTTTGAACGCTGGTCTAGTAAATGTTGAAGTGTTCGGAAATGACGAGCAGTTGTGATAAAAAATACTAAAGCGATTAAATTAAATGAAAAAAATAAATATAGAATTGTGATGCAACAAATATAAAATATAGTTCTTTAATATTTATTACTAGGGTATGTATTGTTTCAAAATAATACTTATAACATATATGATATGTATCAAAAACACCACCGAAAATCATTCTGAAGAATAATAATAATTAAAAAATAATTTTAAATAATGTCAGAAAATAGCAACAATTAATTATACTTTTTTCTTATTCTTAGGAGTCTTATGCAGTAATAAAGATTATATTTCATTCCATTATATTTTCATCCTGGCTTTGGAGCCCTAATCCAGTATTAAAACAACATCGATAGAAATATCAATACATCCTCTCATGTTTTTTTTTTCATTGTTATGAGTAGTAAACGAAACCCAGAAGTGATATTTATCTTCTTAAATAAGAATTGGTAAAATGAATTACTTTTTGTACATTGCCAGAAATGTGATATGTTATATGTTGTTGGTATAACATATAAATAGCAAATGCTATTTGCTGTTAAATAATTTATTGCTTGATTAATTTTTGTTCTGTTTTTTATAAATTTCGTTTTCTTTCTTAGCTATCATTAGAAAATTTTTAAGTATTACCAATTTATTTTTATATTAGGTACCGAGAATAGAGAATCAAAATCGTTTGTTACAGTCACATATTATTATTTTGGCTTACAACCCATTAGCAAAAAAGACTGAGATATTTTGCCTTGCAATGTGTTACCCAACATCACAATACTACTAACCATAGTTTCCATGGTGCTGCGGCAGAAACCAATATCGACATAAGTTTTAATACGGTTTCAAGGACAGTGGCAAATCTCTCTATATTCAAGAATAATGGCTAGCAAACTGCTGTTGCTCTGATCTTATAGCGATATAAATCTAAGTTTATATTGTTCCTCGATGCAAATACCCGTAGAACGAATCTCAACATTGCGATTCCTGATTAAAACACTCCTTTCTAATTTATTTGTTCTTATATAAAATTTGTCTATAATTAAGTGAATAAATATAGAAAAATAAGAAATTAAGAGTTTTTGTAATAAACAAAACAAAAACATTTAACAAATAGGGAAGAGCGGCCTTCAACAGTTTGCCGGCGGGTTAGCAGACGAAACTGTAAATCTAAAAAGCCTAAAAGCCAGACAAAAAGAACACAGCTCATGCAGTTACTCAGCCTGCTATAATCCAACAGGGGCAGTAATTAATACAGGTATCTGGAAGGGATCAGGGGGAGTCCGGTGGGCTTAGCTAATTCCTGATGGATATGGTGGAAGCCTGGGATTTTTGGGATGTCAGGTTACATTGTAGATCAGGGGGATGATATGTTTTGGGGCTAAAAAGGCAGTAGGGGAAAAGAGAGGGGTACCCACAGTAAAAAAAAAATCTCACTTAAGCATAAATTAACAAGATTGTATTCGGAATTATTTTAGTCAAGCCCGAGATTCCTAACGATTCAGAGGATAAAACTTTATTTAAACGAGTGATATTAAAAAATCAAATTTAGGGATTTTTAAAGATATGTCATATTTTATAGATCTACGAGTTTAGGCACTGCATAAGAAACCTGGTAAAAAAAAAAAAAAAAAAAAATGTGCAACAGGGTTGTTCGTCGTGGCGTAACAAGTAAGCTGTCGAGAAAAATGAGGACCCAATAGCTTTCAGAAGTATCTAAAAAAAAAAAAAAAAAAAAAAAAAAAAAAAATACAACAGGCAGATAAAAAGGATTTGATTTTTCTTAAACATTAAATCGTGGTTTAAGCAACCGCATGTTTAAATAATTTTCTTCTTATTTTCTGGAGATACATAAAACTTGATTTATTCACTTTATTATTATTGTTATTATTATTATTCAAATAAAGAGAATAAAAATCGTGTTTATTGCATTCATTTAGAAGAGATAAATCAGAAACTTACGAGGGCCTCCATTTCTGCGGTGCATATCACATGGAAAAAACTTAAGTTCTAGCATGTGGACAAAGGATTCCTTTCGAGATATATGGACAAAGCTGGCTCAAACGGTGTTGCATTTGGGTTTGTTTTTGATACGTCCACGAAAATTTACATATAAAATTGATCCAACGCGAAATTTTAAAAGGATAAGGTTTAACTAATTTTGGCCAATAAGTGGATAGTAGCATGTGGGGCCTTAAGCTTCGAAATAGACTTGCAAAATTAATAAATAAGTATTAAAAGAAAATCTAGTTCTAATTAATTTTTTTAATTTTGAGCACACATTTGCAAAAACAAAAATGATAATAATGTAAGTTGAAGCTAGCGAACTATAGGAGGCTCCTTAAACTGAGGTTAAATATGTTTATTCTGGATTTTCTTTTTACATTTTAAAAACTAAGACAATCCAAAAAACATGGTGATCTCTGCAGTAGCAAAGACGAGAGGAGGCAGACACGTGCAGACACAGACAGACAGAGGAGAACGGAGAGAAAGCTTATCCGAGATATCGATCCAGCAGTGGCAGTTATCTAGGTCGGGCCTACCTGCCCACCATCCACCGCCGCTTCTTCCCCGATTTTTTAGGCATCTTATGTCAGTCAAATTACGGATAACTAGCTAGAATATCCTCTGTCACGCCAAGCTTCATGTAATATGTCCAACAATAAAAAAACATTCTTACTGGAAGCGAAAAATCAGATTCCATTTCCCTTCCTTGACAGCTAACATGTGTTATCCGAAAGTTTTCGTAAGTACTACTTTTATTAACTATTAGCCAATCTGGCATTCTCTATGATCAATTTAATCACAATTACCGTTAAAAAAAAAGAAAACTAAAAAAAAAAAAAAAAAAAAAAAACGTCATAGCTCAATTTTTATCTTCGATTTTCTAAAAAAAAAAAAAAAAAAAAAAAAATTACGAAAAAAAAAAAAAGAAAATACATCATTCCTTTGGAAATTTTTTCAAAGAATACTTTTTTTTTTTCTTTTTTTTTTAAAGGTAAATTGGCATAATTAAGCAAATAAAACATGAGACGTAAGCAATGATAAAATTTGTATTTATTGAAGTTGAATACTATTTATTAAAATCTAAATATAAAAAGATATAAAAATAAAGTAGTCAAATAAATAACATTCATTTTCTCAAGGTTTCTCCCACTCTAAGCAATTTCATACATATGTGTTACTTTTCAGAAATTAAAAAAATAGGACGTATAAGACTGTCTATTCACATAAATAAATTGGTATACTAACAACAGTGGTTGCTCGCGATAACTGAACCTTTAAATTCTCGAAAATAATGTACTGCGTGAATATGTGTCCCGTAAAAGGACGAACACACGGGAGAATTTATAAGGCTCTACAATGCGGAATTGTGGGACCTTTCTCGCGTAGATATGGTACAGGTAGTAGCAGCGCGAAGGTTAAAATGAGCATGCGAAGTCGTTAGATTTAATAATTAGTCAATTCAAAAAATGTAATCAGTTTCGAGCCGTCGGATAGACCGAGACATAGATGGGAGGATTGGGTCAGGGCTGATGTTTTGGGTGGATTAGGTTTTTGATGGAGTGGACTGGAGGGAGGCATGTAGTTCAAGGTTGGTGTCGAAAAGTTTTAATTTAATTATTGCAAACATAACAGTTTTCAATATAACTGAAGATAAGCCAGCTTGAATGACATTGTAAAAAAACTAAATAAACTAAAATTAGAAATTAACACAATTTTAGTTTAACAATAAACGGAATTTTCTACAAATGAATAAATAAACAAATAAAAAGCATGCTTCTTTGTATCCTTTAATCTTTGGTTAATATTTATCCTACTTTCAATTCTTTCTATCAACATAATAAAAATAATTAAGTGATAGATTATTACTGATTAAAAGAAACATGAGCGAATGAAGGTCCAAGGGTTACACCTAGAAATATATTGATTCTGAGATTTTTAAAATACTATCGTTGTTTATTTATTTATGTTATTTTGGAGAAATAGTTTATATGCTTATAAAATTATAGAATTATTTTATTTAATAGTTTTCATTAATTTTGTAGTTTGTTTAAAACATGTTATTTAAAAATTGTGTACAGGAACTTGTTATACTGCCACCTCCTCCGATAGCCCATAGCGGAGAGTACAGCCATACTATTTAATAATTAACGTAATAATGAACCAAAGAAAACATATACATCATTACAAATAAACATCAGTGAAACATCATACTACAACTGAAGAATTGAGTAAAGGACGGGTAGAGTGGAAGGCGAAGACACCTCCTGAAGAGAGAGCTCCTATTGAAGGAGCTCCTCCAATTCATATGATGATTCCTTCCAATAGGAGTCCCCTGTACTCAGAATCTCTTAGCCCTGATAATATCCACCTTCCTACCTCACCGTCTTCTTTATATTCATACCATTCATAGCTCTTCTTTGAATAAAACACCTCTGGTTTACCTTTATAAAAATGTTATATACCTCATATCTATGCCGGTTTGATGGTGTGTTATTTAAGGCTTATGAAGGTAACGATCTGAAGAATAATTCAGAGGAGAATGATGCCAAATGGAATAGCTGGAAGGATATAAACTACTCTCATCTGGAATATTCATAAAAGCTACTAATATCCGCAGTTAGATGAATCCTTGACAAGCGATAAAACATTGAGCTCATTAGTTCAAAAGTTTGTTGTAACTACGCCGCAGTAGAGCTTTCCAAAATACATTCCAAAAATAAAAACATTTTATAACATTAAACAACGAGGTATTGCTTAATTTAGAACATTATTAAGAGTGGTCGATAAACTGATGAGGTCATTTCGTCAGTTGTTTTCGAGAAAGCGTAACTTGGAGCAGTGATACGAAGACTGGGGCATATGGAAAATAGCAGATTGTGAAGAAGTGCCTCACGGATGGATTGAATGGTACGAGAAGAACAGAAAGACCCAACCTGAAGTGGACGGACGTTATGGCCGAGGATGCAGCAAGAACCCTGCTTTGGTGTGGGAGAAATGCTGATCATGATAGACCACCTGCCTTCCCCCCTCGAAGGCTATGCGTAGGCGGCCCCGCGGTGTGGTGAGAGTTAGCGGAAAAAAATGTTTTACGTCAATAGTAAGAAAAAAAAAATAAACTGTAGTCATGATCACCTGTTTCGAATTTTCTACCATTTTTTTGCTACGAAGCCTTGTAAGAATTAGTAGCCTTCGAGCTAGTATTAGATTATAGAAGAGTATAATAGAAAAAGAAGAAGAGCTCACAAATTAAGAAGCGAGCTCACAGTCAAAAGAAAAAAAATATCATGTATATACGATCACTTTGACAGATGGAGAGTAAAAGATCATCATCATCCACTAGATCTTGAGGTGTGCAGATTTAATAAACAACTGTACATATCTAGCAGTAACGCAGTTTGAATGATGAATCACTAACTCGAATTATACTAACTAAAATTTAGTTTTTCTTAGACATTTTCGTCCTCTATGAAGTGGGTACAATCAATGGGTGGAAACCTGGAAACTAGATCATGCTGATCACATAGTGAACTGTCGAAACTTCAAGAGTTGTATTTGTATTTGTTTTCGTTAAAGGTTCTATATTTTTTCTTAATATAATACAATTTACAATTAGTTGTCCAACATGTTACATTTAATTGAAATTTAAAATTCCATCGCCTCCATACCTTATCCAAGAACATAATAAAAACAAAATAAATATTAATTAATTTTATTTATTTACATATTTTCTGGTGCCGTGTGCTACTACATTTGGTGGTTAGAGACACCATACACAAGTTGAAAACTAAGTTTTTGTAAAGATTTTTTTTGTTGTGAAAATATGTTATTTTCAAGCGATGTTGAAATGTGTTGATTCGTCAGACCATTATCTTTTCTTTGCTTTTGGCATTTTGTGCATTCTACAAGAATATATTCTATAGTCAGATTCACCTTAAATTCGTTATATTTCCAACAAAATAGAAATCTCTTTTCCTTATTCACTTCCACCCTGGCGATTAATTTCTTCTAAATTTAATTTTACTCTTGTTCATTTATTAAAAATATTACTTCATAACTATTAATTAAAAACATAATAAGAATTACTAATGTATCAAAATGTAATGATACTGTTTTGTAATGAACATAAGGGAATCAAACCACCGCTGGAAAGTCAGTATCGGATATGCGAGATAGTTCCTACACCTATGTAAAACATCCCACGTCCAACTGGGAAATGGTAAACACTCTATATCTGATTATGTTCTGAGGGGCTGGGAGTGAGTGGATGACTGCTGGCGACATGGAGAGTGCAGTGTGCGGGATTGATTGCTCTGATCTATGGCACCGTTCTGCCTCTCCAGGTCCCACCTCCACGCCTCATATTTATATAATTTCATGATTAGTAAGTGATAAAAAAAAAAGAGCAGTAATTAACAAATAAAATATAATGTGTTAACTGTTTTTAAAATATAAATAAATTGTGACTGAATTTTCAAAAAAAAAAAAAAAAAAAAAAAAAAAAAAAAAAAAAAAAAAAAAAAAAAAAAAAAAAAAAAAAAAAAAAAAAAAAAAAAAAATGTAATATCAAAGACAGATAATCCTTAGTTGATGATATCTGTTTTTGTTTTTGTTTTAAACTTCATTCATATTTACGTATATAAATGTACACAATAGATTCAATAAGTTAATGTGAGAAAAATTATTACAAGTCAATAACTTGTATAGAACAGCCCATTAACATGCATTTTAATAAATGTTCTACATTAGAGAGTCCCTAGGCTATCTTTATTTAAGAAGCATCAAAGTGTCATACGGAATCGAGTGAGAATCAAGTTGGGAGACCAGTGGATCCGAGTGGGTATGGAGTTTATGGAGCTAGCAACATATAGAACAATTAGATCACTATGGATAAGTTTTTATTTCTTCAATAAAGGAGAATATAATGTTAAATATATTATCTTATTTTATAGAAAGTTTTAGATAGACAAGGTGGGACAGCACCAGAAGGAAAAAAAAAAAGAAAAAAAAGGGTCTAATGATGGGATAACATATCCCGAAACATGTCACACTGTAGTAAAGATAAATTGGTATATGAGGAGTTGAGATAAATAAAGTGTATAAGATATTATATTATGGATAAGTTTATTTGTGACATAACATGGAGCATTGATCGTTGTACGAAGGATTCTGTATAGTAAGGATTGGATACGAAAAGAATTGCAAGGTTTAGTGGAGACCTAAAGCTGAACTCCGTATGTCCAAATGGGTCTAATTAATTTCATGTTTACAAGTCTTTTGTAATTTGAATGCTTGTAAAGTAAATTTTGGAGTAGTCAAAAATAACGAGAAGTTTCAAGTCGTTCAAGTATCGTTTGATAAATTGTGATCTGTGGGCGCCAACGATTCCTACCGGCACCACTTCCAACTTAATTTATAGTATGTGATTGAGGTCATGTGCCAAATTAGAAACATACAACTGTTACTGATTTAGTTTAGATCGATATTAATCCTTTTGATTATCTAACAGATACTTGATGGCACATACTAAAAAAATAATATGTAACGGTATATATACCTAACATTACATTTAGGATAAGATATAGGATAAGATAGAGATAAACTGTAACTCAGAAGAATATAATATAAGAAAAGATAAGAGAGCTAGCTGTAGAGAGGAGCCCCAAGTCCCCAAGCAATGACCATAATCTGGGCCAGCCGCTGGGACTAATCAGTAACTCCACTGGCTTTACCAACCTCCGGTTTACAGCGCCCAGCAATGGATACCAGCTAGTCCGCATAGTTCGGCCATTCCACATAGGCGGAATGCTCATCAAACATGATTAAACCGATTTTACCTACAAAATACTGTGAAAATTAATAAATGGATCAAGTCGGGTAAGTATTTTATAAAAGAATTAGAACCAATTCAGTTTTTACCTTTTATAATCGTGAAAGAAGTAAGTAAAATTTCTTCTAGACAGGTAAAAACAATAGATGTCAGTATGGATGGATATAACTACCTATAATCTACTGTTTTTCCCAATTTACATTTTAGAATAAAAATTAGCTAATTACTCAAATTAAATTAACAATCAATGTTCAGTCGAAATAAACAAAGTTGAGAGAAACCAAGCGTTTTAAACGTGACCTTTTTCATTCAAACCAATATAGCTCCTAAACGGTATCCGGCGACAAATGTTACATAACAAAAAATATTCTCCATTAAATTTATGATCAGAAAGCTGTCGACTGATTTTCGATCCAATCAACATCAACAGACTTAGATCTTGACAAATTTTTAAATTACTGACTAAAAAAAAAAAAATATACCAAAAATATATAGATCCCAGCTAAAAGATACATGCAGTTCAAAAAAGAAAAACTTATTGTAATAATGGATTATATCTCTGGTCACTGGCCATATCTAGTTAAGTCAACTGTTCCTCAAAAAGCTATGTTGATAAATATTGGTCTCTAACACTATTGGTAGAGGTAGGTAACTCTAGATCCCACAGTTTTCTTTTGGGAGATTATTGTTTATAGAGTTACCAACGTTTACAACTGGTCTAAGAGCCCAACAGTTAAACAATTATCAACTTAACGCAATTTGAGGAGAAGTCGACTTAACTAGTTATGACTAGTGACCACAGATATATTCAGTTGGCTTATTAAAAGAATTAAAATAGTTATAAAAGTCTCTTGAATATGGTTATAATCCAATTTATCTCGTATTCGATCCTGACAAACTAAATTTTTTTTTTTTTTTTTTTTTTTTTATTTATTTATATTACAATCAAGCTCTTTATGAGCTTATTAGCATTTTTTTTCTAACAATAATTATAAAAATACACTATTAAAACATATATACATAAAATATAGTTTTATTTTTCAAAATTAAAAATCTTCAAATATCAATGACTTTGAATGTAAAGCACAAAACCCTATATTAGGTCATGGGGCTTCCTTCTCTTTAGCCTCCTCACCAGTGCATTGGAGTCCAGGAGATGGCCGGCCTCGGCGTTGACATGGTCTTGCAGGCGATCCTGATGCGACTGGGCGTATTTTTGGATTACCTCCTCCACGGTTGGCACCCGAAGGTCTCTGTGAAGATCATCGTTCCTGATGTACCAAGGTGCATTTACGATGCTCCTTAGCACTTTATTTTGGAATCTTTGGATTATTTTTCTATTGGAGTCCCTCGTGCATCCCCACAGCTGGATTCCATATGTCCAGATTGGCTTCAGGACTTGGTTGTATATTAATATTTTATTGTTTACAGACAGTTTGGATTGCCTGCCTAGGAGCCAATACAACTTTTGATAACTCAAATTGAGTTGTATTAGTTTTTTTTTTAACGTGTTCTTTCCAGCGGAGTTTTGCGTCCAGTGTCATCCCGAGATATTTAGCCTGATTTGAATATGGGATCACTTTATTATTTATAGTTATGGGTTGATAGTTGATTTTCTTGTTAGTGAAATCAACATGTACAGATTTGGTTTCATTTAGTTTAATTTTCCATTTTGAGGTCCATCTTTGTATATTGGCTATTGTCGTGATTAGTGGTTTCCTGATTGTCATTTCCAATGGAAAGAACAGCTGTGTCATCAGCGAAGGTGGCCATGACGCCTTCTTCAACTTCTGGGATATCGGCGGTATAGAGCAGAAAGAGTATGGGGCCTAGTACACTTCCCTGCGGAACACCGGCACTTATTTCATAGAGCCCAGAATATGCATCTTCTTGCCTTACTCTGAAGTACCTATCAGATAGGTAGGACTTCAAGAGTAGAACATAATGTCCGGGGAGAATTTTATTAAGCTTATGGAGTAGTCCATGATGCCAAACTTTGTCAAATGCCTGCGTTACGTCCAGAAAGACAGCTGAGCAGACTTTTCCTTCTGAAGAAGGACAAACTAAATAAATAAATTATCAATAAATCACAAACATCCTTATTCATAAAGACCCTTAGGTTGCTGTTTAGAGGCAAACTAAATCAACTCCCTTTCTATTGGAATTATCTTCCAATTTATCTTCCTTTATCAATCTTCCGATGCCTCCGATATAATGTTGAAACTTCATTAATGTTAAGCTACTTATTTACGAGTCATTGTCATGTAATTAAATCCATATTACTTAACATTAAATATATTTTACACAGCTAAGAACTTCAATAATAAAAAAAAAAATTAATTTATTATAATTGCCCGGTAAAATATCTTTCCAGCTACATTCCTTTGACCTACTGGTTGCACCATTTGGCATTGGTTAAATATTATTGCAAAAACACAAATAGAATTATTCTTTTTTGAAAGGACTTTTTAAGAACTATATTTATTTAATTATTTTTTTAAAATAAAACGGTGCAACAACACAAAACTTATAACAGGACGACGGTGATACTTAGACTTCAAATAATTATAAACGAATTACGATCAATACAATAAACACCCCAGATAGGATTGGATGATTGGAAAGAATGATCTAACTTTAAGAAAGTTTTAACAAAAACCAATAAATCTGTCACTGATTAATTTACAAAGTTGTGCCGATGCAAACACTTGTAGCCCTTTATCACCAAGCCCCAGGTCCCAGGTCCATCCTTCAGAGCGGACAGGCAATGATGGATGGCCTGCAGTTCGCCCGCCGTCCGCTGTTCATTATCCCAAATATACCTCCACAAGTAATATCGGAGCCGGCTGGATCAATATAAGCAACAATTTCTTTCACCAGGCCTATATGTTTTAAGAATGAAAATGACGAATATTGTCGTAGAATCCAGAAAAGAGCATATCATTACAATTCCTTAACCTTCCGGCAAACTGTGTTTACTGGTTTTATTTAAAAGCAACAAACACAATCTGACAATGGTACATTTCATTTTTAAATCAAAAAACCTAAAAAGGAATCGACTCATTTTTTAAATCACTACAACTTTATCACATTAAAGTATTTTAGTTTTAGAATTACAAAGAATTGTGTTATCAATAATACCATACAATTTATGGTTCCCTGTGTAAACGAGAAAAAACATTCTAGTATTCTTATAAATCCAAATAATAATACAAGTATGACTGACTGTTAAGATGAATGAAGAAGATAATCAGGGATGCATTCAAATAAAAACAAACGTCCAAGTTAAAATACTATAATACGTTTCGAACGTTTCTTCTTCAGGGCTACCGAACCATAATGGAGAGGATACCAACGATGAAACGTTAGCACACAATTATAGCATTTTTACTTGGACGTGTTGTTTCTGTTTGTCAGTATACCTGATCATCTTCTTCTTCATTCTTATCCAGCTCTTGAATTAAAAAAAAAAAAGATATGAATTGAACGAATACAGCAAGGATTAAAACAATAGTTAACGACTTCTTTTCAAGAATGAATGTGGTAATAGTGTGCAAGAATGCTTAAGCGATCTCAGAAGCTCATTTCTAATCACCTTCAAAGCACTTGATCTGACGTCATTCCGATTATTGTTTGAGTATCAGCCAGAATGTCTTTCAGTTTTTTCACTATTTTCAATCCTAATAAAATATTAAAAACCTATTATACCTGAAAATATTTGTAAAATATGGCTGTACGAGGCTTTGAAGGTTCTGCACTTAAATCATGTAATACATTCTTAAAAAAAGAAAACCAGTGGCTTTAAGCACCATATAGCAATGTTGGCGTACAGCTCCTGGGATCTCTTATTTGAACCATGCTATGCCTTATATAAAGAAGAAAAAAAGGAAGGACACATTGTCCCCAAAGAATAACTTAACAGCACAATAGAAATGTATTATTGTCTGGCTGCGTATATATCAATTATATACAAATAAATATATAAGATGAAAATCAAAACTAAAAATAAGTCATCGAGTTTTTATACAAAAAAATTGTATACTAATATATTATTACATAATTTCGGAAAGATTGATGGTTGAGAAGATGGATGGATAAACGATGTTTAAGGGAAGGGAGAGAGGAAGAATTGCGAATTGAAAGGATTTGTCAAAGGAGGCAGTTCGTTGAGAAGAGAAATATTTATCAATTGGCTGACATCTGGTGTTCAAACGATGAACGCAAGAACGAAAGAAAAGGATGTCTTAAATATATGAAGATTTTTGGACTTTAAACATTAGAACAGAGAGGTTCCGAGGAAATATATACATGGGGATAGAATCCTTATTCAAAGAATAAATATTATATTATAAATATGTATGGCAATACTTAATTTATTCCAAACTTTATAATAACAAACGAAGAATTAATATACTTTCAATTAAAAGCTTTATCAAAAATAAAAACATAAATTGTACTAAATATAGTAGGATGAAGTCTACGACAGTCAATAAACTTTTATATATCATATCATATAGCATGTTTCGGATCCAAAGATATTAATCATCTGAGCTATGTCATACTATTTGGAATATTTATAGCTCCAGGAAACGGAATGTGCCACGTCAGAAGTCGACTGGTAGAGCAATAAGAAAAGACAGGCCAAGTTCGGTTAGCAACTAGTTATATAGGCTGCGGAGCTTAGACAAACTTATTGCTACAACAATAACAAACATGGTTTACAACCCTATTGCGTGCTCTCGCTTCCAGCACCTTATCAAAACTTCTTCCCGAGTAATAGGCTCTCCCGAGCACTGCCTATATCGATTAGAGGCTCTCTTCCGAGTCCCTGCCCGTGACAGTGGTTCGAGATAGCCACATTTTATCTGGCGGCCCTCGTGGATAGGAAGTTCCGTGCTTAGCCTAATCAGCTAGCTACACCAGTCCAACAGGTAAACGGCGGCTAAGTCACAAGAACGGCGACAAATTATGGGATGAAATATCTCTCTGCAATTAATGTATGCTGATTTTTTAATGAATAAATTTAAAAGGCCTGTAATGAGTGAAAACTCTGAAACATGCGAGTTGACAGTGACAATCACAATTCGAACAAATTTTTTTTATTCTTTTCAATAGTTTTAGATAAGATATTACCTCATAAATCGAGTGATTGTATGAGGTAATTAAAGATCAAGCAAACTATTATAACTATTATAATATTTTTTATAAATATCTGCGTACATAAATCAAGAAGGCTCTCAAAAGTTAGTTCAAAAACGCAAAATTAAAATACCATTGATTTTTTTTTTTTTCCTTTCCCAATTCGTTTATTTAAAGAAAGTATTACAATCTGCCTCTTGCCTCACACAATATGTACAATAAGAAATAAACATCCAGAAGAGATTAAAAAAAAAAAAAAAAAAAAAAAAAACCAGTTAAAAATAAAAATAAGTGAAAAATCGCATAATATTTAACACAATAAATTGTTTAAAAAAAAAAAGTAAAAAAATAAAATAAACAAAGTACCTCAAACCATACATAAAGTGAATGAAAAAACAAACCTATAAAATAAATAACATTGATATAAAAAATACAATAATAATAGTAAAAATACAAACATAAAATTTAAATTTAAATTATTCTTAAAAATACTTTCATACTTTAGCAACTGTTACCTTCTAGTCTTAAAATTATAGTTACAATGCTAATATAATTAAAAAACAGAAGTGTTAGGGAACATAATGAGAGTTTATACTGCGAAGAATCGTAAAGAATTCTTTTGGTAATAATATATAACAAGGTTTTGATAGAGTAAGCGTCAAAGAAATCAAACAGAGAAAATTCTTATATTCATTTCAGAATAAGCTACATCTAAGCGGGTAACTAGGGCTTAAACTTTTTTTTAAAATTAATTTTAGACTAACTTGGTTATTGGCATCATGAAATCGATTAAATAACAAACTATAAAGCAAGAAAAAAATGTATTTCAGATAAAAATTAGCTAAAGTTCAAACCGTGGCCAAAATATTTTCGAAAAGTAGTAAATGAAAATTGAATGAAGAAAATTATTTAATTTATTAATTGTTTGAATAATTATTATAGTAAAAATAAATCGTAGGATTACAATTGAAACACATGGTTTTAATTAAACACTGGTCACAGATATTTTTGGTTTGTCTGTTTTGGCACGGATATTATTTTATGAAATAAGTTGAAGATCTGAAAAAAATGTGGAAAGGAAATTTCAATTAAAATTGAATGAAAGATAGTGATGAAATGAAAATTAGATAATCAGTTGAAAATATTAATTGAGTCTCTTCATAACCCCATCAACATCATAACCCCCCCCCCCCCTACCACAATAACTTTAACACTCAGTCTTAAAAAGTAGTTATGGAAAAGTAAGACATTTTTAGAACAGATGTCGACCATGCGACGTTCTCAGACCCTCTCTTGTCAAACTGCGGAGGCATATTGATTGAATTTCTATTTAGCGGGTGATTCAGATTAGTGAGGAATGCATAAACCTTTCAAAGACATACCTAATTATACTTTTAAAAGCCAGGTGATTGAAGTTAATATGGGTTGAACTTTAATGATAATGATATTATCACATTCGAGAGAATGGAATATTGCAGACCATAATTATATTCTATACTATTTTAATGGATGTTTTATTATAATAAAACCGTCAATAAATAATAAAACAATTTTTTCATCACAAAAAAACAAAACAACAATTATCAAAGAAGCCTATTTGAAAGAGAGCTGATGGCCGATAGTTGATTCCGTGAAAGAGTGGCCAGAACACAGTTCGTCCATTTGCAGGACTTGTCTTTCAACAAAGGCACTCTTCTTGCAAAGCCCATATCGGCAGTGGTTCGAAACCCGGCCACAATAGCAATAAGGGTGCTCGCAGGGATTAAACAAGGACCGCTAAGCCCCATCGTCTTCCTTTCGTGAGGGCTTAGGTTTTATATCCCTCCTATGGCAGAGATTACCTCCCTTCTACCATTCAATGCCATCTTTCATTGCCGGTCCTTTTCTTCTTTTCCAATTTATATCGGCGAACATTTCCTATATTGGAAGAAATTGTGGTAAAAGGGTTATGCACCGCCATGAAGGATATCTGATTCAATCAGGAACTACAATACTGTCGAGGTAATTTTTAATCATTCAACAATCCAAAATTGATATTTTTTAGGAGCTGAAGTAAGTTTCTCAGTTTTATTTATTTGAACTTTCATTTAAGAAGTTAACATTTGAATAATAAATGAGATTCTCCACCAATAAATGCTTAATAAATGGATTAAAACGAATTCCTAAAAGAAAAGGAGTCAAATAAAATAAGGGAATAAAATCAGTCAAAAGCGGCTAACTCTTGACTAAGACCAGAGTCAATAAATAAATTGCACTAGGTTGTTAATCTGGAAATTAACGCCTTAGAGTTGTAACTTCATATATGCGCGAGTATATATGCGCAATATCCTTGTAAAAATATTTTAAAAAAATATCATAAAAATCTATCTGAGGTAAATGTTTCAGTAAACTGAGAAAAATAATTATTCACTGTTAGTATTTGAAAGGAGTGTGTGACCGGAGTTGGCAAGGTACAGATTTGGCAAATAAAAAAAGTTTATTTTTGTAGATGATTTTACTTTTCTCTCTTCTTACTGGGAAGCCAAACCTTAAAGCTGGACAAAAATGAGAGCTTGTAAATACGTTTATATTAATACATTACATTTTTTAAAAACAAATTATAATATTAAATAATAAATAGAATCTTCATTGTATTTTAGAAATATGGTAGAAATATTTATTAAAAAGAAAAACGAAATAAGATAATTTTACGCAAACAAACCTGTATTTATAGAGAACACTTATAAAATAAATCAAAATCATTAATTTAAATGAAAGAAGAATTCTAGAAAAAAAAATCATTCCCAAAATCCGGTAACCTTACTTATTTCTCAATGAAATTTTAAATTATTTACTTTTTAACTAGAGAACAATTTTAAATTACATCCTTTAATTCAAAGCATTTTAATTGTGATGTCCTCCAACTATGCAGTATTCAAGACCATCAAAAAAGGTTGTCTTTTTTTTGTTTTGTTTGTTATAAAAAAGATAAATAAATAAATATAAAGACAATATTTTGTTTCCTATTTTGAAATAGTAAAATATAAAGAAATGTCTAATCAATCTATAATAACTATGCCAACACTTGAATAATTATAATTCACATAATTTCGATGTGAATATCTGATTAGAAATTAATAAATATTCATTAATACCGAATTCGGCTTTATTTATTACTATCATTTATTTATTCACATATAATACTTCTTTTTAAGACATAGACTATAACAATAAAATGTATATTAATTAAAAGAACATTCTTGAACTAGGAATAAATAATCATCTAATTATTGATTATGCTGTAATCAATAGGAGGGGTAGGTATTTCATTTAACTGCAGGTGAACCCGATCCTATCCTATCGAGAGCGTTGCATCCTATTGGTCAGCTGTCAACTGCAGCAGAACCAAACAACGACCAATCCTCCCTCTAGAGCTATGGGCAAGGGGTATTTTTCAAACCAAATAATACGATATTGTTAAACAATAACAGAAAAATTAGTTAAATATGCAAAGCTTGAATTAGAACGGTGATAAACAAAAATACAAATGTACATATGTCAATGTTTTTTTTATTTAAAAATCATTATTTCAGAGTATATATCGTTTTTTCTTGATTCTACTTTAGTCCCATAGCTTAACTGTTATCCATCTCCGCGAACGTTTCCTTAAGACATTCCTTGAAACCAAGCACATTTCATTGGCGTAAATACATATTAGTCCAGTTAATGAGCGCTGAAATAAGCGGTGTAAAGTGCATGAAATATGCGATTATTATTGACCTCAGGGCTTCAATAGGAGAAGTTAGAAGATCAACACACAAACTTCGCTCCCTTCGCTCATCCTCCCCCCCCCCAGAGAGTAGAGAATTAAATTTATTTTAATTTTATATACACGCTTCTGGCGCTTGAAGCAAACTTTAGATAAAAAGTGAGGTAAAAATTATTCTTTTGCGAAAATTGTCAATTTTCAATAACGTATATCTCGAAAACGGCGGGAAGTTCGACTAATATGTATATAAACAATTTTATAGGAAATTTAATTATCTTTAATTTTTATTTGTAACATATGTTTCTAGAGTACACCGTTTTCGAGATATAATCGAAAAACCCAAAAATGGGACCTTTAGTATTAGTTTATTTTCTAACTAATTCTAACGAAGCCCTGAGGTCAATAGTAATCACATATTTTATGCAGTCTACACTATGTTAATTGACTAGACCAATATCTGATATGTGTAGACTAAGAGTGAATTAATTTAGATTTGAAACATCAGTTTTAATAAATGTCGTTTATGGAACTATCGGCGTTATTAACTTATCGATTTTTGTTTTCTCCGAGAAATACCTAAAAGGAAAAAAAAAAAACAGAAAACAATAATTTCAAATCTTTAAAATTTACAAGTAGTTTATTATGAATTAAACAGTAGGCAGTAGGTACATATACTTAGATAGCGATATTATGAGGTCAACAGTTCAATCATCATCAATACATTGTAAATTGTAAAGTAACTATCTCAATTTTTTTCTAATTGATATATTCCCTGTTCCTGGTGATTTTATCGGCACTAGAAAATAATCGCTCTGTTGTCACTGAAGTGGAAACAGTAGTAACTTATTTCCTAGAAAATTTACATAAAATTGAAAAAGTTGTATTAAAACCATAAAAACACTTTCCTTTATTTCAACCACTGTTATAAGGTTTTGTTACATTTTTTTTTTTTAATATACGTAGTAGATATATATGTAATTTAGAGAAAACGATACATAGAACGGTACGTATCGATATGAAAATATAGGATTATCGGAAGAAAAATATCGATATATCGATATTTCGTGTACCCATATTCATTCCATTTCATGAAATTTAGCAAAAGGCAAATAATGGCGTACATCATTGGTATCATACTGAGCAAAATAGTAACTTCAGAAATATTTACGCCATACAATTTTGTCAGAAAATCACTATGAATAAAAAATGTCACCAATATTGCGAGTACATAATCTAGAGGATGACTTCAGCGAGAAATAATTTATTAGCCAGTTGGAAGAGAGGCACTATCTGCAGACGATCCGTTTTGTCCTTGGAGAGGGGAATCGGTTTCGATCCTGGAAGCTTCCGATTTTTTTTTTCCTCCAGTATCCTCTTCCATTCCTTCTCCGGACTGTATTTGTCGGTCTGGAGAAAGCGGGGAAACGTGATATCGGCCAGTTTCGTTATCTGAGTAATGAAAAAGACGTGAGCACGCTACCAGATATTGTCTGGCACCGCCGACTCAGATCTTGTTTGTTCTTCATAAATATTTCACTTCTTTTATCTCTTCCTCTTTATTTATTTATTTATTTTTTATTGTTTGTTGATCTCGGCGTTCTTAAATGTAATCTTCCTTGCATAGGTGTCGTCCCTTGCCTGGTTTTACAGTGCACTATTAATTATAATATTATTTACAAGACATTAGAACTTTTTTCCTGAAAAAGTAATGTTTTGGTGAAGTACATGAAATCTTATACAGGTTCTTCTCGCTCCAACTTAAACATTTAAAACATTTGACCTAAAAGCTAAATTCAATTTAATAATATAAAGAAAGTTACTCCCTTGTCCAGCAATTCACACAAGCCTTCAATTGAAAGAAAAATGATAATGCTAACTTCGCACGGTGCTAAATACCACGGCCATTAAAAATAATATTCATTATTATCTAATATATAATGTCACCAGAACATCTTTTTGATAAACTGATAGTAAATTCGCCGAGTTATATTAATTACAAAACATACTAATTCTCACATTATAACAATAGATTAAAATTGTACAAAAATTCTTTTTGAAAATAAGATTAATAAAAATTATAAAAAAATTAATTATAACAAAATAAATTATGAAAATAACTAATTTCATTAGATTTTTTATGGAATGATAATTATAGATTTAAATATTTTGGTCTAAATTTCTAAAGGTATCAAAAATGGGGGTGTAAAAAAAAAATACAAAACTAATTGTGTACTCAAATAATAATAATATAAACCATAACTTAAAAAATAAACATCAATATTTATTAGAATTATATATATATATATATATATATATATATATATATATATATATATATATATATATATATATATATATAAAAACAATTTGTTACATTTTACTCTTGAAATAGAAAATAAAAATTAATAATGCTACAAATATGGGACTGAAACGTTGTGCTGACCACACCAAATGAACTCCTTAGCAATAAAGAACTACAGACGACCTTAGAGGATGAGTGGTTCAGCCAGAATACAAAATGTGAGTCAGACTGTCCATTATAGCGACTGACCAATTAGACCCAGAGCGGTAGGCTGTCACACTATATACATATCTATGAAGGACAAAGCTTAAATTTAGTAAAAAAAAATATTTTTTTTTAATTGTTTAATTGATAAACACTAAAATTATAGTTGTTCTTCCAATTTAAAGCAATAACTATTTATCTTTAGTCATCCTAGGCAGGCATGATACTATTGTGAAAAAGAGATACAAATAATTTCAACTTCAATCTGAAAAAAAAAATCTTGAACCCCCAGAAATTAACTTTATTATTAAAGATGCAAAACTTTTTATAAAGACTTATATCAATTATTTGTTCATGCTCTTTGCTCACGATAGATACAAGTGACTGTAAGTGCCTAGATTCAAAAGGAACGGATTATTTGCAGGCATAATAATTAAATTTAAATAGAACAGTAAACATAAGAGTTTCCTTAAAACATGAGTTATTATATTATATTTATTAGTTAGTAATGTTTTGATCTTCAAATTTAGCCATAAATTCCTAGATGGGCTGTTGTATATCTTAAAAACAAGAGCTAATAAATAAATTACATTTACATATTTAAATATTCGTTTTTTCAATCCAAAATTAGTAAGAATTTAAAACTAGGAAACAGGCAAAAAGTTTTTTTTTTTTGTTTTTTTTGCCTTGTGTAATTGAATTTTGACTATAATTGTAATAATAATTAATAATTAATTCTTTTCTTTACAGGTAAGTGTACTTGTTGCATGTATTATAATTAAGTTTTGAATAAATAATTTTTTCTCATAACATGTTTTGATATTTTCATTACTGTTTCGTGACTTCCCCTACAATATTGTCGCCACTATGTAAAACAAACGAATGTGAAAAAACGCATTTTTTATTTCGTTCACTTACGGTTGTATTCTAATGATTTCGGTCTTCGGAGTGCTGATCCGAAATTCGGAGTTTTGATTCGAAACCATAAGGCCTTGTAGAACACAACAGTAAACTCACATGGTAAAGACAAATATTAAAATAAAATTATTATGTGATAATATATAATTTTCGATAAACACTACATGCGACTTTACGTTGATTTTTCTGATATATTGCTGATTTTTAAGCATCACACTGAACCATTTCTGAATAAATTAAAAATAAAAAAAAAACTAATTTTTTAAAATCGGAAAGTTTTTTAATTAAAAAAAAAAGGACGACAGAAAAAGTTCCATGAATGTGAAATATTCATGAGTTGCAATAGTTGGTTCTGTTTCTCCCTCTCCTCACCCCCACTCCCTCCGACATGTAAATGAAAAAGCAACATTGTAATGCTGATCTACTTGCATATTCAGTTTCTCCCTGACAAAAGTTAGCAACAATAAGTTCGATCCAATCCTAAATTTGCAGGAACTTTGGCTAGTGTCCAGCCCCCGGAGTCAGTTATTAAACCCGCTTCAACTTTTCCAATCACCTATCGCCAGGTAGCTTACTACACCTTTGGATTCCCACTGTTTCTCCATGATGTATGACTTCCTACAGTGGATACACACTCGTTATTAATATATTAATAAAGAGCCACCATATCTAGTTTTGTAAAGCATTTATTTTTTACAAGGACAGTATTTTGTACAATCTTTCTAACAAATAATTTGAACATAAATAAATAAATATCCGAAAACAAGAGGTTCTCGACCCTTATTACGCCACCACTATAATAGACAATGGCTTTTCTAAATACTATTATTTTTAAGATCAATAATTAAGTACTATTATTAGTTTATATTTTTTACCATTAACACTTTTTATTAATTTAGCGTGCATTTTTATTTTAGGATCAATGAATTATTTGCCACTTCTATTGGAATTATTTTATTTGAAAACTAGTTTCAAAGTTAAACCTTCATCATTAGTTCTAAAAACATTCAAACATTTTAAAACAACAGCGCTATGCTACATAGGTTATATATGTATCTATTGTTCGTGGTCTAGGCCTATGAAAAATCAGGGTAATGTAACAAACAACCTAGATTTAAAAAGAATCTAAAGAATAGATTATGTAGATAATATACAAAGGTTTATAAATAAAATTAAATCATTTATGTAAAAGCCACTTTCCATGGTACAATTCAATGGTACAACATAATCACTGTTAATACCTCAAAAAAAATTTTTTTTTATTAACATTATTTTAAGTAGCGATGTATCGAATCTCGATTACATCGATAATTACAAGTCGATTCCTAGATACCGATCAATACCTTTAAAGTTCAATACATTTTTGTGATACCCAAAATAATTATCATTAATTATTCCATCTTACTGGTTAAATAAAAATCTTAATCACAAAGTAATAGCACCATTTCACTATACAATTTCGATGTGATTGGAGGGGTTTGTAAAAACAAAATAAATAAAAAAAAATACTTTATCTTTAAAAAAATAATGGTAGGTTCTTGTTGGAATGTAAACATTACTTTGTGCCTAAGTAGATAGTAAGTATAGAATCTAAAATGTAGCGACGCACTTAAAATTTTGAACTGTCTTTCTCACTCCAATGAAAGCAGTAAATACTTCATCAATTCCTAATTGTTTTGTTGCTTCTATACTTTCATGATTACTTTAAATAAACAAGAAGAGTTCCGAAATTAAGCGATAAATATACAAGATATCAACCGAAGACTGATCGATTTGACTTTAATCCCAGTTCATTCTTCGGATGGATCTATTAAATTCTTTTTCGATACTTTATAAACAGGTATATAAATAGACCCTGATTTGAATAATCTCTTAATGCAATAGATAAATTCTTGATGGCACGGAAACGCTAACAAGAGCTGGAAGACAATTGGAGGTTATTCGATACTAATACTGTTAATTGCTTGGAATTGGAGGACGCCAGTGTTGCGTGAAAGAGCTGACGTTAGCTGTGACGGCTTTACTACGATCGTTATCTCAGGCAATATGCGGGCCGATTTAGTCTCCGCACTTTAGTTTTATCTCTAAAAATATTTTTAAACAGTTGGATTTAAATGATAAGGGTTCCAATATGAACTTATTAGTTAATACCTAATGGAGTTTATTTTACTCGAACTGTTCATGTGAACCTATAACTTAGGGTTGGTCAGGGTATATGTATAAGTATAAATAAATATACATCTATATATGATTAGAAATAAGCTATTTATAAATATTACAATTAAGTATTCTGAAATTAAAGAAATAGATTTCGCATAAGTTTCCTTCTGGAGAATATATTTCAAAAGATATTTATTTGAAGAATGTCCGATTTCAGTAGTATTTGATCACAACTGAACCTAACAGTTACCAGCAAGAAATTCATATTTTTTTCCTATTCGACGAATGCAGAAAACCATATGAATATGACAGGATATATCTACATATTTCACTTCAATATGGCATTATGATAAAATATCGTTAACCTTGTATCCATGTTTCCAGGGAATTAAAGTAAATTTATAAATTATGTTTTACTTTTGGATTGTTTCTGAAAAATGAAATTAGTGAGAAAAAAAAGTATTGATAATAATAATATTCATAACTATAGTTATGAATGGCAACATCTTCACACTTTGCAGGATTACTCAACAGTAGCTCTCATTTTATTACAATATATATCTAATTATTATACATATATAATCTTATTATAATACATATACTTAAACACTATCAATGTCTATTCATAGAAAGTGATTCATTGATTTAAAAAAATATACATTAATCAGTATGTTAAACTTGTCAGTTAAGTTCTTTAATCATTACAATGTCGTGACATGCTAATTATGATAATTTTATTTATTTTTATTTTATGAATACATGTCTGCGAGTTCATAGTGTATATATATATATATATATATAATATATATATATATATATATATCATGATTCCCTTTGTACACATATATTTCCCACATTTAGCAACACTGGAAATATGTCTTCCTAAAAATATATGTCACTGAGTATCAGATTAATTGAAAAATTGAAAGAAGCTAAGTACAAAAGTTAACTACTACAGTTTAAAAAGAAAAACTGTTCTGTCAATCTACGAATCTAGCGAGTGAAATATGAACTAAAGACAGATAGTGATGCAGATGGACTGAAGCAATGTCCTCTGATTCATGGTGATTTCCGATCCGCCGCTAGTTTATCTCCTCTTATCAAAAGAAAAAGAAAAAAAAAGCATTCATCCAGATCTTATATATTTTCAATAAATTAAGAGTAGAAAGCATTTTACTAAGATAAATAATTATAAATAGTTTAATACAAGTTACTAATCAACAGTCAAGTAATCCATGCAGCATAATTAATAAATTTTTTTTACGTATTAAGATATATGTAATAATTACAGAAACAAAAACAAAACATGAAAAATAAGGCTTCATCCACCAATTCATCGTTGAACATTTCGCGACAATAATCGATATATTACTAACAGATAAACCGTAAGAAAAGTTACGTATTTACAAGACACACCAAATAATACACTAAGCAATCTTTATTACTATATAAAAGGACAAACCATTTTTCGTTTGTGATCGCTAACCATGGAAACTACTGAATCAATCTGTACCAAATTTTAACTACATCATCTTTATAGTTCCAGAAATGTTAAGCAATAATATGTGGATAACAGTATTGTTTGAACATTAACCGATTGGTGGAGAGCTCCATTCTATATGAGAGGTTACAAAGGTACGATTTTATATAGACCTTGGAATTGATAATAAAATTTACTTATACTCAATTGAATTGTTAAGAATGATTGTATGTGTGGTGCGACACGTTGATACAGTGAAGTTTGCAAATCGACCGATATGTGGTTAGCGCCGTTTCGCAATTGAGTTTAAAATGACAAAACCACTAGCCCTATTTGTGCCAAATTTGAACTCCATAATTTTCTTTGTTATATGAACGTTTAGTAATGATAAAATTTACAATAATGAAAATTTAAATGGAATTTTGAGTGTCAGAAACGAGCTCTGTACACTGTCATATATTCCTACAGCGTCAGGTGAGAAAAAACTTCGATTATTACTTATAATTATCTGAGTTCTTTATCTATCAGAGCTGGTGAAACCGCTACAGGGGATGAAAGTTACTATACAAACGGACAATCCATTTTTCATTTGTGATCACTAACCACAAAAACTACAGAATTAATCTGTACCAAATTTTAACTACATCATATTTACAATTCAAGACTGATTCAACAACAATACAGTTCACCAATGTTCAATTAAATTATTTTAAAAACGCAAATATGCTGGGACGTGAAGTTTGAAAATCGATAGGTGGCGAGCGCTATTGTACAAGATAGTTAAAATAGATAAACTGTCATATAGAGCTTGAAAATTAATATAAAACTTAAAAATTTTCAATTCTATTTAAAAATTGATAAAAAAGTGGTATGACGCGTGGATCCCACTGAAGTTCGAAAATTGACCGATGTGTGGTCTATCTGCAACAGTGTACAATGGTAAAACTTTTGAAATGGAACCAAATTTTAACTACATCATCATCATATCTCTAGCAATAAGACTTCAATTATTAGTTAAAATTATCAAGTTTTGTTATTTATGAGAGTGAGCAAACCCGCAAAGGGGGATACTAGAAATACATAATTTGTTTTTTCTAGCTTAGTAAGAGCCACGAAAACATATCCTAATCACATTTTGATAGCCATATTTAGTTTATGTATTTAATATAAAATTAAATAGCATGTATATACAAAATATACGTACATACATGTATACAGTCATAATTTAAAAAAAAAAAAAAATTTAAATTCAACTGTAGAAAATACATGAGATAGAAAGTTGGATGAGCCGTCTGTTCCTGCCCCGACCTAATGACCTATAGAGATGTGTATCTTGTAGATTACATTGAAGAAATGAAGAGTAATGTTTTGCAATTTTTTAATAAAACATTCCTGAACTCTGCTAAATTTGCACTTAAGTTAAAAAAAAGAAAAAAATTATAATAACTTTTATAAAATGTATTCCGAATTCCAATGATTCCAAATGGGACAGATAGATAAAAACGTAACAGACATAAAACGTCTGAAATATCTCTCCACATTGGTAAACCGTTCAAGAATTTTTTTTATTTTTATATCCATTGATTGAAATTTACAACTGTAGAAAATATATACATCAAGTAAATCTGTTGATAACGATTACAATAACATGTCAAAACTTAAAAAGAACTACTCATCATCAGCATTTCAATTGAAATACACTAGAATGTCTCTAGGTCATCTTTGTTTCAGAAACCTCAGAGGATTATTGGGAATGGAGTGGGAAGCAAGCTGAGAAACTAGTGGGTTTAAGTGGTTACGGAGTTTACTATGAAATGACAGGTGTCCGGTTTGGGCTATATTAGCAATATATGGAACATTCGGATCTTTATGGATAAGTTTATTGTTGACGAAGTAAGGAGCATTGAGGATTTTTCGAAGAACTTGTAAGGATTCGATACGAGATGAATTGGATGGTTTAGTGAAGCCCCAAAGCTCAACTCCGAACGTCCAAATAGGTCTAATCACAATCATGTAAATAAGTCTTTTGTAATTAATTAGGAGCTTTGAACGTTTGTCTAGTAAATGTTGAAGTAGTCTGTAACGACGGGCAGTTTCTTGTCGTTTTAGTCTAGTGAATAAAATAAAACTAAAAATATGTATATATGATTATATACTAAATATTTTATATAGCATATAGCTAACTTCAAAACGTTTGAAGTAAAGCAATCAAGTAGGAGAGATTTATCTGATTTTGATATACTCCTTAGAAGTTGAGTCCCAATAAACAAGATTGCTTTGATTGGCAGGCGAAATGGCTTCTTTAATACTCCGTCAGTTCGCTTATATCGTTAGAAGCTCCTTTCGCCTTTAGTACAGAAAAATTCAAAGAAATTAATAATGTATACGTCTGTCTTACGAATAATAGAATGTATATTATATATACTAATTATATTAGGTATTTGTACCTGAAATATTTTACGTACAATTAATACATTTTTTCTCCTTATTATTTCTCTAGTGAATCATAAATAATAAAAAGATCCATAAGACACTATAACTACTCCTTGCCATTTTATACAATGACAATATCCCAGCGAGAAAGTGCTGAATTTCCATTGAAATTGCAACGACTCTGGCAATCGCCATAGTACCGACACTTCAAAACAATCGAATTGACCGCTGCTTTAGTGTCTATGTTTAATTAAGCTTGGCTATAAAATTTTATTTCACATATCATTGAAAGTAAATTAACATTGAAAATGAAATCACTGAAATACAATAATCATTAATTTGAGAATATAGAGAAGTTAAATAATAATAATTTTTATTAATAATATTTTACTAGGATATAATATAAATATATTAACATGTAAAAAGGGATCCCTTATGTATGTTACAGAAGCCAAAGTTGCATATTATTATCTTTTTTTTTTTTAATTTCCCCACTTATTTATTAATATAATCTTTCGACTTTGTACAAGAGAATGGGCATAATAGAACACTTGTCATTTCTAATAACCATAATTGAAAAATACATACAAATAAATAAAATTAATAACCAGTTTATTATTTCTTAATGAAGGAAAGATACAGATGAAAGCAGAATCTATTGTAAATACTCAAGTAACATTGTAAATTAAAGACAATTAACAAAACATTAATAAATAGTGAATATTAAATTAGGATTGCTTGGCTTGAAAAATTATGCTTTAATATCAACTATTTTCACTACAAGCGAAAGAGTTTCTGAATTTGGAAACGCTTGCTAATCGAATCTCAGTACTACATTTTAATTTATTTTCCTGATATATAGTCTAGAAAATAATCTAATTGCGGTCTGATTATTATATTTATTTATTTTTTTTGTAGCGCATATAAATATTTATATGCAAATATTTTGCGAATCTATATAACTATTTATTATTTTTTTTTATAGTTGTCTTTAGTTTAAAGCATGTTACCATTTCATTTCTAGAAATCGATAGGCATCCTTTTTAAAGTTCTGAAAGACAAAACACAAATCTTTAAAAGATAATGAAAGTCATGGTAGACACAATACCTCTCTTTTCTTATCTTTTACTTTTATTTTTAAATATTTTTGTTGTTTTATAAGTCATCCTCTGACTCCATACTAAAGAGCAGATAAGCAGATTCACTATGAAAGACCAATTTACTGATAGGAAAATATAGTAAAGTTCCTGCATGTTTTGATAAATAAACAGTACCAAAAGCGAACACTTTTTCAAGGTTTGATTACCAGAAAATACCTAATACAATACGAAATTCGATAAAAATAACAGAAGCTAATTCATAATATAGGAGAACTACTATAAATCTAGAAATTACACATGTTGTACAGACTATATATTAAGTAACTTGATTTTGAATTAATTCACAAACGAACTTAATAAAATACAAATATATACATCAAAATGAATATAGGATCAACCATATAAAAAAGGCGGATACAAGACGGAACAACAGTTTTTTTCTTTTATTGTAATTATTAACATATTCGAAATGATTTACAGACATATATAAGCGAATAATTCAATAGAAGTTTTATGAGGAAGAGTTTAATAAAAAATTATAATAGGATCGTTGACAGCTGATTGAAATAATAAAAATCAAAAATAAATAAAAAGGATCAGAGGGTGAATGCTCGTAAATCAAAACGGTAAGGGGGCTTTTCTGAGGGAAACGAAAAATATCAGTAACAAAACGTACCATGGAAGTAAGGAATTACAGGATCGATTAAAGAATGACGAAGGTTTTTTTTTGTAATTGGAAAAATAAACTGATTTTAATAATTCAGATAAGTGGGATTAAATAGGTAGGTTGTAAAAAATAAATTAAGAGATAAGTGAGGCAATAATTAAGACGAAAGAAAGAAAGGGGTGGCCTTGAATTTCAAGTTCAGTGGCAAGTTAGTACCTACCCACGATTTAATACTATTAACGTCATCCTGAAGCTAGTGGATCATCTGGAACGTGTCTGTAGAATGGAATGAGAGGTAAATTTAAAGGTCTTGGAGATTGAAGTGCTGAACAGGGCGGAAAAAAGATCATTAATAAAAAAGAAAAGTGTTGGTGACAGTGAGGAGCCCAGAGGAACACCTCGTGTGAGGAAATGGAGAGAGGGTTTTTAGGAATGATAAATGTAAAGCAAAAGAGGGACAAGAATGAGCAGAATCAATTTTATACATATAAACATACACAAGTTGATATAGTAGAAAATAAAAACAAATAATGCATATTTTTTATATAATGATATTTAAACAAATATATCTGCCATTCCAGTGAATAAGTACTTAAATCGAATTTTGACTAAAATAAGTTAACCTCGATTTTTTTTTTAGTCACTTAAGTCAATTTGGTCAAAATTTGACTTAACCACTTATTCACTGGGATGGAAAGTTATATAAACTCCCCGTCAAATTATCGCAACACTTTGAAATATTTGAATTATACGAAAACCTCTGTTTTTTAATAAGAAAGAAAGGTTCTGAGGTCTATCATAAATATTCCTAAACTAGCCATAAACAATTTTTATTAAATAAATTAAAATATTTCTTCCAATAAACAAAAAAGTTATAAAAATTACTTTTTAAAATTTTCATTTTTTACAATTTTAACTTTTTAATTTATATTTAAAACGACATATTTCCCCCTCCGGATGACTGCTCCCACTAGTCTTGGCATACTTGTAAATAACGAACCGAATAATAAACATAGGCTGAAGGAAATTTGAAAAAAATAATCTATAATTCCATAGTTTGTTATTAACAGGGAAAAACATTGATGTGTCTAATCCTTAATGTCACACGTTTAATAAATAATATTAATATCAGTATAAACCAAGTATGGATTAAGGCAAAAACTAGGAGAATATCTAGAATTATGGGTGTTGCAATACTTTCGACGGAGAGTTTAGATTCCAGAACAAAACTAATAAAAAAACAAAGACTATTTACTGCAAGATGATGGGAGCAAAGCTGTATCGATTTATATTCATACATGAACGCTGAACAAAGATAAGGAAAGAAATTCATTGTAAAACCTCAAGGACTTGTAAAACCTCAGAGCCTGAATTGTATTGTGAATCTTATGCAACACCTATTTTCCTCACCTTAGGGAGCAAAATAAAAACTACTAGTAAATTCAATTTCATATTAGTTTACCCATTAAAATAGAAAATTACCCAAATAACATTTCAAGGCTTGTAGTAAAATTATAATATTTTTTTTTTTTGTTTATGGTTTTGACATCCCTGCTTTGCTTTTGTTTTTTACATAAAAGCTTGAGTTTTAGTTGAACTAGTAGGTAAATCTAAAATTTCCAGTTAGAATACAAATCTGATTTGTGAGATCAAGATAAAAGATAACATCTAGTTAACTTTAATAGTTTGATGTATTTGTTTTTTTTATTCCATCTTTTCTCATTTATAAATTTTTAAAAATACTTTTAATAAAAAATAACTGCTGTATTTTTCTAATATTTCCTTCAAGTAAATTTTATTCTTACTATGACAAATATAATTGTTAAATAAGTTCTATTCTAAATCTGTAGCCTCGGTAAATTAGCAGTCAGGTCAATATCCCATCTATTTAAAATAGATAAATTACAAATTTAATTAATAAAAAAAATATCGGCTTTTTGTAGGATATTAAATATATTGCTATGTATTCTCACAATTATGTTTCCCTCGTATTAGTCAAAGAAGCAAAAATTATCTAAATATAAAGCTCGAAACACTTTTTGACGAGAGGTGAAAATCTTAGAAATTAATTCCCTTTCAAAATTGTTAGTTAAAAAAAGCGGTCAACCAATGTTAAGAAATATAATGAAGAGATATTTCGGCGATTTTTAGTATTATTTATCGCCCATGATGAGGCAGTAAAAGTACAATAAAAGCAGTTTTAGAAAAAAAAAAAAAAAAAATCTTAATTACAAGTTTCCAAAATCAACAGATAAAATAATAAAGAGACACGAAGAATTATAAAGTTTTGTAATCAATTTTCAGTATTTTCTTTTCAGTAAAACATAAAAATAATGTTGAGTCAATGCAATCATACAATCCACTATAAAATATGTAATTAATGAATAATCTTACAATAGTTACGAAAGTTAGTCGATTAATTCAAATTTTAATTAATAAATCAAACGTAAAAACTACAATATACAGGCACAATAAATTATACATTATAGTTTTAAAAGCTATCTCAGTAATCTATTTGTTAGACAAACGTATTATTGTTTGTATATAACCAGTTGTGTATAGAGGGAATGATTAAAATACTATGTCAAATTTCCGTAACTTTACAGGAGAGCAGTTTCATTTTATTTATTTTTAAAAGAGTTCATTTCCATAACTGTTTTTTAAATTTGTGTGTAACCTTACAACTAATTGGTCTAAGACATATAATTCTATATCTCTAGATAAAGTGAAAAAAGGTGAATAATAGTACGTAATAATATTTTTTTCGGTTTTACACAACCAAAACATATTTGCATACCCTATACATAAATATTATACAAACACTATCGATGATTGAAAAATAAATAGGAATACAAACCAACTAATGCAGTTTGCCTATGCACATAGTTGCAGTAGTTGAAAGCCGTGAAAGAGGATCCTAAGGACATCGTTAATGTTGGATGTATTTCAGCCTGTAGGATGAATATTGTATAAGTAGTTGTGCTAAATATTTAATGAAATCCCTAAATAACGGACGCTCACTTACACAACACTGAATAAATTCATGTATTCAGCATTATCCTGTTTTTATTTTTTATAAATTCTACTCAATTTGCAGAAACATAACCAAATCACTTTCAGGTATTACCTTAATATATCAATTTAATGGAAATGATTTGGTGCATTTCTGGAAATAAAGTAATAAACTTCTGCGATTATAGTTTTGTGTGATTCTTTAACCAACTAGAAGCCTGTCAAAGTTTTTTTATTCCAACATATCTTCATCGTTCGAACTTTTCATTATTCCGACATTCCTGTTATATTAAAAATGGCCAGACGAATTTTCGAGACAAAATCTTTAAAGCTGTAAAAAGAAAGGAGAAAATATCGAGCCTGACCCTGAAGTTCTGCGAAAGAAGTTATGACACGAATAACCCCTTCCACCTCTCCCCTCTACCATCTATTGGAAAAAGGGAAAAAATTGTTTTGTACTTATTTTTCAAAAAATAGACTACCAAGCAAAATTATTCTAGCTACAAAAATACATAAATATATATGAGGTCAATAGCTTCCGGAGATTAAATATTTTTAATTAAAACTAGCTTTTTTACTTAACTAGAATACATGCATAATTTATATGCTATAAATCTATACTATTATATAATTGGACAAGCCAGTTTTCGTTTGTGATCACTAACCACGAAAACTACTGTACTATCAGAGTGTTACATTCCAGGAAAGTACGTACGAAACGTTCCAAGTAGGTTTAGAAATAAAAAAATCTACTGATTTTCAATTAATTTGTTATTAAAAAAGTTATAGGAAGAGGATAACAGTGAAGTTTGAAAATTGGCCGATTCTGCATCAGAGGTTACAAAGGAGAGACGTTATTTAGAGAAATTGATAATAAAAGTTACTTATATTCAATTACATTATAAAAAAGATTAAATATATAGAGCTTTATTTTTTTTTTATTATATCAATGTATCGAGATTTACAACTGTACAAATATATACATCACGTAAATGTGTTGTTAACTATTACAATAACGTGACAAAACTTGTAAATAACTACTCATCAGTAGCACTTCAATAAAAATTCTACACTAGAAGGAAGGTCTTTGGGCCATCTTCTTTTCAGACATATCGGAGGATTATCGGGAATAATGTGGGAAGGAAATATAGAAAGCATATAGAAGAATGTATGAGCCTTTGGTAATTAATTGCTTTAAACGTTTGTCTAGTAAATGTTGAAGTAATCTGTAACGCCGGGCAGTTTCTTGTCGTTTTAGTCTTGTGTGTAATTTCCAAGTAAGGCGTTTGTCCTATTAGAGTTCTAGGTAGCGGATCAGTTCAACAGGGATTAGTGGAATATCATTATATATAGAGCTTAATATTGATAATAAAATTTACTTATACACAATTACATTACAAAATCATTTAAATAGGTTAAATAAATGGTGAAACTTGTAGATACCAGTGAAGATTAGAACTATTCCGCAATATAGCTTACAATGGTAAAAATACTGAACCCATCTACACCAAATTTTAACTACATCATTTTCATAGTTATAGGAAGGTTTGGCATAATTAAATTTACAAAAATAAAAGTTGAATTTTACAATGTTGATTGACAGGAACGAGGTTTGCCATACTGCCATATACTTTTATGGTTTGAAATTCAAATCCAACCAGATAATATAAATAAAATTATTTCTGTCGAATAAAAAATATTACAAAATAAAACTGTCGATCCTTTTTGATATTGTGTGGTAAAATACGATTCGTGGGTCTTTATCTGTAAGCCCTGATAATGCAGTCCGTTACCAACTTATAGAATTAAATTAAAAATTGTATGTCTGATTATGTTTTTACGTAATCTTCAAACGCCTAACCAGTGCAATTTTAATCAGGTTCATAACATCTTTCAATACAACCAAAAATAAAACATCAATTATTAGTTAAAATTATCAAAGTTCTTTACTTAAAGCGGGCGAAGCCGCGACCGGGGTAACTAGAAATTATATAACTTTAAATAATATAGATAGTTCAAATATATGAATCGCAAGAGAGTTCAACGGACGCAGAAATAAACAATTTGAGAACTGAAAATAACATAAAGCAAGCTTGTGTTGGCAGAGGCTATTTGAACAGTGGCCGGGTGCTTGTTGCCGCACGAGCTCCAACACCGCCGCTTTAACTTGCGAACATAATTAAGAAGGACCCTATTTATCTTTTCAAATTTTAAAATTAATTTCTTAAATATGCAAGGAACATTTCCAAGGAATATGAAGCCATGAAGAAAATTAATTAGAATAATACAAGAAATAAAGTATTTTTAGTAAATAAAGTATAATTTAAAGTTCTTATTTGTTCATTTTGCTGTTATATCAAGAAGGAATTTACTTGCAGAGCTGTAATAAATTTATGTTTTACATTTTTCCGTATAAATCAATATAATTCCATATAAACTTTATAAATGAATCAGTATAATATACAATAAGTAATACTATAGTAAGAGACGTTTTTCATTCTTGTACATTGAACTAGTTAATATTTCCCTCTTATATTAAAAATCTATTTTCACAAAACGGCGGCCTAATATTTTTTCTTATTACACTTTGAGAGTAAAATCCCTTTATCTATGATAATTTTACTTAATTTCAAACAATATTTTTCATTGTTTTACATGTCAGTATAATATTAAAAATGTATTTGAATAAATGAATAGTCTAAAAAAGTATCAATGAATTAATTAATTTTTTTTTTTTTAACATCCAAAGAAAGTAATTTTTCTCTTTTATTTCCCATCCGGAGATGTCATTTAACTATGTTAAAAAACTTTTAAAATAAAAAAAAAATTATTTCTATAACCCCTTTTGACGTTTCAAAAATATCATTCGTTTTTATAATTTATATAACTCTTTTAGAAGACATTTCATAAACAATTTGAAAAATTTAACCAAAAAAGGATAAGGCTTTCAGAAGATCATAATTGAATTAGGTTATTTTGCTATGTATACAAATTAGATTATTTTGGGCATCTTAGGTGAATTTTTAACGAAAAAAAAAACTGGAATTAAATTATTTATACAATTTTCCTAGATAAGTGATGTCGACTACACGAAAAAAAAAATCTATTTCTATCTTTATTCTATTAAGAAGGACATTTCGTAACATTTAATTTAAGGATTTTTTTACCTATTAAATTGTCTTAACACGCTTTATTCTATCCGGAATCATAGTATCGGGTAAAACTTCAATTCAAGAAAAACTTATATATTTTTTTTTTCACAAATTTTGAGGTTAAATTAAAAAAAAAAAAAAAAAAAAAAAAAAAAAAAAAAAAAAAATCAGAATTAAAACATTGGTTTAGATTTCATTCCAACAGATTGATTTAAAAATAACATTCAAGAAATAATTGAATTTAAATGAACAGTTACTGTTATTTAATATTAGTGGAATCTAAGAGATACCAGAAAAAAAAAAACATTTTTTTTATAGACTAAGAAACATATTTCATCTATACATAGACGATTTAGAACGTTCAATAACAATCACGGTAAGTAAAAACTACATCTGAAGTGGATTCGGAAAACAATAATATTTAACTTAATTTGGATTATTGCTATAATTGAATGGTTCCGCCAAAAACCTTCTAAGCGACAGACAAAATTTTGAGTAATCAGTGAAAGAAAATCATAATTTAAAGTTCTTGTTAGTTTTGTAAGTCAGATTTTTTTTTTTCACCTTGTAATTTATTATATTTAGATGTATAATAACATAATGGATCACTTAATCATAATATGACGCACTAATTATCATACATTTAAAACCTTTAAAATTGCCAATTCGGAAATTTTGTCGCTTAGAACGTTTTTCGGCGAACCCATTTAATTATAAAAAAGCAACTGCATATAAGTTTCTTAATTTTCTATTAGCAAAGAAGAATTATATTTAACAAACAAACAATAAATTCTAAATAAATTGGGAGGAAAATAAATTTAAAATTATGACGATAACTCTTTCTATTTTTGGAATTGTTTATTTCACTATCGCTGATAAAATATTTCACTATCAAATCCTATTCCTTATTCATTATACCAAATTTTAACATAACAAATTTGGTTTGTTTACTTAAGAAGTATTTAGAACCGAACAGTGGCCAATAAATGATAAGATGAATCCCAGGGAGGTCAACGAACTCGCAGTGTACAGCCTCTCAGAAATTAATTCCAAATATTTTTAAGTATAAAATTGAAATAACTAGAAGTAAATCAATAACAAAATTACATAAAATTCAGGACCTCATAGCTTTTCCCATATTCAATAGTTTTCATACTTACTAGAATAGAATAGTAGGTACATTTATAGGTAAAAAAAAAAAAAAATTAAATGATACGAAAAATTAGACAAAGAGGAATCCTCAAATACTTTGCAATAAATTCTTCACACATAAAAATACAAATCATAAAACCATTTTTAAAATTCACAGAAAATAATATTTAACATCGATATAAAAATAAGTATCAAGTATCTTATATGAAATTGATTTCTTAAAACAAAACTACATAAAGTAAAAAAAAAAAAAAAAAAAAAAAAAAAAAAAAAAAAAAAAAAAAAAAGAATTGTCAACACTACATTCGCGATTTTGAAAATATTTTATTTAAAATTTAAATATCATTTGTAAGAGGAAATCATAATTTTTAAGGTCATTACAGAGGAAAAAACCTTAAAAAAATACAAATAAAATTGTATTAAAATAAAAATACCAGTAAAAGTTAAATTTTGAAAATGTTTCATTAGGAAGGAGAGAGGGATCTCAATGGATACTTACATTATTTAGCATATTATATAAGTTTAAAATAAAAATAAAAAATTAATTAATCCCATGGTAACATGGGAGTTGCCAAATCAAATGGGCATCGCAAAATGATTTCAATTGATTTCAGACAATCGGGAAAATGATAAATGGCAACCCAAAAAAGAATTGGTCGAATTGGTAATGCAATTTTTCTTGTTTTTGAAATTTCAATTTTAAAAAACAGGAATCGTAAAAAATATTAGATAAATTAGGGGTCATTTCACGGACACTAGAGAAAATAAAAATAAATTTATCATTATTAAAACAATGTTTCTAAAATCCACGGTAAATGCCCAAATAGAATCTACTAGGATTGATTAGATAATAAAAAGGACACTGCAGATCATAAAATGGATGGAATTATTGAAATAAACCAAAGGAGAAAGGAACGATTAAGGATTTTAAGTTTCCTGAATAAAACTTTAATCGTGCTTCGTCATAACAGAGTGATCATTAGTCAATTAGTAACGGTACACGGTCATAAAGCTCCAGCATTTTGATTGGAAATTGGTTGACGATTGGAAACGGAGTACAGAATCATTGAGTGCTGAGAGGAGTATTCCGTGCTAATAAAAGTACCGGGACTTCATCAGTATAAAATTTAAAAAAATTAAGAATAGAAAAACTCTTTAATAGATATTTTATGCATTAACTAAACGAAAAACAATATAATTAATTACATTCGATAACAAAAAAAAAAAAAGTGGAAATTATAAATACCTCGATATGAATCGGCAATTAAATAAGTCAACTAGTCACAACTTTGTTCACTGTTTCAAAATTTTATTTCTGAATCACGAATTCAAATTGAAATGACCTTGCAGGCCATTGTACGACTGCGATATCTCACCGCCTAGGAACACCACAATACCTGTATGATAGTCAACAGTATTGTGATTTTGCGGTTCGAGGTAGCATAATAATGCAGAATCGATTCTACATCATTTAGCCGGTTTAATCGAAACAATATGGCACGATGGACTGGTTGGCCAGAGGTCGAATAAAGGGATAGGAATTAGCTTTGACATGGGGTGCTAATATTAGGAAGAAATGAAAAAGGAAAATTAAGTTACACAAACTGGATAGTACGATTAATCGACTTTTGTGTGACAATTTTTTTATATTTTTTATTTTAATTGAAGATGGAAATAAAAGATAGACCTACCTGCGTGAGGGCTGGGGGCGGCAGCCAACGACAGACATGAATAACAGATGCTGATGATGGCGGGCAAAGAAGAGATGAAACCGCCGAAGAGGAGGAATAGACGAGAAGAGACGGAAGATGCGAGGAGGAGAGACACTCCGTACCCGACGAGAGCAGCCGAGCGACTGGGCAACGCCCCGCAACCCCCACCACTCCCCCGCTGTCACAATATATATCTATATATAGGGGCTTCCACCAGGACCCCCGGCCCCTCGGCTTTTGTTTATTTAGAGTAATTTAGCGCTTAATTTTAATTTTCATTGATACATAAAGAAATATATTCAGGCAAGTAGTAATATCTATGTACCCTATTTACTAGTCAATAGTAAATTTCATTTTACTAGGTTTCATATACATACACACTTCTTCGTCAGAGCTCGGAAATATATTTAGTATGTATGTGCATATATATGTTATTCTTAGATGACCCGTTGTCCCAGAATAAAGTTTAGGCTATTATCCTTCTTAATAACAAATATGCTGTCCTATAAAATTATATTTTCATGACAGATGTTTATTGATATCAAGTTATTTGACATTTTTATGTAATTATTAAAATCAGCACATATAATACTCCGCAATAAAAAAATAAAAATATGAAACGCAGTTAAATATTACTACAATTAATATTGCTTGTTTATTATACCTTCAGGATTATGTATTAAAAGCGTTTATTTGTATATATGTTTAACATATATTATATTTGAAGACTTCATTAATGAGAAAATAAAAATCAATATTCCTCATATTTCTCTATTATCAATGTTGTGAGACTCAATGAGATCTCAATGATTTTTTTTTTTTTTTTTTTTTTTTTTTCCAGATGTTTCGGATTATAAGAAGCAATGAGAAGGCAGTGGGTTCGTAGTTTATTATAAGAGGTAAGATATTTGGATCGTGCCAAATTAGTAACGTATGAGACATTAAGGTCATTGTGGATTGCTTCATTCGTGACGTAGTAAGGATCATTAATGATTTAACAAAGGGTTTTGGATACTGACTGGATATGAGATGAACTAGAAGGTATGGTGGATCTTAAAGAAGTTTTTAAATGAGAATTCATAAACAAATATGAATTTCCAGATGTAACATAAAACTGTATAGAGACAGTTTTTCAAATTTTTAAAGTAAATATTACTTAAAAATTCTAAATTAATTCACAGAAACAACTTTTAAACTATAAAGTTGAGAAGAGGAATTCTAAATTTTAAAAATAGAGTAAATAATAAAATGAAAAAATTGTCCAGAAAGCTAACATTAGTATACTACTATTGTATACATCCAAACATAAGAAAATAGTATTAGCACTATAATAAAATAAGAAGGAAGCTCCTGATTTAGCGGGCCATTTATAATTCAGGTGAGGTGGTGGAGGGAGCCCCACATGGGCTTCGTCTCAACCGCAGGCCATCATCCTCAGGTCCCAACCAACTAATCCCCAATCTTGCATTATTCTACTAATTACATTTCACATTTCATATTAATGATTTCGGAATTCATAAAGAAGATACCTAAGGGAATATAAAAAAAATTGTAGAAGGCAAAAGGCACCAAATGATCTTCGGAGGTGTTCAAAGGAAATTAAAATTAATTGTAGTTCTCTATTAAGGATTAACATGTTTTATATATAGTTCAGTTCACATCTAACATTTGGTTAACCCATTTGCGTACATGCAACATTGATTTAACAATTTTTTTGATTTTTATAAGTTCAAATATTTATCTATTTTATTACATCAGCTTATTATTGAAGGTTTGTAATTATTTAAAATAAGTTGTTAATATATTTTGTGTTTATTTAATCCACTGAAAAAATAATACTATAATTAGTTATTTTTCAAGGCTAATGAGTAGTAAGATTTGAATGTTAATTTCAGCCAAATAAGGGTTGCTACGACTAAACTGTGTAAGCGATGTAATGTTAAATTATTATAGAATAATATAATTAATTGTTACAATAGTTCTAAATCGATAATATTGTAAACTAGTTTGTAAATATCATTAAGATTGTATTATGAAACATTTAAATCCGGATATTTAATATACAGCGTACAGAGAATGCTGACCAAGTGAATCGAAGGCCTTGTTAATATAATAATGAATATCTAACTTGTAATACTAAGGTACTTTGAAATAGTTTCGGATGCAACAAAATTATATCATGTTATTAAATTAATAAAATATTTTACATAGGTAAAGATTTAGATAAGAAGGGAGCCTAAAAATGAAATTTAAAAAACAATTTCTCCCTGATTTGGAAAACAATAGATCGTGGATATGTCATATCTATAATCCACTGCTTTTCCCAGTTTATGTTTTATAATTAATAGGATCAAATCACATAAATTAAATTAACGATCAATCATTATTTAAAATAAACAAAGTTGAGAAAAATTAGGGGTTTAAAACGTGACTTTATATATTCATTCAAACCAATATAGCTCCTAAACAATTAGTCCTAGCCACAAATTCTATAAAACAAAAATTATTCTCCATTCAATTTCTGACGAGAAAAATATCGGAAACTATTTTTATCTGAGCAACACTAACAGTTGCGCATCCAAATGTTACATTTTAGAGGGTGAAAAGAAGGTTACACATTTAAGTGTGAATAAAACGTTACAACGTGACATTTTCCATTCTAACCAATATATCTCTTAAACGGTAGGTCCTAGTGACAAGTAATATAAAAACAAAAAAATATTCACTATTAAATATCTATCTAATATTTATAATATTTAATAATTGAAGTAATAAAGATCAAACTAAGAATCAAATAGCCGAACGGTATCTTAGATTGTCACTAGGATAGTTGGTCATTTTCTAGAGGGCATTTTGAAAAGCTGGTATTTAAAAGCAGCGCATGCTGATGAAAGCTTAAGCTATAATAATTAAAAAAAACAACTTTCGATTCTAAAAGGAAAGTACAAAAATAGATCAAATTAGGAGCGTGCTATTATTATTATTCTTATTATAACTATAATTCATGTCATTAGAAAGTAACACGAAATTTCAAATCGCCCGTTTCTTCGGAGCATTTAGAACATCCACAGCCTGAAAGCGGTATTTACCTAACTTGTATTTATTTTTGTACTCAATTCGAGACAAATACTGTCGCCTTGCAAAACTCACTCTGTCCATTGGATGTGGAGTTGATTAAATACAAATTGAAACGTTAATTTAAACAAACAATTTAAAAAAAAAAAAAACGTAAAGCAGATTCTATTAGTCGGTTTCTCTCTATAATAATCAATAATCTTTATTTTTTGTTTCTTTTTTTTTTTTTTATTCTCAGAAACTAAAACAAACAAAAAAAATCTATAATACTATATTTGTGGGAGAGCGGGAGAGCATAATACTAATATTAATAAATGTGCAGGTACCAAGAGATAGCTGGTGAGATGAAGGCTATCTATAACCTTCAAAAGATTGAAGGTTACATCAAATTATTTCAATTCTGCTTGAAGTTATATCATGTAATGGTCTTGTACCTTAAACAAAGGTGCAATCCTTCAAAAATGGAGGATTATTGTTAAAAAAATTAGAGGGTGCACAAATGACAGTACTTCTGAACACGACTGAAAAAACACTGAATATGTAAACTTGTGTTTGGTACCAAACCCTTAAACGTTTACATCACCACTCTGTGTGTTATAATAAAAATAAAAACGATAATAATAATAATAAGATAGAATACAAAAGTTTTCTTCTTTACAAAATTTATAAAGAAAAATTAAAAAGGCTTTTGACATATACGTTTAAGATATTAACTAAATTTCTAAAGATCCCCGCCATATTTCATTAATTTCTATCAAACTAATCTTTATTCAGAGATATATCATCCCCTAATAATAGTAAAATTGTATAATTTAAATTACACGTCTATTTTCAAGATATTTAGCCTTTCCACTTTCAATACAACATGTACCTTTCTAATCCCGACAGTATTGTATCTGATTTTCTCATTCAATTAGGCGTCTAAAAATTTTCAAATTAAAGAAGAAGAAGAAGAAGAAAATAAACTTTATTCATTAAACTGATTAAATCAGATTGCTTTAAGACAAAAGTAGTAATAAATTTTTAAGAATATAATTAAATATTGCTAAATCTAAATAACAAATCCAGAAGCTATAGAAATTAATCATTTTGTAATTACACATTCTTGGTGAAATATATCAGTTTAAATCAATACGAATATTTCAAATAAAAATGTAATAAATCTTTGCAGAGAAGCATCGTTCAACTTCAGGGCAAAAGTCCCTCAAACAAATAAAATGAAAACAATATATGGAAACTTTCTTCCATTATCACATCTCCCAAAAAACCGGAAAGAACAGACAATATTAACACGCCTTATTATTATTATCAGGATTGGACACAGCAAGTTGACACAACGGCACCTTCTTGAAAAGTAATCCTCTGCCAGAATGCAGCACCTGCAACTGCCTGCTGACAACGCCTTATGGATACTTCCACCCGAATCTTAACATCCAGGATTTCGTTGCATCTCCTAGGATACTGCGAGGATTTGATACCAGAAAACTGAAATAAACTGTTTACCCTCCTTAAATTAAAAAAAATATTTCAACTTATATAATGTTATCTATTACGGTGCCTCTAACCTAAGTTGGCATAGCAAGTACGTATCACCTAAGGTTGTAATAAAATAAATAATAAATGAATATTAACAAGAAATCCGATAAAACTGAAAGATAATTTTAAAAATGCTTCAATATTTCCTTTTTCAAAATGTAAGTTACCCCAAAGTAAAACTTTATAGATCAGACATGTAAGCTCGGTTCCTTAATTCTTCTTGTAAATACAACTTGTTTAATTAATTATCGTTAACATGAAAGGACCCAAAACTTAAGTATGAGAGTAATTAATTACTACCCTCACCAACAGCATTATCCACGACTAAATATTTAACTGAATACTAAAGTTATAATTCTAAATACGAAGTTATATAATATTTTTGAGAAAATAATATAAAAAAAAAAGAAGAAAAAGATCGATTATAGTGGTAAATTGACATGCGAGTATAAAAAACTAAAACTTTAAAAAACTAGACCAACTACAGTGTCACTTTAATGGATCTGTAAAACTGACAAAATTCTTTAATTGTAGCGGCACTAGACGTTTCCATAATTTTTATTTAAAATAAACGATCGTTAAAGGCAATGGAAGTGAGCTTATATATTAATAAGTACATTAATACCTTTACCCACCCTTAAATTTGATACCATTTTTTTTCTTAAAGCCTGTTCTATTTTTTGGAGCATCTCAAACATAAACACGAAAATTTCAACTGAAATAAAACCGACAAGAAACTGATTCATTCAAATCGTAATATTTTTGGTTCGTAAACAAGATCAAAGCTAGACCGAATTAACTGAACCGTCGAAAAAAAAAAAAAAAAAAATTGGCCAGGATCCAATATTTTGATCCCTGTTACTTAATATCAGATATTCCAAGTGTCCGCTATCATATTATCCTCGTATAATCGTATCGGCATGCGATACAGACAACTAAATATAGAGTAGCAGTTTACTAATGTTACTATTAAGGAATCAAAATAGAAAGATTTTTTACAACTATTGTAAAATAAAATGCGTACTCCAGTTTTTCATTTAGTTTTCACTACATTTCTGTACAGTCTGTATATCTTTTCAAAAATTACATGTATTTCTTCCTCATTATTCTAGTATTGTTTTCCCGAATTCTATTATTAATATAATCTGGAAATGACATTTACCGCTAGACGTTTTCTAATCACGATATAGTTCGTATAAACAAAGGAGTCTAGTTAGATTATTAGATTAGATTGCACAAATGCTAGTAATAAGAATGAACTTACCAAAGTATCTCCATAAATATTTGAGAATGTAGGGGTACCTCTATGCGTTATTACTCTTAACTATATTTGAAATATTTAAGATAACAGATTAATTTAACAAAAATGTTGCTCTTTTATAAATAAACTATATAAGGAAACTCTGTGATGTTGCTCGGTTTCAATCTTCAGGATCTGAGCACGGAAAATACCTGACTGTGCCAAGGTTAGCTAATTAGTGTGATTAAGATTTGGAAGGAAGGAGTCGGAGGAGGCGCTGCCTACCGTGCTGCAGGGTGAATAGCAATGTCGGTCAACTTCGGAGGCTGAGTGCTTCTGGAATAGACCGGAGCCAGTCAGAGAATTCCAGATGGTTAGAGTGTGATGATGACCTCGGGATTATCTGTAACTATGCGCAGTCAGTTTCAAAAAACCTCGTTAGAGAGAAGCTGTTATCCGAGTGAGGACGACATTACTTGATACCTGTTTTAATAAGTAACCTTAATAATTGAAGGGCTTGGTGGATGAAGGGGCTATGTAACAAAAAAATTTTTTTTTTTAAGCATGAAAATATTATAGCCCGTTTATCTATCTCTTTTATAGTTGTCTTGAAATGTTCATGATTTAAAAGCTAACACTTCTGCGAAAAACTAATTCATCCAATGAACCAGATTGTATTTTTAAAATAATGTGACATAACCCCTTCATCCACCAAACACTTCAATTGTATTACTCCATATACAATGATCTTCTGAATAGCAGGTATGAATAAATACATAACAAACCTTACAATATGTTCAAATTAATCAGTATTACATCACACTTAAATAAAGAAAATTAGATAATTTTAAACGAATTATCTCTCAACTACTAAAAAATAAATACATATTTGTGATAAATTATAGATGAAACTATTAAATATTTATTCGTTATTTCTAAAGTCTGTGCTATTATTTATTTCTTATCTTTGTATATTACAATTTTTAAATGACAAGAGTTCTTTTGCGTAAGCAAGGATTACTTCAAAACATTTGAAAATTACCTTTTTAGAAATTAACTAAATAAAGGACATTAATTCAATATTATCCACCAGAGAAGCCGTTGAGAAAGCAAAGCTGGGATCTCCTGGAATCATGCTTTGCTCCAATAAGTGAATGGTGAGACAGGATAAAATTCTGAATTTAATAGTTATCCAATATTTTATTTTTTCTTCTATTTTTGTTTTATATATTTATATTACTCATATAGATATTGATTGCTTTCATCCTACGAAAAAAAAAAGATTCAATATAATCATCCCGATTGCTCTAAATTGTGGCAGATTTTAAAGAAAGTCAATAAAAACATTTTAAAATATTTCAACTGAGCATGTTCCTAGAACGAAGGGAGGATCGTCGACTTATCGAAATACAATGCAGACATTGGAATTGCGTGATACCCTTTTTGTGTAGTTTTATCTGTGAAATATTTTATCAAAGTAAACAAGATTAAGTATGGGAAAACAAATACGAAATATAAATTTGAATTTCCAAATATATTCTTGGAACAATCTGATTTAATTTCATAATGACCAGCTTGTAGATGGTACATACTGTCAGTCATTTAAATAATATTCCGAAATGTGACTTCTGTTTTAAAAATTAATCATCTTCAGTACAATAAATAAAACTTATTTTCAGCAAGAACGAATAAAAAAAAAAAAACCGCCATCAATGCTTGGAGATAGTGAACAAAACTATTACGAATGTGAAAAAACACAGTTAATTTAGGAAATATATAGTAAATTAGGCTGAGTAAAATTATAGTGTGAATAGTACGTTTAATAGCTTAGATATTCTGTGTCCGCAAATAATCTACCTACTTATCAACAAACAAAAAAAAATTAATTACGCAATTAAAAAGTGAAATTAACTAATTATTTTCGACTCAGAGCATACCATTAAGCAACAGATATAATTCTTTGAGATATGGTATATAAAAAATTATGACGTAATGCCCAAATAATCATTAATAGACCCTAATATCTTTGAAACCAATGTTTAAAGAACGAATATCAAACTAAATGTCCAACAAGTAACTAATTGAACTCTTGAGAAATTATTTTCTGTACAAAACTCAAACGGCTATTTCACCCTTGAAATTGCTCCCGATCGAATGCTGTTATAGAAGGGAAGTTGTTAACCCTAAGAGTAATAATCGCTAGGGCTGAAGTTGGCAGGCCTGGAGCAAGGAACCATTTATATATTTTTCTGTACTAGGCGGTAAGGGGCAGCACGTTTCTCCAATGGTGGTTACCCTGTTTTAATTAAAACACCAGTTTCCACGCCTGTCATCCCTCTGTCTCCAAATTAAAAGTCCCAATTGATTTATTATCGTGGCATTTCATCGGAACGTCCACATGACGCTAGACAATTGAAAAATGAGGATTTCAGTTATATCGCAAAAATAAAAATCGACAGTTAAAGACCGAATGTAAAAAAAAGACAAACTTGATTTAATGAGGAAGTTTCTTTACGCAATACATACGTTAAAGAACATTTTACATAACTTTAGATGTTTATAAACAGCGACATCATAGCAAGATTACATTCTGTATCGTAAAATCGCTTCTGACGTATAAGTATCTTAGTATCCTAGAAAGGAAAGGTCCTTATAAAACGAAGACAATCAATCAGAGTGTTATTGTTAAATTAATAAATTACAGTATAATTAACTTAAATGCATATTTAAAGGGGAGTTCTGATAGTGATATATTCAGTGTCTAACTTTTTCAGTCAACAATTTTTAAATAATTATTTTAGGATATTTTTAGAAGGAGAAAAATCTATTTGAAAATATTTGCTGTTTGCTATCCTATTTTATTAGTTTATCAAACGTGAATACTAACTTTATTGAAGACATAGAGAGGACTTATCGCATACTAACGAGGGTGTGCTTAAGCAGGGGTGTGTTTAAGTTGGCGAAATAATCAGGTGTAGAAAGTTTCTTAGCACACTCGGTTGGTCGCTCCGCATTTAAGTCGTTCATCCGAGCTCGAGTCAACTTTTCTCCTCGTCTTGAGCTCAACATTTAATAAACACTAGGAGATCACACAACTTCACCTGCCAACTACCAAAGGGCTCTGTCAAGATTAAGACAACTCCCACTAGTTTCGAAGCCCTCTTGGATTTCAGAGCAGCACCAGAAGTTTGATAGGAATGGAGTCTTGTTAACTAGATCCACATAGAATAGAGTGCTACACTGAATGTCCCAATCCTGAAATGCTTACTTTGGTTTACGATTAGAGAAATGACACTGCTTGCAGGATTGTTCATTCTAAACCTAACAATCCAAAATCCTAAATGCTCCTTACTTTGTCACCAATAAACTTATCCATATAGATCTTAGTGTTCCATATGTTGCTGATTTAGCCCAAACCAGATAGCTATCCTTTTAATTAAACTCCATAACCATTAAAATCCATTATTGTCTCAACTTGCTTCCCACTCTATTCTAGAAAACCCTTGGAGGAGTTTGAAGATGACCTCGTGATCTTCTAACATAGAACTTTTATAAGTGCTACCAATGGATATATGCTTTACAAGCAAATAAAATATTATTTTGATCATCATATTAACCAGATTTATTTTATTTGATTTTTATTCATTTGTAAATTTATATAAATAGCGAGAAAAAAAAATCGGTTTAGCTTTGTGAAAATTATTTGAGAATCCGATATCAAAGGAATCTATTCCTTGATTTGTAGTATTTGCTGTGCAATTCGGAATAACTAAAACAACACAGAATTAACACTCCGCATTAAATTATCCAAATATTCTCCTATTTATATTTAGTGTGGCTGTGATTGCAAGTACTTACTACATTTGTAATCGTAAGTGAAAATACTTTCTATATTTGTAGTTATAATTTTAACTATTATTGTCTTCCAACTAGTAATTAACAGTTAATGTTCACCTACCAATAGGGCGTATAAAAAAAAATGACGGTTTTATCAAATTCTAGAGTTCAAAAGTCTGTAAATATCTTAATGCTATTTATTATTTACCAATACTTAATAATCCCTTTAGAGTATACTTGTTTACTAACACTGGACTTCTTATTACAAATGTAGTTGGTAGTTGCAACTAAAGCTACAGGAGTGAACCAATCAGTAATGGTAGCAAAAGTAATGGTACATATATTGCCCAACTCTGGATTGTATTTTTAGTAAAACTTCGCAAGACTTTTTTTTAATTTATTTATAGTTAATATTATTCTTCTGAGATCTTGTAAATATATTTACTATTACTAGGTTTAGGTATATTCCAAAGTTGCCGGACATTAATCAGGAGTTTTGGAGCCGACGAGGCCGTTATCAAAGAGAGAGCGGACAGACAACAAGACAAACATAACATCGCTGCATAAATCTGAGATAAGAAGGCCACTGGAGCTACCCTACCCCCGCCCCCGGGGCTTGAGAAATTTAAGCCTAAACTTGGAATGGCCTAAGTTCCTCATCATTCTTTCCAGCTGGGGCCAAGTGTTGGGAGGAGGGCACTTCACGGCTAGGGCTTTTCGGAATTTTTATTCTTTCCACTCTAGCTGTCCCTCTATGTAGCCAAAAATACAACTAACAGAAATAGGAAAGGGGCCCACGTGCTTGGTGGAGAAACTACCACATCTCTTATAAAAAGGAATTCAGTATTTTGAGATAATACAAGGTTGCCCTGTTTTTTATGTCCAATAGCTCTTATATCTTTCAGGTAAAGTATTAAAATTTTTATAACATTAAATGCAAAGCACTGAATGTGGAAAAAAAAACAAAAAAAAAAAACGTTTTTAGCTTTCGATCATTAGCAATTCATTCCTTTTGGAGATAATGAAATATATTGTAAACTCGACCCTTTAACAGTGCTATTCCTCCCCATTACAGAGTGAATACAGAATATATTAAAATAAATTGTAGTATTCTGATAAATAATCCGTTTAACTCATTTTATATCTCACTGTTGGTTAAGGAAACAGTATTAAGTTTTTTTTTAACAATTTACGCTTATAATTTATTAAAAACATTTTAGCTAACTATTCCGGTATTAAATCTATTTTTTTACGTATAACTTTTTTATTGCAACAAATCGATACAAACGAGATTTACCGGAATATAGAAAAACTTATGATTTTTTTTTTTTTTTCGTTCTTTAGCGATTCGTTACATTCATTGGGACATAGTTTGCATAATCAACCATCTGAAAGGGTCATTCCTCCCCATTATAGAGTGAATTTAGAATCGAGAGTTCGCTACAATGTAGTAAAACAATGTTGTCATTAGCAATGCATTAAATTAAAAAAAATAAATAAATAAAATAAAACAGTTTCCTTGACAATTGAAAGGCCAAATAAATCTTGATAAAACATGAATTATATTAATAATAATAGGTGAAAAATAAAAGCATAATAAAAACACAAGTTATAGAATTCCTACAAAACAGTCGAGGTTAAAAAAAATGAGGTAGCTCTTACAAAATAACTTCCTTTCCTACCCTTTAGGTTATTATGATTCCACTTTGTTTTGACATCAGATATTAATATTTATTAAATATATATTTTAAATAATAACGTATTAAATATAATTGAAAAAAAAATTCTAATTATGATCTAAACCACATATCTCACATTAAATACTTATCATGAATTGAACTGGAATATATATATATATATATATATATATATATATATATATATATATATAGAGAGAGAGAGAGAGAGAGAGGCTTCTTAATCGATAATTATACACACACACACACACACACACATATATATAATTATCGATTAAGAAGCCTCTGTATATAAAAACTTTAATATTTTAAATAACTTTGTGTGAACAAATTTAACTGCAATGTATATGAATCTAAATCGATCCTTCAGTTTATTATAACTCCACTGAATTTTGACATCAGATATTAATAATTCAAAATATAATAATATACTATACCTATATTTTTAAAAAATACAGATTACAAACTATCAGCTTAACATCCCGTATAAAATGCCCATAATAACAAAAATAGTCAATCGAATCGGATTAATCACATAAGATTAATCATCCTCCTGGTATGTGTCATGTGAGGTAAACATGTACCTATGGTTTATTTGCCTGTTAGGCTTTCTAATATTATTTTTTAATATTTAAATATATAATATTATATATAAGGACAAGGCATTTTTCGATTGTGATCACTAAGCGCGAAAATAACTGAACCAACCTGTACCAAATTTTGACCACTTTATCTTTTTAGATCCAGTATGGTTTATCAATAATAAAATCTACTGAATTTCCATTAGTTTTTAATGAAAAAAAAACGATAATAAGTAGATAGTGAAGTTTGAACATTGACCGATAGGTGGCAAATGCCATTTTACTTGGGAGCTTGACATTGATAATAAAATGTTCATATTTTCAATTAAATTGTAATTAAAAAAAGCTATGGATATTTGGTGTGACATGAAGTGATCTCAATTAAGTCCAGCGATATGGAAATAATAAAAATTATTACCGAATGAAAATGTAGAACCTTTGTTTTTTAATATTATATGTAAAAAAATATCATTTATGGGCCTTTTGTTGTAAGCACTGATAATGCAGTCCATTATTCGCAAGAGTTTAATGATAGTCTCTTTCCATCTGAATTACCAACATATAGATTAAAATTAAAAATTGGATGTCTAATTCTGATTTTAAATAATCTTCAAGCACGAAATCAGTGTAATTTAAATCAGGTTAAAAATTACAGCTATGCTGGAAAATATCATTGAGGAAATAATGCTTATCAAATGCATGCTACAAAACAAGATGTTTGTGGATTAACAAATAAAACTTCAATTATTAGTTAAAATTACTTAATTTGAAGCATCGGTAAACCAAAAACAGTAGTTGAAGTACACTTCTTTTCGTTCATTAAACATTTTTTGGTAAATGTGATGAGGAGTCGTGGGTTTTGAAAAAAATGATAGACTGTAATCAATCGTACTTTCTGTTTGTATCCAGTTAGGTATTGGATTGCCTGGGAATTTAAAATATTTAGGGAAAGATAATTGTAAATCATTTGCCCATATTTTGCATCTACAATGGAAACATTTGCAGGATCGTCTATGCTCTTCATTCAAAATCGTATGTGTTGTAGGATCGTAAGCGAGGAGGTGTTTTTTTTTTGACATAATTTGGCCGAAGTATGCTAAACTCAAATATTTTCTCCTTAATTCTAAAGATGGCTCACCACTCTCTATGTACAAACTTTGGGCAGGTGTGGTTCTGAATGCACCAATACAAAGACGAATTCCCTGATTATGAATAGTATCTAGTGATTTCAGTGTTGAAACACTAGCAGAACTGTAGGCAACAGCTCCATAATCAATGATAGGCCTGATCAGAGTACGGTACATCATTAATAAAGTTCGTCGATCTGATCCCCACTGAGTGCTGGACAGAACTTTTAATAAATTTAGCCCTTTCTGGCATTTTGCTTTTATTTGACGAATATGTTCAGACCATGTTAGCTTTTTATCGAAGTAGATTCCTAGGAATTTGAAAACTTCTTCAAACATAATAGGTTGTTGAAACAAACTTAATGACGGGTGCGTTTGGCATTTTCTCCTTTTACAAAAATGTATGGCCACCGTTTTGGAACTTGAAAAGTTGAAACCAGTATTTTTAGACCATGATTCGAGATTCCCTAGAGTTGTTCTTAATTTCCACTCGATATATTCTATTGACTTGCTTCTTATATAAATAGCAAAGTCGTCAGCAAACAAAGAACAATTTACTTCTGCAGGCGTTGTATTTACAATGCTATTTATGGCTATTAAAAATAATGTTACGCTTAGCGGAGATCCTTGGGGCGTTCCATTTTCCTGATGGAATGATTGAGAAAGGTTAGATCCAACCTTAACTTGAAACGACCTATCTTTAAGAAAATTGTTAATAAATGTCAATAGCTGCCCTGAGAGACAGAGTTTGGATAGTGTACTGACAACATTATAGCGCCACATCATGTCATATGCTTTTATATGGTCTTGGGAGTTGGTCAACTAAAGTTTGGAGATCATTGGCAGTGAAGTCTCGGTTTGGAGGTATATAGATATTGCAGACTGTGATAGGTTCAGGTTTGTATAATTTTATAGCAACAACTTCTAAGGATGAGTCAATATTAATCCGTTCAGAATATACTTCTTTTTTACCATAATCGCTACTCCTCCCCAGGCAGATCTGCAATCATTTCTGTCTTTTCGGTAGATGTTAAATTTTTTTAAATTAACAGCTTGTGATTTTAAAAAATGTGTCTCTTGTAAACAGCAGCATATGGGATTTTCTTCAGCTAAAAGTAATTTGAAGTGCTCGTAATGTTTGTAAAATCCGTTACAATTCCACTGTAATATGATTGGGTTTTTTGTTGTAGTCATTTTATTAAAGTAATGAAAAGTTGTTAGTCAGTTCCTAGTTGTCGGTGCTGTCGTCTGTATTTAATGTATTTTCTGTAGAGTCCCACTTTCTTTTTAATATCTTGGATATCCTTAATTTGGATCGTCTGTCAGTTGTGTGTTTCTTTGCTTCGGCAAGCATGTCTTTTAAGCCCTCTTTGTTGTTCGTGAACTCGTGAACTAGTTCGCTGAAGTTTTTAGTTTCAGACGACATTTGAATGAATTTCACCATTTCATCAAAAGAAATGGGATATTTATGTAAATTATCTTCTATTAACTGTCTAGCATTTTCGAAGTTGGTTTCAGTATTGATATTGGTCTTTTTCAGTTTTTTTGACTTATTCCGAGAAGGTTGAGGTGCTGGTATTGGTGGGAAATCTTGTAAATTAATGGTATTTTCAAACTCATCCGGAGAATCTAGAGATAGAGATAAACTTAATTCTATATTGGATAAAGTAGAAGCAGGAGGACTTGAGTAACATCGTTTAGTGCCAGAAACCGCCACGGGTAACGCTGCTAAATTATTGCTCGAATTAACAGCTGATTCGGCACCGGAACTATCTACAGTGATATTGTTTGACTCATCACTCATGGCTACGTGATACTTGGTTTAAAGGCTCTATTCCGTTACTGTCTTCTAGTGACTCTATTTTCAAAGGGTCTCCATGACAACCTCCTATGGTCGTTGGAGCCTTATTAACCATATGATTTGGTGTGTCTAATATTGAAGAATTTGTTATTGTTTCACAATTATTTTTAACATCTTGATCAAAATGTATTAATAGGTTTTCTTTCCCGTTAGATGCCTCCTGAATATTGTTATCATTATCGCACTCAGGGCAATCTGTAGATATATGACCCGGTTGTTTACAAATAAAACAAGTGACAATGTCTTCACTGAAAAAAAATTCGATATGATACATTGTCATGTTTTATAAGTAAAGACGTTGGAAGTTTATTCAAATCTTCGGGTGGAATATACACTTGCCGTCTAAAACTTAGAACGTGCGCCAGCCTTGGGTCTTGGTAACCAGCTCTTAGAAAATGCATGGGAGAGACTAATTTAATACCTAGGCTTCTGAGTTCATTTTCTATTGCTTCGTGTGGAATTGAAGGGCAAGCATTAGAAATTATTATACGTTTGGCTGGGTTAATTAGACGTTTTATAATTATTTGTTTGTTGTCGATGGTTATCGATTGATGTTTTTTTTAGGAGGTTATCGATTGCTTCCTTATTGCTAAAATGGATACAAAATCTTGAATTGGATATTCTAGAGGTGTATCTTATGAATTTTGGGTCTATTAATTCTGCGATTTTGAGAACATATTCTTTTTGTTTTATGCCTGGTAATGTATGTAAAATGATAGCATTTTCTCGTTTTGAAAAACGGTCTGAAGCGGTGGCTTTAGCATATGTGGTTTCAGTTGCGTTGAGTGATCTTTACTTGTAAGAGCGGGCGTAGCCGCGATTGGGGATACTAGTCAAAAGCAAAAATAAACAGTTTTGTTTGTTTACATAAAGAATCTAATAACTAAATTAAACAATGCCTTTTAATTTTTCATAATGAGTTTGAAGGAATCTTGGATCATCACTAAGAAAGAATAACAACCCTTTCTTGAAAAAGATACGTTCAAACTCCTCGGAGGGCAGACAGAAGCAATAACGATGAAGTTTAGTGTAGCCTGTAAGAGGGTGAGAAGGTACCTTCCTGGCTCCTACCTCCTTTCGAAATAAAGGACAGAAGGAACTAATCCACTTTAGCCCCCGGCGATAATCAGTGGCTCTCTAGGATGGTACAAACCACCTCCAGTGCTCTAGTTTTACTCTTCTCCATTCCTTTCACAGAACTTTTTTTTTTCAGCTTCAATAAAGGTATAACCTGGAGCGAGCTTATGTCTATTAATGCCCTCCTACACTAACTTATTCTTCCATAAATCATTTTGAATCACATTTAATCTGATTTTTAAATACATTATTCCTCAAAATAAACAATTAACTCATGGTCAATATATGACAATATTTTATAAAATATAATCAACTTTTCGAAGATTCATTCATCCTTGAAGTAGTGGCTGTAAAATACAGCAGTCTAGGTGCATTTCAAGTACCTAACAACCACTATGCGTAGTTAATAAATATTTGAACGTACTATTATATATTTAATACAAGAAAAAAGAGAGGATCAAATCGGCCCTTGGAGGAGTTTTTTAAGAACTGAAATAAGCCTGTAAACACGCGGTGTGTAAATCAACGAGGTGAATACCAAACGTATGCTAACGTCAAGAACTCATTCGCATGAAAATCAAATTTAGACGAGAAAGTAAAGCTTTCCAGAGGGCACAGAATTTAAATACACAGTGCCACTTGTGACAAAGGAAAATAATATTACCGAGGAAATCAAGGGAAGAATAGCAACACAGGCTACACATGCCTGTCCGCAGTTCAAAAACTTCTTTTGTTTAAGGATATATCCCGCAAACAAACAACAGCATACAAAACCAATATTAGGCCCATATATGTATGAGATCTTGAAACTTGGGGTTTGGAGGAAAAAAATATTATGAATGATATTTGGCCCAAGTAAATTGCTAAGGTAGTTACATTAATGTTGTCGCAAAGGATCATGAAGCTTAATCAACACCAGAAACAGAAACACACTTAAAAGGAAATGAATAATGCGAGTTATAAGAACCTCATAATCTTAGGACCGACACCAAGAAAAAAGAATAATGGATCGGACCATCCAATTAAAGGATTCACATGGCTGAAGACAAAACGTGCATTATTAGATTGGCGAAGTCCACATAAAGGAAAACAAGTATTCAAGCCTGAACAAATCCAATGTTGAGGGAACTTATGGTAAGCTTAGGAAGTTAATGATCAGTCAAGGAAGAATTTACTTTCTCTTTCCTACTTTCCTAGAACAACAAGAAAAGACCTTTCCACTAGAAGCACCTCGCGGACTAGCCATCATAGGTGAACCATCTCTAAAAAAATATAAAAGATCTTAAAGTTTTATTGTTTTTTGTTATGAATTGATGTGCCGTACCACATTTTTCAATTCTTAATACCTCAATTTAAAAATAAATTACAATAACGAAAAATAATTCATATAAAAGCTATAATACATTAAAAAAAAAAAGAAAGAAATCATATCCTTATAAATCCTAGAATGTTACCAAAACCTATGGGAAACCAGTTGATGTTCATAGCGACAAGGGCGAAACCGACCTTTTTACCAAACAGTTGAGAGGCTCACCCTTGTACGCTTCAGCACCACTACATAGAGGGTCGAATGGCTAAAAAGAATTTTTTAAAATATCCTCTCTCCATAACAAGAAAACACAGGAACATTGCTCCATGAAATCGATATTGATTTTTGCTATCAGATCTTTCATGAAACACTCTACGTTGGGCTGACACAACAGAATTATTAGTTAGTCTCGTGTTTACAGTAATTCCTCTTTCCGTGTCTTTCCACTTTCGTGATTTACTTCGAAAGCGTGTTTCTTTTTTCCGTGAACATATTTTATAATATTAAGCTTTAAAAGTGTCACTATTAGAATAATCTTATTACCTTGATATATTATACATTTATTTTTAACCATTTCAACATTTAAAGAAGTACAGCACAGTTTGCTTTTTATATAAAATCCAATTTAAAATCTTGATAGATCCAGATCACTTTAGAAGGCTGTTTTTTAAAAGTGTCTATTAAAATATGAATAAACATTAATAAATACATTGATGGCACGATTTAGAAAGTTAAAGTTGGTTTGAACATGACAGGCTTTTCATATGTACCCAAGAATCGTTTTCGAATAAAATATTTTTAGGAACTTCAGAATCTAGACAACAGTAATAGAAAATATAGTTTTAAATTTTTATTCGTTATTAAGTTGTGCCGATTATATGAAGTGTCACGACTAGCTTTGTACTAACCGAAAAGGTAAATAAAATATTATGTGAAGAAGATTGTTCAGGGTATAACAATAAAAACATACACAGAGGATGACAACATATTTTATTACCACAGGCATTTCGGTCTACAATGTAGATTCTTTTTAGGGTCATACGTAAAGATTTGGCGGGATTAATATGGAAGTTGCCTGCCACTCTCGGTAAACGCTATTCCCGACTTTTTCTAGAATGTTTTCCGAAATTTCCCACTATCGATATTTTAACAATGTTGCAATCATAATCCAAACAAATAAATCGATGCATACTTTTCTACTTTACATATCATAGCTAAACAATTTATAATATCTTTGATTACATGTTTTTTTGTTATTTGAATTGAAAGAAAGACATATTGTAACTGACTAAATTTGATAATTAAAATGAGGAACATGTATTTAAATTTTTTCTTATCCTTAGCGTTGAAAATAGTGAGTGGATTTTTTTTACTTAACTTTAATTTTTTATTTTATTTTTATTTTTATTTTTTTATTTCTCATTTCTTCTTTTTTTCTCATAATTTAATTGTAATACTAATGTGCTGATTTAACTAATCTCAGCCATACAATTTTACCTTTTATTCTTAGGGGACAGTCTGTCCCAGAATAAAGTTTATTTTTCATTTCATTTCATTTGGATAAATTTAGAGAAAAATATCTTAAAGAATTATGCACACAGTTTAATGTTGGAATACTATGCACTATTACTATGTTCCACCCTTAAATATCTTCAGCATGATTTAACCATTGTAAAGCGATATCTATATAAAAATGTTTATTCAAAATAAAAAAAAAACCTGACTAATGGATTTTAAAACAAAATTATGAAGAATTAATGATTCTTCGTATCAAATATTTAACAATGATTATGTACCACATATCATGTAAGATAATTATTCAAAAATGTATTTTTTAGGATAGCAAACTTTGAGTCCGAAATATTAAAAAAAAAAAAGAAAAAAATTCTTAATTATCATACCAAATTTATTAGCTTATTTGCACCTTATTCCACTGAATTTTAACACGAACCCATAAAACCGCTTTTGACGCGAGAACAATGCTTAAAGAACTTGAAGCAAACTGAGGTAAAACTGTGATAGTTATTTGCCTTTCCAATGTTAGGAACTATGTATACCCAATCTAAACTTTGCCGCATAGCTCTCCACTTCTACCTATTGTATCAAAAACTGAAAGTTTACTCTAGGTTAACTAACCTCTAAATAACCAACTCTAAGACAACACAAAACTTTAATTAATACTTGAAACCAATTAAATTGGGAAAATATCCCAGGCGCAACAAAAACTGATCTGACATTATCCTGATAAGATCGTCCCACGAGAAGAAAACAATAATTTAAAATAATGTTACTTCAAATGAACTTGAACAGCTACAAAGCATAGAAATTATGACACACGAGTAAAAACCTACATTAGTAGATTACCGATATATAAGACAAAAATGGAAAAACTTAATTAATATTTTTGAAATGGAAATAAGCTTTAAAAAAAAAAAAAAGAAAAAGAAAAAAAGAAAAGCGGTTTAATATAAATTTGTTTTCATTTTTTTATTTAATGAAAAAACAACTGCCCTAAATAATACAATATCCAGAATAAATACAATCTGTCATAGTTTATATATACTCATCGATATTTACAACTGAATACGACATATACAATTAGTAAATGCGAGGTTACATGACTAACATAGCATGTCAAAAAATCGTAAATAATTATCCCTTAGTAGCACGTAAACGGCCTCTATTCCATCTTTCATTCTTACGACTCGGAGGGTTTCAGAAATAAGAGCGGGGAGCAAGTTGAGAGAATATTGGATTCGAGTTGTTACTTAGCTTACCATAGGGATAGGTATCTTGTTTGAGCCAAATCTGCAAAATATGCGAAATTTAGATCTTTTGGATCAGTTTATTAGTGGCATAATACAGAGAACTGATGGTTTTGGTAAGGATTGGTTAAGAGAAAAATAGGTAAATTTAGTGGAACCAAAAAGCTCGACTGCCTATGTCCAGACGTCATTGTTGGATAAACTTAAATTATTAGTGATTAAGTTAGTTTTAAAAATGATTGGCTCACCACCCTTTTAAAATGTTAGTAAATGTGTAAGAACTTTGATCATCAAATTTCATTAAAATTGGTTGAGCCCTTCTCAAGTACTAATTACGGTCAAGTAAATAAGTCTTTTATAATTGATTTGGAGCTTTGAACGCCTGCCTAGAGAATTTGTTTGTTACTTGAGAGTATTTGTCGTTAATCCCTCCTATGAGGATTCCTAGTGAGACGATTGTCTAGATGGTATCTTACAATTAGATAACGGATCTGTTAAACAAGGGTTAGGTGAATAATATAAATTAACTTTTAATCAACAATAATCAAGTGATCTGATAACTGAAATAAAATTATAAATACAATGCTACGACAGTACTCAGGTGCACTTCTTTCTGAAAAGAGCTCACGGAAATAATATCTCAAACCCAATATTTTTTTAATCTCCTGTGATTTTGAGGTATATCGACTGCAGCAATTTTATGTTATAGTATATTAATATGATATGTGTTACAGTATATTGATAGTATGCCAAATTGTTTATGCTAGAAGGAGTCATAACGAGTTAGTGGTGAATGGCAGAAGTTGGTTTATGTATGCCAGTATTATTTACCTAACATTTCTTAAGAAATTTGATACATTCCTAGCTTAAAATAAGGTTTATTAGTCCAATCTGTAGATCGGACGATTAATTGATCCACGAAGTTTAAAAATAATTAATATATTTCCCAACAATAAAGACGTGTCATTAGGCATATTTTTTCATGTTTAATTTTCAACAGATTAATAATATATGAAAAAATTAACACTGAAGGTTTTATATATATATATATATATATATATATATATATATATATATATATATATATATATTACGTAGGCCAAAAGAGACAATTTACGAGAGAGAAATCTGACCACAGATTTCAAGAAGAAAGTTAACCGCATGTTTCGGCGTGAGATTGTATATGGCGAAAACATTAGGACAGAGTAGTGGTCCTTGGGAAACCCGAGAGGCGGCAGACGACTCGCATTTCACGGGTCAGCAGCTCCTGGCCGAGGGTAAATATTGACAACCCTCCAACCTCTGTCTGATGGCTGCCAGTCACTAGGCCCTTATCCCCTCATCTCGTGAATGGGTATGCTTTTTTTATTTTTTTAAAGAAAAATATAAAAAACCACTAGAAAATGTCGGATAGGCTGGATATAGATATCTATTTCTTTGTATGGTGAAATAAACGATATATTTTTCAAAAGTAAAATAACTATCCATAAGAAGGCTGGTTGGTTGTAAGATTTTATTGCAGAGAACATCGAGCTCTACTATTTGTAAGTTCACACTTCAGAAACATTAAAATTTACATTTTAACTCACCCCTCAACCAACCTATTTAGAAAAAAGTTAAATTGAATATTATTCATGTCTTAGAATAAAAAAAAAGAAAGAAAAAAAAATTAGAACAGATCTTTAATAACACACTTATATAAACTTTTAATATTGGATAGATTGCCATAAAATTGTTAACTACTTCCAAAACTAATGTAATCCTAAGTTGATCTAAGTCGAAAATAGAGTTTTAAAAAATATATTAACGATCTCATCTAAACCGAAAAACGAAAATAGCTGATCTAGAGATATTTCAAATGTATTCGAGTGACGAAGGACAAAGTTCGTTTCCGATTTTATCCAGATGTTCTGAAAAAAATAATGAAAACTACATAACTTGATAATAGCATAACTAAAAGGATTCCACGATACATCTAATCGATTTGTAAAATCTGCTATTGTTGTTTTGTTAATATCCATAATAGGCCTGACGTATTGAATTTTCGATAAGGCCACATATTTTTTTTTAAATCTATACCTCACTAAGGTTAAGTAGAGTCTAATTGCGATTGGTAAGGGGAGGGGGTTGTCAGCTGAGGATTTACATGGATTTGCATATAAAAAAATAAACACATGCAAACATAATTGTACAGTTACTCCAGCTTATATTTTTAACAATTAATTTATTAAAAAACAAATAATTGACAAAAAGAGGTATATTATAAAAATAACATATATATACATTGTTATTTATAAAAGTTTAGAAATCTCCTTATAAACGGCACCAGTTCAGACATAAAAGAAAACCAAACTTAATAACACAATTTAGATGCTACTTTTGATGGTTCCTTCTTATATCTGACATGATAAAACCCAACGAACGGATGAGATTCTGGGCATTTTTTGATAAATCTTCATCGCAGCAAACCTTATACCTCAAAGAAATTGAGGGAACAATAAGGATTACAGGAGAAAGGACAATGGTCGTTACCCCAGTTCCGCTCTCAGCATTCTCCAGGATTTTGTCCAGGATAAAGCCGGTTCCAGTATTACCGATCTCTAGTCCTGTTACAGGACCAATATTTCAAACCTCTGTCACTGCCTATATATTTTATTTCTTCTCTCTTTTCTGTGCTCATCAGTTCTCTGCCCAGAATCCCATCTTCAAAGCGGGGCTGAAATAGCCCTTTGTTTCTTAGGTCAATAAATTTTTGTTGTAGTGATGAATTCCCCATGAATGACCCAGAAACAAATACACAAGAGTTGTAAACATTTTTATTTTATTAATTTCAGATATTACAATAATATTACAAAATGTTTCATTTTTATATATCAGTACTAAAGAAACTAAAATGTACAATATATAAAAATAAAAATAAAACGTAAAGCTCGGATGTATTCAGAACAATTCATAAACACGAGGATTAAAAAAACAGAACAAATCCTTCCAAAGTAATTTAAAGTAAGATTTAAAACAATGCACGAATTAATAATGAGAAGGAATATTAAAGCACGAAAATAAAAGAATCTATTCAGGAAAAAAAAGAAAAACAGCTTTAAAATAAACAAAGAAAGAATTAAATGAAATATTAGGGGAAATAAGAGAAAAAAAAAAAAATCAGATTTTAAAAACAAAAGGAAAAAACAATTGTAAAATGAAAGTGGAATTATGAAGATGGATAAATTTAGTTTAAGAATAGTTTACATGGTGTCTACCAATTTCAGCTATCAAAATTCCCGACATATTCCCGACTTTTTCAAGAATTTTTCTAGAAATTCCCGACTTTTTCAATTTTTTTTTTATAAATTCTAGCCAATCGATATTTTAATGGTGTTTCAATAATAATTTAAACAAATCAATCTATGCATACTTTGCTACTTAACATACCACAGTTAAACAACATTAAAAAAACAAAAAACAGATTACTCTAGATAAATTTCAAGAAACACATCAATGTCGAGTATTGCCATTCGGTTTGAAAATAGTTAGAAGGTTACATGAGGTTGTTGGATAAAATAACTCCAAAAATGTCCGATCAGAATATTCTTTTTTTTTTTTTTTCCCATCAGAAAGCTGGTTAAATTGACTATGAGACTTCATATATGAAATTGTTATCAAGCCCCATGATATACTCACGCCATCACGCTGAGAACCCCATACTCTTGTGAAATCCACTTTTTTTCAGTATATTTCTCGCTATAACTCCGAAACTATTTACGAGGATTGTACTGAAAAAAAGTTTTTTTCACACAACGGTATGGGATTCTCAGCGTGCTGAAGTGGGTATTTCATGGGATTTAAAACACATTTCATATAAGAGTATGAATAACGTAAATATTTTCGTTATTATTGTTAAAGTAAATTATTGTTTTTAAATTATACATAAAATAAAATTAAATTTAATGCTCTATCAATTTGTTTCTGACTATTCTTCTGAGTGCAGAAGAAGCAAACCTAGTGCCGGCCACGACCGTTTAGCGAAAAGTGAGGTGAAAATGATTTCCTTTTTCTTTTTTATCAATCAATTATTTCAAATAACAAAAATAAATTAATTTTGATTGATAAATAAACCAGAAAAATACAGTATTTTCCCCCGGAACCCACTTTTGACTGTTTTTTGTTATCCGCCGTATTTGAGAGAACCGCTGGGCCCACAGGTACCATTCTGGTCTCAAATGATGTATTTCAGGAGGTATTTCACAAAATAAGTGACCATATAAAAAAAAAATAACTTTTTGGAAAAAATAGCCTCTTTTCGATGATAATATCCCTGTATCTTGGGAACCAATGGCTATATAGAGCTCACCCTGATCTAAAATTGTAGCGAATTCAGTTTACTTTAAAAGTATGTGGAGTGCCTATACCAATCAGACGATTCCTTAACTCACATATTGAGCAACGACTTTTTCCCGACTTATCCCCGAATTTTTACCGACCACACGAAATTCCCGACTAGTAGACACCCTGAGTTTACAAACCATTTTATGAAAAACATAATAATAATAATAAACAAAATATCGTGACAGTACTTTTATAAATTACATCTGTAATATAATTATTAATATTAACAAAGTTATATAATTATGATAGTTTTAAAGAGTACAACTACAAATAGTGAAAATATACCGAAAGCACAGGCTTTGTTAACGAAATATATATCCACATACCTTCCAATCCTTTTATTTAATAAAATCTGAAGCTTGGTACACACCTGAAACAAAATAATAAAGATATTAGTTAGTTCACAAGTTTGCTATCATTTAACCTAGGGAGCATTCAATAATAAACATAATATATTTATATTTAATAATAACAAAAAATATGCAGTTTTAGTTTCCCATCCAGGTAAGGGAAAACACTAAGGTCAGAGGCTAGGTCGAATCCGACCTAGAGGAGTTCGAGAACTTTTTCCCGAAATAATTTTAATTATTTTTTAAAGCATTTATAATAATACTTAGAAAACCAAATAAAAACGATCATTAACTTTTTTAACATTGTATTCATAGATAGGTTTATTTGTGGTATAGTAAGGAGCATCGATCAATAATTCAATGTTGACTTTCTATGGTCCATTGTTAATAGTTAATCAGTGTTATATTTAATTAAATGTATTTCGAATCATATGTTTTTTGTTTGTTTCGTTCATTTTTTGTAATAAAATAATTAAATTATATTTTGTATTAAATTGGAAAGTTTTTAGTATTTAAGGGTGATCATCAAACTAAGAGACAATTTTTTGATTAAATTTGCTCCAAAATAAATAATAAAATCGATGCTTGCTAGCATAAATGGTTAGCAATGCATTATTTTTTTATTTATATATTTTTTATGAAAAACGTCTTTTAATGCATTTATAGCAGTAGAAATTTCGGCATATTTATTTAATTAAAATGCCAAATGGTAATTACCATGGTTGTAATGAAACTCAGTACCCACAATATTACGTTGTCCTTCCAAGCGATCATCGAAAGACTTTGTACCTAAAAATTAATTTAAACACGTCCAATGAGGTGGCAATCCACATCAACCATAAAAGTAACCATCAGGAACTTTTCTAAGGATTTTCGGAAAATTGTACACCTGAAATTTCCCTTAGTTTCAAAATCACCCTTATACCTCTTCTTTTTTGTTTATGCTTTTGTTTTTGTATTTTCTAATTATTTTAAAAACAGGGAATTAATATTACTATTATCAATATATTAATAATTAGAAAATGAGAACGGGATAAAGGTTGGTCAAATAAATCTCCACAACACATAGTACAATAAAAAGGGTTCATTAATCTCTCGATAAATCGATTTTCAAGGGACACTGGATAAAAAAATTGAAAAATTTTGAACAACGATTTTTCGAGGTTATCATTCGACTTATATAAATGTAAATGTGAAAAATAAACACAAAATTGGAGTTGAAACCATTAAGTATATATTTCACTAACAGATATATGTATATTGTATGTACATACATATAATGTCAATTGAAAAAGAAAATTAAATACGCGAACCCACTTAATCATACAACTAGCTTTTTTTCTGGTGGTACCTAAAAGTAGACTTACCGTCCTCCACTAGTTGCGAAATTCTCTTTATTCTTTAGGATGGTTGAAAGAGAACTGCCTAATTACGAATACACAAGCAATAAACGCCCAACTTCTTTCTCCTTTCACCACTTCGCGAATCAGTTTGAATTTTCGTTAATTGAAAGAATTTTTCTTTTCGAGGAACCAATGTAAAACCAATCGAGTAAGTAAGCAATAAGTGACAGGTATCTATGAACTGAAAAGGTAAACAATGACAGAAAACAGGAAAACAAATAAACCATGAAATCGTTTGAATTAGAGTTTGAGGCGATGACTTCCAATAGTTCGATTCATAAAAGTGGAAGTCCTAGAAGACCTCTCTTATGACCCCTAATTTTAGTTCAACTACACAATGTTACACGTTTTATATCCTGAAATCGACTTATTGAGGTGAAATTTACGTGTAATATACTATGGACTGTAGATTTTGTTCGATTTAAGGATTTGGTTTATCGCAGTTCGACACATCAGAGTTGACTGTATATGTAAATTATTCGTGTTATTTAGTCATCATAGAGAAGTATGTTTATAGTGGAAGGTTATGTAACAGTGATTTCTTATCAATTGTTTTTACGATTTTTCTCAAAACGTTCTAGGTCGATTTTAATAAAATTTTTATGGGACAAGTATGGCCTACCGATCAAAAAAAAAAGAAAAAAAAAAAGAATAATCTTAATCGATTCATAATTGATGGAAAAGTCGCTTAGCAAACATACAAACAAAAAAACACAACAAAAACAGTCGAATTGTGAATCTTCTCTATTTTAAATTCGGTCGAAAAGAAGTTGTAGATATGAGTGATAATATATTTCCATCGATACCACATTAGAGGGGAATCGAAATGAAGAATGTGAAAGATATACGGTGGGGGGAGGGGTAGAGCGGTGGTGGGGATGGAATATTAAGAGGGGGCCCGGGGAGAACTAATCGAACCTGATTAAGTAAGACAGCGGCTCATTAAAAGAGCATTAGCCAAGAAGGATCTTCCTCCGCTCTCCTCTTTCCCTCAATATTATCCCTTTTTCTCTTCGTCTTCTTTTTACTCTTTTGACATAATGAGAATCGAAAGCGTTATCAAAACTTTAGCGTTCAGCCTTTTTTAGAGATAAAAAAAATTCTGTTGAAGCCTTTTTTGAACTATTTTCGATGTAAACACTGAATATATCTATCCAGATTTTAATGCTAGTCATCTTGCACTAATTTTAAAAAGGATCTTTTCATTTCTCTGAATTAACATTTAATTCAGTAGAATTTAATAGGCGGTTCATAAAATATTTAATTTGTCTTTGAATTTATCCTTTATCCAATAGCACATCTGGTTATCCTAAACTACAAGAAGATATTAGATTCAAATTAAGGAGTTATCAAAAATTTGCTTAAAATTGAGATGTACTAAAGAATTTATTAAAACAAAAAAAAAATACCATAAATACAGAAACTAATGGCATAGAAGATGTAAAGTAATATTCCATGATTCTACTGTAATACAATCATTGTTACTTTGTGTACGTATTTTTATACTTAATTAATATAGTTATGTTTTATATTGTTATTTATAAGTTTTTTTTATATAATCATTTTAATATTTTGAGCTGTATATTTTATTATCATAATAAGTTATACAATATAATATAATAAATAATATTTTATTAATTATATCAGATATAGTCTTTCACTTTGAATTACAACTATGGTCTTTATAAAATATATATATGTGTCATTATAAAGTATATATATGTAAGTGATAAGTCATTTTAGCATGTATATTTATATATTTTAAACTAATGACAACTTTTTATTTTTTTGTTCTGTATATATTTATATAATCAAATACAATATTACCAAATGTTTGTTTTTATTGATAAATATGCTATGCGAAATGAAACCCCACTCATTAGAAATGGGCAGCATCCTTTAATAAAGCGTTTCTCTTTCACTTTAATTCTATTTAACATTAAAAATTTTCTTATGTTTTAATATTCACCTACTTTACGGATACATTCTTGTTATTATTACTTTGATTTGCAAGTGAATAAGAAATAAATGTGCACTTTGTAGGGCTCAATAGCCCTCAATTGTCACAGTTGGTTATTAGGTAAAACAATAAATAAAAGATTTAAAAAAAAATTGATATTTTTTTTTCTTCCTTTTTATTGCAAGATTCCTAAATAAGTTTTAATGTTTTTGATACAATAGAAATACCAAATTGCCTTGTTCTCCCTAGTTTATTTATTTTTTTTTAATATATGAGATTTTTTAAAGTTAATTTTACATTACAATCGGTTAAAGCTTAATCCTGTTAGTCTATCCCTATCCTTCATATAATAATTATACAACTATTAGTTTTAATTAATAAGATAAAGTTTCAAGAAAAAAAATTACTGATTAGAAAGGTCAAAGTTAAACTGTTTAAAAATGTCAGAATGTTATATGCAGTGTTTTTTTCTGTTTCTTCCGAAAATTGGAAAAGAAAGAGAACTGACGACTTCATCAGTCGTGGATAAAATTACAAAAACAAACTGCATAAGAATAACAGTAATATATTCACGATATCTCCGTTCAAAACTTCATTTAAAATTATTGATTTTATTAAAATAGAAAGTTAACCCAAAAGAATCCTGAAATATTTACATGCTCTTTTATGTGATCCAAGATACCACGATATATCTCCGAAAATACAACCGCACACGCTAAGCTGGCTCAGCCAATAAAAATATTGACAGTTCTAAACGAGGACTAGAAAATATAGACTGAGAAAATAACAGGTATATCTTCTAGGATCGATCGATGTTATTTATATCTTACCTAGAAATATTCAATTCAAACTGGACTAAAAACTAAAATTAAAACTTTATTTCCAAAGCATAAGGTTTATTATAATATTCAATCTATTTTAGATAATCAAATCTAGCAATTCAAGTTTTCGATTGAAAACCATTTATTGAAATGCAATTGGATATGCAATATTTTTTTTGTTTTTCCTTCTGGTGTGTACACAAATAAATGAAATAAATAAATGAAAACAGGTTTTCAAACGCGTGAGCAGGCCACACATTTGTAGACAATGTTCGTGTTCAGTGTTGATGGTTACTGCAAAGACGAATCGATCCGGAAACTGCAAACGTTTGAATTCGATTGGCATATTTGTTGGAATCATTGGGATGTGTGGCAGCAGTACTTCTTCGCCTTTAAATTTTCCGTAACTGCTTCGACTTTACTGATGTAATATCCCAGTTGATATTGATTGATTTCACCAATAGATCCAGTTGTATTTCCAACACAAAAAACTGCCATATAGCTTTCTTTATTGATATTTTTGCAAGTGAACTTGATCGATTTCACCAAATAGCAATACTCGACATTGATGTGTTCTTTGATCTTTTTTGAGTGTAAGGCGCGGTGCAAACTGGAGAAACTGATTTTAAGTAACATAAAACTGAAGTTGCTTGCAACAGATTAAAGTCAACGTTTCATGAAACGCAGTGTGCACCAACCTACGTTAATTATAACAATCTGTTGCAAGCAACTTCATTTTCACGTTTTAAGAAACTGGTTTCTCTCCAGTGTGGACCGCGCCTAAGGGTTATTAACCTTAAGATATAAGGATATCTATCGGAACATAGTTTTACTATCTCAGAAACTTTCGCGGGCATGCGTCCAACCATTCCCCAAAGTTTCATCGCAATTGGAAGAACGGTTTGGGAAGACATACGATCAATATTAATTTTTATTATATAGAATTATATTGATTCATTTATACTGATATAGTGGAATATAGGCAGTCTAACAAGGATTTATATTATAAATTAAAAGGAGTAAATTAAAATTTAAATAAAATTATAATTACTTTTGGAGAAATCGAAAATTTTGATTAGTAGAGAATTAGTTACATTATATAGGGGAATTTTAGATGAGAAAAAAAAATGTTATTATTATACGGTTAGTTTGTTGGATGTGAACGATGGTTTAACTTCAAATACATAACCAGTAAAATAAAAAAAATCTTTTGGTTTATTAATAGATTTTAAACATAAAGAAATATATTTTTTTTTTTTTACTGAAATTCTGATAAGTTCCTTCAAAGTGGCGAGGTGGAATAGCGACAATGACGTTCATTAGGGATCGGAGGGACTATTAGGAGAGATAGCCGTAGCGACCGGGCAACTTGGTGTAGGGCACCTGATTGCGGGGGGAGGGGGGGGGGGCTACTGCAACTTTGTAATGTAAATCTGTTAGCGGGATTTGGACCTGCCCGGGTTTACCCCTAACAACTTATATAGTTACCTAGCTTCTCAATATGCTAATCTAACCTCCAATACAATTTCCTCAAGGTATAATACAAGTTGGATATCTAAGATGCCTCACGAAAACATACATGAAATCATGTTTCAATTTTGAAAATTTCTATTTAAAAAGTTTCTTAAATATAAGCATTGAAGAAAATTTAGTAATTTAAAAATGCCTTAAAATTTATTATTTAGAAAATATATTTGGCAAATAATATATATACAGAGTCCGTTAGTGTAAAAATTAAAAAAAAATGGGTAAAACTAATCCATAAATGAAGAAAAATAACCCTGACCGCATCTTTATCCAATCCGTTGCTGATATATGATAAATCTCGATTTTGAGAGATGGTGATGCATTTGCCTGCTAGGTAGCCTGACTACAATGGACTTCTATGAACTACCTAAAAAGCGAAGTGTATGCTACAGAAGTGACCAGCATTGAGGTTTTACAAACAAGGATGCAGGAGGCCGGAGCCAAATTACAGCAGCGACAGGCGTTAAGAGTGACCTTAGGGGCTCTGAAAAAGAGAGCAAGAAGCTGTATTCGTAACAAAGGAAGGCATTTTGAAAAAAAAAATAATATAACGGACTCCTTTTCTAAAAAACAATATTTTTTTTCAATGATTTTTATTCCAATGAAGAGGATATTAGGTTTCAAATACATATTTTCATTAAGCGATTATGAAAATGTTTTATTTACCCTAATAATTGATTTGTATGCCAAATGGAACACTATGTATTTCATCGAAGTCAATGAATTATTGTGAACTGTAAAATGAACATTGAATTGTGGACTTATTTTTTACTACTTTTTCGACGTAAGGTTTCTTCACCATCAAAAATGTATCATATTGACACACTTATCAGTTGGTGATACTCTAATCAACCATTTTCCGACAGTTTCATTATCATAAATTTAAAGAAATGTTTTTAATTTTTTTTAAATAAAATTTGACGCTAGGACCTACTGTTTAAGAGCATATTGCTTAAATGAAAAAAATCACGTTTTAAATCGCTATTTTCTCTCAACTTTGTTTATTTCAAATAACAATTTATTGTTAAATTTTTTTAATTATTAGATCCTTTTAATAATACAATGTAAATTAGGAAAATCAGTAGATTATAGATACGAGTCAGAGAGAAATTCAGTTTTTTTGTTTTGTTTTTTATGCAATTTCAATATAAGTAGTACTTTTTTTTTTTTTTTTAAATAATAAAGTTCTTAATATAAACATTGCAGTTGTCTTCTTTTCTCCACATCTTAGAAATAGCAGAGGTTAGGAGTTGCCTTGTTCATTTCACACTACACCTCTCACTGAAGAAGTTAGAACAATAGACACTTAGAGTAGTCCAGCAGCAATTACCGGGAACAGAAAGGGCTGTCTAACCTACATTGTGGAAAACCTAACTGCAATTCTTATAATTCTGCTTACTCGAAATGGGAAATAGCTAGCTTTCATTCGTGCCTTTTTCATTCTCTTGTTATCACAATATTGTATTATTTCAAATGAAAACCTGATAAAAGTAATGGAAACAGATTTGAGGTGAAGGAATGAAAGTTCTTTATATAAACCAGAAATAATATATTAGAATGTTATCAATAAAATCAAAACAGCTATATATTATAGTCCAGTCAATATGCATGTTGTGGAGTGTATGAAATATGCGATAATTCTTTACTTCAGGGCTTTGTTAGGAGTAGTTAGAAGGAAATCATACGGTAAACATAGGCCCCCTACATTGAATAAATCGTTTCTATACATATTTGGCGTACTTCCAACGGTTTTTGAGACATACGTTATTGAAAATCGATAATTTCCGAGAAAAAAAATCATTTTACCGCACATTTTGTCCAACATTTGCTTCTAGTGTCTTCCACGACCTTGATGTTAAATAGTCATAAATAAATTTGTAGATCATTACATTTATTTTAATTTTATGTAAACGTTTGCTACTTTATTTTCACCTCAGTCAAACGTTCAATTTTTTTTTTAGTTTTAAATTAAATTTCAGTTATTACAAATCAAACAAAAATAATGAAATTATCAACATGCACTAATTATAATTTAAAAAATAGCATTTAAAGTTCGTCATCTATACATTATTAATGCGAATCAAATTGGTTTCAAATCAGTTTTAAGTAGCGGTAAGTAGCACTTCTATCTGAAAACACGTTTGTCGGTACTATTCTGGGTATAAATCTAAAACTATATGCCCGATCCGAAATTTCTCTTTTCCATCTGAAAACTGGTCATATTTACTAAGAGATCTCATATATGAAATTTCGATCAAGTTCCGTAAAATATCCTAGCCAGTCCACTGAACATGTCAAAATCGTTTTAATTTTCCAAAACAAACACATGGGCATTTAATGAGACTTGATCGAAATTTCATAAATGAGGTCTCATAGAAAATATGACTAGCTTACAGATTGAAAAAAGAAATTTCGAATCAGAAATATTTTCGGATTTTTAGCGAAAAGAGTAATTACAGACGTGATTTTGCGGAAAAGTGCTACTTACCGCTACTTGGCCAATCTATGGACGCTAAAGCGATTTTAATGCTACAATTAAGTTTAAAGTGACTTTTTAGATTTTTGAAAAAAAAATTGGTTGTCTTCCTTCCCCAGAACTCTAAAACTATTGACTGAGCAAAACAATGTGAATAGAACCAAATTTGTAGCAAATTTGACTTGTTTCAATAATGTATAGATGACGAACTTTAAATGCTTATTCTTTCGTTTAATGAAACTTAACGTATCACATTCAAAGATGTTAAGACTGGTAGTTAATAGGCTAGATGTGGTTAACATTATTAAAAACATAAGTCCTGAGAGAGACTAACAAGGGACATATGTTCTATTCTACGTTTATATTTAGAAAAAATTATTATTGTATTCCTTTGAAACAACTGTATTAATCTGTTATAATAAATCTAATAAGATATGTTTGTGCTTAGCAATCGTTTAGCTGCCACAATTGTCAACAAAGTTAGATATATAATTATTTTTTTAATTATAATTAGTAAATGTTAATAATTGTTGTTGGATTTGTATTAATAAGTTACAACTGTAAAAAATGTTGAACTTTTGATCCAGTTTAAAATAAAGTAGCAAACGTATACATAAAATTAAAGTAATGCTCTACAAATTTGTTTCTGGGAAAATTATCGCATATTTCATACACTTCTCATTTCAGCACTCATTGACTGAACTATTATATGAAGAAATACACACAATCTTCTGGAAATTACTTCGAGAGATGTTTCAAACAGTAAACATAAAATTAAAATACACGGACAGTATAAGGGAAGTAATAATTACTGAGATTCGAATGCAATTAACGATAACTCATTAGGCCGGCTAACAAATAAATTTGGCAGATGTTTGGAGAGGGACAGTATTGTAGAGGTAAATTACCTCTACTGATTATATAATTTAGCCATTTGTGCCGCGGCAATGTATAATGGTGATAAAGTATCATGATATACTAATTTATATCCCTCTACAGCGCCCTAATCCAGATCTGCATATTTAGATCAACAATCGATTCAACTAGAAACTGGATCTATTGGAGGAAATTTTGAAATAAATATATTAATCTAATTAATTAATAAGTATTACAAACTAATACAATATTTTATTTTACATTTTTGTGAATATATCTAAAACAAATTTAAGAATTAGAATTATTTTCGTTAAAATAAAAACATAGTATAGTAACGTTGGAAGTTATCTATTTCAAATACACAATTGATTCATAAACACAAGACATGACGTAAGAATCCCCCTTCTTCATTCCGAATCTATTTCAGGTGTTAAGTAATACAGATACTGAAACAAAACGGTATGAACACCCACCCAGAGTAGAGAAGAGCTCATGCTGGAAATGCTGTCATCATACATATTTTCCAGTTCAACACCTTCTTGAACTCCTTATGTCACCGATATATCTTGGGTACAGAATTAAATACTAAGCACCAGCAACGGTTTTCAAGAACTACCTACTCTCTTGGGCGTGATTTTCAGCCTGCACTTAATTCCCGGAGTTCCCATTTCATTTCTCCTAGTTCAACTACTTACTGGCCAACGGATCCAAACCAAAACTCTCTTCTTACCTCTTAAAGCAATAAACTCCTCTGAGGTCAAATTCCTTTTAAAATTATTAAAATTCCGCAAAGCTCCTGGTTATGATTTTCTTGGCTCACAGATCCTCAGACAAATCCCGCAAAAAGCTGTAATATTCCTAACCTACCTATACAATAGCATCCTTCGGGCTACCTATTTCCCTTTACTATGGAAACATTCTACCATTATCCTTTTCCTGAAACCGGGTAAACCTCCCAACATCCCTTCATCATATAGACCAATCAGTCATCTCCCAATCCTTAAAAAAAAATACGACACCTTAAACTCCTTCTCAAACACATCCTGGTCATCTTTGAATGCCAAAATATTCCCCTTATATCAATTTGAATTCCGTTGTAGCTACTCAACTGTTTAACAAGACTTCAGAGCTGTAGACTACATTTCCTCCGCTCTTAAAAGCAAACAAATCGCTTCGGTGCATTTATAGAAATAGAGCCAGCTCCTGAAGGATTCTGGTTTCAGAACTGCTATGATCTGACGATTTTCAACAGCCGAAGGACATCCTTGGCCACTCTCCTTCCGGACAAATTAGTTTGCGTCCTTAAGGATACTATTTTGAAATCTTCCAGGATTAAACAATTTTAAAAGGTCGCAGGATAGTCCGCCATTGTTGACCATTTGAAAATCCACCAGTGTTGTCCTTCCGGAAGTTGGAGTTAGTCTATCGAACCTATCAAACCCTAACTTCCCGTCGAAAGTTTTTACTATATCGGTAGAATATTGGACCGTGGCGGTGGAAGTTAAGAGATGACTTGTCATTAGGCCTAAAAGTCAATGAATATGTATATTTAAACCACAAATATAATGAGTTGAATAATAACGAAACCAAACGAAAAGAAGAAAAAAACAAATACTGTAGATAAATGTTAACCGCAGTATCGTAAAATTATGCCTGAGGTACAGAACAAAACAGGAACAAATAATGTAACGCTAAAGAGTGAGTTATCTCTAATAATTATAAATTCTATTTAATTTTTCTTCTGTTTATAATACAAGCATAAAGGAGAAGAAAGGGGAAAGAGAATCCTCTCCTAAAATAAATTGAGTTTGGTTAAGTATTTGAAGTTTACGTTTTATTGCCCCTCCTCCCTTGATTAAAATGAAAAAGTTTTTTCCTTATTCCCTCTGTGCTCGGGGGAAACTTTCCCGGTTATAATTATTTTACGTCCCTCCGACTGGAAAGATAAAAAATTTTCCCTAATCGAGGGGAGGGGGCTTCTTGTACTTAGGAACTGCTTAGCCAGTTCTCGTCATCACAACTTGTGCAAATGATACGCTCGGCTATTATCGTCCAATATCCGTTATAACTGTCCTTGTTTTCTCATTTTATTACAAAGAGGGAAGTAATGTTGGCATCAGCAGCTTCCTAATTTTCTCTCACTCTCTCCCTCTCCCCCTATATTACTCCTTCTCTGTCACACTCTCCTACATCTTACTTATTGCTGGACGATGATGAAAGCTATGTGGAAAGATACTAACCCACATTTATTTATCGTTATCGAGCGTAATATTGTAATTTTATAAAATATTGATATCAGCATCAGCATATTAAATCAATATCCTGCTTATGTCGACACCAAATTTTTAGATAACCAATGTAGGAAAATAATAAAATACAGTAGAATAATAAAGAGATGTTTAATCATTTTCAATAAAATAAAAGAATAAACTCTTCCTTAGTTTAAGATCAACGAGTACTGAAAATCATTTATACATCGAAAGTATTTTTTTTTTTAATTAAAAATTTCAGCAAACTTAATAAATACATCTGTCATAACAGATGTAAAGTAGGCACATTGAATAAGTAGTCAAGTCGACTTTTGACGAAAATGAGTTCAGTGACTAAAAAGAAACATGGAGGTACTTTCTTCATAGTGAATAAGTGTTAAGTAAGATGTTCATTTTAAATGATCCCCATAATTCACTGGGATGAAAGATATAATTTGTTTTATGCCAGTTCCCTGAATTGCTATAACAGTTTCTTGCTACAGTTCGGTAAGATAAAGTCTAGATCTGGTATTTCATTCCATACACTCCAATACACATTTTCTTTTCTTTCAAAAAACCATCACTAAACAAGAATAAGAAACAATTTACAATTTGTGGGTAGTATTTCTTCCATATTCGACGCATTCGGGATTTATACTTAATTCACACAGAAACGCTAAACTCAAATGTAATACATTTTACATTTATATACGAAATACATAAAAAACTAGGTTGCTCCCACTGACTTCTTAAATAATTTATGGGGAGGACTTCTTTTCCCCAGTAACGTGTCAATATTACAGCACCCCCAATAATCGCGACGATCATTTGACTCCTTGAGCTGCCATTAATCTTCGGTGAAAGTCGGATGTTTGCCTTCACTCCCTTCAAATCCTTTCAATCAGGGACAATTCTTTATTTAGGAAGGCGAGGGGAACTAACGGAAATAGCAAGGAGGGAAGAAAAGAGCAGGAGGCGACGGCAGGAATAAAGAAAAAGAAGAAAAAAAACAGACCATTAGGTTTGAAGAGGGACCGGGGTTGCGTTAAATCCAATTGGCAGGCTTATTTTGGCGGCATGTGCACCTTCCCGCCCGGGACCACAGTGCTATCTTATCAAGGTGGCACTGCCCCGATTTATAGCCACCTTCCAAGTTTTGTTTTTATTTGTTTTATTCTGTACCTTTTGGAATATTTATTATTTTTTCTTAGAATGTTCGGCTTCCTTATTCCAGAATTATATCTAAGCAAAATATTATACAATCCTTCTTTATTTAGATAGAAAAAAAAAAAACCTGTACCACTTACAACCCATGAAGGGTCTCGGGTTCAGTACTTAGGTAGGCTGTTATGTTTCTGAGCCAACGGTTGTGAAAGGAGGTGATATGGCCAGAATTCACACTCAACCGCCAGGTTTTCCCCCCATTAAGGGTACCCACTTTTTAGGAGGCTGAGTGTGCCCCACGAGGGTCTCCCGACCTCGAATTCGATACACGGCCGAAATAACAGAAAATAATTTTTCTGCCTACAGTCGGGCTCGAACTCGGGCCCGGGAGCATGGTAGTCAAGCGCCTTACCCACTGAGCTACCGCGCCTCCTTATCTAGATAGACACTTAGAAAATAATTTAATTAAATTAATCACTAACAAAATATCCCTATAATTTAATGGTTGGATCAAATATCAAGTAACTGACAATTCTATGTTACCAGGAGAGCAGCAAATATCATAACCGCAGTTCCAATATTTATGGTGAAGAAGATAAACAGGGATGCAGTCAGACAGAAACAACGCGTCCAAGTATAAATAATTTAATTGTGTGATTCAGAATCATCGTTCGTCTCCTCTCCAGGGGGGTAGTGTGGCCCTGAAGATGACCAAGTCGAAACGTTGGCATGCATTAAAGTGTTTACTTAGACGTAGTGTTTATTTTTGACTGCATCACTGATAATCTTCTTCTCCATAAGTAAAATTGAATTATATATATATATATATATATATAATAAAAAATATATATATATATATATATATAAAAAAAGTGGCGTGGTCATTATATAGTAAACTGCCTTTAGATTCAATAGACATCAACTAAAATTTATAATATTATTAATAAAAAAAAAATGAAAATGGTGGAAATCTAAATGTTTTCTCTATAATAAATTTTAAAAAAATATACTGAATGTAATAATTAATAACAATTAAATATTATATTAATAAAAAAGTATTCCATTAAGAAAAATAACAACTGCAACATCCCTGATTAAGGGGTTAAACATACAATATCATAAAAACAATTAAGCATGGAGTCCATTACGATTTCTATCTCCTACACCACAATTAATATAATATGAATAAGATGTACCAAAAAAATATCAATCCAACGTGTTACGCTGCCAGCGATCATTGATAGTTAAAGATGATGCGTTTCGAATTTCCCTACTCTTTGATATTTCCCTAAAAGTTCTTTCCTCTGAAACAGTATCTTAATCTTGGGGTCGGGATGAAATTTCCCACCCATTTTCTTAAGTTCTTCTCTTCTGCTGACATTCCATATTTGCTGCCAGCCTTAGTCTAATTTACATTCAATTATATTATCCCTTCTCCTTCCATCTCAGTATTTTCTTCTTCTCTTATTATCCGCTTCAGGATCCTCTGAAATAGGGTTCTCCGATCTCTCTAATCCGCTTAAATAAATTTCTTTGCCCCTTGTGTTTTTAATCCGTATTAGAGACTTTCTAGACATATTTTTATTAATCTAAATAATAATGGCTATAAATAGCTTTCTCTATATTATCAAAATGCAAGATATATTAAAAATAAAAGTAAGAAAATCTTATAAAATAGGTTTAAATAAAGGAAAGTTTTTAATATTAGGAACAGGGGACGGTTGGCGAAACTGGTACAGGTTGCATATGCACGCGGAACACGTATGACTTACTGTATATAACTTCTACCTACTGTTAATTCATAATAAACTAGTTTTAAATTTCGAACATTGTAATGTTTTAACAACTATTAATTGTGAAATAAAATACACAAGAATATCATAGTAACAAGATAGGTGAACTGGCATTTCTTGAAATAAAAGTCATGAATTATTAGTGTGTCAATGTTTGTGGTCACCGATCGACTTTCAGACCTCAAAATATTGTCAATATCGATGGACTATCGATAATTTTCTTGCGATACTCCCTAAGTGCTAGGGTATTTACGATTGAATTGTATAAAAATAATAAAGTAGAGATAGAGGGGAATAGTACAATCATCAATAAATCACGCAGGCCTACGCAGGTGATGTAATGAATTTAGGGAGTAGCATGCAGGCAATCGAAGAGGCATATGTTGCCTTGAAAAGGGAGACAGGAAGAGCTGGCCTCGAAATAAGTGTCAGCAAAACCAACAGATGACAGCAACACCCACTTTATTGCAAATTAGGCGGAGAAGACATTGAAGTAGTGTCGACATTTCTGTACCTCGGGATTATTAATGACTAATGAAGCCAGTGAAACAGAACAGTTAAAAAGAAGGATTTTAACAGGAAACAAAATGTACTACGCTTTTCGATACCTAATCAGATGTAACCCAATCTCGCGCCAAAAAAAGATCAGGAACAGACAGGTTCAAGAGGAGGGTGCTGCTAGGAATGTTTTTAAGAGTGCTTGAGAACGGAGTGTGACGAAGTAGAAAAAATAAAGAGGTATACGACATCTACAATGATCTGTCTTTATCGAATTTTATAAGAATAAGTAAAATGAAATGGTTTGGCTATATAAGCAGAACGGATGAAAACAGACAGTTGAAGAAGGTGTATAAAGGAAGGATCTTCGCAATTAGAGCAAAGGGCCGACCAAGAGCTCAATGGAAGCAGAAGGTGGAAGAGAACAGGCGATTGCCGTGCATCCGTTTGGTGGAGGATAGAGCTCTGTGACAGCAGAATTTGAAGCAGTTCAAGGATCACTTCGGTCTGTAGCGCAATACGAAAAAAAAGAAGATGAGAAAAATAATTATTAAAAACCAAAATATATTGTTAAAAATCGAGCATCCTTTACTTTGAGTCATGATGAAAATGCTATGGTTGACTGTATGGTATAATAGTAGAGAAATGGTCATAAATGCAGTCAAGTATAATTGATACATCTAAGTTCTTTAATAAAAACACTTTATAATTTGAGTCTTCTTCAGGGTGGTTAAAGACACGGCCGACAATTCTTTATTTACAAACGAATTATTTATAAAATTTTATTTTTTATTTTATTTATTTATTTATTTTTTATTTTTTTGCGCAAACGAACGGACTGCTCCTTAGTTATCCTAGAGATTTTTTTTTTCAAGATGGCAAACAATTCCTTGATTGTAAATTTAGCCTTGCCTTTATACCAGAAAAGGTAAGTCATTCATCAGTGAATTAGCCAATTTTTAACATCTCCCATTAATCGAAAAATGTAGATAATATATTTTAAATATAGTTAAACATAATTTGTATAATTATTAAAATCTAAACATATCAGAGATATAAATATGAATATTAAAAATATAAAATCAATACAAGAAAATCACAGAAAAGGAAATCGTGAAGGGAAAAAGAAACTATAAAGAAAAGGAGTTAAAGATAAAGCGTTGACAGAGGTAGATAGACAAATCCGTAGGCCAGCCTCCTCTCTCAAGTCCCTGTCACTGGGGCAACTCTTCCCCAGTTTGTACTACTTCCCTCTTCTTGTTTTCCCTATAGGCCGTAGATTCTCTCTTTGCTCCAGCAGAGCGAGGGTCTGAGCACTCGGAGAAATAAGAAAAAATTGTTTTTATCACAATAAAAGTAAAATTTAAAACTAACCATGTATTTAGGCGGTGAAAGCAACAACTGTGAAAACCAATATAACTGGGAATTTTATTATAACAACTATATAAAATTATGTCAAATGCTCAAAATTTTTAAAACAATAAGTAAAACCTGCCTTTTTACAAGTAAATTAAACTTGTAATGAAGTATTGTAATAAAAAAAAACAAAAACATTTTTAAGGAATATTTTTAGGAGCTTATTGATTAAAATAATTGCACACTTTTTCTACAATGGGTTCTTCATTTAAGGAGTATCAATCCTTTATAAATCTATCCTTTCATCCTTCTGCTTTTCCTCAAAAACCGTCTAATTTATTTTAAAATTCAATTAAAAGTTGCTGGCACCAACCTCAAAAAAATTGTCGGCGTGTGTATCGCATTAGATATATCTGAGACAAATCCGCTTTTGAATTTTGTTTCCCTTTTCCGTAATTCCTAAATAATATTATTTTTTTTCCTTTTGAGTTCACTGGCTGTTTCTAATTTCGTATACCTACCTACCAATTTCAAGTCGGTTTATTTTTTTTAAATTACTTTTATTTGAAGTAGGTTAATAACTATAAAACTACCAACCTATATTTTCTTAATTTACCCGTATCTCTGAAACTCCTGAACCGATTGTTATGAAACTTAAACTGTTCCCTCAGATGAAGTATACCCAATTTAAATCAAAACGGATCATTTCGACATGACTTTTAGTTTTCGAGGAATTCGTTGACACATTTACGAAATTAAGCACACGTGCTTGGAAGCCTAAATGGATCATCATACTCAAATATTATTCAATTCCAACAACATTACATACATACATTTCAAAGTGATAACCTCCTTTCCTTTCACATTCATATGTATTGCATTAGGAGAAAATTTAGCCAGGCGGAATAAAAAACCAGTAGGATGCAACCTAAAAATTGTTGAACATACATATATGCATTAGCTATGAAATACATATATTGTTTTTAAGATGGATAATTTTCTGGAACACTAATAACTCTGAATAAATCCAGAAATGAGTGGATCTTATAGCAGTGATTCGAATTAGAATCGTGCCAAATATGATTCCAAAGGAATAACCATATCTCTGATTCCGCGCTTCTAGAGCTTACGGTACCGCAGGAGAGTAACCATTGGCTGAGGATTAGTCCCTACGTGTCCAATAGGAGAACAGAGAACGGACGTGCCTTATCATAGGGTAGCCCCCTCCTACCCCTCGCCCCGGGATTATAGCTCCATACATAAATTACTCGGCGCTAAAGGGCTGTCCCTCTAATGCCTAACTCCATTAGCGTCCTCAGCATCTTAATGGTCCATCAGAGCTGGGATGGATGTCTTTGGCCGCTCTGGATTTCCTGGATATTAAGAAGGATTGATAAAACGGTGGATTAGAAAAGGGAGCCACTTTCCTGTTGCTAAATAATTCCATTAGCATTAATACAGAATGTACCGAAATCACCAGCTATTTCAACATTTTCACTAAATGATATAAAACGATAATAATAATATCATTCTCCACAAGAAATAAAAAAATAGTTGATCAGCTGTTTGGGCTCTATGTGAAGAAGACACGCTTCAGGTCAGTCCCAAAGATTTATATATTTCGAGTGCTATTTATGCATTTATTGACTTTATTTTGTGTACTTTGAACAATATTAGTGCGCGTGTACCATTATTTAAAAAAAAAGTGATATATATATAGTCAGTCAATTTATTTAACGCTTTTTACAGGCGTACAGAGCTTTGGGTCTGGAACAATATGGCAACAGTTCTTAATACCTCAAAAATGTCTCAGAATGTTTTGAAACCAACAAATCAAAAACAGAAAGAAATGGAACTAATCCAAAGAAATAATTACTCGAAAAACCAGAGCTTTGGTCTGAAATGGAACTAATCCAAAGAAATAATTACTCGAAAACCCAGTCTAACCTCAACGCAACTGAAACCACATATGCTAAAGCAACCGCTTCAGACCGTTTTTCTAAACGAGAAAATGTTATCATTTTACATACATTACCAGGCATAAAACAAAAAGAATATGTTCTCAAAATCGCAGAATTAATAGACCCAAAATTCATAAGATACACCTCTAGAATATCCAATTCATGATTTTGTATCCATTTTAGCAATAAGGAAGCAAGCGATAACCTCCTAAAAAAACATCAATCGATAACCATCGACAACAAACAAATAATTATAAAACGTCTAATTAACCCAGCCAAACGTATAATAATTTCTAATGCTTGCCCTTCAATTCAACACGAAGCAATACAAAATGAACTCAAAAGCCTAGGTATTAAATTAGTCTCTCCCATGCATTTTCTAAGAGCTGGTTACCAAGACCCAAGGCTGGCGCACGTTCTAAGTTTTAGACGGCAAGTGTACATTCCACCCGAAGATTTGAATAAACTTCTTTATTTCTTTACTTATAAAACATGACAATGTATCATATCGAATTTTTTTCAGTGAAGACATTCTCACTTGTTTTATTTGTAAACAACCGGGTCATATATCTACAGATTGCCCCGAGTGCGATAATGATAACAATATTCAGGAGGCATCTAACGGGAAAGAAAACCTATTAATACATTTTGATCAAGATATTAAAAATAATTGTGAAACAATAACAAATTCTTCAATATTAGACACACCAAATCATATGGTTAATAAGGCTCCAACGACCATACGAGGTTGTCATGGAGACCCTTTAAAAATAGAGTCACAAGAAGACAGTAACGGAATAGAGCCTTTAAACCAAGTATCACGTAGCCATGGTGATGAGTCAAACAATATCACTGTAGATAGTTCCGGTGCCGAATCAGCTGTTAATTCGAGCAATAATTTAGCAGCGTTACCCGTGGCGGTTTCTGGCACTAAACGATGTTACTCAAGTCCTCCTGCTTCTGCTTTACCCAATATAGAATTAAGTTTATCTCTAGATTCTCCGGATGAGTTTGAAAATACCATTAATTTACAAGATTTCCCACCAATACCAGCACCTCAACCTCAAGTCAAAAAAACTGAAAAAGACCAATATCAATACTGAAACCAACTTCGAAAATGCTAGACAGTTAATAGAAGATAATTTACATAAATATCCCATTTCTTTTGATGAAATGGTGAAATTCATTCAAATGTCGTCTGAAACTAAAAACTTCAGCGAACTAGTTCACGAGTTCACGAACAACAAAGAGGGCTTATAAGACATGCTTGCCGAAGCAAAGAAACACACAACTGACAGACGATCCAAATTAAGGATATCCAAGATATTAAAAAGAAAGTGGGACTCTACAGAAAATACATTCAATACAGACGACAGCACCGACAACTAGGCAGTGACTAACAACTTTTTATTACTTTAATAAAATGACTACAACAAAAAACCCAATCATATTACAGTGGAATTGTAACGGATTTTACAAGCATTACGAGCACTTCAAATTACTTTTAGCTGAAGAAAATCCCATATGCTGCTGTTTACAAGACACACATTTTTTAAAATCACAAGCTGTTAATTTAAAAAATTTTAGTATCTAACGAAAAGACAGAAATGATTGCAGATCTGCCTGGGGAGGAGTAGCGATTATGGTAAAAAAAGAAGTATATTCTGAACGGATTAATATTGACTCATCCTTAGAAGTTGTCGCTATACAATTATACAAACATGAACCTATCACAGTCTGCAATATCTATATACCTCCAAACCGAGACTTCACTGCCAATGATCTCCAAGCTTTAGTTGACCAACTCCCAAGACCTCTAATCATGGTCGGAGATATGAATGGTCACAATAAATTGTGGGGTTCAACTTTATCAGACTACAAGAATAGAGGAAGAAAAATAGAGAAATTTTTAAATCTCAATAGTTTTTTAATTCTACTTAATGACGGTTCCCCTACTCATTTTTGTGCCAATGGATCCTTTTCCGCAATCGACTTATCATTCATAGACGTTAAACTTTTACATAAAGTTCAGTGGAGCGTAAAGGACACCTTGTATGGAAGTGATCATTCCGGTGACTGTTAAATTTTATGATATTTCAAATGCTACATTACATAGAGTTCCGAGATGGTCAATTAAAAGAGCGAATTGGGAAAAGTTTTCATTGTTAATAGAATCAGAAATGGTAATGAAAAAAGAATCATATGTCAATCTGGAGAACAAAATTACTTTCTTTAACCAAAGTGTCATAGAGTCAGCAAAAATGAATATTCCACACAAAGTAATTTATAATGACAGACGTCTAGTTCCTTGGTGGAATGAAGACTGCCGGATCGCAATTATGAATAAAAAAAAAAAAAAAAAACACTGAACCGATACAAAAAAACAATATCGCTGGAAGATTTAATTGAATTTAAAAAATGAGATCAATTGCTAACAAGATATTGAGGGCCAGCAAAAGAAATTCATGGATCAATTCTATCAACAATAATACTACCATAACAGAAGTATGGAAAAAAGTTAATGCCATCCAAGGATCCAAAAAACTTGACTCTATTTCTTCGGTTTCAGTAGATAATCAAATCATAACTGACCCTGGTAAAATAGTTGAGCATTTTGGAAATCACTTTTCTACTATGTCGAAAACTGATAATTATAACATCGATTTTCTGCAGCATAAATATGAACAAGAAAAAAAAACTCGATTGAATTTCATACACATGGCTCAGAAATTTTTAATCAGCCATTTACTCTAGCTGAAATGAATTTTATCTTAAACACATGCAAAGATAAATCTACTCCAGGCCCCGATCAGATCCTATATATTTTTTTGAAGAAACTACCGTCAATTGCACAATCATTTCTCCTTTCAATTTATAATGAAATCTGGACGACAGGGATGTTCCCCGAAGCCTGGAGGAAGGCCATTGTTATTCCAATCAGGAAAACTACAAAAGATATAAACATCGATAACTATAGGCCTATTTCACTACTTTCTTGTGTTTCTAAACTTCTCGAAAAGATGGTTAATAATAGACTAATTTATTTCTTGGACTCAAAAAACTTCATAGATATCACAAAAGCATATGACATGATGTGGCGCTATAATGCTGTCAGTACACTATCCAAACTCGGTCCCTCAGGGCAGCTATTGACATTTATTAACAATTTTCTTAAAGATAGGTCGTTTCAAGTTAAGGTTGGATCTAACCTTTCTCAATCATTCCATCAGGAAAACGGAACGCCCCAAGGATCTCCGCTAAGCGTAACATTATTTTTAATAGCCATAAATAGCATTGTAAATACAACGCCTGCAGAAGTAAATTGTTCTTTGTTTGCTGACGACTTTGCTATTTATATAAGAAGCAAGTCAATAGAATATATCGAGTGGAAATTAAGAACAACTCTAGAGAATCTCGAATCATGGTCTAAAAATACTGGTTTCAACTTTTCAAGTTCCAAAACGGTGGCCATCATTTTTGTAAGAGGGGAAAATGCCAAACGCACCTGTCATTAAGTTTGTGTCAACAACCTATTATGTTTGAAGAAGTTTTCAAATTCCTAGGAATCTACTTCGATAAAAAGCTAACATGGTCTGAACATATTCGTCAAATAAAAGCAAAATGCCAGAAAGGGCTAAATTTATTAAAAGTTCTGTCCAGCACTCAGTGGGGATCAGATCGACGAACTTTATTAATGATGTACCGTACTCTGATCAGGCCTATCATTGATTATGGAGCTGTTGCCTATAGTTCTGCAAGTGTTTCAACACTGAAATCACTAGATACTATTCATAATCAGGGACTTCGTCTTTATATTGGTGCATTCAGAACCACACCCGCCCAAAGTTTGTACATAGAGAGTGGTGAGCCATCTTTAGAATTAAGGAGAAAATATTTGAGTTTAGCATACTTCGGCCAAATTATGTCAAGAAAACACCTCCTCGCTTACGATCCTACAACACATACTATTTTGAATGAAGAGCATAGACGATCCTGCAAATGTTTCCATTGTAGATGCAAAATATGGGCAAATGATTTACAATTATCTTTCCCTAAATATTTTAAATTCCCAGGCAATCCAATACCTAACTGGATACAAACAGAAAGTCCGATTGATTACAGTCTATCATTTTTTTAAAAACCCACGACTCCTCATCACATTTACCAAAAAATGTTTAATGAACGAAAAGAAGTGCACTTCAACTACTGTGTTTGGTTTACCGATGCTTCAAAATCCAGCTCTGAAGTTGGATGTTCCATTATTACGGGCTCTGTTTGTTACAAATTTCTTCTACCAGAATCGAATAGTGCATACACCGGTGAGCTCTATTCAATCTGGAAATCGCTGACATTCATAATGAATAGTCAATGCAAATATCATCTGATTGTATCCGATTCATTAAGCTCACTGAAATCACTGGAAAACACGAACTCAAAAGACGTTTTGGTGATGAAAATCCAACTTCTTGAGAAGGAATGTCTACGTTCAGGCAAAGTGGTAAGATTTCTTTGGGTTCCTTCTCATCTGGGCATCGGAAGAAACGAAGAAGCAGATCAAGCTGCAAATGTTGCAAGATTGAAACCCAATTCAGACGTCATATACATCAATAAAACGACTGCATCGGATTGGCGTATTCATATAAAAAAAAGAATATATGAATCATGGATCACAGAGTGAAACAAAACAGCTGAAAAATTAGGCAAAATTAAAAGTAGTCCTGACGTATGGAGAACATCAGAAAGGAGAAATCGCCGCGAAGAAGCTGTCTTGGCAAGGATACGAATGGGACACACAGCCATAACGCACACGTATATTCTAAAGGGACTCTACCCACCGACCTGCAGGGCCCATGACCGTAGAGCACATCTTAATGGACTGCGAGGAACACAAGGATGTAAGGAAAGATTGCGGAATGGCCAACCGGATGGACATCGCTCTTGGTGACAGTGAAACGTCTGTGCAAAGTTTATTTAAATTTTTGAAAATATCCAATGTTTATAACTTTGTATAATTATGTTTACTTTTAATACCAATAATACCAATAATGTTTGAATTAACTGAATGTTAAAAAACACATATATTTGTTGTTGCTAATGACCCTCTAGGGTAGATGCTTGTAAAATAAATAAATAAATAAATAGTTGAAATATTTGCTACTCTTACTATATATCTTTGTATTTTATAATTTTGAAAAAAACATTTTATTTTGCGCAAAAATAAAATATTATGTTACAATAAGAAAAACGGAATGCATATAGGAAACTATATCATTGACTTTATACCACTCAAATTTTCAAAACATTTTATCATCCAAATCCACTGTTTCGATCCAAACGTAAGAGAAAAAATATTTTAAAATGATGGAATAGCCTTTCTTGGCGGCTTCAATGGTCTGTTGGCGGCTTCTTCCACTGTTTTAAACTTCTTTTGAACTTAAGATGACCTACTTTTTCAGTATCATTCTTTTAAAAGAGGGTTTATGGGTCTGAGACAAAAATTAAAGAAAATAAGAGCATGTATAGATACAGGGAGACTTTTAAGATAAAAACATAGGGTTTGGTTTTGGCAATCAAAGGGGCTCAGGTTTGAGCGACAAATGCCTACAATAAAGGTAAACCAGTTTTAAGGGCTTACACAGGAATATCTGAGCAGAATAATGAAAAGTTTTGCTCTACGTAAAAACATTTTTCACAAAAAACACGAAAGAAAAGTAATGAAATTAAGCATCTGTTATTATAGTTACACTAGCTATCAAGTAATGTGTTGACTGGGTATCTCTATAACAATATTCAAACAAATATTTGTAGGTATTTATGTATTAGTTAATACATAAATTTATGTCTTCGCTATAGCAGCTTCCGCCAACTTATTACTAATTGAAATGATTTATTCTTAAAAGGTTCTTTCCGGGGGATTCTTTCGAGATAATGGTTCTTTTAACAGCTATATAGAGAAATTGATTCGAAATTATATACATTTATACATTAATTTGCGAATAAATCCTTCCAGTTATTGATAAAGCGTACTACATTTTAATAGTTTAAAAAATTATAAAAATTACATTTTTATCCGTTAAGTAGGCTTTTAATTTGAAAGTTTAGATTCACACAATCAGTAACAAATCATGAACAGTTTTTTCACAATATATAAAAAATATACATACAATATTGATTAACATTTTTTTATAAAATAGAGAATAAAAAATACAAAAAACAAAACAAAAACAAACTAGAGATCAAAGACTACAAAGATTTATTCAGGAGGGAGTAGACTGTAATTAATGGGGCTACGTTGCCCAAAAAAATGATTTAATGTCGGCTCCCAAAAAGCGGGCCAAACCCCTGCGTTGTTATATTATTTATCGGAACTAGGGGGAGGGGGAGGGGGGAGAATGTGCTCTATTGTTTATCCACCCCGATCCTAGAACAATGCTACCGTCATGTGCTCCATGTCCCACATATACCAAATGATCCTTAGTATGTCTAATATGTCCCAAAACCCTTCCACCCAAAAAAATAAAATAAATTTAAGTATAAACATAACTAATAATTATAATTCTTTGGCAAGGCACATAATTTAAGGGGGACAAAAAAAAAAGTTAATTTCTTACCTGACTGGTAAAAAAAATATACCATGGAGGAAAAATATACTAGGAAACTACCGTCAAATTTTCGATCCGAGCAACATTAATTGATAGTCCTAACACAAAAATGTCGGCAAAACGTGGCTTTTTTTCATTCTAACCAATATAACTCCTAAACGGTAGGTTCTAGCGACAAATGTTATATAACAAAAAATATTCTCCATTAAATTTCTGACGAGTAAGATGTCAAATATTCAATCCGAGCTACACCAAACAAGCTAGAACGTGTCTAAAAAAAGCCCCAACACTTAAACAATGTAGGTGAGAAGTGACTTTTTTCATTCAAACCAATATAGCTTCCTAACGGTTAGTAGAAGCACCAAATATTATATAAAAAATAATATTCTACATTAAATTTCTGACCTGGGAAACATCCAGTTTTTTTTTAGTCCAAGCGAAGCTAACAGAGCTAGTCAAAATGTTACATTTTTGAGTGTGAAAAAATGTAACAAATTTTGAGGGTGAAAAATACATTACACAAGAAAACTATAGACCCAATGCCAAAACACATATCTTTGTTAAAAATAAATAAATCGATAAATAATTATTATTTCTGTACCTCCGAAGTACAGAACGCTATGTCACATTTCCGTAACTTTACAAGGGAGCAGTTCAAAGAAAAAAAGGTTTCATTTCCTGAACTGTTTATTATACTTATGTATACGAAATAAATCTTGACTTTCCCATCCAGGCTAGAATAGGTTGGTAACCCGTCCTTCCTGCCCTAATTGGAGTACATAAGGACGTTATGCCGTCCCCTCAAAAAATAAATAAATAAATAAAAACATTTTTATGTAACTTACCTCACAATTAATTTGTTTAGGACATAGAATTCTATACCTCTGTATAAAGGGGGAAAAGGTGAATAAGAATACATAATAATGTATTTTGGGTAAAAAAAGGACATAGTGTTGTGTACCTCCGAGGAACAGATTTATACTCTCTGACTTTGACAAACGATTATAAAGATATATCAAATATTCTTATATAGTACTCCAAAAATATGCGCTAGACATATGACTTCGTAGAAATACGTTTTCGCATAGAATCATACTAATAGCATTAAAAATAAATAAAATTTTAAAAACAGATAATAATATATACAAAGATATAAACATGTTACTTGAAATACGAAATGAGAGAATTCTGGAGTTTCAAATTTAGAAAGTAAATTATTGATAAGAAAACTTAAAAGTCTTAACAACAATAAAGGTCATAACTAGACATAAGACCTATCAGTAAACAATAAAGTTTATCTACAGACAGTTTCTATCGTACTTAATTAAGTGTGTAGTTTCTTCATTATATTATATTTTGCGAACGCCAAAATCAATCCTGCTGCTGTCATCATTCCAAATGTCTGCTATAAGTGTAAAGCATCATCATGTAAGTAAATGAAATCTTTGTAAACTTAAATAATAATATTTAACATTAAATTTAAATCACACAAATGCTACCAAGGTACAAATATAATTTTCGTTTTGTAGAATCCAATAAACTTTGCCCTAAAGATTAAATAGTCTAAACGATTGCTTACATACTTAAATTAGATAATGTGCAAATGATAAAGCAAATAAAGAAGAATCCGTTTTCCAGAAGGAATGGTTCTTGCCGGTAAATTAATGACTCACAGGGGGACGTTTGCAGTTGTAACTCACAGATTTGAATGCCGATTTTTGTGTGGGTAGTAGGGACCTATAATAGTGCAAAACTAGAGTTATAGCCGCCAATGGCCATTATGATTCTAGAAAAAAACTAAAATATAAAAATCACGTTTTATTTTTATTCTCAGCCCTCAGTCAAGATAAAGAAATGATTCTTTCACGGTTAATTGCAGTTATGTATGCTATTAGATATAAAAACAGTTTTTTTATGCTCAAGACACTATCCGGCTTTAGGGTGCTCAAAAATGAAAAAATTCCAAGGAAATCCAAGGAAAAGTAGAAGGTTTTTTTTTTTTTATGTACAACTGGCCTCAAGTCTCGATTTAACGCACCATAAAACCCTTATATGTGAAATTTTATTAAAATAAAAAAATACTGTTTTTTTACCCCTTTAGAGTAGGTTAAAATTTTGAAGTTGAGATTTCATCAACAATTTCTAACGGTCATAACAACTGCTGTGTTCAACCGATTACACTATTAATAGCATCAATAGAATCAACATACATTCTGCTTTTTATCCATGTATATAACATTGGGATTACTCCAGATTTTAGTGGACAAAAATGAAAAAATCCGAGGTCAGCTATAACTTGAGATATCTCAATAATAGGAAATCCTGCGACCTCCGGATTTGGGCTAAACTATGCAGTTTTACGGATTTTAGATGACCTTAAAATATGGTTTTGATCGGTGGCGAAATGTGTGAGATAGCGCATATTATTTTTTCAGATATTTTTACCTTTAAAATTTTGTAGGATTTTAGAAGGCAAGGGGCTGTCAATTTCTTAAAAAATGTTAATAATTTGCGCTTTCTCAACTATTTCGCCACCGATTAAGACCAAATTTTAAGGTCATCTAGAAGCCTTAAAACTGCATAGTTTAGCTCAAATCCGGAGGTCGCAGGATTTCCCCTTATTGAAATATATAGTTATAGCTGACCTTGGATTTTTTCATTCACATCAGTTTTTGTCCACTAAAATCTGGAGTAAATCCAATGTTATACGCATGGAGAAAAAGCAGAATGTATGCTGATTATAGTGATGCTATTACTGTTGTAATCGGTTGAACACAGCAGTTGTTATAATTCTAGTTTTGCACTATTATAGGTCCCTACTACCTACAAAAAAGCGGCATTCAAATCTGTGAGTTACAACTGCAAACGTTCCCTTGTCAGATTTAATTCCACCCACATCAGTCTAGTTCGAACCTGAGATCTTTGGGTTATCATAGTTAATGCGTTAACCCACATTTTTTTTCAACTGCTTAATGCCCTGATCCTAATTAAACAATGAGCCAAGAGTATGTATCAAAACAGCTCGACACCAATTCAAATCCAAGGGAACTGTCAAAGAAAATCATTACGATAATATTACATTATAACTGACACTGGCAAAAGAAAGACCACTTAAGGTAGAGACGAGGAAACGTCGAGAAAAAAACTTTATCTTCAAGATTTTCTTTTAATATTTTTTTTGTGATCCGTTACCTTTTCTGGTTTTAAGTGCAGGTAATCGTGTAAAAAGAAATGTTATTTTACTTTGAAGGAAAATAAATTGAAAAATTCTTTTTAATCAAAAGGAGCTACGTATTAAATTAAATAGAAAAAACTTCTTAAAAGAGAGCTGTATCAACATAAATGTTTGATAGTGATGCGGGTATAAACTTTAATTATTTATAGCTGGATTTGGCTTGAGAAATTCTCCAAGGCACTTAGTTGTTTGTTGGATTAATCAGAAATTATTAAAACTTATATCTCATGGTAAGGACTATGATACCACTCGTTCACATAACATTGGAAATCCTGGCTTGGTCCACTACTAACAATGGAAAATATCATAGAGACTGATGGCACAGTATATTCCTCCAATGAGGTCTGACATTGATATGAATGAAATCATTTGAGCTCATTGCTGATCAAGCTACTCCTCTGCTTATACTTCTCACATAGTCCTTAATGGGCTTTTGTGATACTAAATGGATTTTTAGCAAAATATAATTATTAATTATTAATCAATATTATAAGTTACTTGCTTTCAAAAGGAGGGCAAGGTGGTACTCTCGGAAAACCTCGGAAAAAAGAGTAAAAAAATACCTATTGAACCAGAATGCCTAAGGTGGACTCCGTTATTTTCAAATCCAGCTAGTTCATTCCGTGGATCGGAACCTATGTATTGCCAGGCTTTGTTAAGGCATGCCATTGTAATTTAATCACTGTTTAAGATACTGATGAGAGTGAGGAATACGATGACGAACTTTAAGAAACATTAATGCAAGAGGAAGAAGTAAAACCACCTACTTCTGGTATTTCTAAACCAAAAATGCCCTAAAGGAAGTCTTTTAGGAAGAACCCGTAAAGCCAGTTATAAGGAAAAGTTAGGTCGCAGTTAATTACGTTAGATAATTGTGCAAAGGTTTAAGTTTTTTATTCATAAGAAATTCTGTGACTCTCCAGTGAGAACACTAAATATCGAATACCATATCCATGAATAACAAAATAATATTCCTTTTAGGATGAATATTGTTAAGACGCTTGCTTGACCACCAAATCCAAAGGTATTGCACCAGGTATAGACTGAAGACACAAGGTCAGCGATCCTAGAGGTAGGAAGGCATTGCTGAGGATTAAAGGGAAGGAGGCAGCTATTGGGCAAGTTTTAATTGCCTCCAGTTGGCAGGACCTCTTAAAAAGCCGGTTCAAGTTGTTAACTAGTTAAAGCCCCCCCCCCCCAAGGCTTTGCCAGTATCCAGCCAGCGGGGGCCAACTTTTACCTCCGTGGCATCTCATTAGCCTAATTGTAATTGTCTAATATGGTGGCCAAAAAGGAATAAAGTATCAGATTATTTATTAGAAAGGTGTGTGTGTCCATCAATAGTTAAAAAACTAAAGTTTTATCTTTGTAACACGACTGAGCATTGAATGATGCATTGATCTAGCAGAGGCACAGGCATTATTTTATGTTGATTTCTGTAGCATAAGCAACGCTAAGTATTTAAAGCTTTGCACGCTGGGAAAACTGGATTTATTCTATATGCAACTGGGTTTTCGACGTTAACATATATTTAATCTTCGTTTCGTTGATTTCCAAACCTATATTTAATATTTAAACTTTATATCTCGCTTTACTTATCAAAATTTATGTATTAGTATACAAAATAATAAAATAAGATTTTCTAGGAAGAGTTGACTGAGACGAGGGACCTAGAGATGCTGATGCATGATAAAGGACCTCCTAGCCCTAGGCAGTGGTGAGGGAGGAGAGGGGAGTAAGTGGGTTAGGTGTCGCGGAGAGTGCGGTGGAGGCACTTACCCTACCGCCGCACCTAATAAGCTCACCGTGCAGGGAACACCTCAATCTCTCCTGGCATTATGGCAGGGTGTACGGGAGTATGGAGGCGTGTACAGCTTGGGTACAGCCCTGTTAGTTAATTAGCTGGAGTAGGAGCAGAGCTCGTACATTGGTTACAGTATGTTGCCTTCGTTAGGTTAAGTACATGGAGGTAAGGCGAGGGATATTGATATTAAACTAAGGATTTTGTCTTGTCAGCAAAATGGAAAAATTATATTTTAAAGAGCATACTGCGATATATGATAAATAAACTTAAGTAATCTTGTAATAATCTGATTGAAAAATGAATTGAATTTATCAATATTGCAAAACTATGCTCCACAAAATTCAACAATCCACATCAATCTTGCTTATCAATTCTAGAGTCTTAATCTAGAGTTTTACATTTACCGATGACAATTTTCTGTAACCTCACCTGTAAACTTCGACTTCTATAATTCTAACTTGGATTGTATCGTTTAGAGAGGTAAGTGATATTTTCGTATTTCGTCTTTTTAAATGCAAGAAGGGGTAACAGAAATTAACATATGTTTTAATATAGATTCAATGTTTTATATATTGATATTTATGACAACCTCCCAGCCTCCTATAATCCTCTCTTTCACTCCATCACCTCAACACCCCTTCCTGCTAGACGGCAAGGCAGAAAGGGTCATATCTAACCGATCGACATCATACTGTGATCTCATTTCATTATGAATAAATTGTAAAATCTCAGAGTGTTATACCCAACAAGATAAGGATCTTCTTGGAGGACTTGGGTGTGGATGCGAAGGATATTTCTATGATGGTCGAAAATATAAACTTGAACTCCTTGGGTATTATCCACCACCACGTGCATGGTGCTTAAAATGTTTTCTTTTTGAAGTATACATTTTTAAATGTACATAAAAGTATATATTTGGTTCGGATAATATTAATTTTCAAAAGAGAGAAAAATAAAATAGAGATAAGCAGAAACTGCGAGAGAAATATAATTTTAAAGTTAATTAGAATGCTGTCTTGATAAGATAGATAAGTATACTATGTATGTAGAAATCCGATAAAGTTGGGCAGCAAAGTGTTTTTGTCAATACAAGCGTTTCTTTTATTTATTGATATAAAGCATGTCTGCCCCCCCCCCCTGTCTCTCTCTCTTCTCTAATGTGTGCAAATTTTATTGTACATATTGTGTGAATGGAGGCTGTGCCTTTCAAATGATAGCATTTCCGCTCCCCTTTTCGAAACGTAGCGACAAATACATCAAAATAAACCAAAAGAAGGTAACAATCAATAAAAAGATATTTTATACGAGAGCAGGAGTGGAGCAGTGGTTACCAAGTCTTTAAAAACGAATAGTCACGTCAAGAAATTACGAAACCTAAATAAACGAATAACTCATGATAAAGTTGAACAAGACGTAATTAGAAGAGGGAGCTGTGACAAGAGACAATGTACAACAGTAAACAAGATGGAGGGAGGAAGTGCGCTAAAGAGGAAGAAGGCAATCTAGACACAACTTAGTGTATGCTCGCTGTCATAATCTAGGAGGCCCACGCTGATATCTCATCTCTTACCGGTCGACGAACCTCTTTGTCACAGAAATAACCCCTCGATAGTTCACTCTATAACGTCAGTTACTACCGCAATAATTTTCAATCACAATGGCTAATGTAACTACAAAACGTTTTATAACCAACAATTTGTCGCTTAAAAAAACACCTTAAGTTAAATGATTGACCGTAAATATTTTCTTCGAATTTGATGTAATATTTGTTATATTTACATGATTGGAAGAGGAATTTAAGTTTTACGAAGTTATCAGATAACTTCAGTAATGTTTTCTTTCTAAGTTATTTATTTACGTATTTTTAGTGACTAGTATTATTGAGTTGTATTAGAGACTCCATCTACATAGCACACAGCAAAACAATAATATAATTTTAATAATTCAATTGTTAATTTGAATTTCTTTGTGTAATGAGTTGTAAGATGTGTTAATATAGAATGTACTACTTTATTGTAACCTAAAGATGACAAGAATTCTTCCCGAAGCATGCATGAAGTTGAATAGAAATTATCTCATAAGGAGAAATATGCTGAACAATGTTAATAACAACTACCCTCCTTAAAGATTATTGATATTGTGAAAATTATTATTTTTTTACTACAATGGAAGGTATAGGATTCAGTGAAGCATAGTACAATACAAACAAAAAATCTAAGACATGGAGAGGCAGCCATTTCCCCGAATCCCGTAGCCAGCCAGAGCCGCGCAGAGATAAGAGGGAGGACGGGAGGACAGCCGAAGAGACAGCTATTGTGGAGTAGGGCTTGGAATGTCGGCGATCCTGGAGCTAATATCCCCGGCTCTATTGCGCCATCTTATACATCACCTCTCCTCTCTACTCCCTTTTCTAAAGGAATGGTCTACCTCTGTCCCACGGGGACTCTGAAGGGGAAAAGGGGTAAGGTTATGCGGCAATGAAACCTTAGTGAATCCAAAACCGGAACATAATATCACCAGTTTATGAAACATATAGAGCTTTAAAAATGACAAATTCCATATAAATAAAATATCTGACGAAAATTAAAAAAAAACACCTTTATCAACATTCTAGGTATAAAACACGTACAAAAAATTTGGATGTCAAAAGAAATGAAACTTCAGAGAAAACTAATAATTTACGTTAAGAGCCGCTCACCTATTTTAATTGAAATTTACGTATAGAGTAAGAACTCAATAATCTGGTTACCTTACAACCCAGAGGATCTCCTCTACTTGGCTCACCCCACCATATTTGTCCTTTTCTCCTCCTAACTTTCCCTAAGCCTGTCTTTGTTTTATTTCTATTAGACTACATATAGTAGGGTAATGTTTACAAGTGAGTGCTATATTATAATGACTACCCATAAAGAGAAATGTGTAGCATTGAAGGACAAGGTTGAAATCCTTGACTTAGTAGAAAAAGGTATGAGTTATTCCGTGATTGCTGAGCAATACGGCGGGATTGATAAATCCACTGTTGGTAACACCGAAAACAATGCATTGACCGTGTGATCATATAACTCTTAATTGACAATCAGCAAGTAGACATTGCTGTTTTTATTTGGTTCATTCAGCAGAGAAGCATGTTCCTGTAAGCGATGGAATGATTTGCGATAAAGCTTAGCAGTTTCACCAACAAATAACGAGTCCCCAGACCAAAATAACTTTTTCCAACACAAATATGGTTCACCCTGTTTAAGTGTTCATAAGTACTCTTCTTCATATTGTGTTACCATGATTTTTGTAGAAAATCATTTTAATTGTACATAAATAAATAAATAAATCCTATCTATTACTGTTCATTTTACATTAATAATAATAATAATAATAATAATAATAAGCTTTATTGGCATCATATTTATGACAAAAGCCTCTCCCTTAGGAGGTAAAATGGAATTCAGCTCCAAAATAATTTTACAGAATAGAAACTGAGTTGTAACAATATAAAATAATATATACAATATTATTTATAAACCACAAAAAACTAACACAAAACAGAACTTTTTTTTTTCTTTCTATAGATTATTTACAATTTTCAACCAGCAGTCTCTGTCCCTGACCACTTTCATCTAGTTACATTTCATTTTATATTACATACACTTAATTCACTAAATTAATAATCCGAACGGTTTGCTACTTCGGACGCCCCCTGTCAATTATTCGTCCGAATTATCAAGGTCCTACTATATGTACATATGTGTAACATAGAATTAAGAACAAAAAGGGGACTCGATGGCCGAGTTAGTTGGGGTGAGGGTCTCAGCGCGCTCGTAACCAGAAGGTTCAAATCCCAACTAGGCGGGTTAAAATTTATTTTGTGGTGAACGCACGAAATGAATCTTGACCTTTCCACCCAGGCTAGTATAAGACTTCAATGGAAGTTTTGGGTCATAAAAAAACAATAAATAAATTTTTAAAAAACACGGAAACATGAAACATAGAATTAAGAATGTTGAAGAAAAATAAGAGGCCAGTATAATAAAAGAGGGTAAAAAATAAAACTTTTCAAGGTTTTTTTACTTGTCCTGTGAAAACCGATTAGTCATCAAGCTAATTCGCTGAGAGTATGGATTATATGAAAGTCGATGTTCCTTTATACTGATAGGTGTTTTAATCTAAGTACATCATGAAGGGAAACTTTGGAACAGTGCCATCAGCTAAGACACTGCTTAGAAATGATAAAAGAAATAAATTCATACCAAAGTTACATAATAAATGTTTATTTACCGACATCATATGTAAATAAAAAAAAGATATAATGATATCAATAAAATGAAACAAACAACTAAACATTTAGTACGAGCATTAGTATTTTTTTTAGAAATAAATATAAGAACAATATATTTTTTTAATAAATAATTTGTTACTCTTTAAATATTATGTACAAGATTGTTCTATTACTGAACTATGTGTTCCTAAGTTGATCTATTTTACGGCATGACATAAAAAAAAATGAACGATGAATCTTTTTTTCAGAAAAATATATTTACGGCTTGTTAAAAAATTATTTGTTCTAGAATTCTTTATCATTATGTTAATTATTGAAATTATGTAGAGTAAAATTATGATTTTACTTACGTGTAATATATTTCCCAAGTAATGGAACTAAACCACAATAGTGAAAATGAATTTTTTTTTTTTTTTTTAATCATTTGGATTGTTTATTGCCCCAAATGAAGTTTAAAAAGATGACATTTCAAGAAGTTGTTTTGCCAATGAATTTACTTCTTTTTTTTTTTTTTTTTTTTTTTTTTTTTTAAATTACGTTTTAGTTACATTTGATGAGAAATATGCAGGCTCAGAACAATTCAGATATTCACCAATCAACTAACCTGTAAAAAAAAAAAAAAATGTTAATATTACTGATTTAAATATGTAAATTGCTTAAATTAAAATAATAATATTGAACTATTTGTAAATAAAATACAACAATGATAGGGGTCAGGTAATTTTACAAACTGACAGTTCACTCAAGAATAAAATAACTATTAGGTGTGAAATAGCAGCGAGTTTCCATAAATCAATGTGATTAATGATCTTCAAATAGATAGACTCTAATATATGCACCAATCTATGCCCTTAGATATCTTTCATAGGCCTACACACAACTATTGATCAGAAACTTCCTGAAAGAGTATAAGAATACACATGTAAATTTGATATAAGTACGCTGGTATAAGGGCTTAAAACCACAAAGAGAGGATTAAGTGGCACGTGAGAGGGCAAGTTGAAGCGGGTATTAGCAGCTATAATCTTATATCGTGAGAGCATTAATTTGTAAGAAATAAATATATTTTTCATAAAATCCTCTATTTCTACAATTATCAGTTTGTTTAGTCGCATCTAGTTTAGGGATTAGGTTGTATATTGTTCCACTCTGTACCTTAACTACAAATATGTGGTGCGACATGTGGATACCAGTAAAATTTAAAAATAAACATATATGTGGTTAGCACCATTTCGCCAAACTGCACCAAATTTTAAGTAACTCATTTTCGTAGTCTTAGGAAGGTTTATCAATAGTAAAATTTGCAATAATAGAAATTTAAATGAACACTGTTGAGCGGTAGAAATGAGATTTGCCAAACTTTCATATACTTTTATGGTTAGAAATTAAAATCCAACCAGATGAAATCAAAAAATTATTTTTGCTGAACCAAAATTATTACCGAATCAAAATGTCAACACTTCACTTTTAGAAATTGTGTATAAGAATTTGATCCTTGGACCTTTTGTTGTAAGCACTAATAATGCAGTCCATTGCTCATGATTTTCTTAATAGTCTCAGCTCATACGAATTACCAACTAATTCAATAAAATAATGCTTCAATGTAATATTCGTACACCTAATCTATTCAAAGTTAACCAGGTTAAAAATTACTGATATGTGTGGAAATATCATTGAATACTCAATTTCTCACTTCAATACTATCTTTTTCGATAAACAAATAAAACATCAATTATTAGTTAATATTATCTAGGTTATCTGCAGAAAAGAGCGGGCGAAGCCGTGACGGGAGATGCTAGTTGTAAATTTGTAAATACAATTATATTGAAGATGATGATGATGAATCCCATGCATAATGAAATTGTGATCAAATTTAACGTATGAGATTACAACAGTTATTTATAAATAAAGCGATTCTTATATCTCATTGGAGCCATGCACACGGAAATTTAAATATTTTTCTTATTCTGTAATTTTTAGGATATCAAAACCCGAAACCATAGTTAAATTCAAAAAGAATGAAGACCTGAGCTACCTGTACCCCTAACTTGTTGCAGCTTCATCAATAACCCCCGGAGCTGTCACTTCATCACCGCTAATGATGTATCATCTCGGCTGGGGATCATCACTTAGCACTGTCAGGGGAGAAGTAGGCAGCCACGGAACAGAATCTGTTGATCATGTTGCACCACTCTCAAATATTAAACTTTATGAGCCATTTCCAGGCCCGAGGGTTGGCGGTGACCGAGAGCCAGAAACAAGATTAAATACAGGAGGGTGCCCACTGCCGCAGCGGGGCCTTCATAACTTATAGAGCCCATGGACTCGGTCACATCACAGCTTAAATTATACATTCCTGATTAATAAGCCTGCATTCCGGCAATTTTATCAATTATTTATTCAGGCTAAATGCAATCATTCCAAAAAGAGAAGAGTTGTCAAAGAAACCACAATGCGACAACTTTAAACATCTAAAATCTATTTATAATGAGGAGTTAAAAGTTAAAAAAAAAAAAAAATTAGGAAATTTAAGGACGAAAGGACAATAAACTTTTCCATACTCTAAAACCTATATCAAAGCCTCTGTACAGCTAAATTTCACCCGCAGGAGCACCAAAAACAATGGATGAAATTATTTTAAAAATAAAATTCCCAAACCAGATTTCAAAAACAACAACTGCTCGTTGTTTCCCACTACTAAAAAATTTATTAAACAAGCGTTCAAACCAACGAATAAATTACAAAAGACGTATTTTAATGACAGTAATTAGATCCATTTGGAAAAACGGAGTTGAGCTTTGTGACTCTACTAAACTTTCCAATTCTTCTCGTATCTAATCCTTGCAATATAAAATCCTCAATGCTTCTTATCATGTCACAAACTAACTTATTCATAAAGATCTTAATGTTCTATTTGTTGAAGATCTAGCCCAAACCAGATACCTATCCTTTCATAGTAAACTCCATACCCAGAATCAACTAGTCTCCCAACTTGCCTCACACTTAATTCCTACTGAATTCATGAAAGAAAAGAATGTGCTAAACGGTATATTATATTGGCATAAAAAGGAACACGGGGCAATAAAAAAAATTATAAATAAAAAAACTAAGGGTAGTGGAGTTCGGACTGCACGCAAATCAATTATTCAAAGTTGTTTCATTTTATCAGCTTTCAAAGGGCCATTATTTTTAACTTTCTTTTCTATTTCATTGCTTTCAACTACATAATTACAGCTCACAATTACCAATACCCTATTATTCTTGATTGACTGCTACATGAAATGTCAAGGTCAGGAGTTCTAAAATTAACAAGACCTCACCTTTGGAAACAGAAACTTATCGAGTATACAGCAAGCACTCCGCTTCCTTACTACTATTAAAAAAGTTACTAATGGATTCACGTATTTTTATAGCGGCTACAGATCAGTATCATTTAGCCATCAGGTCCATGTGTTGAAAATCGAATCCGACCCATCCGACATCCGCACAAGGTGTCCTGCCCATCTTAACCTCCCGACCTTGATGATCGCTACATCAGGCTCGTTATAGAGGCTATAGATTTTTTTATTACTACGCCTTCCACATTGTCCATTTTCAAAGGTGGGTCCGTATATTCTACGTTGGATTTTCCTTTAAAAAATAAGGTTGTTTTTTTCATCAGCCTATGTAGTGGTCCAGGTTTCAGAGGCACAAGTTAAAACAGGGCGAATTAGGATCTCATGAGATTTTTTTTAAAGAATATCATGAGATAAAACAATAGAATAAGGTTGTCCATCAAAGTAACCTGGGAACTTAGGTAAAGCGCCATATAGGATTGACTCACTCAAGATTTGTTAAACAATGCAAAATGTTAAAGCACTAATTTATTCCATATAATGAATAAATGTCAATTAACATTTAGACATTAACAACCTTTTGCGAGAAGTTTAAGAAAAGAACATAATGGAAATATTAGAGTTTAATAAAAGCAGAAAGTTCTTCACTAAGTCTTAGTTTCCTGCGGAGGAAGTGGGCGTAAGAAAGAAGGACGTCAGACAAAGGATGCTGATATCGATCTCTAGAAGAAGGCGCCAGGACGTCTTGGCCTAGGAGGGAGGCAAAGCCGAAGAAGAACTGATGGGATGCGAACCAGCGGGTCATCTCAACAACAATCATCACAGATCCCAATCGTCAAATCTAATTTCCATTACTGCACAGGTGAGCTCTCTGTCTGAATAAATTAAGAGCCACGAAAATGGAAAACTAAGGTAAAACACTCATACTGGTCTAAGTAGACTCACCAGATCCTCTCTTTTATATGAGTGGTCAAACCCAGCTATAGATAAAAATATCTTATGAAATTCCCATTTTATAATGTTCCTTTATATATAACTACCTTAAAATACAGTGCAGGAGAAAAATTATCATTATTTACTCTTGAATAACATGAATATAAATTTCATCCGGTAAAAGAAAAAAAAAAGAAAAAAAAAGTTCCCTGCAACATCCTTGTCATATACTAGTGCAAGTTACTGCACATTTTGTAAGGTTTACTAAGACAGATGTACCTCAGAACAAGAAGAGCGTAAGTCACACTAGGCTAACATCTCAGGGGAATAACGTAATTGGACTTACGCTTGTCTGGATCAATCATAGGTAAGGACTTACGTTCTAACAACACATAGAAAATAGAAAAGGTGATTTTTCAAGGGACTTAGGTATTCGCACAATGGTGCGATAATCTGAAAATTGTCATATTTAAACTTCCGCTCTTCTGGTTATAAGGTAGAGAAATATCGTATTGTAAATCAGTTAATTGTCACTGATTTTTATTAGTAGACTGATTCATCTTACATAAACTATCATAACCTGTGGAGTTCATAACAGCAGCTTATTTTATTAAAAGGAGAAAGTACCAATAAAAGCAATTTCAAACTTTATGAAAACTATACAAGAATTATGTTCATAAATTAATTTATCAATATATATACGCTTATATAAATATGGACTAAGAGAACAAAACGTCAGGGGAACCATAAATACATAACAGGTTCAATCACTGTATAAGCATATAGCCATGTTTCACGTGAGGAGAAGGCAACACTTTACATAATGCGATATTATCGTGGCTGTCCAACACCGCTGAGGCAGAGGTCGGCAAGATGGACAACATTGGAATAACTCAAACAGTTACCAATCTGTTTACATTGTGTTATGAGTGTTGTTCTCTGCATGAATACATGAATGTTGTAAACACAGCCTTCCTGCTGTTTTTTTTTAATTTATCAGATTCCATCTCATTGTCTGTGGTTCTGAAGTAGAACACTTTTCGAAGTTGCAACGAAATTCATTTACAATTTAGGTATGGGAATCAATAATTAATTGTAATTAATAAATAAGCCTCTAACAAACTGATTCTTTGATGAGATTTATTGTCTCCAAGCTGAGTTAGACATTGGAACGTTATTGCGCTGGCTACTCAAACAATCCCTTCACAAATTTCTGTCTAATTCATAATATTTGAAAAGTTTTAATTTATTAGTACTCAGATTTTAATATTAAAGAAATGCAAAAACATAATGGTAAGGGAAAGGATCTTTATTGCCACCTTGGTATTTTTATTATATATTCGGTGCTTCTGCTGGTCCTAGCACCTTTCTAGACAGAAGGCCTATCTTCTGCTGATTCAATTATAACTTGTGCTCTAAAATGATTTCTATTTCATTGTACAAATTTGAGGAAAGATAATATCTTGAACCTCTGGAGGAAGTGAATAAGCAGAGGAACGAGACTAACCCACACAGTAGAGTTTTGGAACAACATAAACTAGTAAACTAGTAATCGTTCTCTTAGGAACAGTTGAGTCGTGATGTCAATTGATAATATAGCACGCAGTGATAAATTTACTACACGAGATAAAGCAGTAAACACCAAAAACAGGGGAATGATCACCTTATTAAACATACGTTTTATAGACACCTTTATAGATCACCTGCATTGATTTTATAGACACCTTGAGCAAGGAAGACAAAACAGGTATTAGAAACTATATGAGGACGACTCTTTTGGAATTTGAATAAAACAGCTTAAAGCGGTTTAAGAATGTACGTCCAAGAAAAAGGACCCAATTTCGCTGAGTCGAGAAGCCATTTTGTAGCCTAGAAGCAGCTATTCAACAGGATAAAAATAATTTATTTATATATATTTTTTAAAATTAACATTTTCATCGAAGAGAAAGCTAATCTTCAGCGTACATTTTTTTTTTTTGTTAAATAGAAACAAACAACACTCTTATGATAAATGACATCTTACAGTAAAGCATTGATTGTTCCGAGCCACCATGAACCCTACAAAGGAAGCGTCCCTATGAAACATGCATATGATATGAAAGGAATAAGGATGATACATGATTGATTGATGAACCTTAGGACACAAAAGACGGAGATAGGAGAGGCCCAAAGGGAAGGAAGGACTAAAATTAAAAAAAAAAGAGGACGAGAGGGTGCAGTAGGGGGCGGGGCCCTTTGCATATATTGCATTCCCCAGCGGGACAAGAATGCTAGATATGTGGCAGTGAGTGGCGATTATGGTGATCCTGGGCCACTGGTTCATCTCCGAAACCATTTACCTAAGTAATGGCCTCATTCCTCCAGCTCTTCGCCTAGGAGGCGTTCATCTTAACTTTAGCTCTAACCGTTCTCTACGGTCGTTTATCGCTCGGCTATGCCGTCCAAGTGGGTATGTTCTAATCCTGCCAACAATTCTGTGTAATAGTGCATTGTTTCATTATACTAAGGGAAATTACTAAAATACCAGTTAAAACAACGTCAATATTGACCATCATTAAGTGACCACAACGAGGAGATGATGCTGTTTGCAAGTAAAAACTACTTAGTGTTATTGTCTGTTGAAACTGATAGAAACAGATTCAATGTGATTCAGCTACCTATTCAATTTAAGAATATTTTTTGACAATGCTGACCTTAATCACCTTAGTAATCTGTGATTACTTAATTTTCTTAAACTTACTTCCAACTTTATTTCTTCAATAAATCAAAACCGATTTATAAGCCACATAGAGGAAGTATATTCGAGCAAGTTTACAAAGGAGAGAAGAAACAAATCGACCATACAATATTCAAAATGAAGTTGAGTTAGTCTGCTGTTTGTTGAGTTTGTCTTTCAAATTAAAAGGTTGAAAGAGTATTTTTTTTTTTCAGCTTTACTGTTTCGTTCACAGCTTTAACAAAACATAGCCTAGACATAGTTAATTTGCTGTATCATATTCATCCATCAGAAACATCATTTCTGCAATAATATTTAAATTATTTATTGTACATATCATATTCCTGTAGAACATGATAAATGACATGGGAGGTTCAGGGAGAACAACACCTGTTCCAGATTTGTAATTAACTGCCTGTAGATCCCTCATCAAACTCCTTTTAAACCTTCAGCAAGTTCTGGCTACAATGGCCACGTCTTGTAGGTTCCCATCAGTAGGTTTCCCTGATGTTTATCTAAGTTTTAATTATAAATGTAAAACATGATCTGTCTATTAAATAATCACCGATGGCCGATATTTTCATTGATATGTAAGCCTGCAATTTAGAAAGATTTTAAGCATCTATTTTAATCATACAGAATATTATATTTAAATAAATAAGAATTATTTATTTATCATCATTTCTTTTACCTAAGACAAGCAAATCAATTAATTAAATAAATAAATTTTGATCCAAAGTATAAATAATAACCAAGGAAATAAAAAGAAAGGAAGAGGCAGAAAGAGAGAAGGGTTGATCCAAAAGTGATAATGTTATGTTCCGTAATGGCGTTTCTAATATGGTATGAGAGGATTCACATTTATTTAACTTCACTGTTTTACAAACTAACGAACATATCTCGACCTTCCTACTGTGGCTAGAATATAGTTTAATAAAAATAACTGCTTTTTATATTGGCTATTAGCTGATTCTTTTCGTAATAGCTTTTTGATATTTGAATAAACAAGATTTTCAGCGCCAAACAAACACATAAAAAACTAAGATTTACGACCTTTGGCAGATTTTTTAATAATCTGCAGGATAAACTGTTAAAGTTTTCAAAAACTTTTTTTAATCTTAAAAACACAAATATATAAATCCCTATGAATAATGGGCTATAATAAAAATAATAAATAAGAGAAGAACAATTTTTGCAAATATAAATCGAATATATACATCCTGAACCAAACGAACACATAATTAAAATAAGTAAATAATAAAATGAGCCCAGCCGCTTCAATGCTGCTGACTCTTAATGAATCCACAGGAAATTTTGAACAGTTGCGGGCATATAATGTGTTTTAATTAACAATTTAACTGAAGTGAAAATTCACGGTTGGCTAAAGCATCGAGTTTACAGAATATGAGCGCATAAAGGTAAATTTGCCACCGTGAGCACTACGTACTCTCAACACTTTAGGCTTGGCTAACTTTATTTCCATAACGTGGAGTTAGTGATGTTTGAACGAATTTCGGGTTTGGTACAATCAGTATAAAACTCTCCCAATTAATTATTAACCTATTTAAAACCGAAATATATAATTAACAGAATCAGGAGTTATAATAAGAATGGATTGGCACGATTTTGGTGAATAGTATAATTACTATTTTGGAACTAGTGTCTATTTATGATTATAGTAATACTATTTTCATAATACATTATACTACATTACATACATACTATTACATAGTACATTTCATAGTACTGTAACGCTAAAGTCTGATCGATATATAATTTAATATAATAAAAAAGTAAGATTTTCCATTAAAAAAATAAATAAAATAAAATAAACATTTGAAACGACATTCAATAAACCTGAATAAGTCCATATTTAACAATCGCTAAAAAATATATATAATAATAATTTACATCAGGAAAAGGAATCAAGGGATAACTACATTCTAACCAAACAAAAATGAAAATGTCATTTGAGATCGATTCTGATAACTAGTAAAACATAAAAACTAAGGATGAGTCGGTTCCAAATGCCTATTCTTGATCCCACCTGTTCTTGGGAAAGCAATCTGTAACGAGAATCGATGTCCCAAAGTCGATTCCTAAGAACCGATCGATACTTGTGACGTTAGTTTTGTGATACTTGATTATGAAACTATTATACATGGTTTCTGCTCAAAAAAAACAAACAAAAAACAATAATATTTATTCATCTTATGTAAGAGGGAAATTATACATGTACTAGATCGACACCCCTTAGTATAGAATTTATAATAACTATCATGAATACTAAAGGATTGCACCAGCAAATCAAACATCAGTATGTTGAAGATACTTATTTGCAATTAGAAAACTAGGAAATAGGCAGTGAATTTTTAACTGCAGAAGTTGAAGAATTAAAACAATCAATACAGTTAGACAACATTAACATTTAATCATACATTGTTATTCTTAGAAGATTTTTCTTATCTCAGAATAAAGATTATTTTTTACATCATTACATGATCATTCATGCATTAGTAAAACATTTTTAATACCTTAAATAAGAATTTAGTTGATTTTTTTTTAGCCATTTTTTGATTTTTTTAATTATTTGTGATAGATATTTATTTTTAAACCTGGGTTTCACTACCGAGAATCGAAAAATTTTGGTACCGACACATCACTGATAAAAACTGTATGTATTTCTTTTCAATTACAATTACTTTAGAGAGCTGTAAGATTAATATCTGAGGCAATAACCATAATAAATAAATAGATATAGTATCGGTAAATTAAGTTCCAGTCATTCAATGGAAAATAAATAATCTTTAATCTACACGCTTTCCTTCAGAAATGGGGGATGATTTAGGAATCGTTAGGAAATAAAAAAACTACTGAATAAAATTACGAAAACAACTTTATAACAATCAACATAATTCCTTTATGCAACATTACAAAATAAGTATTAAAAAAATATTAAATTTTCCGTTAATAATTTTATTTCTTTTAATTTTAACACTAAACCCACCATGACAGATTATATGACTCTTTTCGGACTTTATACCAGAAGTTCTAGGAAATAACTTCAATTATATTCCTTTTTGATTTAACTACTTATGATTTAACTACTTTTTGATTTATTAAAACAATTCAAATCAGAACTGTTTTAAATAGCGACTCATCTTTTATTACTGTTTTTACCGAGATGTATATGTAATGCGGCTTTTTTACCGCATCGGGAAATTTGACCCCTGATAAATAAAAATGTCTAATCAATGAATATCATTTCCGATAATAATATTAAAAAAAAAGATAAGTAAAATTATAATGTTTACTCTTGCATGTCATAAAAATAAAACATGTCTAATCAATGAATATTAAGGTTGGATGTCGATTTACGAAATGCCAAACAAGTCAGATTAGTTTGGTATAACTTTTTGGCTGGCATCTGATGTCACCTCCAAATATGTTATAGATGGATTTCCATAATATGGAAAATTAATAAAAATAGAGTATCCTCAGCTACATTCGGAAAATACGTAGTTATTCAAACAATTTTGCTTAGCAAATACATCCCTAGCAGAACTTCAGCTTCTTCAGGTTCCAATTCAAATGCGCGAAAAAATTGGAAAACAATATGTTTTAAATGCTAAAACTATGTATGCGTAAAATCCACACAAAAAAAAAAAAGGTTTAGTTTTAAATATTTAATTAAATGAATATATGAATGGTATGTGCAACGAAATAAAAATTATTGTTTCAAAGAAAATAAAAAAATATTCAGCGTGATTACCATACGCCATAGTTTCAGTTTCAGTTGTATAGAATGACTATCCATCACCAGTGGGACTACTTAATAAGACAATTTATGTGACTTTAGGTTGACATTTCGTGATTAAATAATATTGCTTACTGTCAAAGTAATAATTGTCACCAATAAAGAGGCCATAAACAGTAAATTACCAAGAGGCGTATGGTACTGAAGCTTCCGGTAGGGCAAGTTCGCCCACATCTCAGCAGCCGCGCTCTTTGTTCTTTACCTTATCTAAGAATCCCCATCATTGACGGGTGAGAATGTATATATAAAATATTTTTACGAATATAATAACTTAATCTATAATTTTTTGAAACTGAGTAAACGAATACATAGCGTATTAGAACTTCAATTTACGTTTTATATTACCAAGTATTTTAAGATACGTTAAAGGATTATTGTGAATCAAGTGAAAGCAAGATAAAACACTAGATTTGAGTAAGTATAGAGTTTATTGAAAAAGAAGAATCATTAATGTATCGAATATCAAATTCATATACGATTAATTCAATTAAATTCATATTACAGAAGTTTTATTAGAAATTTTATATTTTCATTTTTTTGTTATTCTGTATACATTATAAATTAAATATAAAAATATTAGGCCAAAGATTAATGAAAATCCAACAACTACATACAAAGAATAAGAAATCTTTTTAAATTTAACTTTTCATGCTCTGCACACGGACCTACACATACAGACCTACTACAAAAGATTTTACAATAGACATGAAGGCCATCCCAACAAACTCATACATGACATGTCCACAGCAGTGATGCCCAACAATATCCGTAGAATGTTGAAAAGGAGCTGGATGAGAGATCTCCTTGAATAAAATTAAATGATTAACTAGAGCGATGGAGGCAATGCTCCTCATCATACCAGAACCGTCTTATTGTTTTTCAGCCATCTCATTCGCTGGTTGTCATTAATCTATTTAGGAGAATTAAGAATTAAGAAAAAGCGAATTAAGAAAAATAAAGGAAAAAAAAAACTTTTCATAGTCTTAACAAAAAATATTGAGTTTAAAATTAGTAAGGACCAGTCCAGTTTAGGCAAATGAAATGAACAATGGATTATTTGTTTTAATAAAAACTAAAGTGTTATTATTATTGAATAAAATAAATCATATTTTAATATAGTAAAATTATACTTTCCTCAATTTCCTGAGGCGTCTAAAAAGAAGATGTTCACTTAAATAAAATTGAATATTAGTAGACCTGAACTACTATAGAACTATTATTAAAGTGCTATAGATGGGTGTTATTTTAGGGGCATAGACATGCCAATAAATTCACAGTTACGCTGATTCACTTGTAGTAATATTGGACAGTTATAATATAAATTAAAAAATAAAATAAAATAAATAAATCTCCAATTAATAGCTAATAGTTAATAATATCATGAATTTATAATAAAAAAATATAAATATACATTTCAATTTTTTTTTAATAATAAAAAAAAAATATGATAATGATAATAAAGTATAAGTAACTAATAATTTTACAACAATACGTTACTTCTTTTCGTTTATTTCAATTCTTTTTTAACCATTTATTTCACAACTGATATTCATAAATTAATGCTAAGCATGTTTAATGAGAACAGAAGTTAACATTTTTTGCCCATAATCGCTGGATTGAATATTTATTTGGATTAACATGGAATCGATTTAAGATTCATTAAGTTTGAAATAGTACAAAGTTTGAAAATATGAACAAAAGATTCATTTCGTTTTGTGCCTATTACAAATGACACAACATTTTGTTCAGTTCTTTTTACAGTAGTAGGGAGGATGGTGGTAGGGGACCTAGAGTAGACAAACAGTGATCTCACTAAACATCAAAGGTTGTGCTAATGACTGTTCCATCAAAACACTAATCCTCCCAGAGCAAACAGTGTTTAAAGGGTAGGGAATTCTAATAAGATGCCTACCTCAATGTAGTGTTTTCTCGGAGTAAAATAAACGGTGAATTTCGAAAATGAGTATTCTGTCTGAGGCAATAGTACAATCGTGGCCGAAGAAAGGAAAATATGGTTTTGGTTAGGAGGATTGATCGATATACAATGACCCTGGAATGAGAGAACTAGGAGTCAGATCATGAAGCATACATAAGACAAAGGTTCCATACTAAGGGATATTATCGAGGGGAGGCCACACGCGAAGTCATCTACGTGAGGGCTCCAGATGCAGGAGGGCTGCCCTTTATTTGGCGGGGCACAAGTTGAGAGGAGAGGGTACTTGCAGCATCCTTGAGTGCTGTTCAGATTTCCTTCCCTTCGGGAAATATCGAAGATGTAGGGTCTCTAAAAAAAGAATAGGCCAAGCAACTATAATTAACATTACAAAAAAAAAAAAAAAAAAAAAAAATTGTTCAAAAAAATAAAAATGCAATAAGGAACTTCAAGATATATATCAATCAGCAGTTTAATTTATGTATTTGTACATTAATATAATATTCATCAGTTGAGGGGGAAACTAGAGAGAGAGAGAGAGAGAGAGAGAGAGAGAGAGAGAGAGAGAGAGAGAGAGAGAGAGAGAGAGAGAGACGTAAAGCGAGAAAGACTGAATCCAAGAACAAAGAAACAAAAAACTTTCTTCAAATAATGCCATTCACATAAAAACTTAGTACCATTGTTTTATGATTTTATAGATACAAGATTATATACTGATTATGTGCGATTCTACACACAATACCTATTACCATTTCCATAATTTAATTTTCATATTATTTCTTACTGTATAGATAAAAGTCAAGTATTTATGTTTTAGTTCCTTGCTTGTATTACAATGTTTTGAAAGAGAGCTATACGCTTCTATAAAGGAGATAGATACCCTACTATGCTTAAAGATTATCGCCTTTAACGACAAAGTCAAACTTTAACTACATCAAAATATTAAAAAAACAACAAACTAATGAAATTCCTCTGATTAAGGACCCTTGGAGATAGTCAATTAAAAATAAAATCCGTGAGTTAGAGGTAGAAATGGAAGCAATATTCAGCCGCTGATCCTATATTTTCCGAAGGCTGATGGAGATAGGAGCCTGACCGGATATTGCAGCCCGCGGCCATCTGGCCAATCACCGCCCCCATCCTATCTCCCCCCCTCCCTCTTGCTTCCGTTTTAATTACCTGAGGAAGATATACTCCCTTGGAATCTGCTGATAAATCGGCGAAAATCAGTTCCTTCTCAGGTTCAAGATGTCAATTATCTGTCACAAACATGTTTGGAGACATGGAAAAATTAATTTTAAACAGCCAGTAGTTTTAGGTATATTTAGGTTAATTTACTATTTATTCATAAGTAGAAAGATTATTTTTATGTTGAACAGGTGTTCGGATTAGTGAACATACAGAGAGTTGCTATGAATTTTCGACAGAAACTTGAAACTAACAGAGGTTTCAATGAAATATAATGGGATTATAAAATGTCAAGATTAAATTGGTACAAAAAAAAGAAAGTAGAAGTTTCAATACCGGTAGCAAGGGTAAAGAACCATAAAGTAAGTATAAGACATATTAAATACAAATAACACTGTATTTAGTGTATTTCAATTACAATTAAGTTGTATTATTTTTCCAACAAAAAATTACTGTTCAAAAACATTAGGTCAACTTATCGAAACATATCTCATACAACTGAAGCATAGAGGAGACTGCAATTGTAAACTATACGTAAATAAATAAAGATTTCATTTTTAATTACATCAACTGTATTGTAGACATATTAAAAAGTAATGTTATCATAGAATGTTATTATTCGGTCTAAATAATGGATTCATTATATCATTCAATTTTTTTTATTTAATAGATTCTGAATTCATGACTATAAGTGACAGCCAGTAACATTTATAAAAATGTTTTAAAGAAATATAAATAAGTGTTGGTTGAATAACTCCACAAAGTAACAACAATATCAAACATATATGAGGAATGGCTCCATAAAGGAAAGTTAATCATTCAACTTAACTATAGTCCAGTCAATGAGTGCTGAAATGAGGGGTGTAGAGTGCATGGAATATGCGATAATTTTTTACTTTACACCTTCGTTAGGAATAGTTGGAAGGTAAACATACTAAAAGTCCCCACCGCTGGGGGGTTAGCTATCGGTGGGGGGGAGGGAAAAAGTTCCATTTTTTTGGTTTTTCCATATTATCTCGAAAACTGTTGACTCTAGAAAAACATGATTCAAATAAACATAAAAGCTAATTAAATTCACTATAAAATTTATTATATATACATTCGTCGTAATTCTAACCGTTTACGAAATATACGTTATTGAAAATAGGTGATTTATGGGAAAAAACAAATGTCACCTCACTTTTTGTCAAACTTTTGCTTATATTACATTCCACAATCGTTTCTCAGAAACAACGTCAGAATCAAAATTGTATAGCATTAAATTTACTTTAATTTCATATATACGTTTTTGGTGTTTGCTTCAAATGTTTAACAAAAAATGAGGTAAACATTTTTTTTATTCCTAAAATTGTCGATTTTTAATAACGTATATCTCGAAAACCGTTAGAATTTCTAGGAATACGTATATAATTAATTTTATAGGAAATTTGATGAGCTTTAATTTTGATCGGCTACATATTTTTCTAGAGTCCACCGTTTTCGAGATATAATCGAAAAACAAAATTGGGACCTTCCCCCCTCCCCCCACCTTTAGCTCACCACCCAGGGGCGGGGACTTTTAATATTTTTACCTTTTAACTATTCCTAAAAAAGCTGTGAAGTCAAAACTTACCGCATATTTCATGCACTCTACACCCCTCATTTCGGCACTCTTTATCTGGGGTCGCACTTCTCTGAAAAAACACGTTTATTGTTATTCATTCCGAAAACAATTGTTCGATCCGAAATTTCTATTTTTTATCTGAAAGCTCCTTAAATTTACTAAAAGGACCTATATATGAAATTTTGATCAAGTCCCATTAAATACCCATACCAGCACGTTAAAAACCGCTTACTATTTTAAGTCCTAGTTTTTTTGGCATAATTTTCACCATAACGCCGAAACTATTTGTCAGATCTGAAATTTATTTTTTTTTTCAACTAAAATCTGGTAAAATTTACTATTAGACCTTACATATGAAATTTTGATTATGCCACGTAATACACTCAAACCTGAACGCTAAAAATGTATGTTCTGGCAAAGTATGGCGATATTCACAAATTCAGTGGTCTGGTTAGAGCGTGTAACGTGACATAATCAAAATTTCATATATAGGTTCTCATAGTAAATTTGAGGAGCTTTCAGATAAAAAATACAAATTTCGGATCGAACCTTTAGTTTTGGAATGAGTATCAATAAACGTGTTTTTTCAGAGAAGTGCGACCCCAGATAAAGAGTGCCGAAATGAGGGGTGTAGAGTGCATGAAATATGCGATAATTTTTGACTTCACAGCTTTGATAGGAATAGTTAGAAGGTACATATATTAAAAGTCCCCGCCCCTGGGAGGTGAGCTAAAGGTGGGGGGAGAGGGAAAGGTCCCAATTTTGTTTTTCGATTATATCTCGAAAACGGTGGACTCTAGAAAAATATGTAGCCGATCAAAATTAAAGCTCATCAAATTTCCTATAAAATTAATTATATACGTATTCCTAGAAATTCTAATGGTTTTCGAGATATACGTTATTAAAAATCGACAATTTTAGGAATAAAAAAAATGTTTACCTCATTTTTTGTTAAACATTTGAAGCAAACACCAAAAACGTAAATTTAAAGTAAAGTAAATTTAATGCTATACAATTTTGATTCTGACGTTGTTTCTGAGAAACGATTGTGGAAGGTAATATAGCAAAAGTTTGACAAAAAGTGAGGTAACATTTGTTTTTTTTCCCATAAATCACCTATTTTCAATAACGTATATCTCGTAAACGGTTAGAATTACGACAAATGTATATATAATAAATTTTATAGTGAATTTAATTAGCTTTTATGTTTATTTGAAACATATTTTTCTAGAGTCAACAGTTTTCGAGATAATATGGAAAAACCAAAAAAAGGAACTTCTCCTCCCCCCCACCGTTAGCTCACCCCCCAGTGGCGGGGACTTTTAGTATGTTTACCTTCTAACTATTCCTAACGAAGCTATGAAGTCAAAAATTATCGCATATTCCATGCACTCTACAATGTGTTTATTGACTGGACTACTAGGAATTTTGAATAATAGATAAGTTGATCATTTATCACAAGGTAATTTGGCTATGTAATCAACGTATCAACGTAGTTCTAATATTATAAATCGTTGTGAAATTAAAGTAACTTGAAAAAAAGTGACGTAACATAAAAATAAAAAAATATATATTAATTTTCGCCTTTCTCAATGTAACGCAGGAGTCATTGTAAGACAAACATGTTTGACTGAATTTTAATAGTTCAAAATTAAAAGATCATTGCTGGTCTTGAAATGGTGAAATAAAGCGATTGCCTAACAATATAAGAGAGAGAATACCATTAACTCATTTTTTAGGAATGTTAAAAAATATAAGAAAACAAAAAAAGTAAAACCAAAATAAACAATTACACTACGTTGGTGGGACTGCTACAGTTATGACAGTGACCAACAATAATACCCGAACCCCAGCCGGCGCAGCGCCGCAGAAGAGACCGCTACAACCACAGACTTCATTATCCCTCTCTGGTCATCGACCATTTTCCACTAACGAAGAACGATGTGACACCAACTCTCATTACTGCTATGATCTACGGTCCGCGCCCGCTGTGTCCCTGTTTATCTTAGCACTTTTTCCCTCTTCCACTATCGTAGGCCTCTCTATTCTACCAAATCATTTCTCAAAACATAAAAATAAGAATTTAAAATAAATCAAGCACGAGCGTATTTAAACGCCGCTGAAGTATGAGCAGTTAAACATAAAACAAGCATGTCTCAAAATGTTCATTATTTTAACAATCAAGTAAAATAATTCGAACTTACAGCTCATGGTATCAAAGTACACGCATATTTTATAAAAACGCCACTAATCTTATTTCGTGGAGGCTAAGCGTGCTGCATCTACAATCCATCACACTCGATCCCTAACCGGATACAGGTTTGATTTTAGCTTGCTGGGGTTATTTTTCATTCGTAGCAGACTCACGAAATCAATTTCAAGCATCTTAATATGACGACTAAAATAATGTGTTTTTTCCCCATTTTGTTTCTTCTACCAAGCCATTTTGACTATTCTTTACCAAAAGAAGAAATACAACTAAAAACGATTGAAATCCTTTTTCAGAACTTTGTGCGTTCCAATGAGGTACAGAAATATGATATGATTTGGAATATAAGTTTAACAAGATATCGCTATTTAGTATTAATAGTTTTTAATAACCCATCTATCCAATAAGATATTCTAGAATAGATACATACCGTACCGTTGCAAGAATAACAACATTTATAAAAAAATCCTAAATATTCAGTATAAGCGATATTCAATAAATTTTCACTCGATGTATAAAGTATCGAATTCTTGGAGACGATTACGAATATTTTAATGATTAAATTAAGTTGTTAACTTCAATAAAAAACATTCAAATAATATGTAAGATCTCTCTCGAATTAGAAAAGGACAGATACTTAGTCCTGAGTGGTAAAAAATTAACACTTTCTGAAAATGAAATATACAAAAACAACCTGAAAGAATTTAAATAAAATCGATACCAATATCGATTTCAAGTATGGACTGAAGACAACGGAAAAGGGTTGACAAGGATGACAAAGACAAGAATTGAAAAAAGAAGCCAACTTGTTAGTGTGTGTTTTCAATTGTCTTTCTTAATTAATCTGTAAAGATATTCTATAACTTGGACGAACCAATTTTTAATTGTCTCTCGTCTTTTTTTTTTTTTTAATATATTTTTCCTTTAAATATGTTATTACTATAAAAACTATGACTTAATGAACAATATAATATTTCGCTCTCACTCAGCCTCTACTTTTTTTCTACACCAGTGAAGCTGCTGAGAGAGAAACGCTCTCATCTCTTGGGACCTGGTTTGTCCTTCCATAAGTGGGGGGCAAGTCTGGTTGAGGGATCTCTTAGAAGTGTGTATATTGTAAGCAAAGTATGGTTGTACTTTTAACTTTTGATTTAACTTAATTTTTGTTTTTACTATTATTACAGTTTTTATATATTTTTGTATGTAATTTATTTTATTGCATTTTATTATTATTTTTTCTTTTTTTACAACAATTTGAGATTCTTTATTTTTATTTTCACCTTATTTCCATTTATTTCTTATGGAAAATGTGTGAATGGACTCATTAGGCCATCCATATTACTTATGGATACCCTTTGACACTTTCTCAATAAACGATTAAAAAAAATAACTAGAAATTCACTAAAATTCATGGAGCGTGATGTATTGTTTTATCAAATACACGCTTCTTCAATAGGGGGAGGGAATAAAATAAATAAAAATGAAAAAATAATATAAATATAAAATTGATGAATTGAAGAAAACTAAAAATAATAAAAGTACAATTGACTGGTAACATGAATGTAGAAGAAGATAATCAAGGATGCAGTCAAAGAGAGACACCATGTCTAAGCAAAAATACTTTAAAGCGTGCCAACGTTTCGACCTGCCTTGTAGGGCTTCTTCAAGACGAGGAGAGAGAGGAGACGAACGATGTCTGATCAACTTGACAGTGATATTACTTAGACGTGGTGTTTCTCTTTGACTGCATCTCTCATTGTCTTCTTCTCCATACATACAAAATATGATCTGTGATGCAAACAATGACACTTGAATTTCAATAGGAGAAATAACTAGCCATGAAATAATTGTAATATATTCGAAACTAAGAAGTTAAAGTAATATCACTTCTCCGGACGCTTGTTTACTTATAAACTTCAATCACAACCTATTCATTAAAACTTACAAGTATATATCGATATCTGAATGACTAGAGGACAAGAAAACTATCCATTGATATGCTCGGAGCTGGGGAGATGTAAAACAGTTTTGACAGAGAGAGCCTAGGTGAAATATGGAAAAGATGTAGCTGAGGAGGCGTTGAAGTGAATCTGAATAAGATATGAGGAGGCCGCCGGCTATCGGCTGATCAATAATGAAGTCTCTTCTTTATGGCTTTCGGCTCTCGACCATCCTCAGCCTCTAAGTAGTATCTCATGTACCCAGCCGATCCGCGTAGGGGCCCGTATGGAATGGTACTGCAGCGAATAGAAGCTATCAAATTTGAACGGATTCTTCAATATAATATTAAAATTGGACAAAAATAACTTATAAATTATATCTTATTTAAACACAATATTTCAGAACCATCAATTTTGAACTTCATACTTTCACTGTCAATGAAATGCAGTTTGATACTGCGAATCGTAACAAAAGTCTCCTGAATCACATCTTATAAACAGTTGCCAAGGTGTCAATGGGTGCTTGTTTAATCATACACTAATTTTGGAATGCAAGAGATCCAACCACGGAAGCAACAGAGCTGGAGTTTGTCAAAGTATTACATTTTTTAATGTGAAAAAACCGTTACATTGTGACTTTTTTCATGAAAACCAATATAGTACCTTAACTGTAGTTCCAAGCGTCACATGTTACAAACCAAATATTCTCCATTAAATTGTTGACCAGGGAAATGTCAAATTTTCGATCTAAGCAATACCAACAGAGCATTGAGCGTATCAAAATATTACATTTTTTAATGCAAAAAAAAAGTTACACCAAAAAATTATAGACCCCCGCCAAAATAATTATAACATACTAGATTTAATTAAAATGAAATATATAAAAATGATTTATGAAACGTGTGACCTGAAAATTCATAACTAATTAAATAGGAAACGAATGTTTCTAAAAAATAAATATCCAATGGCTAGATATAATAAAAATACTAATTAATGTGCTTGAGCCAGGTTCTTATGTTTTATTGGTCGCTGAGCACAAATTTTGAGGGGAAAAATGTTGTCCGAAATAGGTTTTTTCCCGCAATTTTTGCCAAAATGTTGGCACATTTCATGTTTCTTTGACTATATCTTAAAACCTAAGTTTTTTTTTTTTTTTTTTTTTTTTTTTTCAAAAACAGTCATATACAAAATTAAAGTAAATGAAATTTTCTACATTTCCTATATGCAAGTTTTTTTTGTAGGACCGACCGTTTTCCCGCTAAAGCACGAACAGAACTGGCGCACAGTGTAAAATCCACAATTTTCGATACTGTTGGCTACCATTGATGTTGAACTCGTAAAACTAAATTCAGGTAAGCAAGAAATACAAAATTAGCTATGTATATATGGCTCATTTATGTACGTTGTGTATATAGTCCAGCAATTTAGCGCATTTTTTTGGCGCGTTGTAGCGGCAAAACGATTGGTTCTACTATTTCACGGTACATAATGATCAAAGTAAAAAAAAAAAAAGCTTACTTTTCAAGATATAGTAAAAAAAAAAAAAAAAAAAAAAAAAAAAGGCCTGACGTATATACACTTCATAAAGTTGTGAACATAAATAAAGATATTAAAAAGAGTTTAGAACAAATATCAAAACGTTTCAGTGCACCTTGAAAGGGATATTTCGCTTGCACCTCTCATATAGAGGAATAAGGACACTAAAGAAACCATAAAATTTTGAAAAGGCGAAAGATAACAGTTTTTGGTAATATAATTAACATAGTTTATGTGTGTATTGATTATAACATATACTAGTAATGTAACACCCACAGAAGATAATTTGAACTTTCAGACAGCAGAAACTCAAAAGATTACTTCACTGAGAGCCGTCGATCGTCAGCGAAAAAACGACACTACTTTCCGTGAAGAAGCAGAAAAAAATACCGGTATATCGATTGGAAAACTTAATTTTAAACGGACATAAGCCGACATAAATAAGCCCCTTCAACATTACAAATGTGGACAGAAAGTGAACAAAAGAACGGTGCTGGCAGTGTTGAGAGAGCCCACCGACGGGCAGATAACAGAAAACAAGAGCTCGGCGCGACCATTGTACCTCGTTCAAAGGTGGCCTACCCACTATCTGCCCATTGACAGTCCTCTAGTATCCTCCGGCAGATAGCTTTCATTCTGTCACGCTCTTATCTCTTACTGTCACTAACCGCCTCAACTTGTTCAGTCAACCGCTCCTAACCTACTACACCGCTCAACATCCGTGTACAACGGAATCACACCTTAATGTTAAGCAACTTAGTGACCTATACCAAAAGGTTGGCCGATTTTCCGAAACAAGCCTGCAACACTCGACGAAACAAACCCATCGATCAACAGCCTTCTGGATTTTTAATGTTGACCATAATAGTAAGTATTTATAAATGTATACCTATAACAAATAGTAAGTAGCTTAGTATTACACCAAACACTATATTTAGTATCTAGCTTTCTAGACCATTTTACGGTAGATCCTGTAATCGCTTTGGTAGTTAGATTCATGGTTATCTCTCGGAAAGTAAAATGATAAAATTGAATGAATGAAAAGAAATTGTATTCTATAGCTACTGCCCTTTGAGAACAATAACAGTAATGAACCATATACCAGCATTGTTGGCAAATAATGAACAATATATCTACGAAAGCTGATAGATGAACAATAATAATAGGCAACAAAAGCAACACAATAACTAATTTTAAACAAAAACACTAAAAATAACCAAAGCAATTCGTAAATAGAAGAATAAATACCTATCCAAATATTTTCTGTATAAAGTACCTAGAACAAGGAAAAATCAAGTTATGAATTCATCAATGAACAATGAATTTATTTTTAGCATATTCTACAATATCCCCCGATAAAGGAGCTTAGTTACGAGAAAGTCGGGACAAAGTAAATTATAAATAATATATTTTTGCAATAACTTTTCCTTCTCCTTCGTTTCAAAGGGAAATTGAAGCGAAGGGGTGAGATCTAACTTGATTAAACTCCAAGTTGGCCGAAGCTCCATACAAAGGCCAAGGAAGGGTTAAGTAAGACCGGGATAAAGCTGGTTCCGTCAAAGCTAACTCGATTCGATGGTAATTAAAGACTTTAGCGGACTAACCTTTAAACTGGTTACGTCTTGTGTCCTTCTCTGATTCCCTTTTTCTTCGTTAACATTTTAAGTAAGTTAGCCCTCGGAGCTGTTGTTACATAATGGGATGTTCCACAAAATGGTCGTAGAAGATCGATTTGATTTATTCCGATTAATAGAAGTGAATAAGTAGATAATACGTCAACTAAAATGAAAGCTGATATATTCAAGTAGGTAAATGTGTAGTAAGTGTAAAACTTTTAAAAAGAAATCAGGCAGGTAATTAGTTTGTACAGGCTTCTTCGTGTAAGCTAACATCGTGCGCTCAACTTATTCATAGTTTCTATGTTACTGTATTTCAAAAAGTTATTGGGTAAAAAAGAGGCAAACTATTTCTTAAGATGCAAAAGAAATGAAAGAATATAGCTCATAACTTGCACAAGTCTTTTGGATTCTAGTAAAATTGATGTAAATAAAACGCGCGCGCGAGCACGCACACGCACAGGCGCGCAAACACACACACACACATAGTTTGTCACATCAATTTTTTTTAAAATGGTTTTTATTTATTAACGAAAACCTAAAACAGTATAGGAACAAAAAATAGAGAGAAGAGGTGATATCAATTAATAATAATCAGATTTTCACTTTATAAATTAATTATATCAATATAAGTAAAAAAAATACAGATGAGTTGAGAACCTCCTTTTTTTTTAAGTCGGTTGATAAACATGATTTGCGTACTAAACGCTTTTTAAAAGCTACGAATAAAATAAAAAAAATTTATAGAAACTTTCTTAAATTTTGGCAAACGAATAAACATAAATCAAAGTTTTATTTACTTCAAATAAAATCACCAAACTGCTTATTATACTATACATAACATGGTGAATTAATTCTAAATAGTAATATTCGATCATTATTCCAATATTGATAAAGTTAGTTTTCAAAAAGTAATAAATTTCAAATTATTAATCTGACACTGAGAAATGGATTATTACACAATTTAAAATAATTTGAAAAATTTATTGAATTGAGAATTTACCATATAATCATAAACAAATCAGCAATTATGAACAAAACTATCCAAAAGAATTAAATAAAGTGTATTGGATCACGAAAATTGAAAATGACAGAATCTAGATGCGGCGCCTTCAAAATGTTGCTATACTAAACTGTTGAAACACAGCTGTCGTGCGAGATAGATCTGTAGCAGCCTAGCCAGGAAGCGGTATTTAAATGGGTTTGTTCTACTATAAAAACAAGATTACATACAGGGAAATAGCAACATATTTCCTAGCCAACATACAATTGGAAAAATTGCATTAAAAACTTTTCCTTATTTAAACGAATTTTGTAATTTTTTTACCCTATTTATTTATTTATTTTTGTATACGTATATTTGCATATTTTACTTTTATAAAATTGAAAGCAATATATCATCATGCACCTACCGATAAATCGTGTATCGATACCCATTCTTACTCGTGGTTAATTTAGGTGATACACAATGGCACAAACATTTATCACATACTAAAAGATAGCTCTAAATTCTAAAAGAGTATCTGTTGTTTGCCCCGCAGCATGGTCACGTCCTATAAATCTGATTTATAAAATACACATTCAGCAATGAAAAAAAATCCTTAATACCATGACTTTTCCTCAGTTATACCAACATAAGAAAGAGAAGAAATATATCACTGGAAGGGCGGATGCAGAAACATGTTTCATAATTTTGTATTTTCAGATGATTACCCTTTACAATTTATATTCTTTTAAATTAATAAATATTTTGGAATCTCAATATTTGTTTCTGAAGTTTCGTTTGTTTTTTTTTATATATTTCGAAAACTTTAAGTAACAGCTGGAATTATTTACCACTGAAAAGAAACAAGCAACAATTCAAGTATTAATAGCAATAGCTGGACTATTAAGTCAAATAACCGCATCCTCTTTATAACTAAAGAGAAAAACTGGATAACTAAAATAAAGAAATAAATAAGTAAATGATAATAATAATAATTTAATCATTTGCAGCAAACGTCGCAGCAAGACTAATTTCTATGAAACACGAATTTCAAAACCATTCATAGTCCCACTCAGAACACCATCGAAAAAAAAAAAATCTATCCTGTATAGGTTTTGCCATTTTAAATAAGATTTTCTCTTGTTCGTGGTGATAAAAGCTTTTTAAAATATAAAAAGTATGCATATTTACTTTACTTTAAAATGTTTCCATCATTCAATCTTTTGTGTAAATATTAGAAAATAGGAGAATGACATGGGATCCATACATCAAGAAAAAAATCACTGATACATCACACATATTTGGAACAGCTAAAAAGACTCCAAATGATTCAGGTAAAAACATTCAGGACTATGACAAAAGCACTCAGGTACGTAAGCAGCACAACTCTAGATACTTTTAATGAACAAATATGGACTCCACAAAGTTTTTTCACAAAAAAAAAAAAAAAAAAAAAAAAAAAAAAAAAAAAAAAAAAAAAAAAAAAAAAAAAAAAAAAAAAAAAAAAAAAAAAACACGCTCATAATCAACATTGTCAACACTTACATTCCAAAAAACACCTAGAGAAAGCTGAAAAGAAGCTGTATGAGGGACCGCTTAGAAGTTAAAAAACAAGTTACGAGGAGATGCCGCAGGATTCTACTTTCCCTCATGCCTTCCGGGCCAGGTTCATCAAATTCATTAAAAAAGAGGAAATATCGACTAGTTATGAGTCAGAGAAGTAAATGAAAATAAACAAGAGGTAAAACCGTTGGTATCCATCACAAAGCTCTCAGTTGCAGAGAGAATGGCTGTAAACAACAGAGCTATATGAAGCTAGGCAAGGGAGGGGAGGGGGCTGGAGCTCTGCGAATCCAGGTATGCTTATTTACTGCAAATCCTTTGTTCTCCGATCCCCTTCATCGCCACCATCCCTGTCACATATTGATTTTTATTTCAACTGACTCCATTGCAGAGGAATATATCGCACAATATTTAGAATATTATTATTTACTATGTTTGTCGAAGACACAGATACATCAATAATTAGTTTATTAAGTACATATTTATCATAAATATAGATCTATTTATTTTATATAGTTAGTTTGGGAGGGCGTTTAACTGCTAGGTCATCGAAGCCCGTTGGTAGTTTGAATTTAATTAATTATTAAAATTATTAAAGGCTGGCTATTAATTTAGAGTCATAGGTAGATGAATTTAAGCTTAAAGAATTCCTCGTTTCTTAACGCCATTGAGATATTTGTTGGTATCCCTAACTGGTTTAGGTGGATTCTTCGAAGATGTGTTTAACTGTTATATTGGCTTGGCATTTCGAACATTTTGGAGGGGCTTCTCTTGTAATGAGGTGAACATGCGTTATCCGGGTGTGTCCTACTCTGAGGCGTGTGGTCGCAACTTCTTCCTGGTGTTTGCTTCGGGTTGATGTAATCCAGGGCTTCACATCTTTCTTTATGTTTCTTACTTTGCTGGGTGGACTTTCATCCAACAATGCTTTTCATCTTTTATTATTACATTCTTTTAAAGGGCCTTACCGTTTGAATATTGAAACAAAAAAAAGTTTGTGTTACTTATTATTATCCTTCCGCCATCTTAAAACCGTCAAATATTTCAAAACAGTGTTCCCTCAAGGACAAAAATGGCGGAAGTTATCCCTCGGATAGCATAAAAACAGTTAAAAACATCCTTAAGGACGAAAAACTTATAAAATTCCGCCATCTTAAAACAGCATCTGTAAGGACGAAAACTAATTCTAATTGTGGAAGGAGAGAGTGACCAAGGATGTCCTTCGGCCTCAAAAAATCGTCGGATCCTGGCAGATCTGTTAAACAGTGTCCTTATAGTAGGAGCCATATTTTTTTTTAATGAGCATATTCCCGTTTGAATATTGTAAAAAAAAAATGTTTTGTTACTTATTATTATCCTTCCGCCATCTTAAAAACAGTTAAATCATCGAATATTTTTAAAACAGTGTACTTATAAGGACAACAATAGCGAAAGTTATCCTTCCGCCATCTTAAAACCGTCAAATATTTCAAAACAGTATCCTCATGGACAACATTGGCGGAAGTTATCCTTCGGATAACTTAAAAACCTTTACAAACATCCTTAAGAACGAAAACTAATTCTAATTGTGGAAGGAGAGAGTGGCCAAGGATGTCCTTCGGCCTCAAAAAATCGTCAGACCTGGCAGATCTGTAAATCAGTGTACTTTTTTAAAGTTCCTTAGTCCAATTTTATAACCATTTGTCCAGCCTAGATATTTCTAATCAGACAAACCAACTTAAAAACAGATTCATACATTATCTCAATGGTAGAGACTAGGATAAATTTGGTAAGAACTGTAAAGAACCCTCACGACACTTGACAAATCACTTAATTGAAAATAACTAATTTGTATTCAGATTAAAATCCGATAAACACACTCCAAACTGTATCTTTGTATACAGTATCTAAAAGCTTTGGAGAAAGTAATACAATTGTAATACTAATTGGATAATTTTAGAATATTATATAGTTTTTTAAATATTTAATTGTTTATGTAGAAGAAATACCGATAAGAGATATTTCGCTTTAATAAAATTAATGCAATGCAAGATGGCATGTTTGAATTGTTGGATTCGTACTGATTTATGACGATAATCTTACTCAAACATATTTTTTATTTTGTAATATAAAATATGAAATTAAAAAGAGATATAAAGCATTTAAAAAAAAATAAAAAAATAATTATAAAAAAAAAAAGGTAAAACAAAATTCAATACGATTGTAATAAAAATAAAATATGATCGTCTCACAACCATACGCAGCTCTTGTCTGTTTTTTTTTTCTTGCTTCTTTTTCATTTATTTCTTATTGTACATAATGCGTGAATGTATATTACTTATTGATGACATTTGGAGCAGATTTTAATAATTACTATATAAAAATTGTATCTATATTTACATATAAAAACAAAACGAAACAAAGGTCTTGTAAAAGAATACCTTAGATTTTGGTTGTTCTCACATTTTATTGCGCTATAACCTTATTGCATCCATTACGTTATTTATAACACATTTTTGTAATTATGCCTTACCTAAACTTTAGTAAAGCCATACATTTTTTTCTAATTCTGAAAGGAATTGATGCGGATTTTTTATTATTTCTATTAATAACTGCTGAAAATAATGAAGCTGAAAGCCAACTCTCGAGTTACTCAGAAGACTGTTTGTAGAATTGATTATGAACTGTCAAAAGTGCTCTAATGTAGGCGTTAAAAAAAATAAATAAATAAATAAAACATAATATATACCTATATGTAGATATATTAATAACTTTTTACTATATTAAATAATGGTACACCAATCTCTTCATAAGTCATTAAACAGAAGTTTAATTTAATTGTAACATTAATTGTAAACAGAAGCTGGAATTTTGTAATGTTAAGTGTTAATTTTTATAGTGTTAATTAAAAGAATTTAACTGGATTTTAAAAAACCTTGAAGTATCGGAAAGTAAACAGAAAGTACTACTTTCTCTTATTTATGAAATTATTAGATGATTTCTTGAATAATCCAACAACTGCATTAAATAAATTTTAAGAATATTTAGTACAAAGAAGTGTTTTTATAATTCTGAAATTTTGAATGTTAAAATACAATAAATATCAGGTGCCAAATATTAAAGTCCAACTTGATTGTGTATACATATATATATATATATATACAATGAATAGTGTTTATAGTAAAGAGCTAGTAAGGTTGATTATAGTATCATTTAAGATGTTTTATATTAAAATAAGATGTATATATTAAATATATACTCTTTGTGGCGTAATAGTTTGCCATAAGTTAAATAATAAATATAAAAAAAAGATTTAATTTACGTCACTAACTATTTTCAGTTACTACTATAGAACTAGCATTTTATAGAAACTTATTGAATTTTACTCATTGACAATCAGTGAATTATATGAAGAAAAAAATATATGGCGTGAGAATCCAGCGGTGCCTCTATCTGTTTTGATTTTTTTTCTGTTTTATCTGGTGTGTAAATTGTGGCCATGTCTCGCGGTATATACAGTTGTGAACGTATTTGTTCGTTAACAGTTGGTATGTTTAAATTAATTACCTACCCTAGAGTTTTTATTTTTTTGCTTGAAAAATTGGATATATATAAAATATCTTTTTAGCAGTAACATTTATCTAAAACTCGATATTCATATAGGTTTTAACAACTTAGGAAAAAGGTTTGTTTTGTGTCTTAATTGTAAAGTAGAACGTTTATAAGTACTTTACAATGGGAGAAGTAAGCATATAATCCTTAGTCTTTGTTTGAAAATTTTATTTTTTCCACCTCCCAAAAGGGAGAAAACCCCAAGCCGTTTTCCGGTCAAATGTCAGACCAAGCTAGTATAGAAGGTCTACGGAATAGTGTGTTGCCCAGATGAACTGGGGAATATGTTTCATGTCGAAGTGTAATAGTAATGTGCTGTTACATAAATTTACACAATTAAGATGTTACGAGTCTTAGATAGGGTAATAATGTTAATTTTTTCAGGATTCACAATATACGCTTTCAAAAACGCCAACAGAAATTCTTGCTTTGCTCAAATATACTCCCCGAAGAATATTTATAATAAAGTAATACTTTATTACCTTAAGGGTACCAAATTCCAAAATAATAAACAAGTTTTCAACAGGAACGAAGCCCTCTACATAAATTTGGAGAAACTATCAGGCATAATAAGAAAAAGGAGGATTGATTTCTATGGACATATATTACAAATGAATCCTGACAGGTTAACTAAACAAATCTTTCACTTCTTTTACAAAAACAAAACTGAATCTAATTGCTATAAAGAAGTGGAAAAGGATCTGAAAGGACTATAGATTACTGAATTTATGTTGAATAATGGTACAGCCAAGACCATAACCAAAGACAAATCTAAGAGGTTCCAAGCTAAGACCAACATCAGAAAACCGATTCAGATATCAGAGGAAGAACAGAAGAGATCAGTTAAAAAGAAGAACAATAAGAAGAAAAATAAAGCACATGCATCTCAGAAGTGATTTATCAAGCGTAACCCTAACACAAGCGTAAGTCGGGTGACCCGATAAAAAAAAATAAAATAAATAAAAAATAATGACGAGGTAGGTGCTATTGAGTCTACGCGATAGATTCAAGATAAATTGAGGGGAAAATATAATAATGAAACAGTTCGCTTTCGGCCTTAGTCTAAATGAAAAACTGGTGTGGTGTAATTGCTCAGTCGCACTTGGCAATTGTTTTGATATAGAAAGCCCCTTAATTCGCATATTTTATTAAAAGCAACGGAAGATGACAGAGGGACTTTACGGTACCTCCTGATTAAGAGTAAGTCCTCAGCCTGTTTATTGGTTTAATAAGCTAGCCCTTGTGTTCCAAGATGGCCTTCTTTCCTGGCTTTTTGCTAATGAAATGTTGCAGATTTAGTACCAACAAGGAAAATACTTTCTTAATTGCCGCCTCCTCGTAAACAAAGCGCCCTGGGGCGGAATTTCAACCCTCCCCTCCCAAATATGCTCCTGTATCAATTTCCTTTTTAATTTTCTTTTTTACTCTTTTACGGAGGGTATTAGCGAATATTCGGTAAAAAATGATATTTTTAATTGAAATTCATTTTAACAGCAATTATCGGGAGCTTTATGGAAAAAAAAAATAAGGATCGATTCTCAACTGTATTTCAGTACACTCTAATGAATGAAAAGCAATTTGACTGTAATCCGATTCTGATAAACTTCCGTAATTGAAGGGGGGAAAAAAAAACTGTAGCTGACTGTAAAGCTTTAGCAACTTGTTTTAAAATGAAATACCATTTTTCTAAAGTTTCCATCAGACTGCAATCGTCAAAATAAAGTGACAAAAACTTCCAAAACTTTTAAAACTAATTTTACTAAGTTATTTGATAGGAAGCTAACCATAAATGTGATAGTCCTATGATTAGCGCAAATTGGTAAGAAAATGCAAAAATCTATGAGATCATTAATCTACCTTCCGAGATAAAAGTAAGGTACAAAAGATTAGGAATTTAAAGAGAGTGGGAATTTACATAATTACCTTTACTTCAACACAATGTTCGAAAAACATTCCCACTTATAAAAACTTCAGCATAAAAACAAACATTTATTATAACAAAGAGGTGGTAGAAGTTAGACAACACGTGGAATCGATAGCGCCATTTCAAATTTCAATATAACCTTTGTTCTCACTAATATATATCGAAACAGGAAATTTGTGTTATCCTACCTCTCCCGTCATTGGGGCACGTAAATATTTATAAAAATAAGTGCAAACATTTAGGCTCCATCTATGTTTTGGCAGTTAATAAACCAGAAGGGCATACGTTGGTGAAGTACGCATTTAACTTAACAGTATAAAATTATCCTCAGATCTTGAAATATTGTATGTATATATTTAGAGAATTTCTGTTGTTTAGATTCAAAATATGGATTCTTTGTATTATAAGAATTTGTATAGGCGGTCAGTATTCAGAAGCAATAAACATTTTTTTTTTAGAAAAATATTATTAACACCCAGGAAAAAAACTGAAATAATATGAGTGAACCAAAATGTTCAAAAAACAAGACTCAAATCTAATTGTTAAAAATGTGAACCTAACAAGTGTATTGTTAGGTGTACTACATTGTTAGAAACTACAACTAGTTCTAAACTTTCTGAAAAGGAATGCCTAGAGAAACTTAATGTAGGAAAAGTTTCAAATACTTTACCTCTGTAGAAAAGTAATTAATCAACAAAAAACCCTCTACCCTTTAAATTATAATTTACAATAAAATAATGGTATTACATTATATATTGTTAAAATGTTTATACTATTATGTTATTCAGTTTTGAGAAGGGTCTCTGATTAGTATTTTATATATTCCATTATATCTATAATTTGTATGCATATATTTAAATAATATACTATAATCATACATGCATAATAATCATAGGTATATATTCTATTTAAAAAATACCTATGATTAACTACGGACGATGCATTGGTAAGTAGGTCTCTATTACATGACCATAAAAACATGGACGAGATAATTAAGTTGCTCAAGGTTGTCTTGGGAGACGGTATCAGTTAGGCATAGAGGATCGAACAAGAGCTGAGACATTTACATAAAGATAACAGTTATACTAATCGCCAACTATGCGAGCTGCCACGTCCGCCTAAACACCTGCATAGCTAATTACGGCGAGTCCTTAATTGGAAAGCCAAGGTCTGCAATGGAAGGAGGCGGCACGCAACCTATACATACATTATATTCTTGTGGGTTCCTCATCACAGGAATTTATTGCGTGACGGATCAGTTCTGCGGAAGGTATCCTGGCCATAAACCTCAGTGAATGCTTTGTAATTATCATAAACCGATGTCCAAGCACATGGCCAATGGAAGGTGGACGGGAAACGATCAAATAATTTTACGGCACTCGGACCCTGAGTCAATATTGCGGCTAACTGCTCAGCAAATATCTTTTAAGAGCTTATAACTGAATGACAATACTCATCAAGCTTATTTAACTAAGAATTTTATTTTTAATTTGAACCATTTGAGGGACCAGAGAATTACATCACGAACTGAAGTAAAAATTTCTTACAGTCAAGGGACATTTTGTCTCTTAAGAATAACATAGAGAATTGGTCACAAAGATGCTGCTAAATGGGAATCCGGAAGAGGAACGGAGGAACCGGCTGAGGGAGGAGTTTGGTTGAAGGAAACTTCGAAAGCGAAGAAAATTCCTTTCAAAGAAGACATAAATGCACAGAAAAAGAGTACAATAGACTGGCCGCAATAAGCTCATATATATATATATATATATATATATATATGATCGCTTTGTACAATTTAGATACCACCTAATACAATTTTTTTCTCACTCTGAATATAAAATTTAGGCCATTTTATTGTATATAATAAGCATTGTATCAAAAGTATTTATTTCTCATTTCATTAGTAGAATGTTTTCTTATTTTCCTCGTTATATATTTAATTAGTACCTATTTACACATTATCATTACTATATTATTTCCTTTTTCTTTTTTTAAATTTTATTATGTCTCTGGCCAGATGTAACTAATTTTATTTTTATTTTTTTATTTTTTTGTTTTGTATTTATTTGTTACTCCTAAGGGATTTGGTCCCAGGATAGAATTATTTTTCTATTCTATTCTATTGCTTAAGGATATGTCATAAAAGAATTTCCTCAACATTACTGGAGACATATAAACCTGATTTATTCATATTAATACAATCCGAATAGAACAAAATCGGTGTATCACATGGAAATAGCTTACTTTTAGCATTTGGACAAAGGATTCCTTGTGGGAAAAAATGGCTATAGCAGTGATGCTTTCATTTAATTTTTTTTCCCCAATAATCTAACATTTTGAATGGATGCAGCATATTTTAAATAAAGGTAAGGTCTAACTAATTTTAGCCCAAAAGTGACTTATAGCATGGTGTTGCTTAAGCGTTGATATTAAACACTATTAGACCTGTAAGAAGAGTTATGTAAAATTTAATCATATCTAAAATTTAATTTTAGCTTTTTAACATTTAATTTTCTGGAATCACCTAATTTAATGATTAAACCTTTCAGTAAAATAATCATCAGTTCGCTAAAAAATGACTAAAAGATTTAATCATGATACAATTAGGTGTTTGATCCAGAAAATTAAATGTCAAATTGATATAATTAAATTTTGCCCAACTTTGCCTGTATGTTTAGAAAATAGTAATCACAATTGAAAATAGAATTTTAAGTATATATACAAATAATTACATAATTTTTTTTATTTTTTTTTTATTTTTAGAACAAAGACAAAAATAATTACAACATGCTCAGAAAAAAGAAATAAAACAAATAATAATAAATAATAATGAATAAGTTAAAAACAAGAAGAAGAGAATAAAAAATATATAAGTACATGAGCTTTAATTATTAAAAACATTAGAAAAAAAAAAATTACTAATACCATGAATGTACAATAATATACAGTCCCGTGAATCAGCATAAACTCAATAGATAAAGTTGAAACATTTTAAAATCTCTGAAAGAATAAATAACTAAAGTATTATTTCAAAATCAATTTCATATGACTAGACAAACGATCAAAGCTTCCAATTAATTATAAAAGACTCATTTACATGACTGTGATTAGACCTATTTGGACGTACGGAGCTGAGCTTTGGGGCTCCACTAAACCATCCAATTCATCTCGTATCCAATCCTTGCAATCCAAAATCCTTCGAAAAATCCTTAATGCTCCTTATTATGTGACCAATAAACTTATCCATAAAGACCTTAATGTCCCTTATGTTACTGATTTAGCCCAAACCAGATACCTATCCTTCCATAGTAAGCTCCATAACCACTCAAATCCACTAGTCTCCCAACATGCTTCCCATTCCATTCCCAATAATCCTCCGAGGCGTCTGAAAAGAAGATGGCCTAGAGACCTTCTAGTGTAGATTTTATTGAAGTGCTATTAGTGAGTAGGTCTTCACAAGTTATTTTCATGCCATTGAATTCACTATCAACAAATTTACTTAATGTATATGTATATTTGTAATGCCAGAAAACAGACTTCCAAAAGTAGCTCTTAAATGGGTACCGACTGAAAGAAGGAAAAGGGGAAGACCTAGAAGAACGTGGGGCGAAGGAATAAGAAAAGCAATGAATGAAAGGAACCTCACGGATGATCATTGCCAGAATCGTAAACAATGGAGAACGAGTCTAGAGGTCGGACAGCGTAGACAAACGCTATAAACCGGCATATATATATATATATATATATATATATATATATATATATATATATATATATATATATATATATATATATATATATATATATAGAGAGAGAGAGAGAGAGAGAGAGAGAGATTTAAATGCCATAGCCTCAGTTTATGATCTAAACAAAAAAACATGTAAACAAATCTTATTTATCTTATTAATTTATAAATATAGATTTAGGGTATTGATAAATGTTTATTTTTGATATATTTTATGTTTACGAAAGACTGCCAATTCAGTTCACCATTTTACATCAAAAAGAGACTGCTAGTGTCATTGATTAAAATAAGCCACGCATGACTCAACTAAGTGGAATTTACTAGCAAAGGATTATTGACTTAAAAAAGTGGCGGTATGACAAAAAGCCAATCGCACGCGACTTAAACCGCTCCCAGAGTGTTGTCAAAAACGTTTTGAATTTAGGATGAGAGCACAACGAGAAAAATAAAAGAACTAGAATGCCAGTTTAGTACGGAAACAGATAGCTGAGATCAGATATTTAAAATATCGAAAAATTATAAGAAATCCACATCAGAAAATGACTACCACCCCAATGTGACCTTAGAGATATTTTTTTTCCCTTTCTTATATCGTTCCTCCTCAAATGAGACAAGCGAAATACCTGAAAACATTTAAATACCTGTCAGTACCTCATTTTTATCCAAGCTAACGGTAATGCTATTATACTCAAGCATTTCTAGAATCCAATCAATAACTGAACTCCCCGTCAAAAGTATCGGAACACTTTGAAATATTTGAATTTTATAAAAACATATTTTTTTTTTCATAATTAAGAAAGGGTCTGAAATGAATCAAAATAAGCATTCATAAACTAGACATAAACATTTTTATAAAAATAAATTACTTTATTTCTTCCAATAAGCAAAAAACTAAAAAAACGTACTTTTTATAATTTTAAATTTCTACAATTTTAACTTCAAAATTTTTAATTTAAATTTAATAAGACATATTTCTCCCTCTGGCTTCAATGGCTGCTTCCACAAGTCTTGGCATAATTGTAAATAAAGAAACGAATGATAAACACGGACTGAAGAAAATTTGAAAAAAATAATCTAAAATTCCATCGTTTGTTCACGTTTAATAAATAATATTAATATGAATATAAACCAAGTATGGATTAAGGTAAAAACCAGGAAAATCTCAAGATTTATGTGTGTTGCAATACTTTTGACGGAGAGTTTATTTGTATAATTTAGATTCCACTTAATATAAATTTGTCTTACTCCGAATATAACATTTAAGTACTTCTACTGTATATAGAGCACTAAGAGTTATACCAAAATAATTTATTTCTCATTTTATATGTAGCGTTTTCTCTTTATATTTAACTGTAGGTATTTAATTAGTATCTGGGTATATATTATCATTGTTATATTACTTTTTGTTTCATTTTATTTTAACTCTAACCAGAAGTAACTAACTTTATTTAATTCCGTAATTATTTGTTATGTTATAGGAGTTGGTCCCAAAATAATATTATTTTTTATTCTATTCTATTCTAAGCATACCAGCCATAAACACTGGTTAGTAAACATGATGAATTATAATAATAAATATTTTTAAAGAAACACTAGCTTCAACGAAAACATGAGGGCAGATATCATTACAACGAGGAACCAAAGGTAAGTTAGTAAGGAGGGAACCAATAGCCACCACTGACGGGAAGCACATATAAATTAATGACTGTTCCTCTTCCATTATTTAAGGCACTTTCAGGTCGCTAAGGAATATTTCACAAAGAGGTCCTGAGTCGGTGATATATTTTTCAAAAAGGCAACCGCCGGTAAAAGGAAAGCCGAAGAAAAGGGAAAGCTGGTGGGAAATAAAAAGAAAATATAAGGGCGAGGGTGTGATGTATTTTCCATCCAACCGCTGTGAGGCCCTTACCGTTCTGGACCGGTCCTTCAAGGCTTAGCTCAGCTCCTTCATTAATTATTTTATCTCTTCTGCCTCTCTCAATCATTGCAGATTTCTAACTTTTTTTTCATTTTTGTACTTTTTTTTTTTTTTTTTTTTTTTTTATCTCTTACAGCTGCTTACTTCTTTACTCTCCCCGTTTTTACAGTTGTTTTGTCCCTTTCTTCAGAGCTGAGTAGAGCATTAATAACTTAACACTATTTTCAGCTCTGACATCTTCTTATATCTGTGGCTTTTAGAACGTCCATTACTGAATTTGATGACATAAGAAAAAGAAAATTTCTAAAAGTCCTTAAATCAGAGTTTTTCACATTGACAAAATATTAACTTATTATTTTTTTTTCTCCATAAGCATAAAACATGGGTTAGTAAAGAATTTATATACAAATTTGTAAAGAATTTTTGAATGAAATAAATTAAATAGGTATAAATACAAATACTAATATAAATAAATATTAGAATTCGACAAGTAAGATTTTCAGATATCTGTGAGGTGAGAAATCAACAACAAGCTGGGTCATTGAGGTAAAAAGCGATTTAGAAAAAAACAATATAAAAATAGAGGAAATAAATAATAGAAAAGACTTTCGGCGAAAAGTTTTAAAAATAGAGGGATTCCAGGGCAGGAAAGTGAAAAGGACTGGTGCAAAATAGTCTGAGGACAGAAAGGGGAAAGAAACATGGGGAACAGATGAAAGCATACTAGAATAAAAGAAAGGAACAAGGAAGAAAGAATTGAAATTGGCACGTGGTCCTCTGCTGGCCCAATCGGAAAAAAATAAAATAAAAATAAATATATTAGAATACTTACAGCAGGTTTGAAATTTGAAATTTGTATAAAGCAACGCACCTGGAAAGAATAAAAATGAAATTAATTGCCTTGCAGAAAAAAAAAAAAATTATAATCTATATGAAATCACACCTTCACTTTTCAATAAATTCTAAACTAAAGGCAAATCTATTAAAATAAAATAAACTACGACGCAAAATAAGAAGAAAAAATATATAATTAAATAGATAAATAATAAATAAATAAAATATAACAAAACATTTTAAAAGTTTATTATTTTATTGTGTTAGTTAATTTATTACATACTATTTTAATAAATTTGATGTTTTACATTAAAACATATGCATACTTGTTTACAATATTTACATTCAGGTTAAAGATACCGAAACCAGCTTTTGCCACATGTGAGGGACCAAATCGAACTCCAGGAGCTCCTAGCACTCCTTTTTCGCCGCGTCACTAATTTCAAGCCAGTGGAGGCAGAGTGAGAGCCAAATACTTTTATATTACGATAACATTATTTTTTTTTAACTCCCTATATAATTTTAATTTCCATAATTTTATATAATAATATGCAGGTAACGCTATCATTTAACGCCCATAGTATATATATATATATATATATATATATATATATATATATATATATATATATATATATATATATATATATATATATATATATATTATATATATTTTTTTTTTTTAAATATTTTTATTTTCAATAATTACAAGCTGCCTAACTCAAGGGCAATGAGTAATACAGGTGACAAAGACTCATTCATTCAATAGGTACAACGATATAAAATAAAGTAAAATAAATAAATCAAAGAAATAAAATAAGAAAATTAATTAGGATTGATGAATTAATTGCCACTTCTAATGAGAATTAATACCATCATTCAGATGAATTGGTTTGAGGATTTAAGATTGAGGGAAAAAATCATTTAAGGAATCATAAATATTAGCATTTATATTACTATTAATATTTTTGTAATTGTTGTATATAATGGTGCGTCAAACCTATGTTGTAGAAAGCATCTAAAATGTCATTAGTAAATAAATTATCTCAGATATTATTCACCACATTCATATTTTTGAGCATCATTGATCAACATTGAGAGAAAATTGAAACGTTTCTATACCTCGGGCATCTTATTTCTATTAAAGGGCAAGTAGAAGAAATAAGCAGGCGATGTACTCAAGGATGGCGTGCACTCTTCAAGTTTAAAGACATATATAGAACCTCTGTGAGCCTAGAAATCAAGAGGAAACTCTGGATGAACGCCGTACTTCCTGTCATGACCTATCATATTGCAAAACATGGATAATAGACAAGAAGACTAGCCACAAGTTGTGAGTTACAGTCAGGGGTATGGAGCGATATCTCCTCGGAATATCAAGACCACATCGAATACCAAATAAGTGGATTAGATAAAAAACTGACCTCCCAGTCAAAAGTGAATCTAAGGGTGAGGACCTGAACCGGACATGTCATCAGGAGGAATCCTACAACATGGATCAGCCAGCTTATGGTATCCAAGAGAGCACGCAATGAAGAGAGGACGTCCACCGACAGAGACGAAGAAGAGCTTCAGAGGGGCAGTCTGGAAGAGAGTAGCAATGGATGGGAAAGAGTGGAAACGGATGGGACAGGTGCATTATTTAGTGTAGTTGCAGGAGTAAAAGAAACAATCGAACTTAAATCCTCAACTAAAAGTTGATTTTGTTCATACATGAATAGGTATAGAAAAAAAATAGAAAGTTTTTGTATACTTTATTATATTTTATGAACAAATAAAGGTTATTATTTATTAAATGTATACACTATAGACTCTACAAAGTCTAAGGAAGTCTCTACAGAGCTGTTGGAACAAAAGCTGTAAAGATTTACTATTTCTGAACGGACACTAATGAGGGAAGGGCTGGCCGACCACCTGGGCTACCCCCTGGGGGGACCCTCGGATCTCTTGGTCTTACCTGGGTATACCATGGTTGTATATAAGGCTATTTAGTTATGTTTTAGTAGATGACTAAAGTCTTACAACCCAAAGGTACCAACAAGTTATTGAGAACATTTTATGCATTTTAGTATGGCATTGTCAATTAATTTACAATTTGCAAAATCTATAATAAAAAACAGGAGTTATTTATATAAGTTTACTTCAGGTACACCTAAAAATTCTATCTGAGTGAGTTAGACCACATAAGAATGAATAATTTAAATATTAAAAAATACCATTAATATTCAATTACTGATTTTAAACTAATAATACATATATTAAAATCAAAGGTAATAAACTTAGGAGATAATAAACTCAACCAGGTCGTTTCTGAAATGTGTTCTTACATCTGTTTAAAAATACGACAAAATATAAACATCGAAAAAACTGAATAGGATGATTTTATCGTCGAAAGATTTTACAGTCGAAATGAATTATACAACAATAAACTGTTGCATCACAAATTTAATCACTTCAGTAACTGACCACACAAATTCACCGCATGGTTATCAGATGGCATAGCAGCCGTCCCGAACTTAGAGTTCTGTGGTCGTGGTTAACCATACGTCACTAACAGGCCGAGTATGCTACCCGCAGTCTGTCTCATTGCTAGGCAGCCATCGGAGGCATAGGATACAGCTTTACATAGTCTTCTGGGTAGCTATAATTTTAAAATAAACAAAAATACAAGTTATAGAAAAAAGTTGGTGAGCTTCATTGAAATTGAGTCTATTAAACCAATTTGCCAAATAGCTTAGGCACAGTAGACATTAAAAACCGGAAATAGGAAGCAGATTGAGAAACTAGCGGATTTAAATGGTTTTGGAGTTAACTATAAAAGGATAGATGTCTGGTTTGAGCTAAATCAGCAACAAATGATCATTAAGTTCTTTATGGATAAGTTTATTAGAGAGAAAGTAAGGAGCATTAAGGATTTTTTCAAAAGATTTTGGATTGGAAAAGTCCGTTTACATCATAAACTTTTTTTACATTATAAATTCCCCCCCCCCCCAGAATTATTCAAAACGGTGATGGTACTGTGTCCCCTTACGAGACTTGTAATAATTCTAGGGATGTTATAATGGTACAGAGCAGTCTACTTTAAACAACATATATATTGTCACTACGCCAACACTATATATTTGTTAATAGTAAGGTCTTTACGGATATGTTTATTTGTGACTAAGTAAGGTGGGTTAATGATGGGCAGCGGAGGTAGTTTCTTGTTGGCTAGAATATTTATTTTTTATTTTTTTTTCTATTTTGTTTTTTTCTTTATTTGTCATACATTTGTTTAAATATGTTTTGTTATCCTATTACGTTATGTTTCAATAACTAATCGTGCTAAATTCTGTAATCTTATATTCATACATGTAGTATGTCTATAAGGAATGGGACATGCAAATGTATATCCTTATATGGGGGTAGCATATCAGGAAAAGAATTTTTTATCTTTTTAGTCTTGTATGTGAAATCCAAGTTAAACGTTTGTCCAGATGGAGTCATAGGTGGTGGATCTGTTTAACAGAGATCAATGGAATATTGTAGAAGGATACTGTAGGAAAAGACATGAAAGGTTTACGACGAAGAACATTAAATACCAAACTGATTAATGAACAACTGTGTAAATAATCTGGGACTTTAAGTTATTAACTTTAGTGAAAAATGGAAGCCAAAATTTTTTTATCTATGATAATATTTTGTTCAGAAATGGTAAAAGTAAGACAAAGAAATCCACACAATGAGTTCATTGATCTGTGCTCTGACCGTTCACCAGACAACACTTGCTGTTTGACTGCCAATCTTCCATAAAATATATCAAAATTTATATAAGACAAAAAGTTGAATCATGTTCTCTGCCCTGCGATTCCAATAGAATGTCCATCAACATTATGATGAACAAAAAAAAAGTGTCAATCATTTAGTTGATAAAGAATTTTTTTACTGAGTGCTTGAATCTAAATAAATGAATGCACTGTCGATCGACATTATTTAATTTTATAATAGCATAGCTTAGGTTAGATTAATTAATTGCATTAGATTAATTTACAAGACATTAATGCTCCACTTTTCTACACATTTACTTGATGTATATATTGTATGCAGTTGTAAATATCAATAAATATATATATATTTTTTAAATCTCTTCACACCTGAAAATTTTACAGTTATTGTCAATAGGATTTTTAGAATACCAACGTAGAAAATGGAGTTATTCAATGGTATATGAAACCGTTCATAAGCATATTTATATGATTTTGTATTAAAGGTATACGACTTACAATTATAGAAAGAAATCTTGTGAGCTAAATGTAATCGCTAACGTTTTTCCATTATTTGCTGTTAAAGGTCTTATATTACTATAAACTATAATAATACTTCAATAAAATAAAAAATAATAAAAAAATATATATATTATATTTTAAGAAAAGAAGAAAACTCTATTGGAAGTAAAATGAAAAAGTAAACAAAGGATAAATTGGTTTTTATTGAATCGATCCGATTTTTTTGATATTCATGATTAATTGTAATGCAATTAAATGAATTTTGTCAATATGAATATCCTCAAATCAATTATAATAACTATTAAAAATGGGATGAGTATAAAATAAAATTTACATCAAAATAACTTAAAAAATGTTGGAGGTATCATTCTACAGAGTTTGATGGTTCAATAGCCCGGGGAACAAGTTGAGTTATTTATGATTTATGAAGACAAGAGGGCGGGGGAGGGGGAGAGGAAACTCGATTACCCAAGGAGGTATCAAGGAGGCCTGATTGGTTTTAACTTTTTATTACCTTGGAATGATTTTCTGTTTGAGAGGAACACTCGAAAGGGGATGAATGGAAATGAGTGGATTGACAAGGGACAGAAAATCCATATTCTTCACTAAAGTAACACAGAACTTTTGAGGGTTTTATAATGAACCCCGCACCCTTTCTTCTCTACAGATTCAAAAGAGGCCACCCTCAGCGAACGAAGGCTTCAAAAGGATTCCATGTTTCCGATCGTCTTTTGTAAGGATTGAAAGGATATTGCTACAGATTTAATTGATCAATATATATTCTACAACGAGGAAGAATAGATAGTCATTTTACAATACAAATACAAATTGATTTAACGAAATGTTAACATAAGAAAATCTGCAGTAATTCAAGAGGGAGACACAAGTAAATTGGACCAATACTAATTCATTATTAATGAATAGTTTTGATTGACTTTTCACGAGGTTTATAAATATTATATATAAGTATAAAATACAGTGAAACAGGCTCAATGGTTATGTCAAGATACAATTTTTATGATATAGATACCAGTTTATGACATATATATATATACAAAGTAATACTTTTTTATGTTTTGTATACACAAAATTTTCTATATTTTTTCAATACTTTCTTACAAATAATGGCGACTCCTACATCGCTTAGTTCATAATGTTTATTCCATATTATATTGTAATGTATAATTACACTAAATATGTGACAGAGCCCAGAGGAAAAAATGTTTTAGGTCCATTTGAATTTATTTTGTGAAAACAGCAAAAATAAAGTTTAGCATTGAATAGCTAGTACAATTCTTTAAAAATAACAACTTTGTTCGAAAATGTTTATTACATTTAATCTTATGAGAAAAATTGAAATTATTTCAAAATAATCTGTATTAATAGTGCATTTCCAGAAATATTCTAGACAACAACATTTTTTCCTTAGTGGTTTGGATCATACATTTATTCATTCATCCTCATTTCCGTCCTGATCATCTATGTCTGTTCAAAAGTTGGAGTAGAAATATCTTCAATCCGCACTTTGTAAAGGTACAAGTAGATAGTTTGTGTCCAATAAACAACCTTTGATTGGACTTCGGACGTCAACACTGAGTACCATTTAGGGAGATGTCTGCATCGTGGAAATTGTGGTTTCTTTACAAATTGACCCCACACGCTCCGGACGTCAACACTGATCTAAACGTTTCTTCCTCTGAAACGAATACGCGATCTAAAGTCTAGTCGGAAGTGGATTGAATGCCACCATTAACTCAAATCAGATATAAAATGGGCATAAACGTTTTTTCTTCTGGCCCCTCCATGTAATTGAGAACTCGATATGCCGAGAGTTGGAACGTGTGGTAAATATATTGGTGGCTGTCGTGAACAAGTGAAGATTATATCATAATATAATCTTGAAAATGAGACAACTATTAACCTTCCAAGCAGGATTTTTATTAAATGCGTTATGAAAAATTGGTTGTTATGCTCTTTAATAAGGCCTTAATGTATCTATCTTGACACAAACTATTTTAGAGTATTATATATTATTATCTATATTTAGAGAAATTACAAGAAAAATGTCCTTCTGAAAAGTGCAAAATATTGAGTTATCCATTTTTACACGATTTATACCTATAGCAGGGTTACTGAAATGCGGAAAAAATCTAAGTTCACGAGAACTATAAACTATTTCATTACCTACCACTTAAATGGACACTTAAACGATGCAGGTATATCGATTTTAATGAAGAGATCGATGAGATGATTCGTAGTCCAATAAGTTAACTTAGCTTAAGGTCAGGAGAAAGGAATACTGGATGCTTTCTACTTGAGCCTAGTCAATGCCAAGCTTATATGTTATATAATTGTATGTTAACACATTCGCTGATACTGAGGATTCGCGATATCTCGAGATACATCAATATATTAAAGCAAGAAAGCCATTGGGAAACAATGTACTGTTGAGGCTAAAGATAAATAATAAGAAATGTTGCAAAAGAACAAACTCGCAAAAGAAAACTTTATCACAAAGGTAATTGTAAACAAAGAAGATGGCAACAAGCCGCGGTCGTCAATAAATTAAAAGTAATTAAAATTTCCGCAGAGCTAATAAATGAATGGACTGAAAGTTGACCAGTGCACCAACCCCTCTTCCCACCCCAGGTAATAAATCACCGCTGAATAAAAGTACGCCCCCTAGCCCCGGATAATCCAATATAGTTGTTAGCGGCTAATGAGACCACGGTCCCGCCTAGAGGAGCAATTATTCATAAAAAAGGTTCCCAAGGGCGAGGGGTAAATGTTTAAGTAGTTGGGAGTAAATCAGGTAATTAGCGAGTAGCCGACCAGAATTCTGGAATGGCGCGGTTAAATAAAAATAACTACCGGGCCAAGATCGGGCATAGTTTATCTCATATTTATCAGGAATCGGTTTCCTCAGTCCTCTACCCCCCCCCCCCCCTCCTTCCAGTTAGAGCCCCCTTCTTCTTTTCAATTCTCCCAGTTCAAGATTAACTGCTATCTCCCGCCCCCTAGCTCTTTACTATTCTAACGATATTACTTATCTCCTCATCAACTTTACACTATTAGTGCTTCAAATTAAAAAGAAATTCATTAGTACTTTTTTTCCCTTCCCTTACTTGCAACTTGGCTATACGAGTTTCAGTTCTTTACACACCTTTTTATCTTTGTTGACTCCTTGTTTTTAATAACAGTTAGCTGACATCTCTTTCATTACCTCGAGCTGTCAATCAGGAGCTTCTCTTGGACTCAAAAAAGAATTTATTAACATAGCAATGCCAAAAAAAAAAAAAAAAAAAAAAAAAAAATTTTAAATAGTTACTTGTTGATGTAAAGATGTAGCCACAATTGACTATTTCCCGTTTTTGTTGCCGACTAGTGGTATAGCGCTCATAAAAATAATAATTTTAAAACAAGGGTTTGAAGGCATTGTGTACAAAAAAAAAATTAAAAGGTTAGTTTAATAAATGAATTTAGTAATTAATTTTTTTTTAATATATAATAAATTTAATTTTTCAATTTATAATATTGCTATATAATGTAATCGTTTTATAATGCAATGTTTACATTTTTCTCTTTATCCACTATTTCATATTTACTAATATCATATTTCAAACTCGAAATATAAAATAAGATACAAACCGAAAATTGAATAAAAATCGGGAGAGCTGATAATTTAACGAAGATACTGTTGAATTTGGCAGAGAATATTTTTGTTTTACGCAGATTATTAAAATCCGGAAAACTTCTTAGCTTACAATCATACCTCCTTCGTCAAATAAATGAAAAAAAAAAAATTTTCCAAAAGAAAATATATTTCTTAATCGTTGTTAAATTATGTCCTATACACAAATCAGCTATACCCCGAAATTGGGTGGTATATTTCAGCAATTATTTTCAAGCAGCTACAAGTCCAAGACGTGCATCCCGTCCTGTTTTAGTGTGCGGAAGAGGCAGAGGGCATAAACGTCCTGTCATGTTCCCGTTGCCGCATATTCACGTCATTTCATGCCTGTCTTAGTGTGCGCTCTGCTTTAAGTGGATACCCTTAAATTATGGGAACGACAACCTGTGTTCACGAAACAGTACTTCCTTACCAAGTATTGTTTCCAAGACCTTTGAGACCATTAGTAGTAATGTTACTTTTTTTTTATGGATATCCTACAATACATACCAAATTTATTTTCTAAAAATATATAATATTTTTTACTATTATGTATAAAAAAATATATAACAAATTAATTAAGAAAAAAAAGGTTAAACGGACAAACGACCTAGCAAGCAATAAGAGTTCTTTGATGGGCCAGTTCGATCTCATATAAAATCCCCCTGCCTCCTGCTCAGGATGTTTCCCTTCCTTTTGCCGCTTTAATTTCGATCTCTCTTTCGACCTTTATCTAAAATTGGAATCCAGGAACAAATCTAAAGGGCCTCCAACAGGAAATTGTCTCCAACTGCTAAATGTATTTAATTATGATAAGATCTTTTATTTTAAACTAATATTGGAATTCAAAAGAGAAAAGAGTATTTCCTTACATATAAAACAATTACATATAATCATTAACCTAATGCATGGTGTTCATTTACTAATCCCCGAGGCTGTCACAATATATATTTTTATATTTATACCCATCACAGAAGAGAGAATAATAATTCGGTATCACTAGAATTCCAATATTCAGGGGCAGGAGAATCTGACATTGATAAATCATTTCTTTTATTTTTTTAAACGATGCAGAAATCGGCTTAAAGAGAAATCTGGAAGTTAAAGATAGATGCTGGCCATAACTATATACTTATTTGGAAAATAAACAATAAGAGTATAAAATAAACAAATACTACACAAGTTTTGTGTAAACACTTGTTGAAGTACTTTATATTCAATAAAACTCACTGTTTTCCTAATTCATAACATTCAATGGAAATTAGTGTACATTGGATTTGCATTTCCTGATGTCAGATCATTCTGAGTTGCATTACTAGGGTAAATGTACTTTTCTCTAACCACAATGTTGCTGATTCGATTTCCACCTTGGTGGGTTGAAATTTATTCTGTGGCTGACCCTCGAAAAACCCGTCCTTCCTGCCCAAGTTTCATTAGATTTATCTTCGGGATCCCCAGGCGGTCAAACGTTACTTGCCGATATTCTGGGCATGGGTGGCTTTTTCCTGAATTCCGACGGTAATACTTTTTGGGTACTTTCATGTTCCAACCTCTCTAAAACCAACATACTATCCTATATTCTTGACCTATTAACTCTGCGTTCTTCTATCCACTTCCAAAATACTAGATCCCAAGAAACTTTTAACCTATATCCCCCTCACATAACACTGCCTCCTTTGAAAAATCTTTCATAATTCGTGCTACCTCCTTCTGGAATTCCATATTCACTTCTACAAGTTTCTAAAATTCTAATCAAGAATTATAAAGCAGCTTCCCAAACTTCCTTTAAAAGTAATTTATTTTTTCACCTTTCAAACAATGAATTTCCCACAAATATGTAAACAATTAAATAAATACCAAGATATAAGATTGCATTTTATGTTATCATTATCTTATGTATATATATATACATACACATTGATTATTAATATACGTTATCAAAACCCGCCGCCTTTTATTCTTTCAACAATGCTTTCTTGCCTGCTCCTCTACACTCCTCACATTCGCACTCTCCAAAATGACGCTCTCTGACTACATGAATGTTTCATTATAAATGCCATTCTAGAATATCAGAAATTAGTCTGAAATACCATTTCCTCATAACAATGTATTTATTAACATATTGTTTTTTTCCACAATAATATTTTCTGTACCACTCTGCAAACATTATCCGTTATCTTTTACTATATGTCAAATGACAAATTATTTGTCCCGTTATGTTTTTATAAAATATTTATTACTATCAGGGCTAATTTCCTTTCTATATTTTTCTTTTTGTTGCCTCCTTATGAAAATTTGCATGTACTTTTATTTATCTTGTTTTTTCAAAATTCTCTAGGCCAGATATTTTTTTTAACGGATCATTGATACTTATGTTTTTAACTCCTAAAGCAATTATCGAATCCAAGATCAACAAGCGTGAAATCTACGAAGTAATTAATCAGTAATTCACTGTTCGAAATTGAGGCAGGTGACTGGCCAGCCGATAAACCACATCCCTCCCGGTCTGCCTCTACCTACTCTCTCCCAGGGTTAGGGTTCGGTAAGGAAACCACAGCCCAATTAGCCCCGTTTAGAAAACTTACCAGAATATGTAACATTCATATAGGAACGTGAAACTTATAGGTTCATACGAAATACCAAAATCAATAACATAAAAAATATCATGGATCTTGAAATCAGAAAAACTGGAAGAGGCAGCAAATAAGCTTGCTTAAAAAAAAAGAGTTGCTCAAATAATATGGCTTCTAGTGCGTAATTATATAATGATTAACTTATGGTACTTAATATAGTTAATAATACAAATAAATGGAGAAGAAGATGGTCCGGGATGCAGTCAAAGAAGAACACCACGTCTAAGAAGAAATTCTTTAATACGTGCCAACGTTTCGTCCTGCCAGGTCTTCTTCAAGCCCACCGAACCACACTGGCGGGGAGACGAACGACGACTCAAGTTGAGAGTCATCGTTCGTCTCCTCACAAATGGGGCATGATATGATAACTAAAAATTAAAAACGGTCCACAAGATTAAGCCTAACTTGAACTATAAAGTAAAAACTAATATTTTAATCAATTTAAAACAAAGAGCAGTAAAGGCCAATCAAAGAAATTATTGATACTTATATACCTATTCACAATTTATGATCAGTTATTTTTTAAATCGGTACCAGCTAAGAAGGGCAGTTTAATTCTGCCTTTCAACAAACTCTGTGCACATCTTTACAATTATCAGCTAACTTTCGATACCTGTTTTGGTTAAGCACCGACTCAAAAAATAACTGATAATAAATTGTAAAGTTTTTGTTTTTTTTTCTAAAAACTTTTTTTTTCAATTTTTAGTTCAAAGTGAGGGTAATTTGTTTTTGTTTACTTTTTAGTTCAAGTTTGTACATGTAGGTTTAAGCATGAAGTCCTTTTTTATTTTCATAAAAAGCGCTAAGTTGATTTCATTAAAATAATTAAAAGAAACAAAGTCGAATTGATAACCTCCTTTTTGAAGTCAGATAAAAACAATAAACAGAAATAGGTTATCTAGTAGTTACTCTAGTACTATTAGATGTAGTTTCCTTTACCAGTCCCTTTGAGCATTAATTATAAAGGTAGGGAAGTTATTAAAAGAGCTTATTAACTCTTTGACAGAAGATAAACAGGTTAGTTAGAGAGCTTGAAATATTAAAGGACTAGCAATTAAAATATAGAAGCTCTTGGAAAGAGAAACTGTTAATTAAGTTAAGATTCGAAGCAAACATCGAAATAGAGCTTGTTAGGGGCCGTGTGGGGGTAATGAGTTGTGTGTCGTCACCTTGATCACAGATAACTAAGTAAATATAGTGAGAGAGGCAAAGTTAGTTCTAGGGATGTAATAAGGCTAAGCACATCTAAGTAACTTGGTAATTACGGATAAACTTTACAAACATCTTCAGTTAAAAAAAAAACAGATTTCTGAAGGATATCATAATAGTTTCATATTCGTCGTTCCTTAACCGAAATGTGTTGATCATACTATTGGGCTTTAAAATAAGTTTATAACGTTTTATATAATAAATTAAATTCTTCTTGTACTTTTGAAGTAATATTAATTTTGTCAATAATGTCCTAATAAAAAAAAATGTACAAATTAATCATCTACTATCGCCGAACAAAAATACTAAAAGAGGAAATGGCTGCAAGATGTATAGGAAAGTATGGTAAAGGAGTGGAGTAAAGTATGTCTACAAGATGGTTTTTAGAAGAGGAATAAATAGTGGCATCTAATATAATGTATCATAATCCATTGAGAAATAGGTACCAAGGGTTTCATGATCATTTTTTTATTTGCCAATATTAATGCACATATTCTAAGAAATAATTAAAGAAGAATTGAAGTGGGCCTCGATGTAGCTCCGCGAGAAGGGCGAAGGTAATGTCCTATCGACCACTAAGAGAGGAAGAAGAGGGACGGGGAGGAGGATTAAGGACTGCAGCTCTAGGCGAGGTTCAACATAACAAATACAGTCTTCGATAAAGACTAATGTTCCAAGAGCAGTCCTTGATCCAGATTTATTAAGTCGGAATGATTTTTAATCAGCGGGAGTGGTCCTTCCTCCTTCCTCCGGGGAGGCTCTGCCCCAGGGCCCCAGGGATTAGCCTAAACCTCCTCGCAGTGACTAACTCATACCCTAACACTAACAGTATAGCGGTGGTACAGGGGTGTTATTTAATCACTGTGGTCGTTTGTAACCGATACCATAAAACTACGTTGGATTTTATAGAACATCGTCCATAAGTAAGGAAGGGGCTTTAGCGTGCTAGTATGTGTATTTTAAGGGACTTGATTATAACTTCATATACGGAGACTAATAACAAATTCAACCAGCTTGATAAGAAAAAGAAATTTTGGATCGTACAAAAAGATTCGGAGTTATAGCCAGAAGAATACCCATAAACGTGTTTTTGCGGAGAACTGGGATTGACCGCCAATCTCTACAACGTTCCCAAGGCCATAGCTTCGAGAAAAATAGTCCGATTTGGGGATTGTTTTTTATATCGTACGTACTAAATCCTGCTACAATTTACTATATAAAGACATTGAACAGTTTTTACCCTGAAAACGGCCTTCTTGGACATTATTCTGCTTGCTGCCGCCATCTTGACAATGTATGGAAACGTTAGCAGTGGTTTTTCTTATACAAAAATGATTTTTTTGGGAGACCTATCATGACAGGTTTAGTGTCGTCGGCTCCTAGACTATAGGAAGTAGCCATCAATTTATTTATGTAAAAAGTTAAATATCTAGATGACAGGTTACAACATCAAACGGATAGGGGTGACTAGGGAAAACTAAGCTATTACTAGTGTTAATGCTTTCATAAAAAATTATGTTATATAAGAAAAAATTGAATGATGCACCTTTTTTTATTTATTTTTAATCTATATATTAAATTATAAGTATAATAATTAAACTTCTAATTTAATAAATAGATTTAAACTTTAATTACTATAATTTGTTTTTATAAATCCAATTTCTGTTAACTAGTTATTGCATCAAAACTATTCGTATTAGAATACAAATTCATTAGTTGCCACTAGCATAATTTTCTCCAGCTCTCACTGACTTAAAAAACAATTTTATTGTTTTTAGATATAATTTAGAAAATCCTAAACTAGAGTAAGTTATTAATACTAAACTAGATTTAGAGAAACTACCTATTTGACTAGGTTGAGAATTAACGTTATTAGATTTTTACCTTAGGGAATCGATGGCTAAACAAGTTGGGGCGAGGGAATGAGAACTCTCGTTTTGAATCCCACATGGAGGATTAAAATTAGTTTCGAGGGCGGACCAACAGAATTAATCTCGACTTTTCCACTATGGCTAGAATAGGTTGGTAACCTGAAGGATAGCCCGTCCTTCCTGCCCTAGTTGGGCTTCATAACAAGTTTGAGAGCCAAATATGTAATCAGTTTCAATGTTGATAAAATTATTTATAAACCGGAAAAAACAATGGTACAGCTAGAAAAACTGAAGAGAAATTAAAATTGAGCATACATAAAAATAAATGTAAACTAAACTATAATAACAATTTTCACTTTCAGTAGCATTCGAACTCGGGCCTAGAAGATTGGAGTTCAGCCAACCCACTGAACTACCTCACTTTAAAAATTAAAATTAAAAAACCTAGAAAGTTTTTAAATCTAAAAAAATAGAAAAAACAAAAACAAATACTCTTTAGGGCACATCCTTAGATTACAACATTTATTTTCAGGCTGAGGATCCCTAGACCAGATGCGTTTAATACAGCGATAAAATAAAAAAATATATCAAAAGTTGAAAACTTTGTAGTACATTAAGAAAACATCAAATAAAATAACGATAAAGTTAGGATTACAGAAGTTAGTCGAGTTCATTTAGTATTAATGTATTAACTATACAACAAAATACATATACATGTGTCTGAAGAGGTATAACAAATGTAGACCAATTTTACTAGCTTATAATTGATGCGTAGTATTCCAATTTTCAGATCTTTGTTTTCTTTTTTTTTTAAACTAGATTATCTTATTATGTTATAGTAGATTATATCATTATATTATGTGGAAAGTTTTTCCCCAAAAGTAGTTAAAACAAATTGAAAACGGACACACAAAACAAAAGACCTCTTTTTAATCCAGTCAGACCATATATATAATACTTAAATATATTAAAACAAACATGAAATAAGTATATAATGAAATAAAATGAAAAAAAAAAATGTAGTTCTATTGAAAACAAACCACTCCTGTTAGCCTATTTTAATATCAAATGAATTGATTTTAATATCATTTCTATTAAAAAAGCAAAAACAAATTGTGTTTTTTAATCACAATCTAATGTTTCCATTAAAACACATCAAACCAGATCTAATATCTCACATTTAAGAAAAAATAAATAAATAAAGGAAAATTATAAAATTAGAACGTTGGAGGGGTATCATGGACTTCGGCAGGATCCGGACTTTAATCAACCAAAGTGAACTGAGCCCGGTGCCAAAGGAACGCCCGCTGGGAAGGGGATAAATAGAGATTATCTCGGGAGGAACACTTTGTAACTGCGAAGGAATATTAATTATGGTAGTTAATATACTGGTGTAGCCACCCCAATCTGCTTGAGAACATCACAACATTGTTTCCAATGAAAGATATTCAATGAAGTATCAAAGAAAATTACTGAACTCAGCAAGTATATAGTAAACGCTGAATACGTAAAAGCTGTACTAACTTGTATGTTCTTAAAATTAGAAGCAACAGGAACAAGTTTATTTAGAGTGAGAAAATTATTAGATAAAATAGATAATTATATGTAAAATATCATTTGAATATTGGTGAGAAAAAAATAGGTATAAAATAAAACAGAGCTTTCACGATAAAATGTTAATATCGACCCCGTAATTCATTCAAGCTGTTCTACCGCCTACAAGCTGAGTTTGCCTTTTTCAGTACTTTTTGTAAAGTAGCTTGTAGTTCTCGAAATGGTAGAGCATGTGGCCTTAGGAGATAAATGATATATAGTTATGTTCTATAAGATGGCATTTTATTGGGTTGTTGCAAAAATAAAGAAGTTTCGAATATTCATTTTGACTATGCAAGTGCCTGCCAAGTAAAGATAGATAATCCTCCAGTTTAGTTAATAGGTTATAAACAATGGTTACTAATTTTTCATTTCCTCAAATATTAGTTTAGTATGTGTAACTATGAGCAAAAACCTCTGGAATTCGCCATGTCAAAACAAGATTTTCGTCTAAGTTATTTTTATAAGTTCAAATTTGGTCGAAGTTTGGCCCAAATTGCGCCTAACATCGACGTTGTTTTGGCTTAAAGAAGCGTCAATGAATGTACAATACAGCGAAGGTTCCAAAAATTTCATCAAGGGATTTTTATCTCAAAGACCAGGAAGGTAGAAGGGTATACCTTCTGTTGTTGATTACAAGGACCTGAAAACTTCGATAGAAGAAAGCCCTCAAAAAACAACTCGGGGAGTTATAAAAGAAGTTAGTGATGACCGCTCAACATTATAAACCACACAAAATTACAATAATTTTTTTTTGTTATAAAAACCTGCATTATTTTTGCGCCAATCCAATAACAGGAGGTGACATTCTCCTGTTTAATTTAACAAGTACACACCACACCACCAGAACGGTCCAAATGAGTCCGGTGAGTTGTATCCATCAACTGGGACATGATAATAAATAACCGACGGGATTATACACTGTCAGTCTCCGAACTAATTACCTCACCTTTAGTGTAAAGTTACGGCGAAGTGTCTCCTCACGTAGCCTGGCACGCAGCAGAGCCTACTGAATTGTTTAACAACGACGATGAAATTTTCAACAGCTAATCCTACTCTGTAATTACTGAAATTATATTTACAAACACAAATGATCCTCCAATCTCAATATTGATATCCCCTAATGGAAAATTCATTAGTGAGGAAGATCTATGTAATTGCAGGATCAATAAAACTGCAAGATAAACGTCGTAAACAAACACATGCACAACAAAATAAATCACATCTCGTAATTATAAGTGTAATAAAATAATCATAAAACGCTAAAGGAGTGGCTGTAATTATCCATTACACCTATCGTTAATGGCATTTCACTGCTATCGTTCCTTGATGGATCTATAAAATAGAATAGGAAAAAGAAAGGAAGTAAAAAGGAGTCTTAAAAATGCTGTTAGTTTTTACTACAGGACACTATAAAAAAATAATTGATTCAACATTATATCTCAACAAACAAAGAACTCAATTATATTTTTATGACAATTTAGTCATCGAAAATATGAGGAGTGGAAAATACAGGAAACGTATAGCTTATAGACATTCTAGTATGAATAGAAAAAAATCATGCTTTTAATGAAAGAATGGCGTCGTAATAGTAACTGTTCATTGGAACTAATTGTTGTCTCAGAGTCAAACAACACTAAATGATTGACTTTGCTCACTCGAGCAGTAATGCGATAGCGCACAATTTTACCAGAAAAATATAATAATATACAATGCATTTAATATAATTGAGTGGTGCGATTTTTTCCACAATTAGTTTCTACCATTAATTACCAGACATTACTGAACGGTAGGGAGATAAAGATAGACATATCGACATGAAGAACAAGAGGACGCAAAGTGCCTTATCAGAGTAGGGGCTGGTACCCGGAGGATTAGTGTGGAGGGGGTGAGAAATGGCCGACGAGATGGGACATGATGAAGATGCATGTATTGCATTTGTTATGCACTCATCCTTTAAAAGCATATTTATCCGAGCCTTGTGTTGCACATACATCACCAGGAGTGCCTCTCTGTCTTCCTCCTCCATAGCTATCCTTGTAATGATCCCTAGAACAGTCCTTCATCGGGGGGGGGGGGGGGGGGGGGGGGTAGCCACTTAGGGAGTAATCATTTAAGAGAATAATGGGGCGATTGCGAACCCAATCTTATCACTATTAAGAGTTGTTTATACGATTGGAAAATCTGTCATCCGAAAAAGGGTAAGGATAACTGAAATTATGACACATTGAAGTTTATGAAAAGTGATGTCAAGTATTAGCACATATTTTTTATTTATATGCAATCACTCTCAAGTAAATAAATCAGTGTTTAAAATCAAAGTTGAATAAATTTCCTAGTTTTTTTTCTTTTTTTTTTTTTTTTTTTTTTTTTGTCATAGTTTTTAAATAATTCTATTAAGTACCAACATTTGAGTTTTATGAAAAATATTTTTTTCAAAAAATTGTTTTATTCATTATTAAAAATTGAAGGAGATGCTGTTCTCAGCGGATAGATGATACTACACTCTTAACTACGGGTACTAATTCGATTATAAATGGAATAGATAATTATTTACTTTCTGAGAATAAACCTTGGAAGTTGGGCACACTCAGTCTCTATAAAGTGGCAGTCTGTGAACATGTGCCACAATGTGAAGAATTTCTATGGCGTGGTCTCGTCATTAAGTACTATCGTTTGATTTTACTATTATTCAAATCAGCACGATTCAATTTCTTAACAATGGTTTGCTCAGTCGGAAGATAAACATAACATCAAAACAAATAAAAATACAATCTTCGAGTGAAGGAACGTGATCAATACCACTATTTCAAGATTTACGCACGCGCCTTCCGATAACTTTGACGAGAGAGCAAAGCTTCTACCAAATGAAGAGAACAATAGGATAATAACTCTAAAGGCAGCTCTTGCTTTGGCTCAAAGGGATATTGAGCGGTAATAGCTCTCGTAAATGCAAAGCAGAAACTGCAATATTTTGTTTTATGTTTATGCAAACATATATTCAGTGACATCTGTTCGCTTTGCCGTGAAAACTCAACCAACTAAGAGTTCTTATGATTGATTCTTTTCAAACAGAATTAGGAATATGGAGTGAGAATAATCCTGAAAATGACAGAACGGAGGAAACTATCGATTTAAAATAATTCACCAAGCCATCAAGGCATTGACTCCTCAACCAACCTCACACAACTCCCCCTAACCAGACAGCTATTAATAAAACAGGGACAGGCAGACGGGGCTTCCTACGGAGGAAGTCAGAGGCAGGACGAGAGACTGCCAATTGAGATTTGTTAATGGCTGGCTAAGATCCAACCCTTTCTTCTGCCCACTTTCCGGCCTCAGCGTGTCCTGTCATCATTAATAGGATGCTCGTTAACTCTATCGGAATAATAATATTATTAGAATATAATAAGTGTTTTAGGGGAGAGTGTGTCCTAGGGGAGAAGCATTGTGAATACAAGTAGGGAGAAAATTCCTGAGAGTAAAGGAGCAGACAAGAAAGGAATGTTAGAATGCAGTAATTCTGAAGAATGGAGAATAGAGATAGGGAAGAGGGGATCTAAATAGTGACAGAGAACTTCATCGTAGGTTATTGACTAATTGGTCATATGATTTGACTCTTTAAAAAATTTAAACAGATTTTATATCGTCAACTAACAAGAGAGAAAAAGAGTATACAAATTTCAAATGTTCAACAAAACAAGTTTAATGCCCTTTAAGTTCTAAAATTTTACCTAGAAACTAAAAGAAGTACTTTTGTTACTATCCTATATTTATCAAAAACATTCGTACTCTCATTATGGGTGTAGGTTTTCTTTCTGGATGCAGGGTTTCTGGGTGTCTCGTTTTCGAGATGGGTGTAGGCAGTAAGTTGAGTCATGGGAAATGCAAATGTTATCGAGAAAAATAGATCCTGAGTATATTTACATCTGCAGAGACGTAAACTAAACAAGTTTGTTTCTGGTATTTCAAAACCATACAGTTTTTCAAATGTGTTCATGAAGATTTTAAACTGGAGAAAGTTATTTTATCTAATATTTTCAAGGTTTTCATGAAATGTTTTTTCAGACAGATTTTTTATATTTTAATCAATTTGTAGCTTCTGTATAACAAATATGTACATAAACAAAACTGTAAGTTTATATCAATTGACGGAGACATTTTCAGTAAAACAGGAGTTTGGTAAAAACAGTCAGGAGAAACAACAAATGTTAAATTTTCCCATAAAGATGATGATAAAAAAAAAAATCACAATAATTTAAATTATTAATAGTACCGCTAAATGAAAATTAATCATTATTTTAGCTTTCAAGAAAAGGATAAAACTCATAAGTAATAAATACAAACGTTTAGTTTTGGTATGAATATTTGGTATGGTACTAAATACCAGATATTGTTTGGTATGAATATCTGAGTGTCATAATCACAGATCACGGAATAAATAACGCACAATATCAAAACGAATATATTGAACTATCGCAAATGGTTAAAAAATCTGGAGGTAAGCTGAAATATGTATATAGAAAATTTCTATTTGTAGAAATAAATAAAAGAACATTGAGTGAACAAGAAAATATTTCCGAACAAAAGATTAACTTTCAAATCTTGTGATTTGTTTTTGCTCCTTAAAATAAATATATTTCAGTTTCAAAACAACCATTAGCATAAGAATGAACGAAATTTAAATTCAGAAGTAGTTCTAGCTGAAATTAAACCAAGTCACGTCCGTCCTTTTAGTGAACACAGAGAGCATTTCAACGCCTTATTATAAATTCATAATCTTACGTAATCTTTGGCTGAACGATTCGGATGATCTCATATCGATTAATGATCGAGGTCTTCAATATCAACAGAGATTGTGCAATGGTGATGTGATATTTCAGGTTATTTTTCCACCAAGTGTACACAGATCAATATGAATGAAATACAAATATGAATTTCAGCAAACATTCAATTCACAGGTAAGGGCAACATGAACAAATGAAACATGTTACACGCATACCTACAAATACAAAACCCCTAAATTTAAGCGATAAAGCTCCAATCCAAGAACTTCTCCCCGTGTCCCTCTACGGTTTACGGAATCAAAGAGGAGCTGGTTAAACAGCATAAGGAGCATTGAAGGTTTTACGAAGGATTTTGGATTGTAAGGATTGGAAAAGAATTAGAGGGTTTAGTGGAGCCCCAAATCTCAACTCCGTATGTCCAAATCGGTCAATTACTGTCATGTACATAAGTCTTTTGTAATTTATAGGGAGCTCTGAACGCTCCTTTCGTTCACATTTTAGACATCGTTCACAACATTCAGTAAATGTTGGAGCAGTCGAAAATAACGAGCAGTTTCTTGTCTTTTAAGTCTGGCATGAAACAATTTTCAAAAGTTTATATGGTCACTTTTTTTTTCTTGTTTGTCTTTCAAAATATTTATGTTTTTTTTTTTTTTTTTTTTTTTTTTTTTTTTTTTTTTTTTTTTTTTTTTTTTTTTTTTTTTTTTTTTTTTTTTTTTTTTTTTTTTTTTTTTTTTTTTTTTTTGATAATGTAAATTCATTTTTTATATTACTCTGATTAGATTATTAACTCAGGGATAAATAGAATTTCTTAATGTCCTGCAGTGTGGCAATTATTTTAACATATAAAAAATAAAAGTATAATAGAATATTTATCATAAATAAAACGTTTCCAGACCTGAAGAAAAATGATGTACCCAAAAAGCTAGGATACTTTTGTTATAGCTTTATATGGGTACAAACCTAAAGGACTGTACCCATCTTTATTACATATAATTAAGATTACAAAGGTTACAATATATATGATACAATAATGTCATTGATAGACTAGATGTAAATTATTTAACTAGTAAATAAATTTAAATCATTAAAAACAAATCAGGGGTGATGTAAACTTAAACTCCATATATATATATATATATATTAGCTATTTATTGAAATTTACAACTGTGTACAATATAAAAATATAATACATCAGGCAACTGCGATGATAATGCTAAAAATGACACATGTCGATTGTTTTTAAAGCAACAACCTATTGGTAACACCAATAAAATGTTCTAGATAATGAAGTACCATACTAGGAGGTCCCGAGGCCATTTTGTTACGGTTAAATTTTCAACTTTGTAAAAATTTCAACCGCACACTGTTTCCTTAAGCCCAGTGGAGACAGTTAGGTTCGACGTATAAACGTATAATAATGAACAACAGTCTCGGACGCCACGCTATTTTTTTTTTTTTTTTTTTTTTTTTTTTTTTTTTTTTTTTTTTTTTTTTTTTTTTTTTTTTTTTTTTTTTTTTTTTTTTTTTTTTTTAAAAAAAGAGCACTTACCCTAGTAGCGTTCACTTTGTATACCTACTTCATAACAGAAAATACCATTTAAGAACAATTTAACTTTTTTTTTTTTAGATCATATCACATATGTTATATAAAAAGCATTAATTGGATTTTCAACAGTAAATTGATTAAGTAAATAATAAAAATGTTTATACAATTGAAACTTCGTCCAGAAGTTCTCCTTCCAGATCCTCATTTTAGGTTATTTTATTCTATTTTTTTATTCAGTAAAAAACAACCTTCTTTTCAGGCCCCTCGGAGGATTATCTGGAATAGTATGAAAAGAAAGTTGTGATACTAATACATTTGACTGGTTGTGGAGTTTGCTATGAAATGATAGATATCAGGTTTGAGCTAAGTCAGAAACGTATGGTATATTAAGATCTTTGTGGATAAGTTTGTTTGTGACAAAGCACGAAGCATTGAGGATTTTTCGAAGGATTATGGATTGTAATGATTGGATACTACTTAAGTATATATGTTTAAAATTATTTCATTTAAATGTATGTGTTTTTTGTATAATACATACATTTTTATATTATATAAATAATATTCTACAGTTATGAAATAAGGCATTAGCCAAGCTGGAGGACTCCCTGGAGTGAAGGAAGTAAGAACCCCTGTCGTTATCTACATAAATCTCCCTCCTTTAATTTACAACTACAGCTATTATAGCCCTTCCATTAAGAAGGCATAAATGTATTTTTCAAATAATATTCACAAAAATTGTTAAACAGGATTAAATAATAAAATTAACCTCAAGTTCTATACTAATTCATCAAATTCTAAATCACAGTAATCTTATTAACTGGTTGAAAATGATTACAATTTTTAAAATGTTTTCCACAGTTATTAGGTAGTGTTACTATAAAATAATTATTCAAGACTCTCAGCAATCTAAAATTGTTTATGAGTATATTGGTTTGGTTTTTCTGAATTAAAGATATAAATCCGGGTATTGGCTTTGAGTCACAAGTGAAATTTAAATACGTTTTCAAGACGATTCCTAGGTCTATAAGTGTCATTTTTCCTTATTTCTAATTTATTTTATTATCAATGAAATTTACTGTAGAAACTTTCAAATACTATTCTAATCGATTACATAATCAATTAAGGCACCTTAGCTGAAAGTAATAGATTTTGCTAAGTTCTAAGGTTTTTCAGGATGAGAAAGTCAAGATTTATTTCCAGGGTCAGTTACGAAATTAATTTTAACTCATCCAACTATTCCTAACATACATATATAATGCTGTACTCCGCACCACATATTTTTCTGATTCCTGGAAATTATCAATAGTTAAAATGATACCTAAACCCAAAAAGCCACCTAAGCTCCCATCCTCATACCGTCCTATTTCTCTCTTGCCAATCATGGGTAAAATCCTAGAAAAACTCATTTTAAAACGTTTGTCTCCTATCCTAGAATCCCATCATGTAATCCCAGACCACCAGTTTGGATTCCGAACATCACACTCGACAATCCAACAATGTCATCGTGTGGTGGACATTGTATTCTCTGCATTGGAGCGCGGAATGTACTGCACGGGAGCCTTTCTTGATGTAGAACAAGCGTTTGACCGAGTCTGGCACACGGGACTGCTGTATAAACTCCGCAAATTCCTTCCTTCAACATACTTCCTAATTATCCGTTCCTTTCTGAGTGATAGAACTTTCAAAGTAAACTATAAAAATTCCTATTCTTCCTCCTTTACTCAATCTGCCGGCGTTCCTAAAGGTAGTATCCTAGGCCCCATCCTCTACACGGTGTATACAGCTGACATCCCAACTCATCCTACCACTGTCTTCACCACTTACGATGATGACACATGTGTGTTATCAGTAAATAATGATCCCTTTATTGCCTCTCAAACACTCCAATCCCACATCCTAAACCTTCAAGAATGGTGTCAAAAATGGAGAATCAAAATAAATCCAAACAAATCCCATCAAATAACCTTTAGCCTTCGTCGTAAACCTACGACATCCTGCCCTATAGTATCCTTTAATGATATTCCACTAATCCCTGTTGAACAGATCCGCCACCTAGGACTCCACTTGGACAAACGTCTAACTTGGAATCCACATACAAGACTAAAACGACAAGAAACTGCCCGTCGTTACAGAGTACTTCAACATTTACTAGAAAAACGTTTAAAGCTCTCAATTAATTACAAAAGACCATCATCCAGGCTGGATTCGAACCTGCCATTATTTTTATATAAAATCGGGCGCGCTGAAAACCTTACCCCAACGCACTCGGCTATCGAGGCACGCGATGTTTGTCCCGGAAACATTATATCCTATTATGGTAAATATTATTTTATTTATTTTTATAAAATTATATATACTGATAAAATATATGTGATTTGATGAAACTTACTATGTTTAAATTGCAATAAAGGTCCCTTGGTTCTTAGTGCGTCTCCTCCAAGTTTAATTTTAAGGATTCGCCTTTTGAAACCGAAAAAAAAAAAAAAAAATTCTTCTGCTTTTTTCTTGACCCAACATTCAGAGACAGATTTGATGACAGATCTCTCCAGCGTTTTATAGTTTTTGTCGACTTGGAAAGTTTTGTACTTTTAATATAAATAACACCGAAATAGCATCTCTTTTCTAACAGAATTTTTCTTTTTATTTTATTTTTTACTTTACTATTGGAATTCAGCAGGATACCGAAATATGCAAAACCGCCGACCCACTCAAAACTGAAATCTCCAATATCTTTGCCTTCCACCACTATCCTCAGTGCATACACATTTTTTACCATAAAAGCTGTAATATCTCAATTTTGTATAAATAATTGTCAAATTTTGATCACATTTTCGGATTTAGAATTAAATTTCCTATTAGAGCAGAGTACATGTAACCTTGGGTTTTATAAACGCTCACGTTGAAGAGTTATAACATTGTAACTTCCCTACATAAGGTGAAAATCAAGCTGTTCTTTAGATCCCAAGTTTGTAAAATTCAAGGTTACATGTAATCTGCTCATATCGGAAATTTAATGCTAAATCCGAAAATGTGGTCGAAATTTGAAAAATATGGAATATTACAGCTTTTATAGTAAAAAATGTATTTTCCTCAAAAAAGTCTTTGAATTGTCGTATACCTGCAAAGGATTGGAATAAAAAAGTTTGCGGTATTTTTCTCCATTTTTGACCTAGTTTCACCCATTTTTCTTTGTTTACGTAAGAGGTACTCACCCTGTATAAGCAATATATATTTCAGTAAACTGAAACTGAGTTAAATTAAAACAAATTGGTCTAATGTTTTATTGAATCGTTAAGTTAATCATTTAACAGAAGATAAGATGTAGTAATGCCTGGACCAAAAACGTAAAATAACAAGAATGAGAAGGATCTATCGACTACGTTTCTTATTAGAAGTAAATTGTAATCAACTAATCACATATTTATATTAACAAGAAAGAAGAGCCATAGGAACTTATTGTAGCACAGAGCGACATAAATGTTTTAAACTAACAAATATAAATAAAAAAAGATTTAAAAAAAGAAGTTAAATAAAAGATGATGAAAACAAAATAACGCTATCAAAAATTAGATAAACCTTTAGTGGGATAAGAAGTGTTTTTGGTTTTAAGAGAAAGGGAATGAGAACGATCCTGGAAAACTGGGCCAGATTTAGTGAAGGGGGGAGGGGGGTGAGCTTGGGTTACGGAGAGCGTTGACAATAAGTGAAAGTGCAATTTATTAAATAATCGATAGGGACCTGGAAGGGCTCCAAAGGGTCCAGTTGGCCGTGGCGAACTGCCAGGACCAGCGGCCTCTCTCTCGCCCCGCATCTCCAAAGGCGTTCGCCGATGTTCCTTTTCCTACCGTAGAGCTGGCTGGCAAAGGGTAACGGTGAAGCACTTTTTGTTAACACTTGATGTTGACATTTCTGAGGATTAAGGGAAGAAAACTATAATCAATTTAAAAGAGACTAAAAAAGTGTTATCAACTTCGGTATAGTTTAAGACCACAGTTGAGGCCAACATGTGTTCTTCCCGTTTGTTTATTATGTACATACACTTATCATTTAAATTCAAATTAAGATTATACAATTGTTTTATTCTATGTACATTATAATTAGTTAGGGTTAGAATTATAGTTCAAGAGATCACTTAGACTCTATCGCTCCAATCCATGAACTACTTTGCTCAGTTGGTCTAGCGGCATCCCAATATTTGGCGGTCACGTGTCGATATATATATACTTTTGCCAATCAATATTTCTATTTTAACAAAAAGTCACTTTGACCCCTCGGATTCTTGGGTGTCCATATACATAAAATGAATGGATGAAAACTACCTTTATGAAAATAATACCCAGGCCTGAAAGAGATAAATACATCGTATGCTTCTCAAAAATACCATTTTCGCGACTCACAATTTAATTTAACCCTATCCCTCTTGCAGTGTCTCCAAAAGAATCTAAGGAATAAATGACAGCAAACAGAGGCTCGTGAATAGTTAGAAGGCACTATATCAATTAATTAACAGCCCTACGGCACTGCCTCTAATTATAGAGCGGCCTCTACTTCAATTAACAGTCTGTTTGTGCACGCGTCATGTCCTCTTGTTGTTTCCATATTGTTATCTCTTGAAGGACTATCTTGTGTAATGGTACACCAAAGAACGTACTACTGCCAGGAAGCGGAGGTATCTTTATGTGCGGGAGTGTATCTGTAAACAGGAGGAAGGAATATAGACTATTATAATCAATAATAATAAACAAATAAAATTTTACAGAATAATTTTCATCAACCCAGGGTAAGGTTTCCATCTAAGAGATCGTTTGAAACCTTGTCATATCGGAGATGAAGTAAAAGGGCACTGTCCTTTCTTGAAGTGCTTCCCTAAGGGCGGGTTACAACAGAAGACCCTACACCCCACAGGTCTATTCTCTCCGATCTGGCCATACAATTAGCGGTAATTGAAAAAGTTGCAAGAAGCTCCCCTATCGCCAACTTTACACCCCATCGACCGTCCAGATGAATGATTAAAGGGGATTGTTTTAGAGGGTGGTGCTCTTCTAAGGAACCTGCCTTATGGGGCGGTTAGTGTTCTGGATCTTTCTAGATACTTAAGCTAAGTTTAAGTTGTTACTAAGACTTTAAGAGAGAAAAAAAAAGAAGACAAAAATAGGAATATAAACATCATGTCAACTTACAGACACATTTGTGACTCAAAATCAATCAATATATATATATATATATATATATATATATATATATATATATATATATATATAAAAAGAGCTTTACTTTACGGATTTTTAACAATTTACAATTTTTGTAACATATTTTGTATAAATACATGTTTTGCAATAAAACATTCACACTACATATTCGTTCTGTATAAATTAAACTTAGAATACATTTTTTAAACTGTAGGAAAAACTGATAAAAAAAAACCTACTAAAAAAAAAAAAAAAATAAAATTAATTGCTATTTAAGAATAAATTATCTCATACAATACTTTGATTTGCTAAATTAAAATTCAACTAAAACTAATAAATTCTAAGAATGTCTTATTAAATAAATTTTATTCTAGTGATATGTATTCGTTTGTGTACGTATCTTCTTAAGGTTAGCTTGTTATATTTGCCTATTGCTTGTATTATGGGATTGTCTGAGTTTATTGTTGAGTTGAAAAAGTTCTGAGTCTGGGAGTAAATAAACAGTTTAATTGTTTGAAAATCTAGATCGTGCAGCCTGTCAGTTATTTTTGGGTATCTTGGGTAGTCGTTAATGATTCTCAAGCAGCGGTTTTGAATTCTTTCTAATTTTTTGTAATTGGAGTCACATGTGTACCTAGCTCCATACCGGAGAGTAATTAATGATGCGTATGATTAATAAAATGGTCGAGTTGATGACTGAAATTTGATTTTATATAAACAGCATATTATTTGGTTGCAAGTTGATAGAGGGGGCCCATTTTTTATTTGGAATATGATATTGTATTTATTGAATTTGGAGTATAGTAAAATCAATTCAATATCTATACTATTATATAAAAGGACAAGCAATTTTTCATTTGTGATCACTAACCGCGAAAACTACTGAACTAATCTGTCCCAAATTTTAACCACACCATCTTTATAGTTCCAGGAAGTTTTAAGAAGAATAAAATTTATTCTACTGATTTTCAATTAATTTGTTATTTAAAAACGATATTACGTGGATAATAGAGAAGTATGAAAATTGACCGATAGGTGGCAAGCAGCGCTCTACACGAGAGATTACGAAGGTGGTGTTAGAGCTTGAAATTGATAATAAAATTTACTTATGTTGAATTAAATTATTGAAACAGATTTAAATAATATGGTGCGACTAGTGGATCCCACTGAATTTTTGAAATTCAGAAAATATTTGACTAGCACCATTCCACAAAAGAGTTTACAATGCCAAACAAATGAAATCATCTGTACCAAAGTTTAAATAGATCATTTTCCTATTTCTTGGAAGGTTTAGCAATAATAAAATTGACAATGGTAAAAATTTAAAGTTCAGTGGCAGAAACGAGGTTTGTTACACTGCCAAGTACTTTTATGGCTAGAAGTTAAAATCCAATCAGATGAAATCAGTAAAATTGTTTTTGCCGAATAAAAGTTATTATCAAATCAAAATGCTGATCCTTTGTTTTTAGGAATTGTGCGTAAAAAATTGATTCGTGGGCCTTTCGTTGTAAGCACTAATAATGCAGTCCATTATCTGCAAGTTTCTTGATCCTCTTTAACTTTGCTCAGCCCTACCATATTTTTCCTTTTCTCCTTCTACTTTTCTCATTACGTATGAAACGTTAGGCTGCTCCGTCGTATGAGAGAATCCTATTTGCAGAATATAATACAATTTTAATTAACGGACTTTTTCCAAAAAAAAAAAAAAAAAAAAAGTTTTCCCCTGTTTAAGTGTTCATAAATACTTATCTTCATATTATCTTATCATGGTTTTAGTAAATAAACATTTTAATTGTACATAAATAAATACATACTCTATTCATAAATAAAAATACACTCTGTTCACGGTCCATTTTTTTTACTTACACGTAAATCACCAGGAGCTTAGTACACGGACAACCCCCTGTAATATTTCGTCCGAATTATCAAGGTCGTACTATTAATAGTAAGACATAAATTGTTTTTACCTAGAATTAGAACCAACATGAAATTATAGCGATTTCATGAAAACGATAAATTAATTTTATTAGTATAAGCTATAAATGCATACAAGAAACTGAAAACCAACCACATACAATTCAACTTAAAAGTTTCTCACTTAAGAGGAAGTACCAACAATTGGATAAGGAAATGGATCCATTGTTTAAACGTAATGACATTTTAAATAATTTTGAAGTTCCTAAAAGCTATTTTGAATGGTGGCTACTTAAGAGCAAATCCCACAAATAATACGGAAAACAGTTATCAGTAGGGCTATGAAATATATTCATTTTCATATTCCTCCTAGCCAACTAAAACAATTAATATCAAAATTCATATTTTTTAAGGTATTTGGAATCAATTAGAGTGATTTTTATTTATTGCAGACAATATTTGAAAATATTGCACAAACAAACGGAGGATTTCAATCTATTTAAGTATTACTTCAATCGTTAATTTGGAATTGAAAACCCAAACACAGTAAATTCTCGAGAATCTGATTGGGTAATTGTAGCGAGTTATTCGTAGTCTTCCTAGTTTCCTGAATTCCTATATTTTAATTTCAAAAACACAGTAATGTTCCTTTAATTTAATAAAAGAGTGAAGTAGTTTTTGTATTTTATATCACAGAAATAAAAATATAAACTGATTCTTAAATATTTATAATAACAAAAATTAAATTTATTTATTTCACTTCTTAAATTGCTAACATTAACTGAATGTCCAAACTATCAGTGTAAATGTGAAATTCCATTATTCTATATGTTAATTCGACATTACAATATTAAGGTTACTAACAATTGATTGGAAATAATTAGAAAGAAATATTAATGATTCAAGAATTAAATAGTGGTATTGGGTTGGTCATTAGTTAACAGATATTCAATATTCAGGATTTTTTTCGGGCAAGTTCTTGCCAAGTAAACAAAGATAATAGATAAAGTAACAAAGAAACAATCTAATTAATGTATTATAAACAATGGTTATTAACGTTGCTTTTTCTGAAAGGTTAGTTTAGTCTGTGTTACATTTTCTATACAACAGTAAGGACCTCTGAAATTCAGCATGTCAAAACAAGATTTTCATCAAAATTTTTTTTAAGTGATTAAACATAGCCCTCGGGTGGCTTTGGTTGAAGAGAAACCTCGCAAAACTACTTGAAACATTATAAACACTCACTATAAACCACACACAATTATACGTCACATACATATAAAAACTGCTTATTTTTGCACCAACGAAATATATATGTGTGCATCTATAGTATATAGAAAGAAAATGTATTAATGGTGTATTGGCAAAACATTATATTAGATTAACATAAAATTATAAAAAAAGTTGTAATAATTTTATTAAAATCCAGAACTTAAAACAAGCTAATGTTATTACTAGAGTACGGATCATTAATTAATTTCTCTTTAATAAAAATAAAACCGCAACTATTGAAGAATGTTTAAAGATATTGCGTTCATGAGCAATTCATAGCGACAGCTATTGCAGGACAAGGGCTTCGCAATCAGCCGGGTATAAATAGGCCCTGAGATAAAGCACATAGGTCACAAAAGCCAATGACGCTGCCTCCTCGAAAATGAGATTTGGCTGAAGGAGATTCTGCGAGGAATATCCTTAGAGGAGCACTAAAACTGGTGAGGACATAAAGTTTATAGTGACGATGACACAGATAACTCCACTCCCTTTACTGCCTCTCTGTTAGTGGTGCGTGATAGGGGGTGGGCACTTTGTGCGCTCCACAGCTAAACTGCAACTCGGAACAAGTCTCGCAGAGTGCATTATGGTTTTAGTATCACACATATCTAACGGATATGTCCATTTAGATATTTAGCAAAATAACGAATAAAATAAAATAGAAAAAAGAAATATTTTAGCCACTTTATAATTAAATAAAATGTATAGTATTTTCATTTTATGATGAAAATAGTCTGATATACAGTCAGAAGTAAAAAAAACAAAACATCCAATTTAAAAAATTTAAATGGAGTGCCAAAGTTTTGGCTTGCATAATTTGGCTGTAAATAACAAAAGCAGAATGGGACAAAATCTGTAAAATTTTCACAAAAAAGGGTGAATGAGTAACAAAGCTATATAAATAATTACTTAAAAAATAATCTACAAAGATAGAAAGGTAAGAGAATAACATTAGTTAGGCATAGTAATAAACAAAAGAAAAGGTTGAAGAATATAAGGCTAAGTGAGAAATTATTCTTTTAACTATATACTTATTTTTTCATTACATTTTTGAAGTCAAGTGACGAGACGATAATTTGAGTTTAAGTTTATTATTGTTGAGCATTGGGGCTCCACTAAACCATCCCATTCAATTCCTATCCAATCTTTACAATCCAAAATCCTTTGAAAAATCCTCAAAGCTCCTTACTTAGCCACCAATAAACTTATCCATAAAGATCTTAATGCTCCATATGTTGCTGATTTAGCACAAACCAGATACCTATCCTTTCATAGTAAGCTTCATAACCACTTACATCATCTAATTTCTCAACTGGCTTCTCAAACCATTCCAGATAATCCTTCGAGGCGTCTGAAAAGAAGATGGCCGAGAGACTTTCTAGTGTAGAATTTTTTTGAAGTGCTACTGATGAGTAGATCTTTACAAATTTTGACATGCTATTCTAATAGTTATCAACACATTTACTTGATGGATATATGTTGTACAGTTGTAAATTTAAAAAAAATTGATATCGAAAAAAAGTCTATTATTATGCCAAACTAAATTTTCTGTCTTGCCCTTTGTATTTTAATCGTATTTATTTAAAGGTTTAATGACTTTAATCGTTTCAATAGCTTTGATAATAATTACCGTCTTTAAATATTTGTTGTTTACACTTTTTTTGTTTCTTCTTATACATCAATATGTAAGCATTGCAAAACATTTTATAATACCTTCCCATTTTATAATTTCACCAATTTTTTTTCATGTCACAATCTGTTTTGTTTGATATAAAAATAAACCAAACATAAATTTTAAGGCTGCATCAAGCTAAGCTGACTAAGATTGAGAAGCCTACCGAATTAAAGACACGAAGCAGCAACGAGATGAGGAGAATAGAGGAGGTAGAGAGAAGCCGCCGAAGAGAAACAGGAGGATCCGGAAGCGGAAGGCAGATAACATCTGATGAAGAGATTCTGATGATGAGATAAGGATAAGTAAACCTAATAGCCCAACTTCAAATGAACAATTTTAAAGGAAAAACGGCGTGTTAATAGTTAAGTTAGTGTCTAAAACATAAAACATCGAGGAAAACACGCCTTTAGAATGTAAACATGAAACTTATAAATTTGTCAAGATGGTATAATTATTTCCCATTGCATTTGAAATCTTTGGATATGAAATGATCATCAGGATTTGTCCATCATGTACCGGTCATTTATGAAATGAGGAATATTGAACGTGAACTGAATAAATAATAGTTGGTTAAATTATGTAGTTTATTGCTAATTACCAGTCCAATTTATGGTTAAATGATTAAAAGGATCTGTCAAACATGATATCGGATTAATTAATAAATAGCCAGTCCTATGATATCTTTATTAAAGACTAGTATTAAATTTTAACATTCATCTGCAACTATAAAATAACTCGCAAACATTCAAAACATCAAAATTTGCAATACAGATTATATCTGTTTTGATAATCAAGAATTGAAATTTAAATAAATGTATTTTAAATTCATATTAGCTTTTAATAACATAAGTATCATAGAAGTAGCTAATCATCTAACTCTTAGCATTCCATTGCTAAGTATAATGTGACATCATAAAAATAAATTCCTTATTGCTGTTTATGTTATGCATAATGAAGTATATATAAGCCTATAAATATATTTATTGTTTATAAAGTTTGTATTTATATATTACTTTTTCAATGTGTACGTATTACACATAATACGTATAATGTAATATATTTATATGTATATATATTATATTACATTTTATCAATGCAATGTTGAATGTTGGTGTAATATCTGAGTCATGAGGATAGAAAGCAAAGGGTTACTTCTAAATATGATTGATTCTTCTATATCCCATACAATATTTGGTGCTCATCTGTTATCATAGAAGAGTCTAACTTTGTAACAACAGATCGTTGCTGATAAATTTAAATTTAATTTAATTTAAATTTAAACATTTAATGACCTACTATGGGAGGACAGCAAATAAATGTAATATCAAACGCATTCAATCTTTCCAATCCATAGTCCTCCGAACAATTGTTAATGCATCATATTATGTCACAAATAAAACTCTACATAATAAAATAAAAATAACTTTTGTCGTTACTCTCATTCTTTCACAATTCTCGAAATTTCATCAAAAATCGGTCATCCGAATCCTCAGGCTAAATCTTTAATTTGTTTATTCACAAATAAATCATAATTCTAACTAGGAATATGTGTTGTTTAATCAAGATTCCTGGGGTTTTAATGTTATCAGGCGGGTTTAAGCACCTAATACTAACCCAGAAAAAAAATAACTTACGATATTTCTTTACATAGCACCTTCATCAATGTTTTTAAGGAGAATATTCGACGGATTTATATCCATATAAACTTCAGTAGTAAATACAGGTTTAATCTAAAATGTCACAACGCATCAAGGAATATAAAAGCATGGCGCATAATATTCCTAGATACTATCTTGGTATAACGCAGGAAGGTTGGCTAATCCATCACTGAGTGAGGACTTCCTCTAAAAGCCTCAGCTATTCAACCCTATTCTGAATAGAGCAGCATCAGCCATCCAGTCAACGGTTTTCAGAAGATTTCTCGCATTTCTGCGAAAACCAACCATACGTTTGGCCTGGACTTGGACATTTCTTCAATTTATATACAGTGTATTCGCAGTTAGATACTGAAGGTACCAGATGTTTTGGTAATGTATCTTCAAGATAATATCGAATTATTTTATACAACCGTAAATCAACCATTATTTAAAGTTTGCTTGAAAATCTAATCATTTTTTTAGAATTAAATTAACCTAAACAAAAATCTATGGAGCCGCTGTATTTTTCATTGAATCCGCAATCAAAATTAAAAATCTTGGTGTAAGAATCATGTCGATATCATTTTTTAAACTCGAGATAAAAAATAAATTAGTTAAATGCTATTTTTATTTTTTTCTAAGGCCCGGAATGGCAAAATACGTGTCTAATATTTTTTTACCAGAAACCTCCAAAAAAATTGCCAAGATTCGTGAGAGACTGAGAGTGTCCCCATGTGAGTTCGAAGCATAAAACTTTAAACATTGAAACAAATGATTAGCGCCTAGCCGAAACTATCAGATTCTACTAACATAAAATAATAATAATAATAGTAATAATAATAATAATACTAAATCTGCTGATGATATAATGACAAGAAGGTACTCCGTGAAACGTCGACGTCCTTTGCAGATTTCTTTTAACGTACTAGAACTAGCTGGAATAAGCGCATTGGTTTTGTAAAAAAGACAACTGGAAAAAGATTACAAGTCAACAGATTTTATTTCTATTGGCTAAAAAATATCGATTTGTTCTCAACTAACAGATCTCAAGGAAACTTGTGCAACTTCAAGTTTAAATTGAAATGTGCGAAAAAAGAGTAAACTGCGGTACTGCAAAGAAAACAAGACTACAAACATCTGCTAAAAATGCTAAAATAAGTGATAAAAGTAAATAAGCTTTATATATAACTCGTTATCAAATTTATATTTATTTTAATTAAATAAAGAATAGAGACAAAAATTTTATTTAGAAAAGTGTTTTATTCTTATTCTAAATAAAATTAAAAAATAATATTTTTTCTTTCTGAACATCTAAAATATATAATGAACATCATAAGATATATATTTTTAAACACGGGTCATTTGTATATGTAATATCGGTAGGTTTAATGTTAAAGGCCCATGTTTAGTTAAACAAGATAGAATTTATTATTTTAAAACTTTTGTTGTTTTAAATATCCCAAAAATTAGTCCTGGGTGATATTCCATTGCTTAAAGTGACATATTAATCAGCTAATTTAATGTATTCTGTATAAAAACAATAAAACTGAAACATAAATTGTTTACAGATACGATAGCCACTGTACTCGTCTTTTAAGTAGGGGAGAGAGCAAGTTTTCACTGATCAAAAATGACACAAGGAAAAAGACTGTCCAATAAAACACAATAGTGAACCCCTAAAAAAAATTGGAATGTTTCTTTATGCGTTAGACAGTAACAGGCTGTTGGGAAGCCGATAAAGAAGAGAAAACCAAATTAACTTTTCCGAAGGGAAAACACAAAACGTCCCCAGCGGTACACAATGTTCATCCAATGGCCGGGGTATTTTCGTTCGCCAACTCCAAACCAATTTCCACTGTTATTCCTCTTTTTCCCCCTTTTATTCGTTAAACCGACCGCACTTGTGCTCGCCGAAACGGCCAAGTTAAATAATGAGAAATCGGAGGTAGATAGAGGCAGAAAATAATCGGTTTTTCAATAACCGATATTTTTTTTTCTCCGTAAAGGGCGAGCTTTTATTAATTAAATAATCGGTCCGTCTACAAATAAAAATGAAAGGTAAAAATGAATTTCAATATTCCATGAATAATAATCAAATAACAAGATACACAAATAATATTTGAAAAGAAAAAATAAACGTATATGTCATTTTATTTTTTAAATAAAACCGTATTAATACGAATGAACTCCAAAAACACCAATTATACAAAATACAACACTAGATATAATTCAATAATTTTTTTTTTTTTTTAAGACACCCTGTATCTAATAACACACTACAATAAGTACATTGTTGGCCTAAGACAACATAGATGTAATAGCAATCAATTAATGGGATGGATCTTATGAACGGGGTAGTCCAGCGGTTTGGTGTTCAGTACATGGAGGGGAAATCTGGAAGTTCTGGGAACTGTTAAAGCACAGTTTCCCTGACATTAGGGAAGCAATATGAGTTCAAAGGTAGTCGAAGTGCAAATAACGGAAACAAGCATATATTTGTTTTTATTGATACATTACATTTTCAAGATATTATAAATATACTCTGATCGACTTTCTATTAATAGGTATTTTATTGTTTTGTTTCACATATAAACCTTAGGCTGATTTCGTTACTTCGCAGGGAAACGTCCCATGAGTTGCAGATGTCAGTGGAACCTCTTCACTTATGATGATGAATCTTCGATCATCTCTTCATCAGTGTGGTTCGGTGTCCCTGAAGAAGACCTGCAAGGCAAGTCAAAACTTTGGCGCGTATAAGTATTTCTACTTAGACGTGGTTTTCCTCTTTGACTGCATCCCAGATCATCTTCTTCTCCATATACAGTTGTAAGTTATTATTATGGTGGAATTTCGCAAATAGCATAATGTCAAAAAGTACCATAATTGTACCGAATTAGATCTTAGCGCACAATTATGGCACTTGTTTTAATCCTAATCATAACTATTCATGCACCTGTCTTAAAATAAATAAATAGACACGTATAATCTTGACTCAAAATACTTCTTTTTTTTTATTTTTTACGACACAGGCTTAAAATAAAAATATAATACAATTGGGCTAGAGCGGATGAGATGTGAAGCTAACTAAGAAATTCAAAGAAGACTATGGTGACAATTCCAAATAAAGTTTGTTGACTTAAGAAATAAATGTGTAAGTTGCGATACACTAAATCTAGGAAATCCGGATGGCCAAAGCAACGAAAATGTTTTAATAAACAAGATAACTGAGAGGGTAGTTATATTGTTAGTCAATAATTTTAATTTTAGTAATTTTAAATTCGATAATTTTAATTTAAGTACAAATAACAAACTTAAAGATGGTGTTTCTGGTTTTATCAATAAGTGTTGAATGGAAAGGGTTGAAAAAATGTAAAATAACGGATATGAAATAGACATAATAGATAGATAACTAGCGGACAAAGGTACAAAATAAGATTAATCTCTTTTTGAACGAATATACCAGTTCCATACCTTGGGTAGTTGCAAAAACATTAATTAATTAATTAAAATAATCGCATTGAGTGAATTAAAGAAAATTTGGGTGCACACAACATCAGAAAGCTTACTGTTTATTAACACAAGACAAGATATTTTTGTCCAGAAAAATTAATTTAGTTACATACAATATAAATACCTTTAATGCTTAAATAATAATAATTTATATTTTACGGATTGCCCTAAATTCCGAGGTAATTGAAGAATCCTGAGGGACTCCCTGGAAACAAACTTTGTATTTTTAACTTCATTAATCAATTTTCGGGAAGCCATAATGAAAATTAACTTTTTACCTTCTGCTAAGTTACGAAATTAATTAACAGGCGGACCATTCATCAAGAGTTCTCCACTCTGTTGAAAGGTGTACACAGTTAAATTAAAAAAAGAAACACAGCTCACGAAAATATAGTGTACATATAGAATTAGTTAGCAGAATATAATATAATAGAATTAATTACAATACATATTTAAACATATTTTTTGAAAAATATTAGTAACTAGTAATTTGTATTTACAAAGAGAGACAGTTCATAGTAGTTTGTTTAAAGTAAAATTGTAATTAATATCTTCTATATTCGATTTGATTATAATAGACCAATAAAAAAAAATAAATAAATAAAAAGTAAATTAATAGAAATTTACAGTTGTATGTATATGTATATATATATATATATATATATATATATATATATATATATATATATATATATATATATATATATATATATATATATATATAATTTGAAAGATAGTGAATCCGTTAACATAAATATTTAGAGATTCTAGCACTTCATTAAAAGCAAAAAATCCTGAAAACATCTTCAGACACCATGAAGGCGTATGGGGATCGAATGAACAAAAGGTTAAGAGGCTAGTGGGTTTAAGTGGTAAGAGAGTTCACTCCTTTTAAAACGAAAGCTATCTGGTTTCGGCAATTAAGTCATTGCAGAAAAGTTTGTTTTTGACATAATAAATAGCATTGAAGATTTACAAACGATTCTGAAGTTGTAAGGAACGGATAGACGAAGTGTCATTTAGAATACGGTATCATTTAGCAAAGCCCGTAAGTTAAAATAAGTTTTATTTTAATATTAAATGTGTTTTAGTTTGTATATCACTAGGTCCTTTATATATGTATATGTGTATATATATATATATATAGTATATATATATACATACATATATATACATACATATATATACATACATATAGTAAATTTTTAAAAAAATATATTGGAACAAAAGTTGACCCCGACCTTTCTACATTAGAACATTTTTATTTAAAGGTTTACAATCATAACTGTTTTCACAGAAGACTACAAAAACTTGAAGGGACAAAGGAATTATTTATCCAGACGAGAATCCACAGAGCTGAAATACAATAGCTTCTTGAAAAGGTCCGTTTGAACAAAAAAGGGCATTTCACAACTGAAGGGTATTGTGGCAAAAGTTTTCTCTCAGCGGCTCTGAAGAATAGATTAAAATATATATTTTCCTCAATTCAACGGAGGTATCTTATTATTTCTGCATTCACGTTTTCCCCATTTATTTTTCTATAGAACTGTCTAGCCTAAAGGTCAGGGGTTCGATTAAACAGCTGAAAAGAAAAAATTGAAAAGGATGAAAATACAATTTAATTTCAATAAAGTGGAAACGAGTAAAAATAAAAAAATAAAATGGAGCTTTGTATGACTCTATACTACCTTCTCCGATGTTATGGTTTAACGTTAAAAAAAAAAAAAAATAATAATAAACAAAAAAATAAATTAGTAGAGAGCCAACAGCATTTATTATCCACAAAATAGAGTAAACAAGCTAATTGAAGTTCAAAAAACGTACAAAAGTTAACTCATGTTATTAACTACTATTTAAGAAGATAAGTATTTCATTTATTGCTTAAGAAAGCTCAAACGTAGCAATGTACACCTAAAACCTTTCACTAAACACAGTAGATGGAGATATGTTCTGATATTTCTTTAGTGTTGATTTTAATAGTATATATAGTGTTCGGAAAACAGTATGAGCTCTTAATGAAATCAAAACTAATCTTTAATCTGGGATTATAAAAATTCTCTAAGACTAAAAAAAAAAAGAATAATAAAATAATGGTGTTTCCAGATAAATTTTATTAGTGCTTCAGTTGGCATTAGTAATCCTATTTCTTCCTTTTTTCAAAAGCGAATACATATCTTCAACAATAGCAGTAGCAAAGCTTGTTTTTTTCCAAAAGAATATTATAAAACTATACCAAGCAGTGTTCATCTAATATGTGAAGAATTGCTTAGTAAGGCATAAAATATAAAATATATTTTAAAATTAATTATTCTACATTCTTTATATCGTCAGGAAGAAGAATCGATGTTTGTACAATAACTACATAATTATGTATTACAAAACTATCTCCAACAGTATCGATCGGTTCCTAGGAATCGAATTTGGGTCATCGATTGTCGGTACCGATTCTTTTCTCAAGAATCGGTGGAATCGACAATCGATTTGCATTATCAGCAGGTTTTGTTTCCATTTGAGTTAACTTTAAAAAAGTTTCGGATTAGACCAATTGATAGCAAACAATCTTCAAAACGATGCACTCATTCTTCATACCTAGATGTCTTATTCTATGACTTCATGATTCATTATTACAATTTTATCGCAATCCTTGACCTTCTCATGAAATAAACAAAACTTACAGAGGTACGGGTCCTACAACCGATAAGAAAAAGAAATAATATCGCCAATTTTCTCGAAACTTTCCTTATTCCCTATAGTAATATAGTCGTCTTGTTCTACTTTCTAAATTGTCCTAGACGAGAAGCTAACCTCTTCACTTAACATGGATTCTCTTCTTGCAGAGGGTTCGTGATGAGGTCCCACAACTTGTTTCACGATGTCTTACATGGTCGTCCTACTTCTATCGTCTTACTTTCCAGATGTTTATTTATGGGTAAACCCTCCGTGTGATAGCAACAAAATAACTTTTTATTGTAAATGGATTCAATCAAAATCTCTACTGAATATATTTTTTCTGCTTAGTTTACTAATCTCCGATCTTTAAAATCACCTTTAATTACTATTTTAATTTTAATTTACATTAATTACATTATTCTGCTTTAAAGAACAAAGAAACAAGTTTCTATTTTAGATTTACGTTGCCTGACATAGTCGTCTCCCCTCTTCTGACTTTTAATCCATTCAAAAGATAAACCCAGCTAGTAATATTAAAAAAATAACTAATTACAGCTCCGCTCTTAACGATCTTAATAATTCTGGATTACTAATCATTTTCGTTTTAACTTACAGTTATTTTAATAACACGTAAAGCAAAGTAGTGATGGAAAGGTCTTTTCACCAATCCGACCCCCGTTAACCCGAACCTTCCACGGGTCCTACAACCGATGAGAAAAATAAATAATATCGCCACTTTTCTCGAAACTTTCCTTATTCCCTATAGTACATTCCTTTAAAGTTATTTATGCTTTATAAATAAGCTCTGTAGCTACAGGGACTAAGATAAGCTTTCAAATTTCGGAAATCTCTCAAAAAGGGGAGGAAATTGTAAAACGTTTTTCTCGATACTTCCTTTAAAAACTTAATTTAGAACGTACTTCATTTTTAACGATTTCAAATTTGAGTTCGTTTGCTACAAATTTAACAAAATATAGTATACTACGGTCAATGCTTCTAAAAATAAATAGCTGGCTGAAACATATCTATTCAAACTTATTATTCTATTAGCGTATATGAAGTAATTTTCAATTTTCATTATTTTTTTAAAATGATCATATAAAAATTTACTATGCACTAACTCTTGAATCCGTAGGGGTCGGATCAGTGAGGTTTTACTGTATTTAAAATGGTGATGTTGGAACTAAATTGTTCTTGATTAATATGGCATCACAACCACTTACAAGCTTGGAAATCTATTTCGTTAGAAACTATATTCAAACAATTATTTATAAAAATTATTTATACTTATCAATTTAATTTGAATAGAATCCCTTTTATCCGCTTGAGCACTTCTCATAACAGCCCACAGCATTGAGTACATATGTTATCGGCTACATGCTTTATAAAAAATCGTAGTGCAAAACCGTATTACCTGAGGTACTAGGAGGACCAATACAGTTAGAATTGATGAATTAATTTCCACTTCAATTGGAATTATTTTATCAGAAAACTAGTTTCGACCACTAGTGAGTGGTGTAAATCAGCAATAAATTTATTTAAAATAATTATAACAATAGATTTCGCATAAATGTAAGCTATAGACAATCTATGCTGATATAGTTCAATATTAAGTATAATAGTTCAATATAAAGTATTCAGTACAATATTAAAGTTTAGGGTAGCTATTTCGGTGTCTTAGATGGTATTTAATGATGTTTAATGTTAATAACTAATTTCAAAAAATAGCAAACAGTTAACATTTAGCAAAAACTTGAATTGAGACAGTATGTTAAGAAAATATAATTCTACATTACTTATAATGTTCACAAAAAAAAAAAAATAAAAAAAAAAATAATAATAATAATAAATCATTGACATGAATGAATATTATAATTCACAAAGGGGGGGGGGGACGATAAGGGTGTACTGTTAATGAGCCAACGGTTGTAAAAGGAGGAAATTTGGCTGGAATTCATGCTCAATCGCTAGGGTTTTTCCCTAATTAAGAGTACCAACTTTTTAAGAGGCTGGGTGTATCCCAGAAGGGTCTTACGACCTCGAATTCGATCCACGACAAGAATGACAATAAATTTTCTTACGTCTGTCGGACTCGAACTCGGGCTCGGGACTATGGTAGTCAAGCTCCGTACACACTAAGCTACCGCGCCTCCTATTATAATTCATAACTGACATTAAAACTGAATAAATTATTAAATTATGTTTTGTTGTCTTTAACCTTTGTTTTGAAATAGAAGTTCTCCAAGACGTTTATAGTATATAACTGAAAGTCCGCCGTTTTTACTGTGCGGGAATTACTACAGGATCAAAATAAAAGAGAATGATTTCCAAATAAAACAGAAAAACAATTTAATAAAAGCAAGACGACAACTGTAAGATAAGAACCTAACCGCAAGGACTGGTATCGAGATTGCGGCCGGAAGGCAGACAATCAAGCTAAGTGTGCGAGGGGGAAGGAAGGGTCGGGTTGCGTAGGCCACTCCGCGCTGTATGTCGCCGCTCTGGATGTTCTGCCTGAGTCATAAAGGCAGGATCGATAGTGGTTAAGGCACTTCACAAGGGAATTTAGTGAATATTGCATAGCCAACCCTCAATTTACGATTCCTTAATGCTCATATCCTTCAGCGCCTCAACTAGCTGAGAAGTGGGGATACTGTTAGCAGATTACCACCACCTTATATATATCCCTGATCCTGTTGATACGGAATTGGTGGAAAGGAACAAGGAAGAATGTTCCGTTATGCGCTGCAGAGCGTAGATGAAGTAGTTTAATGTATTTAAGTGAGATAGATTGTTACTGATATCTCTGTATGTATAACAGTGGGTGTTCATTTGGATACATCTATGAAACTCCCAGCCTCATTTTCACTTTGTCAACAGCGCAATGGATGGGTGGTTTCGTGGTGTACCAAAGCCAATCACCCCTTCCCCGTATATCATAATTTTTATTTTTATTTCTTATTGGTTTAATACAAATATTAACAAATCATCGCCGTTGTTCTAATGCACAGATATTTTCAATACACTGCAAGCATATTCAAGGTGGATTTTTAGTGTGTAAAATAAAAATCCACAGTGTCAAATCAGTGAGTTGCTTTCACAGTAAGATGCATCTTTGAAAAGTGTCCTCTACGCAGGAGATATATGGATAAATATGGCGTACTTTAGGCGCAGTTTGAGAAGGAAAGTCGGTATGCTACTACTATTTTACGAAAATTGACATGAAACGCCGTTAACATCTCCTAATAAAGATTTAATACGAAATGAGTAATAGACCCTCTCGCCTTCTGAAGGCGCGTCTACGCAACCTCGTTAGCTCTTAAACGCCTTGGGAGATAGTGAACATTACTTTTGTAATACAATAAAATTCATTAAGCATATTAGATTAAATGATTTAATTTAATGAATTTTTTGTGTGTTTATATATATTTTAAATTCAAGTGGAACGATTACATAAATTTAAAAAAATAAAATTGCTGTGGCTATTACAATGCAGACAGAATAATTATTTCAAATATAAGAGCAACAATAACCATCAGTAGCTTTTTGCAATTTAAAATAACAACAAAACTACTGTATTCAATACTATCAAAACAGTTAGTACCACCATCTAGGCCAAATGCATTATTAAAATAATAATCTCGGTACATAATACAATACTAACCTCCACATATGACCCTCATTGGATTGCACTAACTGACTACGGGGACTTACCTGTAACAAAGGATAAATCAAAATAAATAGTTGCCAACAACAAGAAACAACTACAAAAAGAACAAGCTATAAAATAGTACAAATAGACTAGAACATATTTTATTAGTAGTTACGATAAAAATTATTACAATTAAGAAAGGTACTGAAAAAAAAAAACAACATATTGTACATAGCTTAACAACAAAGGCAACAGCTCAATAAATGAAGAGGCGGGCAGTATTTCAAGAAAATATTTTTCAGTAAAAAAATATAAGAAGTATGATTCATATTTGTTATTAATAAATTTATGTATTACTTATGAGGCTGAATCACACATGAAATGACAAATAGAATGACAATTATAATCAAATCTGATAATTGTTAGTATTTTTAACTATTTATTGCTATTTACAATTGTATACATTATATGGAACAAACAAACCTGATGAATATACAAACTAGTAGCAATTCAATAAAAGTTTATTAGATCTCTTGGTCAATTTCTTTTTAAACACCTCAGAGAATTATCGGGGATTGTATCTGAAACAGTTAGGGTAATTAGTGGAATCGAGTGGGTTTTGAGTTTGCTATGAAAGGGTAGGCAACTAACTGAGAGAGCATTAAGATCTTTATGGATAAGTTTGTTTGTGACATAATATTGACTATAACGATTTACGAAGGATTCTGGATTATATATAGGATTATTATATGTTAGTACTATTTTTAAGAAATATCTTAGAGACATGATATTGTTAATGAAATAATTTGGTAAACATGATTTGGTAAATCAACAAAAATAAAGAAGAGCTTGCTTGATAAGAAAATAATTGAAGGGCTTGATAACAAAAAATTAGAACTCTATTTCTGTTTGAATGAACCTAAAGGTGTTTAACTAACATTTATTTGTTATTTAAATATTACGAAATTCTTATTTTATTGGAGGTATCAAAATGAAGTAACAACCAAATCAAAATCCAGTTTTTGGAGTTATGTATAAAAAAAATGTCGAACAATACCTGTTTTAAAGTAAATTAACTTTTATAAAAATATACTTTTTCCAAACTAAAGATAAAAGCCGATAACTGTTGGTTGTGAAAGTTAAAATTTATGAAGAGACTCAGTCCATTTAGAAGTTTGAAAACACATTAATCAGAAGCAACTATAAGAAATTCACACCAGCCTAGGGAAACTTTAATCTCCTCCATGACGGATGACCTCTGCAGAACACAAAAACATTTTGAATCTGTTAAGGCCAACGGTTTGAAATTACAATATTCCAGGGAGAGAAATGCTTTATTCAGAAGCAATGCTGTAGAAATACATTCGCTTGATATAATCAGAGTTTTTTCCATAATGGATTACACTGCAGGCAAACGTCACTGTAACATATGTTCAATGATCTAAAATGCAGAATGAAACAAGACTGTGTAAAAAATAACAGATCTACATATTAAAAACAAGAATGGATTAAGTCTGTAAGAGAAATAACCCACTTAACAATACGGGTAACAGCTAACAATCAGTCAAAGGGAATAAGATCTTATGGCTTTTTGTATATTCTAAAAACCGATTTCAATAAATCGGCACATACTAAGTGCTTAATCTGATACTTTCAACCCTCCGACATTTGAATAAATATTAAATATCTGAACTACAGAGTAAGCATACTATACGGCAATGCAACTTTCCGTGGTTAAAGTGAAAGTAATTTTTTATGATATATAAATTAGTGAGATGACTAATAATATGTTAGAACAAATATCGACATTGACAATTTCCATAATAATTATAGAATCCTCTCTATATCGTAACAATCTGAAATTCAATGTTAAAGGATAACAAAATAAATATCATAGTAATGTTATACGAAATACAATTGCAAATAAATTCTGCTGGTATAAACAATGATTAGAAAATATCCGTGTATTTCATTTGGGAAACGTTTCTTGTTGACTTGAAACGTGAAATACATCGATATTAAAAAAATATATGAAACGAGAAATTTTTTGCTATTTTATTTTTATAATATAACTAATCTACTAACCATATGATAAATACATATTGGTTTATTTTATTTAGTATAGTGTGTGTGCTTGCGTTTGTGTGTAACATATATAAAATAAGTCATGATCTAGAAATTTCATTCTTTTTTTAATGACATATTTTAGGTTTTTTTATAAACTATTTAGGTATTCAATTTTCATATGTATTATAAAATACAAGAGAGTAGATTTCGCACCTTAGAAATCACAATAAAAATGTTTAATTTATTGGGCCAAAGTTATATATACCATAATAAAAAAAAACATTTTCACAACTATAAAATCAAAATAGCAAAAACAATATGAGGATGTAGTTTATATTCGTTATTTTGAGGTAAGTAAAAATAAATGAATAAGGTTCAAAAGATAAGGAAATAAAATTTAGCAGAAACCACTCTATAATAGATTACGTTAATAAAAACAAATTATGGACAATAAAAATTGATGAATAGTTAGTGAAAAAATCGAGAGAGTGGACAAGAGATGGAAAACAAATGGTTGATGAAGAAATACTTGCAGAAATATGAGGTATAACATAATAGGTATAATTTTGAAAACGGAAGTAATCCAAATATTCACTTTTATATCGTAGCTATTATCAGTCAATTCCCTACAAATAATCGATAGCAGATATGAATAGTTAATATTCCTGTTATTCGCTCCAGGCTTTTGGTCCTGATGGAATTAACTGGTGATGGCATTCCATTTACAGTAAATTCCCAGAAGAGAGAAGCAGGAATGTTAATTAATTTAAGCATTGATTGCTTGGATAGGTGATTTTAAAAATCTTTTGATTTTTTAAAGATACAATAAGCAATAAATTCTAAAGAAAAACCACTATTATATATTAAATTTAAACAAGAGAGACAGTTATGATATCAAGCCACTTTTAGTGGCAAGAAGAACGATGATAATTAGATGAAATGATTAAAATAAACTAAAATGTTTGTAGTACATTTTAGGTTTAGAAAATAATTTTATCTCTAAAAATATAATTATTAGACACAAATATAATATTAATTAATGAAATATCACACTTATTATGGCATCACTCCTCTTTATTATTCCTCTATTAAGTTAGATGTTTCGGGAAAACTTTGTCCCATCCTCAGACTTTAACAGTTATTTCTCTATGGTGTTATCACACCATATCAGTGTGATATTTCAATAATTGTTGGCTCCTTCATTGAAGAATTTAATATTAATTAATTTTATTCGCTTCAAAATTGATAAAACTTTAAAAGGAGCTATCTTAAAAAAAAAAAAAATAAATAAAATTAAAAAAAAAAAAAAAAAAAAAAAAAAAAAAAAAAAAATTACTTTTATTTTATATCACGTAACGGTCACTAAGGACCACGGGAATATCATTATTTATGCTTCTTAGGGAATCTCGACTTTCATTCATTCCATCGCAATTTCAAGATGTTCGACTGCATTTCTTTTCTTTCTTCGGGCTGCTTGGTACCTCTCTTTTTTTCTCTTCTAATATTGGTGAGATTTTTCACTGTTTTCCATTATTTGTCTCTATTAAGGCATTCGGTGTATCCTCCCATGCATTTGTATCTAAAAAAATTGTTAAAGATGTTTTTGTTTCCTTCTTCTTCTTTTTCATGTACCCTTAGAACACCAGCCCTCCGATTCTTATCTCGGTTTCCAGGTCTTTGATTTCTCTGCAGATCTCTTCATGAAATCTTTGCCAGAAACCTTTATGTGTTTTCCTGGGTCCATAGATTTTTCTTAAGATACTCTATCAACAGCAGCTTTTCCAAGTTGGGTAGGCATGTGGTCTACATTCCATACAAAATCACAGGCTTTATCACAACGTCGTAATGCCTTCATTTTGAATTGGAGAGGTTCTTTTCATTGTGAATTTTGCTTGTTTGGAAACTTAAATTTTGTGATTTATTTCTTGGATACTTTCTTTCTTAGAATCGTTGTAACATATTATTTTCCCCAAATACTTAAATTTTCTGGTTACTTTTATTTTTTCATATTTGGTGTTTACTGATTTTTTCTTAAAATTTATTTCAGTAGTCATGAGCTCTGTTGTTTCGCAGGATATTTGTAGACCTGCTTTTTATGCTATTATTTATAGGGTATTTATTTGACTAATAGCCTCTTCTTCCGATTCTGCCAAAAGTGCGAGATCGTCTGCAAACCCCAAACAACTCACTTTAGATTAGTTGCATTTGTTCTCTGCTATGGCTCCTTATATTTATTATATATATATATATATATATATATATATATATATATATATATATATATATATATATTTACAAATTTTTGGGTTTTACTAATCATTATTTTAAAAAGTTTTCTTGAAGAACTGGAATTAATTTGATAAAAAAATATCCTAATAAAATTCAAGGTAAATATATAGATCAGAAACAATTAAAGTCATTGTTGGAAAACGGTTGTAAGTCACTTTTATTAAAATGTTCAGGGGAAGCATTTTCGCGTTACAGGTATTGAACTTGAAGTGAGAAAACGTGAATAAACAAAAATATGTTTTTTGAAAAACTTCCTTCTTCCACCAATAGCTTCAATTGATAAACCAAAATATTTTGTTCGTAAAACTGTAAGATATCGTTAAAATTTAACACAACTATTTGAATAGACGGTAGGTTATTTATTTTTATTTAATATTAAAATGTAAATTTATCGGAAGAGAGTCCATGCGTCCATGTGCATTTGCAGCGTTTATTATAATACATTACATAATATCTCTTTATTCCAAACTTCTTATTGGTTGTATAAATGTAACGCATATAAATTAAATTATCCTCTGTAAGAAGTGTCATTTTTTAAAAAAAAGTTTTAAAAATAGAATATTCTCAATTATAATAACAATTACATATGATAGCTTCTACCATGGCATTTTTTGCGTGGCCAGAAATTACAAGAAAAGGGAGCATTGAGAAGAAATTAAGAAAGACTGCTACCTTTTATTGATATTAAAAGAATTCCATCTGCTGGACTGAGGGCGTAAATCGCAATGATTTTCAGCTGCTGGACCAGGAGCGCCATTGCTGGAGTCATTATATCGCGCTGGAAGGAGCTTAATAGGACTTAGGCCACTAGCAAATCATCTTTTCACTTTATCTTATTAACAGAGGGGGAGGGCTGGATTCTTTATTGGAAGCCTTTACATTAAATTCTGTTATAAGGGAATTAAAACTAATTTTGATAAATGTAAATATTCAATAGCATATATGCCATGGTACATGGTTAACATTATAACCATATTGGATATTGGGCTTTTCTCTCTTAGTTAAAATTGTCTACACAAAATATAATTTATTAGGTGTCAAAACTTATATAACCAGAAACTGCTTGTCGTTTTCGACTACTCCAAAATTTACTTGACAAACGTTCAAAGCTCAAAATTAATTACAAAATACTTATTCACATGACAGTAATCAGACTTATTCGAAGATACGAAGTTGGGCTTTGGGGCTCCACTAAACTTTTTTATTCTTCTCTTTCCACTAAACTAAACAATCCTATCCAAAATCCTTCTTTAAATATAGACGTTCCATACTATGTCACAAGTAAATTTATCCATAATGATCTAAATCTAAACGTTGTTGCTTTAACCCAAGCAAGTCACCTATCCTTCCATGACAAGCTAAAAACCCACTCAATCCACTAGCCTCCCAACTTGCTTTTCATTGATTCTGGATAAAACCCTCCAAGGCATCTGAAAATCAGATGTCCTAGGAACTTTCTAACGTAGAACATTTATTGAAATAGTACTAATGGGTAATTCATTACAAGTGATTGACATATCATTGTATTCATTTAACCATGCATTTACTCCTTGCTCACAGTTGTAAATATTAATAAAGTATATAAAAAATGTAGATGATATATAATATATCATTATATTTGTTTATATAATATTCAACAGATATTTATATACTAGCAAAATGAAATGATTAAGGGTTGGATTCCATTCACAGTATTTGTAATCAAAGGACAAACAATAAGCTCCGGATTTCCTAACAGCAGCGAACATAGGTATATGATAATGTGAATATGATCATATAATATGCTGACCAGCAGTGAGGCTAGGACAGTCCTACAACTCTACATTGACTAAATTTATAAAGCTTTCCTCATAAAAAGCTTAATAATCAAAGCTCCCACAACGACTGGACTAGAGTTAATCGTCAATAATTTGAATCCTCTATATCTCAGGGTTTGAAATCAATAGCTAAGAGAAACGAAAAGGGCCAGGAGTTCATTTTCAAAATCAGAATTAAACATCCAAGATCGATTTAAATTTGATTTTATAAATCGAGCATGATTTTTAAATAAAATATCAAATATAATAATTATTATATGATTTTTTTATAGAAAATAATTATCGATTTAAAACCACATCTAAAAGAGTTAGATATCCTATATATATATCTACAAATGCCCATGTTCGTATCTCAGCATGCCGCAAGTAAAATACTTTTAGAAAGCGAAAATAAGGATTATTTATTATTTGTAAAGGGGACCGAGGAGGCTTCCATTGGACTTTCACATTAAAACGAGAAGATGATTTTCAGAAAATTTGGTCCAGGAATAATAGTAAAAAATATATAATATACAATAAAACACCGAGGACACATCTGAAATGATTAAATATGTTAAATAAAACCAACAGCATTTTTCTCTTTTAAAGATAACTCAGATAAATTAGAAACGTTGGCCCAAAATAAAACAAAAATTATAGAAATATTCTACCATAAAGGACAATGTGAGTGAAGAATCACCCCAAGCACTAATTGTAAGCATTAAGAACCGGCTCTCCGACCGCCAGTACAAATTACGTCCCATAAACTGTAGAGTGTGTCCTTTAAAATGAGAGGCATAAATCGTTGGTAAACTGCACACGGCTAATCGGTGGTTATCGCATTTAATCGGAATCTTATCCATCATAGCAAAGGCTCATTTGCATAATGCAAGCCTTGCATGTCTTCTCCATTAAACTTTTTCTAGCTTAAAAAAAAAAAAAAAAATTGTAGCGAAAATTAATTTGCAACGTCTAACCGTAATATATTATCCTGATTGATTCATTTTGCAAGGAACATTTATTTTTGTACACGATAGCCGATATTAATAAAATTGAATCCATTAATAACGACTTCGTTATTTAAACGGAAAAAAATATGATATATTACTTCAGTATAGACATCCTTAAACAACTTTATTAATTTCTTTTACAGGCTTTAGATAAAAAATAGATTCATTACGAACTCGAAAAATAAATGAATTAGTTTATTCTTTGTTAGTAATCTCATCATGAGCAACCAATTAATAATAATTTAATTGATTCATCGTGTTTCTACTATCGTTTAAACAATAGCAACTAACTAACTAAACTATAATAAAATAAAGATGAGAGACCTAAAGTATAGGCCCTCCAAATAACTTTGCACATAAAGAGAAATGTGAAGCCTTGGCAGACCTCTAATCGCAGGAACCGCAGAGTAGTCTTGACCCAGCTACGAATCAATCACATTTTTGAGCAATGTCCATTTTACTTTCAAACCTTAAGGAATACCTAAGATCATCACTATCGCATTAGGGGATGATAACAGGAAGGTGGATTTAGTGATGTCCTTTAAAAAAAACGATTTAGTGATGTCCTGTTTTGTCCGAGAACTGAGTCGATTTTAAAAACAAATGAAAGGTTAGAATTTTCTTTAACGTTTTATTTTAAACTGAGGAAAGTCAGCATATAGCGGCACCTACTCCTAAAATAAGTTATAGATAGATTTTATACGAGAATATCACGCAACCAACTCCCATTCAGCCTTAGGGTATTTTCTGGAATGGTCTTAGAGGTCATATATCGTTTTTTTTTTTTATGATGTTCGATGATGATGAAATCATTTATATTAACTCTTGATGGGATTTTATATATTGGGTTTAAGTAGGTCTGTGCGTTATTGATCTGTTTTTTAAATAGCAGAATGATTGTGATTCTTAGTGCTTCTGATTAGAATGTTTATATTTTTTTTAATGTTGGTCTAATTAAAATCAATAAGAAGTAGATTCGCATGAGTTTTAGTAAGTTAGTATACATGGTGTCTATCAATTTCAGCTATCAAAATTCCCGACTTTTTCAACAATTTTTTTAGAAATTCTAGCCAATCGATATTTTAATGGTGTTTCAATAATAATCTAAACAAATCAATCTATGCATACTTTGCAACTGAACATACCACAGTCAAACAACATTAAAAAAAAAACATTTTTTTTTTATATTTCAGATTAATCTAGATAAATTTCAAGAAACTCATCAATGTCGAGTATTGCCATTCAGTTTGAAAATAGAAGGTTGCACGAGGTTGTCGGATAAAATAACTCCAAAAATATATGCCCGATCAGAATATTCTTTTTTTTCTTCCATAAAAAAAAAAAGCTGGTTAAAATTACTATGAGACTTCATATATGAAATTTTGATGAATCCACATGATATACTCGCGCCATTACGCTGAGAACCCATACTCTTGTGAAATCCACTTTTTTTTCAGTATATTTCTCGCTATAACTCCGAAACTATTTACGAGGATTGTACTGAAAAAAAGTTTTTTCCACAACGGTATGGGATTCTCAGCGTGCTGGAGTGGGTATTTCATGGGATTTAAAACACATTTCATATAAGAGGTTTCACTGCAAATTTGACAAGCTTTCAGATGAAAAAATAAATTTGCATCATACAAATAATTATAGATTTATAGCTAAAAGAGTACCGACAAACGTGTTTACGCGATGTTGCTTACCGCAATTTAGCCAAACTTTAGGCGTTGGTAGTGGCCAAACCGCTGAACCGATTTTAATGTAATATTATTAAAAAGTAAGTATAATGTGACATTTTACAGTTTTCAACTAAATATTGTATTTTTCCCCTCCCCACTACTGACTGCGCAGAAAAAAAAAATGAATAGAATCAGATCTCCAAGGGGTTTGATTCCGTGGATCATAAAATTCTTCTGACTAAATTACAAAAACTCTCCCTTTCCAATAGTGCTCTTGGCTGGTTCCAGTCCTTCTTATCTCTCCGTTCCCAAACAGTTATTGTTCCTAACCAACCTCCTTCAAAATCTGTGCCTCTGACGCGAGGTGTTCCTCAGGGATCCTCTCTTTCACCAACTCTCTTTTCCGTTTACATTAATGATTTGACAGACGCCATTAATAATTCCCGATATCATTTATATGCTGATGACTTTCAAATCTATTTATCGTTTCATCCTTGTGAGATTTTTGAGGCAACTCGTAAAATTCAAGATGACATTTATAGCATTCACCAATGGGCAGTAGAGAATAAGTTACGACTGAATCCAGAAAAAACTAAAGCAATGCCAATTGGATCGAAACCCTCCCTTAATTCCCTTTCCTGTTATCCACTTCTTTATCTCGATAACGTTCCTATTCAGTTCACAAACTCTGTCAAAAACCTCGGAGTAGTATTCGATCAACATTTGTATTGGAATAACCATATTTCCCACATTACCCGAAAAACCATCTCCATCCTCAAACAGCTCCTAAGATTCCGTGAATCTTTCCCTCGCAATACCCGTCAATTGTTAGTATCTTCCCTCATCCTTCCCCACCTCGATTATGGATGCTTAGTATACGGAGGACTGTCTGGCGAGCTTGAAATAAAGGTGAAAAGATTAATGAACTCCTTTATAAGATTCATTTATGGGATCCCCAGGCGTTCTCACATCACTTGCTGGTATTCCGAGTTGAGGTGGCTTTATCCAAGTTTTCGGCGACAATACTTCCTTGGTTCCTTTCTATTCCAATCCTTAAAGTCCAAAAAAACCTTCGTACATTTACGACATCCTTGCCCTTCGTTCTTCCATTCATCTTTTGAACACCAGATCTCAGCCTATAGATCTGTATATCCCTTCTCATCGAACTGCTTCCTTTGAAAAATCCTTTATTAATCGTGCAGCTTTATTCTGGAATTCCATACCCATTTCGATCCGCAATGTTCCTTCTCTCACTTCCTTTAAACATAATTTATTCATCTACCTCCTCAATTATCAATCTTCCGAAATTATGTAATAATATTTTATTGCTAGAATATTTCTTTTTCTTTTATTTCATTTTAATTTTGTTATTTACTTATTTATTTATTTTTTTATGTAAACCCAAAGACTTGTAGTATATAATTTACACTCTATATAAGTTACTGCCTGATATGTACGCAGTCAGACAATAATACCTTTTTATTGTTCTTATATGTTATTCTTAGGGGACAAGGTGTCCCAGAATAAAGATTATTTTTCATTTCATTTCATTTCATTTTCAATTCAATAGAATCAAATTTGTTGCAAATTTGATTTGCTTTAATGTGTCGATGACAAACTATGAATGATTATTTTTCTTTATTATACAATTAATTTTTCATTTATTTTTCTGTTAATTCACCTAGTACACGTAAATATTTTCGTTATTATTGTTTGATTTGTAAACATTTAAATAAAAGTTATAACTGTAAAAAATGTTGAACTATAGATCCAGTTAAAAATAAAGTGGCAAAGTTATACATAAAATTAAATTAAATTTAATGCACCTTCGTCGTAAACCTACGACTTCCTGTCCAACAGTATCCTTTAATGATATTCCATTAATCCCTGTTGAACAGATCCGCTACCTTGGACTCCACTTGGACAAACGTCCTACTTGGAATCCACATACAAGACTAAAACGACAAACGATCAAAGTTTCCAATTAATTACAAAAGATTCATTTACATGACTGTGATTAGGACCTATTTGGACGTACGGAGTTGAGCTTTGGGGCTCTACTAAGCCATCCAATTCATCTCGTATCCAATCCTTACAATCCAAAATACTTCGAAAAATCCTCAATGCTCCTTACTTTGTGACCAATAAACTTATCCATAAAGATCTTAATGTTCCTTATGTTGCTGATATAGCCCACAGGAGATACCTATCCTTCCATAGTAAGCTCCATAACCACTCCAATCCACTAGTCTCCCAACTTGCTTCCCACTCCATTCCCGATAATCCTCCGAGGCGTCTGAAAAGAAGATGGCTTAGTGTGTACTTTTAGCGTAGATTTTTATTGAAGTGCTACTACTGAGTTGTTCTTCACAAGTTATATAAATGCCATTGTATTCTCTATCAACACATTTACTTGATGTATATGTTTTTGTACAGTTGTAAATATCAATAAACGAGAAAAAAAAAAGATTAATCCTCTATCAATTTGTTTCTGACTATTCTTCTGAGTGCAGAAGAAGCAAACCTAGTGCCGGCCTCGACCGTTTAGCGAAAAGTGAGGTGAAAATAATTTCCTTTTTCTTTTTCATCAATCAATTATTTCAAATAACAAAAATAAATTAATTTTGATTGATAAATAAACCATAAAAATACAGAACAGTATTTTCCCCCAGAACCCAATTTTGACTGTTTTTTTTTGTTATCTGCCGTATTTGAGAGAACCGTTGTGCGCCCACAGGTACCATTCTTGTCTCAAATGATGTATTTCAGGAGTATTTGACAAAATAAGTGACCATATCGAAAAAAAAATAACTTTTTGAAAAAAATTCCCTGTATCTTGGGAACCAATGGCTATATAGAGCTCACTCTGATCACAAATTGTAGCAAATTTAGTTTGCTTTAAAAGTATGTGGAGTGACTATACCAATCAGACGCTTCCTTAACTCACATATTGAGCAAAAACTGGAAATTTTTTGAAATTTTAGCATTAACGACGACTTTCGCACATTTTCTGTAAATTCCTGACTTATTCCCGAATTTTTCCCGATCACACGAAATTCCCGACATATTCCCGAATTTTCCGACTAGTTGACACCCTGGTATATGAATTTAGTGCTTATCAAATTTTGAAATTATACCGTCGAACTAGAAGATAATATCATAGCAATTCAGTTATAGGTGGGAGAGGCATCCTTCTGACACAAAATCAACACCAGCTAAGGCCTCATCTCCACCTGCTGTTATCCTTATAAGGTGTTATAAGACTTTAAGAAAAGTTGTAGCAGCGACCTCCGCACTGTCAGACAGTTCCAGAAGGAAGAGAACAGCCATGACAAGTACGAAGCGGAATATAGTGATGGTATCCCTTGCAGAAAATGTCGCTCCCCGACTCCTTGAGTTCTTTTATAGGTTAAATAACGTTATCTGGCATAATTATAGCATAATTTTAGGCTTACAACAACCTGTAATAGTGCCGTTGAAATATCTCTTTAAAAAAACTGGAAATTTTTCCAATATCCCAGACTTGGCTATAATGAAAAAAATCCTAAATACATCAAGAAGAAGAAATCTTCAGTCCGCTTACTATATCAGCTCTATATCGAAGCTTAAGACACCCAAGTTACTTCATTATTTTAGATCTAGTTCCAATCTATAATCTAATCATCCCCTTATACATCTAACCCTCTTTGAAATTGTTGTGTTTATAATAGTATAATTTTTCAAATACAACTTTCAAGAACTCCCAAGTGATTCCCATAAGGTTACATAAAGTATATTCATAACAAAAAAACAAAACATTAATAAATATTAAAAGATTAGAACTCGAAAAAAGGTTACAATAGCATTCTCCAGTCATTGAGATAGTTTTATACATTTTGTTATAAATAATTGTAATATTTGTTAAAAATAACTTTATCTTATACTTTATGAAAATTGAGAGACAGGATAAAGTTGAAGTATAAATGGCACATAATCAAGTAACTTCTGATGCCCAGGTCACCTTCTTCCCCTCGAAATACCTCGAGCCCCATTCAGAACTAACCTAGCGAATAGAAAAGGAAGGGGGAGAGGGGGTAGCGAAGACAACTGAAGATGATTAATGAGCCGGTCTCGCTAACGACCGGAACCCGAACAAAGGAGGCTGAGGATTAATTGAAACCTTTAGAAGAAATGTCCTGCGCAGGATTTGCCATTAGCTGGAGCTGGAGGAACCTCTGTCCGCCCCAGGCTTTCGCAGTCACTCAACTATAGAAGTATTTTATAAAGCTAACCGAAGATTCATTTCTGTATAAAGCGATTAAATGTGACAAAAAACGAACGGACGATACTGTCCAATCCCATATAATAAACCTTCAACAATACTGTCAAAAATGAGGAATTAAAATAAATCCTATCAAATAACCTTTAAACTTCGTCGTAAACCTAAAACTTCCTGTCCTACATTATCCTTCAATGATGTTCCACTAATCCCTGTTGAACAGATCCGTTACCTAGGACTCCATCTGGACGAACGTCTTACTTGGAATTCACATATAAGAATAAAACGACAAGAACTGCCCATCGATTTACATAACAGTAATTAGACCAACTTGAAAATATGAAGTTCAGCTTTGTGGCTCTACTAAACCATCCAATTCATCTTCGTATCAAATCCTTAAAAAAAATCCTCAATGCTCCTTACTTCGTCACAAACAAACTTATCCACAAAGATCTTAATATACCTTCCGTTTCTGACTTAGCTCGAGCGAGATCAACCCTTCTATAGCAAACTCTACAACCATTCAAATCCATTAGGATCACAACTTGCTATTCATTCAATTCCAGATAACCCTCCAAGGCGCCTGAAAAGAACTTTATAAGTGCTACCAATGGATAGTTTCTTTAAACTTTTAACAGGAAATGTATCCTGGAGGATACTCTTATTTTATGCCGTTTGCTCAATAAATGACGTAATGTCCGATGCATTATCTTACTCATTATCGTCTAGTATATTCGATCTTAAATTTCATGATACATGTCTGGGAGTTAGCGTGGCTATAGCTATTTAAACGGAAAAAAAGGAAGAAATGTATTAAAAAATTCCCGGCATGCCCGTTAAAAGGTTGATAACAAGTGACATGTCATTTTTAGCACTATCATCACATTTGCTTGATGTATTATATTTTATATTGTATACAGTTGTAAATTTCAATAAATACGAGTACAAAATAAATAATTTTAAAAAATGAACAGAAAGCATAAATTATGATAAAACTAATATGGTTGACTATATGATATAATGGCTGAAGAAGATAGTCAGCGATGCAGTCAGTTTTAATAATCTACACATCCAAGTTTAAAAAATTTATAAAAAAAATTTATGCCCTTCTTTAGTGCTAGAAATAACAAAAACTGGATGCGAACAAACGATAACAAAATAAATTAATTTACAAAATAACATCAAAAGTGTTAATGACATAAATGAGTATGAAATAGTATTGAGATCTAGTTGAATGGTACAATGTTTGAGTTGTTTAGTTGGTATCATTAAACTAATAACTAATTTGTAATAAGTAATTTTTAAAATATAAAAAGGTATAAATAGGTTTTTAAATAAATATGAAAAGGAGGTTGGTAATTTTCTTATATTTTAATATATGGTGTTAGGTGAATGAAGGGATTACGTTATTTTTTTGTTAAAATGCAATCGAGTTCATTTGATGCAGGATTTATGCGCAGAAGAATAAGATAGGAAAATCTTAATAATTGAAAACAACAAGAAAAAGAGATATGAAGAAGATTACATCTCCTGCTAAAGGAAAACAAAAACTTTAAGCTTAAATTATAATTGTGTTTTTCCACATTACCCTTTCAACCACTAAACCCTTCAATTATAATAGTGAATTTCGCATTTAAAATAGACCTTTAACATGGATACTAAATACTGCAATTATTTTTAGCACTATTATAATTACATTTTTTTTCTTATGTTTTAATATGTATACTAAAACTTCTATATGTAATTCTATTTACCATTTACTGAACTTACATGCCTCATGTTCGAAGTATATAAAAAGCTTTGTCTAAAATTATGTAAGCCAGAAGATTCTACCATCTTACATTGTAAATGTGTACAGGACAATATTTCCCAAACTAAAGATTATTTTATTTCATTATATTTATTTAAAAACATTTTTACGCTTTTTTATATTTAAAAAATCTGTTATTAAAAATAGAATTAATCAATTAGTTCATTCAACTAAAAATTATTTCATTTTATTAAATCTTGATACTATTTCATACCCAATTATGAAACTGATGGTTTTGACATTTTTTTGTTAATTAATTAACTTTGTTTGTTATCATTTGGTCATCTAAGAGTTACAGAGCACTATGACCTTTTATTACCAAAAATATATTATCACGTTTTCTTATTCAGCTGTTTTCCTTTTATACAGAGGTATAGATTTCTATGTCCTACACAAATTAATTGTAAGGTAAGTTACATAAAAAAAAATTTTTTTTTTTTTTTTTTTGGGGTGGGGGAGGGTGGAAGAGGGCATAACGTCCTTATGTAGTCCAATTAGAACAGGATGGGCAGGTTACCAACCTATTCTAGCCTGGATGGGAAAGTCAAGATTTATTTCCTACACAAAAGTATAATAAACAGTTCAGGAAATGTGACCTAGTTTTCTGTACCTCCGATGTACACATATATAAATAAAAAATTTACTAATCGGTATTAGTTATCAATAGATTAACAAATACAATTTTTAAATTAAACAATTATTTATTGGAGAAAATGAAAATCGATAAAATAGAGAGGAAAAAATAACGTTATTTTTGTTAAAAAATGTAGTGAATAAGGTCATTATTTCATACGAAATAATTTTAAACGTTGTATGGGGATAAAAAGAAGGTAGTAAATACTGTTTAATAATTCCTCTATTTCTGCTGCTAAATCTTCGAAAAATTAACTTTAATATTAACAAAACTTTTATTTAAGAACTCAGTAAAAAAGAAAAAGAAAACGAATAACTAGCTTTTTGCTAACCACCCCTTTTTAATGAGACTCATAATTCGGGAAATCCACTAAGGCTAGGAAACAAATCAACAGTTGAAAAAGAAAGCACAGCCACCGGACCTGTTAATTTAGGACCCTACTAATTAATATCGTTTTAATTGCGTAAATTAATTATAGGGTGAATATTAAATTATACTGACCGAGCATTAGATAAACTAGTAGATATACTGGGGGCAGCCTGTTGGTAATACTAAGCCAGCCTGCAGCGGAGGTACCTGTAGCACTAACTCTACTACTGATTAGACTAATTAATTACCCAATAATAGTGCACTAGTTGGGATCATCGGGATAATATCCGACTCAATATTAATCCAATAGATCTCCAATAATGTGTAGATGTCTGCAAGGATTATATGAGCAGCCTAAGATAAATCATGAGAAATAGTGGCGTCATCGGGCAACGGTATATAAAATATAGTATAATAGATGTTAAAAATTACTTAAATTAAATTATCATTATATATATTGACATTATCATTAAAAAAATTATAACAAATTAGATCTGTTATCTAGTAACTATGAAAAGCAAATGTATGCGTACACTTATTAGATAGGATATCAACTGGGAGTTAGGTCGATGTTGCAAATACCAATGCAAAACTGAAGGATCAACCTTTATGACTGCAAAAAAAAATATACATAATAGAATAATATATCATTTATCAGGTAAACATTTGAAAAGGTACCTAAAGTGGTTTAGAGATATAAGCAGGGAGGAGAGAGATTTGGATCCATTAAAATAATTGTAGCAGGTCTATTCGGTAAAAGACTTCGAATAAAATGAGAATCTTCAATCCTGGATTAAATAAGTGTAGATAATTACAATATAGTTATTGACGATAACTAATATTTCTTCAACAATGTTAAAAAAATTGTCACTTTCTGTATAAAATAACAATAGATTATGATACAACCATAATAAACGCAAAAAAAAAAAAAATTATAAAATAAATAAATAAGTTAATGCTTTTAAGTTTAAATTTAAGCAGGGGTATTTTAAAAAAAAAAAAATGCACTTAGTATTTTAATTCTATCTAAATATTCATCATACATATAATTTTTTTTAAAAACTGAATACAATGAAATAATAATTGTACTTCCATCCAACCATCTATCACTTCTAAAATTAATTTAGATGCGGCAATAACGCAAACAATATATTATAACAGTTAAAATATTTTTTTTGGAAAAGAATATGAAGACTAATGAAGCAATTGACAAAATACAACTCAAAATAAATCAGTGCTATAGTGAGAGTCAGGCCAGGAGCACTGGTGGTTTTCGGAATTATAAGGCGTTGAGTTATACCATTACGCTCAACAAGAACAGTTGACTGGTCATTTCTGGTTTCGCCTTGGAGATGAAAAAAAAATGATCAAAAATTAAAAGAAATAAATAAATAAAAATAATCTTTAATATGAGTTTTTTAACATGCATTCCATGTGTGAAATTAGAAGGAAACCAAACTAATATTTATCATGAAGAAAATGAAATCAAATAAAAAAATAAAGCTTCAATGAACTAACCATTTAATTTTTAAACTGCTTTTAATGCGTTGTGTGAAAAATCATAAAACTTTTTATGTTTTCCTTGCATTATTACTATCCAATTTAAATTCTAATACTAGTTAATCTATTGAATTGAAAATGTTAAGTAGATATAGAAGTCATGTAATATCAATTTTAAAAAACACAGGTCTAGTTTTAGGTAGTAAAATAAGGAATAATAATTTAGTAGCTGAAGTGATCAATAATAAAAAATATAATAACATATAATATAATATATAATAAAAATTATAATAATCATAACATAATATAATACAGCAAACAACGTCTAACAGTGACTAACATTGTTATTTGGAAGTTGGAGATAGCCTCTCGCTTGGATATATGAATATATACATATATGTATTACTATAGGTGTAAATATATATTAAAATTACTAAACACCGGATAATTTACAAATAACATTTCTGCACTATTACACAAACACGAAATAGAACAATAATTGTACATTTATTAAAACTATAAATGCAATATACTATAAATAACTATAACCATAAATGGATTGTTATACACCTTTTCGAACTAAATATAATATGTAAAACGCGAAGTTCCTTCACTCTAGTATCCAATATTCGAAAACTAATATCACCAATGGTTTTTACGGGAGTTACAGACTCTCTATAACCGAATATTCCCACATTTCATCCTCGCATCGCAAGAGAGAAAGAATTCACCAGTGTAGCGAGGACAAGTTTATGTGAGCGACAGAGCAGTGAAACGAGGAGAGGCGGGGAAAGAGCAGAGAACTAGCGGTGGAGTAATTTATTGCACCTCTCGTTTCAGTTACCTGCCTCGCCTCTTTGTTGTCGATAATTTGTCAAAGTCCATTCCACAAAGGATTAACCAACCCCAACTTTTTCCCCTCCCTAAATTATACTAAAGCAATTAAAAGGCTCCCCAACAAAATGGCAAACTGAAAATTAATTATTTCCCGCTAGGTCCGCCGAGGGAACGAGAATCGGCTGGATAGCTGATTATAGCCGCTCATTCTATCGGTATACAATTTGCTATTCCCTGTTACCTCCATTATAAATCGAAACCGAAACCAAACTCAATCACCATTTTGCTAATTTGATAAAGGATCGGGGTAGCTATAGAATTTTTATTTACACCAAACAAGTATCATGCTCTCTATTATATTATTATAACAATAGAGGAAATGGGGATAGTTTCATATTAGGATTTACCTCCTAAAAAACATGTATACAATACTACGGTTCATATTCGATCATCCGGCAAGACTAAATTTCGATCGAGTAGCGCAATCCGATTTCAATCTATATTATAGAAATGCCACAACCTTTGGAACACTTCAAGTGTGCCTTCATTTCAACACCCAAATAGATAAACATAAATTTCTCGTTTAACTGAGGAGAGCCACCAAAAAAAGAACATACGATTATCGTGTAATAGCAAACATGGAAAATGAATTAATATTCAGTCGTCTGAATTCTGTGATACAGGTAATAATGATGATGTCAAACACTTTTTACTTGATTGTAAAGCTTTGCCTAGAGAACTGAGACAGAAGTATTTGAGCGAGTATCTCCTACCTAAACTTAATCCCGAGTCGACCTGGGAAAATCGGTTATCTTTTAAGAGTGTAAAACAATTAAAATATATTTATTTATTCGTAATTGACGCATATAATACAGATAGGGATTAGGAATCTCCAAATTTTTTGTCTAATTTTAGTATAAAAAAAAAAAAAAAAAAAGTGTATATATATATATATATATATATATATATATATATATATATATATATATATATATATATATATACAGTTTTATTTATTATATGTGATTTAAATATCAATGTATTTTGTATTTTATGAGATTTTTATTATTTTAACTAATTACATTTTGTTTTTAATTCAGACCTCCAGACCTCCTGTAATTGTTTGTTTTTTTACAAAATGCAATACTTATATATTCATTCATTCATATTTAATTTTTTAGAGTGTAATTTAAATAATATAATTACCCTGGCCAACAAAAAAAAAAAATTGTTTGTTTCCTGTGACTATTTTGTTGTTTCTAACTCAATTTGATACATATTTTTTAAATATGACAACAATGTTTCTCTAACAGCTTTTGTTTTTGTGTTATAGCTTACCAACCTTATTTAGTATTTTTACTTTGATTTTAAATTTTGTTTGACAGTAAAATATATTCTGTTGTTGTTTTTGATATGCGTCCAGGCAGTGTTGTGTACTTAATCCAGATTGTATTTGCTATATTTGTGGCGAATATATATTTTAAAAATATCGAAAACCTATATTAAACATTGTAAGAACTGCATACCATCAATATTCAAAATAGATTTGTACAATCAGGACAAGCCATGGGTTCCTCATATTGTTTCCCAAAAATGCATTGTGTGTCTACGGTTATGGTCCAGCTGGAAAAGAGATGCAGTGAAGTTCGTAACTCCCATGATTTGGCGAGAACCTCAAAAGCATCATGGCTTCTGCTACTTCTGCGTTGTGAAAATAAACGGAATAAACCCTGGAAATCGAAGTAATTCGTAATATCCTAAATTATCTTCTTCTCAACGATCTCAATTAAAATCTCGAGAGGTACAACCCAGCACATCTAAATCCTCTGATGATCCAAATCTCTGTGACCGCGAACAAAATATATTAAGTGATGACTCTGATCCAGATTACAAATGTAGCCTTTGAGAACCTCAACCATTTAATCAGAAATAACTAAATGACTTAGTGAGGGATCTCAACTTACCGAAAGAATCTTCAGAATTTTTTGCATATCTTTAAAAGAAACAAATTTGCTTAATACCGTTACTTTTTATCGTACCCGACAAAGGAACTGTTACCGTATTTTTCTCAAGAGAAGGATTTAGTCTTTTGTAACAATTCTGGTGGTATTTTGCAACAGATGGGTTTAATAAACTACAAGCATAGGGATTGGTGTATTTTCATGGACAGCAGCGAAGGAAGTTTAAAGCGGGTTTTGCTCCAGAGCAATAACAAGTACTATTGCACATTGGACGACTTTGAAAGAAGAATACACAATTATTTTATGCAAAGAGATCTACCTAAAGTCGTTTATTCAAGGAAATACTATAAAAGTTCGTTTGATAATAATGTTCAATAAATTTTGTTAACATTATGTATTAATTTCCTTACATTTTTTAATAAAACAGTAAAACTTTATATTTCACAAAATAAACCTGTCAGCAATCTCCCAGTATTTTTTTCATTTTCAGGGCCTTTAAAATAAACAGTAACAATAAAAAAAATGAAGGAAACAAAAATTGTGTTGACCAGTGTTATCAGTGCGCTCAACGCCTACTAAGCAGTCAATCTTGACTAGTGTAATATCTAGAAACTATCATCTACTTTAATTTTGTAAGGTTTATTGATAATTTATAAATTTATTTTCACTTTATGTAGAGTTTGAGGTACTTTGTTTAATTATTTAATTTTTTTTTTAATATTATTTATTGTATTATATATTATGAGATTCTATACTTATTTTTTTTTAATATTCACCATTTTTTTTATCTCTTCTTCGTATTTATTTCTTATTGAACAAGTTGTGCAATCCATTAAGCCATCCACATTACTTATTGCCCACGTTGAGGCAGATTATAATACTTTCTTTAAATAAATAGATAAAACAATAAAAGATAAAAAATGTAAGGAACTACCTTCTCTTGTGAATAAAAAAAAAAGCACAAAGCTTTTCCGATCTCGGTGTGAATCCGAGCTGATACCATCCATTTATATCGAAATTCTCATTCAATACCCTATTAAACGAATATTATCGTTGAAAACAATTATCCAGAACTAACTATTTTGAAATCCAATTGACTTATTTGGTAGTTAGTGTTGGTCAAAAAAGTGCCAATACGTCGACTTGCTGGTCTTTTGTTTTACTTGTTTAATATGGTACCACCTAAAAATTTTGAGATTGATGCCTGCCATTTTTGTCAATTAAAAAGCCCTACATTGGTAGATTATTACTTATATTTTTTATTATGAATAACTTAATACCTTCGTAATTATTATTACTTTTTTTACTACCCAATACTAGACCATTTTTTTATGTGAATCTATATTTACTTCTTAACATTTTCAAATAGATATATCAACTTTTTTACGGCTGATTAACTGTGATTAGTTGGCAAATGGCGGAGGTTGTTAAAAAAAGAACAATACGAAGGCTAATATTCCTCACCAATACTAGAAGTATTTTTCTCTAAGTATATATCTCTAATTTAGAGTTCTTAAGAAAAAACATTTACAGCAAATTTAAATTAAAAAAAAAAAAAATCACATACAATTATTTATCAAAAGGAAATCACTTCCAGTTTGAAACTTCAAATACTCAGTTTTTTTGTCCCAGCTACAACAGTGAATCGAAACAGTCCAGTTTTTTAGAATCAGTGTATTTCACTTCCTCTGAAGATTGATTGCAATTTAAAATTATCTGACGTTGGTTATAAAATGCCAACAATATTGTTAATGGCAAATGTTATATAACTGCTTTTCCCTCATAATAAAATCTTGATAAATAGCTTTGAGCAAATAACATGTTAAATGCATTCGTGTAAATTCTCGCATAAATGAGTTATTCATAGGTGAGATTTACAATTAATACATCAGAGAATCACTGTAATAATGTCAATTCCACAAAAAGAAATAAAGCAGCATTCATAACACCATACCTGGGATTGGAAATAACGCTGTTTCCATTCTGTAAAGTATAACCTATTTCCCATTACAGAATACATAATATTTTTCAAATAAAATTCTCATAAAATATAGTATCAATTTTTTATAAATCCCGACCCACCCGGCGATAGGAATAATATAAAAACTGTTATTGTCCCTAACAGGAAGATGCGAGGCGGATTTTCCCCTCTGCTACTCTTCCAAACTGACAGTTTAACTTTACAAAAGGGAATCTTTTTTAACTCACATCAAAGGTTCAAAGCGAAAAAACAGTTGAAGCAAATTAAATTATCCCTGGCGTGGCCCTTTCTGCTCCCTGCATGGCCTCCTTAAACTACCCCGTATCAGATTTAACTTCTAAAAGCTTTTTCATGAAGGATAAGAAACGGTTTTTTCATTTCGCTACTCTCCTTTTCCTTTGTACAAAGTGAAATATACATTCAACGGTCTGAAGAAACATTAATGATGCTTTAAATACTAAATGCATGTATTCAGAACTAAGAATAATAATTAATAAAGAAATTATTAATTAATGAAAATAGCAGCAAACATGCAATGTAAATCAATCTCGAGAGGAATTTATAAACGAAGGACCCTGAAGTCGTTGATTGAACTTTAAAACATTCTATTGTATTTTTGGTTGACATATACATGGGTATCGATTCATGGAATATCGATATTTTCTTTCGATAATGCGCAGTTTTTGTACCGATATGTTTCCCTAGGATAAATCGTACTATCGATACGTACCTTAAGATATCGTTTTCTTTATTTTATAAAATTACAACATAGAACTAAAAATATATATATATATATATATTTTTTAAAGTAAAAAAACTCTTATAAAATTGTTTTAAACAAGGGAAAGTTTTTATATTTAACGTTTTTAATGTTAAACTAATTTCATGTAGGTTGACTAAGAAATATGTTGCTATTGTTTCCATTTCAGTGCCTACACAGCGATAGTCTTCAACAACCATCACCCACAATGAATAAATTAAGCGGACATTTTTTTTGGAAAATTTACTTTATAAGTGGGAGTTAAATTGTTCGCATCATTGTTTTGATATCTGAATAAGTATACGTATCTACATCCTAATGCTTAATTCAATTGGCCTTACATTATATGCCCCTTAGAGACGACCTGCAGCAACAGCTCGCCACCAGCAGCTCAGAAGAATGTGCTGCAGCGAGTGACTAAAAGAGGACACAAATTGGAATGCTATGATGTTTACCGACGAGTCGCGTTTTTGTCTCTATAGGGACAGCAGACGCCGAAGAGTCTACAGAGATCAAGGAATGCGAACAATGCCCCAGTGTATTGTGCCTTCAGTGCAGTTTGGAGGAGGTGGTGAATGGTCTGGGCTGGCATTTACACGGGAGGACGAACCAACCTCACAGCAGCTCGATATGCACATAAAATTATTGAGGAATACCTCCCTCCAACTAGGAATTTGATTGGGAGAGATTTTTGATTTGTAGATGAAAACGCTCGACCTCATAGAGGAATAGTTGTTCATCAAGTTTTAGAAAACCTGGGAATTTCCCGCCTGCCCCTTCCCCCATTGTCTCCAGACCTCAATCCTGTTCAGGCTTTTTAATCATATTCCGCCGCTAATTGACCTTCAACAACTGAGCGCAGCATTGCAACATCTCATAGTATGCCTAATAGGTGCACACAGGTTTTGGCTAACAGAAGACATTATACAAGGTATTAATTGTTTCCAAAAACTTATCTGTTCAATAAAAAAAATTATGCAACTAAAACGTTTTATTTTTGTTATTTTGTAAAACCCATTAATCGTACTTTATTTCAGCAAAAAACATTATAATTTCTAGTGAATATTAATGCAGTTTATAATAAAAATAATAACAAAGTAAATTAGTAATAGCAAAGTAGGGAAAGTAAATAACACAAAATTAGCAATATCCCTATTCATTTTTGCGCAGTTTATTTTCAAAATTTAAGCATTTGAAATAATTGTGTTCCTATTTAAGTTGTGAAATAAATTAAGATTATAAAATTAAGAAAATATCAATATAACACACTAAACTATTCAACCCAGCTTTTATCGATATAACTTATGGTCTGTTATGTAACTATTATTCTTAAGGGACTTTGTCCCAGAATAAAATTTCTTTTTCTATTCTATTCTATTCTATAAATGCTAGATTCAAAGTAAAGCATCGGAACTGAGCTGTAAGAGTGATGCATATTTTGACGAATTTGGCGGATATGTGGTTTTGATGCCGTTACCTTGACAATTGAGACAATAAAATAAAATTTAATATCATAGTAAGATGATTGAAAAATTTAAAATGGCTGGTCAAAAAAAAAAAAAAACACGATATATCGATGTATCTATATTTTTGGTCACCGATATACAGTGAATCAATATTTTATATTACATTTTTGCAGACAGATTTAAAGATAATGATGTTTAATCTAATCTGATAATTTACAATCTTCTAGGTTAGTTTTCATTTTTTTATTAAATGCCTAGGTGTATTTTTTTACATATTCTAAAACACAAACAATAAATATTAATGTACCGATTTAATGAACACTTTAAAATCTGCTTTTATCGCATTAGATTCAATATTGATTATGATTCTTTGAACATTTAGCTCTGGATTTTTTTTTTCCTGAAAAAAAAATTGAGAAATTATGCAGCCAGAGCCTTATTATTTATTAACGACCACACAATTATTTATAAAAAATACAGTTAGTCCGAAATGTAATCACTGGACTGAAAGACCTATCATAAATTCACAACATTCCCGGAACTAACCAGAAAATACGCGATATAAATCTCTTTGATGTATTGGTAAACCGCTAACGAATGTACTGTGTTTTATGTCGGGAAAATTAATGTCTGCACCGCTATGCAGTTAATAGGATGAATACAACTAAGTAACATTATTTCTGGCAGGGTCTCTTATTGACAAGTTTGATAAATGTTTAATTTTTTTTTAAAGTATGATACAAAATATAAAGATATTTTGCATTTTTAAAGCGAAGCTTCTTTAGTGACATAATAAATTTATATACATACAAATATTTCCTTAGGGTAAATTGGGAAGGCTGTTGTAGTACCATTTCAAACAGCTGTTTCAATTATTTTTGTCTGTTTTGTAAATGGATGATTTCAAAATTTCGGTACAATTTAAGTCACAAAGGTATTTTGAAAATTGTGATGAACATAAAATTGAGATTTTAGTTTACATGGCCAAGTACCCATTGTACCATTATGAGCTCCCAACAATAATGATATATCTACATATATAACCGGAGTAATTGACGTTTATGCATAGCATTTACTCACTCCCTAGGTTGTCACAACTTGAAAATGCTTGCATTTTGAAAATATTTAAGGCCTCCTCTTACGCTTATTTTCTAGTTTGAAAATATGAAGAGGTATTGTTTTCTATTTTTTATCCAAAAATAATTTTGTGATTGATATTTAGCCTTCTTAGCACGATATACACCATCATGAAGTAGTGTCACAACCCTCTAGCTCACTCGCCAAAGGAAAATTTGAGGGGTGTTTTGTATAGGACAACACTCTTTCTGGTAGACGCTGACTTGGTTGGTAGACAAATGGAGGTGCATTGACTCCGCTCGGTAAGTACCGTATTTTAATTCATCCTCACTACCTAAGGTGTAGCAATCCATTGAAAACATTATATTTTTTTGAGATTCAAGATCAATTCAAAGCACTCCTGAAAAACCAATAGATACCATGTTTTACTTTTCAAATAGGCCACGTGTACAACATGATACCAACGTTTTTTTCGTTAGAACTCACTCCCTACAATTCATTCCCTGAGTGAAGATATCGTGTTATATTTGAACTTAAATTGCTTTAGCGCTTATCTGCTATACTCGTATTTTATTTAATACCTAATGTGATAGTCTTCATTTCGTAGCTTATTTATCATTTACAATCTTTTTAGGTTTTATTGTTTAAAAGTTGATAGAACTGTCGTTATTAAGTGCAATTTCATATTACTGTAGTATTTTTAAAGTTTAGTTTGAACGTTTTAAAGTAGATGTGACAGTACGTACCTAAAAGGCTGAAAATGTAATTCATGTATACTCCCCAAGTTTATAATATACATACTTCGTTAATTTCGCTTTTCTTTTCTTAAATGTAATAAATATGATATTTTCCCACTCCCTAGATAATAAACCCACTTCCTAGTCGTGGTTTTTCACTCCCTAGATTTCAATAGTTATTATTTATTTAATAGACCTAAAAATGTTGCAGATGATGTATGTCCACTTCATCGACTCACTTCACACACCTTAGAGAAACAATTTGTGAAAAAAAAGATCAATTTACATGTCCTATTATGTAGTAAACATTTTTTTTTATTGGAATTATTCCGAAATATTGATATCACCTAAATAATTTTTATTCCGGATGCATTTTATAGTAATTTTTTTTTTAATAGAGAATTACAATATCTTGTTATCAAATCATGAAAATAATTAAATATTGTTAGACAAAAATATGTCCCTTTTCTTCGATTAAACTTGACTCTAAGTTTGCTCAGAAAGGAGGACATTTAGAAACTGGAGTTTTCTTCTATCTCTTGCCCGCACAGTATAATTTTTTCACCTAGAAGTCGTTTCAACTTGGAGTTCATTTAAGTGTACATAAAGAACTTCTGTCATTTTTTAACTATTCACAAAGTGTATTTTAAACTTTTTAACTGCCAGTAATTTCGGAGAAAGAGTGTTAAATATTCACAGGAAGTGGCGTTTATTTTTTGTGCCCCATCAAAGAGTGCCATTACTGTCCAACAGGGCCAACATCAGTTCCAACTATTGACCTCCACTGTTTTCGGATTGCTTCACACCAATGGCCACTCGTTGAAATATTCAGAGAGCGTTTCGGTATTTTCATTGGCTATTTTCTTTTAACTTGTGTTAATTCTTGCCATCTCATATTCCATGCTTTTTTCAAAAGTTTGCCAGGAAATACATAAAAAATATATCTGGGAAAGAGCTTTTACGAAATGCGGCGGATGAGAAGTAGTTAAAATGAGGAGGACGAAGTGCTATTTTAGGGAACTGATTAGATTACGTTAGTGGGGGCTAGTTAGCGGTCTCTTCATTAACATCGTTAATGAGTAGAGAATCACAGCTCATCATACTTTAGTCCATTTTCTTTTTAAATAAATCGTCTATTTAGATACATTTTTATTTCCATAAGCTCACAACATGTTATCAGATAGGCATTATTTTTAAGTGAATTGGTAATATTTGCTTATTTGTAATCAGATGCTAATATGTTATTAACTATAACTTTAAAAAATAGCACATATAATGAGTTAAACATAATGTAGTTCTAAACCATTATAATAACAGAGGAACCATTTATCCATCCAAATAAATGCACATAAAAAAAAAATCCGTGAACATGAAAACAGAGAATGTCACAAAATCTGGAAAAACCTACGCAACCCCGTACCCCTCCAAAGGCCTCACTTATCCATAGCTATTTTTGTCTCTATCTATCCATGTAGTTTATGCAGATAAATCGTCAGTAACATTGTAAGTAGATTCATACTCCTCCATACTTTTGAATAAGTACACTTAGATATTCCAACTTATTGATTTTATAAATTTATATTGCTAACTTTATCCTTTGATTTATCTTTTTAACTTAAATAATTGTATTGTAACCTGTTTTGTTCACTGCAGGGCATGATTATAATTCACTGAACCTCAAGAAAACATTTAATATTATATATATATATATATATATATATATATATATATATATATATATATATATATACCATATATATATACACATTTTCAGTAAATTATAGCGTGTACAAGAAGTTTTATTATTACTAGTATATTTTAAGGGACAAACAATATATCCCATATATATACACATATATATATACACATTTTCAGTAAATTATAGCGTGTACAAGAAGTTTTATTATTACTAGTATTTTTAAGGGACAAACAATATATCCCAGGATAAAATTTCTTTTTAGTTCCTCTATGATGAGTAATCGTTAAATATATAATACTAGTATCATTTCTATTTTATTGTATTGTATGTTAACTGTATAGAAAAGCAATATCTTACTAAACGTAACTACAACAGAAGAACTAATATTATATAATAATATATAATTTTGTAGTAATATAAATTAATATTTCAAAATCATTAGTAAGGTGATATTCAGCAAAGTATAAAGTCTTGTCTGCCTTGTGAAGGTAATCAATTAAAAACATGAGATATAAATATAAAGGCATTATAAATATTTTTTGAAAATTCTTTTAATCTGCTAAGAAAAATTAAAAATTATAATTTATACTCACCTTTTCTTTTAGGAGAGTCTTGAGCTCCGTAGCATGAAGCTTGTACTCTTGAAGCTCGAGTTGGAGGGACAGGCACCGCTGCTCCCAGTCGACGACGGGGGAACCAGGTCGGCTGTCGTCCGACCAGGAGGAGCAGGAGCCGATGTCCGAGAGTCTGGAGAGAGGGTCTTCCTCCATTCTGGTACATCTGCAACAGGAGTTATCTTTGAATAGGGGTATAATTGTTAGGAACGGAATATTTATTCCTAAGAATGTATTAAGAAAATCGTTCATCAATTTTTCATTCATTCGAGAAAGCTTATTCTATGTGTCTAGGATTTTTTTAAAAAATCAATATGGTTTATTTTTCCTTGTTAAATATAGATATTTACCACATCAGAAAAATATTTTGACTATTTTGAGGATTATTTATTAAAATTATCTGCATTCTTTATTATTAGGCATTATCTTACTGCAGAAAGAGCGTCGGAACTATACGCCTCCGAATGCTTGAATATGATCAAAAAGGGCCAACTTAGGAAACAAGAATTGAAAGATCGAAAAATCCTTAGACGCATAGTAGGCCACATAAAGGAGGGAGGGGAATATAAAATCAGACATAACAACGAGTTGTACCAACATTTGGAAAGTATAAAATCAGCTATAAGAAAGAAAAAACTTACATTTTACGGCCACATAGTTAAAATAGACAACCAGAGACTATCCTTGAGAATCTTCAACATCATCTCTAGAGGGAAAGGGGCCAGTGAAACATGGGTAAAACTGGTTCGAAAAGTCCTAGAACATCTAAGAATCAATCCTAAAGATGTTTCCAGAGATAACTACCGAACTCTCATCAGAACATCAGATACTCTCGAGTTGGTGACTGCTAATAAATCGTTTCGACCCGGAATGGGAGTGAAGTGGACAGAGGAAAGGAAGAAGATCCATTACGCTAGGATCAAGGGTTACTGGGCTAAGAAGAAAGGCTGCCAGAGTTAGGAACCATGTGGTCCAAATAACGAAAAAAAATAAATAAATAAAGCTATTATACATTAGCACAATAGATTCGAAACATCATGATTAAAATAAAAAAAGACCATTCATAGATGAACTGGAGAAGCATAAAAATTACTTAATACACTCGGATGTCTAAAACATATGAAAATAAAAACTGATATGAAGATAAAAACAAAATAAAAACTATTGTATGCTCAGTGCTTGTAGAAAATTTACCCGGGAAGCATCAAAAATTAACAAACTTTAGGGTACGTTGACAAAATGTGCTTTCATTAATAGCAATAGATATACTAGAAAATCCTTTGAGGATTTTAGCGCTTATGAAAGAAATTTGACTTTTATGGTGGAAATAACAGCAAAAACAGTTGTATTTAAAGGTATATCACACAGCAGATTAATGAAAATAAAATGTCTCACGGTATTACCCATCGTGCAATCAAAGGAGAAGAAAGTCTAATGATAAATATCCAAATAGTAACAGCTAAGGACAGGACTCTTGTCGAGTGGGAGGGTAAGTGGAAAGGATTAGCTTCCTAATTATCAGAAATCAAAGAGGTAGTAATAATATACGGGATCAAGTTTCCAAGTTCCTGAAAAGGATAGTTTTATAATTATAGATAGGTTATTGCAAATTTAAATACGAATAGAGTCTAATTTATACATATGTATATGACCCCATAAATGAAAAAAATCAGACTATAAAAAACTGTTAAACGTACATGCCTTTTTTATTTTTTATTTTTGTCTTTTCGTAATTTTTAATTTTTTTATTTTTGTACTTTGAATCATTAATACTCTAAACGGGTGATTGGTCCAGTTTAGTTTAAATGATTATTTAGATAGGGGGCCAATCACCCGTTTAGAGTATTAATGATTCAAAGTACAAAAATAAAAAAATTAAGAAATAACAAAAACAAAAGAATGATTCAAAGTACAAAAATAAAAAAATTAAAAATTACGAAAAGACAAAAAGATAAAAAAGCTAGAGGACTAATCGGATTTATAAAAGGACTCGAAAACTATTGTTAGTACATGCATGTAGTAAAAAAAAATCCCGAAAGAATTGCAATCAAAATAAATGAAAAGTATACTACAACGTTTTCAAGTATACAACGTTTACTTATTTCACATTACAAAAAATGTATTTAAAGTTTATTGTTTAATTTTATGAGAATAATAATTGTACCACTTATTACAACTTATTAATTGTAGCCAACCGTATACTACTGCGAATTGGAGCGCTGCATGCCAAGCGGATTTTATAAAACTCTCGGCTCTCAGTCAGTATAAACTTATATTCTAGTATTTATAGTCTAGTAGAATTACTAATTTATTTCATAAAATAGTTTAGTGAGCGTATTTTAATCATAAAATTACTGAATACTCGTATCTATTGAGGATATTGATGTTTTCAATCATTAGGAGGATACATGAAAAAAAAAAAAAAAAAAAATATATATATATATATATATATATATATATATATATATATATATATATATATATATATATATATATATATATAAACATTTATTTTTTAAAATAATGGATTTTAGATAAAAATGTGTCGAATGATCCAATAGAAAACCAAAATATTAAAGAGAAGAAATAGTTTCATTCAAAAATAGATTTTTTTTTTTTATAAATAAAAATTTTAAGCTATAAAATGTGCTGTAATATATTTATTCTACTTTCACTGATCGTGCAGCGTAAGGTATTTTTTATTTAAATGACTATCAAACTTTATTCTGCACTTGTGTTCAAAAAAGACAATATGAATATAAATCCTGAGAAGAAAGGGAAGAGGAGATGCGGCAAGATTGAGTGAGTCATTAGCATTAAAGACAAACCCATCGAACGGGTTGAAAGCTTTTAATAAGTAGAAGTCTCCAGATGAGACAAGAAGATCAAAGATAGAAAGCTCACCTGAAAGTAAGTTCAATTCAGTTAAAAATAAATAGAAAATAATAGGTGACAAAATTAATCAACAAACCAATATTAGCCTACTTCATCGATTCCAGATCAATAAATAAGAACAATTGAAAAAATATCTTGCTTTAAAAAAGACATTCTTGAGAAAAACAGACAATGAAACTACCAGAGAACACTATGCATTCTGTAAATACGCATTCGAAAAAATCTGATCATCAAAATAGCTCTCAATTATAGTCTGGAGTAGAGGCGTTTCGATACAGATATTATTTCCGGGTCAAGAGGAAGATACCGAGACACCTAACAGATAACAGGCAACAACTGCGCGGCCAGGTAGGCCAAGTTCACACAGAAAATGATTATTGAAACGTTTTTTACAAGACATTGAAAATAAATAGTGAAAAATCAGTTATTGACACACTATAGATATATTTTAACAAACAAAGCGAAATCACAGCTTAGTTCTATTTTAAAGTGTTTTTTATTAAACTTGAACATCCGAGGCATAAAATGATATAAAATTTATTTTACCAAACATAATTGCCATAAAAGTTCGGCCATTATTAATGTAAATTCTGATTCTAATAACTTATTTAAATCATAGTGGAATTGTGATCATTATAGAGCTTGTTACGACGAATAAAAAAAAAAATTATATTTGTGTTTGTGATAGAAAAATTTAAAATAATAGAAAACTGACCTAAGGAAAACATTTCGACCTTTAAACCCTGACTGGAATACGTTGATAGTAAAAAATTTTCCTTTCTACCCCAGTTATAACTGACCATGACAGAGGCAACAAACGACACGAAATAAAGCAATATTTGGCATGGAATATAACCAATCGAATCGAATCGAACGCACCTCGAATATTACCGATGTCACTCAAATTCTAACAGAAGCATTGTTTCCATTACATGGCAAAAAAAAGCTTGGCCGACCAATCGGCCCTTTAGCCAGCTGACTAGTCGGCTAAAGTCATAGTCGACCGATCTCTAATAATTATTATTTTTGCCAATTTTTTTATAGGTCTCTCCAAAATCTGAAATATTTGTTTTTAATATTGAACAATGGATCAACCCTCGACAGGAGCACATAGGAAGCTTTAAGGAAGGACTGTATCACGATTAGAGGAATCTCATTCCCTTCAGCCGCGCTGCCCCCACCCCAACAGAGCTCTCTCCGCCATTCCCAACTCCTAAGCTCAGTCTCATTTCCTTCAATTACTGTTTTATTTTCCCAAGCTGCAGACAGCTTCCCTTCTCATATATGCTAATTCAAGTTTGTTTAAAATCCTCCCACCCTCCGCAAGATCAGCTCCTTCGATTTTCTCTTCTGTTTTATCTTTATTCCGCTCCGTTGCAGCTCGCTCTCGGAAGATAATAAGCAGAAGCCATGCCTTTACAAAAAGCAAACAAATGCTTAATGCAAAGTCAACGTTGCTAAACCCTGCCTTCAAGCATCAGACAATAAAAAATAAAACAACAATTATAATAAAAACAATAAAAACAATTATTTAATATGGCGCAGATTCCTAAATAAAATCCTTTCGAAAGCTTTCTAGCGGTAGTTAAATGCTTAATAGCATCTTATTCATAAAAAATAAATAGTTTAAAAATTCATTACGGTTTAAAACCTATTACACTAAGTTAGATAAAAAGGAATTCTAAAATAATGGCCACCTCCAAAAAGAGTTATGTAATATATACATACATATATATATATATATATATATATATATATATATATATATATATATATATATATACATATATATATATATATATATATATTTTATTTTTTTTTTTTTTTTTTTTTTTTTTTTTTTTTTTTTTCCTTTCAAAGTAACCCTTTGAAAGGACCGTTTATTTAGGTTGTACGTTCCATACAAATGTATACTACGTACCTTAATTGTCATAATTACATTTACATTGAAACTTTTACAATAATATTATTAAAATAATTCAGATCATTGAACAATTGAACATAATATAAAAGAAACAAATAAAACATTACAAATTGAATACGAAAATTAGAAATAAAAAAAAAAAATATGGTCCATGGCTGATTTTAGCCCATAATTTTAACTATTTAAAGGATTTTTCATGAAATGTCCTTCCACCTTCTCAGTCCTTGGTCAGTTGGTCAAAGTCCAAGCTGTAGATAAATTTTGTAAATTCAGCTCTGTATTTGTTGTACAAGTCATATTCTGTCACAGGCCAATTTTCACCTTTGAAAAACAGCGTCATAATTAGTTTGGATCTTTGTCTGTCATATAATAAGCAGTCGTAAATTATGTGTTTAAATGTATGTTCTCGTCCGTCATAAGTACATATGTTGCTGTTTATTAAATTAAACCTTTTTAGATATGCTTTAGTTTGTCCATGTTCTGTTAAGACCTGTGTCAGTTTGTAATGTGTGGATTTGAGTATGTTGAAATTATTTTTTGTTATTCTTGGAATGAATTTATGCAGGCTTGGGGATTTTTCAGATTTAAACCAGCGATCATTCCAGATTGATATTATGTTTTGTTTAATATCATGTTTGAGAAATGATAGTGGTGTTTTCTTGTATGACGGAAATAGTTGACTTTTGGCTGCCTCTTTTGCTAAGGTGTCAGCCATTTCATTTCCGTCAATGCCAGAATGCCCCTTAACCCATTTTATGTCGATATTGACGTTTGATAAAATAAGTGTGTATATATTTTGTCTAATGATTTCAGTTAGTTGGTCATGAATATTAGGATTAAGTATGGATTGTATTAGAGTCATGTTATCTGTCAATATTATAATGTCGTGGTGTACGTTAGTAGGAAGATCAAGAAGGAATTCTGTTGCTTTTAAGACTGCATATTTTTCTGCTTGGTTATTGGAACAAGTTGCACCCAGCTTATATTTAGCACTTATGTTTTCTCTCTTGTCCCAAAGTAACCAAGCACAGCCTACATTGTCCCCTTCTTTACTTCCGTCTGTGAATATATTAGTAACGTCTGCAGGTTTCTCTGCAATCTGTGTTAACTGTGTATTAATTTTCGCGTGTATCGCAGGGTGTAGCCAGTGTGAAGGTTTAGTCTCGTAATCTATTGAATCTTTTAAGATAGTTCCGTAGTCACAACTATCTAATTTTATTGATGTGAATTTCACTATTTCGTTTATTTTTAAATCTATAGGTATCATGCCGGCTAAAACACATGCTGCATCATGTGATATAGTTTTGTATCCTTTTACTATCTTGATTCCTATGAGCCGTTGTAACTTCTGTAATTTTTGAAGGTTGCATTTTTTCTGAATAGCTTTATGCCAAATTGGTGCCGCATATAGCATCTTTGGAATCAATGCTGCCTCATAGATAATTTTCAGAGAATCGGCTTTTAAGCCCCAAGTTGTCCGTGCAGCAATAGTGAGAGAGTTGATGGTTTTTAAAGTTGTATTGTATATTTTTTCAATATGTTGTGTCCATTTTAGTTTTTTGTCGAATAGCACGCCTAAAAAGGTCAGTGTTTCCGTTCTTTCGATTCTCTCTTTGTCTATATGTAGGTTTAGGTCCGGTATATTTCTTTTTCTGCTAAAAATGATATATTTACATTTCAATGTGTTTAGTTTTAATTTGTTATTTTTTGTCCAATCTGATATTTTTTGTAGTGCTGAATTTGCGGGTTCTGGTAAGTTTTTAAAACATCGCCCTCTGATTAAAAGAAGTATATCATCGGCATAACTTAGTAATTTAATTTCGTTCGGTAAATTTAGATCAAATATTGTATTTATTAAAATATTCCATAAAATAGGTGAAATTCCTGATCCTTGTGGCGTCCCTATTGTCAACGATTTTGAGTAAGTTAATGTATTTGTTTTTAGTAGGATACGTCTGTTATTGAGGAAACTTTTAATTAATAAATATAAGTCTTGAGGACAGTTATATTGTTTCAAGTTATAAAGGATAGCAGGCCACCAAGCATTGTCAAATGCTCCTTTGATATCTAGACTAATAGCTAACAGTTGATCTTTTTTGTCTAAAGCATCAGTAATATGCAAATTTAGGAATTGCAATGCATTTAGTGTACCTGTCCTTGGTAAAAAGGCAAATTGTTGCTTATTTATTATATTATTTTTAAGAAGAAAATAGACGAGTCTGTTTTTAATAATGCTATCCATAATTTTGCTCATGATTGGAAGCATGCTGATAGGTCTTAGCTTATCACTTGATGGTATTGGTATTAAAACTAAGAGCCCAATGTTCTAATTGTCAGGAATTTCTTTTCTTTGATAAAATAATTTATAAACGTTTAGAAGTAATTTTGGCATTATTTCAAAAAATTTTTGAAAAATTGTTGGTGTGATTCCGTCATATCCAGAAGATTTTTTGTTTTTTCAGTAGTTCTATTGCATTATAAATTTCTTGATTTTCTATCGGTAAGTCAACGGGTGTTTCAGGAGGTTTTAAAACATTTGATCTTGTTATTTTATGCTCGTAATTGTCTGAATCTGGAGTATCCTCGTTAATTAGATCATTCATGATATGTTTTAATGTTCCGTGTATGTCATTCGTGTAATTGTTATCAGTTGTTATAATAGTTTTTAAGAGCAAAGGGTTTCTAATTTTTCCAGCCACCCATTTATAAGTCCAATCCCATGGTTTTGCATTGTTACAATATGTTTTCCAAGTATCTAGTTTCGATTGTTTAATGTGGTTTTGATAGGTGTGTTTACTGGTCAAGTAATTGTTTTTGGCGGCATTTCTAAGTTCTTGGTTATCTTTAATTTTTTGATATTCTTTTCTAAGTTTGTTAGTCGTTTTACGCAACTTTGTCAGTTCTTCGTTCCACCAGGGTACCAGATTGTACTGTTTATTATTATGTTTTCTGTTTGAGATTCTGAATGACATATTTGATGCTTTAATAATTGCTGAGGTCAACTTTCTAGAGATTACATTAGTGTCCATATTATTAATTACATTAATAATATTTTCTTGCAGTTCCTCGATGGTGTAGGATTCATTGGAGCAGAGTAGAAATTGTTTTGTAAGTTGATAATTTAAATTACTTTCAAAAGTATTCCAGTCCGCATTTGCTGTGATGTATTTTATAGTTTTTGTCAATTTGGCCAAATTAATATAATTTTGGATTTCGAAGAAGATAAAATTGTGGTCGGTAAGGTTAGTCTCATGTGATATTTTCCAGTTTATGATACGTCCAGAGGCTTTTATATTTGTTATTGTCAAATCTATATTGCTTTTTCCTCGATGTCCTTCAAAAGTAGTCAGATCTGATTTTACATTCATTATTAAGAAATTATTGGTAGTGAGAAATTCCTCTAAAGAAGTTCCCCTTTTATTAGTGATTTTATCATACCATACTTTAGATCTATAATTTGTATCGATGCCAACTACGATATGATAATTTTTAAAGTAATCGACGAGTTCGTTGAGTTTATCTAAATCGATCTTTACATCTCTATTTATATCAAAATAACAGCTTGCAATAATATATTTATCCTTCCCAATTATAACCTCCATTACGACCCTATCTCTGTTGGAAAATTGAGTTATCATACAGCCGTCAAGGTTAGGGTTAATTAACACTATACCTGCCCGTGGGTTATCATCGAACGTTTGAAATACTTTATAACCTTGTAATGTAAGTTTGTTATATGAGTACGGTTCTTGAAGAAGAATTATATCTAATTTTTGTTGTGCAATTATTTGCTGCATTACGTTTTTGCAGTGTTTTGAGTGCATTGTATTAATTTGTAGTAATTTAAGATTTATGTTGTTAGAGTGAGTCATTCAAAGAAGTAAAACTACATGAAATAAATTTACAGATTTTAGTTGTCTTGTCCTTTTCCTGATTATCTACGAGTATATGCATTAAATATAAAGTGTATTTGTTGGTAAATAATGTAATCAGTTAACTTACTCTGTCTGTACTACGTAATCAGTCCTGTCGATTTGTCTTTGGAGCTCGAGAAGGTAGGAAGGGCAGGTGAGGTCCAGCGCCGAATGGTTGCAGTTCCTCTTCTTGTGGTGGTCCTTCTCCTTCAGGGAGCTGTTGTACCGCAGGCAGTTGGTGCAGCGTCGCTCTTCAGCTTTACATTGCTTGAGATCGTGCTCCTCTGCACAGAGCAGACAGGACTTCTTTTGATGGCATTCCTAAAAGCTGTGGTGAAATTGAGAACATGTAAAACATCTTCTTTTCCGATGATAGTCGTCAATATAACCACTTGACATCCAAGAAAAATTTTCGGTGTCTCAACAATTCGCGATTTGGAGAACTTACTTCTAAGACCGCATGCCTTGATCTTTTCCTTTTATTATCGAATATTGTGACTACTCTAATGTCATCTTTTACAAGTGGTGTTCCTTCATTTTGACTATACAAATATTCAAGAAAATTAGACGAGGTTATGTCGTCTTCTATATTTTTGACTATTAGCCTTGGTTTTTTCTTTTCCAACCTAACTAATTTTATAGTTGGGTTATTAGAAATTTCTTTTTCAATTTTTTTAAAATCATCACGATTGTCCGAATGAAGTAGTATCGAACCTGATTTGGTTTTAGATGTTTTGGTAAGAGTTAATTTTAATGTTCTTGGATTAATTAAAGTCTTAAATGTATATATCATAAAAATTATTATGCATTGGTTAAAAAAACATTTTTTTTTTTCACTACCATGCTCCCAGGCCCAAGCAAAATAATTATTTTCTGTTCGGCAGTGGCTCGTATTCAAGATCGGGGTACACTCCTAGGATACACCCAGCCTTGTTAAAATGGGTACCTTTATTTGGGGAATAACCTGGCGGTTTCGCGAGTATTCCGGCCAAATCACCAACTTTCAAAACCGTTGGCCCAGAAACAGTACATCCATACCTAAGTACTGCACCCAAGACCCTTCATGGGTTGTTGTGGTATTACAATAAAGTTAGTAATTCGAAGTTTATATAAACAAATTTTTAATTTAAATAATAAAATGTTAGCACGTTATAAATACGGCCAAGAACAATAAATTTAAAGACTTATAAAATACAAAAGCATAATAATAATAAAACAAAAAATAAATAATAAAAAAAAATAAACTGCATATTTTCGTTGAAATTTACTATTCATTCTGTTTTTTTTTTTTTTTTTTTTTATTAGAATAACTCTTGTCATATAGTAGGTTAGAAAAGGCAGTCATTACCACCCTTCAGTCAAGTAGGATTTACAATGTAATACTGCCAATCAGAGAATTCTAAACGAACTTTTAGTTCAGGAACTTGGCGAATGGAACTATACTCGAAATTGTTGGGGCCCTCCAGAAAGAGTATATGGTAGAATGACGGCCGATGGAGATGAATAAGAAATCATTGCTGAATATCTTTATATATATATTTTTTACATCATACATAGTATATAGACAACATTTTAAAAGTGGCCTTAATCTTAATTAATAGCCATGATCTCACAAATTAATAAGTCGATTACATATATACAACATGAAATTGTGGAACCACTGAAATCAGGAAAAAAACTAAATATGAATAACAAAAGGATAATGTTACAAGTTCATTCAGGCGTTCCCGAATATTACAAAAAATAAATACAGTTGTTATTTGTAAAATACGAAAACCCATTGAAATGGTATAAAACATTATTATGTCATCTTAATGAGGTTGCATTTCACCGGTACTCTGGAACAAAAGATAATATTGTAACTCTAGTCTCCGTATCTTGGATTTTATTTCATAGCAGACCCATTTCATGTTTAAATAGTAGTATGCATGAATGTTACACTCAATAAATAACAACACCATACATTTATATAACTATAATATATACCAGATCGATTGGCATTGAAATTTAGAGAACATATAGACAATATACATACATACAAGATAGTTACTTTCCAGATGTTATGCTAAATCTTTGTCGTTCAGTACTTTTAAAACTAAAACTAATATTACTATTTAAATTATCATAAAATATATAGAATAATATTAATTATTAATGTATTGTTCTATATATAAAAATACAACTTTGTAGATTATTAAACAGATAAATCCCATTTACTTCAATTATGTTTATTAACAAATCAGCATTAGTCGTGATGAAAATATATAGTTCAAAATATGTTAATATGTTTAAAACATTCCTCGTAAACTTATTATTTTTATATGGATTCAAATGGACTAAATCTGCCTCAATACAATTTTAAAATAATCACAGCTGAAAGGGTAAATAAATGCGGCGTCTTAAATCAGATCCAAAAAAATTAATCCTTATATCCATAGGAGCCGAATGCTGGGATTGAAGAAAGGCCTGAAGAAATCTCAAGGCGAGAATGTACTTATTTAGAAAGGGAAAAAATCTTTTCACTGCCAGCACGAATTCATTTCCTCTCGGCGGAAGAGCTTAGGCGTCTTAAGCTTTAATCTCTTGGAAATCCTCTTAGAGCAAGGACGAAAGACTCGAAGACAAATTCTAGTGAGCAACTGATGGAATATCAATTTTAATATTATCAACATCCAGCAATAAAAATGACTGACTGATATATATTTTCAATGATTTAAGTATATGCCAACAATTCTGTAATTCAAAAAAAAAAAAAAAAATGAAATAGAGCTACCTAAATAGACTAATGGCTTTTAGTTATTTGTTGATTTATTGGCAGTCGGCATCGAGAAATGAATAAATAGTTAAAAAAAATACTGGCATAATGAGCACTTTAAATTCAATTGAATCAGAATGAGTTAAACCAGGATCGAACAAATTTCTATAGAGAATTATTGGAATCAAATATATTAATCAATAACGGTAAATATATAAATTAACAGCATAACTAATAATACTGTGGATATAATTTTGTGAACCAACTTCTTTTATTTTATTTTACTTTTTTGATAATTTTAACTTCTAACTAAATATAACTTTTATAGTTTTCTTCAATAACTATATAGCAACCAACTTCGATTCCCTTACAGCTATGCCAAAGAAACTAGGTTAACGTATACAGGGTTTTGGGTTAGTTAACAAAATACAGTGAGAAAACCCTTTTTTTTTATTTTTAAACACTGAAATTTTTTTTTCAATAATATTACTATGCTATAAGCAGAAAAAGGTTAATTAATTATAGAAGTCAGAGAAGTTTCTGTTTATTTAGTGGTTTAGATCCAAATATTTTTAATTTTAGATATAAAAATAATCTATAAATATCAGTTATTTTCGTCCAATGTGCCCAAAGAGATCTGGATAAAAATGGCACGTGACTAAATGCTTATTCTATACCTCGATTTAGTTACATTATATAACTATAATTTCTAATGAATAGAAATTCGTATAATAGATTACTGATAACATTCAAGAATACCGGGATTATCGTTGATTTTTATAATAGATCACAATACTAGTACGATCATAACGTAAGTTACACTAGTAATAAAAAACACTTAAAACAAAACTTTGGAATTGTAACACTGCTCCTGAACGTTTATAAGAATGCAAAACATTTTGTACATAACTGATTGTTCATTTCTATTGAATAAAATTAGGCTAACTACTAGTTGAACCTAAATATATGCCAAATCACTGTTTACAGTAACGAAAAGGTTAGCATCTTGAATATTCGAAATGAATAATGAACAGCGCACTTACGAATACGAAAAGGACAGGCAGAACAATGTGGGAATTTTTCACAAGTCATGTCAAATGGCGTCGGCGATGCTTAATTCTTTTAAATCTCCATTAACAATAAAAGATTCGCATTTTTCACTTTATCTCAACTGTCATAGAATTCGTTTCACAATTTCATGCGATTACATTTATGCCGTTGAGGGTGAGTTTCATTCCAAGCAAGTTGATCGCATTCCTCTCAACAAATAAAAGGTAACATAAATTAAAAATATACATCAATAAATAGATTTACTTATAATTACTGTTATGAATTCTTCATTGCTCTTCCTTATTTTCATGGGAAAGATCGTTAAAGCGATAATTATTGTTTAAGGGTATTATTGTGTCAGTCACAAGATGGAAATTCTTCAGGCTTTATGACGCAGCGTTTATTGCAATTATTAAAACGGACGTTTTATAGGATATAATAACTAGTGAATAACATAGAAGAAATAAATTTTATATAAAAAAGGAGTTTTTAAGAGGACACACTAAAAAGTTTTGCATAATCATTAAGCGAGTAATTTCATTATTTTATTTTGTAACTATCCCTTTTAAATAATTATTGCATAAATATTTAACAGCGTTTATTAAATAACATAGATTGATGACTAATCTAAAGATAAAGAAAAAAAAAAATTAAGCTGAATAAGATACATTAAAAACAAATAATTTTAATAGAATAGAAAGAGAACTTTATACTGGGACTATGTCCCTTGAGAATAACATTTCATAACAGAAAGTAAATCATATCTGGCCTAGAGGTTTTTTTAGAAAAGATGAATAAAAAGTAAATACAGAATTACATAATAAACTACAGAAAGAAAATCAGGAAAAAATTAAAAAGGATAAAGAACAAAATTGTTATAGGAATAAATATTGTATACAAAATTAAAAGAACGAATGATTTCCTATAAAACATATAGCAAAAGATAAAAATAAAATGATGATGAAAAAAAAAATAATATTTTCTTCAGATAATTAAAAAAAAAATTATCTTAAGAAAAAGCTAAATTCAGAGTAATGTTTTATTTTGATATGTTAGTAAATCCATGTAAGAAGAGATCGGCAGGTTAAAGAGAGAGAAGAGAGTGGATGAATGTTCCGAGGAAAATAACATTGCGAATGTGAGGAGGAAGAGAATTCCAGAGAGTAGAGAAGCGGGCAAGAAAGGATTGTGGGAATGCAGTAGTTCTGTAAGATGGAGTATAGAGATTGGAAAAATAAAGGAAAATAAAGATCGATAGGATACTGTAAATAAAGGGACTCTGACGTTACGTAATTACGTAAATAAAAATACTTTAGTTAAGGAGGCTATCTCAAGCAAATAGGATAATTTTATTGAAACTAAATAACCAACAGTAATAAACATAAAATGATAACTTTTTTAATTATTCAATATACAAAATGAAATCTATCCTAAATTACTGTACCTTAAGGACACTATCCAAAAATCTCGTATTATTTAATAATAGTTTACAAATGTTTATAAAGAACACAACTAAATAATAAATAAGCTTTTAACCAAGTTTCGGGCGAGGGGCTGCATTACAAACTCCGTACATTCCTTCCTCCTACATACATCAATGATAGAACATTCAGAATAAGTCACAATTTCGCCCATTCATCCCTCATTAGTTAGTTTGTCGGGTTCCTCAAGGAAGTATCCTACTTCCCATCCTCTACAAGGTGTATACAGCTGACATTCCGACTCATCCTAGCACCTTCCTCACCCCTTACGCTGATGAAACGTGTTTGTTATCAGTAAATAATGATCCCTTCATTGCATCCAACATACAAAAAAAATCTCATATAAAAAATTAACCTTCGTCAAAAATCTACGAGTTCCTGTCCTACAGCATCCTTTTATAGCTTTATTACCCGTGTTGAGCAGACCCGTTTCCTAGGGCTCTATAAGGACAAAGTTCTACTTGGATTCCACCTAAAAGACTAAAACGAAAAGAAACTGCTCGTCGTTATAGACTACTTCAATTTTTACAAGGCAAACGTTCAAAGCTCCTAATAAATTACAAAAGATTCATTCACAGGATAGTTATTAGACGTATTCGGACATACTGAGTAGGACTTTGAGGCTCCACTAAACCTTCCACTTCTTCTAATATCCAATCCTCACAATCCCAAATCCTTCGTAACATACAGCATGCTCCTTAGTATTTCTCAAAAAAACTTATCGATAAAGATCTTAATGTTACATATGTTGCTGATTTAGCACAGATTTATCTTACCTGAGAACTTACATACGCCAGTAGCCTTGTTAGCGGATATTTTAAATAAAACAGTGCTGAAATAAGGTTAACTTCCTACATCCAATTTTGAAACGTGCTTCCTGAACACCATTATAAAAATACAAGTCTCTTAAAACTTAAAACATCGGCTCAAGTACAACAAAATATCTAACTGACCAATTAAGGAACAATAATGTAGATTCAATACCTGATATTATTTGGTTCACTAAGATAAACCGTTCGATTTTCATTAAGATAAAATAGACCCTTTAAAAATAAAACTCCGGCTCAGTAGCGATGAAACATTTATATTCAATAAATGATGCAAAAAAAAAAAAAAAGGAAATACTGAATAATTTCAATAAAATTTTAATCACATCATAAGTATTAATCATGTTTTCCAATGTTTGGCAAAAGCATGATTTTCAACTGCATCGACTACTGGCATAATCGTAACCCGGCACACCGCCTAGTGTTGCAGATTTGTATTCTGTTCTCAGATATTGGAGACTTGAAACAGTATTTCTTTCCAGCTCGAATTTCATCAGGATCTTAGAAAATGCTTTAAATTATTTTATTTATTTATTTGCTAAATTTTTCTTAAAAATTGATTTAAAGGATCTATGAAATACAAAAAATGTAGCAAAACATTATTTAGTCACCCAAAATATGGTTAAGTAATTTGAAACCTAGCTTTCCTGATTTTTAGTCATAATTATAAAAATAATAAAAATAAATCACTAATGCAAGACTAAAACGACAAGAAACTGCTCGTCGTTACAGACTACTTCAACATTTACTAGACAAACGATCAAAGCTCCCAATTAATTACAAAAGACTCATTTACCTGACTGTGATTAGACCTATTTGGACGTACGGAGTTGAGCTTTGGGGCTCTACTAAACCATCCAATTCATCTCGTATCCAATCCTTACAATCCAAAATCCTTCGAAAAATCCTCAATGCTCCTTACTTTGTGACCAATAAACTTATCCATAAAGATCTTAATGTTCCTTATGTTGCTGATATAGCCCGCAGGAGATACCTATCCTTCCATAGTAAGCTCCATAACCACTCCAATCCACTAGTCTCTTAAATTGCTTCCCACTCCATTCCCGATAATCCTCCGAGGCGTCTGAAAAGAAGATGGCCTAGAGACCTTATAGTGTAGATTTTTATTGAAGTGCTACTACTGAGTTGTTCTTCACAAGTTATATACATGCCATTGTATTCTCTATCAACACATTTACTTGATGTATATGTTTTTGTACAGTTGTAAATATCAATAAACGAGAAAGAAAAAAAAAAAAATCACTAATGATTAAATATTCAAACTAGAAAATAAATATTAAAAAAACCATTGTTAAAAGCCCACTTTTTAGTTTTTATAAATATTTAACAATGCTTATTGATGTTATTTTATCATATTTTTTAATATTAAACAAAACATAATTTATAGTTTTTATTATATATTCCAGTATTATATAGTTTATATATTCCAGATACCAATTCTTTCCCACTCGAATCCACTATTGTCCCAACTTGCTTCAAACTGGTTTCCTAATAAACCTCTGAGGAGTCTAAAAAAAGAAGATTTGTCAAGAGACTTTTTAATCTAAAACTTTTATTGATGTGCTACTAGTGAGTGGTTTTTTACAAGTTATTTACATGTAATTTTCTAAAATTTACTTATTGTACATTGTACACAGTTGCTAATAATAATACATAGTTGAAAAATAAATATAACAAAGGAAAGAAAGAAATGTTTTTATTAACAGATGTTTAACATTATCTCAGAGAGAAATAAGACCGTTTAATTTAAAGGGTACTAGTAGTAAGACTGAACTAGAAGCCTGATGTCAAAGACAGAGCCAATATATACCGTACAAAGCCGCTAAAACTTGGTTCTGCCTGAGAGGGCAGGAGGACTTAGAGGACTTAGAGAAGACTTGAGATTAACTGAGAGGCTGTATGTTTACGATTCCCCGCTAAACATGGATTAGCTCCTGCCAACTAATGAGGAACCCTCTCCCGCCCCGTGTCGGTCCCTGGGGTGCCCTCCTCGCGGGTAACCGGCTGGAAAATTCAAGCCTTTTAAAATTGTAGTGATAGGTGCATACTAAGTCCTTATCTCTTTGCATAATTATCCACTGCCTATCTCCGCTGAATAATGAATATAAATTGCGTTATTAGGCTGAAGATAATTACATGTTTAAAGAAATCAACTGATAAAGTAATTTTAAGCAATTAATGTCTTCATAAAAGTATACTGTTAAAACAACTTTCAGCAAACAACCATAAATGTTTTAATAACAGGGTATATAAAGAAGAGAAATGAAATTGAGCAAGCATACGTTAAAATTACGAGATTACATTCCAATGTATAGTCCCAGAGGTCATTTCATTATATTTTTTGGAATAAAATGGAGCTAGGTTGAGAAATTTATTCACTGTTGCGTACTCTACCTAATTCTACAAATATTTTTTTAATACTATTTATTTCGAATTCTTTTATACTTTTTTTATATTTAACTAGCTAAAATGTCAGCACCGCGACTTTCGTAAGTCAAATTTCTGTGCCTCATTAACACATTCTATATCAAATTAACTGATAGGGAGTCACAATTGTTCATGATTATTGTAAAAAAAAAAAATAATAATAATTTATAAGAAAATAAGTTTTAAAAATAATTCATGTCAGCACCGTAGCTAAAACAACAAAGTTTCCTGTAACTGGTACAATGCTAACTTAAGGCGACTGGTTCAGTTTTTTACATACTGGCAACCCTGCAGATATGATACGAGGCAACAGGTTTCACCTTTCCTTAATTTCTTGGCGATATTAACAAGCAGGTTCTTAAATTTTTATATGTCAGCACCGTAACACATTTTTTTCATTATTTTAAATGCAAATTTTGTATAATTTGTCGTCGGGGACTCTAGGAAACTGTCAAACTTATTAAATTTCTCCTTATTTCAAATGTATCAGAATCATATTTAACCGAAAAAGTCAAAACCTATACCAAAAACAACGTCAACAATGTAACCTAAACTATGGCTACTGACTGATGTACTGTAGCGGTTTTAACATTTGAATTACTGATATATATGACTATGACATATGTTGTTGCTCCAACCACCCATTCATTTATATATATAAAAGATAAATAAATAAATAAATTTGCCATCTACTTCAATGAAATTAATTTGATATTAAGAAAAAAAAGCTAAGCTATCTTCACTGTAATTTTTTGTTTGCATTTATTTTATATCATAATTTTCGTTTTTGATTCTAGAATGGTAACCTTTTTAACCGTATTACTAACAGCTGCATTTCTAGGGTTATTTGTAGAACTGAAGGAGCTCTTATGTATTTTCTGATATTTTAAGCCAACTGATATTAGCTGTCATTACCATAGCAAGCGTTGTCGATACCGTAACATGACGTATCAGTTAACGTAACAATATCTATCAAAAGAGTAACCATTAAAAATGTCAAAATTTTAATTGTAATATTTCTCAAATGGAATTAGTTCTAATTATTCCCAATCGTCATTAATTAGAATATCATCAAGGAGTCCGATTATATTATTTTAAACAAAATTCAAAACATATTGACAAATTAAAATTACTTTCCGTATATGGTCTGCCATTGGAATGAAGCAAAAGAGAACTTTCAGTAAATAACAATTATATATATATATGGATAAATTTCTTGACTGTAACTATCAAATGTTTAGTAAGGTTCTTGAGGTTCAGTCATAAAATAAAAAAACAACTATTTTTTATCATATTCAAATTCCATAGTAAACTTTAGTCTATTTGAAAATTTATTAAATTATTTCATGTTTATTGTCTTATTTTAAACAATTGAAATAAATTTTCAAATAGACTAAAGTTTACTATGGAATTTGAATACGATAATAAAATACCATTTTTAGACTTACTTTTAAATCGAAACCGTAATGGAATAATAGATACAGAATGGTGGAAAAAACCAATACATTCCGGAAGATATTTACATTATACTAGTCAATGCCCCAAAAGTTATAAAATAAACACCGCAAAAAATTTAATAAATCGTGCAATAAAGTTATCTACAGAAAAATATAAACAAACCGCGGAAAATAAAGTAGTAGACCTTCTTTTAATAAATGGATATCCACATAGACTCATTTGTAACTTACTCAAACAAACAAATACTCAACAGAAACTACAAGAAAATATGAATAAAAGATATTACACCATCCCATATATACAAACACTATCAGAAAGGCTCAGGAAAACACTCACAAATAACCATAAAACTGACTACACGGTCACATTCAAAAATACCTCCACCATTAATAAATTATTCACCAAAACCAAAGATACGGAAAAGTTAGAGTTACAGTCTAATATTGTTTATGAAATTCCGTGTGAAGATAGTTGTGGCAAATCTTATTATGGTACATCGGAACAATATCTTAAACGACGAGTGTATCAAAATAAATAATACAGTTGCACGTCTATAAATAAAAACCCGAACAAACCTGACCAAACAGCTGTCACCACACATTACAGGCAAACAAAACATACTTTTAAATATGATTTCCCCAAAATTATTCGCCATGAACAAAAATATTTTAAAAGAAATATTAAAGAAATGATATCCATAGAAAAATTTAAAAACCGCGCAATAAACAAAAAATCAGACGTTTTAAATCTTAACACCTGTTATTCCAACTTAATACATTCAGACCAATAATATACATTTACATTTATATACATCATACAAACCATTCTTCCATTTATTAGTATATTACACTGAAATATTTTTGTACCTGCATCTTTGGGAATACCCACACAGTCCTTTTAACTTAATTTTTAAGAAATAGGATTTTTCCCCACTTACCCTTGTTAACTGTCTGTTTAAACTCACTCCCCTAGGTTAGTTGTGTACTAGAATTGTTAGTCTATTCATATCCACCAGTAACATTGTAAGTACCTTCATACTCCTCTATATTCTGTAATTATATATATTTTTATTACCCTACACATGTTGTTATATACCTACCTGTACGGTAGCTAACTTTATGTTTAGAAATAACTTGTATAACTTATATAATTTTATTGTAACCTGTTTTTGACTGTAGGGCATGATTATGAGAACAATATAGTTTCGAAACGTCACCAAAATAGTTGGTTTTTATTTTATGACTGAACCTCAAGAACCTTACTAAACATATATATATATATACATATATATATAATAATTCGAGAGTCCACAGACCAAGGATGAAGTGTAGCAAATATGCATTGATTAAAATAAATCTTTTAAGATCAAATGATAATTTGCAAATGATTTAACTTAAGGTATGGAAGGATCAATACGCTTAGGATTGATAAAACATTTGCACCTTCTATTAACATTTTCCATCGAAGACTATTTTCAAATGTTCAAATGGCATTCAACAGATCTAAAAAAATGTATAAACCTCCAAACAAAGATTATTGTAATCAAAATTGTAGTTGTTAAACGTGTAACACTATCGTATCTTAATATACACCGGTTGTCCTTAAGATGTCATGAACATAATAGCAAGGAGAATAGGCCGCCTAGAGCTAGTTCGACAAAGGCTCTATTGTGGCACTAATTAGGGGAATTAAGCAGCAACTAGACCCACTACACTAATCCCATGGCGTTCGGCCTCCTATTCCTACTGAGCTCTGAGTAGCAACGGTTAATCGAACTGTTTGCTATTTCTACTGTCTGTTAAATATTTGATGTGTATTCAATCCTTCTCCAAGCAATGCTAGTTGTGTGGCAAAAAGTAAAAGTTTTTTTAAAACAGTTATTTCATAACTCTTTTGAATAAAAAAATAACTGTTTCGGTCCCTGCATTTAACTGTAAATGATATTTAAATATTATTTCTGCATTATGAATAAAATTTATTTTCATTTCATTTCATTACTGTTGGATTACGATAGTTTGTGGAACATTAGTATGGGTTAGCTAATATTTATACATATATTGTTTATTTCTTATAGCATTTGTTTATAATGATTTAAAATTCCGGAAAATTCCTCCACTAGTTGTATTTCAAAGATTTTTTCTATATCAGCATTAATAATTCCTTATCATCGAGTTTTGTCCAGAAGTAGGTACAGAACATAATTGTTCTGATCTTATTTTAAATACGGTGATCCTGCCAATTAATAAACTTCTGAGATATTTAAGCCCTTAAAATACCGTTCAAACTTGGGTTATTGATTATTTTTCCTATTTCTCTTTAAAAAAAATTAAAAAAAAAAAAATAAAATAAAAAAATAATAAAAAAAAAAATAAAAAAAAAAAATAAAAAAAATAAAATAAAAAAAAAAAAAAAAACACTGGCTGAATGTCGGTGAAGAATATATGTCTAGTTACAAAAGATATTCCTAAGAACAGTGACGGCTAAACTAAAGAAACAGTAACAAAAACAATGAACATCATCCTTCAGGGTCGCCTCTGTTACTGCCTGGGTTACTGTTGTTTTTGCCACTGGTGGAGATCCACTGGAGCAGACATACATATACAGACAAACGATAAGCTTCTTTGTCCGACCCTCGGCTGAAGAGACCGCTTATTTATGAGCGGGCTCAGTATAGCAGTAATGTATATTTCTCTTTGCTCTTACTAATGCGAATATTCTTAACGTATTGTTCGGTTACTAAAACGACCATGTCGCCCAAGTGGTCGGATATTAAATAACGATTTATACATTAAATGAAATGGGTTTTATATTACAGTCGAAACTCGTTAAGTCAGAGTGAATCTTATTTCCCGATGACGTTTATATGATGAATTGTATTCGTTTACTGGAACCAACAATCGTGAACCTGAAGTAAAAGTTTTGTCTACACAACTACCGAGACCCTATAAGTCGAAGTTTCCTTGAACCATGAACATTTGTAAACTATTGATGTTTATCAATCCTATCCTCGCTTATCCTCAGTTCTGTTTCATTTCGGGGACAAGACAGACATTTATTGTGTTAATTTTTTTTTATTAGTCATGGCTACCAGGGGGTAGAAGCTGATGTATTAACACACAAAACAGCTTGTGATAGATCGTCGCACCTGTACATATATGCAGAAGAATGTTATAGAATATTACCTATAATACCTAGAATTCCATTTCAGCACACTCAAAAACTTAGGAAAACGTATGTATATACATATACATATATATATATATATATATATATATATATATATATATATATATATATATATATATATACATATATATATATATATATATATATACATATATATATATATATATACATATATATATATATACACATATATATATATATATATATATATATATATATATATATATATATATATATATATATATATATATATATATATATATATACGATACCAATAAAACAAATATATATATATTCTAATTAGGAGAAAAAATAATTTATTACAATTTAATATTTACATAATATAGAAACAGAACCAAATATAAGATTTGATTGTTATGTATTAGATTGTTAAATTGTATTAAATTATGTTCAATTTATTGGAATTATGTTATTAGAAAACTAGTTTCAAATACTAAACATTCATCTTCAGTTCTAAAACATACGAAATTTTCAACACACCAGCACCATGTTACATGGATTATATATACTAAAGTTTTCAAATCCTTAATAGGATGCAATTGCGCCTGAAGTTTCTATTCTTTTAGATTAACATTTCAGAATTACTCCCTAGTTACAAAAGGATTCAAATAAATAAACTTCTAATTTCTCATCATTTTAGATGTACAGTCAAAACTCCATAAGTCTAAATTGAAGGCTGAACAAATTTACTTCGAGTTAACAATTTTTCGAGATAGCAAATTTTAGAGATATCAAGTTCACAAAATATATTTTTTCGAGTTAATGAGTTTTTTCATATATAATGTCTTAAATAATTTATTCTAAGAAGAATTAACACAAACAGATATACTAATACAAATAAAACATAATAAAATACATAAGTAATACATTTAAAATATTCTATAACATTCTTCTGCATATATGTACAGGTGCGACGATCTATCACAAGCTGTTTTGTGTGTTAATACATCAGCTTCTACCCCCTGGTAGCCATGGCTAATAAAAAAAAAAACAATTAACACAATAAATGTCTGTCTTGTCCCCGAAATGAAACAGAACTGAGGATAAGCGAGGATAGGATTGATAAACATCAATAGTTTACAAATGTTCATGGTTCAAGGAAACTTCGACTTATAGGGTCTCGGTAGTTGTGTAGACAAAACTTTTACTTCAGGTTCACGATTGTTGGTTCCAGTAAACGAATACAATTCATCATATAAACGTCATCGGGAAATAAGATTCACTCTGACTTAACGAGTTTCGACTGTAATATAAAACCCATTTCATTTAATGTATAAATCGTTATTTAATATCCGACCACTTGGGCGACATGGTCGTTTTAGTAACCGAACAATACGTTAAGAATATTCGCATTAGTAAGAGCAAAGAGAAATATACATTACTGCTATACTGAGCCCGCTCATAAATAAGCGGTCTCTTCAGCCGAGGGTCGGACAAAGAAGCTTATCGTTTGTCTGTATATGTATGTCTGCTCCAGTGGATCTCCACCAGTGGCAAAAACAACAGTAACCCAGGCAGTAACAGAGGCGACCCTGAAGGATGATGTTCATTGTTTTTGTTACTGTTTCTTTAGTTTAGCCGTCACTGTTCTTAGGAATATCTTTTGTAACTAGACATATATTCTTCACCGACATTCAGCCAGTGTTTTTTTTTTTTTTATTTTTTTTTTTTTTTTTTTTTTTATTTTTTTTTTTTTTTTTTTTTTTTTTTTATTTTTTTTTTTTTTTTTTTAAGAGAAATAGGAAAAATAATCAATAACCCAAGTTTGAACGGTATTTTAAGGGCTTAAATATCTCAGAAGTTTATTAATTGGCAGGATCACCGTATTTAAAATAAGATCAGAACAATTATGTTCTGTACCTACTTCTGGACAAAACTCGATGATAAGGAATTATTAATGCTGATATAGAAAAAAAAATCCTTGAAATACAACTAGTGGAGGAATTTTCCGGAATTTTAAATCATTATAAACAAATGCTATAAGAAATAAACAATATATGTATAAATATTAGCTAACCCATACTAATGTTCCACAAACTATCGTAATCCAACAGTAATGAAATGAAATGAAAAAAATATTTTATTCATAATGCAGAAATAATATTTAAATATCATTTACAGTTAAATGCAGGGACCGAAACAGTTATTTTTTTATTCAAAAGAGTTATGAAATAACTGTTTTAAAAAAACTTTTACTCAAAAGAGGTTAAATTTTAATTTCAGAGCTTTTATCAAGCTCAAAAATTGTCAATAGATTCATAAGAAATATAAAAAAAATGTTAGTAAGCATGAAAGGACAAAATTATCAAATTTTATTAAAATCAGCCGTTACGTCCTAAAAGTATTAATTTAGTTAAACCTCTCCCCTAATTGTTAAAGAAACTGTTAGCACTCTTTTAAAATGTAAGTAAGTATGACAGAACTAAATTATAAAATTTTATTAAAATCAGCCGAGACGTACTTTAATTATTAATTTAGTAAAATTAATTTTTTTTTTTTTTTTTTAATTAGTCAGTTTCAAATCGCATGAGCCGTAGGGAACATTAATGATATTGCATTAACAGGTATTATTTCTATTAACTTTTATCTTAAATGGTATAAATAAATATTTAACCCCTCCTCTAATTGTTAAAGAAACCGTTAACACCCTATAAATAATTGGTAAGTTTGAAAGCACTAAATTATCAAATTTTATTAAAATCAGCCGAGTCGTCCTTAAAGTATTAATTTAGTTAAACCTCTCCCTAATTATTAAAGAAACTGTTAATACCCTTCAAAAACTTTAGTTAGTGTGAAAGAAATATAATTATCAAATTTTATTAAAATCAGCTGTTACGTCCTTAAAGTATTAATTTAGTTAAACCTCTCCCTAATTGTTAAAGAAACTGTTAATACCCTTCAAAAATATTAGTTAGTGTGAAAGAAATATAATTATCAAATTTTATTAAAATTAGCCGTTACGTCCTTAAAGTATTAATTTAGTTAAACCTCTCCCCTAATTGTTAAAGAAACTGTTAACACTCTTTTAAAATGTTAGTAAGAATGAAAGAACTAAATTATTAAATTTTATTAAAATCAGCCGTTACGTCCTAAAAGTATTAATTTAGTTAAACCTCTCCCCTAATTGTTAGAGAAACTGTTAACACCCTCATAAATAAGCGGTCTCTTCAGCCGAGGGTCGGACAAAGAATATAATAATATAAATTATAATAATATAATTTATTTTTCTATTAATATAGATGTGAAAGCAAAATACTTTTTCATTAGAACATTTTCACGTAAATGGTTTACAATAACTGTTTTAAAAAAACTTTTATTCGAAAGTGGTATAAAATAAAAGTTCTGAAATAACTGTTAAATAAAAGTTCTAGCGATAAAAGTAAAAGTTAAAAAAAAAACTTTTATCTGTTAACACTTTTATATAAAAGTTAAACTTTTAATTTAATCGATAAAGGTTAACTGTTATTTTTGATCCCTGGTTAAATGTGATTCTTGTTTACTTTTTGCCAGTAAAATAAATATTTTTAACCAAAACATAAATATGGTGGAATTCAACTCGTGATAAAATAAAAACACATATTGTCCGTCAAAAGGAAAAGATCTAGAAAATATGAGGACTGTCATTATCAGATGGGACAGCCAATGAATTTATAAAAAAATAATTTGATGTAATTAGTATATTTTTCTTCAATAAAGGAGAGCATAAGCTTTGTGTTTGAATCATGAATTCTAGAGAAGAATTAAAGAAGTTGAGGTGCTGCCACAAAATGATATATCTGAGAAATAATACGGTAATAATGCACGTATATCTATCATCCCAGTGAGTTAAATGACTAAAAAAAAAAAAACTTGGAGGAGCTTTTCTTCATGTTTGATTAAGTGTTTAATAAATATAAGTAAAGTGCTCTTTTAAAAGAACTATGTTTCAAAAAAGACACCTTACTTAAACAGTTATAAAGACAATACTTCCACGTTTGATTGTGGTCAATTAACTCATTTTCGCCAAAATTTGACTTATTTACTGGGATGACAGATATAAACAGCTGCTTTTAACAGAAACAAAAATCCCGAAGAAAATACTACACATCAGCCATACAATAATCACTGTACACCAAAAAATCTACTTGAAAAGCAAAGTGATTGAATAAACAGAAAATTATATTAATTGAAATATTAATAAATCAGTAGGTTATAAATAAACTCCTAAGAAATTAATTTTTTTAAATTAAAATGTCCTCCTTAACCATTTTTATCTCTTACCTCTTCTCTTCTCATTTACTTAGTTATTGAGAATAAACAAATATAAATGAATAAGAAATGTTAATTATCGTTCAAATAAACTTAAAAAATGAACTTTATCCATCTTTAAGTAATTGTAAGTTTGGAACCAGTCTGTTTATACTTTATTATATATTAATATACTGTACGGATAATTATTGAATAATTGTATATCTAGACAATAAATAAAAACAAAAACTGGGAGGATAAAGACCACACGGGCGGACCCCCCCCTCCCCCAACGTACTCCTGAAGCAGAAATAATCCCTGAGTAATTACACTCCTGCCCTGGGCTTTAGATCATTTACGGTCGACCAGGGGTCTCCCTTTTCCGATGGATCTTCCTGCTAGTCCTGCTGTACATCTCCTGCACCATTTTGACCAAAGGGGTTCCCCGTAGAATACAATATAAAGTTGAAGTAGCGATGTATTAAACTAGATTGGAATCTAAAGATTTAGTCAAAGATATTGGTAACCTGGAGCTGGTTTAAATCAAAGTGGAATGGCACCGCGAACATGTAAATATAATGCCTTAACAAATATTTAGTTTTGAATGACCACGTGGGAAGCCCGCTATATAACTACCAACGCGAAGTATTTTACTGATTGCGAAAAATTTATCAAGGAGTAAGTTACTCTTACAAGAATATTCTCAAGAAAGCTATAAAAAACAGATATATAATATTTGTCATTTTTGAAAATTTATTTAATAAGATATCTCATTAACCAATTTTAAGCTACTGAAATATACGTTAAATCTCATATTTTTTTTTCACTCAATTTTTTTTAAAAGCAAATACCTTAGCACTCAATATGAATATGCACTAACAATTTTGACGCTATTCCTATTTAAATTAGGCCAGTTAGGTAATTAAAATTAAATTCCAAAATATATGTTCTAATTATGTATATGAAATGAACCTCAAAAAGTCTAAAAAATACTGTGAACGTAGAAATATTATTTAGAACACTATAAATAAACATTGAAATACACGTTAACTGATTTAAAAAATTAAATCGTTAAATTTATTATTTATTGGCATCAGTCTGGAACTAACAGAAATGTGAAGATCTATATCAATCAGAAATGACTTTTCATACTAGTATCAGAGTATTAATCATTGATTACAGAATTTGCTCTATGGATTCATGCGATATTTGAATAGGAATAATTCGGATGTTTTTGAAAATATTTTAGACATAGTTAACAAATTATATTATTATATAAAAGGACAAGCCATTTTTCTTTTGTGAACACATCTTTATAGTTCCGGGAAGGTTTAGCAATAATAAAATCTACTTATTTTCAAATAATTAATTATTAAAAAAGTGATAATATGTGGATAATACAAAAATTGACTGATAGGTGGCGAGCGCCATTCTACATGCGATGCTACAATGGTATGATGTTATGTAAAGATTAAAATTGATAATAAAATATACTAATATTCAAATGAATTACTAAAAAAGATTTAAACATGGATCTCTGTAAAGTTTGAAAATAGACTGCTATGTGGTTAGTTCGATGGCGGAATAGAGTTTGCAATGGTGAGACTACTGTACCCATCTGTAACAAATTTTAACATCATTTTCGTAGTTCTAAGGAGATTTAGCAATAACAAATTTTAAAAATATATTATTTAAATGCACATTGTTGAGCAGTAGAAATGAGTTTTGTCACATTGTCTCATACTTTTATGGTTAGAAATCGAAATCCAACCAGATGTAATAAATAAAATTATTTCAGCCGAATAAAAATTAGTTCTAAATCAAAATGCCGATCCTTTATTTTTTTATATTGTGTGTAAATATATGATTCATAGGCCTTTTGCTGTACGCACTGATAACGCAGTCAATTATGCAAAAGACTTTCTTAATATACTCTATCCATCTAGATTACCCACTCACACATTAAAATAAAAAAAATGGACGTCTAATTATGCTTTTACTTAATCTTCAACCACCTAATCAGTGTAATTTTAGCCAGGTTAAAAATTACTGCCTTTCGTGAATAATAGTTAATTGCATTTTTCAATACAAGATTTTTATTGATTAACAAATAAAACATCAATTATTAATTAAGTTCTTTACTTATGAGAGGGGGCGAAGCCGCAACGGGGGGGTGCTAGTCGGGATATAAATAACATCAAGATGAGTTGAATTCAAAATTAGTGTTAAAATTGGGCTTGGAAAAGAAAACCAATATGGGTTTTTTAAATGAGATTTTCTTGTAAAAAATCGACTTTTTTTTTAGTATTTTAAACGTTTCTTACTTTGCATTTTATTTATATATTTGGTTGTTCTTGGTTATATTAAATACAAATTTTAATTATAAAATTTAATCATGTTGAGTTCACAATAATACATTATTTTCATACAACGAAAATAAAACGGAAAAACAGCTCATTCAATTATATGGTAAAAGAAAACATGGAGGTCTCTCTACATAACCACCTTAATTTAGGGAAACATTTAGAAAATGAGGAAGGTGAGGAGAGAGGCAGACAGGAATAAAAGAGAAGGAAGAAAACAAAAGGAAAGAAGTATGCTGATTGAGGATCACTAATGAACTCAACAAACAACTCGCAAAGAGAATGAAGTCTTCACTATCCCTCTCCAGTTCCAACAACTCTTCAAATTGAGTATACCATGTACCTCCTTGAATTTGGGTTCTCGATTTCTTTTTTCCCTTACTAAACGTATTTATTTAATACGGTTGTAAATATCAATTAATAAATTAAAACAAGGCAATTCAGAGAAATAAAACATAGATTTTTAAGAAGTTTTAGTCAATAACAATAACAGATTTCATTAATTTAGCTTTCATATTTCTTCTTAAAAGGTTTAAATCATGGGGTCAGAATAATTTAGTTAATTAAACGAAAAAGTTAATGAAAAGAAGAGTTTTAATGCGTATCTTGTAACTCCTTAAAAAACTTGACTGGCCTTATTTGAAAAACAATATATATAGATAGACTATCTGACTCTTAAAATTTCAATTAGAAATTGAGGTCATTACCAAGTTATGATTAATCTTAGCTTTTATTACCTCCCTAAGCCTGTTGGGCATAGGAAAAATCAGTTTTGAGTCACAGATGTCGGAATCGAGGATCATTCTTCGAGGATACGCTTCTTAAGCTCTCCTTGGCGCTTATTGGATTCTTCAATAGTTGCAGTTTTAAATGATCTTAAAGATGCTCAATATGGTTCAAATGAGAATCTTAAGTGCTAACAGAAACAAAAAGTTTGCTGAATCTATCTTAATTAGAGATGCTAAGTTATGGGCAGAGTTGGGTAAAATTTAATCAAAGGTAAAATATAATTAAAATTTAATCATAGCTATCTGACAACTAATTTTGTGGAATCAATCACCTAATTTAATAACAATAAAATCTAAAGTCAAATGTAATCATTATTACATTATGTGGTTGATTACAGGAAATTAGCTGTCAAATAGCTATGATTATATTTTGATTAATTTTTAACTATGATTAAATTTTGCCCAACTCTGGTTGTGGGATGGCGTCGTCGGTGGAGGGAATGGTCTAGGATCGATGATGAATCATGAGGGGATGATAAAAATTCACATGGAGTTGTCAGCAGAGAAAGAAGTAAGATTTTGTAGCCCTTAATATAGCAGCCATCGTCCCTACCCTAAATGGTCTAACCATCACCATCACGCCTACCGATTTCTTAGAAGTTAACTTAATGAGATTAAGTGAATTACCAATTCCTATGTTGCCTTAATGGTTACCCAGAATATTATGATGTTAGAGCTAGCTACAAAAACTTCTACCAATCTCTTTCCTGGAAGGGTTATGAATTCCTCGATTTTTCTCTAAAATCTGAGAGGAGTTGTGTATCACCAAAAATCTTTCCAATTATTGATTTAAAATCCATAGTTTAACATAAAGCAGTATGTTCGACACAAAAATGTTTAATTTTTCACGTAAACAACAATAACAATAGAACAGCATAACAATAAAAACAAAAGGTAACAAAAGTACTTGAAGACCTTCTGCAAATGTCCAAGATAAAAGTTATAGAAAAAAGAAATAATATTTTGTAGGATTAATTGAAGCTTTTATTACCTCCCTAAGCCTTTTGGGCATAAAAAAATCAGTTTTGAGTCACAGATGTCGGAATCGAGGATCATTCTTCGAGGATACGCTTCTTAAGCTCTTCCTTGGCGCTTATTGGATTCTTCAATAGTTGCCGTTTTGACCCATCTCCTATTGAGGTGCGTCGGAAGGTTATCTCGAATAGAATGTGAAGTAAGTTTAGAGACTATTGAATTTGAGTGGTTACGGAGCTAATTATGAAAGGGAAGGTATCTGGTTTGGGCTAAATCAGCAACATATGGAACATTAAGATCTATATGGATAAGTTTATTGGTGACAAAGTAAGGAGCATTGAGGATTTTTCGAAGAATCTTGGATTGTAAGGATTGGATACGGAATTATTTGAATGGTTTAGTAGAGCCCCAAAGCTCAACTCACCGTCCTATAAATGAGTCTTTGGTGATCAATTGGGACCTTTGAACGTTTGTCTAGTAAATGTTGAGTAGTCTGTAACGACGGGCAGTTTCTTGTCGTTTAAGGCTTCTATGTTACACAAAATATCAAACATTTAAATTCACTTACATCGTTTCTGGGTGGTCTTACACATTTGAACGGCAATGTATCTTGTAGGAGGGATAAAATTAGAAAACCATTATTAAATAAATCATTTATTTTATATTATTCATAACTAACATGTTTTTGAGAGTGTTTAATGTGTGAAAATCATTTATTTAAAAAAAAATAACACCGTTTACCCTTAAATAGATTCAAATTATTACTTAAAAACAATGCTGTTCAATCACAAAGAGTGTGTTTACAAAAAAGAACCGTACTATGGATAATACAAATAAATTATCCAAAGAAGGAGAGTGCGGTGTTTGAGGAGGATGCGGAGATATGGTTAAGCATACAGCCCCCGGACCAAACACAATCTGAGGTAGGGCCACTTGACTCGGCAAAAACTCTTCCTTATACACACAGAGATGGATATTGCCCTCGATATCAGATCTACTTTTTTTGGACACTCCGTCCCTTATTGGGCCTTTATACTCTCAGCCCGTTTATACCTTTATTCTGTAGTCCATCCCTTTACTGGTTACTTTTTTAGGTACGAGGGTAATTCAAAAATCCAGTGTATAGCTACCTACAGCCAGTAAAAAGAAGTCTGTGCACACCCATTATTGAATGTTTTTGTTTTTTTTAATGAAGTAGTTTAATTTGAAAATTTTGTACATAGATGTAATTCAAATGACTGTGCCAGCTCATATAGGGTAAATCACTAGTTATGGGCATTTGACCAGTTATGGGCAGGCTTATACAACTATCGCAATAATAAGGGTCTAATCCATTTATTTGTGATATCAACAGGATATATAAAAGATATAAATATTTCTAAAAAATATTTAAGATTTAATTACTTATGAAACTCTCCCTCCTATCCCTTCCTTTTTAGTCATTAAAAAATATTTTGCTGGAATAGTGTCCTGAAATACTAATATATTTTTTTTTTTTTGCTAAAATCGTTTTTAAAGTGAGAATTCTCAAAACAATTTGTGGAATTGCTTCATTAATCTTTAGCCTTTGAGTTATGTAACTTTTCATTAGGATTCAGGCTTCCATAAAACCTCCATTGTTTTGAACTGATTTTAATTAACAATAATTTTGAACTGTGCATGATTGGTTTATTAAAATACGAGATGGGTCATGGTGTGTAAGGTAAGGTAAATGAAGAAACCTTAAGGTTTTTCTATATTAGTGGACAGTTCGATTGGAAACAAATTGGTATAATCTTGTCCTAAACTACCAAGCAAATTGAAGTTTACAAAATTTAGGAAGATACAAGGAAATTATGCTAGATATGACCACATACCATAAAATAATAAAAGGCTGAAGGAGTGTAATTTATCAAATAGAAATTAGGAAAATTTCTACAGTAATTTTTTTAATAGAAAGAAACTAAAATAATTTCTTCTTTTATCGCCTTACACATCACTCTGGATAGATAAAAACGTTTTAGTGAAAACATTCTGCAGGTGAATGTACTGAAAAATACATACATACTATTAGAAAAATTTCATTTTAAACCTGATATCATTTTTCCTGGCTTCTTAAAATTTATGAAAATAGTTAAACATTTTGATTAGTAAAAAATAAACCAAAAAAAATTATTTATTGCTGTTATTGGAGTGGGTTAAATAAAAACAATGGTTGCGGTTACAGAACAACTTGGACATTTCAATTTTTATAAAAAAAAACAACAGAACTCCACCACAAAGATTGGAAGTGCCCGAGAAAGGAGTGGATAGTACCCAATTTAAAATGAACAAATGAAATACCAAATTAAAATAGTATTCCAGTATCAGAACAATGTATTGAGTTAGATTGTTCCATATATAACATTAAAGAAGATAATAAATGGTAAAGTTCACACATCACTTGAACTACCGAAGTTGGTAGAATTCATCTCAAAATATATAAAATTATTTCATGACCTCAGACACACGACAAACCCATTATTAGTTAACAGTTCTATTTGACACAAATCGGTATACTGTTATCCTAAAGTTGACTATGTTCAAAAGCTTGGACCGTACACTGTACCAAAGGTTTAGTGAATTCCTTCACTAGATAACGCTGTTCTATACAACTACTAAACCATTCCTCTCTTTAGGAACCTATTGCAATAAATTGTATCACTCCAATCAAAAATGTATTGCTAATGCAATATAAATATGTTAATTACTAATTTTTCTTAGTACAATAATGTATGTAAGAAAGTAAAAATAACACTATCATTCTTTTAATTCCACAAAAAAGTTAAAAAGATATATTATAATAATTATTTCAATAAGAAGAATGTATAGTCACATAAACAATAGCTATGATAATCAGTCCCTCCTACGTGAAAGCAAGCACGGATATGGGCTATGATTCAGAACAAATAAATTTATTTTACAATAGGCGTCAACGTCCTCATTGGAATGGAGCATTGCTAGTTATAAAAATTTCGAATTCAGAATATTTATAACATAGAACTTCAACTATGGCTAATATTATCACCACATTTACTTGATGAATTTGATATTATATTGTATCTAGTTGTAAATTTGAATAAACAGCTAAAAAATAAAGAAATAAAATTCGGAAATAAAATTATACAGTTTAAATAAACCAATAAACACTAATCTCGACATTGGCACAAATTATGCTTATATGTTCCGATCATCAGCCCAATCTTGAGAAACAGCGATTCGAATACCACGTTCTAGATACGTTCACATCTTGGAACACCTGAGTCCAGCTTTACCAGTTTATATGAGAAGAAAAAGAGGGAAAGAGGATAAAAGTCTAGTTGATTCTGGTATCCCTTCCACCACTGAATTGGTGTTGAATTTTAATTATGAGATAATCAATCGAATGGAACCTTATGGAAATCTTAAATTTCGTATGAGGCAATTCAATTTTTAAATAGGACAATGTGAAATTTGTCATAAAGGACCATTTTTTCACAATTATGTGAAAAAAACTGATTTGCAGATAGGAAGATAACTAGATCCTTTAAATTAGGATTGACAAATTAATTGTCACTTCTATTGGTTTTTTTTTATTTGAAGAAAGCTTCGAATATTAAACTTTCATATTCAATTCAAACATTTTAAAACCTCAGCACTTTAATACATTATTATTATTCTAAATTAACACATTGATTATATATATTATTTAAAAAAAAGTAAGACAAGTGGTTGTACCTACCTAAGGAGAAAAAATGAAAAGGACTTCTGAAAGATATCATAATCAAGAGCAGACTGAATATGAAATGAAGAAGCGAATATAGCTAGCAGGTAGATAGCTAGGCTAAACCTTTCCGTTTTCCCAATGATTGGTTGGTTTTTTTCCGTTCCAACTGAAAACAAATTTAAAATAGGACTATTGGAAATATTTAATTAGTCATTCAAACATAACTCTTGATCTGTTGTGGACGTATTTATTATTTCTAATTATTCATTAATATTTAATTTTAGACCATTTTCTACGTGATGTAATAAATATTATTACATATTACACGAAAATCACTCCCGAGTCATTATTAAATTTATTGTTATGTTTATTTAAATGGATAGTGAAGTTGGAATTCTGCGTCTTAATATTTTGTACCCTTCCTTGTTTTTTACTCTTTCTTATCTACTGATCTTCTATGTTTTCCCGTGTATTACATAAAAATTACATTTTAGTCCATTTACACAGCTTTTTGAAAAAGGTCTATTTTGTCTTTATGTAAAGGGAAAGATGACATTAAATCTGATTTTCTCAATCCCTTTCAGATAATGATAGATATAGGGCCATAGTATGGGATTAAAATGTATTTATTCGGGGTTGCTTTGTCCAATGAGAGTATTAAGTATGTATTATTAATAGTTTTTTTTTTAACGATTTGTTTATTTAAAAAGATTGTTGATGGTGATTTTACTATGTCCATTATTGTTGGCAATAGTCTATATGGTGTGAATTTCTTTATTATAATTTTATTTTAGTTTAATTTCTAGTTTACAAATTATTTAGTGTTTTTTTTTTTAAATACAATAAATCATCTATTAAAGGCTGTGAGCTAATGTGTAAGTGTTTATTTTGTCTTGGTGTTATTGTTTATAACTACACTTGTGTGTGGGTTATGTGGGTTTTTCATGTATTAGGTAGTTAGTTAAATTTTCCTTATTTCGATTGCAAAAGTGAATTTGAAAGAGAAATAAAAAAAGATTAATGAACAGAAAACAAGAAACAATATTTTGTATGATTAATTACTTAATCCATACAACCATATAAAAGGATAAGCCATTTTTCGTTTGTGATCACTAGAAAAAAAAAATGCGATAAATAAGTAAATAATAGTGGTTTCAAAATCAACCGATAGGTGGCAAGCGCCATTTGGCGAGAGAAGTTACAATGATACAGTGTTTCAAGAGTTTGAAATTATAATAAAATTTACTTTTTTTCAATTAAACTGTTATTAAAAATAAATAAATATGCAGTGCAACCGATGGAATTCGAAGATTGAGCGATATATCGCTAGTAATATAGTAAATATTTTCTTTCCATCTCGTTAACCCACTTATTCATTAAAATAAAAAAATGGATTTCTAATTATGCTTATACGTATGTTTCAACAACCTAATCAGTGCAAAGTTGAAAATTACAGCTACACATGAAACTATCATTGAGGCTATAACTCTCATTGGAACAGCAACAGAATATTTTGCATTTATTCCTATAAAACAAACGATTCCTACTAATCTTCCATTTTAATCTAAATCATTAAAATTTCCAAGTTTCGTTTGCAATTAAAATTAACGAATAGCAAGGGTTGACTAACAGAAGCGTTGCAATAGATCTCACTGTTTCCCTCACGGTTAACAGTATGTAGGACTTTCCAGAACTTGAAACTACACAAATCATCCTCATGACATCGGGATATAGAACTCGAAACGTAGTTTATTCGGAAATCTCATAAATTATGTTGTTTTTTTTAGCACGCTTTCTACAATACATGATTTTTATTGATAAATAAATAAAAATATAATTAATAGTTAAAAATCTAAGTTCTTAACTTATTTGAGCCGGCGAAGCCTTGAATGGAAACGCTAGTTATAAGTAAAAAAATAATGGAATGCAAATCACAGTTATCTGTTGTTAATTTACTTACCTATGATCTTTTAAATATTTTAATACTAAACATAACATGATTTCAGTCTGTAGACTTGAACGTAAATAGAACATTTTAAAACCCCCTTTTTTTTTATCCGCAAAACCCATTCCAGTATCGGCTGACTGGAATCAGACAAAGATAAACAGAGGTGAAATAAACGGGAGGAAAGATAAGGTAAGGCAGAGGATGGGAAATATACGGGTTGATGTTTAATAGATAACTAATTCCTGCTACCCTGGGCAGGACTCGAACCTCCCCGGGGAGTAGCCGTTTCAATCTCTTTGACACTAAATTACCTCGAAGGCTCTTCTTTCTCCAGTCACTCCAAGGCATTAACAAGGAGCTCTTAAAGTGAAAAAGGGTCATTTGCATTATCATACCATTTCCATTAAATTTTATTTAAATCCGGAGATAAAAGACTCTCTGAAATGAAGCCTGTTAAATTAACATTAGGCCGGCCTCCCTCGCTATAATCCCCTGGTAATAAGACGCCTCTCGATGATTCCTATTTACAGGAAAACATTTTAATGTAAATTGAAGCACAGGTTTACTTCTTAAGGGCCCGTAATTTTTAGGCTTAAACTTGAGTAATATTCTAGACCTTTTAAAGAGATTAAGGATGTGCTGAGTGGGGAGGAAAGAAATATTAAAATACACTCTTAAAACGAATACAATTTGTAATAAAAACTTATGGTTAATTTCGAAAAATGGTCCCGTTTTATATTCACTGTGCACCAGGAAATAGGTAAATAAAATATGTACCAAAACGAACAAGAACAAAGAAACATTTGATATTTCAACAAAGAAAATAATTACAAAATTACAATTTTGGAAGCACAATTTTCCACCAATTATTTACATAACAGAAACTAAAAATCCTAATTTAAAGGTAATTATACTTATCCACTCCTTCACTACCAACATACACTGTCGCTCAAACGTTTCAGACCACCCTGAAACGATAACAGTAAATTTAAAAGTTTGGTTATCCGTTAAAAATAAATGTATTTAAATAAAATTCGACACAGATATATAGTTTAGGCCAAGAATTTTAAATTTCATATGCCTTTAAAAGAAAGAATTAAAATTAAGTTTTCAATATATAATTTAAAACAAACTATTCTTTTTTCTTTTTTTTCATGTTTATACCAATAATTTCGTTTGCCAACAGGAAACCCTAGAATTAAAAAAAAGACATACGAATTAAAAAGTAAAAAAAAAAAAAAAACGAAAATCTCTAAGAGGCGTATGTTTGATGAAAGCATTTTTTGTTAAGCGATTCAACAAAAATTAGATTTTTATCAAATAAGACCCTTTTGAAAACCAAAAGAGAAAGTATATATAAAAAGTGTAAAATGTAAATAACACACACACACACACACACACACACACGCGCGCGCGCGCACGCACCGCACACACAAACACACAACACACAACAAACAAACACACACACACACACACACACGCAGACACTCACACACACGAACACACAGAGCGAGTGACGGAGAGAGATAAAGAGAGCGAGGAAATTATTAATTTTTTTAAGTTTACCTATTGTGCCTCAGGATGTTCTCAAACTTTTGACCGGCTGTCCATATATGCTGTACGCTGTAGGCAAACAGCATACATTTACGATTTCCCATAATCAACATAACATTCTGCCATTAAAACTGACAATTCCACAACGTTTTGTAAATTTAAACTGTTTCTAAATGCCAAAATTAGGACATTGCAACTGTTTGACTTCCACTCTCTACGCTTGCTCAGTCAAACGAACTTACACTTCTTTGACCTGAGCTGTCAAAGAGCCTTGCCAAAGAGAGGCACTTGTCAGTGGAAGTTGACAGGCAACAAACCAAGGATATTAATTCATTGATTCTGTTGGTGTTGAACAGTTCCCATGTATCCCTCACTGTTGCTTTCATATTGTGCAATAAGTTTCTTGTATCATTGGCATGAATAAAGCGTTGTAAAGTTTCAGCAACTAAAAACTATTCCTTTGGCATAGGTTACTGAGCAAAAAAAAAAATCGCATGCTATTATTTTGTTAGGACTAATGTCCAGGATGAAGTAAACACTACAATGCTTTTTATTCTAACGTATTCCTCATCTTCTAATTATAATGCTCCATGAAATGGCTCAAATTCCTTTCTATATGCAAGTAAATTATAAGAGATTTTTGTACATATATTTCGTGACAAAATTCTTCTGAAGTAAGTCCTATTTCAGTTTTCATATGAACCATTTGGGTTTCATGAGTATTTAAAGCACAAGGGCATAAAATCCATTGTCCATAAATTTAAATAGTTTTCAGACACATTTAAATATTAACAGGTATAAGCACCACTCTTTGCACTCAACGCACATTCAATATTGAAACGCTGATATTTAATATTTCATAGAATACACTCTGTATATGAAAGTAACTAATTCATATAGGGAATATTGTCATCTCCAAATGGAAATGGCTGCTGAATGCTTCATATCTAAATGAAAAGCTTTACAGAAATAGTTGATGAGGGATAATCAACTGTTTGATAAAATAAACTGATTGAATTCGAAACAATATACGAAGTCAAAGGCAATGCAATATGACAAAGATGAAAGTGATAAATATAAAGACAAATTCATTGTATTCAAAATTCTCAATGGAATACAAGGACATATATTTGACATTTATTATTTTTAAGAAATTTCTTTTGTATACAAAATAATTACCTAAAATGAAAAACAAATAGCAACAAAAAAAGCCGTTACGAAAAATAATTAAGATTAAAAGAAAATTCATAAAAATAGCAATGATAATCGCTATAGTATTATCATGATTATAATATAATTAATATGTTCAATAATTATCTACAAAATTAAGAAACGATTAAAAATTGTCTTTATGTTTTGTAAAATGCAAAATATTTGTAAAATATATATTTTATGCGGATCCATATCAAAGGACAACAATTTCCTATATATTTTACAACTGGCGAATTTTATCAAATAGAAGATATATTGCATAGTGTTCTAATGAAGCCAAACTTTCATAAAGGCAAATTATAAAAAATTAAAAACTAGAAACATTTGCTATGGAATATCTGAATAAGTTCTCTAAAACTCATTCCTATTCTTTCTCTTTTATTTCAAATTTTAAAAGACAGGCCTAAAAAATAATTAATATGAGAAGCTAAATAAATGTTTATGTGATCAATCGTTCTTTATTTTCTTTCTAGAATAATATCAAACCACTTGGACAGAAGACAAATTAAAAAAACAAAAAAACAATACCCTTGCCTAATCCTTAATAATTTAGTATCGCCTGGAGATTGTACCACTGGGTGCTGACTCTCTCATGCCTGTAGTCTTTTATTTTCAATGGAACCTCACTTTCACTGGTTGCTAACACATATATTACAGTTGTGAATAAAATTATTATATTAAAAATAGAATAAAAATAAACAGAACTAACGGAAGAAACAACTGGCCAAAAAAAATTGTATTTGCTAAATGACAAAAAAATAAATGGAAAAATTACCCAGAATATAATGAAAATAAAACATAACAGCGAGAACTATTATATAAGATGTTATTTTCAACGAATTACTTTGCACTTTGTGTAGTAGCCCCGTTAGGTGAATCAGTAGTTACAGGGAGAAAGTTTAGAACTAATGCTCCTATTATAACTTCAAATTTGTATCCACCACTTAGTCTACATTTACAGTTAATTAGTTAGAGAACTTTGTGAACTGCAGAGATGTTTCATTTGACAGCGTCCCTCCTCACGTACTAATTAATAAAACTCAAGATAAAGTTTCCCATTCTTGTCGGAGCAAATGAATCAATGCAATTTATGTAATAGATGAAATGTTAAAGCTATGTCATTTTTATTCTGTGTGCAAATAAATAAAGATGGTTATAGGAGAAACTGAAGACTGGTGGTGAGGACTGTCGGTGGAGTTATTTGCTAATATAAGATAGCAGAGAGCAGTAGGAACCATTCTTTCAAGTAGTGTGAATTCAGCGTGAATTACAGTGCAAATTGGTGTTTATTCTGGACTTTAAACTTTTTAGAGACATTTGAAATCGTTTTCTTTTCATGTTCTTAAATTTACTTAAAATAATTTCACAATAATATACGGAAAGAGGTTATCTTAAGCTACTTTTTTAAGTTGTATGGAATAAAAATAACAATTTGCTTCACTCCAGGACAATATGTAATATAGATGGATTACCATCCAATATTCACTCATCCAATATTAACAAAGAAACTACATTAACAAGCTCTAACCATACAAGATGTAACATAGAAAAAATAAAAATTTACAATCCTACTATAAAATAAGGTATATTCTCTAGCAAAGAAATGCAAGAGCAGCTGTCAAATCCCAGTGGTTTTGAGTGCGCTGTATCATTTGAATAACTATTTTCATCATTTATGTTAACTATTTTCCCAGTGACAGTCACAAATTGGAGGAAATGTGCAACCTATCCACTATCAATATTTGTTCGAATCAACAAATGAACAGTTTTTGCTGATGCTTGTTTATTTATTTGTTACATTTCAGGTGCCACTTTTTTAAAACAATTATTCCTTATTTAGATTTAATTTAACTGGTTGTTAGTTGTTTATGGGATTTACAGGAATGTTAAATAATAGTGTAAAAAATTCGACATTTTCAAGACACCTTTTTATATAAGATTAGAAAAAGTTCATATGCTCAGGTACCTTCTCCCACTCCCACAAATATATTTTGTGATACTTTCGAAATTCAAGCTGTCGTTTTTTACCCCTCTTGTTTAATATATAATCTGAAAAAAATATTGTTTCATTATTTTACTTTTAATAATACAGCCACAAAAATAGATAAATAAAACTTTTTTAATTTTAAGAAAATAAAACGATTTTTAGATTAACCAATGGAACAACTTAAGTCTATTTGCATTAAAAATAATAATAATAAAAAAAGGAAACTACATTGAGGGATATTTAAAATTAAGATAGCTATAACAAATAAGATGTTTTGTGGGAATCGTAATGTCGTCAGCGTAGGTAGCATTCAAGGTCTCTATGTTTACTGATATGTCGTGAATAAATTAAAAAGAGTAAACGAAGTAATATAGATTCATAAAATCCATCAAATTATTATTCCAGAAAGAAATATGGAATGGTTATTGTTACAATTTCTTTTAATGTTTCTGGGGGCTGAACTTCAATAAACTTCGCTATCCAGAAATATGTGAGCGTCCAGAAAAAATAAACAATAATTCCAAAGCACAAACTTTTTACAGTTTATCTGTAACAAATGTAAACTTTATTATTTTTATAAAAGATATAACATAAAAATTATTCAAAATTAAAAACATTTAATTTCTTATAAAATATTCCTAACAGAACTTAAATCAAACTATTTAGACGCGTTGAATATTACACTAACCAAGTAGTCAAATGGGAAAAAGATAGATAAAAAATGTTGAAGTTTTTTTATTAAGTAATATTTGCTTTTCAAATGTCCTGAATCCAAACTTTTAACTTTACCAGTTCGAAAATTTGAAGCGTAAAAATGCCATTTTTTTAATACTTAAATTTTTTCAGATTACTGCTTTCATATAGGAAGAACTGCAATAAAATTATAATAAAATATTTACAAAAATAATATAAATAAAATTTCCTACAAGTTGTTTCGTATCCGTAACTATTAACGAGTTAGGGCGTATTCAAGTAAGTAGAATGTAAAATAGCATATGTAGCTGATGAACAACTTTCTTTTCTTTATATTTTAAACAGAAAAACGTATTAAAAAAACATGAAAGAAATATAATTTTTTTTCTGTTTAATTTTTTTATCAGGTGTTTTTTTCTTTTGAATGTTAGTTATATATTTTTGAAAGTTTATTTTAAAAAACGGACACTATCCGGTATATGGTTATTTACCAGCGTGTATATCCAATTCCCATAATTTAATTTATCATCACTGTGAATTAGAACCTAAAATGTAATTTGATAAAAATATATAATAAAATAAATTTAAAAAAAAATCTATAAAAAAATGGAAGAAAATCAAAGTAGTTTTATTTCTGTACTTTATACATTATTTAATACATTTTTGTAATTATTTCACTGTTTATTTTTTATAGCGGGCAAAAGACTGAAAAAAAAGCATAATCTGTTTTTAATTATTTTCAGACCGCTTCATCTTTCAAGATGGTAAAGTTAAAATTCATACCATACTCAGCACCCCAAAAAAAACTTGAGACAGTTGCCAGCTGAGAAAAATGTTCAATATTTTCCCCTGAATTTACCCAATTCGAATACTACAAAATAACTTCAACGCCCTCTAGCACCTAAACTGTAGGTTTGGTAAAAAAATGTAAAACACCGAACGTATAATAAATTAAATGTAGTACATTTTCATTTATACAATGAATATACACATATACATTATACAAACTATATATTTATATACTTTTGATGAGATTTTTTACATTTCGAAGCAAAAAACAGAACTGCTTTGGACTGTTTTCTTGGCCTTATTTACTTCTTTTTATTCGGAAAATTGAAATTTTCTGCCTGTACACTAAAAAACATCGGAGCATGAACTAAATTAACGATCTGTGATCAGAAGATTTATAAGGTAAGATTATTTAACCTACGAGAGATTAAGCAGTTCTATTTAATCAGAAACTGTTATAAACAACTATGGACTATAATAAGTGATGCATCAATAAAAGGCAAATCCAGTTAAAACGAAAAGAAAAATCAATAAAGAACTTCAGTTTAATCGGTCAAACCAATTTATCCAGAATCAATCCCAACCATTCCCACACAAAGACATTGCTAATAGCATTGGACTCTGAAAGGGATTCTGCCGAGAAAGTTAACAAATCAAAACTTCGCTAAAAAGGGGAGACAACTTTATTCCTCACCCTTAAACTGATTCTGAAGGCGGTTCTAGATTCATTAGTGGTTTATATTTTATAAGAATGCTGATTAAATAGGATCGTTCACATCTGAAAAGATTTAATGCAACAAATATTAAACTTACTATACGCTCAAACCACAAAGGAACAATAGTCGATACAAGTGTGTTGTATATACGAGACAGGACTAACATGAACACCATAAAGATGACATATTCAACAAGAATATGATAAAGTAGTTACTAACGCCTTCACTACACTCCTGTGGAGTTCTATCTATAGATACAGTGGCTGGGGCGCCTTCGAGTATCTATTTATTTACTGGCAGGAAACGCAGGAGTATTTCAGAGTATCCGGTCTGTCTGTTCTGTTTACCTTTCATTTGTGTTGTGCTGTCCTCTCCAGTCTAGTCTCCCCTCTTCCTTTATCGACCATCAACTTTAATTTTACAATCTGCTGAAGTAGTTTTATTCCAGAAAAATGTGTTTTTTATTTAAATAGAATAATTCAATTAAAACAAATAAAGTAGGTAAATAATGTTTTCCTCAACTTCAGAACACCAAAATGGTTTTTTTACAAGAGGGCCAAACATACTGTTTAGAAGCAACCATTGTTATGCAATCGATGTTTTTTTTCAAAATAACGTTATCACTGATCGTGAACTGCCCTTGATTTTTTTAGATGTTTTCATTGATTCTTTTGAAGGAATATGGTTAGTCAACATACACACTGAGCTCGTCAAATGCTTAAACTACGTCAAGTCCATTCACGTTCCTAAATCGGCTGGCTAAAACAGAATAATGTTCAAAGTTACCTTTATAAAAAGATGATATTAATTTCTTAATTATTAGTCCACAAACTCTTTGAACTGCCTATATTCATCAACGTGTATTATGAATTCATCCAACGGAGACAAAGTGTGTCAAAATACCTAATTTAACTTTCAGACCCTTATCTCCATGTTTAGTATTATTATATTTAACACGGCAGGACAGTGTAATTCATTTATTTTATTAATTAATTTTTAGGTACCGAGTACTGCTTGAAGGCCAGAGACATCTTCTGTTTCTAATTTACTTAAATGAGACTAAAGATCCTCAATCCCTCAGGAATTTTAAGAACATTGGATTAGTTGTTCTGAATGACTGTTCTGTTGTATTCAATGTAATTTAGAATATCGACAAAAATAAAAATAGCAAAACCATCCAACTTCTATAATTTATATAGTCTTACTTTAGATTTTTTTTTTTTTTTTTTTTTTTTTTTTTTGTTATTAGGAAGGAAAATTAAAGACCCCCTTGAGCCTGTCGCCTAAAGAAAGTATAACGAGGAGCATGTGTCAAAACAACCCCTAGATATAGCTACTAAACGGTGGTTCTAGCGACAAATGCTATAAAACAAAAAACCTTCCCCATTTAATTTCTAATAAAGGAAGGCCAACAGAGCAAAAGAGTGTCAAAAAAGCCCCTACACTTAAAAAAGAGGTTTCATACGTTTATTTCGTATGAGTAGCAAATTCAAAAGGAGGTCACTCATTAGAAACTGCGTCATAGTCAAGATATTATAATCAGAATTTAATGTTAGAAGAGCTTAGCTCCAAACTGCTCTTACTATCCTAACATTAAACTATCAAACTAGGCGTAACGCCTTCGCGTTCCCCAAAAACGTATCGCTTTTTACCAGGTAGGTTACCGGTAAAACATGTTCCATATTAAAAAAACACTGGTAACTTCTAAACCAGGAAAAAATTATGTAATCAATCCTTAATTTTTTTTTTTTTTAACAATAAATACTTTTAAAAAACAAACACCAAAATTAATTGATCGGCAATGTAATTGATGACACATCCTTTCAAAACACTTTTCAATTCGATCATTGATTTTTTTAAAATTACTTTCTTTACAGTTACAAAACGTTTATTTCAACATTTGTTTGGCTCAACAATGATTTGATTTACTAAAATTAAGGCATGTGCAGAAAAGCATTAAAAAAATAAAATAAGAACAAAAGACATCGTCGTCTTAATAACACTGGAAGTCTGTCGATACACTGGTAGTCGTTGGACCCCATACTTCTATAACTTAGTAACAAGTCAAGAATCTTCTTAGACATTCTAGGCTGTATGTAACCTAGCAACGACTATTCAAGTATAGTTCTCGCCGCTGATGTTAATAAAGTTCTTAGTTTTTATTCTATAAATACTTTATGAAAGTTTGGCAATTCTGAACGCTGAAATGAAAGGGTGGTTCCAAAGTGAGTACAGCAACAATATTACTTCCTGAGTTAGAAAATATCTAAGAGGAGATAACTCATTGCAGTTCCTAGACCATATAATGCTGGTGGTGACATCCGCCTAAAGATAAGATGAAGAGGTGGCAAACTTAATGACCAGAGGGAGCTGGACCAGCCACGTGGCTAGCCGTGAGGTCGCCATGGCAACAGCCTCCCTCAAGCAGATATGGCCCGCAAAGGGTTATCATCATCACGGCCTCTTATTACCCAGTTACCATCATCATCCTTTCCAGCTCTAGCTTATATATGTTTATCTCAAATTCTTCTCATATATACATGTATATTACAAACACCTGCAGATGTAACCAGAGATCTAAATCACTTGAGGTATGGACGGTATGGGTATAGAAGGGTCTATAAAGTTAGGACTGATAAATTATTTGCCACTTTATCGTCTTTTAAACATATCACTAAATGAACAAAATTATAATACAGAAATACAAACCATATACACTGGATTATACAGTATTATCAAGATTGACAATATTTTTAAAAAATCTATAATAATATATACTTTAAATCCCTAGAGTACAACCCCCCCCCCCCCCCGAAGATATACCTATTGATCCCATATCACTCATTCACCATGGTCGGAAAGGTATTCAAGGTTCAAATCCAGTATTTACAAAAGATAACCATTGTCATCTTATTTCCCTTCAGACGAAGACAAAATAAACCCTTTCCAAAAAGGACGTGTATATGAACTAAAATGCAAAGATTTTAAAGCTAAATACATGGGAAAAACTAGACGGTCATTAAATCAAAGATAAAAAGAACATATCGATGCCTTAGCTCACAGAAGTGTTAAGTGCAGAAAATAAATTTTTGCAGTATTGCAATTTGAAACTTTGGAATTTAAAAACTTATTAAAATTTGATTCTATTTAGTGAACATATTATTCGAAGTGTTTGAGTTTAAATTATCATTTCAAACAAAATTTTAATAATTATCTGAACATTTAAATAGTCAAAGATGCATTTAACACATTTTTGAAAAAATTGCACATAACACATCTGTGAGCAAAGGCATCGATATAAGGGCATACGATAATAAAACAAAGAATCTCGAATTTGTAATCCATTTAAATAAAAATAAACCTTTTTTTTTTAATTGCGAAACTATTGAATATGTAGGTAGTTTCCAGAAGCTAGTGAACGCTATACTGAAATTTAATACCGCAGCTTCCACTCTTCATTTTGTTAAGAACTAATCCTAGTACAAGATTCAGGTAGCTACAAGAAACTAGAAGTCGAACGAGTAAAGGAGAATCTAAACTAACAGAAGTGGTAGCAGATTTTTACTTAAACTTCGTTTTTATTTTAGTGATTTAGAAGTTTTAAATTAATATAATTTTACAATTAGATCACATTCTATCATCTATATCCTTTATGACAGGACATAGCTAGAATTTATAACCTAATTAAGTAAGAAATGCCTTATATACATACAGTGAGACCTACTTATATACTCCAGCTAGTTGAAGAGCTGCACTATAGCGGCTTAATAAACACTTCAAAGCACTCATAGTTGCCTTTCAAGCTTCACTAAAACAAGCGGAGCGGGTCATCAAAGGACCCTTAAGTTCAATTGAGTTGGTGTGGCAACCACACCGTGAAAACTGCTGCACTTTTTTACCCACATTCGCCTCTATCCATTATAAAGAAAACTTACTAGGGCTAGAAGCTAGTAAATTAGGAAATAGTTGTTAATAGTATCTTGAGTGGCGTAAAATATCAACAATTTAAACGATAAGTATTTTTCGAATGGAAAAAATACACGCATTCACTGAAGAAAACATCCTTTGGAAAGGAAATTGCTGTTGTATTTGTTTTTTTTAGTATGATTTACTATCAAATTATTTTTAATTTTCTTTATTTTCATGATAATTACTTTTCACTTTTAAACAAACGTTTTTTTTATGTTAAACAATCTTTTCAAGAGTGAGTAGATTCAGTATAGTATGTTGTTGTGACAATGGAAAATAAACTAGAACCAATCACTATGCAAACACAGAAACTAATCAGGACATACGACACATGGACAACCTCTTTGAAGTAATTCTGACGAGACTCCGAATTTAATATACAGCATTCACCCATGGTTTCCTGATAAGAGGCTTGGAACCACCGATCTGTGGAACTTGCAAGGCAGCACTAACATTGAAGCTCATTATATAATAACATGCACAGTATACTCTGACGCAAGAACAAAATACAATATGTCCACAAGTATAACCTTCTTGAATTATTGTTAATTGTTGTTAAAAAAAATGTAATGTGAGTAGACTCACTTAATTAGATTCGATATGTTATAAAATATGGGAGAAAAAAGAACCTTAGAACTTCTCAGTACAGTAGGACCCCTGTTAACCGGGGTAATGATGGGGATGAGGGTTCACGGATAATCTAAAATCTCCGAAAATTGAATTACATTTAATTGACTTTGATAAGAAGGTTAATTAAAAAGAAACTGTACAGAAAATCACTTTTATAAAAAAACAAAGGTTTTAAATTTATTTATAAAGTTATAATAGACGAACATGCATAAGAATTTATATTTATATTTTTCAATATGTATTAGATTTTCATTAAGAGAAAAAACAGTAATTTTAGTTTATTTTCTAATTAAACTTTATTTAATAATACCAGTTTTCATTCTCCGTAGCAAGATAATTATGCTATAATCGGCGTTTTCCGGTTTAAAACTGCCGGTTTTTTAATGTGAGAATTCTTCACTGCTATCCGGGGGACACACGTCTGTCTGTGCCGAAGATGACACGAAGTCGGAAATTACTTTTTCTTGTTCGAAATATGACCAAGCTTGATCACCAGTTCCTCAAAATACCTGGAAATGATGAGGTGGATGGAGCAGCAAGAGAAGCCCACCAATTAGAAACTATTACACCCACTTTCTTGTCCACGGCAGACAGGTTTCGATCACTCCACATGAAGATTTTGAGTGACTGGCAGAGTGGTATCGGAAAATAATAAATTGAAAGAAATCAAACCGAACATCGGTGGCTGGGCCTCTTCTTCAAGACAATGTAGATGGGAGGAGGTGATAATCACACAGCTAAGAATTGGACACTGTCGTTTAACACATGACTACCTGATGGCAAAGAGAGATCCCCCTCAGTGTCAACTCTGCAGAGTTGCTTTAACAGTGAGGCATATCTTCGAGGAGTGTCCTCAGTACAGGAGAGATATGTATAAATGCGGTGTACCTCGTCAGCTCTGTATGTTCTTGGGCGATAGTGAACAGTACATTTCTAGTACTATAGAGTTTATCAAGAAAATTAGGTTATATAATTGTATTTAATGTTCATTATCTTATTTTATTATTATTTTTTTTTAGATAAATTTAATTTGATTAGAAATTTGTTATTATGTAAAGTTCGGGTATACGGGCAATAATAACCATAGCAGTTTTTTGCCCTTAAAAAAGAAACAACAACAACCAATTCCTAATTCAGCGGACAATATTTTTTCACTTTCACTTTTTATACTCGATTTACAATAGCTAAGTATTGTCGAATCACTAAAACGACATTTCGTTAGTTCTTATATGGAAACTAAAGCACAAATAAGAATTTTGTTTAGTAGGCAAATAGGCCGGTAAGAGTTCAATAGATAGCCTTGACAACATTAACGTTCATAGAATATAAATTGGATTAGTACATAATTAACGAAAACATCTCATTCATACGAAACCAGCTTGTCGTGTTTTTTCATTTATCATTTTCTTACTTTTCAAGAAAGATACATAGATAAAAATTATGTAATCGTTAAGAAATAATATATTTAATTTTTTTTTATTATTTAAATTTCTTAAATGGATTATAAAAATGTACAATACATGGTGCAAAAATTAAAAATTCCTTATTAATATATATATATATATATATATATAGTAAGGTTCTTGAGGTTCAGTCAATAATTAAAAAAACAACTATTTTGGCGACGTTTCGGTACTATATTGTTCTCATAATCATGCCCTACAGTGAAAAAACAGGTTACAATAACATTATACAAGTTATACAAGTTATTTCAAAACTTAGCTACAGTACAAGTATATACCAACATGTGTAGGATAATAAAAATATATATAATTACAGAATATAGAGGAGTATGAAGCTACTTACAATCTCTCGAAACGTAGCCAAAATAGTTGTTTTTTTATTTATTGACTGAACCTCAAGAACCTTACTAAACATTTAATAGTAACAGTCGAAAAATTTATTGTAAAAAAATGATTTGTTTGTTTACAACTATATATTGTAGACAATATATCTATATATATATATTTAAAGAAATTGCTAGATAGGTGCCCTATTTAATAGAGTCTCCGATAATGGGGGTCATATTGTATATCTTATTACTTTTGAAAACTAATTCAGTACTGTTAGTTGTAAACAACAGAGTACAACGTTATGAGTAAAGTTGATTGTCGAGAACAATCACAAAGCTACAGAACTGCTGAGCGCTATCCGATCCCTGGCATTGGGTTTATGCTCTACAGGTGCTAGGGTCGGCACTAACAGAGCAGATATTAGGACCTCAACTAATAAAAGAGGTAGCTTCCCACTAATGCTCAGCGATGGGACTCGAATACCCCATCCTGTGGTCCCATCCCATGGCAATATTGGCAGTTAGATTTTACTATCCCCTACCACAAACACCAATCTGGAAAATAATTCAGGGAATAAACGCCGTCCTCTGTATCGCTCCCTTCTATTAAAAAATGTCATAAAAGGTTTAGCAAAACGACACGTAACCTAATAAAGGAGTGGTGTTTACTAATGGAGTGGTTAATAATGGAGTTTACTAATAATCATTTCTCCTGGTTTTAAACACTGTAACTTTATGCGTTAACCAGCATTCTCCGTCACATCTTCGCTCGCTCTCATAAGTTAAGGACTTAGCAATTTTAACTTATAATTAAAGTTTTATTTATTTATCGATGTACAATTTTCATTCTAGAAAGCATTGAAAAACGATATAATTAATTTATAATATTTCCGAATATTTCGAGTTTAGTCTTCCGATATAACACAATGAGTTGAATGTTAGGGTTTCCAGTTCAGGAAAGTCCTAAATATAATTGACAGTGAATGAAACAGCTGCAGATCTGAAAACGTTTTTTTGAGCCTGGCATTGCGATTTTACAATTTTAATAGCAAAAGAAATTTTAAGAGAAAATAGTAATAGTTTGATTTGAAATGGTATGGATGAATAGCAATCATTTGGATTTTAGGAATAAATGCGATTCCTTAGGTCTTTTTTCTCCAGTGATAATTGCACTTTCCATGAATAGCGGTAATTTTTAGTCTGGTACCATTCCTAAGATTGTGGAGTAAAAGGTCACGTAAAAACATAATTGGACATCCAATTTTAATTTTAATGCACGAGCTGGAAATCTACGAACAGGGAATATTTACTACATTATTAGCGAAAAATCTTTTGGTTTTCAAACTTCACATGCCGCACTACATATTTATCTCGTTTTAACAACAATTTAATTGAAAATAAGTAAATTTTATTACAAATTTTTAGCTCTATATAACACTGTACCCTTTGTAAACTCTCTTAAATGGCTCACGCTACCTATCGGTCGATTATCAAACTTCACGGCCTACCTTTCGTATTTTTTTAATGAAAATTTAATTGAAAATCTGTAAATTTTGTTATTGCTAAACCTTGTTAAGCCTATGAAGATAATAAAAATTAATCTTACTGAATCCACAGAATGTCGACATAAAATTTAATATATATATATATATAATTGAGTTTACTTTTTCGATTCCTTAAGAAGAAAGTTTTGGTAATAGTTTTCAATGTCAAGTATATAATCAGTTTGCTGGGTAAAAATAGTAATTTTTAAATATGTTTTTTTATCTTCATCATTTTATTTGTGATTTCCGTGCACTAATTTTCTACTCAAATTAACCTTAGAACCTAGAATATTTTCCTTTTTTTCAATACACTCTTCTGAAAACATTTATGTATGAAAGCCTCCAAACATTTTAACTGAGAATTTAAATATTTCCTTCAGATATGAATTGCTCATAATGCCAATTCAATTGACAACCATAATGCATGGCAACTGATTTATCAAATGTTTAATAAAATATGCAGATAACCATAGATCAAAGCAATAACTGAAAACATATAAATTAAAAAAAAAAAAAAATTATAACGAGAAGATTCTGAGAAGCGTTATAGTAGAAGTGAAGATCATCTGACCTCCGTCATCCAAGCCTACACAAGCAGAGAATACGTCATATACTATCTTACGTCATGGTACAAATACGCCTACCAAAATTCAATGCGTTGGCTGTAAGACGGATAATTTCAAGATCAGTAATTGGCTATGTTTTTTAAGACTGGTTCAGGGAAATAATTATTAATTTTATAAATATTTAGTATAATAGGTAAAAATAGCCACACGATACAGAAAGTAAGCCTTTTCGCACATGTTATCCGTTTATGACATGTATTATTATTATTTAGATATTGGGCCGACTAGATTACCGGGTGACTAGTCCGTTGCAAGAAGGCAGAATAGTCGTCCAACTAGTTGGTTAAGCCGATCATTACTTCCTTTGGAATTTGGGTGACATCGGCAATGTTTTTGTTTATCTTCAATTCAATCATGTCCAAAAACACATCGAGTGAATGCACTTTATTGATCAAATATATATATTTATGTCATACAAAAATAGCTAAAATGCAGCTGTAAAACAAAACTTCTACGTGAACTATTTAAATAGCTGCTTCCTTTTCTTGTTCCTACGTTTTTGTTACTATTGAATTAAGGATTAATATTTTTTAATAATTACACAAAACCGAAATTGTAATTCTTTAAAAACAGTGGGCTATATTATTTCTGTATTATATATTGGGTAACCTATCGACTTTATTTTTTATCAATATCATAATCTTTCTTTTTCTTTTTAATTCCATAACTGATTACAAAAAAAAAAGTTATTATGCCTGGAATAAATTACAAACTTTAAGGGTGGATCTAAAATATAACTTATTATCAATAAAGGTTATGATTTAATTTTAATAAATCTATTTTTATGAATTAAAATTCGCTGACTAGTCGGGGCACTTTACCAACTAGTCGCCAACTACAGAAGAAGCCGATTAGCTTGGTTGTAAGGTGTTTTACTCGGGAGAAGGGACCAAAGCAATAGAACTATATAACTATATAATGATTTGAAGTAGTATCAAGCAGTTACTTGATTCTTCTTATCCATCTCTATTCTATTACCCTTTGAGACATCTGAAAAAGAAAATAGGTCCCGGAATAAAGATCTTGTACACCAATGGGTTATTCTGTACAAGTTACAGGCATACTATCTTAATAATGACACAAATTTGATCGCAATAGTTTTATTTGCATTTCTAAATTTTAATGAATAAATAATACAATAAATAAAATAAAATTGAAACAGCTCACAAATGGCTCCATATAATAAGTTACTGCACATAACCTTTTTACATTTTCAGTAGCATTCTTGAAAAAAAAAATTGTTGAGACCGATTCACTAAAATTTTAAAATATAAATGCTGCATTACTAATTTTCAGTACAGCAGAAGGGAAGAGGCAGCAATTTACAAATATTACTTCAATTCTGCAAACGATTTAGTCAATTAGAGTTGATTATAGTCCAGTTTCACAAAGTGGTCCAGAGGCTGGGATGAGATCTAGGTCGTCTCCGTAGCAACAGATCTCTATCACAACCGTTTCAATCTCTAAACCTATGCCGAATTACTCTAAATAAGCCCCCCAAGTGAAATAATTGAGTATAAAGAGCCAAATAATTTAACCAAGATGAAATTAATCATTATAAAATTGCAATTAATATGTGTCTAAATATGCATATAAATATATGTGTAGACTCATTTCAATAATAACAAATTATAATATATCATTACTGTAATTGTTACTCATAAACATTTAAGGTGAATTTCATTCAATACCTTATTGAAATTTCATTACCTTATTAAACTTAAATATTTTATAAAAAGTAAAAATTTCAGGTTTATCAATAAAAGATATTCCTTTTTATTATCTTTTTCGAAAATCGTATTTCTTTAAAAGGTTTTCAGCTATTAAATTATTTATTTTACTAAAAAAATTTCCTAGAGTTCTGATAAACAAAAAAAAAACAACGAAAAAAATAATTGCAAACCTATGTGTAACATAAATATATATATCGATATGCGTTTTTAAAAAATATAAAAACGATTAGTTTTTAATATGTTTCGCTATAGGATCTTCTATAATAAGAAATGCAAACGAATATGAGTAAATTGCAAAACACTTTATATTTTTTACAAATGTGTTTTAAATTAATTTTCTTGTCTATTTAATTTGTATTAGTTAGTTTATTATTACTATTTGTATACTAGTAATAATAGATGAAACTATATCCTTTATTTCACAGTGGAATCGAAAATGAAATATCAAGGTAAATACTGCACTGCCTATACTACAATTACAAGAATTTTAATTGTAGTATAGGCAATTACAAGAATAATAAATATTAAAAAAATTAAAGCATTAAAACATTTAAATCTGATTTAACAATATCAGAAGTATTTATTAAATGAAACATCACTCTGTAAAACCAATCGGCTTTACAGGTAGTTGGATAACAACTGAACTTAAGATACGAGTATGTTTCATGGACAGACGAGAAAATTAATCTGATCGTGCAATTTTTTCAAATATTACCTATAATCGTTATGAGTAGTTCTTAGGTGTTACTTTTAGTATGTATTCTAAAAACGGATCGTATTTTCTACGATTTTCTTTAGTAGTTATTTAACATCAGAAAATTAAATAAATAAAAATAAAAAATAAAATAACCTGTACTGCAACTACTCACTAGAGGCTGTGTATGCCCTAGACTCCGAACTTGATTCACTGCTGATGAAACAGAAATTAAATTTTTTGCATTCAGTCGAACTCAAACCCGGACCCTAGACATACGAGTTCATTGCCTTACCCACTGAGCTATGAAGGCGCAGAGTGAGAAGGCGAGGCGGTGAGCTGGAGCCGATACGCAACTACCATTTTACAAAAGTTGACCTGAAACGGCGTTCTGAAACACTATTGCAACGATTTCTTTAACAACTCAGCAAACTTTAAAAATTTGCTGATTTTATTGTCTCCTAATCAAGATTTAGTACGAAATGAGTAGTACACCCACTCGTCTAATGAAGGAATGTCTACTTTACCACACTGCCTTATAAAACATCAAATCTACAGAAAAACGTTGTGTTTTATTATATTATCTGAATTCTTAGCTTGTCAGGCCTAAATCCTATCATGATGTGATGATCCTTTGACGTTTAGTTCAAAACTTTTTACGAATTTCCTGATAGCAATAGATGGCTTCTCGGAATGGAACAAAAAATGGAGGAAACCGGTCACAACCTTCCCCCCTCCCCTAACAGCAACCATAAAAAATTTGCATCTAAATCGGTCCACCCCACCTCTATACCATTCATTTTCCCCTGAGACAGAGGAGATTTTAATATTTTAAACGGATTTTTCAAGTAACTTTTCTCTATTATAATAATCATACAAAGAAGAATGAAAATACTTGTTTGGACAGCTAAAGCATTAGTCAAATACTTTAACTGGAAAACTTTCTACATTTTCATGAAGTGATTACATTAGAGAAAACAGAACGCTTAAATAAGTTAAATTGAGTTTACCAAAAATGATGGATACCTCTGTAACTAGAATAAAATTGATAAGATGAACGGCTAGATACTAATGGAAAGGGACAATACCAAATGATCATGTTGGTAGCAAGTGAATAAATTATAGTAAGGTCTGTTCGTTACAAATAAATTTCTTTTTATAGACTCAACTTCTAATTATTCACAACGGTTACATAACATTGCTCCTGGTTTCCGACTTCTACAAAACTTACTTAATAATTCCTCTAAATAGAATATTAGTACACATGACTATTATTAGAGCTATTTGGACATGAGTTGATTGAGAGGTCCTAAAAACATAGTATCAAAATCATCTGATATCTTTCGCAAAATCCTCAATGCTCCTTATTAAGGAACACATAAAACTTATTCATATAAATCTTAATTTCTTATCGTTTGTTGATTTAGCTCGAACCAGATATAAATTATTTCATATTAATAATAATTTAATTACGAATATAACCCACAAGTTTCTCAACTTTTTCTACTCATTCCCGATAATTCTCAGAGGTATCTGAAAAAAAGATGACCTCATGACTAGAACTTTTATTGGAGGGGTACCAATTGTAGATGCATTCAAAATCATTCAAATTCCATTACATTTGTTATCTTTGATACATACTTGTATTGACGTTTTACGTTGAATATACGAGTTGCTAATTTCAATAAAACAATATCTGAATAAAATTATAAATTTTTTAACAATTATTATTTTATACCACACTAGTGTAAATAGTTAGATCAAAGTAGTTGCTGGTTTCTTAACTTCACTTTTTCCATTGTATTACCCAGACTGCAACTTATTTCCTCAATTATTTTTTGGTCTAATTTCAGATAAAATCTGTTACTCCATAGTTTTTAGATTTTAAAATAAGGAATATTAATAAACAACAAGTATCTTCGATAGATAATCAGACGTTATTGTATTTTTTTACGTATAAGTACGTATATCTTGGAAAGATTAGTTCAATCTCAAATTTCCAAATTCTTTGAGGAATCTAACCTCCTCGACCCCCTTCAATCTGGTTTTCGTCCCGGCTACTCCACCCAGTCTGCTCTCCTAAAAATCACTAATGACATATTTACCGCAATAGATGACAAAAAATTAACCGTCCTGTTACTCCTTGACTTTTCTAAAGCCTTCGATTCCCTTGATCACTTTATCCTATTCTCCAAATTAAAATCATTAAACTTTTCCTACAGTTTCATCCGCTGGTTTCAATCTTTCCTTTCTCACCGTTCCCAAGCAGTTAAAATACCAAACCAACCCCTATCTTCTTTTCTCACTCTTACCTCAGGTATTGCTCAGGGATCCAGTATTTCTCCTCTCCTATTCAATTCCTACATTAATGATCTTCCTAATTCAATCTATCACTGTTCCTACCACCTCTATGCAGATGATTCCCAAGTCTATCTCTCCTTCTCCCCTTCAGAGCTATCCACTGCTTTCGCTAAAGTTCAGGAAGATCTGGACAGAATTAGTGCCTGGGCGACTTTAAATAAATTACAACTTAACGAAAAGAAAACTCAGGCCATTCTAATAGGCTCTAGCTCCCTCCTTAATTCCTACTCACAATACCCTCCTTTAACCTTAAATAATCATCCTATCTCTTTCTACTCCTCTGTAAAAAATCTCGGGATTGTTTTTTTGATCAAACCCTCTCTTGGAAACCTCAGATTGCCCAAATTTCCCGCCGTTCCATAGGCCTTCTAAAATTATTCCACCGAAACCGTTACCTTCTTCCCCAGTCAACCCGCAAGCTTTTAGTCTCTTCCTTATTATTCCCTTACATTGACTATGGTTGTCTGGTTTACGATGGCCTCTCGACGGTTCTCGAAGACAGACTGAAGCGAATCATGAACTGCTTCGTCAGGTTTGTCTTCGGTAGTCCGAGGCGTTCCCATGTTTCCCACCTCTATTCCCAACTAAATTGGCTCTATCCCACTTTCCGTAAACAATATTTCCATGGAACATTCCTATACCAAATTATCAATACCCTCCAACCTTCTTATATTTACAATAAGCTCCAATTCAGATCTGCAGTCAATCCAATACATACGAGATCCCGTCTTTCTGATCTGTATACCCCGTCCCATAGAACTTCAATATTCCAACGCTCCTTCCTTTTCCGCTCAACAATCCTCTGGAACTCCATCCCTCCTCACATCAGATAAGCTAAATCCCTGAAAACATTCAAATATTTATATTTCCAATACCTCCTTCTCATCCAGACTGACGCTTGTTAACTATCTAACTACTTAGTCAAACATTATTATTGCATTGCTGGATTCAGTTCTGGAATAATTGAGATTCCTTTTAATAAAAATTTAACTTTCCATGAATATAACATTGGGTACTTCTATTGTACATACAAATCATATCATTGTACCAATAGATTTTTCTATATCATTTTATTTATTTATTTTTTTTATCATTTAATTCTATCTCCTCTAATCTGTAGAATGTTATCTTCTTTTCTTTTCTTTTTATTTAAATATCATCTATGTACATAGTGTCATTAATGTATTATTGTTTTTCTTTTTTTTTGTATCTCATTATGTCTCTAACCAGATTTAATTTAGTTATACCTGCAATTATCTGTTATTCTTAAGGGACTTTGTCCCAGAATAATATTATTTTTCTATTCTATATATAATGAATACGTAAATACGAATAGTAAACATTGAATACGTAAATGTTTGAAAGAAAAAAAAAATAGAAACTCTTTTTTACATTTTTTTAATCTGAATTTTACAGAATGATGAATGAACACAAAGGATTTGATCCGATGACAATATTCAAGTGGTTATTTCGTGAAAACAGTTACAGATTCAATTAATAAAAACGTACCGCAAAATTATACAATACAATTGTATTCAATTATACTACCCACGACAAAAATTTGAATAAGCGCCTAATCGAGAATAAATCGGGACCTGATTTAAAAAATGAAAGGATGATTAAAGTAAAATTGAGTAATAAATTGGAAGAAATCTAATGAATACTTAAACAGTCAACGGATCGTTGAAAAGATTGCACAACTCGATGAAAGTATAACGAGGCAAATTTAAAAACGATTCCCTTTGAGAGGAAATTATAATTGAATTGGAAACTGAACAAATTACTTGTGTCTCGGTGAAGGGATGATAAAAAATGCAAATTGGCCCAGCGTACCTATCAGAGCGGGAGTGGGAGGGGGCAGGTTCCTCACACTTGATATTCATTTTCAAACTTTTATTGCGGCATTTTGAGAGGTTACAGTAATTTGCTTTTCTAAAAAAGAATATGAAAGAAAAGAAATACAAAAGTTTTTCTTGCATCTTATTACATAGGTGAGTTTGGAAGTTTTATTTTTAAGGCACCAATCATTAATTTTTTTTTTCTTTCAGGTTCCCCTTGTTTATATTCTTAGGTTATAGAACAAAACTTGTTATGTAACTTATGCTAAAGTGTAACATTAAATAAAAAATTTAAATTGTTGTTGAAGTCATGTTGCTTTGACTGTATTTATGTTCTGTCCTTCTTGCGTTAACAATACTTCCCAAAAGGCTCCTTAGGAGGTTTAAAGTGTTTCTATTCCAATGCTTATCCTTTTCTGTGTCCATATATTTTTCACTTTCTAAATAATTAATTTTTTGAATGCTTATTATTTAATTTTTTTTTGTTCTACTAGTATTCTTAAACAGATCAAATAGTAATTAAACATATTAAATAGTAGTGCATCATACAGGTGGATAAGACTAGTGAGAGAGACGTTAAATTTTCGTCGTCAGTAGCTTACCGGCTTAATATTTTTGTTTTATTGAATATTAGAAAATGATTAAGTATTTTTAGAATTTAACACATCTCTGTTATCTGTTGATGAGTGCAAAAATTTTACACAATTTTCGATTGTATGAATATCTTTTTTATACCTTCGGTATTGCAGTAGTAGTAATAGTAAAAAAAAAAAAAAAAAAATATATATATATATATATATATATATATATATATATATATATATATATATATATATATTCAGCAGATGTAGTCAACATCCCACAGCAGTAACTAAAAACAGTCTTTCAAAACAACCAATCTGATGTTCTGAAATATTAGTATTTAATTTGATTGAATAGTACATTCGAAACTATACGATGGCGCCTCTGGCCATGACGCAGTAGACGAAACATAAAAATTAATAGATAAAATATAAATTAACCAAATATAAACTCATAAGTCATATAAAGGTTCCAATAATCTCACAAACGCCTCATGTTTCTTGATACGGATAAAGGCTAAAAGGATATACAGACAGGACATTGCTAGAGAGTGCATGAAAATCCTTGACTTTTTAATTAGAAATAAAAAAAAAACCTTGAATGATTCACGAGCTTAATCTGACTATTTTAAAAGGTAAACAAATGATAATTTACTTATAGTAGAATATATAGAATGCATGATTTTTTACAGTAAAGAGCAATCCTCCAACAGGTTTGGTAGGAGCAGGAGTTAAGTACTTTAGAGAAAGTTTGAAAAATAAGAGTATGAATCACGAAAGTGTATCGAATTTCCTAGTGCTCTGGCTCATCTAACCCCAATTGAGTTCTAAGAAGAAAAATGTAATCCTTAGGAGGGAAAGAAAATAAAAAAATTAAATACTTAAACAATTTAAGAGGCTAAGCTCCTCCCAAGTTAAGGAAAAATACTGTCATTCACAGAATTTATTAACCACTATACAGGGTGTTCATGACTATGTCACTAGATACGATTGGTATTGATCGAACTTTAATTAACTTTAATACATGCTTACGTAAGACATGTAATATCCTTTTTGCTAAATCAAGACAAGTTGTGCATAGGAAGGTACCATGGTGGACGGATGAGTTGAATAAATTACGAAAAACAACTAGAAAGCTTAGGAGTATTTATCAAAAAAAACAACTGACAATGATATTTTGAGAGAAGAAAGGCGTAACACATATACAAAACAAAGACTATTATATAAGAAAACAATTAAAATGCAGAAAAATAAACTGTTGGAAAGATTATTGTACAAATATACCGAAAGGAAAACCATGGTCCTTTCCATATAAATATGCTACTAATAAGTTGAAACCATCTACAAAATTCCAAACAATTGAAAAATCAGATGGATCTTATACAGTCGGTTTACAGGATACATTAAATTACTTAATAGAAGAATTTCTCCCAATGGATGACCAGTACGAAGAGACTGAATATCACAAACATATAAGATCGATCGCTAATTCAATCCCTGATACTGAAATAGACGACCCACTAACAAATAAAGAAATTGAGGATACAATAAATAACTTAAATAATAATAAAGCAGCTGGGATTGATGGAATAACACCAATAATATTTAAAAATGTCTTCAATATTTTTCCGAACTTTATTCATACGCTATATAAGACTTGCTTCATTAGAGGTTTATTTCCCGAACCATGGAAGATTTCAAAAATAATCCCTATCCCGAAAGGACCTGATATTAAAAAATTCAGACCAATTTCTTTGATTCCAATTGCTGGAAAAATTATGGAAAAACTAATTTCCTCCCGCTTATTGCTATATTTGGCAAGAAATGTTCCTTTTAACGAAAATTTGTTCGGATTTATTCCACAAAAAAATACTGTTGGTGCATTGCACAAAGTAGTTACTTTTGTTGAAACTGCATTTCAACAGAAATCACATGTATTGGCAGTGTCATTAGACATTAAAGGAGCATTTGATAACGCCTGGTGGCCATCGATTTTGAAATCATTGCACGATAGATCATGCCCCCAAAATATTTATCTAATAATTAAAAATTATTTAACAATGATCCCCATAAAGTACTATTAGTTTTAGTCGGCATCAGATTGTGTTGAGGTCATCTCGTGTTCTCCATGTTTTTTATTATGTAGGTGGGGTCACTTATTATTTAAATTCAAATTAAGATTATCGATTATATAATCTTAATTTGAATTTAAATAATAAGTGACCCCACCTACACAATAAAAAAACATGGAGAACACGAGATGGCCTCAACACAATCTGATGCCGACTAAAACTAATAGTACTTTATGGGGATCATATAAGTACAACCTTGCCCCAGTTAGAAGTAATACAGAAAAAGTCAGTATTAAAAAATAATGTGCTGGCACATCTGACCCCATTCTACTCGAGTCTCTCATAACAGTATATTACACTTGCAATGTCAAAGTTGCAAAAAACGATGAAAAATAGCGTTTGTTCGTAACTGACTACATATAGGAACCTATATCATCAAAATTAAAATTATGATGATGAATAGTAAATTATATTAGGAAAACATGATAAAACTCATTCTTCTAGAATTAGCAATATTATTTTCCACGACGTCAATTTTTCAAATTAAGTTTTATAAACTTTGGGTCTAAATTACAGAATATTAAGCCATGGAAATTTATTCGCGTTGCTTAATCTAATATCCACAGCGTATATTATCGTTCCCCAGACACATAGATTGTAAGCTGCCACTAACTATTATATACTCCGTTAATATAATTACAGAGAGCTATGATATAATATAAAATATGCTGTCGTTATATTGGAGAGTGGGCCGCCATGGTATTATATATATCGAAGCCCGGGCGAGCTATTTCCCCTGGAATCTGCAACGAGGAAAACCTTCAATATCCTGCCTCACTTGACACTGCCTTCACTCCACCCAATAAATGAAATATACCCTCGAGCGATTTCTGTTTTTTTAATAACTTCTTTACACCTTATCAGTTTCTATTAAAAAGAGTTTCGTTGACCAAGCCCGTAAAACTCCAAGGAAAAGAAAAAAATAACCATTCGATAGAATAGATTTTTCAAAAACATTAATAATAAATATACCTTTACATAAACAATAATACTTCACTGGTCTAAAATCATTTATGATCAAATATACTCCTTAAGCTGAGTAGATGAAGTAAAATACGAACAAAAAATAAATAAATAAAATAATCTTTTTGTAGGGTTGCATTTAAAAGTTAGGGCTACAAGTTAGCTATATTTGTACAAAACGTTAGGACAGAACCACCTGGAGTATTTTATATACAATACCTAATTAAGGATCAGATTAACCGATAAAGTTAACAAAAAGCAAATAAAATATGAACTTCAAGATTCCAAGTCCTTAAAAAATAAGATGAAACATGCTGCCGAGTATTTAACAATAATTCAAAGTGATATACCTTATTCAATTTCTTATAAGAAGTAAAAAAAAAAAACAGCCTTTTGTTAAATATTTTAGCAGTACCAATGAACCTCAATGTCTTTAGATTTTTTTTTTTCAAGAAAATTCAAATTTATATTTATAAATAGTTCTTATAAATAACAAATAAAATAAAAACTCCATTTCTCCTTGATTGAGAAAACCAATAGATTTTAGACTGCATTTTCCAATTTACATTTTAGAATTAAAATGATCTAATCACTTAAATTGATATAATTTGATCATTTAAATCAAATTTACAATTAATGATTATTGAGAGAAAATTAGTGTTATAAATGTGACCAATATAACTCCTAAACGGTTAGGTTCTAGTGGCAAAAGTTATATAACAAAAATATTCTAGATTGAATTTCTTATAAGGAAACTGGCAAATTGTCGATCCGAGTAACACCAACAGAGCGTGTAAATCGTTACATTTTCGAGGGTAAAAAAATTATTTAAAAAATTGTGGCAAAACGTGACTTTTTTATTCAAATCATAGCTTCAATCCTAGTCCCTAGAAACAAATAATAATCCAAAAATATTCTTCCTTAAATTTCTAATCCGGAAACTACCGTCAAATTATAAAACCGACACCAACAGAACTAAAGGGTTTCAAAATGTTACATTTTTCAGTGTGAACAAAACAAAATGTTTTTTTAAGTATTCATCTCTCCTCATTCTTTTTTAACGTTTCCACATGCCTCATTCAATACCACTATTTTCTAAAAACAGTAGAACATAAAGCAACTAAAATTTTAAATTCCATAAAAAAAAATAATAAATTATAATGAAAAGTCTGATGTTCAACGAACCTCCTGGTCTATGAGAAGAGGCGTAAACAGGGGCTGGAGGCCCACCCCAATACCATCTACATGACTCAGTACTTGGCATTCAGAACCTCAAGAAACGTTAAAATGCAGCTTTAAACCACTTTCTTCCCTAGTGCATTACTTCCACGGACTCACCAATCTGATTGGATAAATTTTTCCCAGTTTCAATGTGCTTAATAATTGATAAATCTACATCCCATGTAATTCATAGGAAATAATGGAAGAATAATTCAATTACTTTATTTTAGCCCTTTATAATGCAATTCATAACATCATACATAATTCAATATAAAACCCTATATTTTTGAATGCGTTCAGGGTGATGTTATTAAATAAGTTTGAGCCACAATAAAATATATTCAACCATAATATTCTATAACATTATTTATATTTAAGAATTGTTCAAGTTATTAAGCAATTGCTTGAATGATTAGGATTTATTTCCAAATAATTCAGATTAGGAGGGATTTAAGAAAACCTTTAAAACAACTACAATTCTTCTGTTATTTAGTATCCCTGCTTTAAACCATGAATAGGGTCTAAACGAAATAGTCGGCATCATGGGTTAAATATTAAATGCTGGTCATTGATTTAAAAAGAGTAAAATAAAAATTAAATGTCCATTTCTTTTTGACAATTGTGAGAAACATATGCCGAATTTAAAACATTATCAGGACTAACAGAATACAAAAAAAAAAAAAAAAAAAAAAAAAAAAAAAAAAAAAAAAAAAAAAAAAAAAAAAAAAAAAAAAAAAAAAAAAAAAAAAAAAAAAAAAAAAAAAAAAAAAAAAAAAAAAAAAAAAAAAAAAAAAATAAAAAAGAGAGGAGAGGATTTTGAAATAACTTGTTGGATATATATTTGAATAAAAGAAATAAAGTCGTTAAAAAAAAAAAAAAATGAATGTTGTTTACAAGAACACCTGCCCTCACTTTGGCCTTCATCCTTGTTAAGGATACTCATTTTCAATTATGACACTACAACACTATCATCTAATACGCATCTTGAATTTGTTCAAAGATCCTCACTCCACTCCGGAATCAAGAATCAAATAAACAGGAGAAAAAATACCTTCTTACAAACAATGGATTAGTAAGATTTAGTTGAACAATTTGTCACTACACGGTGAAACTGAGAAAGTAAAAGAAATTACTAGATGAGAAGTTAGGATTTTGCAACCTTCCCTGAACATTCGCCAATACTTTACATTACTGAGATATATAGGCCACATACTATCAAGTTTCCAAACATACTTTGTGCAACTTTCTTCCTTCAAAAAATTTTACTCTGTTTAACTTCAGACTCTAGTCTTATAAAATTTGTTTTATCTCGCGATTTAATATTGTATATATTTTTTTTAAATTAACTAATATTGAAAGTTTACTCTAATTTTTTTGAATATATGTACTTAATTAATTAATTATTAATTTTTATTATTATGTTTGACTTAAGTGATTTAGAAGTCACCCAAGAAAGAAACACGGTAATAATTCTTATAATTAAACATACTATTTAACAACAAAAAAGTATGTTTCCAGCTGGCAAATGGATTACTCTTAACCCGGGCTTGTGGCAGGCAAAGTTGCAAGTGATTATTTTAGCTATATAACACCTTCTAGGTGGGAGCTTCCAACACAGTATATGAACCAGTGCTACATTTGCCAACCCAGCGCAGTCAAGGTCGGTTCAGTCGTCTAATTTTAATATTTAATCCTGGATATTTTTTTTTACAGAAACCATTAAATATATACTTCGACGGTCTAGAATTTAAGTGAAACCAATTCATTTTCGACAAGCGATCATTCTACTTGTGTTGGTACCATAAACTTTGTCTTATTTGCGAGACTGCATCATCTAGCAAACTTGAGAAGGATTCGGCATCAAGGCTCCTTCCAATGATATCAATCGTCTGCATATCCTAATATTTGAGACGTTCTACAGAAAGGCGTTTCTCAATTTGATTCCTGATTCTCTTATCGCTCAAGGGCAAAGTTAAGACAAAACAAACTTTAAAGATAAGATTATATTCAACTAATCCCTGTTGAGCAGATTCCCTACCTAGGACTCCACTCAGACAAACGTCTTCCTCGGAATCCACATACAAGACTAAAACGACAAGAAACTGCCTCGTCATTACAGATAAATTACTTCAACATTTTCTAGACAAAAGTTCAAAGCTCCCAATTAATTACAAAAGACTTATGTACATGATTGTAATTGGACCTATTTTGACGCACAGAGTTATGCTTTGGGCCTCCACAAAGATTTTTTGAAAGATTTTTGATTGTAAAGATTGGATACGAGTGGAATTGGATGGTATTTCACTCGTATCCAATCTTTACAATCAAAAATCCTTCAAAAAATCTGCAATGCTACTTTAATTTTTCACCAGTAAACGTATCCATAAAGATTCTAATGTTCCATATTTTGCTGATTCAGCCCAAACCAGATACCTATCCTTTCATAGTAAGCTCCATAACCACTCAAAACCTCTAATTTCCTTCCCACACCACTCCCGATAATTTTCGTCTGAAAACAAGATGGCTCAGAAACCTTCCAGTGTAGAATTTTTATTTATTGTAGCTCTACTGATGAGTAGTTCTTTTTTACTGCGTAGTATGGCGCCATTGTAAATTGCGTATGGTAACTGTCATTATACCGAAAGCATAGTTGTATTTGTAATTTAAACAAAACGATAATGAGCTTTAAATGATGAATAAACAAACAGGGGAAACCTCGTGATACTGTGTAATTAATTAATGTGGCAGCAAGAGCAGCGAAACAGGCGATTTATTTTTTACTATGGCTTGGCTAACAACAAATAATTAATTATTAGAATTATTTTATTAGAAAACTAGTTTCGAATGTTAAACTCATGTTCAGTTCGAATTTTTAGCACTCGAAACTAGTTTTCTAATAACATAATCCCATTAGAAGTGGCAATTAATTCATCAATCCTAATTGGATTGATACTTCTATACCATCATGCGTACTTCAAGTAACAAATAATTAAAACACTCGAACAAAATTTAAACAAAAGATGTCTAGATGGGGAATTTTCAGAATCATCATTGAAAAATGTTAAAGTGGCCAAAATCAATCGTAGATTTTCCTAACTCCAGCCTCCACTATATTTATAGTCTTGCTCAGCATAATGTTGTAATATACACTACGGTTACTGTATACTGAACTGAAAGCATTTTTTTTTTTTTTTTTTTTAATCTTAAGTAGAGTCATACTATTTTTAGATTAATAGTGAATTACTAACAAAAACGAGCGTTACCGTTTTGCAATTAATAAATAGTATACAATGGGTACAAATGTTAATATAGCTATAAGACAAAATATATTCCTTATACCTCTATTGAATTTAAATTATATCCAAGAGAGAGCTAATAAAAATAGTCCCTATAATTGGATAGCTATAATTCCTGGTTATATTCCTGAGGGAGAGATTACACATCCTCTGGCTAGAGCGGAGCTGCGGAGGTGTGCACGGCCACCAACGGAATTATAATGATCCCATGAGGTTCTGCTCCAGCCTCACCCGTCTTCGATTACCTTAAGCACATATTGGTAAATTGAATCCATTAACTTTAATCTAATAGCAACTTTCAAAACAAACATCGAGAGTGTGGCAGCTAAGGTAAGCATTTCATAATAGCCCTCAACGAATTATTAATGACCAAACTGATATTCGGGGGTCAGATAAAACAACTTAGGATATCACCATTTAATTCTCGAAGAATAAAAAAAAAATGAAAATACAGTCTTGCTACCTCGATCTTCCGGACATTTCGTTGAACAAGTAGGCACAATTAAAAAAACATAGTGTTAACTATTCTTCCTTCTCTTTCCGCTTCGAGGGTTATAGAGCCTCAATCCAACAGAACCATTCCTCTCGGTCCCGACTCATCCAATTAATAATAGTTCCATCTTAAAAAAAATATAAGAAAAAAGAAACTTCTGTTACTTTATATAATATAAATTACTAGGATATTGTTAGAGCTTACTGACAATTACTATTATAATTCTTAATTTACACTAAAATGTCATAACAGTCGTCTTCTGTTATCTTTAAAGCTAATGAAGATTGATAATTGTCTTCTAGGTATCACCACTATACTATTCTTGTGTTAGTTAATTGCTGTTCATTGTTTAATTTTATAGTCATGTTTAAAATTTAAAGTTCAGTTCATTTTTAATATGTATTTCTGTTTATAACACAATAAATAGATGGGAAGAATTTGACAGGGATGTATTGTTAGACCTATATTAGCCCTTTGATTTAAAACTCAAATCTATATATACAACATTTAGTGTGAAAAATTAAGCTTAATAAAAAAAGTTTATTTATAAGTAAAAAAAAATCTTTGAAATATCCAACAGGTGCATTTAACCCTTTAACAGGCGATGTATCCTGGAGGATACACATATTTATTGCCGTTTGCTCAGAAAAAAGTAATTTTTCTTTTTGTCATGCGGAAAAAAGTTCAAATAATCGACAAGGTTAATAGCTTTTCGGTATCACTTTTATTACTTCACTCAAAATTCAACTCTCATCAACCTTCCCACTGTCGAAAGTCTGTCATTTTTCTGACATGACAAATATCAAATTAAACTGTTGGTTAACTAGAAAACCATTATTTCAGACTTTCCAAGAAAAGAGTGATATGCTGGAATTAACAAAAAAGAAAAAGAAAAAAAAAAAAAAACCGTTGTTAACCTAGTTGAATTCCTACAGTTAAGTTTTATTGTCCAAGTATTAAAGATACTTCGACTAGTCGTCCTAGCAGTCCTTTAATGTTCACCGATAATTTATAAAGTTACTGAGAAAACTTTAAGGTAAATAATTTATTTTTTACTTCATCTATGCTTAGCCACCAATTTCTTTAAAGTTGAATTTAATTCATCAGACTTCATCAAGTATTCACTCAAAACGTCCATGGTTTTAGATATGTAAATTACACAGATTTTAAGCTCTCATTGCACTTTCAGTAGTGACTTTAAACTTGAATAACTTAAACTCTATCTCGACAAACGTCTTACTTGGAAACCGCACACAAACCTAAAACTACAAGAAACTACACACCGTTTTCAATTCCTTCAACATTTACTTGACAAACGTTCTAACCTTTCGATTAGTTACAAAAGACTTCTTTACACAACAGTAATAAGACCTATTTGAACGTATGGAGTTGAGCTTTGGGGCTCCACTAAACCATCTATTTCATCTCATATCCAATCCTTACAATCAAAATTCCTTAGAAAAATATCCAATACTTCTTACTTTGACACCAAAAAACGTATCCACAAAGATTTTATTGTTCCTTATGTTGCTGATTTAGGCCTAAACAGATATCTATCCTTTCATAGCAAACTTCATAATCATTCAAATCCATTAGTATCACAACTCGCCTCCCACTCTATCCAAGATAAACCTACGAGGTGCCTGAAAAGAAGGTGGCCTTGGGACCTGCTAATACTAGTATAGTACTTTATTATATAGACATGCTTATTACATATGCTACCAATGGGTAGTTACTTTCAAGCAATTGAGATGACATTTTTAGAGTTATCATCACATTTACTAATTGTATTTTTGTTATTCTATTGTGTATTCTATTATATATTATCATTAGTATAGTTTATTTTACAGTTGTAAATTTCAATAAATAGCTATAAAAAAAATCAATAAATTGGCTTCAACAATAATTAGCTCTATAAATCTGGTCACTGGTCATAACCAGTTATGTTGACTTTTGTTAAAATTGTGTTATGTTGATCATTGAACTCTTGGGCTCTTACACTATAACTAAAAAGTTGTAACTTTAGATCCCAATAGTTTTCTATTGGAAGATTTTTCTTTATAGAGTTATTAACTCCAGAGTAACCGATGGAGTAAGAGCCCAACAACAGTTAAACAATAATCAACTTAACACAATTTTAGGAGAAGTCAACTTAACCAGTTATGACCAGTGACCAGAGAAATGACAGTAAAGGAGTATTTTTTATATCTGTTGGCAATATTATAGTAAATGTTTAGTTAATGATCAAAGTATACAATAAATCACACATATCAATGCTAGTTTTACTAAATTTAAACCCAACCTGAACCAGATCTGAAGCTGTTGAGAGATATAGTCTACGATATAGCGTCCTCTTATGAAAATTCTTTTCACGCACGAAATAAAATATCTATTAATGAATAAACAATAAACTATAGTATAGTCTTGAGCTGTGTTCCCAGTCCTATTAACCAGACAGCCTTTAATAAGTAACAAAGCTAGTCATGAAACGAATGAGTTTTCTATTTAAATAGGTTCATATATAAACATCAACGAATCATTACATCCTTCAAGCCCAAATAATTCTTATCAAACTTCAAAACAAGATTTAATTAGAAGAAAGTCTTATTCCGGTTGATAATTTTTTATAAATGATATTGAGTTTTTCCACACAGAATAATCTTATTATTTTTAAGCTTAAATAAAGGAGCTTAGACTGGGCATTATTTTCCTTTGACCTACAGAATTCTTTTACGGCCTCTACCATCCTACCATGTTCAGATATACAAGGATAACAAAAAAGATTAATATTTTTTTTTCAGAAGCATTACTTTTTAGGAAGGGAAGTAAAGCTTTCCCTTGAGCAAACAATTTCCCTTTTATTTTTTTATAAAAGTTATATTTAGTACAAAGGGATTAATAAAAAAAGAAAATATTAGTGGATATATAAAACCGGCAGTCATGTTCGACCCTCGTAACTTCATTTAAAAAGTTACTCACAGTTCTTAACAACTTATTGATTGGCTTTATCATCTCTAGACCTGTCTTGCTACCCGTAAATCTTGTGGATTTGGGTCAAGTGAGGACTGCTCATGCAGAGTAAGCAGTCAGTGGTAAATGGTTCTCCCATTGACTTTATAAGCAGGTTTTTATACGCAGTTGCCAGTCGCAAGCAGTCATCAATCTAGCGTTATCCGAAGGAAAAAGAAAAGAAAAAAACCTGAACTCTCGGTCCCAAGTATACTCTATAAATCCAGATGTCAAATGACTCAATATTATTTTATCGATAATCGGATAACTTATTGTATATTTCTATTCAAATGTAACGAAATAAATCGTAAGATTATGTATTTCCAATAGAAGGAGCTACAAAATAATTTAGATATTTCTTTTTAAAGCACATGTGAAAATTCCGTGACGTCATATTTTCTTTAAAAATATAAAATGATAAATGTAATAAAACAATTAACCTTTTCTTCTCATTTTCTTTGTACGAAAAATAATTTTAAAACTATAAAAGGACAAGCATCACCCGTAGCGGTTTCGCCCCCTCTTATAGGTAAAGATACTGTAAATAATGTAATGTAATAAAATGTAAATAAATTTAACTAAATAAGTCTTTTACTTTTTTTAAGTATTGATAAAAATCTCGCAGTAAAGTATGCAATTAAAAAGTATTTCTTTAAAGATATTTTAATGCATAGCAGTAATTTTTAACCTGGCTCTGTTGCACTGATTAGATGGTCAAAGATTACGTAAAAGCATAACCGGCTATCCAATTTTTAATTTTTATGTCTCAGCTGGTAATCCAGATGGACAGACTTTTAAGATGCTCTTGGGTATAATGGACTGCATTGTCAGTGCTTGCAACCGAAGACCCACGAATCATACTTTTGCACACAAGATCGACATTTTGATTTGGCAATAATTTATATTCGGTAGAAATAATTTTATCGATTTCATCTGGTTGGACTTTAATCTCTAACCGTAGAATTGTATGACAGTATGTCAATCCTCGGTTCTGCCACTCAACACTGTACATTCAAATTATTATTAGAGTTATGAAGATAATGTATTTCGAATTGTGTACAGATGGATTCAGGAGTTTTACCATTGTAAACTAAATTTCTAAATGTCTCTAACTACATATCCCTCGATTTCAAAACTTCACTTAAAACTTTTTTGAGTTTTGAATAGGTAAAAATGTATATATATTTTTTAACTTCAAAGGTGTTTTACATTTTCAGTTTGTACCTGATAGTTAGGCAATAGACTCAAACTATCACTGTGAACAGCAGTAAATAACTTTAAGAGTTGTTGCTGACGAATACCCTGCATTTGAAAACAGAAACCGAACCATTTTCAACTCAATGCCCCATGCATCGTGTTCGTTAGACTTAAGAAAAATCATCAGAACAGCAAATAGTAAACAATCCTGCCTATAGCCCAAGATAATGGCATGTTTAGATCAATAGTATTTTTTGATATTATTTAAAATAAATAAATGGAGGATTAGAGAATGTATGCGTAGGTATGTAGTTTATATACATTTTAGCTTACATGTAAAATATGAACTCTGCAAGTTGGTGATTCTCATCGAAGTTTTTCATGTCATTAAGAAAGAAAAACGATTTATCATAAAAAAACCAAACAATGGGAATATTTTGATAAAGTTGGCTAATTGTTTGGGGTGACATAAATTTTCATACGGAGAGTGGTGCGATTTTGCGTATAAAATGTAAATATTATTTATAATTTTCCTCGTCGATTTAATACTTTAAAAAGTAAAACCTTTTATAGGATTTAGAGGATTATCCTGGGCTCGGTTCTAAAGAGTCTGGTTTCAATCAGCACCTGAGCCTGCAAGAATTAATTTTCTGATGGACCTAAGCCATAAATTTTAGATTCCCCTTCCGTTTAAAAAAGGAAGGTATCCCCTACTCAGGCGTGACTTTGACGGATACCTATCGGCAACTAAACTGGTCAGGCTAAAAGTCTGAAATAAAACAGAACAGGGTTTACAATCTCAATTGCCTATTGAAGAGGAAAAAGAATGATCAGTCAATAATTTATTTTTAGAGAATTAAAGTAACGCGTGCACGATTACGTTATTATAGATATTATATTTATGATTTTTTTTTCATTTTATTGTGGTTTTTTTTTCATATATATTTTGTTTTATATATGTTTTGTATTCTATCATCGATCTGCTAACCAAGAGATCATACAGGTATCTACAGCGATACAAAGCCGCTTGAAATTTCCTTTACGAAGTTGTTAATATAAGTAAATATCTAAAATGAAATCTATTCTAAAGCGAATACTTAATAAACCCAATACCTATGATCTTCGGCTATTTTTTTTCAAATTTGTCGGTTTTAGTAAATAAGGTGCATATTTATTTATTTTTTTTTCTCATTGTAGATAATTTTTAAAAAAACTTACATTCTTTATTTTCATTTGTAATATTTTTGTATGAGTGTCGCTATTAAATAACTGCAATCAAATCAATAAAAAAATAATAATTATTAAATAACATATATAAAAAACATTCAAATTTTTATGAAATTAAATACAACACAGTATGTCGTGTCATTTTTTTTTTTTAACACTTAAAAAAAAAGTTCAAATTGTAATCAAATATTGTATTATATTAATTGTGGTAGTAATATTATTTCCTACTTCTTCTTTCAATTTTATAAATCTTTCGTTACAACTATTTACAAAATATGCAAATACTTTTTTAGAAATGTTTTACCAAAGCTATTAAAGAACTGAATGCAAATTGTCACTTTTTTAAAAGAAATTTTCCTTATTTTAACCAATGATTTGAGCAAGTATAGTGAAGAGAATTTTTTTTTCTATGATACTATACTTGATAGGTTATCGAATTAATTTTTTAAAACATGCAACTTTGTTCACTCAACCATTTAAATGGTACATGGAACGTAGCAGGAGAATTAGGGATCAGTAAGCTAGTTACTATAATTACTATAGCTACAGCAATAAGCCTCATCAGTCCTTAAAATGCTTACTTCTAACATATAACGCAATCATTACTCTTAATTCGTTATTACAGGCAATATTCATTAAAAGATGGTTTATTTACTAACTTTGAAATCTAATCAAGAACTCTAAGCCAACTTTCATGCACGTGCTTACCTGGCAATAACAGGAAGGTCATTAGTGGATTAATGACTTCATATAGCAGTTTTAGTACAAGTTCAAGCACGTGGGGAATTAAGACAATAAAGAACAAATAAATTTTCATAAATTACAAAAAATAGATTAGAAATGTACAGAGTTCAGTACTTAGGCGTAGATCGCCCCCAAAAAATAAAGAGAATTATATTGTGGACGTAGTATATGTCATTAATTTTGTTCTTCTTTTAATGAAATTAATTATATTATTTTTATTCGTTATATGTTTTATTTGTTTAATTTTTATATTCCAAGTTTTGTTTTTATAATATAGTTAAGTTTAATTTTTGTTATTTTCTCATAGACAGCTGGAAGATTTAGTTAGTAGCTGAGAAGGTTACGCCTTATGGTTGTACGCAATCTGTTGCATTTTAGTGTATATGGATATGTCTTTTGGATGGGGCTCAATAATTTTTTTCTGTAATGCATTTTTCAAAATCAAAAATCTAACATTTTGACACGCTCTAGCTCTATCGGTATTGCTTTGGTAGAATATTTGGCGACAGTTTCCTTATCAGAAATTTAATGAAGAATATTTTTTGCTTGATAGCATTTGTCACAAGGACCTACCGTTTAGGAGCTATATTGTTACGAATAAAAAAGTAGTCACGTTTTCCTATATTTTTTTTTAGGATTGATTTGAGATTGATTTAAGCATGCTGTGTATGTAGCAACCCATTTAAAATGGGCAGCACCGCTTAGTGAAGTGTTTCTCTTTCTCTCTCTCTTGGGGCTTTTTTGACTCGTTTTAGCTCTTCCAGTGTTGCTCAGATCGAATATTTGACGACAGTTCCTCAGTCAGAAATATAATCAAGAACATTTTTTTGTTATATAAAATTTGTGACTAGGAATTATTATTTAGGGGCTATATTGATTCGACTGCTTAAAGTTACGTTGTAACATTTTTTTTCACCATCAAATATGTAACTATTTTCACCCTCAAAAATCTAACAGATTAAGACGCTCTAGCTATGTTAGTTTTGCTCGGGTCCAAAATTTAAAGATAGTATTTTTTACATAAATTAATTGGAACATATGGTTTGTTTTATAACACTTGGCGCTATGGCCTATCGATAGGAACTATATTGGTTTTAAAAAAGTTACATTTGAAACCGCTGTATTCATTGTTTATTTCGAATAATCATTGATAGATAACTTAATTCATTTTTGATTTAAGTAATTTGATCCTTTCAATTCTAAAATATAAATTAAGAAAAACAGTGTATTACAGATAGACATATCCATGATATATTTTTCATATCAGGGAGAAATCGAATTTCTTTGTAGTTTAATTTAAATTTAACGGTAATGACCAGCTTCTCCACTCAAGTCCAGAGTATCTGAGGCCATAGCGCTCCCACTCAGCCTCCACTGGATATTACTAGTGATGCAGCCGAGAGAAGTGGGGAATAGGTTCGACTCGAGGTTCCCCGGGCTGAGTGTGTATGTATTGTATATAGTATGAATGAATAATAATTTGTGTATTTTAATTTTAATTCAATTTTGTTTTATTTTTGATTATTGTAAATAATTATTAGTTTTATTTTATAAAGATATTTATTTATTTTATTTTATTTTTTATTATTATTAGTTGTGTGTGCATGTGCATTTGTAAATACGGTATGAATGAATACATTTATCTCTGTACCTATTGCCCTTTACTAAGGCAGATTGTACACTTATTTCAATAAAATATTAGATCATTGACAATTTAAATTTAACAAAACTGCATAAAATAAAAGAAGCGTTCTGAGAGAAATTTTACCGCCACCTTTTAGCAGAATATTGGAAATTATAATTTTCAAAATATCTCTTGGAAGTACTGTTCAGCATCAAGTAAAATGTCTAGAATTCCTTAACAGGGCAAACTTGAGCAATAACATAGTAATAGCCAAGAGCTACTAGCCAGGAAGGCTGGCACCTATAGATAGGGAATGACTCATAGCTGATTATACTATCTAGTGTCTAGTGTCTAGGCATTGTCTGTCACCACTGATGCGAAACTAAGCCCCTTTATCAGCTATCTAGGATAACTAGGAGGCAGTATACTAACCGCCAAGGAAATATTACCTAACTATTCAGCATTAGTTGATGAAAATGTTTATATTATTCGACACCAACAGGATAACATCTTGAATGATTCATCACTATAAAAATGCTAATAAATTCCGATCAGAGGATTAAAATAGCTGGACTTGAAAAAAAAAAAAAAAAATCTAGTATTTTAGACATTTGGTCGCTATTTCCCAATCTAAACAATTAATTCGGATAAATGAATAATGTTTATTTATTTTTATCATGAATCTAGGAGGGGAAATTATATCAAACAATATATGCGTCTCTCATACAATTTTAAAAAATAATCAAGAGACAAAGCAACTATTAACTTTATAATTTTTAGACTAAAGTATGATTGTTTCGAAGGAAATAACTCGATCTAAGATCGAACACATTCAAAAAATTGTTGACATTTGAGAATTGTCGGAAAGTCGAATGTCTACCAAAAGTACTGAATTCGAAATGAATACTTATTATTTGGTTACTTAAAAAAAATATTTGGATCTAATTCATATAACTTATAAAGCAGTTCTTGAAGATAAGAAGCAAGATATTGAATTTAAGAACATATATATGCAATCGAATAAAAGATAGATGAGTATATTCTAAATTTGGATTCGTTGCAACCAATCGAAACTGCTGTGGTTAGTAATAGTTTTTTTTAATAACAAATTTTATAGTTGTTATACATCGATTCTTCTCCCTAATGATAAAATATAAAAAAATATCTTTAATTTTTAAGTCGCAATTGAGCAATTTTGGCTACTGTCATATTGCCAAACGTCATATTGCTGAAGGCAATGTATATGCCATTGGTAAATTGAAACTTAATAGGACTAAAATTTCAAATGATATAAATACATCTTAGACAACAATACCATTTTATTATACTTCTTTGAAAATACAATAAATTAAAAATAAATAAATAAATTAAGGCTTAGCGAACCAGAAGGAAGGTTCGATGCCGACACCAACAACCGTCGACCGCACACTTCCCTCAAATCCACTCCTCCAAAACCTAAATTCCCCTGGTCGGTCCTGATGCTAAATAAATAGATTTATTAAAGCTTGTGTTTACAAATTAAACATCAAATAATATATATAAATTTTATATTAAACATTATTTCGATTATTCTTTATTCTAAGTAAATCCATAATATATATTTTAAGTTATTTATTGCTATTTTTATGCACATTGTTTGTTTCTATCTTTTATTGTGTAGTTGTTGTTTTTTTCAATTGGAAATACAAAAGTAACAATTCTTTTTGTATTCATTGCCTGTTAATACTGATTTGATGATATTGAAGAAAGGTTTTAGAACCTTATGAATATTTACCCTTCTGAACTATGAATTAGTAAAATAAATTATTCTCTTTATACATGGTCTTAATTTTTATTAACTTAAACACCATACGTCATTAATAAATCCTACTTGCCGTTTACTTATTTATTTCTTGAAAAAATATTGTTTGTTTAATAGATAAAAAAACTAAAAATAGCTAAGAAAGGTTGACTTTTTTTAGCTCTCATATGGATTATTTATTGTATTAGTGATTTATTTTGAAACAAGTATTTTTTGGTATTTGTACCGGTATCAGGAATCCAAAATTTTTTATACCAACACATTACTAGAATGAAACAAATAAAATCTCTGTGGTGTGTTGATTACTTAAGATGTTCAAAATTATTTAAACACAAAAATAATTAAAAAATAGATTTATTAAAGCTTGTGTTTACAAATTAAACATCAAATAATATATATAAATTTTATATTAAACATTATTTCGATTATTCTTTGTTCTAAGTAAATCCATAATATATATTTTAAGTTATTTATTGCTATTTTTATGCACATTGTTTATTTCTATCTATTATTGTGTAGTTGTTTTTTTTTTTTGTAATTTTTCCTACTGTAAATATCTTAAAAATAGGTTTAAAAAAACCCAAAACAAAGGAAACATATCAAGCAATAATGCATTAGATATAAGTCACCTTTCACAAGTAAATATATGTATACAATGGTATTTTGGCAACAATTGTGACAAAAATGTTAAATAAATTTAAAAAAAGATACTATAATTAAAAGTATGCAAAAATAAAAATGTCAATTTAAATAAATAACTTTTTAATAATACTATGAAAAATAGATTAATTATTCTTTCTAATATTTTCAATATTTTATAAGGTATTATTTCCTAACGGAGTATAATTCCTACTCAGTTTTATAGTTACCCTAGGACGATGAAATGGATTCCCATTACATGTTATTAATAATTAAGGAGGTTAAAATAAAAAATGTGAATATAAATTCCATCTTCCATCAATGACTTAAAGTTTATTACCACTGATTCGAACATATCCATCTAACTTAAGCTAATATTATTTAATACTAATTAATCAGTGAAAGATAAGACGTAATTGGTATATTTATATATCGATTAATATGTATCAGCACCAGTTATATAACCTTGTTTACCAGAACTCTGTTTTCTTCTCACATAAATCCATTAATATCTACAAATACATCACAAGTGCGCTAATGGAACAAACTGAGCAACCTAGAGGAATGCTGAAGCCTGTTTCAGTACAAAAGGTGTGGCGGACGCCTACAAACAACCTTCAAAGTAAGCGTCAAACAATCGTCTATACAAATGTGGTTTTGCTGTCAGCTGAGGTAGGACCTGCCATAAACAGTTTCTCGACAATGACACATCCTGTCAACGAATTCCTACATGGATGGAACACTTGAGCGACAATCACATTGCAACAAAGAGACATCACATTGCCATCTTAGGCATAATTACAGACAACCATAATGCTTATAAAACAAAGGAAAAAGAAAACTCCTTGAAGAGAAAATGCTCGTTCTTTGAACCGATACAACAAGAGCTAAACATTTGACAGATGGATTTCTTGACATCACATCTTTCTTGTCCAAACGTTCCAAAGACATTGATTACAATTTTATAGATGCAGAAACACACCAAAAATACTAAAAAAAAAAATAATTAAAAATAAAAATAAAGAGAGCGATCTCATGTTTCATTACCACAACAAATATTTTTAAAATAATTGAACTTAAAGGTCTAACATCGTATATTTACAGTCCTAACTGATAGTATGAAATTTATAACATTTTCTAAATGTTAAAAAATAGTTTCACAGTTTAAATTCAAGAAGGCCCTTTGCATCGTTATTGCCCCACTTAAAAATAATCCGAACACTAACAAATAAATGTTTTATATGAATTAATCTTTATTTTCAATTATTTCATTCGTGAAATCATCATTTTATATCGGTGGAACGTTCAAAAATTAATAAAGGCCCAGATGTTAACCTGTCCCTATTACAAGGTATTTATAAACATTTAAATCAATAGTGTAATATTGCCGGGATTACTATTGATGTATTTTAGTAGTAGTAGATTATATAACTATCGATATCCTTTTACATTAACAAATTTAAAATTATATACATCAGGTTCGCACTTCAAAAAAACTCTTTTCCCCATCATAGGCAAATTGTAATATAAAACTTATCATCTGATAATTTTTCGCTAGAGTGATATCCATTGATTATGATGTTCATATACTTTGTTTTTCATTACTACAGTATTGTTATAATTTTTTTTTTTGGTAATACAAAATGTTAAAAACATTCATTGTTTCAATTATTCTTCTTCAATGACGTTTTGATAATTAAGAATTTCACTAAATTGATAATTCAGTAAGAAAAGAATTGAAACAAAATAGTTAAAGAATACAATGTTTCTCCACATATATCGTGGGTAACTGTTGTACACTATAAGTCAATATTTGTATTTGTTGATTTTTATCGCTTTTATTCTTAGTCCTCTTTACTTGTTTTTCAACTGCTCAATTTCGCGAATGTGACATGTTACTTCACAATCAATTATTATTTGATCAAAATCTTGAAAGTGCTAAATTGACAACTACTGTAAATATGTTTTGTTTTTTTAAATGTGAAAACCTTTTAAGTGATATGATAATTATGTACTTACATTGAAAATGATTAGCTAGTAACCTTATATTTATATTTTTTTTTGAAAATGAATTGTTACCAAAAAAGATGGTGAAGAAATGGTTAAGATTTTTTATTAGATTTTACTTGAAGTATTTCACTAATTGATTAATTTTCACAGCAACAAAACAAGTTTGTTATGCCCAGATCAAGGAGACAATTAAAGCTCCGAATGGTTATTTGTTTTATCTAGAGAATAATAATAAAATGACGCCTATTCTTCAGGAGAACAGATTTTTCCACAACTAATATTTAATTTAAATATTGGTGGTGTTAATATCTATTTATTATCTAAAATAATAATGCCTTTCACTGTCAATTGCATTTATTTTTGTATATAAAAAATAACTAATTATATAATACATCAAAACAAACAATAACAGGATAATTGTTTATATCCATTTACAACAGTACGAAGTCACAACCACGCTTGGATCCCAAACCACTGTACACATTGATGTGTAAAAGGTAAGCTAGTTTTGATACATTTATGTGTTGTGCTTATGCACTGAAATCCAAGCTTTCGGCCTTCAAGCGCCGCCGCTTGCTGATCGGTAGTGTCATGGCGTCAGAACTTTCGAACATTTTTAAGTTTCATCTAAATATCTGTAATGATTGGTTCCAAAGGAAAGGTTTTTATATTTAAAATTAAACAAAATTTGTTTAAAATTGTAACAGAAAATAAACACTGTGGCTTAAACAGGGACAAAGATACAAGCTTACAACTTTTCACATTTCTCTCAACAAGTTTCAGTAATCGTGATTTGTTTACGGTTTTATTCAATACGTATTTAAAAACGACGTTTAGAGCATTTAGTTCATTATGAACTATTTTAAAGGTGAGTTAATTTGCAACAAACCTAACACAATAAAGTTTTACAACGCCCAATCCTTCTTAATATCAATAGCTGGATAAAGCATATCTACGCAAACATATTAGAGTGATTATAAAGTATGTTTTTATTTCCTTTATGTTTTTAAAGTGTTAATGTATAACTTATAGTATAATTATAAAAGACATTTTACTATGGAAACCATGTGTTTTAATTTAATATTTAACCTTACCTTTTAGCCATTCCGCCCTATCCCTTGGTGCATTAAGGGTCGGATTAGTGAGTTTCTACAGTAAATATATTTTTGTATCCTTCAGACTTTCTGCAGTGATGTGACAATTAAATTTTTCAGCCATCAATGAAAAAGGTTGCAAAATCCTATCACTCCAGGTCAAAATGGCCCTAATGTTAATTAGATATTAAAATAAAATAAAAAATCAACTCAGGGTGGACCTTTAATAAAATTTATTACCCATCCGATGACAGATTGATTTATTGTAGTGACCTAATGGTGAGGATGTCATGGCGAAGATGGGGGCTACATCCATCACTGGTTGGACGGAGGATGGCGACATAGCCTAGGCTGCCTGCCACCAGGACTCTGCATACTCCATCCAACCTCTTAGTGATTTATCGTCTGTATCGAACCTGAGTATCATAGGGGCCCTCGGTTGTGGCTTGTAATAGCTTACAAGTAGGTGTTTAAATAAATGACCTCTGCGGGTGTAGCAAAAAAAGGCTCATAGAACACTACATCAGTAATCATTAGAAATCATAACATAGTACATTTCAAAGAGGTTACAAACATTATTATAAATGTTTATCATGTCTTTTCACATTTTTTTTCATGATTCTTTTAATAAAGAAAAGATCCTGTAGAAGCAACTATCTAGTAAATGCTCACGGTAACCTTGTTACCATGTGAACGTTATGAACTATTTTATTCTCCGGAAAATAACAAAAACCTGTAATGTACTGCAATAAAACTACCATTATAAATAATTTATATATATTTATAATAATAATGAATTATCTTAACAGAGATTCAGAGATTACTCTATTAAATAACCACTTTTTTAAACTTTTAAAATAATTACTAAAGCTTCATTATTTAAGTTATTTTAGTTAACATACGGACCTTTGCATACCAACAGCCAACTAAATAAAGATTTCATGACAAATTACCAGAAAATTCTGATTTTATCAACATTTCTAGACTGATCGTTAGGCTTATTTATAAAATATCTCAGAAAACATTTGATTATATATAAACACACATTGAAATTAAATAAGTTATTTAAAAAGTTTGTTGAATTAAGGAAGAAACAGGTCGTTCGGAAACCAGGAGCGCCGAGGATGTAATCAAGTCGAGGTTGAGGGCAGTTGATGGAATCGCAGAGCCGCTAACGGCTCATAGACTGTGATTGGATGTGATGCCTTCGATTGAGCTCGGTTACTCTAATCTGTTTCAGCTTCCGAACCAGTCACTAAACCAGCCAGAGCAATCAAATAGTATCGGTATCATGTTGTCTACTAATACTGCGCAGTTAATAACAATCTTATTAAGAAACTGGAGGAGCAAACAATCTCCCCGTAATATAGCAACTTCATTAGACCCAATCTACGGCAAGGGTATAATGTTACTTGAAGCTCCAATCTATTACCTTAATTTGGAATCATATTACATTAAAGTGGTCAATTTTATCAAACATAATTTAAATAAAATAAATATAAATCGAATTAAAGAAAAAGAAAATTACAATGTTACCCTTTTTTTAGACATGCCTTAAGGAGATATTAATATATACATATTATCTATGTAGGAACTAACAAACCAAATCACAACAACATCGGTAAAACACAGGAAAATATTAGTCATTTCTTTAAATATAAATATAATCCAAAACTAGATACTTTAAAAATATAAAAATCATGATTGCAAGTTTAGGATACATCCCGCATCAACTTTATAGAATAAAACCCTAACATTGCTCCCCAAACACACCAATCTCATGTCAAGAATGGTGTCGAAATTTAAAAATTAAAATAAATTCAAACAAATCTTATCAAATAACCTTTACCCTTCGTCGTAAACCTATGACTTCCTGTCCTACAGTATCCTCTAATAATATTCCACTGATCCCTCTTCAGATCCGGAATCTAGGACAATAACTGGACAAAGGTTTAACTTGGAATCGGAAGGAAACTGCTCGACTTCTTCAAAATTCCTTAGTCAAACGTTCAAAGCATCCGATTTACTACAAAAGACTTATTCACACGACACTTATCAGGCCTATTTGGACATAAGAAGTTAAGGTTTGGGACTCCACTAAACCTTCCAATTCTTCTCATACCCAATCCTTACAATCCAAAATCCTTTGTAAAACCCTATATGCTCCTTACTTCGTCTCATATGTATACCTATCCTTCCATAGCAAACTCCATTTCCATACAAATTCACTTGTCTCTCAACTTCGCATTCTACTCTCGATGACCCTCCGATGTGTTTAAAAAGAAGATGGCCTCTAAACCTTCTACTATAGAACATTTATTAAAGTGCCACCAATGGGTGGTTGCTTTACAAGTTACTGTTTATTTTATCCTCAAATGTATTTAGATAGATGTCTATGTACTATATAGTGTGAATATTAATGATAAGAAAGAAAAACAAAAATGTTAAAAGTTTTCTTTTTTTACATATTCCTTAAGCAGGAAAATGTTAGCTTCACTCCTTCATGTGTCGTTTTTCAAGTTGTTTCGAAATATTCATATATTGCTATCTGAATGGATTCTTCATCCAATGAACTAGATTGTATTTTTTTTTTTTTTTTTTTTTTTTAAATGTGACACAACCTCTTCATACACCAAACCCTTCAATTATTATAGACTAAATAAAGTGTTTATGAACCTAAGAACACTTTTCAAGTCAAACAGATACTGATTGTCTTTTGTAACAAAACTTTGTGAAGACGGACATGGTCACTATTAACAGACAATGCAACTAACAATTATTTTCATATTGAATATAATGATTCTTCTACTTACAAATAAGTGATAAGTTTCACCTATTTTGGATTTTAAAGCATCACACACCTTGAGGCTCACGATTAAAGTTGTGCAAAACGTTTATTACTGCTAAGTTTACTAAATTACCGTTATGATGAATAACCTGGATAATGAGACTAATGCATCATGTGATATCTTTTGCCTGTGATTAATTATAGACCAATGATAAATATTGCCTCAGCGCCGGCGCCTAAGGACCTACCACTACGCCTTTCATTCATGAATTCATATAGGCTACGGTTTAATTCTGAATGGCGTTACCACCCGTGTTGTGTAGGTTTTTCTGAGAGCCATAATCCAAGGCAAGCAATTTACCATACATGATTGCATAAGTAAATAATATTTACGACTGAGACACCGTTACAAAGGGCGCGCTATTAACATACCGCATAGATTAACCCGGCCCGCCGGCAGGAGGTTATGCCCCTCCACAGCCCGGCCAAGTAAATAGTAAGGACCTTACGCAAACTCTTAACTGGTTGGATTGAATAAACGGATTGTTACCGCTTAAAAAGTTCAATAACTCTGGACATAGAAAACGTAGGTAGAAATGATTAGAAAGAAGATTTTCTATGTTTTGTGGGTAATTATGTTAACTAAATTAGTTTGTTAGTTTGCAAATAAAAATATAATTTAAACTACCTATCAATAATATAAATTGAAGATTACAGGGGAAAAACGGGTCTGATGGTTTTTTTTTTTGGTTTTTGTTAATTGAGTTTATAATGGCGTCTTACAGAATTTCAGATAACCAATCCAATGGTGCAGTCAGTTCAAAGTGACGATAGAAAAACAGTGTACAGGGAAGGAACGGGCTATCAACAGCGTTCCCTAGAAAAACGATACATCTCATCAAAGTCTAGGACTCACCATGCATACAACATACATAAATCAGCTCATGGATCAATTGTACGAAGACCTAAAGCAGCGAGAAAAAAAAATTAAATACACCAAATTAAATCTATATAAATCGTTAATTTGGCTCATAGTTTGTTACGGTGCTCATGCTTGGACACTCAAGAAAGTAGACCATCGAGTCTTTGAAAGGAAGATAATTTATAAAATCAAAAAGAATAAAATCAAAAAGAATAAGCTGGCTTGGACACTGAGATGACCAGTGATAGAATGGTGAAGAGGATTATTATAGAGATCTTCCCAGAAAAAAGAAAGAGAATCTTGGCAAAAGGATATTGAGGAAGACTTGAGGTTACCGATTGGAGGAATAGGGCTCTGGATAGGAGCGAATGGAACAGAATTGTGCGAGTGGCCAAGCCCTGGATTGTAACGCTAAAAATAACAAAAATATTTCACAGAAGTAGTATCCGTTACAATAATATGAAGTTCTGATTGTATCAGTAGTCTGGTTCTTCACTATAATTCCTTAAGCTGTGTGGGAAATATTCCGATATACTGAAAGTAGGGATTTCCGGCATATAAAACTTTAACGAATTACTTTATGAGGCTATGTTTGGTATGTAAAGCAAACACAAGCATAGATCAATCAAGGGAGGATTCATCAGTTTTTAAATCTAAGCCTTAATTTCTAGAGCCCAATTCACGATAAAACAGAGAATTTTTTGCTTACGCTCTACCACTTTTTACACCCAAGAAAATCTAACTAGCCTTCTAAGAATCTATGAACAGAGACAACTCAGCTGACGAGTACGAAATCTTCTAAAACCCCAAACAATATATTTCACAATAAACCATAGATATATTTTCTTACAAGTGAGACGCAATTTCTTGTTCTACAGTATCAATAACGTACAATTGCAACCTTAGAAGCCAATTTTTAACTAAAATCCTCATTGGACTGAGTTCAACAGCTTTCAGAAATAAATTCAGCAGAAACATCTACGAGAACCTTGAAACTGTATTGTATCATCATTGGAAATAGTCCTGATACAATTTTCTTTTTTTTTTTTAATTCTTAGCCGAATAGCCAAATTCCTCCTTGAAAAATAACGATCCTAAATTATTATTATTATTTTCACCAAATTTTCACAACCGTGATGCTTCCCACCACACGCATAGGCGAAACTTTTTGAGGACTCTTTATCTTGGTCACTGGATTTTACTTAAAAATAATAGAAAATAGATTTTAAACAAAATTTTTAATATTCTTTGTTTGCTGCCACATTACTTCCGCATACAAAACAAAACAACTCTGGAATGTTGACTCAAGCATCGTGACGTAAATAAATTTTACAAAATTATGAATATAGTCCCACGGGTCTCTGAAGTAAAAACCTGCGCGAAATGAATAAAAGATATCAATATACAATCTGAATTCAGTCCTAATATAAAGTACATGTTGTAAAATGGAATATGTCACATAAAAATAGGCCAAGGATGTTCAGATATCGATTGTTAAGAAACCTAACAAAACCTTATCAGCTACCGGTTCTTACACTTATTTTCTTATCTTGTTTTATCGAGATAAATAATCCATATTACCTACATTTAGTGATAGTCATATTCAGACAGGATGGTTGATATACTATGTTTTTTTTTCTGACAACTAAAATTATTTTTTTCTATTTCAGGAAAAACATTTACATTTTAGAAAACGTATTTTATAACAAATAACAATAAATTTATATTAATATATTATACTAGGAAAAAATAGAAGAAAAAATAATAGTGTTTTCAAATGTATACGACTTTTATTTTCATATGGGTTCATTCAATTTCAATTCATCATTTAATATGATGGAAACATTAAGATTTTGAAGATGTGGCGAGCGCCATTCTACATGAGAGGTTACAATGGTAGAATGCTGTGTAATAAAATTTACTTAAACTAAATTTTTTTTTTTTTTAAATATTTAAATATGTGGTGTGAACGTGGAAGTGAAGTTTGAAAATCGATCGATATGTGGTTAGCACCATTTCGCAATAAAGTTTTCAATGGTAAACAGAACCCATCTACACAAAACTTTAACTACACCATCTTCATAGCACTAGGAAAGTTTAGCAATAGTAAAATTTACTATAATAAACATTTAAATGTGCAATGTTGAGTGGCAGAAACGTGGTTCCCATACTTTCATAAACTTTTATGGTTAGAAATTAAAACCCAACCAGATGAAATTGGTAAAATCATTTCGGCCAAACAAAAATTATTATCGAATCAAAATGTCGATCCTTTAATTTTTGATAGTTGTAAAAATATGATTCATGGGCCTCGAGTTGTAAGCATTGATAAAGCAGTCCATTAACCGCAGGAATATTAAGAAACTATTCATCTGGATTACCAACTCTTACATTAAAATTTAAAAAATGCTTTTATATAATGTTCAACCACCTAATTAAAGTGTAATTGTAACCAGGTTAAAAATTACTGCTATGTGTGAAAATATCATAGAAGAAATAATGCTCAATTGCATACTTCAATACAAGCTTTTTATCTTAAATAAATAAAACTTCAATTGTGTCGTCTAGTTGCAAAACCGGCCAACTCCTCAATTTTGATAAATACGTTTTTTCAGTTTTCTGAGTCCTAAGATACATTTTCCGTCTATTGGAAACAAGAAACCTCGCAAAAACCCGTGAAATCCTTGTTAAAACTGCGTTTGAAAAACAGTGTGCTGCAAAACCGGCCAAATCCTTCCGTGAGTGAGTTTCAAAACCGGCCATCTCCACATCCGCTAGATCGCGCTGTTGTTCCAGATCAAGAAGGCCTCTTTTATCAGGCAACTATCAGTCTGCTCCTGCTTTTCCTGTAGTTAACGTTTATGCCTTTATCGTTTCGTACACTTTTCATTCGATCTTTATGGAGAAGTTTGTTATTTAGCAAGAAAAAGACAAAGAGACCATGCAACATGGAGAAGAAACAAACCCCTCCAGATCGGGTTTTTACCCAAATTGAGAAGAAGTTAAAGAAAATCGATACTCTCGTTCAGCCTTCAGAGTTTTACGGCATTCTCTCGGAAAGTAGAACTATGTTCAAGAGACAACACAAACCTTGATTGGAAGAGTCCCAGTAATGCCTTCCTCAAACCCCCTCCACTATGGCACTTCAAAGTCACCCCAACGAAGAGATTTTTCAGAACCAAACAAAATAATAAGGTGCTAGTTCAAGGGGAGGTTTTCTACAGATCGTTTGATTTTTTTACTGCAACGTCGTAGCATCAGCTGCTCAAGAAGGAGGAAGCAGACAGGTAGATAAGAGGGATAGAGGAGAATATCAGAAAGAAATGTGTAAGCCTGTTGAAGACGATAATACCGCAAGAGTATATGTGTCTGAACGTTTATATTTTTCTAAATTACTTTTTACGGAAATTCTTCTTCTTCTTTTAGCACAACAATCAACATATAGCGGCCCCTGGCTTTTTCAACTTCTGCCTTCCATTTCTCTCCGTCCATTTTCGGAACTTATTACTTGAAAAATAATTCTCGCCAGTTCTTCTGTCTAGATGTTTGAGTTACACCACAACATTTCAGAGTTTAATTTTTCAAATAATATTCACTTATTGAAGAAAGTTTTGTTCATTTGCATCCCAAAAAATCCAATATTTTCATTAAATTTAGTGATTTTTAAGTTCTAATTCATTGCAAAACCGGCTAACTCGAATGGAGATGGCCGGTTTTGCAACTAGACGACACAATTATTAATTAAAATTATCCATGTTTTTTACTTATGAGAACGGGCAAAGCCGCTATGGGAAATGTTATATATGTTATGTTATGTATGAAAGAAAAGATCTAATAGGGATTGCTGGTTGTTAATTAAAAGGAAAAAATATTTATTAAATGGGATTAGTAAAATAACCCTAGTATCACAAGAAAACAGTTTACAAGCTGTAAATAACAAGTTAAAAGAAACTATTAAATTGATTTTTCCTTTTATCTAGAGGACTTCATATCATAATATTTAGTATAACTACAAACTATTTAACTTCTAAATATTATAAATAGTATAGAACGATGGATGTCTTAACACATCTATGAGCTAAGGATCTATATATGTATATTAATGGGACAATTTAGTAGTTAAGTCTAAAAATGAGGAAGGAAAAGATGTATCATAAAAACATTAATATTTAATGCATTTTATAAATAATTATAAAAAATAATAAATTGTAAAATAAAACAGGAACTTGAGGTAAATACAAGGGTTCCCCGGGGATTGAGAGTAGCCAAGCAAGGGATTGGAGTGAACTGAGCTGTATGCCACGCATGAGAGCTCCCACCATATCCGCCCTTTCAAACATATCTGTCTCCTCTTTATAAACATATCTCAGGTGGGGAGAGACAGGGGAGAGAGAACAATAAATGGAATCGTAAAATAAATAATATTGTTCTCGAGACAACAATAAGTATAAACTATACGCTGACATTAAAATGTGAAAATAAATTTAGTTTGTTATAGTATTGTTAATTCAATTATGATCGTTTAGTTAATTTTTTTTTTATAAATATACATTGAAGATTAATATATTAATAATGAAATAAATATACGATAAGCATTTGTAGAAACAAATAAATTAATAACAGGAAGGATTAAAAACCTTTAACACATATTAAGATTGATACCCAAATCTAGTTTTAAGAGAACAGGATAGAATAGTTACACAATAATGATAAATTATAGTATTTCCTTATAATCTAATTAAATATAGATTATTTTCTATTTTTGTCTTTATTGATGTTTTTTTTTTCTTATTATTCACTACACCACAGATCAGACCCTCGACTAAACCACACTTAGTAACATCTTTCAAATGTTAAAGGTATCATAATTATGAACATTATTTAACAGATGAAATACTACTTTAAAAATAATTAAATTAACACACCTTCAACCAAAATATTTAAATTATTATACCAACTTTCTATGTCCAAGAAATGGAACTATGCGTGAAGCTTACACCTTCAAGATAACTATCCAGCCAAACTGTTCCACAGTGGTGGACCATAACATTAAAACAAATATACATTGCAACAAGTTTCTTTTTTTACTAAGAAAATAATATAATAAATTAAAGGACCATTCTACTTCTAAACAGAAGAGGACGTTTTATGTTGGTAATGAGCAGAGACAAAAGCTCAAAAACAGATCCGGGTCTGAGAGTTTTTTGCCCCATACAGCTGTCCCTCGTCACAGATGAAACAGTATAAAACCGTCTTCTTCTACTCAACAGAAGAGAATAGCGACGTACAGTTTCCAGTGGAAGGTTTTTTTTTTTTTTTTTTTTTTTTTTTTAAATGTGTAACAAACACGTGTTACATGTTATAACATCTAATATTCGAGTGTAACTGAAATTATGTGAAAATGTTAGGTTTACAAGGACACCGAAATTTGAATTTAATCTCTCTATTTAATGATTAAGGTATTTGAATGATTTCCATCCAACCATAGGTGAAATGAGTAGATGCTGTAACATTCTGTCAAAAATAAAACAGCAAACGTTCTCTAAAATTTTAATTTTTTTTTTTAAAACTCCGATCATGAAAATAATATTCATAAATAAAAGTCATACTTCTATTTAAACTGTAAACATATTTAAATACCTTCTTTGGTATATTGTAAATTCTTTATATTTATTTCCTAATCATGCTTCAGCTGATAAAAAGTATTTTAATATTGCAATATATAAATTTAAATTTTATATAATTTACTTTTTTATACTTATTTTTTTAATTTTTGTCAACCTGCATAGTGTATAGTTAACCATTGCAACCAATAATCAGCTAGCTAACGATAACACAAACAAAATATTAAAAAAATATTACAAGTGATTGATACATTCACCGAGTGCAATCTGAACTAATGACTATTTTTCGTATCATTTTTTTTTTTTTTTTTTTTTTTTTTTAAATTTGAAACCGATTTTTAACATGTTAGAGCTTTTGAAAAGACAGCTCAAGATGTCTAACTATGGTTTTGTATAGCAGAAGTTTTGCTTTTCTGAATAAACTTTTGTAGTTTAGCAGTTTCCTGCGGTAATCCTGGCAATTTTGTCTTCCATTCAATTTTCGTATGTTATCACACTACCTAAGTACTTAAATTCTTTACAGATTTTGAACTATACATAATAATAAAATATATAATAATAAAAAAAAAATAATAACTACAACTTTAAGATAAACGATGAATGCAATCAGGATAAAGATATGAAGGAGCAACGCTGTATTATTTTACAGCATGTTACAGTTACTTTTTTTAAATAAATTAATATTAAATTACTTTTTATAATTCCTTTATAACGTTTGAACTAATTATGAGAGGAACTAGGGTTATTATGAAAAAAAAAATTTTTTTTTTTCTTAATAACTTTTGTTAGGTAACAAAATTTGAAAATAGTAGAAAAAAATTTCAATTGCTAGAAATTCAAGACCTAGCTAGTCAAAATGTCATTTCCTATAAACTGAAATGTTATTCTGTGTAATATACGTTTCCAAAAATCAAATGTGTTATTTTATGTTGAAAAAGAGTAAATTAAAGAATAACTTTAATAAGACGCAAATATGTTTCAAGATATAGAATCTAATGTTAAACAAATAAAAAAAGAGATAATTCATCAGTAGAAAATTAACTACAATTTTTAAAAACTATTATTTAACAAATATTAAAATTTACTGCATTTAAGCTAATTAATAAGTAATAGCGCTATAAGTACACATTTATGTCTTACAATTAGTATGATAATAATAAACTACAAAAAGGTGACAACTCACCACCGGCTAACTTGAAAAGGTAACCTGAAAAAGAAACAAGAAGAGATTATTTCTATATACATACATCTTGGTTTGCTTATAAATATACATATAAATAATCTATATTTTTAAATTAAATTATATTCTAAGATATATTGTTTAAATTTGTGTGAAATCCAGGAAACATGAAAATACATAGTCTATAATCAGCTTATTTCTTGCAGTATCAGAGTAGTTTATTCTTTACTATAGAGTAACTATGTTTCTTATTAAAAAATAGGTAATAAGATATGAACTAATAACGGTCTGTGTTGTTCAAGTCACGAGATGAATCCCACCGCAACTACATAAATCCTTTTAATTTCAACAAAACACCCACTAATTACATCTTTATCAACAGTTTGGAGTTTTTTCAAAAGCTTAATTTTAAAAGTTATTGCATCTGCAATACTCCAATCGTGTATGGTATATATAGAAAGAAAGGAAAATGCTTAAACTATTCCGCACTACTATCAATGGTGAATTAAAATAAGTGAATATATCTAGAAATAATGAAGATCCTTACTTTTCGGTTATCTATCAGTTATTTAGTGGTCAGTTTTTTATTTTTCCTATTGCGAAAGGAAAAAAAGTTTATTTGTTTGAACGACGGAAAAGTTTTATTGGATCAAGAACCAATCAACTGAAAATTTGATGACTATCTTGTTTTCTTTTCACAACAACGATAAATTATCTACTTTCTAATTGAAAAGAGTGAACTTTATCGTACAAAAACCACCTGGATTTATTAACTGCAATGCGGAGAAACCAGAATACGTTTTGTTGCGAGTCGAAAATGTGGCATAGTAAAGGTCATAGCTTTCACACGTATGGCTAGTTATTGAGTTCTTATTAAGGACGTATAATTTATTTGTTTGAAAATACACCTGGCCTTGAAATAATTTTTAAGTTGATCGGAAAACTAAACAAAAACGTAAGCTTTAATAATTAGAGCCGTGATTAAAGATACAAAGCTTAAAAAAAAAAATGTATGTAAGTTTTATATAACTGGAAGCATAATATATGATATATGGAATACGTATAAACCTATTGATCTCTTTAAAAATTATTAGTCCTGATTCACAACTGCATTAAATGTAGAGGTTAGTTTATGTTTGATTAATTCAAATTGAGAACCGTAACAGTCTGTCAGTTATCACTGATGCAAACAAATAAGCAGTGAACTGAAAAAAAAAAAAAGTAAGGACCCAACGAAATTGGATAGTAGTTTCATTACCCTCAGTGAAACCACTAAAACTAAAAGCTTCAATTACATTTTTCATCCCTTGATAGTTCCATTGTACATATATAAATTGCAACCAGTCGTACCACTAGATAACCGCAGCATTTTACTAGAAATTTAGTCATTTTTTGTCCTAGAGCCTCGGATCTAGGTGGACGAGATAAGAGAACACCCATAAGGTAGAGAATAAAAGAGGAAAAAACAAAACAACAAACCTTTAAAACTGACTCGTTTCAGGGGGATTTTACGAGATACTTATCTGATAGCACAATTCCTTATCTAAAGCCGAGGTCACCTCTTGCATTTCTGATGTAAGTTCTTTTTTTTACTTTCTTATATTACAGAGATAACATAATTTAATAAATAAATTCAATGTCTTTTTTTTATTTACCTTAGACAATAGTTTCAGGACATTGGGTAAATAGGAGACTTAAATAGAATTTTATTCAAGCACGTATTCCGTAGCGTACCCTCATCATTCAATGTCAAAGTATTATAAAAAAATAAGATTAAATAAAGAAAAGTATAAAATCAAACTTGAAAATTAACTAAGGAATAGCCATAGGTTCAGGAGCGTTAGATTAGGCGTACAAGCTACCTAGGCCAATCGACCTATCAAGTCAAAGAAAATACTGAGGCGTTAATGAGATAAAGAAGATAAGTTGCAACATAAAAATAACATTGTTACAAAATGGTCTCGAGAAACAGTAATTGCAAGTCAATAAAATGCAACGGGAAATAATAGGCGTAGAAACAGTAAGCTGAGGGATCTCCCTCGATAAAATCGTTTTGATGTTCAAGTTTAAAAGTAGGCGATCATGAGCGCTTAAAACTCAAGTCTGAATACCAATTATTATATTAAAAAAAATTGGATATACGAAGAATGAATTTTATTTTATTAACTGAGAAATAGGGAAGACTGTTGTACCTTGATAGCAGCGTACCTTGAAACAATTGGCGTAGCTTTTGCTGGAGTTGCATACTAGCAGATGTTTTGAGAGCTAAGTTATCATGTTTGGTCGCGAGTCCGTCAGTGTACTTTCATCTTTCCCGCAGAAGAGCTTCTTTGTTTTTACTGACATTCTCTATTTGTTTAAATTTATTTTCCCTGGAACGGAATGTTGTTGTTTCCTACCATTTTTTTAAAGGTACATGATCAACTGTTTGCTCTGACAATGAGTACTATTAGATACCCCTTAGAAAGGTGACCAATCGATTTGGGATAAGGAAATAATAAAAAACTGAATTGCTTGAATTTTTTCCTAATCATCTTGTACTTTGAAACAGATCTGTAAGGAGTTTGAAACCTCTTGTATCTTGAAAAATTTATTTAGTTTTAAATTTCATTTTGCAGAATACGATCAACTGTTAATCAGTCTAAGAAAGCCGCTGTTGTCGTTCATGTTTATAAATTTTACTTTTTGACAAATAAAAAACTCTAAAAGAAAAACACAGCAATGATAAAAAAACAAATATTCTTTTGTTTGCAACCACCGTTGCTGTTTCAAGGTACAGGAGCATTCTTATACCTTGAAACAAAAAACATTTTTCGTATTTTGCTGCACATACTCAAAGACCAATAAAAATTGGGTATTCGATCCTCTATAACTATTGGTAAGTATTTCCTCGACGGGCCATCAGAAGAAAAAATCATATCAGCTTAATTGTGGGTGCCAACTCCAAAAATCAAAAAAGTGTTCGAATGTACAACAGTCTCCCCTAATCAATTGTAATCGATAATCTATCATAACTTAGAAAATCATTACGATATAAACATATTTTAGATATCAACCTGTTCAAGTTTTACCTTTAATTCAACAAACGAATTCAAGATTTGTTCCAAGACAAACTGTTCATTTATGTTAACATGATGAAATTATGAAAAACTCAATCCAACCTAAAGTGTGGTAAGTATCTTAAATGACCCGCTTAGTACATTTTGGGTTAAAATTAAATTTAAAAAAGGATGCTGAGAAAGCGCTTTTAAATACGAAATTGGAAATTAGAACGTCATTATAAATTTCAAACAAATAAATTAATTACCAGAAATTTAAAACTAGCTATAAAATTTTAAAGCTAGCAATAACAGTAACTAGATTTAAAATAGGAGAGCGATCGGATATAGTTCGAACCGAGCCTACATAAATCCCCCCGTCATATTTATAGTCTCACTGAGAATAACCACACATTTCCCCTCTGACAGTTCCCATACTGTTTTATTTTAGTAAACTTCTATTCAAGTCGTACTTCTTCCTCTTTGAATGGTCTCTTAGGTGTAGTTCCAGTCTAAGACCACTTCTCAACCTAATGGTTTATTTTCAAAAGGAATCAATTTCCATAGGATGTTGGAACATAAGGCCTGCCACTCCATCATTCAAAAAATTGAAATTATTCATCACATTACTAAAATTGTTACCGAAGAACAAAAATGAAGCTGAGTATTCACTATTCCTTTTAATAATTTTATTAAATATTCTGTTGTACGATAAACATTGAATTATTCAACAATACATATTGAATTCGACAAAAAAACAAAACAAGGTAAAGTACTACACATGTCAAAGACCTGCATAGAAATGAGAAACTTATTTGTTAGGTTCAAATATATTCTAAATACTTCCTCTGCTTGTATGCTTCTAATCTGAATAGTCTATTGGAAAAAGTCTAAAATTATACTAAACCGATTTAGTTTCAGTTTTGAAATTTTGAAATTAACCTATCTCAGAAAAATAATTCATATTCCAGATGACTAAATTCCAAAGTGATAACTGACCTCCGTATGATGCACAAAACCAGTGTATTCAATACTCCCGGTTATTTTTTTGAATTAAATGTTTTTGAAAAGCTGATTCAATAGCCCATAGGTCTATTACACTTTGCAAAAAGTGTAAAAAATGATCAGGTAGTAAATAGAAAAAGTATCTTAATTGAAAATTAAAGCATATACATATGAAAGGCTAAGTAATAATTAATTAAGACAAAATTGCAAGAAAATATTTAATTAAAATTTTAGAAAAATATCGACTATGTTTTGGAGACGCGGTATAGATTACTACTTTAATATTTTATTTAATTGCAAGATGAATTTTAATTAATCGGGGTATTCATTACATTGATAAAAGGATCTCCATGTTAAGAATAATAATAATTTGACAGTGAACAGATACTTTAATGACTATCAGCAACGTAAAATAATAAGTATATAATTCTATAGACGAAGCTAAATCAAAAACATAGAGACAAAACCAATTGTAAGCAGATGTAATTCCATAATATCAGTAATTAATCTTAAACCTTGATTTTTAATTTAAAAAAAAAAAAAAAAGAAGAACAAAAAAAAACAAATATTTTCGTTAATCTCAGTCTTATACAGAAAATATAGCTTGTTATTTCGTTTTGATGAACATTTTCTGAAATAAATACCTTTTATGTAGGTGCCAGAGACGAACATGTGGAACGGTACTGCAAATAAAAAATAAAACTAAAATAAAATATGTTGAAAAACTCCTCTTCCCTGAATTCCAAGAAAATCCCGAACATACAACAAAAATAAAACATTGAGAACAACTCCCCCTTTTCCCATTGAACGTCAGGGATCTACAAACATGACACTATCATACATATACCCTCTTCCGAAATCGAATTTGTACCCAATTTAATTTTCAGCACTCAATATGGCCTGAAAGCACGTGTCTTTGAGGGGTTTATGGCACATTTTCCCTTTGAGGGAGTACCGGCAGAGGAGTTGGACCCTCGCTCTCGGAGTTCAATATTAGCTTGTTCAACATCAACTGGTACCAGCGTCTCCACAGTTCAGGAAAATTAAGCTAAGTTCAATGTGGCCTGGATATGATGTCTCAGAGCAAGTTACAGTAGAGCGAACACAATATCCTCGTCATGATCTAATACTGTTCGCCTATCTCGGAAGGAAATTTGAGATTAAACTAAGTCATCATACAATAAGCTTAATGTACCCCATTCTAAATAGAAATTTTTCAATTTAAGATAAAAAAATCTAATAAGTACAATACTTTATTTAAAAAATTGTTATTCATGGACATTTAAAGCTGAATAACAAAATACTTCTTATAGTTTTGATAAATTAAGAATATAATTACATGACTAAAACTAGTAGAGAAGCTACCCATTGGTAGTATGTATCATCTGCGTATGTTGCTATTATTGTGTTAGGGTTAGTTGGAATGTCATGTTTGTATATTATAAAGGTGCTAGAATTGATTCATGCGAAACTCCGGCCTTGATCGGATGTATATAAGACATATATAAAATTATATTTAATGTTCCAAATAATGTAATGCCTTATGATATTTATGTTTTATTAACATTTTAACACAATCTGTAAAGTTTTATTCTGGTTATTTCTAGTATATCTTAATTCAGATCCATGTTCTTAGTAACATACCTTTGCTGCTTAAAGAATTGTTCATTAATTTTATTTCAAGGTGGTAATTAATTTGGTATTTAACTGTGCATACTACCCCCCCCCCCATTCCTAGAGTATCCTTAATTGGTGGAAAACCAGGCGGTAGATACTGACCACATCACCTCCTTTAATAATCCATAGCTTAAAAACTATTAATCCTTAATTAACAAGTACTGAATTGAAGACCCTTAAGGGGTTGTGAGAGGTACAGGCTTTAAGTAAAATAAACTAACTATAGGTAAAATTACTTCAATAAATAGATATTAAATAAAAAGGTTCATAACCCAGAATACAAATTACGTTAATTTCGTAGATCATACAGGAACTTTATTTAATTATATTGAAGCAGCATTTATAATTTTCAATACTATTTTTTTTTTTTTTATTTAAACAAACGTTAGTATTGTTTTGTTTTTAAATGTTTGAATCCGATAAAGCATATCAAAAAATTAAAAAAAAAAAAAGTTAATTAAAATCCATCCCCGTACAACAAAGAGAACAAAGAAAAAAAAAAAAATTTTTTCAATTTAATTTATCCAAAGGTAAAGAAAAAAAAGGCGAACATTTATCCTTTGAGAGGTATATCACAAGCCTATATTTCGAAAATTCAATAATAGCTGACAGTGATGTGCGGCAATATGAAATAGACTTAACGTGAGTTATGCGAATATATATATAAGATTTCATTTAATTCATTTTAAAACAGTAGGAATTTGATACATTGATACATGATACATTTTTTTTCTATGTAAAGCCGGGTAATCTATAGGGAATCTTGTTAAAAAAATAATTTCATGTCTTCAATACAATCAGTGAAAACACGTAGGAAGTGAACCACCCTCGATGACAGATTTCACACATTCATATTTAAAAAATTTATTCGGAACCCAGTTTTTCAAACTTTTGAGTCCATTTTCATGAAAAAAAAAATTCACAACACGATGTTGAGTTAATCGTGAGATTTAAAAAAAAAGAAAAAAAATCTAACTAGAACCATAAAAAAACAAGCTATGTTTCCTTGAATGAATGGTATGGCATTCTCATAAGATAAGAACACACGAACATTTAATCCTATATAAGAATAGTCAGGATAACGCTAACCGTTACAGGATATTCACCAAATGCTGATGCCTCCAAATCTCTCAGATCATACAAGCTGCCATCAAATTAGATCAGATGTCTCAAAGCTAACAGTGCAATTAATCATCATAGAGAATTTCAGTTACTGTGTTCAAAGCCAGAGAAACCGCAGCGGCTCAGGTGTGATTCGCTGGAAACCAGAGGCTGGAGCCTTCGTCGCTAGTTTTATTTATGGAACCATTCCAGCCAGAAATGGGAGTTCCATTGGTTTCCTCGGTGGCGTTCCCTTATTAAACAGATTCCTCACATGGCTGCCTTTTACTATGTCTGTTTTTTTGGTTTTGTTTTTTAACATTTTTTCAAGCCTGGTTTAATTGTACAGGCGCTTTTTGCAGTTGACTGCAGTGCCCATACAAAAAAAACAAAACAGTTGTTTTAGTTAATAGGGTTTCTGTTTACATTTTTTAGTCAATATATTCAAATTTCTAAGCCATTATTTATTAATTACTAATAACTTTAGTAATAACATTTAATATCAAAGTCGAACTACAATCGTTCAAACAAAAGCTGATAATATTAATCATCACAGAGAATTTATAATGATTTAATTAACACAAGAATAAACTGATATTCAAAAACATATCACAATATCGAATTTCGAGTTATACCACCTTCTCAATAAACTGGGGTAGTTTTCATTGAAAATATTATTCATAGAAAATGTTATTCATAGAAAAAAAAAAAATGCATATATATTTTTTTTATGTAAGGGCTAATTAGAAAAACTATAAGAACATATAAAATATTAATTATAAAAGATATATGTTGTACATATATATATATATATATATATATATATATATATATATATATATATATATATATATATATATTAAAAATATAAACGCCATAATTAATAAAAAAATTAAACATATTTATATTAATTAGATTAAAACCGTAACTTTATACACATATGCAACACAATGAATCTACTTTGTTTGTAAACTCTCAGAACTTTTTAAGTGTGTTTGACATCAAATATCATCAGGTGTCTCAAAGCAATAGATCATCATAGAGTTTACAGATATTTTAAAAAATTAAATTCAAATTTCTGAAAAAGGGTAGGAATAATAAATGTAATGTTTATTATACGAGTAAATTTACATCACAATAATTGTCAGAGTTAGGTAATATTTAATTTTTACTAAGTTTACTAGAAACCTACTCTTTAAAGTTAAATATAAGAAATACTAATTATTAGAATAATAAATTTTAATTTCTCATTTAGAGTAATAAAGGCTTTATTATAATTTAAGGAAAATTAAATTTCTATAAAATTTAGTCCAAATACCAATTTTTATAGCATTGGATTCTTCAACAAACTAAACGAATGAACGTCAAATGTTTTAAAGCATTAAGAACAATGGATGCGTTTCATAACTATAAAAAATTGTTGAATCAAATGTAAAAAAAATCCGTACAGATCCTTGCCGGCGAGAAAAATCCGACAATCATTTGCGTTTCCGAAAATAAAGGAATCGAAAGTAATGCCGATGCAGACTACTTAGCAAGAAAAAGGGTGGAACTCTTGATTCAAGAAATCTTCTCTATATATTCACAAGAAACACCAAATGAACGAGATTTTAGATGGAGAAAACTGAGGGAGACTTCAGGCCTCATACAGCTCAAAATGTTGATTAAACAAACCTCACCATAAATGACAAAGAGGCTTCCTTCTCAGCCTAAGAATCTCCGGCTTTTGGTCAGAACATTAACAGTCCACCGCAGAATTACAAATACTAACTAATGGTAAGAGTTGCAGGCAAGAAATGATTTCAGCTATCAATCCGGGAATGTTAGAAAAAAAACACAACAGTACATAAAACAATGTTGATTTTTTATACCATTTTAGGCGAGAATGAAAAAGACGTGAATCTAATTTCCAAGATGAAATGGCCGACCCTACTGGAATTCATGAGAGAATTCAAACGGTTAGCTGTTAAGGAATATATACGTTACCTTAAATTTGGAAAAAGGAACCAGTGTGGCCACTTGCCGTACTTCTTTCCTCACCATTGGTACCACTCACAAAATACCTTTGATATATCATTGTAACACTAGAGGTTCAACAAAATAAAAAGGTTTAAAAACAAAGAGGGTTATTTAATACTACAACGAGATAATAATAACAGAAATATGACGAAACTATTTTTTTACATTAATAATGGCTCTAATAAGAGAAGTCACATTAGTATTATTCCACATCACTCAACATAGTCTCAAACTGTAATCAGCACAAGTTTCACACACTACTCACTAAGAAATCTCACACCCTACGTCTACAATTCCTAAAGATACTGTCCTCTTAGTGACAAATAAGAGACTATAACTTCCAGGCGAGTCTATGTCGCCTTGAAATCCTTGGATAATTTTCATTATCCAAGGAGACCTAAGTACGGTTTCTGTATTCCTTCAATCAGATAGTAGCAGAAATAAACTTTTCTTAGTATTTTATGTGTCGATAAAGTGACATAAATAGGCACCTTAAACTATTCCAAGTATAGTATTTTTTTAAAGCAATTATTTATAACTTAATGAGAAAAAGAGCCACTCAATAGATTCAAAAACGCTCCAAGAAGAACAAAACATTTACAACAGTTTACAATTAAACTGTTTGAAATTAAACAATTCTTTCAAAAGAAAATCACATAACTTTGAATAGGTAGCAATGTCAAGGAAGGGACAAATCTAAACCCCTCCTTCAGCTTTTAATAAAAATCAATTTCTTTTTATTTAACTATTACTGATCTTTTCAACTATTTATAGAACCTATCATTACTATAGCTTACCACAATTTCTAAGATAGAATAAGAAATTACTTTAATACAGCGAGGAAATGTAATGTTTTCACAATCTCTAAGCTTAATAAATATATACAAGATAGAATAAGTTTTTTTTTTTTTTTATAATAGAATAAGAAACACCATAAGAATTTTACCATAAACTTACAATATATAATAAGAAATGTACCATTAATCCCTCAGATTTATCAAATCGACATCATGTATTTTCAGATGTCTCAAAGCGATTATATCATCATCGAGATTTATTTAAATAATTTTAAAATTTAAATGCGCAGGCCTAGAAAATTATTGAAAGGTCATAGTAATAATATGCCTTAACTACCTTCGTAGACTTAAATTTTTGCAAGTGAAATATATTTTACTTATTATTTTATTAATACGGATGTCACATAAATCACGGTTTCAGCACTTAACTTGGTTATTTGAGAAAATAATAGGATAAACTTATGTAAATAAGGATAGAAAAAATTACAATTATTTCTAAATTTAAAAATATATATTTAATCAGTATTGCGTTACTAATTGTAAGTATCCGTCAGTGGCTCTGGAGTTCATCACAGTGATAACGTGTCACCTCGACTTCAATTGTTAAGTCTGCTATAGAGTTACCCCTTGCCCCTAATAAAAGAGATCTTAATACTATTAATAGAAAATAACTATATCATATATATTTATGTGAGCATATTATCGAATTTAAATGTAATTATTGTGAACAACGACAACAATAAAAGGATAAAAATGTAAATCATGTTATTTTCTTTCATGTTTTAAATACATTGCTAATTTTATACATATATAATATGCACATTTAATTGCTGAGATAATCATGGAATAATTTCAAAGGTAAACAAATAATGAAAATGAGTTTACTCGGTTTTTACATTTCCCTGGAGATGATTAGGATATATTTTCATATAATAAAAATAAAATTAAAATTTCACTTAAAGTATATGCTACTTTATCAACCTAATAAATGAGTATTATTCCAAAAGTAATTAGTTATTTCTTACTTTAACGGCTGCCTACGAGAAAAATGCAAATATTATTAACTTGACGCCTTGCAAACATGAACAAAAAAAACTCCTTGACATGAGTTAATAGATTTAAGTCGTTTTTGTTTAGGAATTACTGATTATATTCCAGCTAGGAGAATTATTTTAAAAATCATTACGACACTAAAGTAACAATTACATACACCTAAATCTACACCACTGCGGTACACATTTAAATGCAATAAAAAAAATATAAAGATTCCATATAATGTTCTATGATAATATGCTGTATAATATTCACAAAAACTGGGAATAAAAAAGTAATAACAGTAAAATATTTTATTTATTTAAAAAAAATTTATTTTTTTAATGAATAGCATCATTCATTATTTAAAATTTATATTTCGTTAATAATTTACAAAGATGATTTTTTTTTTTTAATTTAACTAGTCAGCAGCACCAAATTCTTGGGTAAGTTTTAACTGACTACCATAAACATTCCAAAATTGCTTTCTGTGAAATTTTCGTTAGAAAAATGTGACACAATTATTTAAAAATAGCAAATAGGCTTTTAGACGGGAAACACTTTAAAGAGGGTACTTTCCCTTTATAAATAAAATTGTTTTCAGCACTTCAAAGCCTATCTTTAATATAGACAAGTATACAACTCTTTATTCTTCATTCAAAATGAAATATAAAATCACTATTTGAATCCATTCATAAAATATTAATGATCCATTATAAAATGCCCGACTTTATGCGAATAAAAATTAACACCTAATTTAATAAAATAATTTTATATGGTAGTAATAAACTAAATAAATTAGAATGTATTTAATATATGCATTTTTTTTTTTTTTTTTAAGTTGTTTCTTAAAGATGTCGTCAACTCATGTTTTTGAAAAAAATGAAATAATATGCTTTGTCATATAATCTGAACCTCATTAGTCACAAAATAAATAACAGTTAAACTGAATTTTTGTTAGTAAAAGCCTTTTAGACTTGAGAAAAATAAGATGCGTATGCATGTGTATATATATATATAAATATATATATATATATATATATATATATATATATATATATATATATATAAAATCAAATATTAGATACTTCGTCGTTGGTATCAGTGATTTTATGCAGTACACAATAAAAAGAGAATTATAAAATTAAATAAAACTTGTCTTATTGATTACTACACTTAAAAAAACGCTTAATTCTATACATAGTTCTGTCAAATTAGTAAAAGCACAATTTTTTTTTTAAATGATATTTTTGTTAATTGCGTTTTTTACTAAGGTATTCAGCAATAGATATAATAATGTATACAGTAACCGTTACAACAACAATTCAAAATGTCATATATCGCCTATTGATTGCACATAATTTTTAGAATGCCTGAAAATTGTTGAATTGACTATTACTACATAGACAATTAAGCTACTATGAGTCAGATTTGACTTGAGAGTGTTTCTCTTTTTAGCAAAACTATTCTGAGTGTCAAAAAAGCTTTTGTATCTTTTTTCGCAAACAAAAACAGAATTATTACTATTCGGAACACTTGGACCTGAAACGGTCTGCTTGTACAAAGCCTTTCGGGAATGGTGGTGATAATTTATGGGCGGTTCCCAGTAAATAGCCGGAGAGGTTGTTAAAAAAGGTTTAAATATAGAAGTCGAGGAGAATTAAAAGTAGGTTTTTTGTAGGCATTCAGCCCTGGGCTTTGGTTACTGACGCTGGGGGGCATCGACCTCGGTGCTCATGAATGGGACGGGAGGCAAGGTCGCCTTTGGTAGCTGATCGCTTCAATTTATCTTATCCGTTCGAGTAGATAGCCCCAATCGATTGATCAGCTTCTTATAGAGATATCAAAATTAATAAGTATCTTATCTCAGCATTAAAGCGGGATTGATAAACGGTTATATAAACTATAGTTAAAACTTAAAGGTAATTTATAGGCGTACGAATCACAGCATCTGGGATCTTCCTATCATAATTATTCTAATATTTGTGTATTAAACAACCACTAATACTTGTAGCCAGAGAGGTGTTCTTTTGACTACAAGCAGCAAAATTTTGATCCACGGTTTAAAACACGGCTATATACTTTTCTTATCTCATCTGTCAATCGGCTCTGAGAGGAGAGTCTTCAATCAAACGGAAAATGAGTACCTGCCCCTCAAGCTATAAAGAGGTTAGGATGGGAGTTAAAAATAATCCTAACTATACTATATCCTTGTAAATCGTACGAACAAACTAGACCTTCCAGTAGTAATAATATCATTACATGCATAAAATTATAGTAAAAGTGGTACTTGATAAATAAATTTGGAATCATCACGGCTTGTCATATACTGGTATTATAACATATAAGAGAACATCCAGTATTTTTGAAATCATTAAAAAAGGTGCAACAAAACATAATTTACAAGCCGCTGTTACTACCTGTGTTCACTGACTAAAATAGGTGAGAGATAAAAATTGGGACATACTTTTTTACTGTAAATAAATAGTTTTATACTGAATAAAAATGATTTTCAAATTACTAAGATAGGTGTTAAAAGTCATTACTTACGAAAGAGTTTCATCCGCTAATATATTCCTAAACAATATATTAAATAGGACAAACCTGCAACAAAAAAAAAAAAATAAATCAGTTTACGAAGATCAACAGGTTATTGGAAAAAAAAATATTTACAACAAATTAATAATCAATATCATCCTTTATATATCAATAACAAACTTTATTTTCAAACAGTTTTTAAAAAAAAATGTATTGCGTTCACATATTATTATTATTATTATGCATTCCCAACAGTCATGTTTGATTGTTCAACAGTTATTGCAATCGATGATAAGCAATTTAATTATTATAATTATTTTTGATTTGGATATAAGTAGCGTTATGTATTTATAAGTACAATAAAACGGTTATTAAATAAATTTGAAAGATCAAGATAAATCGAAAAAGAAACTATAATAGTACATTGATTGATGATAATTGATACTTTATTTTTAGTTAGGTTAGTCCTTCTTAATGGTATTAATCTTTTTTATCGAGTAGAACAAGCTATTTCTCTATTTTTTAGAAAAATAAACAAATTTTCTAATAATTAAGTTAGGCGCGCTAAGTTATAATTTTTGGCAAACTCCCTCTTAATAGGAAATGTACGCCAAACCAAGGTATAAAATTTAAAAAATACATATTTAAAAAATTACGTTAGATAAATATACATTTCTTTAGCCTGCAACACACAGGCAAAAGAGGATGCCAAGAGATTCATCTTTGATCTTAAGAGGGAATGAGAATTAGTATAGGATGAATAAGCTAGTTTTTAGTATAGGTGAAAAATATATATTATTTATTTTTTTTTTTTTTAGTAACTATTTGTTTCTAAAATTGAATATTATTTCTGAAATGGATTATTTACAAAATTGCTAACTTTCAATTTTCTTAAAAGGACCGCAATTGCTTTAAATAATTATCCACTTAGCTATCCAAGGCAGAGAAATAAATAGGAATAAGAAGTTGGTAACTTCAGTTTTAAAATTCATAAACAAAAATATTAACTTAGAGTAACAAGTACTTGCATAATTTAAATAGTAGTAGTTACTGTGGGATTTCGACTGAGCAGATACAAAATACTTTTTGCTTCAGTTTGGTTATGAAACTTGATCCGGTACTTTTTCAAGTACCAGCTCAGCTTTCACCGCAGAGCTAAGAGAACCCAACTCTGCTCTGGAACCCTAGGGAAAAATTATAGTATAGTATCACGTACTGGTACTTGAAAAGGAAGAATGAAGAATGAAAAGGAACAAACCGAAAACAACGTGGAGAAGAATATTTAATGAAATAAACGTAGTGTCCATAACAACAACTTAACATTAGAACGGTGTATTTTTTCAGAATAACAGGTATAATTCGTATTGAGTTGAAGAAAAAAAATATTCGGCAGAATATTTCAAGAAAGTCCCGTTCAAAGAAGAGAAATTACTGATGCATTATTCTAAAAAAAATAAAGGCTGAAACATCTGAGAGATGGGGAGAAGGATGTATTGATTCAGCATTATAAAATCCAGCCAATAGGGAATAGCTATAAAACGAAAGCTGACGTCTGTATGGCATAAGGGGAGCTATGATGGATCCCGCCTTCCTAACCGACGACAAGACTTATCCTTAAAGAGTACTCCCATCAAAAATCTATCCTCGATACCCTAAAAGGATAAAGTCGGTCTTCAGGAGCACATTAGAGAAGGGTCGGAAGGATTTATAATGTCCCCAGGATAGCTCAACATCAATAGGGGAATTAAATCCAGTTCGACACGTACTGTAAAGAACGTAGTCGAAGAAATCGAAGAAGGGGTGAACCGCTTGGCTTGGCAAAGAGCTGCTTGCAGACAATGGAAGGGGAACTTTAAACAGGAAAGGAAATTAATCTGATTCTCTGTTCCTGGATGCAGGGGGTTGTTTTGTCTAAATGAGGGTAGAGAACTCAGATATCTTTTGTTATTTAAAATTTCACAAGCTCTCGGATACTGTTCTTTGTAATTCAAAGATAACGATTCGGAACATATATTACTTATTTAATGAGGCTAGGTAATGCATTATAGTTCTTAAAATTTCACAATTGTTATCTTGTGGAATAATAAATATGATTAAATAAATGATACGTTACAAAAAGCTCATGAACTGATTCGCTCTTCTTACTAACACAGTGGGGAGTGACAGATTAGAAAATATAGAGAGTTTCATTACTTTCAAATATAATATAATATAAATCTTATATAATCTATAAATATGATATAATCTATTTTTCATGGATGGAAGAAAAAAAGAAGAAATTCATTTCATAATTTCATTAATATCATCATTGCTTCATGATATTAATAATTTTTAGTATCTTTTAGATTTTTTAAGGGATCAGTCAAGGGAATATAAGAACTGTAAAAAAACAAAATAATGAATAAAAAAAATCAATAAAAAAAAAAAAAAAAAAAAAAAAAATCAATAAAAAAAAAATAATAAAAAAAAAACATGACATATTAAGAACTGAAAATCAAAAATGAAAATGAAAATCTCCTCAGCCAACAGATACGCCAATTCAATTTTAATACTTTATTGACATAAACTTACCAAAAAAACACTACACCAAAAAATTAAATAATAGAAATTACCATCCCACTAACCTGGTGAGCTCAATTTTTGTCAAGTAACATGTACAGATGTGTAATGAACATGTGAACTCGTAAAGTTTGCTGGGTTAAATGTTGGTTTAACGATAAGGCCTATGAAGCATTCTCCCCCAAAATACGGAACCTGTTCCCTACACAAGCTAATAATTCTCACCTTTCTCATGAATTTCCCAGATAATAAATGCAGAAATAACAAATCAGAGAGTTGTTTGTTATTTTTTTTCCCTTTACATCTAAGTTGTGACTCGGCTAAGCTACAGAATATGTCAAGAAAAATAAAAGCATCATTGCAATTAACAGTCCAAAATAAGTTTGACTCTTTAAACAAGAATTAAGAAAAATAATGAACATATGCATCTCATCACAGAAATATCTTTAAAAAACTCATTTGTCAGAACAAAACATAAATATATATAAGCTACGATAAGTTTATTTTTTTGTTATTTTTAAATAATAAGAGCGAATTTTCCGACAAGATAGGCAAACGTTGGTTAAGTAGGAGCAACGCAGGCTTGTCACCGAGTGAAGCGCATTTTCTTATGTCACTAACTTAAATAGATAATCCACTTCGATGCGCAGCGCACCGATACGTCACTAGTATATGCTAGCCTTAACACAACCGTATTCTCTAAGGTTTACCAATTGACATTATATAATTTTAGATGTCTCAAAGAAAATTCATCGTCATAAAGAGTTCATAAAATTATTTTATGATCCATTACATAGACATACAAAATAGGATAGCATCAGATTTTTATTTTAAAATACAAACGTTAAGCACAACAGTGATCTCTCAGATTTATTAAATCGACATCATGTGTTTTCAGATGTCTCAAAGCAAATTAATCTTCATAGAGATTTCTTAAATTTATTTTATGACCCATTACATAGACATACGATATAAATTAATGCAAGATAGCATCAATTTTTTATTTTTATTTTAAAATAAAAAACGTTAAGCACAACAGTGATCTCTCAGATTTATTAAATCGACATCATGTATTTTCAGATGTCTCAAAGCAGATTTATCATCATGGAGATTTCTTAAATTTATTCTACGATCCATTACATAGACATAAAATTAAAAACATCAATACAAGATAGCATAATATTTTTCCAACCTTAAAATAAGAAACGTTAAACAAAATCGGGATCTCTCAGATTTCTTAAATCGACATCATGTGTTTTCAGATGTCTCAAAGCAGATTTATCATCATGGAGATTTTATAAATTTATTCTACGATCCATAACATAGACATAAAATTTAAAAAATCAATGCAAGATAGCATCAATTTTTTATTTTTATTTTAAAATAAAAAACTTTAAGCACAACACTGATCTCTCAGATTTATCAAATCGACATCATGTATTTTCAGATGTCTCAAAGCAAATTTATCTTCATAGAGATTTCTTAAATTTATTTTATGACCCATTACATAGACATACGATATAAATTAGTGCAAGATAGCATCAATTTTTTATTTTTATTTTAAAATAACAAACGTTAAGCACAACAGTGATCTCTCATATTTCTTAAATCGACATCATGTGTTTTCAGATGTCTCAAAGCAGATTTATCATCATGGAGATTTTATAAATTTATTCTACGATCCATAACATAGACATAAGATAAAAATCACAGCAAGATAGCATTATATTTTTCCTACCTTAAAATAAGAAACGTTAAGCACAATCGGGATCTCTCAGATTTTTAAAATCGACATCATGTATTTTCAGATGTCTCAAAGCAAATTTATCTTCATAGAGATTTCTTAAATTTATTTCATGAACCATTACATAGACATACGATATAAATTAAGGCAAGATAGCATCAATTTTTTTTTTTTTATTTTAAAATAAAAAACGTTAAGCACAACAGTGATCGCTCAGATTTATCAAATCGACATCATGTATTTTCAGATGTCTCAAAGCAAATTTATCATCATGGAGATTTCTTAAATTTATTTTATGAACCATTACATAGACATACGATATAAATTAATACAAGATAGCATCAATTTTTTATTTTTATTTTAAAATAAAAAACTTTAAGCACAACACTGATCTCTCAGATTTATCAAATCGACATCATGTATTTTCAGATGTCTCAAAGCAAATTTATCTTCATAGAGATTTCTTAAATTTATTTTATGAACCATTACATAGACATACGATATAAATTAATACAAGATAGCATCAATTTTTTATTTTTATTTTAAAATAAAAAACTTTAAGCACAACACTGATCTCTCAGATTTATCAAATCGACATCATGTATTTTCAGATGTCTCAAAGCAAATTTATCTTCATAGAGATTTCTTAATTTATTTCATGAACCATTACATAGACATACGATATAAATTAAGGCAAGATAGCATCAATTTTTTATTTTTATTTTAAAATAAAAAAAACTTTAAGCACAACACTGATCTCTCAGATTTATCAAATCGACATCATGTATTTTCAGATGTCTCAAAGCAAATTTATCTTCATAGAGATTTCTTAAATTTATTTCATGAACCATTACATAGACATACGATATAAATTAAGGCAAGATAGCATCAATTTTTTTTTTTTTTTATTTTAAAATAAAAAACGTTAAGCACAACAGTGATCGCTCAGATTTATCAAATCGACATCATGTATTTTCAGATGTCTCAAAGCAAATTTATCATCATGGAGATTTCTTAAATTTATTTTATGAACCATTACATAGACATACGATATAAATTAATACAAGATAGCATCAATTTTTTATTTTTATTTTAAAATAAAAAACTTTAAGCACAACACTGATCTCTCAGATTTATCAAATCGACATCATGTATTTTCAGATGTCTCAAAGCAAATTTATCTTCATAGAGATTTCTTAAATTTATTTAATGACCCATTACATAGACATACGATATAAATCAGTGCAAGATAGCATCAATTTTTTATTTTTATTTTAAAATAAAAAACTTTAAGCACAACACTGATCTCTCAGATTTATCAAATCGACATCATGTATTTTCAGATGTCTCAAAGCAAATTTATGACCATGGAGATTTCTTTAATTTATTTTATGACCTATTACATAGACATACGATATAAATTAGTGCAAGATAGCATCAATTTTTTATTTTTATTTTAAAATAACAAACGTTAAGCACAACAGTGATCTCTCATATTTATTAAATCGACATCATGTATTTTCAGATGTCTCAAAGCAAATTTATGATCATGGAGATTTCTTTAATTTTTTCTACGATCCATTACATAGACATAAAATTTAAAAAACCAATGCAAGATAGCATCAATTTTTTATTTTTATTTTAAAATAAAAAACTTTAAGCACAACACTGATCTCTCATATTTATTAAATCGACATCATGTATTTTCAGATGTCTCAAAGCAAATTTATGATCATGGAGATTTCTTAAATTTATTCTACGATCCATTACATAGACATAAAATTTAAAAAATTCAATGCAAGATAGCATAATATTTTTCCAACCTTAAAATAAGAAAAAACGTTAAACAAAATCGGGATCTCTCAGATTTATTAAATCGACATCATGTGTTTTCAGATGTCTCAAAGCAAATTTATCATCATAGAGATTTCTTAAATCGATTCTATGATCCATTACATAGACATAATATTTAAAAAAATGCAAGATAGCATCAATTTTTTATTTTTATTTTAAAATAAAAAACTTTAAGCACAACATGATCTCTCAGATTTATCAAATCGACATCATGTATTTTCAGATGTCTCAAAGCAAATTTATCTTCATAGAGATTTCTTAAATTTATTTTATGACCCATTACATAGACATACGATATAAATTAATGCAAGATAGCATCAATTTTTTATTTTTATTTTAAAATAAAAAACGTTAAGCACAACAGTGATCTCTCATATTTATTAAATCGACATCATGTATTTTCAGATGTCTCAAAGCAAATTTATCATCATAGAGATTTTATTAAATTTATTCTATGAACCATTACATAGACATAAGATAAAATCACAGCAAGATAGCATTATATTTTTCCTACCTTAAAATAAGAAACGTTAAGCACAATCGGGATCTCTCAGATTTTTAAAATCGACATCATGTATTTTCAGATGTCTCAAAGCAAATTTATCTTCATAGAGATTTCTTAAATTTATTTCATGAACCATTACATAGACATACGATATAAATTAATGCAAGATAGCATCAATTTTTTATTTTTATTTTAAAATAAGAAACGTTAAACAAAATCGGGATCTCTCAGATTTATTAAATCGACATCATGTATTTTCAGATGTCTCAAAGCAAATTTATCATCATTGAGATTTCTTAAATTTATTTTATGAACCATTACATAGACATACGATATAAATTAATGCAAGATAGCATCAATTTTTTATTTTTATTTTAAAATAAAAAACTTTAAGCACAACACTGATCTCTCAGATTTATCAAATCGACATCATGTATTTTCAGATGTCTCAAAGCAAATTTATGACCATAGAGATTTCTTAATTTATTTTATGACCATTACATAGACATACGATATAAATTAGTGCAAGATAGCATCAATTTTTTATTTTTATTTTAAAATAACAAACGTTAAGCACAACAGTGATCTCTCATATTTATTAAATCGACATTATGTACTTTCAGATGTCTCAAAGCAAATTTATGATCATGGAGATTTCTTTAATTTATTCTACGATCCATTACATAGACATAAAATTTAAAAAATCAATGCAAGATAGCATAATATTTTTTATTTTTATTTTAAATAAAAAACTTTAAGCACAACACTGATCTCTCAGATTTATCAAATCGACATCATGTATTTTCAGATGTCTCAAAGCAAATTTATGATCATGGAGATTTCTTAAATTTATTCTACGATCCATTACATAGACATAAAATTTAAAAAAATCAATGCAAGATAGCATAATTTTTTTCCAACCTTAAAATAAGAAACGTTAAACACAAATGGGGATCTCTCAGATTTCTTAAATCGACATCTTGTGTTTTCAGATGTCTCAAAGCAGATTTATCATCATGGAGATTTCTTTAATTTATTCTACGATCCATTACATAGACATAATATTTAAAAAATCAATGCAAGATAGCATCAATTTTTTATTTTTATTTTAAAATAAAAAACTTTAAGCACAACATTGATCTCTCAGATTTATCAAATCGACATCATGTATTTTCAGATGTCTCAAAGCAAATTTATCTTCATAGAGATTTCTTAAATTTATTTTATGACCCATTACATAGACATACGATATAAATTAGTGCAAGATAGCATCAATTTTTTATTTTTATTTTAAAATAACAAACGTTAAGCACAACAGTGATCTCTCTCATATTTATCAAATCGACATCATGTATTTTCAGATGTCTCAAAGCAAATTTATCATCATAGAGATTTTATAAATTTATTCTACGATCCATTACATAGACATAAGATATAAAAATCACAGCAAGATAGCATTTTATTTTTTTACCTTAAAATAAAAACGTTAAGCACAATCGGGATCTCTCAGATTTTTAAAATCGACATCATGTATTTTCAGATGTCTCAAAGCAAATTTATCTTCAAAGAGATTTCTTAAATTTATTTTATGACCTATTACATAGACATACGATATAAATTAGTGCAAGATAGCATCAATTTTTTTTTTTTATTTTAAAATAAAAAACGTTAAGCACAACAGTGATCTCTCAGATTTATTAAATCGACATCATGTATTTTCAGATGTCTCAAAGCAAATTTATCATCATAGAGATTTCTTAAATTTATTTTATGAACCATTACATAGACATACGATATAAATTAATGCAAGATAGCATCAATTTTTTATTTTTATTTTAAAATAAAAAACTTTAAGCACAACACTGATCTCTCAGATTTATCAAATCGACATCATGTATTTTCAGATGTCTCAAAGCAAATTTATCTTCATAGAGATTTCTTAAATTTATTTTATGACCCATTACATAGACATATGATATAAATTAATGCAAGATAGCATCAATTTTTTATTTTTATTTTAAAATAAAAAACTTTAAGCACAACACTGATCTCTCATATTTATTAAATCGACATCATGTATTTTCAGATGTCTCAAAGCAAATTTATGATCATGGAGATTTCTTTAATTTATTCTACGATCCATTACATAGACATAAAATTTAAAAAATCAATGCAAGATAGCATAATATTTTTCCAACCTTAAAATAAAAACGTTAAACACAAATCGGGATCTCTCAGATTTCTTAAATCGACATCTTGTGTTTTCAGATGTCTCAAAGCAGATTTATCATCATGGAGATTTCTTTAATTTATTCTACGATCCATTAAATAGACATAAAATTTAAAAAATCAATGCAAGATAGCATAATATTTTTCCTACCTTAAAATAAGAAACGTTAAACAAAATCGGGATCTTTCAGATTTATTAAATCGACATCATGTATTTTCAGATGTCTCAAAGCAAATTTATCATCATAGAGATTTCTTAAATTTATTTCATGAACCATTACATAGACATACGATATAAATTAATGCAAGATAGCATCAATTTTTTATTTTTATTTTAAAATAAAAAACTTTAAGCACAACACTGATCTCTCAGATTTATCAAATCGACATCATGTATTTTCAGATGTCTCAAAGCAAATTTATCTTCATAGAGATTTCTTAAATTTATTTCATGACCCATTACATAGACATACGATATAAATTAAGGCAAGATAGCATCAATTTTTTTTTTTTTTATTTTAAAATAAAAAACGTTAAGCACAACAGTGATCGCTCAGATTTATCAAATCGACATCATGTATTTTCAGATGTCTCAAAGCAAATTTATCATCATGGAGATTTCTTAAATTTATTTTATGAACCATTACATAGACATACGATATAAATTAATACAAGATAGCATCAATTTTTTATTTTTATTTTAAAATAAAAAACTTTAAGCACAACACTGATCTCTCAGATTTATCAAATCGACATCATGTATTTTCAGATGTCTCAAAGCAAATTTATCTTCATAGAGATTACTTAAATTTTTTTTATGACCCATTACATAGACATACGATATAAATCAGTGCAAGATAGCATCAATTTTTTATTTTTATTTTAAAATAAAAAACTTTAAGCACAACACTGATCTCTCAGATTTATCAAATCGACATCATGTATTTTCAGATGTCTCAAAGCAAATTTATGACCATGGAGATTTCTTTAATTTATTTTATGACCTATTACATAGACATATGATATAAATTAGTGCAAGATAGCATCAATTTTTTATTTTTATTTTAAAATAACAAACGTTAAGCACAACAGTGATCTCTCATATTTATTAAATCGACATCATGTATTTTCAGATGTCTCAAAGCAAATTTATGATCATGGAGATTTCTTTAATTTATTCTACGATCCATTACATAGACATAAAATTTAAAAAATCAATGCAAGATAGCATCAATTTTTTATTTTTATTTTAAAATAAAAAACTTTAAGCACAACACTGATCTCTCATATTTATTAAATCGACATCATGTATTTTCAGATGTCTCAAAGCAAATTTATGATCATGGAGATTTCTTAAATTTATTCTACGATCCATTACATAGACATAAAATTTAAAAAATCAATGCAAGATAGCATAATATTTTTCAACCTTAAAATAAGAAACGTTAAACAAAATGGGGATCTCTCAGATTTCTTAAATCGACATCTTGTGTTTTCAGATGTCTCAAAGCAGATTTATCATCATGGAGATTTCTTTAATTTATTCTACGATCCATTACATAGACATAATATTTAAAAATCAATGCAAGATAGCATCAATTTTTTATTTTTATTTTAAAATAAAAAACTTTAAGCACAACATTGATCTCTCAGATTTATCAAATCGACATCATGTATTTTCAGATGTCTCAAAGCAAATTTATCTTCATAGAGATTTCTTAAATTTATTTTATGACCCATTACATAGACATACGATATAAATTAGTGCAAGATAGCATCAATTTTTTATTTTTATTTTAAAATAAAAACGTTAAGCACAACAGTGATCTCTCATATTTATTAAATCGACATCATGTATTTTCAGATGTCTCAAAGCAATTTATCATCATAGAGATTTTATAAATTTATTCTACGATCCATTACATAGACATACGATAAAAATCAAGCAAGATAGCATCAATTTTTTTTTTTATTTTAAAATAAAAAACGTTAAGCACAACAGTGATCTCTCAGATTTTTCAAATCGACATCATGTATTTTCAGATGTCTCAAAGCAAATTTATCTCAAAGAGATTTCTTAAATTTATTTTATGACCTATTACATAGACATACGATATAAATTAATGCAAGATAGCATCAATTTTTTATTTTTATTTTAAAATAAAAACGTTAAGCACAACAGTGATCTCTCAGATTTATTAAATCGACATCATGTATTTTCAGATGTCTCAAAGCAAATTTATCATCATAGAGATTTCTTAAATTTATTTTATGACCCATTACATAGACATACGATATAAATTAATGCAAGATAGCATCAATTTTTTATTTTTATTTTAAAATAAAAAACTTTAAGCACAACACTGATCTCTCAGATTTATCAAATCGACATCATGTATTTTCAGATGTCTCAAAGCAAATTTATGACCATGGAGATTTCTTTAATTTATTTTATGACCTATTACATAGACATACGATATAAATTAGTGCAAGATAGCATCAATTTTTTATTTTTATTTTAAAATAACAAACGTTAAGCACAACAGTGATCTCTCATATTTATTAAATCGACATCATGTATTTTCAGATGTCTCAAAGCAAATTTATGATCATGGAGATTTCTTTAATTTTTTCTACGATCCATTACATAGACATAAAATTTAAAAAACCAATGCAAGATAGCATCAATTTTTTATTTTTATTTTAAAATAAAAAACTTTAAGCACAACACTGATCTCTCATATTTATTAAATCGACATCATGTATTTTCAGATGTCTCAAAGCAAATTTATGATCATGGAGATTTCTTTAATTTTTTCTACGATCCATTACATAGACATAAAATTTAAAAAACCAATGCAAGATAGCATAATATTTTTCCAACCTTAAAATAAGAAACGTTAAACAAAATCGGGATCTCTCAGATTTCTTAAATCGACATCATGTGTTTTCAGATGTCTCAAAGCAGATTTATCATCATGGAGATTTCTTTAATTTATTCTACGATCCATTACATAGACATAATATTTAAAAAATCAATGCAAGATAGCATCAATTTTTTATTTTTATTTTAAAATAAAAAACTTTAAGCACAACATTGATCTCTCAGATTTATCAAATCGACATCATGTATTTTCAGATGTCTCAAAGCAAATTTATCTTCATAGAGATTTCTTAAATTTATTTTATGACCCATTACATAGACATACGATATAAATTAGTGCAAGATAGCATCAATTTTTTATTTTTATTTTAAAATAACAAACGTTAAGCACAACAGTGATCTCTCATATTTATTAAATCGACATTATGTACTTTCAGATGTCTCAAAGCAAATTATCATCATGGAGATTTCTTTAATTTATTCTACGATCCATTACATAGACATAATATTTAAAAAATCAATGCAAGATAGCATCAATTTTTTATTTTTATTTTAAAATAAAAAACGTTAAGCACAACATCGATCTCTCAGATTTTTAAAATCGACATCATGTATTTTCAGATGTCTCAAAGCAAATTTATCTTCAAAGAGATTTCTTAAATTTATTTTATGACCTATTACATAGACATACGATATAAATTAGTGCAAGATAGCATCAATTTTTTTTTTTATTTTAAAATAACAAACGTTAAGCACAACAGTGATCTTTCAGATTTATTAAATCGACATCATGTATTTTCAGATGTCTCAAAGCAAATTTATCATCATAGAGATTTCTTAAATTTATTTTATGAACCATTACATAGACATACGATATAAATTAATGCAAGATAGCATCAATTTTTTATTTTTATTTTAAAATAAAAAACTTTAAGCACAACACTGATCTCTCAGATTTATCAAATCGACATCATGTATTTTCAGATGTCTCAAAGCAAATTTATCTTCATAGAGATTTCTTAAATTTATTTTATGACCCATTACATAGACATACGATATAAATTAATGCAAGATAGCATCAATTTTTTATTTTTATTTTAAAATAAAAACTTTAAGCACAACACTGATCTCTCATATTTATTAAATCGACATCATGTATTTTCAGATGTCTCAAAGCAAATTTATGATCATGGAGATTTCTTTAATTTATTCTACGATCCATTACATAGACATAAAATTTAAAAAATCAATGCAAGATAGCATAATATTTTTCCTACCTTAAAATAAGAAACGTTAAACAAAATCGGGATCTTTCAGATTTATTAAATCGACATCATGTATTTTCAGATGTCTCAAAGCAAATTTATCATCATGGAGATTTTATAAATTTTTTCTACGATCCATTACATAGACATAAAATTTAAAAAACCAATGCAAGATAGCATAATATTTTTCCAACCTTAAAATAAGAAACGTTAAACAAAATCGGGATCTCTCAGATTTATTAAATCGACATCATGTATTTTCAGATGTCTCAAAGCAAATTTATCATCATAGAGATTTCTTAAATTTATTTTATGAACCATTACATAGACATACGATATAAATTAAGGCAAGATAGCATCAATTTTTTTTTTTTATTTTAAAATAAAAAACGTTAAGCACAACAGTGATCGCTCAGATTTTTCGACATCATGTATTTTTGTCTCAAAGCAAATTTAAAATAGATTTCATAAATTTATTCTTTGATCTATTCCTTTATGGTATATAGATAAAAATTAATGCAAGATAGCATAAGATGTTTTTTAAATTTTAGAATAAGAAACGTTAAGCACAACCAATTATCATCAAAGAGATTTATTAAATAATTTTAAAAATTGAATGTGCAGGTCTACAAAATATTTATTTATAGGTCATAGCTGTAATAACCCTCAACGACCTCATACTCAAATAAAGTAAAATACATTTAATTTATTATTTTATGTAAAAGGAGGTTACATAGATTATAAATTCTATGGTTTATTTGGTAATTAATATGATTTAATTTATAAAGAGGAAAGAATAACATGAAATCATATAAATAAGGATAAGGACTAACATTTAAAGCTTAAATAAACAAATATGGATGAATTCATGACTTTGAAACTTCATATGCGAAGAAATAAAGAGAAGACCTGCAAGAAATTTCGACAATGTTCACGATCAGGCCAAACTTTGGGGCAATGAGAGAAGTAAAAGATTTTTCACCATATCAGGTAGTTATAAATTGAATTAAATAAATGATATCATTGCCTACGTATAAGTAGTGATCATATTGATGTATACATACAAAAATTATAACTATATCCAATATAACAATATATTATTAATAAAAAGTAATCTACTCAGGAATTTATACGAGTAAAATCAGCTAATATTCAAATCAGATTGAATACTGATTATAAAAAGAAAAGTTAAATCATTCAATACATGTGCACATAAGTCATTTATAATACCAGTAGACCACTAATAAATATTCTATAGTTTTTCAAGGGCTGAAATTTATTAGAATAATTTTAATAAATGCACCAACAGAGAATTTGATCGTTTAGGTTAAATGAGGTCTTAATTAACAATAATAGTAATTTAAAAAAATAATTATTCTTGTGAAAACAAGAGGACACTGGATTTTTTTGTAACGAAAAAGGTCTCACTTTTTCCTCCAGACCTGATTAAATGTAAATATTTGTTTTTAGGGAACGCTACCCCAGTCATTATCATAGCTCAGCAGGGAAGGAAAAAACTGACTTCGGCAACGGCTAAATGAAGGGACTTCAATTAATAATATGCTAATTACCAGTGACCATCCTTGATTTTTTTTTTAAATTTCATGATTAATTATATAAATATGTCAATAGAGCTACAGTGTAGCAACAATAAAGGCAAACGTTGTATTATTATTAGAATTTAAAATTCAAATTTGAAACACTCAACAGAAAACGCATTCTATGATACTTCATTGACTGGACTAACTGTCCATTAAAGAAAAGTCAAAATATTTGTTTTTATCAAGAACCAAAAAAAATTTTGTCCACATGTAGTCAGTAATAGGATAAATCACTTATATTTTTTTCGAAAAAATCGAAGGGTACGTATTTTGGGAAATGCGAAAACCGGAAGTTTCGAAAAAATTCAAAATGAACCGAAAATATCTCAAGTGATATATCATATTAAAGGGCATTTCAAATAGAAAAGAATGCCGAAAATATGAGCTCTCTGAGAGCAATAGTTTTTTAATAACGTAATTTTGAATTTACTGAGTGAGTACCGAAAACAGCAGTGTTTTGAGTTTTTAAAAGCATATAACTCAAAAACCAAAAGTCAGAAAAATGTAATATTTTACATTTTTACTAGTCTTGGTAAGTACAGCTGCTATACCAAAAAATAGAAATCGGAGAGGTCAAGGTCCAAATCTAATGTAGAATTGGTTGATTTGGCATGGATTGGCCCTAATACATCACCATGTGAGCAGAGACATTACAATGAATTACAGATGTCAATTGTTCTTATTATAGAACTGTCTTAATGTAATCACAGTCTAAATAATGATATGGAAAACTGAACGGTTTCAACCTGACTACGAAGTGTATATGTTAAACTAAATATGTAGTTTTGTGGTTGTTATTTCTTTATAAATCCTCCGAAAAGTATATAGTACAACTAAAGTCGACAATATATATAGAGAAATTATGGTTGGATGGACCGGATGATGGTTGAGGAAGAAACCAAACGCCTCAGGTTAATGGAAGATGCTAAATCTGACCTGTCTTTTGGGAGGGACGGGATGTAGCAGCAATGAATCACTCGAAATAGATAGACCAAGCGGTGGCAGAGTTAGTTTTTGTTTTTTGAGGCCTAATGTCCTTGTTTACTCTAACTAGAGCAGGAAAGACGAGTTATAGTACAGGTTACCAACCTGTATTCTAGCAAGGCTGACAATGATATCGTGGTATGATGACAATGATACCAACATAAAATAAGTAAGAAACTTTCTAAGTAGGGACTGAATCCAAACACCCTAGGTCATCAAAAACCCAAAGAGATAGCTAGTTGTTTTTAATTTAATATTTAGCACTCTGGAGACACAGTAAATGTTATTAACTAAGATTTAACAATAAATGGATTAGAACCTATCAATAATCCAGGTTATAATTTTATCATATAAATGTATATATTCATACATAGTCTTATGCCAAGAAGTTAAAAAAATATTTTTACGCCATTACCGTAATTCAGCAATATAATAACACGATACTTCATTATTCGCAGAGTTGACTCCCTATTAATTTAAACAATGTCAACACTTCCGCGCTACGGAGCTTATCAAAAGTATACATAGATTTTCGAAAGACATTGTGTACACATGGAAGGGAAGATCGGAGCAGCCTCCAGATATAAAGGGCGGTGAATCAGATAGAAAGTAATGAAACAAATATTAGCAGAAAGCGCAGTGTTTGTCCACCTGATCAGGGGATAAGTGACACTGAATGATGGGGCAAACAGTACTAAAACCACAGTTAATGGTGTGGTGCGCAGCGATCAATTCGTTAGTACCACTGCTGGTGCGCACATGACAACTCGCTCCGCATTTGTCAACTGTTAATGGTCTGCAGGGGAGAATTGGTCTGGCAGTAGGGACCTCTAATAATCCGGAGTACTACTAATAACCCGGGGAGGAAAACTATTGCTGTAGGCCTCGGCGAACACACCTCAGGATTTTAATTAACTGCAAATGTCATTAGTTATCCTTGCAGTAGTGCACTTCAAAATAAACCTGGAAAAAACCGTAAGAAGCATAATTTGTTCACAACTAAAACTTATAGAAGTTTTGAACCTAGCCTTAACCAATGTTAGGTAATAAGGTAAGATTAAATAAATAAAATTGTATTATTTTATTTGTTTAAAATAATGGCGCGCCTGAACCAAAAAAGAAAGGAAGGATTCAAAACGGTTGATTTATAATAGATTTAAAGGCTTGTCACCTAATTTTTTCACGTCTCAGAGCACTTGTACGGAAAACAACCATATTCGTTGTTGATTTTTTTGTTCTTATAAGGAATCCATTCGTCTACACGACATATTCATTTCGATATATCTATATGCTGATAGAATATTAATCAGTGTAGTAGATCAATGACCTTTAGCTCGTTGAGGATATTTTCAAAAACTGAAGTAATGAACAGTTAGGAACAATGACCCAATCCAAATTATACACTATTTAAATAAAAATGAATAATTCAATAGTTTCTAGCAACAGAACAGACCATTAGGAAATTTTCTTTCAAAACTGTCACATGCCAGACCAACTTTTTTTATTTTTTCATTTGTCTTTCCTGAGGCTTTTTGATTCGCTTGATTGAAAAGGAAAGGTAACTAAATAGGATTTTACCTCTTTTTTTATAGACTTGGTACATCAGAAGGAGGTACTGAAGTGAAAAATGATTTAGGATATGAATTTTGCATCACTGTCTAATGATGGGACTCTAGCCTAGACAATACGTTTAGAATAGAGTTATAAATAATTTTATAAGGGGGTCGCCTGTGATGTAGTGGTTAGCGTAGCAATCTACTAAACCCAAGATCGCGGGTTCGCAGCCCGGCAGATGACCTTAAGATTTTTTAAAGGGAGTAAAAAATCCTTAGCTATGTAGATAAAATAGGTGGTGCTGATACAAATGTTAGTGGAGTGATGAAAGGTTTTTGTCCTTCGAAAGCGACGTAAAATGGGGGTCCCGAGCCTGTGCGATGTCAGGTACTCGTTAAAGATCCCTATCCTAATTATACCTGGATTGGACTCCCACCAAAGCATCGTCCGATTAGCCATAGCAGCATAAAGTGACGTTAAACGAAATAAACAAACAAACATTAATTTTATAATAATTTCTGCTGTGAGGTTCGCTCTTTTTTAATTTTGTTTGACACATGTCAATTTTCAGTACAAATTAAATAAAAAGCTCCTAAATTGGTATTACCCATAATAGAACTATTATTACTACTAATTAAAATACAAGAGTATGAAGAAGAATGTAATGTGCTCATATAATTAATAATATATATATATACAAATATATATATTATATATATATATATATATATATATATATATATTTATTTTTATTTTTTATCTTATCAAGTTGAGCTTTCGTTTCTTTAATAATTTACCGCATCTACTCTCATGAGTCATTTGCGGTTTAATACACACATTAAATTTTATAACAATTTACAATATTTCAGAAATTCAAAAATGTTTTTTGATTTTTACTTTCTGTGTCGTTTAGTGATTCATCTATACAAAAGGGTATATTTAATTTTGTTCTTGCGTAAGCGTATAGTGTACATAATGTTACAATGTGTTTCAATGTCAGTGCTGTCATTCAAGTTGTTATGATGAAAAATTAAGAATTAATTAGAAAACTTGTTTTACATTCATCACATATCTTAAATTATAACTGATGACTTACAAAATTTTATGGAATAGGTTTAGTGGTTAGCAAGGATGAGAGGATCAATAAATTAGAGATTGAAAAGAGAATGGTTAAAAATAACTTTTGTTCACTGGATGCAGCAACTTATATAAATAAGTGCCGTTACTAAAATAATTAATGAAAAATTAAATTGCCTGTTAATCATATTCAGGTCTAGTTGAAATTGAAATAAAATTCTCTATGAATTATCAAATGAAACTCACCGATATTTTCCACATTATTTATCTCGAAACACATTTAGCCTTGTTATAGTTAATAAAAACTCTGGCATATAAACATCAAACAGAAATTTTGCAGCGCAGTTCTCTTTTCCCTTCCTGAATGTCAAGGGTTACCCCAATGAATCCGTCACTTTTCCATTTGTCGCAGAATATACAGTTCTTCATGTTCAGGCACAGACTGTTGACATTTATTTCTGTGACAGACAGACTGACAGGCAAATAGCCTCTGACGTACTGAAGTTCTCTACCTCATGGATTTTTCGATAGTCAAATTCTCATTTTGATGGAAATGGAATACAAAACTATACTCCGATTTCGCAGCTATCTCACGTTTTGAAGTAGAATAATCAATGTGATATTATGAAGTAAACTTCTTAAAAACCTAAGAAAACTTAAGTGGTTTCGTAGTTATGATGGTTCTGTAACGAGTATACACATAAAATAATAAATAAAAAATCCTACATTCTATATGAAATAATTAAGGTCCGGAAAGACCCACACACATTCATGAAATACAAATCGTAGTCCGAAATACTTAAAACAATACTACACGCACCATTGGGCATTTCACATTACGCAAAACATAAAATACAATTTTTTACATTCCTACAAAATATTCTTGGCGGCTTGTAAGGACAAGTTCTTCATCCAGCAATAATTTAAATTGGCTTAAACGGACCCAGAGATCTTCTGTTAGATTCACTTTTCATTTAGCACTATTTTGGGTTTCATCGATATTAGTTTTGGTAAGAAGAGATCAAAAACCAATAATTTAAATATTCCTTATTAACAAGATGATTGAAAAGAAACACTGCACTTGTGAATTAAATGAAATGAAGCGTAGAATTCCAAAACCAGCTATGTCCATTTTATAATATTTTTTTACAGCTGGTCGATAAAGGCAAAGGTATAACTGAAATAGGAAGATCCCTTATTTTTTGTATGGCCGTTTTCAATGTGATTTCTATACTTTTGAGAGACAACCTTTCACTTAAAGATAATCTAGTAGAAAAACAACTGCAAAAAAAAATCTGAAAACTGGACTAATCTGGATTTGGAATTCAACGCCTCTAATAAAGGAATCATTTTAAATTGATGAAAAGCTTGAATTACGTCATTTATTACAAAGCTTAAAATTTGGTATCGTAATTCTTTAAATTTCTTTAATACAAAGCCCCCAATTAATTACAACAGACTCATTTACATGACTGTGATTAGACCGGACTAGATAGGACGTACGGAGTTGAGCTTTGGGGCTCTACTAAACCATCAAATTCATCCCGTATCCAATCCTTACAATCCAAAATCCTTCGAAAAACCCTCAATGATCCTTACTTTGTCACCAATCAACTTATGAGATCTTAATGTTCCATATGTTGCTGAGTTAGCCCATACAAGATACCTATATCCTTTCATCCTAAGCTCCATAACCACTCAAATCCATTAGTTTCTCAACTTGCTTCCCACTCCATTCCCGATAATTCTCCGAGCCGTCTGAAAAGAATATGGCCTAGAGATCTTGTGTAGATTTTTTAGTGAAGTGCTACTGAGTTCTTTTCAAGTTTTGGCGTGTTATTGTAAACGTTTTTAACACATACTTGATGTATATTTGTACAGTTGTAAATTTCAATAAATTTATTTTTTTTAAATAACTCTTTAATGAAGTAACTCTCATTGAGGTACTATTATTTTCATTTCATCTTTTACATGTTTAATTACACTTCAAAGCTTTTATTTTCAACAGCAGTGAGAGATAGAACCGATTATTCGAAAAAACTTCACATTTTATCTCTTTGCCAGAGAGGTATCGTATACGACACAGAGGCTGTCGCCTTTTACCCGATGGGATTTAATTGATATAGAAAGTGATGGAGGGAACGGATTTATTTTTTCATTACTCCGGCTAACGAATTGGTTGGAGTGCATTCCATTGTTCGAATTTTTATTGTACACATAACGTTAATTGCTTTCATAGCCGCAGGCTGAAGATTACAAAAGGAGCGAGAGGCATTTAATTATATTAAAAGTTATAGATATATATTTTTTTAAATTAGCGCTATATGTGAAAGGTTAATTATTTTTTTAAAAAATCATGACGAAATGAGAAATTAAATTCATGTGAAACATAAAAGTGAGTGGCAACACATTGCATGATTAAATCATTACTTATCCTAATACTATTGAATAATACCACTCCATTCTACTAGGTAAATTTATACTTGCATGGCTAAGCAACGTGGTATCTCAAAAACTACCAAATCCATTTGGCAAGTCCTATTTTCGTCAAATATTAAAAAGGGAAAATAAATACGTCAAACGTCAAAGTAAAAAAATTTATTTGCAAGTAAAAACATTACAGAACTGAATATATTGTTTAAAAACAAAATACCTGTTTCTATTCAATTAAAAAAAAATGACATTTAATAGGTTAAAGAAAAATATAATTTTTAATATGACAGATAGAAGTTCAAACTCAAATAATTACACCTAACATGTCTGATTTTTATAATCTACCCATAACTTTAGAGTTTAATGAATGTAGACATTGCAGTGACTTTTAAGTTGTAAGGCTGCAAGACTGTATAATGACCAAGTGAAAGCATTCACAGATCCTGAAGATGGAGCAGTGTACTCCAAAAAATGTAGAATATATTATTAAATAATAGGAGTTTATGCCTTCTCAGATAATATTTTTTTAATTATTATTACGTTTTTCAATCAATTGGAGATACTTTATAATACAGTGTTGTATTAAAAAATATATCACAACTTTAAAAAAAAACAAAAAAAAACGGGAAATTCTCCGCAGCTGGCAAAAACTACTAGGCAGGGATATGACATATTAAATAAAGAAAAGTAAATATATATTCTCAGCTTTAATATGAAATAATATTTTTTCTAACACCATAGGGAACTAATGCTAGTCCTTGAGTGGACATATATCGGGATCTCATAAACGGCCATATTCTTTACGATTTCCAATATCCCAGGGAAGCTATTATTCTTCCAGAGTCTAATAAAAGCAATTTCAAAAGGATGAGGCGGTGATATAGAAGTTTAAAATTGCCCCGAGGCTCCTAAATTTTTATTCCGCAGAGGCTGTATTAATTCTGTCCTCAAAACTCATAAATTGGCTCGCTAATATCCCTTCTTATCGTTTATGAGCTCAAGGATTAGGCCGTGAAAGGGAAAGTAAGTAATACGGCCCATCTCCAACTTTTATGGAGATTTTATCTCAACATTTTCTCTTACTTAAACTACATTCTTAGTTATATCATTCCTTTATATGTTAGATTATAACTTCTGCCACCAAATGGTTTACAGTAGTCATCGCTTCTACTTTCAACTTTCTAGTAGATTGCCGAGCAGTAAATGTATGTTTCGTTTCACTGCTCTATTCAAATAACTTAAACAAATAAATGTTCAACGAAAATTAAAGATTTGAAAACATGGCTACAAAGGATTACCCAAAAGGATAAGCATTTTGCTTCTAATATGCTTTGTGAACAGAATTTTTCAAGATGGTTTGATTGAAAAGCAAACGCTCACAGTATCAAGCAACGTGCTATCTTAGTCAGCTTAATTTTTAGAAGTTATAATTTTGTTTTATCAATTACATATTTTAAGAGGCTAATGATTGGTTATTTGTGTAAAAAAACAGTTGTTTTTTTTTAAAATAAAGCAACACCAAGATTAGGAATGGATTATTTGAAAAGTATCTACGAGTAGATCTTTCTTTAAGCACTCAACCTTTGAAAATCGAAATATCTAAATTTAAAAAAAAAAAAAAAGTTTCTATATCTGATTAAATAACAAACTGTAAGGATGGGTATAAAATAGAAAATATTATCAATGAAGGTCACGATTTCATTTCAATTACCCTAATTTTAGAAAATAAATGAACCAAAATAACCGACGATTATAAATAACTTTTAAATAGAACCGACAAAAATAACTTTACTATTTACTATTGATTGATTACTTTTAGAATCTAAAGCTTAATATTTAGTTACTTTTATTGAAAATTTATCTGTGAATCGCTCATGTTTTACATGTCTTATTTATTATTTATTCAGCACATTCTGTAATTGAATCCAGCTTGAAGATAGGTGTGAATTAATGAAGCTAAAATATATGTGTGTGTGTGTGTTTTAACAGTCAAGAAATGTATCCATATATATATATATATATATATATATATATATATATATATATATATATATATATATATATATATATATATATAGTTTTTTTTTTGTGTTTTTTCAAGTGTCAAAACATTTTATTTGTATATTTTTTATTGTATTTTATTTTATTTTTCGTCAAATAAATGCTTTATAAATATAATAAAATAAATTGAAATAGTAAAAAAAATTTTTTTTTTTTAAGTTTTATTTGGTAATTATATGTTTACTGAACAGAATTTTTCAAGATTGTTTGATTTATACCAACCCTTATAAGTGTCAATAGTGTTAAATATCAATGAAGTATATAAAAAAATAAATAAATAAATAATTAATCCAATTTTGTGGGAGATTATTTTTTTGAGCATTGGGGAAAGCTTTAGCTGATTTGTCAAAGATACTTCCATAAGAAGCAACCTATAAATTAAATATAATTTTAATAGTTTAATAATATTTAAAAAAATATTACTTTCATTCTTTTCATCTAACAAGTAGCTGCATATTGTTTTTTGTTTTATTTATTTATTTATTTTGTGGGGAAGGTGATTATAAATTACAGTAATAAAACATTATATCATAAAGAAAAGGCGGACAATAGATGAAAAGTCATAAATAGCTTTTCAAATTGTAATGGCAAGCACGTACAACTTGAAAAAAATGTTTTATGTTTTCCCGAAGGGCGATATTTTATTGACCGGATTCACAGATCGTAAATCAGTCGTATAGCATAGCAGCCCTCTTTTACACCGTATATTGCCATCTTATGGAGGCAACCAACTGGAATTTACTAGCATATATATTCTCATTAAGTTACCGCTTGTTCAATCTTAAGGACATCTTAAATAAAAATGGAAATCTCCTTAGCATCTATGAAATCTAGAATGTAAAAATGAGTATAATCACTTATCTCATAGCGGCATCTGAAGCATTTATAAAGGAACCGGAAATTCGTTATTTTTTCAAGTCAAGATCATATTTTAAAAACTAAAAGAAATAAAAATAGCGAGGCATGGTGAGAAAATGAGTTCCTAATTTATTATAAGAATAGATTTATAGCAACTCATTATCTCAATAATTTTTGTCCGTACACAATATATTAATCATGGGCTATACAATAATTACAATTTTTCACCCTTTTATTTCATAAAGTGAGGCCAAGTTAATATTTCCTGCCCGATCCCATAAATCGTAGGAGTTCGGTGAGCGTAGATAATCCAGCGCTGCACCCGCAGAGGTCACTTAAGATTTCCCGAGGGCGCAGTACTCGCTACTCCTCGGAAGGGTCCGTTTGTCAACCGGACGATCTTGCGGGCCGACAGTGAAATAGCGCTGACCATTACCTCGGCCCCTACCCGGGGCTAACTGGATCAAGTCCTGAACAGGGATTACTTTCGCAGAGGAAGTGGAGATATTGCCCGCTGGAAAAATAGGGGCTCAATTTACATAAACTCGAGGGTGGAAAGAATTTTCAAATGTATTTGCTTTATTTAAAGCATCCATCTGGATCGAAGAGCTTCCCATAAAACTTATACATATCTTCTAAAACATAATCCTTATTTTTAAAAAAAATTATAATGAGGGAGAAGAAAAAAGCAGAGCGAATAATGGCCATTTATATAAATCATGTTAAAACATTTTTTTTTTTTTCAAATTTTTATTCACAGTTGTTATTGAAGTAACAATAAGTGAGTTTGCTAATATTGTAATAATAAAGGCCTTATAGTCGTGTGGGAGACTAGCACTCAACAGTACCTCCCCCTCGCATGGATTAAAAAAAAAAAGATTTATTTAATCAAATCTCTAATCCAGCTTCTACTCAGCCTTATGAGAGTATGTCCAGGTATGTCAGTCGTGGCCATGTCATAAATGAACATGTTGTTATGTCCATGAAGTCTGTCTTGAAATCGTCTATAAAGGTTATGTATATGTTCATTTCCTGTGGGTACTTCTAAATCAGAGTGAAGTGTGTGGTTTACCAAAGTACCAAGGTGATTTCTTGATTAGTCTAAGTATTTTTAATTGGAATATTTGTGCTTTTTTTAAGGTGCGCATTTAGTCCCGTACATTTGTGTGGCAACATATAGAAAAATACTTTCAATTGGAAAATGTTTACAAAGTTAAAGTTTATTAAATTGTGCGTCTAAAGACACTCCACACCCCTTATGCTGAATTTGATATAGGAGTTTAGCCGCAATAGATTGTCAAACATCGAAAAATTTATCTAACTTTCAGAAAAAGTTAATTTTAAGAGTCTATAACGCAGAAATGGCTAATCAAATAATGTTATATATTAGAAGCTGTATATCTTTACATTTTGTGCAAGATGGGATATTTAACGTAAAAATTAGCCCATTCCTACTCTTGAGATATGCCAAAAAAAAAAAAAAATTGTTAGTTGATTTCGGATAAACTTTGTTAAAATTATAAACAAATCACGAATTGTAAAGGGAAATTAGCTTCGAACCTTGAACTCCAAAAATTAAAAGGATAGGATTGCAAGGACTGCAAATCGTTCATTACAGTAAGGTTTTACAGTATTTTAGTAAGGTTCGCTATAGAAACGTGCTTTTCCACTTTTTTTAAACTATTAAATTTTTCAAAGGCCTTTTAAACTATGAGACCATGAAACTTTATGTTTTTATAAGATTACGAAAAATGTTTAAGATATGACATTTGTCAACTTATGAAACATTTAACTTATAAGGAATACGTCCCTGGAAATATAAAAAGGGCAATCCATGATCTAATTAAATTATTTTTTTCTATTCCAAAAATTCGTGAAGATATTGACAATTTTGTGGATGTATCTTTGATTTCAGATAATGTTAAACCTTTTATTTTTCATTCGACGTTCCAACCGGCATGAAAGCATTTTTTGCCAGTCTTTGACTGCAAAGATTTCAATAGTAATGATTTGACTTATCCCCCCTTTCCTCCCAAGATAGACAGCTCTTTCATTAAAATCAGCCATTTCACTTAATAACGAATTTGTTTTTGTCACTATTTTTAAAATCCCATAATTGATACAATTTTTTTTTCTATTAGCTAGTCCTGAATTCCTTACTGGTTTTTCAAAGTCGTTAGTTCACTCGTTAGTTTCTTATTGCTATGGCTTTCGTGTTAAAAATACAACATACACAATTCAACTTGTGACATGTAACACGTGCTTATTTTTGTTTGCTACCAAATATCCAACAGCGATAAATATCTTTGCAACGACATTTTATTTTATTTATTTATTTTTTATTATATTTATTTATTTATTTTTTATTTTTTTTAGAACGTGGCCTTAAATGTAATGGAGGTTGAAGTGACTACATATCGGCTTTCCACTAGAAAAGTACTGTTTACAGACCAAAATCAAACACATTTTAAGTATTTTGTTGTAGGCTCTATCCAATAGTCTTAAACTGATTAGTAGTCCTATATATCTGCCATAAAACTACATGGTCTGATTTATTCCTAATGAAAAATCAGTAACTGATCAGAGAACTTATCTTGCCAGTACTCTAATTGGAGTAGAGAGGACTTGGGGAACTTTCTTGTTATTTTTTTCCATTTAACAAATTGCGAGGGATTAGCTACGAGAGATAATAAGGATCTCAATAGCGAGCGGTAGGTCTTCGGCATGTTCTTGATTTTTTGTCTATTTTCTATTTTTTATTTATTCATTCTATTAAAAATGAATTCGGAGTAAGTAGAGAACTTTATTAAAATACAAAGAAAATAATGTTAAAAATTATGAATGACACAATAACAATACACCATCAATAGAAAACAAATTTTTTTCAAAGTATTTAAGGACAAGAATTATTCGTTTAGCTTTTATATTCCGATTTAAGAGTATAATATCAACATAAGCGACCGGCTCAGACATGACACGAACTGATTAGAACCAACGAAATAATGCGCGATCAATGATAATCTTCCTCACGCCGCTAAACTAATGTTTTCGGAACATTTTTTCTTTCATATCTTATCGAGAGTGGCGTGAAAGAATGCGACTTAAACAAGAGTGACTAGAACATGAGTGAGATATCAAGGGAGCAGGGCACGAACGAATTGAAACATCAAAGCTACCGCCATTAATCAAAGAGTTTTATACATTTATAATTTCTCTGTAGGGCAGCTATCGGCCCGGCATCTCTGCCTCCTATCGGGCCACATCTCGATGAAATACCGAGCCAGAACACGCCAATGTTTGCTTTAATGCCAGCGGATTCCCACTGCCCATGTTTTAGGAAGAAATATTCGGCAAAAGAAACAGTTTAAAAGGAAACTGAAATGGTTAGTGGTGTTTTTTTTTTTTTTTAATACTAATAATAAATAGTACATTTATGAAAGACGTCGCAAAGTGGGACGAGCCTATGTAATTTAAAAGACATTGGTTGAAACCCAAAATTTGTATTTATGGCTTGAATCATTTATAAAATGTTTGCTATGGTCATTGTCGATAAACAACAGTACGTTAAACATAATTTTATTAAGCACTGATTTGGATAAAAAAGTGGTCCAAATTGCTACAACAAAAGGACTTCACAAATGTTATCCTCAGGTATTCACCAGTAAAAATGCTTAAAATTGATATCCGAAAAGGACTAAATGCCTCTACACGAATTAGAACAAATGGATCCAACGATGAAATTTCGATAACCACAGTCGAGGAGTTTGTGGGTTGTAATTGATTACTTCTATTACATAACTAAATAGTTTCATTCTGGTTTCGATTGGAGACAATATTTAAAGTAATTATTATCTGTAAGGTTTCTGACAAACCGCGATTTGTTTAATTTTTGGAAAATCCTATCGACGAAAAAGGCATAAAACACGTATGCACAGAGCACATGCAAAATCATAGAAAATAATATCCCTCGAATCAAAACACGAAAATTGAATTTTTTGGACACACCTATTGGTTAACAGAGCGAAATCCTGAGATGATGAGAAAAAACAGACTTCAAATTCAAATTCAGCACCCTTGAAAACTCGACTTCAAATTTCATATGGGTATCGATGCAATAATTTTTAGATGCTCAAAATACGATGTCCAGAAAAAACACCGTTTCGTCCCACTGTGCGTCATAATTAACCGTTATTATTAAGAAATAAAGGCTGAAAGCGTTTATTTAAAGGGTAAAAGCACTTCAAGTCGTCATATCACGGTGAATCAGATTTATGGGTTACACATATTTGCATAGCTATTCGGATAGTTGCTCCTAAAGGAAGGGTTATGAAACAAAGAAATTAAATACGGTTGTAAATCAAAAAAATTGAAAAAATTGAAAAAACGATAAATTTTTACTATTACCAAATACACCCATCAGTAGTAACAAATAAAACCAGTTCTCAGCAGCGTCTGTCAATTAATAACTGTGGACTGCTCATAATTGTTTCTTTTACACACCAGCCCAGTTCTGAAATAATGGAGAATTCAGCAATATTTAACAAACGCAGCAGATATCAAAGACTATCTCACACAATTACTATGCAAATAACTAGTAAATACAGTTAGACCGGAGGAGGGGAGGATGGGGGTAAACAACGTGAGCAATAACAAACGCTGGAGTAGCGACAGAGCACAACGGCAGATAACATACAGAGCACAGCCTATAATCTCCCCTACATAGGCCTCTCTCGCCTGGGTAAATGTTGTCTCACTACACTATCAATGGGTTCTCCTATAATTATCTCTGTATGAAAATTGCTAATCGATCAATATACCTTTAGCTTCAGATTAAATATTAAATTTAAAAAAAAAAAATTACAAACTACTTCATTTAAGGGCAATAAGTAACTGTACAATCTCAACTTTACAGCCTCCAAAAATTACAATTACAATTACAATAATGATTCTGATAAATGATATAAAGAGCTATTATATCATGTATACATTGAACCAGATTCAAAGAAAAAACATGTATTTATTTCGGACTATTTGGATCAAAATCAGCGTCGAGCAGTCCGGAAGATCGCTGGTTAGATGATAAAAGTGAAAATCAATAATATACAAATGAAATGAAATTAAAAAATAATCTTTATTCTGGGAGATATTGTCTCCTAAGAATAACAAACAGGTATAATAAGGTTGTATAAAAGTCTGACTATCTTAGTTCCAAACAAAGATAATAATATGTATTAAAGATGATATATGTAATGTATGTACAATGGAAAATAAAACCTTGTGATAAACATATGCATAAGAAAGGAAGAGAGAAAAAAAATAAGAGAAAAATATAATAATTACAATGCGTTCAGGAAAAAGAAAGAAATAAATAAAAAAATAAATCAATAAAATAAAATAAATAAAGTGAATAGAAAGGAAAAAATATGCAGAGAAAAGATAAATTAACATTTGAATGTTAAAACAAAATATTTACAACAAAATAATTACCTCCTATCCTGTTATAATATAAACCTATATAAGAAACTATATGAGAAAAAAAGCAATTCTTTATGAAGACAAATGATTAAAATTAACAAATTTACAAATAATGATATAATTATAGAAATAATTCATTGATATCGGATATGCTGAGTTTGACTAACTTGATTATTAATTATTATACATATTGGCGGCGTCTAACCGGGATTTAACGAGATATAAAAAGGATATATAATACGTATCAATAATCATCCATGTTTGAAGAATTTTTTATCACGATTTTTTTTTTTTTTTTTTAATGTTTTTATTTCAACAATGAAACCTCACATTTTATTTTACTAAATCGTTTGGATCACAAATCATTTTAATGTTTTTAAAATTTGTTATTTATTTATAATAAAAACAATAAAACCACTAAAATGCCTAAAATAAAATAATATACAATAGTACTGTGTTTAAAAAACTTCAAATGAATATTTGAATACTAAAGTTATTGAATTATTTTAAGAGAATCGAACAAGTTTTATGTGTTTTTTTATTAATTCACTGTTTTTTAAATTTATATATTTATTGATAATTAAAACTGTATAATAAAATAGAAATCTCTTTTCCTTACTAACTTTCACTATGGCATTAATTTCTTCTAAATTTAATTTTACTCTCGTTCTATTATTAAAAAACAATATATGTTAAGACTTCGTCAATGTATTTCTTTAAAGAGGAAATTCCCTGTTATGAAAATACACAGCTTATATTTGCTCAGTGATTATGGGATCAGAAGTCATACGCTACTCATTACCATCTCTCATTACTATTTATTCGGCAGAATTTCGTGCTATGACACTAGCACTAGAACACACAAAAACACTGGACACGGAAAAAAAAAGAATACTTAATATTTTCTGACTCACTTTCGGCTCTCACAAGCATTAGCAATAAAAATCATAACTGAAATAGCCACATTAATTGATTCAATTTCCAAACTGAAAATTATCAGCTTTATGTGGATTCCGGGACACTCAGGTGTAGAAGGTAATGAACAAGCGGATTCAGCAGCCAAAGAAACATGTGCCCCGTTCCCATTACCCTCAATCCCTGCCCCTTTACCACATGTCAAATCATTTTTGAAAAATCAAATTAATTCATTTTGGCATGAATGTTGCTTAGAACCAACAACACTAACAAACTTAAAAAAATAATACCTACTGCTGGAACATGGAAGTAAGAAACAGGACCAAGAAAAGAACAATTTTTTACAAGACTAAGAATTCGGCACTACAAAATTAACCCACAGTTACTTATTGGAAGATAAGCCACCCCCAACCCAAAATGCAACGAATGTCAGGTAAACCTGACCATTGAATATATTCTTGCTGAATGCAAAAAATACCAAAAGGAAAGAAAAGATAATGGTCTGATGAATCAAGATATCTCAACATTGCTTGAAAATAACTCGTATCTCCATAAAAAAAATTATTCACTTTTTGAAAGCAACAATTTTGTACAAGGTCTTATAGTTCTCAACCTGCGTATGGTGTCTCCAGCCTAATGTAGTGGTACATGGCACCAGAAAGTAAATAAATAAATGACAATTGTATAATAAATATATAATAATCAAATATGTGGTAAAATCATTATTACAATGACATGCCAATAACTTGTAAAAAAATTACCCATAAGTAGCACTTTATATTTAAAACAATATAAAGTGTAACGGAAGGCAGTAATAAAATTGATATAGCTAACACCTAGGCAATCACTAATCCTGATAATCCAATTTGTTAATCCAAACAGCTGTGAAGTTAGAGATAAAAGGTGAAAACATTTTGAATCCAGTTTTTATAAACCTAACACTCCGTGTCAATATAGATATTTTCTCACTCAACTTTTAATCCACCTCTAAGCATCAGATAATATTATCCACATAGAAGCCAAGATCTACCTTCGCAGTTCGCCGAGCTGTGAAGGAGATAAAGCTGTCACCAGCAGTTGTGCGCTCTGGATTTGACAGCGCCTTTGAAAACGTTACCATTGTTTCCTTCCTTATTAGTCCTCTACTTCGCTGCTTCTTTTTGCTTTCTTACTTCATAGCTCTTCTAATTAATTACAATATTATTATACAAGGAATTCGCAATTTATTCATATATAAAAAAAATTAAAAAAAGTGATTTTTTATTAGCTTTTTTTTAGCAGCGCTGAGATATAGTACTAAATCAAACAACACATTTAGAGTACCAGATATCTCTTGGCTAAGAGATTGGCTGGTGTCCATTTCCCCCGGATACATATAGGAAATATACCATATATTTAATAAATTTTCAAAATCAAAAAATGGCGGAATATACTTTGGTCGTAAAAATCGGTAGATCCTTGCCATATCTGAAAATAATATCTTTTAGCGTCCTGAGAAAACGATTAAACGGGAAGAGATTGTTCTTTTAAATAGTGAAAAGTTGTAATAAATTTTCAAAACAATGAAAATTAATTTTGTTGGAAGGAGTGGCCAAGGACATTCTTCAGCCGTCTAATATTGTCAGATTGTAGCAGTTCATAAACTAGCATCCTTCAGTGGCTTTGGGCAAATAGACAAAGCTTAAAAAAACTTAATATTCAAAATTTTCTCCAACTTCAATAATAAATCCAAACTGAACCCCAAAAATAATCGTAGAGTAATTTGAGGTCAAATTACGTATGCTTCATCTGTATGGTTGTTATGTATAAAAATATTAGTTATTATAAAAACATATTAGTTATTTATATTGTTATTTGGGTTGTTTCTTATTTTTTTCTACAGTTCAGAGATCAACTTTAATATTTAAAACCTATATATTATTGAATAATAAACTTATATGAATCATATATGTATCATGTATACTACAGGTAAGGCCGGAACATGTATACTTAAAACAGTTTCTAATTTTAAATAAAGCGTTATTATTACAAACCCATTTTCTTGTAGAAAGTTTGGTCTATTATCTTTTTTTTTTCTTAAATTATAGTGTTTTTAATAAATTAAAAAAAAAAATCGTTGGTTATAGGAGTTGTGATAGTTTATAAATTACGTGATATTTTCGAGAAAACAATACATAGCATGCGGTAACGCAGAAATTTAATGTTTGCATTTATGAGTAAACTAAAAATAATTTAAAAGTTTACAATAAATAAATAATGGCTACTATAAATTATATGTTCTTCTAGTAACATTTAAAAAGGCAAAAGAATAAATGATAGTTGAATATTCTTAATTACTTATTATAATTATTATTCATAAAACTATCGATCATCTTGGAAACACTAATCAATAAAAGAAAACTACATGTTAGTGTTCAGAATCCTCAATTGACGTCTTTATTAACTTTACAATTTTTTTTAACCGACTTGATTCATTAATTTATAATATAACTTTATAATTTAACAACCCTAATTAGAGTGTTCAATACAAATAATTCGTTAATTTACAGAAAAATTTCATAGAAACAATTATAGCATACAAAAAAAAAGTAACCATAATAACGATAAGAATAAGAAAATAATCAGTTTATTAAAATACCGTTTTATATTTTAATTTTTAAGACCAATGAAATGATAATTAGATAAACAATGACAAGGGAATATCAAATAAATTTAAGAAACAAGTATGTAGTTGTTTTTCAAAGCCCCAAAACCAACGTTGTCCTCAAACAACATAAAAAGGACTTAATAGGAGTTATTAACACTTCAACCCGAAGGACAACCTTGTCACATTAAGATAATACATGAGGCGGGGGGGGGGGGGGGGGCTTATAAAAACGGAAGAAACCTCAACGAGGCCTGGGGCAAGTCCATATTTAGTATTGAAAAAAAAAAAAGTTTCTTTATTCGGCTGAAGAAACCTAAATACTTCAATCACGCGAATAAATGTCGAAGGTGTGGTCATATTTGTTTCTGTTAGTATTAAAGAGTTTAATCTCATATCAGAATATGTTTTTGATTAAATAAATATTATAGATATATCCAACAAAATCAAAATCAACTGGTCATTAAGGATATCAAGTTTGCTGTTTGATGAGGTGGTACTTTTGATTGACCAAAGGTAATGTGGTTAGGTTCTTCCACAAATTATTTTAAAGGTGAAGTCCCCATATCGAAAAGGATTTCCAAATTTTATAAGTGGTTAATAGATCGGAAAATAAATCATACAAGGATAGGCGGACTCGAGTCCGTGTACTGAAAGACAATTGTACCCCTACCATATCAGTCATCATTCTCAAGAAACAAATAATTGAATGGGTCCGCCGAAAAACTTTCTAAGCTAAAACATAAAATTTTGAGTAATCAGTGAAAGAAAATCATAATCTGAAGTTTTTGTTAGATTTGTACGTTAGATTTTATATTCACATATTAATTTGTTATATAACAACATAATAGTGTACTATATATACTAAGACGTACTATTATACATTTTAAAAACATTAAAATCGCCACTTCAGAAATTTTGTCGCTAAGAACGTTTTTCAGCGGAGCCATTCAATTCTTAAAAATAACTTCAACATACCACAACTGATAACAGACCCCTTATGAAGCATAAACCCTCTTGTATAAAATTATACATTTTTTAATTCAGATACAAAATCAAATAATTTTATAAATCAGAATCTAATGTATATTTAGTTTGTTAATAATTACGTAGTAGGTTTATGATCTAAAACACAACCTTAAAAGATGTTTAGTCGCAATAGTTAAATTATTGTCGGCAAAAGCAAGTTGATATATTGTTCTTAAGCTTCCAACATAACTTGTTTTCCAATAAACTCTTTCGTTACAGAACCCCTTCATCTAATAAACCCAACAAATGTTACATTATTTTTGGTGAGAGAAAACTGATACATTGTTCTTAAGCTTTTAATATGTTTCCCGAGTTCCTTTCATAAATAACCAAAACGGTTTGAAGAAAAATCCTGTAAGTATAGTATATAAGATATATATGGACAGTCAGTTTTAATATTTTAAATAATAAAAAAAATATTTAAAAATCTCATTACTATATTTATACAGGGTTGAAACATTATTTTATAATTAGTTATTAAGTTTTATAATCTATTTTTGTAATTATAGAAAGATATAAGAGCTTATAAGTTATAAGATCGAACTAAATTGATAGGAACGACTTCAAAGGCTCCACCAGATGGTATAAGCTGTAAATCATGCGTGATATTATTAACTCATAATAATTCTTAACAAGAAAAACAAATGGAAGGAAGAAAACACTTAGCGAGTGAATAATGCCACATACAACAAAGTATAATAACTCAAGTGACAAAATAACAGAAAGGAGGCGCAATATAGAAGAACAGCCAGAATACAAAGAACAATATACAGACGAGGACGATTAGAAACACGAAATAACGACTGCAGATGAAACCAGTAGGAACAAAAAAAAGAGAGAAGATAATGAGAAAGAACTAAAGAAGTGTTCCAGACGTTAATCAAGGCAGGCCCAGAAGAGCTATTAACGCTGGTACAACTGTACTCCAGCTGTGCCTCCTTCAGTAAAAATAACGATATGACTACAGTTATTTATTTAAAAAATGTAAAAATTAAAATTAAAAAAACACCGGAAAAAATTGTAATATAGACAAAATTACACATTTTTTTTTTTTTTTATATTTTATCAGTCTAAATCAGAAATGTATCCAAAAATCACTAATGATAAATAAGTAAATCTCACCAAAAATTATAATCGAAATACAACAAAGTATTTCAATACATGGTGTTCTCATTAAGGCATATAAGTAGCAATGGATCATATTTTGTAAGTATAAACTTAAAGTATATTTAGTTATACTAATATTACGAAAAAAATAGAGCGGAGGTTGAATAGAAGTTAAAGGAGGAAACGTTTCACTTCTTATATTTTATTCGAGCCAACCGTTAGTATGACGTGACCGAATCACCGTAGCTGATGTAAAAAATTTATTACGCAGGAATCGCTTCGAGATATGATCTCATTCTAATTCTATGCTCTGCCCTTTTTTTTTAGCATTAAAGTCATAGGAACCATAGTTGGGTATGGAAAATATATCTGCATATTCATGTAAAAAATTGCATACAGTTTTAATGATTGTGTTTTTCGAGCTTTGGTAGTTATCATTGTTTACTTATAATTTATTATATTATTATTTGGAATATTTTGCTTGCAAACATAAATATATTTTTATTGATTAGGATGACTAATCCATCAATATATTCTTAAATCTTGTCCAACTTCCTTTATTGTAGGCTGAATGCATGCCGGTCATGTTTGTAAATATCCTGAAAATTAAAGAAATGGGACTCAAATGAATCTACCGTATGACAATTACACGTCTCAAACTTAAAATTTATTACGAATTTATTTATTTATAAATTTATTTCACTAATCATAAACGGTATGCCAACTTAAGGATCAAGTGTTTTCAACAATAGCTAATGTGAGTTACACAACTACAAAGCAAATATTTAAAGACAAAAGCGTTATATCAATAAGGCTATTCATATTTATAAATAATAATGATACAAAAAATGATTAATTTTAACAGACTGAATTGAAGAGTGGAAATTCTGGACGGTCCAAGTACCAAACATTTATTTTTTGCTTTATATTGAAATATTGTTCAAGAGACCAAGGCGTGTGTCCTCCATTCGGTCTATGCACCTAAATCCGTCTTAAAGTGGTTTAAATATATGGCTTATATGGTTAAAGTATAAAACAAGTTGTAATGAACTTAATTTTCGATTTACACGAAGTTTCATTTTGGCACTTAGACCATTGTGAATTTCCACTCTTTAATTTCAATAGTTGAGATGAAAGCCAATAAAACCAGATAAGAGAAAGGAATAAACCTTTAAGAATTTGGTAAAATGAAAATTCTAATTCAGGAATTACATTTATCGTTATGTAAAGATACATCACTCTTTAACACATGAATACTCATAATAAAAAAAAAAAAAAAAAAAGAAATACAGAATGCATAAAAAATGTCTAAAGTAAAATTTGCTAATATTATTTTGTCCAAGATATGAAGCAATTCGAAATAATGGATCATCGACTTAAGTATTTAAGCCCTCCCTAATAGTGTTCAAATTTTAACTATTTTACTGTAGGAAAATGGACAGCTAATACTCTAATAATTATTATACGAGTATAAACATTATGATACTCATTATATGACACGAATATATCGTCACTACATAGTTAATATGGTGTACTTAAATCTCCACCACTCGCTAGTGAAGAGGTTAATTTAATTAATATTACTCAACTTAATTCATTAAAATATAGTAATTAAAACAATAGTTGCAACTAAGGATTAAAAAAGCCAAATTCTAATATTTGACAAACTTGGTATAGTATTTTTACATCGTCAGTTTATTATCATTATTTCTAAGATCGTTAAAACGTGATTTATTCAATGAAAGTAAAGAATTAAATTACACGTAAATACAATAGTAAGTTACAGCAAACAACAATTAAAATAGGTTAATGAAGGTTAAGATAAAGTAATTAACACAGATGATAAATAATAAACAGATGATAAATAATTAACAAATGATTGAAGGTTGCTCAACCTTACACCTTCCCCCATTGAGGCGGTGGAAAGTAAGGAAGGAGCTTGCTGGAGTGGAACAAGTTGTAGATCTTCTTCCTCTTAATAGTTCTGTCTGACGACTGGGAATGGTCCGATTCGAGGATCATGCTTGTTTCGATTCAACTTATTTCCATTTTCGACGTATACCAAGTCACCAACGTTGAAATTATGCTCTTTTCTGTTCTTATCAACCCGTTTCTTATTGATGTTGAAGCTCTTTGTTGAATTTTGGAAGGCTATCTTGCGGTCTTCTAAAGAAGATGGAGTATTCCCATCAAGAGGAGATATGTAAGATTTTCGGCCGAGCAATAGATAAGATGGTGCAAAATGGGTAGAACTGTGGATAGTATTATTATATTCCTTTACATATTCTTCTGCCAAGTTTGACCATGCTCTTCTAGTATTATCGTTTATTTTACATCGCAGTCGATTAACTAATGTTTGATTTAATCGTTCATTTAATCCGTTGGATGCGGGATTATCAATGCACGTGAAAACGATCTGAGTTCCAACTCTTTTCAAATACTTGAGAAATTGGGTTGAGTTTATACCTGTATATTGGTCTGTCAGTAGAATTGAGATATTATTTTGTTTAACTATGGGATTAAGTAAGTTTATGAAATCTTTAGCAGTCTGACCCTTTGTTGTTGAGATCCATGCATATCTTGTGAAGTCGTCAACTAGGATGTGCATGTACCGTTTGGAAGAGCGGTTTCCTCCAAAACCACCGACACTGTCAAGCGACATGATCTGGAAAGGTTCTGTGGCTGGACCGAGACGGGATAGGAGGCCGATCGCACGACTCCGACGAACTTTGTTCTCAATACAAATCTTGCAGCTCTTACAGAAATCATGAATTGCTTTATCAAGATCCTTGAAGTAGTAATACGGTCTGATGGTTGCTATCATGTGGGCTGGACCGATATGGCCATAATGCTGATGAATAATTTTAATAATTCTTTTCCAAATGTTTGGGATACAAAATTCTTGATTTCTTTTTAAATTTTCTTAAAATTATTCCTTGCTTGGATTCAATCTGTTCAGCTGCTTCAGTTCCGAAAGATTCTCGGCTTGATCTTTTTTAATGGCTGAAGTATTCGAGGACTGGATTTCTGGAAAGTAGATTAGCCAGAACGTTTTCTTTTCCTTTTTTGTAGATAATATTGAAATTAAACTGGGATAAATAAAGAATCAATTTCCTAAAATCTCATCAGATCTGGTTTCGTCTTTAGATTTTCTAAGGGTTTGTGATCACTGCAAACCGTGAAGTGACGTCCAATTAAGTAGTATTGCCAAAACTTAATCGCTTCTTTAATAGATTTACATTCTAAGTGGATGACATCTAAACGTTTCTCTCGTTCTGAAAGTTTACGTGAGTAATAAGCGACAGGATGAAGTAGGCCATCTTCTTGTGGCTGCTTGGGGTCGCTCCGATACCTTTTAAACTTGCATCGGTCTCGATGAAGACAGGCTTGTCAATGTCGTATATAGCATTTTTAAGACCAAACGGAAGAACTTTAAACATAAATTACCATGTTTTGTTACAAAAGAGGTCTTTTCTCGATCTTGCTCATGAAGCGATATGCCCCAAAATGCATAATTAATGTCCAAAACGGTGAAAAACTCACAATTAGCTACTTTATCAATTGCATCTTGAATTTTAGGAAATGGAAAAATTCAGGGACTAGTAATTTGTTGAGCTTCCTGAAATCTATACAGACTCGAGATTTCTTCTTCTCTTCTTTCTTGTAGACCAGTGTAACGGGCGAAGCAAACGGTGAGTCTGACTCTTCGATGATCCCAGCCTGCAAAAGTCCTTTTATTTGGCTTCTTATTCCTTCTTCATCTGGGATAGAACATTTGTAGGGACGAGACGTGACAAATCATCTCTAATTAGTTTTATTTCCGTTTCACGTGAGTGAACTTTACCTATGTCGAGCTTGTCTTTAGCAAATATGTATTAGTATTTTTTTTAGTTGATGTAAAATGTCTTGTTTGTGTTCCTCTTGTTCATATGTTGCACATTGACATCAAATTTATTAAAGTTAAAATTTATTTGTAATCACTTCCAAACTTCTTACAAGTAGTTGTAGTCTGCTTCTGATGAGGACTGGATGTCTCAATCTGATCGTGTTAACTTTATATTTTGATCACTACTGGGTAGATCTTCTGATGCTATGACTTTAGTGTTACTGGTACATTGGAAAATTTTTAAATTTTCATCTTGTATTAATTTAAATTTCTTCATGGCATCTACACCTAGTAACAAACCATAGGAGAAATTATTATTCTTGACTAAACAGGTTGTAATGCAATCATTAATGTTTCCAATACGTAGTCTAATTTTAGCTCGGGCTGAGATGAAATTAAGTCCGCTGATAGTTTTTAGCACCGCTCTTTGTTTAATTAATTTCAACTTCAGCAAGTCAGCAATTCGTTTGATTTATCAATGTCACATTGGAGCCACTATCATAAATAGCCTTTTTTATTGTCATTATAACAACATTTAGTTTTCAGCGGATTAACTTCGCTCGGCTCTCTAGTTTAAATGTTCGGAATCAAGATCGAACATAAATCGAGATCAGTGTCATTTATTTTTGGTCGATTAGAAGTTTTATTTTTCTTAAGACATTCAGATAAAATGATAACATTAAACATTATAATTTTTAAATTAATCATCATTAAATATTAATCAGTATGTATACTGGAATATTTTATTTGTAAATCTTTATAACAGGTCACCTTTTCAAGCTATATAGCAGTGTACAGTACGAGACAAAGTATTATCGTACTACCCTGCTATAAATCATTAAAAAACATAACAAATAAATTAATCACCATTAGCATTATTTAATAGGATTTATTAAAAACAATAAATCCATTTAATGTAGAAATCAACACGTTTATTAATACATATATTTTTGTATTTATAGAACATTTCACAAAATGATACATAAAGAATAACTGAAAAAAAACAATAACATCATGAGTCAAAAGTATTCGTACACTTGATAAAATTTCTATTTAATATTGACATTCGAGAACAATTAATATTTAGTAGGGCCAACTTTTGCTTTTAATGTGCTCTATATGCTTTTTGGCATTGAATTCATTAATTTTTGTGTCAAAGTAACTATAATTTTGTAATAATAACGTCACTTAAATTTTGATTGTTAGAAACACACCTTTTCCGTACTCGATCCTTTAGATGCGCTATAGGGTTAATATCTCGTGATTGATTGGATGTGGCCTCCACTTTGATGTATTGTGCAGGATCCACATTTTGGATTTCCAAGCTGTATGCTCGGGATCATTATCCTGCTAAAAAATGTGATTTTATCCCATCTCAAATTTTTCAGCACTGATTAGGAAATTTCTTTTTATTGCGTCGATATATTTTATATGATTCATTATGCTATCAATAAATTTAAGACACACCAGTCTAGCATCATTCATACAACATCAGACCACGTGTCATTTTCCTGTATCCCTAACAGTTGGAACTATATTTCTTATTTCCATTACTATATTTGTTTCTCTATACTTTTTGGCCCGTCTGAAGATTGAACATTTCAATTTTACCCTCGTCGGTAAATATTATCCTATTCCCAAGGTCACAATCATATTTATTATGGCCTTTGGCACATTGATATCTTAATATCGCTTACTGATGGTTTTGTCATAGCTGTCCTGGGTGAAGCTCGTACCGTATCAAGCATTAACGCATTGTTAAAACACTCCCCTTTTTCTCCTCTTTCAGACAAATGCTCATCCACTAACTTAGGGGCACTATTTCTTGGTATTCTTTTAACTTTTCTCGTGATGTCTTTCATATTTGGACTAAATCTTCCTTTTTCATTCTGTTCTCTCTATGTATTCAAAAGTTTTTCTCCTTCCATGTCTTTTAATAGCATCTTGGACTGTTAAGTGAGGTCTGATCACTTCTCTAAGCGACCGTAACTCATTATGTAGGCGCACAATAATTTTTGTTTTCTCTTCAGTCGTCTCTCTGGTTTTGCGCCCCATTTTCAAATAATGAACAGCAATAATTAGCATTAAAAATCGCTAAACCTTTACAAATCACGTCAAGTTTGTAAAAAACTGATAGCAGGTTATCCTCACAATATTAAGACACGGGATAGAAACAACAGTTAAAGTCTAGTGTACGAATATTTTTGACTAATAGCAATGAGGCATCTTGCTATAACGTAAGCTAAATTTCAATCAAGTTTCTCATGAAAAAATATACACTCAATTCTATAATCATGAATGCAATATTAAATGTTTTTCAATTAAATAAATATGTAATAAATATAGAATTAAACGAAGGAAAATAAAACTTATACTAGCGTACGAATACTTTTGACTCTGACTGTATATAACCAGTAAGGACACCTGATAGAAGGTGCCCATGTCAAGGTGAAAAAAATATATTGAAATGGATACTATGGTTTATTAACACATTTTTTTTTTTTTTAATATACATCCCATGTATGCCATTGGCTAGCGTGATAATATGAGTTGCTTCACTTCTACACATAGTTCTCTGTGCAAAATAACAGTTAGGTGGAAAAGATTGGATTTCGATCTTAATAATGATTAATAAAAAATAAAATAAAATGGATTTTTAATCTCACTGTGTAAAAAGATTTCATATTTATACAGTCTTGTGAGGAATTTATATGAAATATGATACAGCAGAACGAGGTCAGTATGCACCATTGCTTAAAGCATAATCTGAACAAGCTCCAACAGCACTGACCTTCACGACTTCCAGTGAATATGAGCTGTTATTGTACTATTAGCACACCAAGAGAAAGTACCTCGTACATGGAAACAATTCAGGCTAAACCCAAACTGGATAATACTGGCTGAATATTTAGCAACTATCAGGGACACAATAACATTAGACAGGCGCTTGGCGGAAGAAATGATGGCTTATATTTCCCAGGGGTGGGGGGAGTCTGCCTGCTGCAGCCATAAATATATAGGAGGCAGCTTTCTGTTTTAGTAATTGAATTTGCCCTTCTGAGCGGTAAGCCTCGGTCTTATTGTCAATGTCTTTACCACAGAGTTTTGTTTACTGTATCGTTGGCCCTAAAATTTAATTATTCAAGAACAGTTTATTATAACTTAGGCTCCCTAATATTAGTACTGTTTTTAGTATTAATGTTTTATTATAAATATATTATTAATTAATAGTATCTTCAGTGGTCACATTCGATATATTTTTTATTGTTTTTTCAGGAGCCAAGTGCTCTCCTAGGAGCATGATTACATTTATTATGACTACATACATCACATGATATCATTTATAACAATATATTTGTGAATAATGCCTAGTAAAAGGTTAATTCAACGTGAGTTTTATTTTTCCAAACCATCAAATCTTCACCAATTGTAGACACTTTGAAATTCAGTTCATTGTAATATATATTTTTACAACTCCAATTGATTTCCCAAAACATTCATATTTAAATATAAATCATAATGAAATTTAAAATGTCGCTAGAAAAAACCACATACAAAAGGTCTTCATTCATATAGAGTTCATGCAAAAATAATGCAGGTTTTTATAAAAACAAAAACATTATAATTTTGCCTGATTTAATAAAGTTGAGTGGTCAACACTAACTTCCCTCACAATGTCCCAAAGAGGTTTGCGTGGGTTTTCTTCCACCAAATCCCTCAGATTGTCGTGATCAACAACAAAAGGCCTACCGCGACTTTCCTTGTATTCGAGATCAAATCTCTAAAACAAAATTTTAGGAGTCATCGCTGCACTGCACATTCACTGATGCTTCCTTCACCCCTAACAACATTAATGTTACGCACGGTTTGGCCGAACTTCGACCAAAGTTTGAACTCGTAAAAATAAATATGACGAAAAACTTGTTTTGCCAGTAAATTTTAGAGACCATTACTCATAGAAAATGTACCCCATCTCTCTTTACCCGAAGAAGATAATGAAGCCTCTTTAATGGCAGGCCTATAGTAGATTCATCAAGTCCCAGAACGGCTAAGGATCTTTGATATTTACCAATAACGATGAGGGTGCTATCAGCATACCTAGCATTGTTATACCGCGTTCCAGGAGATGTAGGGGTGGCGTAATGCTCCTCCAGTCGAATACTCTCCCTCTGGAATTGGAATTCACTTATGCAAATCATCTTCGGCGTGCGTATTATGTCTGTAATCATTGAGAATGTTGTTTTCCATTTCTCTGAGCTCGTAGAGTATAGAGGAATGGTCTTAAGTGTATTTTTGTTGTCACTTTTATCATAAGGTTCAATAAAATATTATATTTACTGTTTCAGAGCAAGGTGGGCAGGCAACATGTCAATAATAAAGAATACGGATGTGCCGATGCCTAATGTCGATTCTCGATTCCACCCATTCTTGAAAAAAGGATCGGTATCCAGAATCGATTGGTCCAAGGTCGATTCCTAGGAAGCAATCGATACCGGCCACTTAGATGATTTTTTTGCGATACCTAATTATTTAATTACAAGCATACATCGATTTCACTCCCTAATAAAAAGAAACAACTCAAATAGGAAATTTTAAAATTATTTTAATTTTTTTTTTATATATTGCCTTGACTGTTAATTAACTTATATATTTGGGGACTCGCTGGTCGAGTGAGTTGGGACGTGGATCTCAGCGCGCTCGTAACCAGAAGGTCGGGTAATAAACAATTATTATTCTTGAGTAATAATTGTTTTTTCAATATGTCTGGTTGGCTCTTATCATTAGATTATGCTTTGCAATAGTAATTTATTTCTAAACCTAGGTATGGATACAGCGAATCGATTGCAAAATCAAACCTTTTAGTACCGACACAACACTAATTAAGAGTATACAATCATACATTACAGTTGAGACGAGTAATGGTACATATTTTAGAACTGAAAATATTTGAATTCAGAGAGATAAGATATGAATTTAAAAAAATAAATAAATAGATATTTAAATGTCTAACTATAAGCTAGTAAAATATGCTATAATCGTTGAAAAAAGAAAAAAAAAGAAAAGAAGAAATAGGAAGACCAGAATTTCTAATTACTTGTAAATAAACAAGAAACTAATCTACAAACTAACCATAGACCTTTCCAGAACTAAAGATAATGAGCTAAAACATCTTTGTCAATGGTTGAACGAGAAAATAAGGTTTATAATTCTAAGAAGTATTATAGAACATAGAACAACTTTTCGTCTAACGATAACTTGGATGGAGAGAGGGTTTTTAGAATTAGGAGATTCATTACAAGTTACACAGACCAAAGAAAGAAAGATACTGTTACAAGAAATATCTTTTTTTTTTTTCTATTTTGTAATATCATTGGAGATATTGTTTAAAGAAGACACCGAGTTTAAAAGTCATAACATACGGGGTTATATATAAATATCTCTTTCCTTTATTATTTACCTCTCAGAATAAGTTAGATGAACATCCTTATCTTCATCTTTTTAGAGCACATGCTCTGCAAATATGACTTCAGATTAAACCTTATTTATGATTTTTCAATTAATGTCTAGAGATAATTATAAAATCTGATATTATCATAGCTTTGTCTTCACTTTTTTAAGACGAATTTTACAGATATATTAACGCTAGGATTCCATTCCTTATAACTTGATTTCAATTTAGCAGAGTTTTATCATAAATAATGAGAGTAGGATTCTTTTTATTTTATTTTTCCTCCTTATGTTATGGACTCCCGAAAGCATCCTGAATAATGTTTCTCACCAAATTTACAGTATCTCTTCCAATTTTTAGATAATGGAGAAGTCTCATCGCATATGCGTTAAGAATTTGTCTTTCATTATTTTGTGTGAATCGAACAAATTATGTTATTAACATGTGTCACTTCTTGCCTTTCCTTCCGAAAGTATATCTGACTAGAGCGCCTTCTTGGGGGAAACGAAGTTCTTCAGAAAATACACTGTGAATTACATGGAGGAGGAATCCATTACGGCTTGATGACGGAGGACCAACTTCGAGCAGAAGTCTGCGTAAGCCTCGTTGTCAGAAACACACAACCTTACGAAGTTAGAAGCAACATAATAAAACAAATTATTTGTCAGGGGATCCTATAGGGTTTTCTTTTTTCATTTTTATCACTTTCGTAAGCAACATCTATAATCAACCAGTATTATTTGGTTTTCTAGATTTAGATCTCTTAAAAACCTAATACTTATAGGCTAAACAATTATACTCACCGTAAAATCCTATAAAGCTTCTTTTCGTTTTTGTTCAATATATAAGACTAATCGCTTATATAATACAGGCTTTTAGGCCGAGAAATTGCCGAATTATGATTAAAACGCCTAACGAAGAATAAATTAAGGAATTTCTAAAGCCCTGTAGAGTGGCAGATAATCGAGACGTGATGAGCACTTAAATAATCGGATTATTTCTAAATCAATCATCGCTAAGCCTTGAGGTTGTTTAATTACTTAATGGAAGGAAGTGAGGGAGGGGGAGGTGTAACTGTAACCTGTTGTCACAGTATTACAAACAGCTTAGTAACAGCTACTTCATTGAGTGAAAACCTTAAAAATAAGCAACAATGCCAATAAACGAATTTCCACATTACTAAGCCAAGTTTAAATAGCTTTTCACTTTCTAGTGCCTTCAGAATTTTATACTCTAGCCATTATTATCCATTCCCAATGTCCAGTTTATCTCTATCAGCTCCTTTCTTTAAAATCCGAATTTTATTCCCTTAAGACACGTTCCCGCCATTCCAATTCATGTATCCCATTTCATAAGATTATTTTATCTGTCAAACACTCCTATTAGTTGTCCTTATAGAATTCTATTCCCTTCCAAATCCGTAACGCTCTTCTTTTTCCTAAATTTAAATATCATTTTTTATCTACTTCATAAACATATATATATAGATATATATATATATATATATATATATATATATATATATATATATATATATATATATATATATATATATATATATATATATATATATGGGTTGTAAGCGGTACAGGTTTTTTAAATTTATATATTCTAGAGAGTAATTATGTAGCAAAATATCAATTTAATTAATAATAAAGATTTATTAAAGATATGGCCAAACTGTTTTGGTCAATTTACATTTGTCTTTTAACAAAGTTAAAAAAGTTTTCCAAAACGTGGTGAAGAAATAAAAGGTGACCTAACCTCTTTCATAAGATTGGTTTCATTAAAATCCTAAAATTCCAACTAATTAGATATAGAGGAAAAGGAGTAAATATGGGTAGTCTCTTTTGTTTTTGATTTAAGGTAGCATTCAATTTGAAAAATTCTACATTTTTATCTTCCATTAACAACTATGACAAGTTTCCTTAATCTGAGAAGGCAAGGAATAATATCAATTATTTCATTTCAAAACACAAAAAGATTTACAAAAAGCTTTTAAAAATGCACCAGAAAAAGTCGGGTGTAAATATAGGCTCTGCGACAGGTGAAAAACCTTAACATGTTCAACATGTAAAACGTTAATTGAAATACTGCATATGTATATTATATTTTCATAATACATTTGAAATACTATATGCTGCAAAACTTACAAATTGACTTGAAAATAAAAAAAATAAATAATAAGTTACCTTCTACAAATATAACTTCGACATTATCTGGTATCAAACAATAACAGTTGACTAACCTGGAAAAAAAAAAAGGAGAAAAAATATGTAATTTTAATTTGATACCATAAATAAAAATAAATATACAAAGCATTTAAACGTAATTGACTTCATTTGCAAGGGAGGTAATATATTTAAGATAACTTAATAGAATATAAAATAAATAAATAAGATAATTCTTAATTCAATATAGTTATGTTGAGAAACATTATACATAAGAATTGATTAAATAAATACATTAAAGAAATTTTAAGAAACCTAAATTGTATAACATCAGGTTAGTGTCGGTAAATGTAACGTTCCCATCGAATGTTAGAAATAGAACTATTATAGTAAAGATATAATTATGGCTTGGTAAACTGTACATCAAAGCGTTGGCGGAAAAAAAAATTTAGTTTATGAAATGAAATCCAGAAAAATAGAAAGGATCTTCTTTAGTGGTATCTCTTGCTTGTTCTAGCATAAGACAAAGACCAGAAAAAAATTGTCAAGAATGTCTAAACAAACTAAATAGCGACTTAAGTGGCAAATCAATTATCCATTCTTAATTAGACTTGTCCTTCTACACTATCATACTTATGCACAATGAGTTTTATCAATAACGAGGAAATGAAATACAATCAGTAAATTAAGAGATGCTTATGTCATTTATATTTCAAGGTTCAAAACACAAGTTAAAAAAAATAAAATAAAATTGTTGTTCAACTAATGAAATCTATTGCCTATCATGGTTTAAAAGAACTATGAATGTCACCTCGTTTTCTTTTTAAAAGAATATATGAATCATACTTTAGGAAGAAGATAAAAAATACGAATACAATATCAGGCATAAATCATAATTGTCAAAGAGGAAAGAAGGAAGGAGAGACTAATACAGATATGGATAGTGCTCATCCGTTTTGGGTAAGACAGCTCAAAACTGATACTATTAATCATGGGATTAGCTGCGTGGGGGCAGCGACTAGAGAACATTATCCCAAAAACAGATAAACGGATCAGTGAGGACCCTCCGTGTACAATTTATATTTGAATATTGAGAGTAATTTATTATAGTATCGTAGCCACCTTCTTATCGAATCTCATCCTAGGGCCTAAAAGAAGTTATACCATTAGACATACCATTGTTAAATCCAATACTCATTTATTATTATTTTTTATTTATTTTTTTTGGGGGGGGGGATTTATATTGAATTTGGTTTACACTCACGAAAATTTTAGAATCAAGAAAAAAAAAATTTTTTGTTCTGAGGGCTAAATGTAATTTAATTTAACGTATTCCAACTAAAGCAGGAAAAGTTCATCCAGTTATCTTAAACAAATTTTATTCAGAGTAAAAAGGTTGACATTTATTTCGCTGGTCCGCCAAGCCGAAATCCAGAAAGAGAAAAATGTTTTTTCTTTCAAACCAATATAAATCCAAATCGGTAAGTCCTAGCGACAAATGCTATTTACAAAAAATATTTTCCATTAAATTCCTGACTAAGAAATTGTCATCAAATTTTCGATATAAGCAACACCAACAGAGTTAGAGCGTGTCAAAACGAATGTGGAAAAAATGGTACGCCAAATGTAAAAATAAATAATAATTTTTGTTTCTCATTTCTGCGGCCAACTTTATTTTCATCATTAATTACATTTTTTTAAAAAATACTATTAAAATATTTAACTGCCTTTGATGATTTGATTTAAACAAAATATTAAAAATGCAAGAAAAATAATAGCATGGGTTAGCCATTGTTAGTATTTAATGCGGCCGAAACTGGCAGATAAATAATAAAAGTTCCAACACATAAAATATTAAACATATACAATAAAAGTTTGTTCCCCGTCACTCCTGAGCCGCCAAACAACTACATCAGGAGACGAAGCATTTTACTATCTGTGACAGGAGGAATCTGATAGAGCGCCATTAAACCCGAGGAAGAGGAGGCGATGAGATAGCCGAGCAGTTTCAGTATCGCTTCTCCCTTTCATGTCCCTCCAACTCCCAGCCCTTAACTGAGTTCTTTATAGCTCCCGCCGTATTCTCAGAATATCTCAGATGGCCCTGTTTATTTCTTTCATGTTATAGGAAGAAATACCTCATAACCTCACTCATAGCAGAGATAAAAATTGACTTTCATAAAACCCTATAAGCGTTCAGGCAATTGTTCACATCCGTGGATATTTACTTTCTTTTAACACTGAGTAGTAAGTTGTGAATGGCTATATTTTGTCTTACATAAAACTAATACAAGCCTACCCAGACATCCATTTAAGTTTCAATGGATCAACACTTCCAAACACGGATAGTCATTTATGGATATTTATTTTATTCAGTTGGCATAACAACGAAACTTTATTTGTTAACCCGTTAGAAAAGCGCAGATGAAATCACAAATATTACAAGGAAAATTATCTAGAAACTTTTCTGGTGTTTTACTCTAGCTAAGAATATTACTCCCTGCTATATTTAGTCGTTTCAACTAAATCAGAGGTTTTCATTAAAAATTTAAATTTGAGGAGCTTTTATTTCCTGCTAATGTAATAATCTTATCATTTCAGTCTTGAATAAAGATTTTTAAGATAACACCTGTTCTGCAAAAACATTTAAACGCAACTTTAGAAATGTATAGTACAGGATATCATAGTTTTCCAAACGGTGTGCAATATAGGGGTCCTTATATTTGCCATTGGTCGAGTTCTAAAGGTGATTTACTTTCTGTTATAATAAAATTTAATTTTATGAACAAGAAAACCATGAAAATTAAAAAAGGTGTTTGAGAGAAATTGCCTAATTAAAAAACATTGCAACAGCAAAATATATAATATACATTACCAAATATGAAGATGGTAGTCGGAAAAAACTGCCGACTTGGCCATTTTTAACATTAAAAACAGATTGGTTGAAATGAAAACATAGCTTTTATTGAATATAATTTTTATTTAAGATTCATCTGTACAGTTTGTTATTCAATCCAGGAATAGGAATTTTTTTTTGTTTTTTTCCGTAATCGATTATGGAACTTCAAGGAAGGTTATGATATTATAAAAAATTAAAATAAAAAAAAAGTTCCATTACTTAACAATATAGAACTTATAGTACCTACTAGTTTTTATTAATCACAGTTTTGGTTTTATTTTTGTGTAATATTAAAAAATATTAATATTGAATAATTAATTAACTTTAATGAAATGTAATTTAATAAGAAAAGGAAGCTGCTATTTTAGTAATTTTTAATTCGTGTTTATTTAAAATAAGATGTAAGCTATTTTTAAATATATATGTATTATGTATTCCAGATTCAAGTCCATAAACACGATATCTTAAGTTAAGTAATTTGCTGATTTATGCATGATTTTTCTCAAAAAAAAAAAAAAAAAAAACACTCGGAGTTTGTTGCACACCTGCCCGTTGGTAAAAAAAATTAATAAAAAAAAAAAAAAAAAAAAAAAAACCTGCATCTGCATGTACAGACGGCTATAGAGCTGAAAACGAAGTACCTCGAACATTCGATTCATTCGAATTCAAACACAAATAACGATCGGCTAGGCCAACCTCTAACAAAAAAAAAAATCTATTCAACTTTTTTTTTTTTTTAAAAACATACTAAAACCATATTAATTATACAAGGAAAAATGCTAACATTTTTTCTTTGTATACAATGTCTAACATACAAAAATAAGATGCGCCTTATTCATGCAATTATTTCTTAAAAATACGTAATATCGTATCTAAATTTTTAATATGTAATTAACCTGATTAAAATAAGATTTATTTTCTATATATTAAACGGATTTTGTATTAATCCTTTCAAGGAATACATTTTATTATAATTTTTAGAATTAAAAATAGACATTTTTCATCATATTGAATAGAAAGCTGAATTAATTGAATGAAAATTGTTCATATTTAATAATAAAGTAAGATTAAATAAATAATATAGCTATCCTATTATAATTTTAAATATATAAAAACATATAAAATGTGTAAATGTAATTTTTTTTTTTTTAACTGCTAGAAAGTAAAACGGGAACGCATCAAAAAGAAGTTAATTGGCTTGCATTGCTGACTGGCATGTCTAATTTGATCGTAATTAACACAAGGATAGGAATTCGAAAAAAAAATTATAAACCGTCCAACTTCGCGCTGAAACGCTAAGCCAGCTCAATCAACAAACGAGGCTGTCGAAAAATGAAATTGGACCGGCAGTGAACTTTAAAGGTTGAAATGATAATTGAAACTGGCAATAACTAACAGATATGTTCCGGCCAACTGACCCTTCTCACCCTACATCATCGCCCTATCTCATTCCCAGTGCATCTCACTCTGTCCTGCTTAAAAATGTTAACATCATTTCTAAAGAAACTTTCCTAAAAACATAAAAATCTACATTATAATACCATTCTATGTCAAGCCTGTATTAATTATATTTAATTGATTTTTTTACTCATGGACTATTAATATATTTTAATCTATGTATTAAACTTGTTTTAAATCTAAAGAGGTTTTAAATTTTTTAAAATATTTATAATGATAATTAAAATAATAACAACTATATATTATAGGACAGGTTGGACCTAGGACAACAGAGCACATAAAACACTAACGTTATCACATCAATTATTTTAATTTCTCAAGGCTGTAAGATAACCTTCATTTAGCTTCAGGCCAGTGAACACCGACAACTGCCTTATCAATTCAGTGATAAGGCATATGATAGTATTATATTATATTCTAATATAAAAAACGAAATAGAAATCCATTTCATGCCTTACTGAATCTACATCACTAATCCTTATTGCATGACTGGCATAATCTCTGCCAAGCACGCATAAATTATGACAAATCACAACACATAACGTTTACTCTTCGACATGAAACATGTCCTCCAGTTTACCTTGATAAAACATCAATTCCACAGACAGGAACCGTGCACTCCCTTGGTCCGACTTTTGATAGGACAATGACATAGGGTCCACACATCAAGAAAAAAGAAAAATCCTCACTTTTCTCAAAAACTATTCGAACACACTCATCACAGATATACGAAACAGCTAAATATACATATATATATATATATATATATATATATATATATATATATATATATAAATTTCCCAAATTATTCAGGTAAAAACATTCAGAACAATCACGAGAGAACCCTGACAAATAAGTGACATAACTCTACGTGCTGAACTTCGCATTGCCAGCTGTTAATGAACAACTACGGTCTCTCAACAAACGATTTTACGAAAAATTACATAGACATCCGAACACACACATAAAGGACATGGCCACAACACATTTTCTAGATAACACCTAGAGATGGAAAAGGACCTGCAAGGACAGGTATGAGGGAGTTTGGAGGAGGTGCCACAGGGTTCTACTCTCCCTCATTCCTTTCACACCATGTATTTCAGTATTTTAATAAATTCTCTGGTTGTTAAACACTTTATTGACAAGTGTGAAACAAAGATTTTAATTTAAAAAAAAAACAAATAACATTCCAATCTCATATCACAAAACTTCCACATATCCCCGTCGAACAGAAACGACTTACTTGGAATCCGCATACCAGACTTAAAAAGACAAAAATCTGCTCGTTGTTTCCCACAATTCCAACATTTACTAAAAAAGCGTTCAAAGCTCCCAATAAATTACTAAAGACTTATTTACATGACAATAATTAGAAACATTTGGACATACGGAGTTGAGCTTTGGTGCTCCACTAAACCTTACAATTATTCTCGTACCCAATCCAAAATCCTTCATAAAATCCCCAACGCTCCTTATTATGCCACAAACAAACTAATATTTTTTTCTGAATGATCCCACCCAACATCTTATTCAGAATATTGAGTTTGCTTTGGATAAAGATGACCTTTTTACAGTTAAAACCCCTGAGTGGCAGCGGATGCGTTGGTTGCATTCGTTCCCACCCAGCAAGATAGTTCCCATACTGAGTGCCGTTAAGAGAGGACCCCGCTGGTCTACGGTCTACTAGAGCGGCGTCCTTTCACTGGGCAATCATCTGGGCGAGCATTCCACCGAGGCCAGCTCTCTCCCACCTGCCCCTCGGTGGACTCTTCATTCTTTTACCAGCCTCATCTAATGTCTTCTCCGAACCTCTTTTCTAGCTCTTCGGAGAGGACAGGGGCTATTGTGTATATATCGAGTGTACACTATGAAACCACAACAAGATTTTTAATCTGTTTTATACTTAAAGTGAATAGGTAACTAATATCAATGTCATTTTATCATAATTGACACTATTTTTATTTATTTTTTTAAATTTTATTATAATGCAAGACGCATTATAATAAAATAAACTAAAATTTAAGAATTTATATTGCAATTATTCATTACACGAATAATAACAATAATCAATAACGTTTTTCAGTTACTTTATATTTGAAATAATATTTAGTTTTTTTCTTTACATATACATGATTCTTACAATATTTTATAATAAACTATCATCCTCAAATTTTAAAAATATGCTTAACGAAACAGTTCGAGGAACTTATTTTAAGGATGGGAAAAATAAGTATTTGCTTATAAAAAATTTATGGTAGCCGATATGAGGTGGAACCTATTTTAGTCCAGTGGCTCCAGAGAAGGTGATTGTTGCATGGAGATGTGTACAGCAAATTTTTATTCTGGGTGATTCCCTTACCCATATAGATCATTTTTATCAAGGGTACGCGTTTCTGCTATCGGGAGATTTTTTGCAAAATGGCCGCCAATATCCGCCAAAATGATATCAGAAAAATCCATGTATCTCTTTAACTAGTCGCTCTAGCAAATAATTCTAAAGGTTAAAAGTTGCTCAAAACACTTTCTTACATTGAATAAAGGTGTTTTTTTTTTTTTTTTTTTTTTTTTTTTTTTTATCTCTTTAAACACTTTCTTACATTGAATAAAGGTGTTCTCCAACATTCTTGTGTACTCCAACCTGGCCAGGTAGTACATATTCAAAATTATGAATATTACAATTTATCATATTTAAAAATGTAGAACATGAGAATATCATAATTTTATCTCTGAAACATCTCATTCCGGGAAATATTAATAAAGGACAACAAATGATTAGAACCGGATTTTTACAACTAGTCGATAAACCAAATTTGCAAAATTTAGAACATGAGATAGAGTTTAATGCCCATGGACACTTATTTTGAAACCCACAACCCTTGGCAGAGAATGGGTGTGGAAAGTTTTCTGATAGATTGTGTTAAATAATATTAGGCATCCACCATGATTCATATTCTTCATACCCATATTAAGAATGGCCATGATATAACGAATGTTTCTCTTCAAACAGGTTGTACTACAGAGCAATTTGTAATTATGCTCTTTCATGTCCAGAAAAACACTCGGAAGATGCTGAAGGAATCTTTGTGGAGTCTAACTTTTTCATTTGGTGATACTTAGTTGCTCGAAGCTCATTCGTGTTATTACAGCCTTCGCTCAGTACTTCTGTCAAGTCGTCCTCAGCTTTATGAATCATATTATCTGTCAGCTCTTCCTTTCCAGAATCTTTCATAAGGTATGCACAGTCCTTTGGCTTGAGAAAGCGCAGTGTTTTGTTACAAATTTACTCGTCATATAACATCCAGTCAGTGAGTATATAGCGGGCAGAACTTACATAACTTGTTTGTCCAAACCTTTCGATACGTCATGAAGTGGAACAAATCTTGAGATTTGCTCAGTCCCAAAAAGAAACCAAAATTGATTTACTTCATTAAAGGGGAACATTCTGTGGAAGCAGTAAATTGCGTGTATAAAAACGTCTGTCAGATTGTGTTATTAGGATATTTTCTTCGTTCATAGTGTTGATGCCATGATTGATGTGAATAAATAGTCGTCTAACAGGTTGCTGAAGAGAATATTTCAACGCACTTAGAATCACATACATTAATATGTACTTTGTTTCATTTTTGCCCGATATAAAGTACTATACAATAACAATCATTCCATAAAATCACTTTTCAGTGTGGATGGCAGGGCACCCAGTTCAAAGCGATGTTGGTTTGATTCTCAAACCTCCAAATTTGGATAATACTGGGGAACAGTATGGGAACTAGCTTGGTGGATGGGAACAAATGCCACCAACGTATCCGCTTACACTCAGGATATTCAACTGTAAAAAGGTCATCTTCATTCAAAGTAAAAAATAAAGAATAAAAAAAGTAACAGTAAATATTCCTTCAACATCCAATGATCAGGTATATTTACAGTAATCACATTTTCATCCGCATTCACTATTCTGAATGAAATGTTTCCAGTGGAAATTACTCCAGTACTATGTAAATACTGCGGGGGCAAAGGAATGCCTTACTATTTTGTGTTGTAAATTAATACTGGAATTGCTAATAAGGGCTGTTCCCGGTATTTTTCGTCTTTTTGTTTGAGCTCGTAGCTCTGCATGATATAATCGTCAAATGCAATAAACAATTTTGCAGCGGTTGAAAATATTGACAAACCTTACTACAGCTTTAATCCATTAACTTTGTTTTCTTGCATGGAACTGTTTAATTATTTAAGGAGAGAATGAAAACGTAGATTGACACTTTATTCAAACAAAGAGCGAATTGGCTTTTACATTTGGATTACAGAAAATTATTCCATAAGATTAAAAATAAATGCCAAAAAAATAGACAAAAACTAAAATCTGCTATTCATATATAATGACAACAACCAAATATTTTTTCTACAATTTTATCATTAAAGGTAACTCCTTTGCTTCTGGGCCTGATTCAACTAGAAAAACGTCTTAAGACATAACTCAGCTTAAAAAACACTTTTGGAGTATAAATATCAATGAAAAAATTTAAGTATTGCTAGAACATTTAAGCATGAAATATTAATGTCATTTTAGATAAGAGCATCTAATTACCTATCATTTTTATAATAGACACTTAGTGAAATAATTACTAAAAATATTGGGAACGTAATTTACTCATATTCCTCCAAATTTATATATGCAGTAAATAAGTAAATGTACTTTAAAAATTAAATAAAATGAATGGCCATTGGTAAAGCAAATCACACTTCTTAAAATACGAAACTATAAGTTGCAGTTGTTAAGGGTCATATTTGTGCTAAACATGGACAAAAATCAGAACTTGTATAAGATATGGAAACTGAAATTTTTTTTAAGAAATAGTCAATGTTCGAACACAGTTTGCATATAGCTTCCGAGTAAAGATTGATTTTATTGCCAGCCATTCGCAAAAGCTTTGAGTGGGCACGTGGAGAAACAGCACATGGCTTTATTTTTAGAATTTATTTCACACGCTATAGAATAAATAAGTTGAAAGAAAGACCAAACGGAAAAGATTTCATAGTATTTCTAACTGGTAAAAAATTCGTACCAACAAAGTTAAGACTGGAGGTGGTGTTTGGACGTTATTTAGAACTATTTAATTTTGATTTACGTGATAAACAAATTCCTGGTTGATCACAATATAACACTATAAATAGCCGGTTGTGACTAGCTCAAAGCAGTTTCATTTAGGAATGGTAATAAAAATGTTTTTGATGAGGAGCCTTTTGTAGACTTTGAGTACCGCCGGGAAGATGCCTTACGAAATGCCAGTCGTGAGCTAATAAAGCAGCCCTTATTGCCTAATTAGGTTTTATGGAGCTATTTCGAAACAGAATCGTGGGCCACACGTTGTATCAACCCTCTGGCTATGGTTAGTTTAGAAAAGAATGAATCTGTACTTAAATATAAATTAAACCCAGCTCATGTGAAGAAATATTTAATAAAAGACAATACGTTACAATATATTTTAATAACGAATTTAAGGCGAATAGTGATAAAAATATTTGAATCAATAATATTATTCTTAGAGAATTGCATGGATTTGCAATTTCACAAATTTCAATATTTATTGAAAGAGGAGAAATATCTTATTCAAAAGCAATGCAGCCAAAAGATATTGAGTACCTATAAAAACAATAAATTTCATGAGCCTATTCAGATATAACAATTTGATAATTAAAAAAAGAATGATTTACCAATCTATCTCACAAAGAATGTAATTTATTTATAAACTGCACGTAGATTTTAGTTGACCATATAAAATAAACCAAATCACTAAATTAAAAAAAATTAAATATTTTTTCCCATAAAGAAAACTAAAAAAATTTGTTTATAATTCTATTATCGATTGTTAGCCATAGCTAAGCACAATGAGTAATAGAAATGTAAGTACTCATTTATGCCTTATACACAAGAAAATCAAAGAAGTAATAGAAAAAAATCATAGTAATAAAATTAAATAAATAAGTGGATAGATTAAAAAAATAAATAAATAAAATAATAATATGAAATAAATTGTAATATTTTTTATTTAACGTTCATTGGTATAGCCTAGGTTTTGAATCACATAACTTGATTATCAACAGATATTACACAAGAATGTCATAAAAGCAGACAAGCTAAGAAAATTACATCTGAAGCAAAGGGAGATAGTGTACCTAAAGATACCCCCTTCTTAGCAATAATTTAATTGTCACTTAAAAAACTTCATTCAGATTCTTTTCAGTCTCCTCATGGTATTCTCGGCCACAAGATTAGAGTGTTTACTCAGACGATTTATTCTGATGAACTAAAATAGCGTAAAATGGAACAGATTTGACATCGGGGCACAATTGACAGTTCCTCTTTTGAGCTTTATTTTTAATCATTCGTTTTTAAATCAAATAGGAATTTTTATTGGAAATTGTAAAGGCAGTGGCAACAGACGTGCGACGGCTTTACAATTCCAAATACAAATCCGCCATGTTTTCAAAAAATAGAGCTCAAAGAGGGACTGTCCCCATGTCAAATCTCTTCGATTGAAAAGTTTATATTCATATAATGTGTAAATGTTTACACGCTATGTAAGTTTACACATTTCAGTGTATCTGCATTCATAAAGCTTTAGTTAAAGTAATAAACTTATAAAGTAAAAATAAAGTTTCTGTATAACTTTAAATTGAACAATGTCCAAAATTGACTGTTGAAACTAAAGTTTAAAAATTGTTATTTCTCAAGTATTACATGGAACTTAATGCATCCATTGGGTTACTGGATAGTTTATAAAACCATTAGGATCAAACTTAAAAAACATACTGATAAACTGTAACAGAACTGTTATATCATATTTTAACTATACCTAATATTTTCCAAGCAATTGACAGACACGGAAGCGGACAGACTATCACCAGGACTACAGACGTACATAAATATAGCCGATGGGGAGATGGGGTGGAGGGTAAATGTTTACTTTACACACAGGTCTCAGATCGTAATTGAAATCTGCGGTCTGCGGCAGGGTCCAGCACTTTATTACATCCCCTCTATATTATTTATCATAGCTTTATTCCAGGCCCTCTATTTATATCTTTTCAATCGGCATAAAGTGGCTCCGGGTGTATTGCTGATTGCACTCGCAGGGGTAGGACTCCCGGCCCAATCTGGGAATAAACTTAAACCTAACGACTATTGCTGACATAAACTCTTCTTTCTTTTATAGCACTATCTTTAAATTACAGCCAGAATATAAATAAAATTTCTTCTAGGTTCCATTCGGCTCCTCCATCACATAAAAATGTATGGTGTGATAAACGTTTTAAGAAATAGAAACAGTCCACATTCTTTCCGAATAGAATATTGATTGTTAATAATATTAGAATATGAATAGTTGAACCTGTGATTTATTTTAATATCAAACAAATTAAAGGAAAAACTAAATCAAACACCAAAGATATTGTAAACCGTGAACGTCAGCCAAGTATGTCATATATAAAATCACCAGCTAACGAAATGAAGCAATACTTTCAGATATTGCATTACTGACATTATTATAAGACATTATTGAAAAAGGTTTTAAACATTATTATATGACCAAAATATAAATCGTCGCATAAGAAACCACATACCATAAGTCATTTTTCTCAACTTCAGAGAAAACAAAAAAAACTGATTTATTCATATTATTTATTTATTTATTGAAGGGTTCTACAGCTCTTGAAGAACCTTGGCCTCCTCCATAATTCGTAGCCACTCCTGACGATCTTTGGCTTTGGTTTTCCAGCTTCTGACTCCCATTTTTTGGAGATCCTTTTTGACATTTTGTAGCCACGTCACCCTCTTAGTCGTTGTGTCCCTCATGTCTGCCGTATAGCATTCTCCTGGGAACTCTTTGTTCTGGCATTCTTTCAACGTGACTGAACCACTTTAATCTTCCTTTTTTGACGTAAGTGACAATGTCGATATCTTCATAGAGTGTATTCAGCTCTCTATTTGGGCGGATCCTCCAAATTCCTTCTGACAAATCGGACATAAAATCTTTCTTAGTACTTTACGTTCTTACTCCCACACCAAAAGGACTCTTTCCGTTTCCTTGGTGAGGGTCAATGTCTCACAGCCGTAGGTTACAATGTTTCATATTATTTACACTATCTATATAAAACAAAGAGGATTTATTGCTTTGATTTATAATGGAAAAAAATGAGAAACTTACTAGAGCCTCCATTTCGCCGGTTTATCAAAAGGAAAACAGCTCGGTTGTAGCATGTGAGCAAAGGATTCCATTTGTGGCAAGTGATAACAACTGGCCATTGCAATGATGCCTTAGATTTTGTTTTTTTTCAAATAGATGCAGAACTTTAATAGGATAATGTCTAACTAAATTTTGACAAAAAACTTTTTTTCTTTTTTTTTTTGATTTTCAATTATTTTTACACACCAATGCAGCTCTTAGTTTCTTCCATTGCTATCGGATATCATTATTTCAATATACACATATCTCAATATATAATGTTGATAGTTAAGAAATATAATGTTAAAGACATATATTTTTAAAATAAATAGCTATACCTAAAATATACATCGATATTTTTAGTCTGTTAGGAAAATTTATTTATTTCTCAAATATAGCTCGATAAAACGTAACCGCACAAAGACCTTAATAATATCGATCAAAGATCTAGACATTGGAAGAAGAATTGAGAATAAAAGGAAAGCGAAAGCAAAACAAGTCCATTGATCCTTTATCAAGACTGATTGAAAGCTAATAAGGGAAAGCCCACATACTCGGGGGATAAAGCTAATACCAGGATCTATTTTTGAACTAGTGGGCCATTACCTGGACCAAACATCCACTTCATCCATCACCACTGATGTTGATAGATTCCTCGACTAATGCATCAGGAAACCAAAATATTTATTTAATGCAAATACCAGTAACAAGGAAACTGTTCAACAAAGGAGAGTGGGTTTCCTATACCTCAACTTGATAGGATACGAAAGATTCATCACTCAAAAGCAATGGATTGTGGTTCACAAAATAACTTCTCTTCACCAACTGAAAGAACGTTTAATGATAGCAATAATTTTCTTTAACTTTAAATATTGATATAATTTATGTTCTGATTTTACATTTAGATATTAAAAATTGTAAAAAGTATTAAGAATCTACAAACAATGAAGGATACAAACATAAAACTTTAAAATAGATTCAAAGGTTGAAATGGAACATTGTTATAACGAAACTGTTAAGTAATATTAAATGTAATTATTTGAAATTCATATTGATATTACAGCTAAAATTTTAATTAGATAAAGGTCACCAAATTTAAATACTTGGGAGCAGCAGCGACGGGTCATAACAATATTAAGGAAAAATAATAGTTCAGCGGCGAATCCTCAGTGCAAATATATGCAACCGATAGTCTTAAAAAACACATGTGTAAACGAACACAATTCAGAGGGACCAAGATTTTCTACAAGACTTTAATACGCCCAGTTCAGACCAATGAAACATTCATCAAATAAACAGAAACGTATAGTGTTAGAGAGAAAGACACTATGAAGAATATATGACCCCATTTGGTAGGGACAGGAATTGAGACATTCATATCAAGATATATAATCAACCTTTTGTAGTTCACCATATTCTAATGATGTAGATTACGCTGGGCTGGGGGCATAATCGAAATAAACGAAACATCACTCCCAAATAAATTTCTTACGTTATCAACAGGTTTCTTACTCTACAACTGGAGATGTTTAAAGGAAGAGGCCGAAAGAAATCGCGATGAGCCGACCGAGAGACCTTAGCATTCGGAACTGCTTAAGATAAACTGTTCTGGACTGAGACACTTGAGGGAGGACTCTTTATTGAGGTAGCCAAATTTGTCAACTTTAACAGATCCAAAATACGACCATGAATTTTCCTTAAGAAGATAAGTAAATATTTTTCTTCGATGCTAGAGAGGATCCTGGCCTCCAATCGGTATGTGAGGACAGGGCCAATGAGAGTTTTATAGAGGAGACACTTTGTAAGGCAGGAGATTGCAGAGCTTCTCAGGTGTTTACTAAGCCCGAAATAGCTTCTTTCAGCCTCACTATTCGCTGTCTAACCTCGAGGGATACACCGTTTTCACAGCTTACTGTTACGCAAAGCGATATAAATTCGTAAATGTATGTAAACCTAGTAGTAAATCGAGCTGCTGTCTCTTTTTCAGGTGTTGCGCCAGTTATCCAAGATTGTATTGGCCAGAGCTTATTCTACTATTTACCCTAAACTATTATGCCACAGTGGATATTCTTAAATGATTCTGTTATAATTGCTATAGGAAATTTAAGATAGAGGATTTTCCTTATTTTAGTAAAGGACCTTTTATCAGTCTTTCAGTAAAATAATGCACATAAATGAAAAAATGACTCATTTTCCAATGACTTTTCATTGATTATTATCAAGTATTGAGTATAATTGATAAAATCATTTTTATTATTTATCATAATATAATGTCCACATGATGATAGTTCATGAGAAAAGGGAAACAGATGAGTAAAAAACAGAGTTAGCCATGACTCGGTTCCTGAAGAGGCGGAGGGTAGAACACTATTTGCCGGCCTGTTGAGTCCACCAGCTCTAACTATAAACTTGGAGTGTAGCTAAGATCAAGTGAACAAATGAGGAGGAAAATTGATAACGGGTCCCTACTTTCTCATACTGTTCCTTTTCTTACTCTCTGTGTCCTCCGATATAAAAGGATCTGTCGTCTACAGCAACATCTGTTGGCTGAATCTTTCGGCTACATTGCTTTGTGTTGCCCTCTTGCCGATTCTAAGGTTTTCTACTCCCTATTTCAAAAATAAATCTCTTTACCTATCGCATAACCTAATTTTTATAGGTCAAATACTTTATTTGGCTCAGTAAATGCAATTTTAAATTAATTTATTACAATGTTCTTTTAATACTAAAAGAGTTAAATTTATACTTGTTTTAATTGAAACAACAAAAAGCTTTTCTTGACCAGAGCAGAACAAATGCCAAAAATCAAATAAATAAGAAAATACAAAATGTAAAAAATCATACTATTTTTTTTTTTTTTTTTTTTTTTTTTTTTTTTGATTATTCTTTATTGAAAATAAATTACATAAAGCCAAATTAGGCTAATAAAAACATAGTTACATGTTTGGATACACATCCATCTCATGTAAAATAGTAATTAATATGGAGGAATCTATAAACAAGTAAATAATGCAAATTTGATAAAACAGTAGGAAAAACTAAAAAAAAAACCTACACAACAAAATTAACAATGCTAGTTCAATTTACAATTATAGTTAATTTTATGAATTATAATAAATAAGAGTGAATTATAATAAATAAGAGTGAATTATAATAAATAAGAGTGAATTATAATAAATAAGAGGATCATACTATTGATTCAAAATTGTATATCTTCTATAATCATACAATTCAATACTCAGCCTACTCAATATTTGGAAAAGTACTAATGCACTAGAAGATAGACTTCCAAAAAAGATGATGTACGGGAGGAAAAAGTTTGAGAGGAAGACCAAGGCTGAGGTGGCTGGACAACGCCCAGGATGACCTGAGAAGACGGGGAGTGAATGGTTGATAGAGAAAGGCGGATAGACCGGAATGGCTGTTGGTACTTTGTGAAGCCAAGGCCCAACTAGGGCTGTAGTACTCAATAATAAATAAAACATTAATTAATACACATTACATAATTATTTTCGAATAAGTATATAATAGAATAATTCCATGAAAGGGAAATGGATTCCTCATTCCAGTACAAATATTGATCAAGTCTAATCACAACAAATATTTTAATGTTCAGAATTGGAATTAACGAATATTTAAAATCATTTTCCGAATAAAGTTTAGGGTAAAAAAAAAAAAAACTTTTTTGAATACTCGTTAAAATCATAACTATCAATTTTTAAAACATTTAGAACAAATCGCTCAGCATTACATCCTAACAGCAAAATACCACTGACCATGAGTGCTACATAAAGTGACATTGAAAACGGAATCCATTAACAGCTTAGGATTGGACAAGTTAAGAGCGGGTAGAAAATGGAGCGATAAAACACCCTCCCAGCCAAAAGCTGTTTCTATAGCTCCACTAAATCATCTCCAGTTTGGCAACTACAGAATAGTTTTTCGAAAAGCCAATTCATCACCTTCTCTATGAATTTGCCATCTTGGACTTTTTAGTCACCATTCCTTTTTCTGTCAACATTCAGCTTGCTTTTACGGTTTCAGATTAATAGTTGGGTCTCCTTCCAGCTTTTCGATCCCTTTTGGTGAATTTATTTGTAACAGAACTTTGAAATAAGCTTTCTTTATGCTAAGTTGAACCAATAATTCCTCGAATCCAACAAAAAAGAATCAAAATTGAATTATCTTCATAAAAGCCTATATTATAATGTAACAGATATATTTCATGCAACAAATCAGAAACTAAAAGAAAAATATAATACCCAATTCGAAAATGTTTTTTCATCCATAGCTTCAACAAAGCATATTTTTGATTGGCTGTGTTTTCTACGTTCTACGTTTTTCAGAAGAAAGGCATGACGGTCAGTTAGAGTAAATCATTAAAAAATATTTGATAATATTGAATTGGCAAATAAGTCCGTTCGGTTTTTTAGGGTGAAATAAAACTCTGTTTATGGTAGACATAAAATTTATTTTAATCTGAAATATATTCACCATTATTTAGTATAACTTGTTCCCATCTTTCGACCAATTACATAATACCACGTTCAGAGAACAAAAAAAAAAAAAAGCTGATCCAAGTGGTTTTTGATATCCTGTTCGATTTAGCATTGCTTTCCATTCATGGAGTTCTGCAGAGCTGGAATAAGTGGTGGTCACTTGGAGCTAGGTCTGGTGAATACGGAGGATGGCACAAAAGGTAATTTATTGTGAGTGACCAACGAGGAGTGAGGCCTTGCTTTTTCTTGGTGGAAAACAACACCCTTTCGATTGTCCAGTTCTAGGCAATGAACAGTTTTTTTAATTGATTGATCAAACTTTGTTAATTGCGAACAGTATAGAGTTGAATCAATTGTATGCCTTGATGGAAATAGTTCGTTTCAATTTCTTTTAGGCGATCAGACCGTGGACCGTCATTGAAGTCACCAACCAATTATGACAGGTGCGTTCGGAATCGTCCCCATAAACACTACAAATTTTCATATGGTACTTCCGCAGCACGGTTACCTTTTTTTAAAAAAATAAATAGCAAAATATGATATTTTGTTTCATGTTCACAGTGCAATAGAAATCGCAATACTAAGCTAATGTAAACAGGAATTTGCAGAAATGTTTGTTGACATATAACAGACATAATCCACCTTAGGAATTAGTTCATCAGATGAGAAATGAACCGTAATGATACAAAAATAAACGGAAAAACCAAATGGACTTATTTGCCAACCCAATAATATTAAAAACTTCTTTAACTGATATTGAAACACCCAGTTAACTACTAAAACATTCAAATATTCAGAGGAGCAGTGAAAAATTTAGATTTGGCTATTTTAGATTAAGTATGGTAAGTCCATTTTTTTTTTTTTTTTTAATTTACCGGTCAGTGATAATGAATAAAGTAAAAACGTATGGTGAGTCCACCATTAAAATGCTAGAATATTTAGAATCAGTGGTACTGTCGCTTATCAAACATTCATTTTGGGGTAAAGTAATTCAAGACCCGAACCTTTAGCCTACCTATAAATTTCTCCAATTCTGACTTATTATTCATTACCCCAGATGTGCAGATTCATTTTATTTTGGCCCTATTTTTTAAAGTCAAACAAAGCTCACGAACATCCTATAAACACAATTGAGGTAATTGTGGTTGAAATAGGCTAAATAAATTAGAATTTCTAAAAAGAAATTCTACTAATCCATATGTTCCTTGAAAATTGCCTAAGCTTATATTTCAAGACACTTTTCATATTGAAACGCTGAATTGGGTATTATCCGACAACTCAATTTTTTATTGCCGGCTTTGCAGAGGCCTACCAACAAGCAGGGCCTACCAACCTCTTTAATTAAATAAAAGGCTGGGTTTAATTAAAGACGCCCCATTTGACAGGGGTCAGCTTATCTTTATCTAACCTTCCTCCTCCGCTCAAGGGGGGGGGGATCTTCAATTAACCCCGGGGCTCCTTCGAGAAGAGCTGTGTGAGTAGGGCCCGCTCTAGATTAGCCCCCAGCCTCGACACATTAGCCTGTATTTAACCGTTTACATTAAATCGATAAGATAAGGCAGAAATTGCCTTCAGAAAAGGGAATGAAAGCGGCTCGCATTGAATAGGGAATAAATTCTTTGTCGACGCTTTGAACTCCATTAATTTTCTAATTTACCGTCGCTTAAAGGGCATTCGTATCGCACGAGCAGTTTAACGATGGGGACGAGATAAAACCTTAAATTTCATTGAAGTTACACTCTCATTACTACCACCGTATAACGTGAAGTAAATCAATATTGAAATATAGCAGGACTCTTTAAAATGTATAAGTATAATATTTTTTCAAATTAAATTATTAACTATAAACATTAAATGCCAGTTAACCAAACGATTTTGCTGCGAGTTCACCCATTTTAAATGGATCACTACCCACTATGAGTAACTGTAGTCATTAAGTTTTCATATAATATTCAAATTCAAGTTTTTTTTATGGATAATTTTGAAAAGCAATAGACTAATCAACTCAGGTAGTCATGATGGCATAGAAATTAATCAATAAATTCAATAAAGACACGGGAGCGAAACTAATACATCAAATAGAAAATAGCCCAAAATTAAATATGTATGAATGGTTATAAATAATAAAATCGTTCAAAACCAATCCAGATTTTTGTTAATTGGCCAGATAAATATTTCCGATAGTGCCATTTTAAATTTGCTTCCAATTGATCCCCCCCCCCTTTCACTTTTCATATCTTTTAGAAGTCCGTTTTGCCTCTGAAGGTGAGTGCCAATAAATTTGATTTCTCTTCTCACATTTTTAAAAACATTAATATAAAAGTGCAGATGTTTTGAAAAGTTTATATGTATTAAAACTGATGATAAATGTTTAACATTGAAACTAGTTTTCAAATAAAATAATTCCAAAATAAATGACAATTAGTTCATCAATCCTAACATTAGACTGAGATCGCTAGTTACGTAAATATTGAGATATTAACTAACCTACTAATGTATTTATTTCAAATTGAACTTTGTTTTCACCAATGTATTGTTTCTTTATCTTTTGGAATTTTTCAAAATTCTTCAATATGTTTGTATTCATACAGCAATAGACGCATTTAGATGCCTAAGATCTATCACCGCTAATGCTACTATTCAGTATTAGTCCAAAAAGAGGACACATTAAAGAATTTCCTTTTTACGATTGATTTCATAAACCGATATTCTGTGAAATGGAACATCTTTAACAAATTAATAACTTCTAAATAAACTTAAAGTAATTTTTTATTGCACACCAAAAAATAAATAAATAAAAAAAATAATAATCATAAAAGAAACACAGTTTTACATTTGCATTAGAGTTTTATAAAATAAAGTAGGATTTGTAGAAAAAATAAATTTTAACAATAAAAATATCCCGTTACAACAAAATTTATTCAAGTCAGGATTTGTGGTAACGTACATAGTAGAATAATATACGAGAAATAGGTAGGCTTTGCCTGTAACGAGTTTCGAGGTATCACCCAAACTTTAAAGTTTAACTTCCTCACAGTAACGAAAAGTGTTAAATATTGAAAATCGTAATGCCATATATATCACATTTTATTATACATTAACACATATACATGTATATCAGTCATAAGAAAAAAAATCCATATTATTTAATATTGAATATTATGGAAATAAGACCTTCATACATAAATACATTAATTACATATTCACAATGTATTATAACTGAGAAGAGAAGGAGAAATCTGCCAGTTATTTGCTTTTGGTGTTATAATTTAGTAAGAACAAATAGGGTTAATAACGTATCCTTACAATTTAAGAAAATAAATTACGGACTTTCAATGCTAAATAAAAAAATATGTCTGAGACTTTCTTTAGTTATTAGCCACCAAATACTTCATTTTTTGCTTGGAATTCTGAACTTGAGACAAGTACAAAACAGTCAATTCATTTAATGTGTACTCAACCAATGAGAAGTCGGTTCCTTTTTTTCTAATTTAAAATGCTTCTAAGAATAAATATAATTTGTATAGTAATTAAATACAATGTGTACAATAAAAATAAACAAATAATTCCTTATCACACAAGATAAGTATACAAAAAAATTAAAAAAAATTATCTCCATCTGATGCAAGTTGAACCTTATGGCCTAAATACATAATCAATTAGAGAACAAGACCCACACTAACACTGAAGTTCCAAAGTATTAAACTAAAGGGTTAAAGAAAAATACACCTGCATACTGTTGTAGATAAAGCTGGGCCCGCGATATTTATGAATGGATTATGAAACCAACTAATGAGCCAGCTGCTAGACTAAAAATAACGAGCTTATCTTCTTTGAGATAAAACTAACCCCTTCTGTGGCAGTCTGGTTTGCTTGTATATATAAATATAAATATAAAAGGCCTATGAACAAGTATAAGCTTGATAGCTGAAATTCAAAATAATTAAAAAAAAAAAAAAAATTGTCAAACAATTGTTTCAAAATATGTTTTATATTATCACATAAACCGAGAGCATTAAAAAAATCATTGCTATAATAAATCAATCAAACACAAAAAATATTAAGACGAAAAAATTTATAGAAGATTTGAATTTTTGACAATAGCTATTTATAACTTGTAGATATATGAAGAATGACTCGAATTGGTAAAAACAACAGATGTTTGACATTCGAAGATTTATTTTTTATCCCTACTTTTCGACAAGTACTAAAAATTAATTTATAAGAACTAGGTTTATATAAAAAAAAATTCATAAAAATCTCAATTTAGCAGGATTAATTTATATGTGATGCAACTTTTAAGAAATCTTCAGATTGCACATGGAAGCATCTATCTAAAATGGCGAATAAAAGATGTGCACTTTTGCACTTTTCAGCACTTGATTAATTATATACCATCAAAAGTTTTCTTAATAAAAGCTGTTACGTTAAAACGTAAACTTCGATACAATACAATTTAAGTAAAAATCAAATATGTCAACTTTTATTCCGCGTATCTACAAAAACAAATTTTCACACATTACTCTTACTTTTGAATAGAACAAACTTAAGAACCACATTTTCTTTTTAATTTTCTAACAGTTTCAAAAGATTTGTGTCAAAACAGATTTGAAAACTGAGAAATTTCGTATTTTTACATTAAATAAATCAATTCGTAACTCATTCATAATGTTATAATTAAGTAAATTTTGATATATCCTTTAATAAGTTTTAAACAATAGAAAAAATCTAATTTTTAGAATGATCCGATGAAAAACATATTGACCTAAAAGCACTTGGCGCCCCTCTTTATTCCACCATTTTGGATGGAGATAAAATGTTAAATCTAGGGCTTTTCAAAAATTGTTTATAAATATGTATTAACGTCACTTTCGAAAAATGAGGAACAGGATCCGAACATACATACTTTGTTTCACCAACTAAAGGGATATGCAAAGACCTAAATAATAATTTTTTTTTCTATCTTTATTTGTTTAATCCACACCTGTCACTTATCATGTGACAACAAGCAGATGTGATAAATTGAAATAATAATATAAAATTAAAAATCTGAGAAGCTACAACCCATAAAGGAACTTGGGTTCAGTATTTTAGTAAAGATGTCCTGTTATTATGACAACGGTTGAGAAGAGGGGATGGGATATGGTAAAAATAACACCCAATCGTTTGATTATTCTGTAGTATATAGACTGAATAAGCCCCAGTGGTTCTACCGACCCCGAAGTCAATTCAGATCTGAAATAACAGAAAATAAGTTGTCTGCCAACTGTTGGTTTCGAACTCAGAACCAAGGTGCCTAGTGCTATACTCAGTGATCCACTGCACCTCCCTTTTAAGTATATATGAGTTTTAAATTGAAATTATTTTATATAAAGGGGCAAGCATCAATACTCAGTAGAATTATAATTTATTGGAAAAAATACTTTCAAATAAAATATGGTAATGTACTGTATCCTATACTTATAGGATAATTGAGATTACAGTAAATTACGATTTTAATAAAAAACGAAACCAATAGCCCAAGCAGACGCAACACTAACCACTATCTGGTCTACACCGGTGGTGTCGCATCACTAATCATCGCTAAAGGACTCATTACTGATTCAATCAATTACTCGTTTCAAAATGACCAGAGGGGATAGCAGTTAGCTCATTGTCTCATTATCCCAATTACTTCGCGGAGGAGCGAATTTCTAGCCAGCTACTAGCAAACTTGGTTGTTAACACGAATAATACAAAGCAAAGGAATTTCGAAGTCGTAACTTGTCTCAAGACAAAAAGAATAAATATATTTCCAAATCATGATTAACTATTTCAAAGTAAATAATCCACATCTACTGCTGTTATTATATGTTGCTAATAAGTTATTGAAAAATATTTTAGTTCAAAGGAGTTATTATACGTATCGTTGTTTCTATCTAATTATTAGCCAGATTTTTCATTAGCATTATTTTTTTTAAATTTTCATTAATCAGATAATAAGCAAAAGTATAGAGTGATTAGATAAGGGTTAGGTAATATGTTTCGAAGCTGCTGGTTTAATAATAAATTAAAAATAATATATAAATAACAAATACATTTTTATAGTTATATAAAATTGCACGACTTGATTAAAACTGCGTTGTCACTATATCTGATATAGTAGTATTTCAAAAGAAGCAAGAAATATGTTTAGGTAATAAAAGAAAAGCGAAATATATTAATAACATCAATACGGTAATTCTTCTTCAAATATTCACGGTAAGAAAATTATTCAAATTTTTTTCCGAAAATTTCATTTTGACAAAAATCGCTATTTTTATCAAAGAAGAGTATATGTAGAAATGTTCCCATTATTTGAAACACCAATGACGTCAGAAATGCCTAAAAAAGGAAATTATATTGACCGTAAGCATTTATTATAATTACTATGTAAATATAAAGAAATAAATACAACATGTGATCCACAAGAATATTTATGTAACTAGTAATTCGGGAAGTCAAGAACTTTGTGTAAAAGAAGAATAGAGTTTAGTTTCTATTATTCCTCAATTGCTGATCAAGGTTTTACACTAATGTTTATTATACATCAAAATAAAATTATGTTATTTAAAGGGTGCATATATGTAAAACCGATGTCTCCACTTCAATGAAGGGAAAATTATAAATAAGATTATGAATAAAATACTATACGCGAAACTAAGAAAAATTATACTTAAAAGTCTTCATTTATTTTCGCAAATGAAAAGGAAGACAAGCTAAAGAAAATGAACTTATTTTAAGAATCGATTTGGTGCATCAAGGGCTAGAGGCGGATTTAAACTAAATATTATTACATAATAAATGAAGCAGTTCAGAAACTATGATAAAGCAGGGTAACGTAAGAAACTATACCCAATTTAATCCACATAATTATCTTGATTTTCAAATGATTGGACAGGATACTTCTGGGAAAATAAAATATTTTTTAGAAATTAGTACCTGCTATTGAGCAACGTATTGCCCACAAAGATGAAACTTTGTGGTGCATTTTTAGAAGACTTTGAAGCCATTATTTATTTCCTTACTTTTTTGATAAGGAAATTCTATAAATAAATATTTAAAAAATCACGAAAGCAAAATACTAAATATAATAAATAAATAGCAAAATATAATAAATAGATAGAATTAGGAAACTGAGAGCCAATAGTGTATTCAAAAATACTTGAAAGAATATTTTTATTCTTAATTAGAGGAAATTAATTTACATCTCTCTTAGTCTTATGCCTTCAATTCTTTTTTTAAAAACTAGTGTATGTTAACAAAACATATTTTCAAGCATTTTTAATACACTGTTTTAATTCATTCATTGAATAGATGTAGTGATTTTATTAAATTTACAATTAGGATTCCCTGATCAAACCAGTAAGGAAAGTTAAAACTGCGGACAATACACTAGTAGCATTTATTATAGATATTTATCCACCAACGTGAAAAGTAGAAAAGGTGGTTATGCATAAATTTGAAAAACTGTCCTTAATTTGACGATTGATATCACAGGAGTTTTCAACAATTAGTTAAACCATTTTTCATCCACATTCCAGCATTTCGTCAATAGAATTACATTTTTCTTTCACTCTTTCGAAGAATATTAATTTATACTTCCCAAAGAAATTGAAAGTCGTTTCAGTAAAATACGAGCAACGGGAAAAGAGAACAAATCGTTCATGAACGCACTGCTGCACTCTGCACGGAAAAGACGAGTACTTCCTAATATATCACAACTCCAATAAACTTATGTAATGAAAAAATGTTTAGTAACTCTTAAGTTGTCTCTTAGTTATAGACATTTGTTTTAAAGGGACTGGTGATAATGCGGGGTACAGCTAGTGATTTTACTTAATTGATCCATCTAATGTAATATTACAGAGTAGTCTTTGCAGCAAAGGTTGCACGGAAATGATCTAACATTGACTAAATAGTTGCATAAGACAGGACCTAAGTGAAAGATTTATCAAATGATGGTTGGACTGAAACAGAATTATTCATCTGCAGTATCAAGTGCACCTGTCAAGTATATATCAATGTTGAGTGCCAGTATAGCTGTGTAGAGAAAGTGGGTACCATGACCTTAAAGCTAACGCTGATTATCTAGTTCTTCAACTATCTCACGTGACGTTTACCAGCAATGGAAAGCATGTCTGAGAGTTTCGTTGTCCAAGTAAAAGTTTTGTTTTCTTATTTATTTTTTCCTCATAGAAATGAAAGCATGATTAAAATAATAATTAATAAAATCAAGCGCATTATCAATATCATAAATATCTAATCAGCCTATCAATAAAATTGGATATTTTCTTTCAATTTTGTTATCGATCAGATTTGTTATTGTTATTGGGTTTAACGCTCTCATCTACTCCAACTAAACGTTTGTCCTACAGCTAACAAACTAACCCTAAATGTCTAAATGTAACGGTTGAGATTAACAAGTTTGTTAAGGCATAAATTTAACCGAAAATTGGTTCAGAAAAAAATCTTTTAATAATTTCTAAATTACTAATATCAATCACTATGTATACAACTAGTTGACTTCAATAGTTAAAAAAAAATCTAATATCTGTAATATAATTATGTACGATATATAGTAAAAATATACAACCAAAGAATTATTTCTGGTACAGTCGATTTCACCGAAAATTAATTCGCAATGCAGAGCCCAAGTTTTCCATTACAGTTCTTTCATTTAATTTACGGCAGGAAATGGAAAAGGGCCGAAAGAGGAGACAAAAATAAAAGCAGTTGCCAAAGAGGAATTTTAATAACAGGACCAGTGCCCTCCATATTATATTTATTCCCCGCTTTTTCAAGATGTCTACAGCTGGTTTAAATATAATTTTTTTTTTTTGGTGGTTAAAATTTTATAACTCCGCCGAGCACAATACACCTAAACAATAATAATAACTATAAAAGGATGTATACCGTATAGAAAATGTACTTGAAAAAAAATTATTCTTATATCCGTTATAGCTTCATATAATATATCACATCACCATATAAGGTTTTTATAAATCGAATTGTAGTGATACCCGATGAGTTAATAATATTCCATGTGTAAATCCAAACCCCATTGACATGATAAAAATCATTTAAAGAAATAATAAGTAGCAAATTTATTATTTTATTTATTATTATTTTGATGATGTTTTTGTTGATTACGTGCATCTTAAAGTAATATGTTGGTTGGTGATATTTTGCTTTAAGATTATATAGATGTACTTTGTATGTATGCATATCTAATACCTCTAATATTGCACTGATCCTTGCAAAACGGGGGCAGTTGCTGAATAATTTCCAAATAGGGGTTTTAAAGTTTAAAAAATTAAATTTTTTAAAACGACCTGGCTTCAGGGTGCTCAAAAACTCCAAAAAAATTACAAAATTCCAATAAAATCCGCTGTAAATCAGTGGACAAATTTTTCATTGAAAAAAATGACTTCAAATTACGATTCAACGCACCAGAAAACCCTTATATGTAAAATTTTACCAAAATAAAAATAATTTTTTTTTAATCCTTTCGAGGACGTAAACATTTTTGAAGTTGAGATTTTATCAACAACTTCATTTGCTGCGTTCTACCGATTAAAATAATAATTTCATCACTAGAATCAACGTGCATTCTGCTTTCTATTTATGTATATAACATTGCGTTTACTCCAGATCCGGAAAAAATTCCGAGGTCAACTATAAATTAAAATATCTTAATAAGGAAAAATCCTGAGAATTCCGCATTTAGGCTCAACTATGTAGTATTATGGCTTCCAGAAGCCCTTAAAATTTTGTTTCAATCGGTGGCGAAATCTGTAGCTTTCTAAAATGTTGGAGGTAAAAACATTTTAAACTATTAACTGATATCATTTTCAGATTCCTCGATGGGGAATACTAGTAATATATAAATGAATACTAAGCAATGAATAATTTTACAAATGAACATAGTTTTTTTTTTACGTGAATACCTCTTTAAATTTGCTACCATATGGGGTCAATCTAAAAAACCAAATGATTACAAAATCAGGGGATACAGTTTGGCGTTGTAGTTTCGAATCTATCCTCCGAAAGTTTTTATTTAACAAAAACCTGATAGTATTTTTAGATTATTCATCTGAAGATATATGGAAATAGCGAATTAGACCGAAATAAAAAATTAAAGGTTTTTTTACTTCTGAAATTTTGAAGAAATTTTAAAAAATATATGTGAGAAAAATTTTTAAACTAAAAAGATTTTAGAAGGCAAGAGGCTGTCAATTTGTTGAATGACGTAAATAATTTGCACTATCTCACAGATTTCGCCACCGATTGGAGCCGTGATACTGCATAATTTAGCCCAAATGCGGAGGTTGCAGGATTTCTCTTTATTGAGATATCTTAAGTTATAGTTGACATCGGAATTTTTTCCGGATCTGGAGTAAACCCAATGTTATATACATAAATAGAAAGCAGAATGCACGCTGGTTCTAGTGATGACATTATTATTTTAATCGGTTGAACACAGGAAAAGCGTATTTTATTGGAATTTTGTCATTTTTCTGTAGTTTTTGAGCACCCTGAAGCCAGGTCGTGTTTTGAGCGTAACGAAAGTATTTTAATGTCAAAATGCATACAAAACCACAATTTAACGTGAAAGAATCATTTCACTATCTTAGCTGAGAGGTGAGAAAAAAAAATAAAACGTGATTTGCATATTTTATTTTTTTTCTTGGCTACCAATGCCCATTGGCGGCTAGAACTCTGGTTTTGCACTATTATAGGTCCCCACTACCCACACAAAAATCGGCATTCAAATCTGTAAGTTACAACTCCAAACGTTTCCTTGTAAAAAAATTACTTTGCATTTTGCAAAGAATCAAAACTGAGAAAATTCTCTTGTGAAAGAATCAATGGATTTTTTAATCTAAATTTTACATACGAGATGGATTGTAATAAAAAATACAAAGTATTTTCACCATCATATAGGAAAGGGCACTTTATTTCAAAATAACCACGCTAACAATATTACTTCCAGCCTTGATATCTACTTCCTACAGAGCGAACTATCATCATATCCTTTATCCAAGAGAAGGTATTAACTACGGGAAGAGAACAAAGAAGCGACCCAGATGAGGGCAGAAAGAGTGGCAGATAGGACGGGTGATGATGCAGTAATCCCATTCCCACGGGGCTGGAGGCTAATCCAGCTGGAGATGGAATTCGCAGGGTGGCCACCCATTGAACAGGTAATTCCACTATGAATCACCCAGATAACACCCCACCCCGCCACAATGGTTCCCCGATAGAAATGTTTGTTTTACCTCTCGAGCAGATCCCTTATCGCCCTGATAGATGTAGGCCAACTCCCGAACTCCTCTACTGTTTGTTGGTTCTTCCCTTCTGTCCTCACGATAATGGCTTCAATCTTATCAACAGCGCTTAGCCTCCAGCTGTTCTCACTTATATTAAGGTTTTCCCATTTATTTTTTTTTTATCAATCTCATTTATTACAGTATAAGACTATATAAACAAATACATCATATAAATAATGAATATAATAATAACATGCCCAAAGGTATGGTAAAAAAAATATTTAAAGAGAGAAGAGAAATACGAAATTAAAAATGTAAGTTAAGGAAAAGCAAACAAACCTGCTATGTGCAGATATTCTCCGGCAGTCAGAAATATTTGTCGATAATCTTTCATAAACCTTCCACTATTTTTGAATTGAACGTTTTCAAAGGAGAATTCATTTTTATACAAACAGATGCCTATACATAAATTGCTATTTTTATGCAAAAAAAAAATTAAATAAATAATGAAGATAAGAGTGGAAGAAGATGTTATGTTAAAAAATTTAAATCTTTTTAAACCCAAAATCAAGTAGGTCAACTTCCGCATCCATATAATGCATTATGCATATAAGTAAGACAAACAATAAGTTTTCGTTGATTTTCTTCATAGTACTTCAATCAGAATATCAGGAAATAAAGGCCGAAGAAGAATTTTTTTAATTTAATTATTCTAGCTATTATAAAATAAGAAAATCAAACAACTATAGGAAAGCCATTTCACAACTTTAACACCTTTTAAATAATACTAACAGGAATCTTAAGTATTGATCCTCCCATAAAACTTAACAAATATTAGCAGTGCTGATCCACAACGACTGAACACGAAATACCTTCGACTTGAATGCAGACAAGGAGAGGCTTCCATTCATTTTTGATATAGCGAATCTAAGATCTCGATGCTTTCTCAACGCTCCTGGGTTGGAGGGAACAAGCCCCGGTAGAAAGAAGACAGAGGGAGAAAGCCGTTGAAAGTTCTAATCAAGAAGACGATAAAGAGAAGAGCTTATCTCCTTGGGCCAGCCCTTCAAACACTCCCTCATGAATACATTACCACCGCCCTCCTCCATGTCCCTTATTAACCGGAGTTCTTCTGCGAATTTTCTCCAACAATATTTCGTGAGGTCTGCAGAACTACCACGGGCAACTACGAAAATCTCCTATAGCTAAAGTCAAGTCTGAGATTTTACTTCTATTTTGAAACGTTTTTCTTGCTAGTAAGCGGCTATAGACAAAAAAAAATTGGTCTATAAGATAAATTAAGTATGGAAGATGGAGCAACATGACAAGCTCTGAAACATGTAGTTAATTGAATAAAGCAAATGGGGAGTTATGCCTTTTTAATATAATAACTTGATATTAATCTCCTTAAATAAAACAATTAAAATATTTTCCTATTAGTGCCAAATTATTCTATGATTATACTAAACTCGTTAGAGAACCGTGCTATGCTAAGTGGCTATCAATTCGATTATAACTTCCATTACATGTTATTTATTCGTTTAGATATTTATAATAGAAAGTAATATCGAATAACTAATAAAAATTCAATTTTGCCTAAAATTAATTATTTAATATTTCATCATCATAACTGGTCCTATAGCCTGTTATAGGTTAGACTGTACTGGTCTTCGCCGCATCAGCACTGCCTTTTCTCCCCTCGGTCTTGCGCAAGGGTCTGCCAAGCTCTCCAGTCCGGATACCTCTCGGCATTGGTATCCAACACCTCGGCTCATCTGAGGCTTGCCCGATTAGCCCTTTGAGTTTATAACAGACAGCTCAGAATTTCTGCAGAAATGTTTTGATCGCTTCAAGATATTCCAGAACTCGAAACGGAACTTAACTCCAGAATTAAATATCTGATAACCATTTAGCTCACAGTACTAGCCTCAACACAATCAATTCAAAACATCTTAAAAGAAGGTGCTTAGTGTAAAATTTGTTTGAACCACAATAATTCAAATCAGTTTTTTTTTTTTTTTTTTAAGTGACGATAGAATTAATCATTAATGATCCACTTAAAGTATAATTTATTTTTTTAACAGCAAAGAAAATTGTTAAAATCGATATAAAATGACTTTTTATGACTAGATAATAGATGCAGTCGCTCAGTGGGTAAAGGGCTGAATTCCCAAACCCGACACATAATTATTTTTCTTGTATATCATACAATCGAGAATCGACCATTATGATCAGGAGACCATTATGATGCATGCCCAGCTTTTTTAAAAATAGCCAAACTTACTCGTAAGTGAGGGAAAATTAGTGGTTGAACGAGATTCAGGCTAAATTAGCGTTATTGTTTTTTTTTTGTTCTTGTTTATTTGGTTAAAGTATATTCTACCTTTTAAACACTGAACCCAAAACCCTTCATTATTGTAGTCGTAGATTTTTTTTTATGATTCAGAAGTAAACGTTATTTTCTTGCATTTTGTTAGTGGCGCTTTAAAAAGCCATATAATAAATTTAAGCTTCTTCATATAAGGAATAATGTTAAATAAAATCAAAATAGTACCTCAATTTAATTTGAGTCATAACATTAATTTTAACATTCCTGTGAAAACATTTTAAAATTATAAATGTTAATCAAGAACACTGGAAAAGTATTCTTCACAAAAGTGTCCTAATTTGTACTCGTAATAGTATATAATGATGTAATAATTAGTATCTATTCATTCATCGATATTAGAGAAAAAAATATATAAATTAGCTGTCTAAAGATACCATTTAATTACACGACAATGGACTACATAAAACACTATAACACTAGCAGGCTCACATCAATTTTAATGCCCAGCTCTACTATTGTTCAATGCTTATGGGGTCCAGACCGGTTAGGCGGGGATTCTCAGCCATACAATCAGGGCGGCTATTCAGGCTAGTTCCAATAGAAATAACAACCCTCCGGGCACAGCGGCACTTCTCTACTCAAATGTTTATTATTATCAAACAGATGGGTATGGCTAGAATAAGAAACATTGAATACCGAGGCTAAATATGAAAACAGTCTGCGGAGTAGAATTTGAGCTATTAAGAAAATAATTACGGAAATCACTGAGAGTGTATTAGATTAAGAAATTAATAAAGTTAAAAAATATTAAGCCATTACATGAATACGTAAAGGGAATGTAAAGGTCCAGAGAGATCCTAGTAACAATCATAAAATTAATATTTATCTTCACAAAATTATATTTAACCGAAAGAGTGGCAAGTACTTAGCAAGGTTCTCAGCCAAACAACTTCCTAATGTAATAGATTGCGGAATAAATAAAAAGACATAGTGAACCACAAGGCTCGGTGCCGATTCCACCAACTTCTGACCACACAACTTCCTCCATCCCTCACTATCAAATCATGACCATCATAAAACCCCAAACCCTAAGATCAGCCCTGAAACAATCCTAGGTCTATTCCTAAGACATTTACTCAACGTTTCAACATATTGCTTACTTTTTAAAATATAACGACTTTACATGCCCATATTAACCACCGCTTTGAAATTCAAATCAGTGTGTAAATGTTTAATTGCTGATTTGTGGTTCTCTCTATCGCAGTTTAGATGAATTAAAATTGTAATTTTCCCAACATCAAGTTCAGAGATTTGAACAATCTCTTCATCTTTTAAAGTTGAGTCACCCATCTTACTGTAAGGTATTTTTCAGTTTTTTTTTTTTTTAATTAAAATTTTTCTTGGATCTAGAGCGGCAGAAGATAAATTGTAGAAGTGGAAGGAAGACTGTAAATAAGAAACAGGCGGTTCATAAGAACTCGAAAAGGGAGATGTCAATAGAATATAAATATCTCATCACATTGTTACAATTACAGAAGGAATGTTACCTCAGGGAGCTGTTACCTTTATTGCTAGATGTAATAACATAAACGCCCTTTGTTATGAATATTACATAAATATTAAAACTTTATTATCACACAGGTTGAAGTTTTAAGAAAGTGTCCAATTAAAATAACGAAAATAGCTTTCCATGATTCGGATTAAGAACATTACGCAAAAACTCCTAATCTGAAAAATAAAAAAAAGAAATATAAAAACCATGGCTCTATATATGAAAAAGCTTTATAATTGATTGCAGCTATGTTCAGTCACAACTTAATTTCAAGTTGTCTTCACAATGACAATGGGTCTATCCTAAAACTTTACTTAGCACATCATAAAACTTCATAGTGGGGACTCGATGGTCGAGGGTCTCCACGCGCTTGGTACTGAAATTCGTGGGTTCGAATCCCACAAGGGCGGGTTAAACTTTACATCGAGGCGGACCTACGAATTGAATCTTGACCTTCCCACCCTGGCTAGAGTAGGTTGGTAACCTGTAGAATAACCCGTCTTTTCTGAACTAGTTAGAGTACATAAGTACGTTAGGACACGATAAACAACATCACATTTGACATTTGACAATATTTATGTACCTCAACCAAAAGACCTCTGAGAGTGCTTTTAGATCATAAAATACTTATTATATGAAAATAATATATTACAACACTATTTTTATTATATATTCACTTCACAGTAATTTGAGGGTGATAAGAACTCCACAACAAATAATTTTAATTACAACTTTAATGTTAGCATCCTCTATTTACTGGACGTTGGACAAACACTGATTTACTTTTAATGTAGGGGATGGAACACCACAAAACAACTACTAAACTATAAAAATTAGAATCATCCTCTACTAACCTAAGCCCGAACCTGGTCAAAATCGGACTTAAAAAAATCGCTCATTTTTGGCCAACACCTTTTCCAAACTTTTAACCCACATCCTGATATCGTTAATCCTACTCACCAAAAAGATATAGAAGCAGAACTAAATATTCCACTCCAAATGTCTCCTCCCCTTAAAGCATTCCATCCGTCCAGGACCCTTTCTCGACGTGGAACAGGCTTTTGACCGAGTCTGGCACCCAGAACTACTTTACAAGCTCCGCAAATTCCTTCCTTCAACGTACTTCCTAATTATCCGTTCCTATCTTAGTGATAGAACTTTCCAAGTAAACCATAAATTTTCCTATTCTCCCCTCTTTACCCAATCTGCCGGTGTTCCTCAAGGTAGTATCCTAGGCTCCATCCTCTACACGGTGTATACAGCTGACATCCCAACTCATCCTACCACTGTCCTCACCACTTATGCTGATGACACATGTTTATTAACAGTAAACAATGATCCCTTCCTTGCCTACCAAACACTCCAATCCCATATCCTAAACATTCAAGAATGGTGTCAAAAATGGAGAATCAAAATAAACCCAAACAAATCTCACCAAATAAACTTTACCCTTCGTCGTAAACCTACGACTTCCTGTCCAACAGTATCCTTCAATGATATTCCACTAATCCCTGTTGAACAGATCCGCTACCTAGGACTCCACTTGGACAAACGTCTTACTTGGAATCCACATACAAGACTAAAGCGACAAGAAACTGCTCGTCGTTACAGACTACTTCAATATCATACCTCCCAATTCCATTACAAAAGACTTATTTACATGACTGTTATTAGACCTATCTGGACGTACTGAGTTGAGCTTTGGGGCTCTACTAAACCAACCAATTCATCTCGTATCCAATCCTTACAATCCAAAATCCTTCGAAAAATCCTAAATGCCCCTTACTTTGTCACCACTAAGCTTATCCATAAAGACCTTAATGTTCCATATGTTGCCGAGTTAGCCCAAACCAGATACCTATCCTTTTATAGTAACCTCCATAACCACTCAAATCCATTAGTTTCTCAACTTGCTTTCCACTCCGTTCCCGATAATCCTCCGAGGCGTCTGAAAAGAAGATGGCCTAGAGATCTTCTAGTGTAAAATTTTATTGAAGTGCTACTGATCAGCAGTTCTTTTCAAGTTGTTACATGTCATTGTAATCGTTATCAGCTCATTTACTTGATGTACATATTTGTATAGTTGTAAATTTCAATAAATTGATATATATATAAAAAAATGTAGGGGAATGAAAAAGTTGATTACGAAGTTAAAACAAAAGTAAATAAATGTAAGCTAAAGGTATACTCAATGGTAATCATACAATAATGTAACTAAAACAGACAGTAATTACACTAATATTAAATATTTTTATGATTTTTGCAAATAACTATAAACAATATAATTACTTTTCGTCCTATAGTAATGTAGCGTTATAAAGTTTTAACATTTTTTTTTTTTTTTTAATATTAATTTTGAACTGATTTACTTCTGACAATTCTTGCTGGTCTGTTATTAGCTTCCCATAATGTTTCAGATTGTAAATGGTGATTTGCAGAAAAGACATTAACTTCAACCAATCTATCTTAGGGGCAGTAATTGTCATTGCTTTTCCAATACACAAATGTACTCTCGATTCCAGAACGACATTATGGGCTAAACAATATGTGTCTGGAACAGTCCTTAATGTTTTTACAATTTAAATTTTATAATCCTACCTCAGAAATAAAAGCAGTTTAGACACTCCCATAAATAATAATAACATTGAACTTTACTGATGTATTCGTATTTTTTACAAACATCACTGATCAAATCAGCCAGACAATACCTCCCATGGCGGATTTTTTATCCTCATCCATAAATCAATACTCCATAAGTGACACCATTCAATCCACGTCAGTAACCATTTTAACTTGTTCTTTCCATACGAAACTACCAGCTGTATACTGTCCTCCTGGCTTGTATACTGACTTCCGATCTCATGGACCAAAATTTATTTCTGAAGAAGACAATAAATCAACGCTCAACGCTAGAGATAGGGTTGTAGAACATCCAACACCATGGTACAAAGCCTCGATCCAGTAACCTTAACAGTGGAACGCGAAATGCACGGCACGCGATCCATTTTCAATGAAGAAAAGACTTCTGAACGAGTTCGCCTTCACCAACTGTATTACAAACTTCGTAAATTCCTATCTTCTACATACTTCCTTATTTATCTCAATGATAAAATATTCAGAGTAAATTACGATTTTGCCAGGTCGATCCTCTTGTCTCAGTCTGCCGAGATTCCTCAAGAAAATATAAGGTATATATAAATATAAAGTATAAGGTTTAAGGTAAAAGTATAAAGTATACGGTATGAGGTATAAGTATAAAGTGTAAGAAATGAGATATAAGCATAAAGTATAAGGTCCACGGAGAATAAAGCAGAGGAGTGCACAATGGATACTGGGTAAGTAGGTGAAAAACATTGTAGTACAGAGGAGATGTGCGATGGTTTATATGATATGTGCATAGGGTTCTCGAGCAACATTTTAAGATTATTTCAAAACGGATTAACACTTGGTTGGCATCTCAGAACGTATTTGAGAAAATATTTAAAGAGTTTTGATGTGTTAAAAAGGAAATAAAAAATTTGCAGTAAAATAAGCTGTAATAACGATTTCCAACGAAAAAGTTACGATAAACACATATCGATGAATCTGAAACTCGATATGAAGACGAGGGTCGATATCTTGCTGCACTGCGGGTTTGATGGTTTTGAGTCATTATTTTCTCGATTGTTTAGAATAAAAACTTTGCAGGTAAGCAAGGTTCAACTTCTGGGCAAATGTTCCTCAATCAGATACAATAAAAAAATATATGAGAACTCTCTTCCGTTATTACTTCTCCCAGGAAAACGCAAACAACTATAGTAACACACCTTAAGATTAAACACAGCAAGCTGACCCACCAGCACCTTCTTGAAAGTAATCCTCCGCCAGAATGCAGCACCTTCTACTGCCTACTGACAACGGAGCACCTTATGGATAATTGCACCAAACTCTTACCAACAAGGACTTCGTTGTATCTACCGGGATATTTTCAGTCTTTTAAACACGAAAACTAGAACTATTTTTTTATCCTTAAATAATGCATGTGTTTTTACGAGCTTTGTATTTTATTGAATTTATTTATTATTATTATTATTTTTTATTTTTATTTTTTTAATTAATTTACTGGGCTAATGTGAGTAGGTGCGGATACAACATTTATATGGTTATGACATAACAGAGAACTGTGGAGCTAGTTTTCTTAATTCTTAAACGGTGCCTCTTAAATGAGATGTTGTACACAGCATCTGGAATTTTTATCAACTAAATAAATAGAATAAAATCTAAAAATAAATTACAAACTTACGGTATAGATATTAACTATACTCATTAGACAATGCAAGAAAATTTGGCGTGTTTGAGAATTAAAATATAATTCTTTAAATAGAAAATAAATTTCTATATCTCATATTTTTATATATAGTATATAAACCACAAATATCTGTATTTAATAAGCAACAGAGGAGACACTTTTAAAACATGAAACAACGTCGTCTTTACTGTTCATAAAATATTAGCTCTTTTTACGGACCTTAATCCCTGCTTCCCAGAAACAATGTTCATTAGTTTGGAATAAAGAAAAATCTAAAGCGATGTTTTAAAATAAAACTGCAACAAAAGATAGAAAGGGATGATGATAGGGGATGATAAGCCATGCAGAAGAATCAGAGCACTAAAGCTACCTACCTACCCTCAACAACAAATTACCTCGCACTCCCTTTCATATCTATACATATTAAACATTCATTACTCTTCCCTTTCAAGTTTATTCCAGTTTTTTGTTGTTCTTGTTTCTATTTTTTTTCCTTTGTTTTTTTATCTTTCATCTTCGTCATGACTTTAACCTAATTCTTAATTCGGTCCATAGGATATCCCCCTCAAAAGGTTTAGAGTGTTATCTCCAGCAACGTTACGGCGTTTCAAAGGTCCTAGAGCCAGATTATTCGCCTTTATGACCACACCTGTAATTAAGCTAGCGAGAAAATTAACCTTTTCACAGAGATCTCAGTAAGCTTCGTGGTTAGATCAGCGTAGCTTTTCTTTAAGCTTTCTCATCTTCAATTATATGGCTCTCCAAAAATGATTAACCCATATTCCTTAAAGCAAGTTATTGCAAGTATTAGGACGACAGCAGGACCAATAATGAGTTCCAATTGCTTTTATAAAAAGGTTATCAATAAAAAGGGTATAGTTTTCTGAAACAGAAAACTATCCACACTCATAGATTCATTTATCACACTATATTAAAGTTCTCCAATATACTTTTAATTTATCTTAATTTTCCAAAAACGAAAGTAAAATTAAATAATTGTTTCTAGTTTGAAAGATAAACAGATCAAGTTTGTTATGTCTTAAAAAAGCTAACTTTGCTCTGCAAAGGAGAAAAACAGTAACACTTCGGTTGAGAAATTTTTGGAGTAATTAGACTTTCTACTGCTTTTTTACGGAACATCGAATCGGAAATTTCCCCAAAAATCCAACGATACCAATAAGTCATTATTTCACAATTTTGGAGTTACTGCTTTTCTCCTTGAGAGGGCAGAACTGCCGGTCGAATATTGAATTTGTTTAAATTAATAAGTTAACTTTAAAATAAAACTTTTAAAGTAAACTAATATGGAATACCCAAACAGGTTAAAATCCAATCAAAGTTTAATAGAAAGGAATTTTTTTCATGTATCTCATTCATTATGAGAAGAGATCGATTTCTGTTGATAATGATTGGCCTCAGTTTACAAAAATTATGATTAAATAGTTTAAATTACATTTAAAATATAAAATAACAAGGCGCTAACTCCATTAGTTTATATTTAGATAACACATTTATTTAGGCACATTTAGTCTTACATAACGCAAAATTCATGGGATAGTACAACTAACAGATGAAGTTGAATGATGCATTACTATTGTAGACTTTTCTTTGAGCAATAAAAGATTTTGATTTTGATAATTGATTTGATTTTTGTAATTATTTACAAAACTAAAAATCCTATAAGTTAATGACAAATTTAGAAATTAAAAATATCAACAGCATAAATGTTTTGTTTCTTTCGAAAAAAATAAATCTGGTTAACGTTACCGACATTGATCAATTCAAACTTTCATAGTATGGATAACTAACACAAAAGATGGTTTGATATTATTTCACAGCATACCTAACCGTTTTCATATGAATGATGGATTGAGGAAAAAAATCGTGTAATTCTTACTGGACTGGAAAATACCGCAGATCATAAAGGAATTTTTAAGGTTTCACACCCACCTATTTAGTAATAAAAAAACTTATGAGGGATAGCTGTACGCATAAATTTTACACGATATAATTTCTATATTATATTATTCAAAGGCAAAAATAAATATTATTACAGTTTCATAATGTATGCACCCTTCAATTAAGAAATCTGGTCATTGCAGTCGTAAGATATTAATTTGATTTTTATTTGTTAGCGATATTTGATTTTATAATAGATGTGTTTCACTTTCATTTAAAATTTTCTATAAAAATATTTAATTCAATTCTGTAGTTGGAAAATAAGGACGGTACGAATTAGTTTAACGGATAAATTATAGATGATTTAAAAAATTGTGCGAGCTGAGTTTCGGTAAAGTACAAGAAAAATGTAGTGTTTTTAATAATATTTCGGGAAGAAAAAAAAATGAAATACATCTTATGTTATATATGTATATATATAATTTACCTAAAACACACTAAGTGAAAATAGTAATTTCAGTTCAGATCTATTATAATTAATTGCAGATGCGTGGATCGGACAATAACTTTATGGTACTGAATTTTAATAGACAACCTTTGAGTTCTCAGGCTACCTATTCCCATAATCCATTATGTCCGTCGTAGTTTGAAACTCAAGAAAGTTTTTAGAATTTTAGAATATAAAATTAGCCATTTAGGCATGGAGAAGACTTATAGTACAAAAACATTTGGATTGAGGATTGAAAGGAAAATTGGTCAGATACATAGATAAGTTCTTGGATGGAAGAGTTTTTCGAGTTAAAATTGGAGAACAACTATCGAAAACATTTTATCAAGAAAACGGAATTCCTCAGGGGTCTGTATTGAGTGTGACTATGTTTCTAACAGCAATTAATGATATTATAAAGTCGGTTGAAAGCCAGTAACGTGTACGTTATTTGCTGATGGTTTCACGAGTTTAATATGAAGTAAATCCAATAAATTTATACAATAGAAAGAACGAAAGTGGCTACTCTCACTGGCTTTACTTTATTATCTTCCAAGACTAAACGTATTCATTTCTGTAGGAAAAGAATGTGCTCTGTGAATACAACACTAGCTTTTAAAGGAAACATCTAATCATTCGTAGAAAATATTCGATTTCTAAGGATGTGGGTAGACAGACGATTGGGGTGGATTTTCCATTTACAAAAGTTAAGAACGGATTGTTTAAAATTATTAAACATTCTTAAATTTGTATCTGGAATGAGTTGGTAAGCCGATAGAAAAACACTGCTCCTCATCCTCTATCGAACTGTAATTAGAAGCAACACAGACTATAGTAGCATCATATATAATCCTGTTTCAGAAACAACTGAAACATACAACTGGGCATTTAGATCTTCACCAGTTGATACTAAGAATGTGGAAAACCGAGCCTAAGTTTGAGAAGATTCTACCCTACACTATCGTACTACTCAACTCTGATTTCAAAACAAAATCACCCAAATTTTATTTTCATGGCCTTAATATTAATAAAACCGAATGCAGTACTAACCACAGATGACCCATCATTTTATCGACGGGACAATACTTATACAAAGGTTGAAATACATCTTAAGAAAAAATACAAGACGACAATCCCATTATTAAAAAGTGTCTTTTTGAAGAATTAAGGAAAAAGTATCCAAATCACTAAACAATTTTTACTGATGCGTCGAAAAATGATGCAGAAGTCCGTTGCGCAGTGGTATTTGACAATACCTCACTGAAATTCAATTTGTCGTCACTATAAAAATAGTGTTTTTAAAGGAGAACTATTTGCTGTATCCCTGGACTACATATTTTAGAAAATCAAGAATAGAACAAATAATACTAAAGAGGCCAAGAATAGGGCATTTAGCACTCACCCACGGTTACCTGATAATATAATATATACCTGATGATACTTGCATGACAGTACTGACATTGAAACACATTGTAACAACATGTACACTATAGTACCCTCAAGTATAGATGAAGCACTAGTATACAGAAGATAAAATCAAAAACAATTTTGAATTTCGGAAATCATGTAAATTAATTGACAAAATTTAATATGTGTACTAATCCGCTAATAACTCATGAGAGTAGATGCGGTGTCATAAAATAAATAAAGTTTATTCAGCTTGTATTTGCCTTATTTTTCATCAAACTATTGAAAATTCAATAAAACCTTCTCAACGTTTTTGGTCTGCTATTTTTATTCACACTTAATAAAAAAGTATTATTTCCATCTTCGTTTTCTTTCTCCTATAACTATATAAATTTCAATTAAAATATTATTTTTATACCTAATTAATTTTTAACTCATTCAGCTACATTCAATGCATGATGTATAATTTCATGACAGGCGCAGGGTATTCGTTTTGTAAAACATGAAATCATGTTACGTAAACAACTGAAATAATCAGTTATTTGTAAGGATTCAGTTTTAGTAACAAACATATTTATTATTATAAGCTTAGATTTAATTTTCTACAAATATTGGAATTGGAAACGTTTTGTGTTCAAGTTTTAATTCTGCACTGCTAAAGCCAATGTTATTACAATAACACAGTATTTCATGATTTTGTTGCCCATTATTTTATTTTTCCGGTCTGATTGAGACAGTATTCCACATAGTTTAAATGATCGCATGTGGTTACAAGAGATCGACATGCTTTGTGTGCCATAAGAAATAACACCTCTTCATTATGTCTAACATTCTATCCTGTTTTTAATGGCAGTATTTTTGAAAAGTAGTTGAGAATGGTGTTTTGTATGCAAGAGAAGCACGCAAGAGGCTGTCGGTACAAAGAGCTCGAAAATGGCTGCTCAAGAGAGGACAGGTGTTATGAAAGGAAGTCAGAAGTGGATTAGGGCAGATGTTGGGTCTGTTGTCCGGTGTTCGGGTATCTGTTCCAGCCCCCTCTCGGCCGTCTGTAATATTTAAAAACTTACATCTCAACTGTCTCTATATTTCTTTATTAAAAAAAGTTTTTCCAGGAATCTCTTTAGTAGAAAATATTCAAAGGCATATATTTGACAGTGTTTATAGCTGACATATTAGACGTCCACTACTTAAAACTAATTCAATTAAAAATGTTTACACAATGCAAGAATAAAAATAGGAAAACGTTCATAGAAAGCGTCTTGCCATAAAATATTTACAGTTATACTGAAGTTCCGCATGCTTTTATCATCCCTCAAGAACAGGTCATATTCACCGCCAAGCATATCATTTCGAAAAGATTGATAAGACCCCTATTGGAATTCTTCAATAGAAACCAATACAGTAAAAGCAAAAAAACAAAACATGGTATGTTTATTTCAATCGAACATATTTCAAAACCTCTTTATGTTCTGAAACAGAATGAAAAAGAAATCGACAAATGTAGGAGATACTCTTACAATTGTTTACAATAGAAACGCATTTTACCTTTCCAATAACTACTATTCTACTTAGCTCAAAACAGAACACAGATTATAGCGCCATTTAAAGTGATATTAATTTAACATTTATGTATTGAGATTTCAGTCCCTTTAAATTCTCAATCGTTTTTCATTTATATTTACGTTTGTTTGCTGTATACAAACAGTAGAAACTCGGCATCACAACCTTCAATACTAAAACAAGCTAGATGGTGGATTTTTTTTTTTTTTTTTTTTTTTTATTACCTTCGTATTTTTATTTACTAACCAATAAATTTATTATGATAATTATAAATCCACTTTATAACAAGAAACGTGTAAGCGGGGGGAATGAAATTGACTGTGCATGGAATTGAAAACGACTTGTCACAGGGTTGGTTCTTGTCGAAATTTAAACATCATTAAGAAGATATGTACACATTTTATATACAGAAATTCATGTAATATGTAAATAAATAGAGAGAGAGAGAGAGAGAGAGAGAGAGAGAGAGAGAGAGAGAGAGAGAGAGAGAGAGAGAGAAGAGAGAGAGAGAGAGAGAGAGAGAGAGAGAGAGAGAGAGAGAGAGAGAGAGAGAGAGAGAGAGAGAGAGAAAAGAGAGTCAACCATAATAAAATTCGGAAAATCGTATGTAAACCTTGGAAAATAACTTATGCAGTTTTTCAAACTCATATAAATTTTTAGGATCAATAAACAACAAAAGAGCTGATAAACTGAACGGCACACTTAAGAAACTCCTCATAAAGCATGGAGAGAGTGTTGAGACTTTAAATGAAACTAGTCTTGAGCTCTGTAGATTTATCTAAGTGGAGTTTCAGACTCAACTTGGCACAGAAACTTTCAACTTCCAACTACTTGCAAAATTTTAATCCGCTCGGCTCTCAGGTCTCTGCTACTGGTTGGGTCAGGTATTCAAGAACGTGTATATAGTGTTAACTTCGGTTAAATATATGTCTTAGTCCTTATTCCTTATCGTTTAATTACTTAAGTCATTAAAAATAATATTGGAATATTGAACGTCATAAATACAATTATTTATGATATAGAGTAGAAAATTAAAAAGGAATGCTTATCAGGTCGAAACTTAAATTTAAAATTTAAATAAATAAATGATCGCATGTCGATTATAATACAAATGTATATAAAGAAACTTTATAATAACCATAGTAATAATCCAAAAAGAAAGACTATAACTCATAATAATAAAATATGTTTTAAAAAGCAGAATGTATGCTGATTCTTGTGATGTTATTAGTATTGTAATCGGTTGAAAACAGCAGTTGTTATAGCCTTTAGAAATTGTTAATGAAATCTCAACTTCAAAATTTTAAACTCCTCGAAAAGGGTAAAAATCAATATTTTTTTATTTTGATAAAATTTTACATATAAAGGTTTCATGGTGCGTCAAATCGAGATTTGAGGTCAGTTGTTCATGAAAAAAAGTTTCCACTGATTTACAGCGGATTTCCTTGGAATTTTGTCATTTTTTTTGGAGTTTTTGAGCACCCTAAAGCCGGGTGGTGCCTTGAGCATAGCGGAAGTATTTTTATTTAAAATAACATACATAACTGCACTTAAGCGTGAAAGAAATATTTATATATCTCGATAGTTCTATATTTTTTTCTCGGCTCCCAATGGCCATTGGTGGCAAAAACTCTAGTTTGGCACTATTATAGGTCCCTACTACCCACACAAAAATCGGCATTCAAATCTGTAAGTTACAACTCCAAACGTCCCCTTGTAAGATAATCATGATATATATATATATATATATATATATATATATATATATATATATATATATATATATATATATATAAATAGCAATATGCAAGGTATATAAATAGAACCATTACATAAATATAAAGGTATTTTTACATATACATATTTTCATTTGTTAAAATCAGGAAAACTGAAATTAGAATATTAGGCGTACTGTAAAAAAAAAAAATTATATTTTATTCCAGATAAATCTCCAGAAGATGGACTCGAGACCTTCTAATATAGAACCTTTATTTTACAGAACTTTTCAAGTGCTACCAATGGGTAGTTTCTTTTAAAGCAAAATGCCATTTTTAGCAATAACATCACATTTACTTGATGTGGTTTATAGTATATTGTATAAAGTTGTAAACTTAAATAAATAGCTAAAATAAAATTTGATATTATTTAGAAGGATAAGGATATTTAAAAAACTGTCCAAGAATGATATCTGTTTGTTCAATGTCATTAATCAGTCACTTTAAGATATAAAAATGGCTGAGGGGATAACGCTATAGTAGGTACATAAATAAACCATTAAAACGGTGAGAAGACTTCCATTTTAAGTTACTGAAAGGAATTTAGCAGAAAGTGACCTCATTAAAAGGGAACGTTTTCGAGTTGAGAACACGTGTAATCCTCTCAGACAAAGAATCCGCACCTGCTCTACATTAATATTTCATCCAATTCCAGAGCTGACACGATCTCCTTCCAGCCCTGCCTCAGTCTAAGTAACTGCTATTTCATTTACGGCCTTGTGAAAACACTGGCCCAGTTAGCCGAGGAAAAGGGAAACGATTCACCAGTCAAATCACAGTGTTGTCGGAGCCGCTACGTGATCACAGTTCCAAGTCGCTCTCGGAATCGTATAATGCCTTTGGGAACTCCTCGCAGCTTTTATGTTCGAGTTGGCCGTCTTTTTTTATCTCCTACTGTCCCCCACAGTGGCTTCCTTGGCGAATCCTCTTTCACTCAGCCAGTTCCAATCTCGGATGTTGTTGGCAATCATAACCTAATCAGGCAAGACGACCTGCAATGAATGGAAACGAAAGGAGGCGATCTTTAAAACTTTTTAGACAATCATAAGTAGTTAGTTCCGTATGATAGGTTTGAGAATTTAATACCAGAAATTGCAAGCTGCATCTTACATTTTTTAAAGAACAATAATGACGTATAATAGAAAGGCCGAGAAATTTATTGTTGTTCGGTGTATGAAATTAATAGTTCTTTGGATTAAATAAGTCACTTAACTCGATAAAAAATCTTCAGCAACAAAACATTTTTACTTAATTTTGTATTTTTATTTATTCGTTAACTTGTTTATAAGTTAATTTAATTAATTCGTAAACTAATGTAGGTTCATCTATTTTTAATAAACTGCAAGATGAAACTAATCATCACACGATTCTTTAGATTTTGAACCACAGTATAAAAATTCCTCGAAAGATTATCTTTAAATCTACTCTTTTATCTTTTGTCTTTTTATCTTTTCTTGTTTCTTTTCACTTTTGCAAAGAAAAAAAATATATATATATATATTTTTAAACCAGGCTGATTACCTGAAGAATTCATTTAGAATAATACGTTCTCAACAAGAATAAGGATATAACTAAACAAACATACTTACTCAGTATAATATGTAACAATTACATGTTGCATGTAACATGCTGACAAACCCTGAACAAATGTTCAACCAACCTATTTTTTACTATATTTTTTATAGGCAAGCAATCAGAAACCTACAAAATTGACAATAAAGTAACTTGATTTTAATATAAAAACTTCCACATAAAATTATTAAAAATTATGAACGATGGCATAGATCACACGAGATATACATATAGCTATCGGATACTAATAATATCTATCGGACGTTGATTGCTTCGTTTTAAGAACGGTGGTAGGAGACTAGTTCAAGCACCTTCTGATATTAATTTTTCTAATACTTCAAAAATTGTAGGTCATTAACAAAAATAATCTTTGTAACAATAACAATAATAAAGTTTCGAAAAATATATTCAAAAAGTGAACAAACAAATAAACAAACGGGTTTTTTATTTTTATTTTTTTGTTTTTTTAGAAAAGTGAAAATCCAATTTCGATGGATGGATTGATTCTTGCAGGTTGAATATAACCAAATATAATTCCGTAAGCCCTCACCAACCCAACCGTATTGTTCCTCCCCTCAGGAACATATTCGCTACATCAGTTGATATTCAGATCAGCAAACAGTATTCAACATTTCCCTACCAAAACCAATCGTAATTAACACCTATTCTACTGGCTATAATCAGATTTTTTTATCCACGACCGTGTTCACACGTTCCATCTGTGGCAGCCCATTGACAATTCGCTGAATACTGCCGCATGTCGAAGAAAGGATTATTGAAACATGAATTCGTTCATTAACCCTTTGAAAATGTTAATTGAAATGAACATGTTTTTTTGTTTTCATTTCATTCATTCAATTTCGAGAGAAAATAACAAAAACATTAAGGTATTCAAATCACGGCTGATGAAGTATTCTTCGAAATAAATAAACGAGACAAAAAGTGTGTGAAAAAGAATGTCCAAGATTGCCGTTAGAGTAAAAAAAATATAAATTAATCTACCTTTTTTTACTAATTAAAATGCTTTGACTTGCAACGCTTTTTAACAGCATAAAATAAAATCGATGTGACTCATTAAACATAACTCCACCATAATTATGTGCAAAATACATCCTTAAACATAAATAGAAGAGTGAATAAATAAGCCAAGGCTTTCAATAAAACTAAACAAATTTAAGAAATATAAGTTGATGCTTAAGTAACAGCATGCTATAAGTCACGTGTTGGCCAAAATTAGTTATACCTCATCCTTTCTGTAATGTTTCGAGCTGGATTCAATTTCGAGAGCGGATTTTTAAGGCAATACTGCTACAGCCAGTTATGTCGAAATATCATAAGTGGAATCCTTTGTCCATACATTAAAACTAAGCTATTTTCCAAGTGATAAAACCGCGCAATGGAGGCATTCATTTATTAATTAAATTTTTCATTTATTCTCGTATGACTTAAAACAATAAACCATATTTTTCGCTTTATTTAGATGATAATAATAACATGAATAAATAAATCTATGTTATCTGTAGATGTTATTTGTATTATCTAAATAATACAGAAGCTTTATGAAAAAAGTAAATCTGATTTAGGAATACACTAAATTTCGAAACTGATATGCACACATTTAGTATCTGTTATTAAGCAAAATTTGGCAGGAATTAACAACTGCAAAACAGTTAAATAAAACTAACAAATAAATTCAATTAAAAATGTGTGTGTGTGTGTGTAAATTTTGCTAAAAAAGCAATTTTTTTTTTCAAGAAATTAATTATAACATTTCTAAAAATGTTTATGTTTAGAATACAAACATTCTTGATTTTAAATAACAATTCGAGAATATATGGGGAAAAGAATATTTCTTTACACCCAATAAACAATAGTTTAAACAAATAATTATTGTTCAAATGTTATATTGATAAATGTTTATAATGGAAACTTTTTTTCCGATAATTTAGTTAGTGCCAGCAACTTTTGTAGTAAGTAAAATAAATTCAAAAGTTATTATGGCAATAGATAGCGAATAGGGTTTCCTATTTCATTCGAATAGAATCCTCGTATTGTTGCATTAAATATACAAACAAGGAAAGAGAAACATTATAAAGTCAGATATTGTACGCTTGAATCATAACATGCTCACCCCTGTACGTAAGTTATAGAACATTGCATACAGATCGAACATCCCACTGTATAGGACGATATTCATACTTCATACAAAATATTTTATGATAAACTTCAAGGACAATACAGCAAACTAATTCAAAACATGGCGACTTTGGATATGTCAGAGTCAACCCGAAGAAGGCTGAAGATGAACTGGCTATGAGATCTCCTATGATAAATATTTTAAAAAAATGCAAGACTGGAATAGGTACCGATGGATGCTTGAATCCCACATGCCTGACATGCCAATTTTACGCGATTTTAAATCACATCCGCTTGTTGTTGATTTGAGCGACAGGTGTGGGTAAAAGAAACACAGTGAAAAAAAAAGAGGATATTATATGTAATCATCCTATATCAGCATTGCTCTAACATCATTCGAATTACAATTAGATGCCTACATATCTCGGACAAAATTTATTGTTATTTGCTTAAATCGAATAATGATGCTAACACACCACCAAACAGAGGAGCGAAGAACCCTAAGGTTTAGAGAACATAACTACACCCTCAGAGGTGAGTGAACAAGACGATAACTGCTTACAAAGTGGAAAGGAGAAAAGGTTCGGCACAACCCCTCCGGCTTAGCCTTCACACTCCCTGAATTTGGCAACGTAATGTGACATTCAAGAGCGCATATGTGCATCATCCTCGCGATTGTTTTCCGTCACATTTCACTGAGGCCCCCTTGCTTACCTTCCCTCAGGATTGCCTCATTTTCAAAGAATATAGTCCTGGAGGGGATCCAGATGCACCTGCTCCACGCGAGGAGAATAACAATAGCTAACGAACCGTGGCCGGGGAATCTCAGTAGGGGTAATGCCGTACCTCTTCAGAATCCGCTATCCATGTCGGTGCACTTTACTCGGATCTAAAGCATCCCAATCCTCTTATTTACTCCTTCCTGTTTATCGCCAACCTTCAAAGAATCGTAAAACAGCTTCGCTACTTTTCTGATATCAAATCATCGATTTATGAATGGGTAACGCAAGAAAAACAACTCTGAAAAGTCTAAATTTAGTTGTTTCGCATATTTGTCTGACTGTTCAACAACATACACAAGTTTACACACAATATTTATCGAATGATTGTGCATTAATTATGTATCATAGTATTCTTGCAAATCCATTACATACAGGAAACCATATGACCTGACCACATAACAAAATAATTTAAGGGTTTGGTATATGAGGGGGTAATTTATGTTTAAAGTTTTTTTTTTATTTATTTGTTCTTTATCAGGAAAATGCTACATAGCCCCTTCAACATCTTTCCCTAATTGTTTTTAAATATTCCGATTTTGCTGGCTAATACTTCTGCACACCAATTCTTCCTCTAATGATCTAGTTTGTATTTTTTTTTTTTTTAATGTGACATAACCCCTTCATCCCCAACCCCTTCAGTTGTGGTTTATAAAATATATTTATCATTTAACAGGTTTTATTTCAATCAAGGAGGGTTGACATAAGTTTAACCTTAGAACTAATATCTATCAAACTATTTCGTCAAAAATATATTTTAATAGTATGATAATCTGCTATTTTAGTCCTATGTGGAGTCAGTCTAACACTGCCTTACACAAAAAATTAATTATTAGTAGTAGTTAATAACATTCATAAAGTACATGTGAGAGCAAAGGATAAAGAGCAATTAAAAGTTATTTAATAATTAATAACCTATTTAGGGCAAAGCCTAGAATTAGTTGAAAGATTTGATTTTTCAGGATGAACTTAAGAAGTACCAGGAAAATATGGATGAGAAGATTGTGACGGGTGAAGATGAAAAATTTGTGGAGACAGAGAGAGCTGAAACAGCCAGTGACATGATAGAAAGAAAATGGAAGATAATCAACGAAAATATCTGCGGGGCGGCGGAGGTAGCATTGGGAGAGTTGGGACCTGTGAGAAATGAATGGTTCAATGATAAATGTGAGGAGGCTTTAAAAATTAAAAATGAAGCCAGACTGAAACTTTTGCAGAGGAATACAAGAAAAAATTGTTCATGACTATCGGACCAAGAGAAGAGAAGCAAAGAGAGTTTGTAGAGTGGAGAAGACGAAGATGATTGATAGGCGGTTGGAGAACATGGAGAACTTGAATGAAGGAAATAATAATAGAGACTTCTATAGAGAGGTAAACTGGTTTAGAAAGGGATACCAACCGAAATTGACTAAATGTAGAAGTAAAACGGGCGAGATTCTTGAGGGTGAAAAGGCAGTGATGGACAGATGGACTGAACACTTCTCGGAGCTACTAAATATGAATCTGGATGGGAGGGAGGACAACTCGGAGGAGGAAAGCTTCTTTTGTAATCCACAACCATTGGTGGTTGAACCAGATCGGGATGATGATCAATTTGCTATTGGATCTGAAAAATAATAAAGCTCCTGGAGACGACAGAATAGTTGCAGAACTGATTAAGAGCAGCAGTGAAAAAATGAGGAGTCTGATATTTCAACTGATAAAGGAGATATGGAAGAATGAAGTAACGCCGGATGACTGGAAAACAGGACTATTGTGCCCAATTTTTAAAAAAGGCAGTAAAAGTGTGTGCGCTAATTATAGAACGCTGCTTGGAATTGTATATAAATTATTATCGAATATAATTGCAAGAAGGCTTAGGAAATATATTGAGGAAATACTGGGAGACTATCAATGCGGTTTTAGATGTGAGAGAGGTACCATAGATCAAATATTTTCACTGCGCCAATCTATGAAAAAATGTTATGAATACGATGTTGATTTAAACCTCTTATTCATAGATTATAAGCCGGAATTTGATAGTGTTGATAGAGAAAAATTGTATATTAGCCTAGAGAAAAGCGGTATTCCAATAAAACTAATTAGAATGACAATGCAGAATGCAACCTCAAAGTGATTATCGGAAATAAAGTTGGAGAAGCCTTTCAAGTGCAAACTGGAGTGCGTCAAGGTGATGCGCTATCCGCGATTATGTTTAATATGGCTTTCCATGATACAGTAAAAAACACGGTGAAAGGTGGTACCATTGCAGAGAAAATGTGGTAAATATGTGGAAACGCTGATGACATTGTCATAGTTGCGAGAAGTGAAGCGTCACTTCAAGAAGCCTTTGAAATAATTTATATATGCGGTCAAAGGTAGGGCTAATTATAAATGAAGAAAAAATTAAATTCTTGAAAATGTCTTCGGCAGCAAATAGAAGATCCGTGCGCTACATTGAAATCCTCGACTTCGAGTTTAAAAATGTTTCTAGCTTCGTCTACCTTGGCTCTTCAGTCAATAATGAAAGTAAGATCAGTAGAGAAATTGATATGAGAATTATGGCAGGAAACCGAGCCTACTTTGCAAATAATAAGTTACTGAAGTATAAACTGTTGCCAAGAAAAACGAAACTAAAACTATACAAGTCATTAATAAGACCTGTAGTTACATATGGTAAGCTGAAACTTGGTGTTTAGCCCAAAATGATGTCCAGAAACTGAAAGTTTTTGAAAGAAAGTTTTTGAAAGAAAATTAATACGACGTGAAAAATAGTCAACATGTTAAAAAGGGAAAATTTTTGAATATGAGTCGGATAATGGAGGATAAGCTAGAGATACAGGATGGTAATTTGTAACACGAAAATTCAAAGTACTGTGAACTTGCTTTAATACGGCCTAATAATTTTAATAAAAGATAGTGTCTGCGTAGTTCAAGGGGCCACTCATCTGCCTCCCAGAGTAAACTATTAATAGGACTGGTAATAAACGCTCCAGTCGCCCCTGCGGATCATTGAACTGAGTCTAATCTTGTAAAATTCTTTTAGGAATCTCCGTAAATTTCGCAACCGTAATCGATGACAGGTCTAATCAAGCACCTATATACTCTCAATAAGGAGGTTCTGTCACAGACATAGGTTGAGGAAGAGAGTACTTTCATTACATTTATATATTTGGCTTTGAAATTAGTTCATCGGTAGATGACAGCCTAATCAAAGATGACCCCTAAATATTGATAAAATTAGGTTTATTTAGAATTTGATTCCCAAGATGTGCGGTGAATGGTTGCGTGCATTTTCGAATTCTGCAAAAATGAACTGCGGAAAGATTGGAAGGGCTGAAGTTAAAGAAAATTATTCACGAGTAATAAAACACAAGTAAAGGAATATGAAAACGAATAAAGAAATAGTCCACATGTTAAAAAGGGAAAATATTGTAAACTTCATTAAAGTAAAGAGATAAAGGTGGGATGGCCATGTCAGAAGAATGACAGCAATAGATTGCCAAAGAAACTGCTTGATATGAGAATGACCGGAAAGAGAAAAAGGGGAAGACCACGTAGCAGATGGGAGGATGAAGTGGCAAAAGATGCCGCAAAATTAGGAGTAAGAAATTGGAGAATGGAAGCGGAGGACAGAGATAGATGGAGAAGAAAAATCCAGGAGGCCAAGGGTCACTCAGACCTGTAGCGCCGAGAAGTAAGTAATTATTTGATTTTTCCCAAATAAATACTCTTAGGGTAGTTTAATTTAAAGAGAAATTAAAAAAAAAAATTTTTGGTTAGCCATAGTGGAGGTAAAAATGTTGCACTCACACAACATTGACCTGCAGAATATATCGTCCTTGAAGGTAAAAGTCGCTAAGTACAATTTTTTTTTTCAAATTCAAAAAAAAGTCATTGTGTGTTGATATTATCATTTGCCATAAGTATAAAAAGTCACGAAGTGAATATAACTGCTATTTATTCTCATTACAGAATGAGAAAATTCACACAACTATTTCAGAAATGTTTAATGAGCATATTCCCGTTTGTTTATTTTTTTGCTCTCGTGAAAAAAGTTGTTTTTGTTACTTAATGGCTTTTACCTCAAAGCAGATGATATAATTTATTTTCCAGAAATAGCTATAGTGATATACTTATTAGTGATACAATAATACGTTTTCATGAAAACTTTTATTTTAACGGTTCGGATCGTAAAGCTCTTCAAAGAAATAAAAAATGAACGATCGTCACACTATTCGCATACAATTTTAATTTTTTATTTGTGCTACGCTTTAAAGCAGTCTGGATGCAATTTAACATTACATCGCTCACACATTTTAACTGTAGCAACCCTTTTTTGACTGAAATTGACATTTATATCTTACTCTCATTAGCGTCGAGAAATTAACCAATGTACTATTACTTTTCAATAAATTAAAAATAACACAAACTTCATTTAAAATTATTTTTGATGATTACAAACCTTAAATAATAAGCGGAAACATTAAAATAAAAAAATATTTGACTTTTTTTTTTTTTTTCTTAAAACAAAAACTTTTAGTTGAGTGATAATTACACTCTACCACAAATGTAGGAAATACGTATTATGGATTGCTACATAATTACAATTTGAACTTATACAAAAAAAAAGTTAAATTAATGTGGCATATACGCAATAATGGACGTAAATGGGTTAATTATTCATGTTAGTCTGATTACTGATTATATATTTTTGTTTATAAAATACAGTAGAATAAAACTGCGATTTATTCAAGAAAACCGTTTCATTTGCGATAAAAGTTAAGTATTGCGAAAAATCTACTTCACAAGAGGTCAACCATAGACCTCAACTAAATCAACCAGGTTGACAGTAGAAGGTCGCTAGTTAGAGCAAAATAGGTTAGTTTCATTAAATATCGATTCCGAACAGGTATCTTTCCATTTCACGATTTATATGTTGCACTTAGATCTAGAAATAGATCAAATTACGTTCTAACAAGTCTTTTTTTAATGTTATATAGAAAGAAACTGATTAAATTAAAATGCAGTTGATCTCTTTTTAGGATTAAATCGTTACATCGACGCACAAAGCATAAAAGAAGAAAGGTCTTAGGATCGCATTCATTTCTTTAATACTTTGGCCAGTTCTCAAGTTTGGCCTTTCATAAATATTCAAACAGAAGTCTGTTGTTGTCCTTTTATAGATTTACAGGACTCTTTGTTTTACTTGGTGAGGCTAGTTGAGTATTCATGCCGGTTTGTTATGCGTTTAACTCGTTTAACGATTCCTCTAACTCCATCCAAACCGGCCCATTGTCTACGATAGAAGACCTCTATTAGCCCTTTCATTTCAAAGAACAGCTCGCCTTCGAGACCGTAGGGTTAATAAGGTTACTAACATGTTCTCAGCCATTTTCGAGCCCTTTGTCTTGTAAATTGGCCAATGAGATCTCCAATCAGTGAGGGATTCTCTTTGTAAGCGGGCCAGTTCCTCTAGGATCTGCGTTAGGTTAATCAGTTTAATGATCTAAGGTAATTTTAGTGTTCACTAAACATAAAGGACTGTGCCATTCAATACACATTATATTAGTTTTAACATATTCTAAGTATTTCTTTATGGTAATTAACATTTTTTTTTAAAACAAATACATCTAGTAAATGTACAAAACAATGTCATGGCAATAGTTTGTAGAGCACCTAACCATTAAAAGATCTACACAAGAAAAAATCGAATGGGATACATGTTAAAAGACATTGTTATGGTGTTTGAATATACATGTGTTTGAATTGGTATGGTCTTTAATATAGAAGGATGGGTAATTAATTGGATATGAATCAGAAACGAATGTTAGATTAAGTTCATTTTGTGGTATGACATAACAAGGACTGAACCAAAGGTGTCCAACAAAATTATACATATTTTACGCAACCCAATCCAAAGCTTTTCTAATCTTCTTCAAGAAACCAGTATTCAGAGGAAGGAATGGAATGTTATGCAAAGTAGAATTGAATGTCGCGATATTTCTTAATTTCAAACATCGCCACTGAGAGTACACAAATAGAGATGAAAACATACAAGGACAATACGGTCCAGCTGCAGATTACAGCCTACAGCTGGAGCGACTCATGAAGAGCTTCCCAAGCGATTTGAATATGCAAATCAGATCTGAGCGAAAGATACTGCTCGTTTAATTACTTACCGTGTCTGTTTCTTGTCTCTTTATTCGCCAGCATTTGTAGATGAGTACCTAGTTCTATGGTTAATCCTACAATTAGGATAAACAAAACTGGATCTATGATCCCAATATCGTAAATATATTTAAAATTGTTATTTGGCAAAATCCAAACTATATACAGAATGAAAGTCAGAATATGGAAAAAAAAATTAGAAATAAGAGATCAATAAAAGATAAGACCAGTAAAGAGCCGTTGAATTATTAATTAAAATATTTATAAGGCCTCATCATGATTGCCCATGACGGATCCAACACCAGGCAGCTATATTTAGGAGTGAGGATCAGTCTTCCTACGTTACTTATTGCTTTTAGAGCGTTGAATTACAGAATCTACTTTTACCATTACGTTTATATATTTTTTAGTAACACCACAACCTTGGTTCGCAAGGGTGTCTTTAGATGCTTTATGCATTTCTTTATATGCTTTTCCTTTTCTTTTTGTAACTTGACATGTCAGCATTCCATGAATCCCGATTTCGGAAAACCTAATACATTGGTTGGAAATGACAATCTCACCTAAAAAAAGAGATAATACCGACAAAGGTATTTCGTACAGATAACTCATTAAAAAGATAATATATTTTTTTTTAATCTTTTATTAACAGAAATTTACAACTGTATTAAAACAAATACATCTAGTAAATAAGCGGATTACAATGAAAAAAAAAATGACATGCTTAAAACGTGTAGAGGAACTACCCAATGGAAGTATTCTAATGAAATATTTACAATAGGAGAAGATCCCGAGGCCATCTTCTTTTCAGACGCCTAGGAGGATTGCCAGGAATGGAATGGAAAGCTAGTTGTGAAACAAGTGGATTTGGATGAGCAGTGAGTTTATTATGGGATATTAAGGTCATTGTGGATCAGGAAAAATAATAATATATTCAATCTCAAATTACCATGCAATTATTAACATATTTTGAAAACAATGATTCTATAAATAATTGTCAACCTCCAGATATGTTAAATGATTAAATACTGATTTGGAATAAGGTAATACTTTTACACAACTGAACCGTCGAATATAACCCGGCCCAAAAAATTATTTTTTTTTAATAGTTTTAATTAAGTAAATATTAAAAATCTTCCTCACTTAAGAGCAATAACTAAAATGGATGGTTATAAATCAAATTTTTTTTTTTTTTATTTAAGTTAGGTAAATTTATTTAAATTCTTAGTGATTTGTGATTGCGCGCGCGCGAGGGAGTGTTTATATTGGGCTCTAGAATAAGTTCATAGCATTTTTTACAGATGATTCAATAATGTTGGAAGACGCTGGGCTAATCACCCGTAAAAATTATGCAAAAGACAAAAATAAAAAATTACTAAATAAAAATTAAAAAAAAAAAAAAAAATGGACAAATGTACGAGATATGTTATGTTTCGCCAATATACCGCGTTGTTTCCGAATGATGTTTCTAGCGCCTTAATTTGTAAATAAAAATTGTTCTAGCGGTTCGCACTGCAGAATTTTCTTTACGCATAGAAAACCATTTAATGTCGAAAATAGGTTTCTTCCATTTTAATTTCGTACTTACGCGATCTCAACTGAAACAAATGCATACAAAACACCTTGATTAATCTCTTTTTACATGATGTAAACATAATTGACAAATTATAAATAAATTACAATAACGCATCTCCACAGGCGCTCGGTCATAGTATAACTGTCTCCTCGCCGTAGTCTTAGATCAAAGCACACTCTCCGCTGGACAAGAACAGCAGCTACTGGTTTCAATAATCAATTCTCGGAATACTTTAATAACCATAATCAACAAAATAGAAATAAAGTAGCTGGCTAATCGATCAGCAGCCTTGGATATAAATATGATGAGAAACAGGTTCTGAACAATTTTCGCTTTAACACCTGGTACTCCAAGGCGATTAGAAGGTAATCAGATCATTTTTCTTCCTCCACTTTATTACGTCATTACATTTTTTTATTACTTATTGATTGGTATTTAGAACAGCATAAAACGTATACACTGCGTAAATGCGTTGAAAAATAATAATATAAATAATTTTAAAAAATGTAATGAAATGACAGAACCAAATACGATTGTATTAGCAATAGTAACTATAGTCGCCTAAAAAAATAAAATATTTACTATATTGAAATAAATTAGGTATTTTTATTACAATAATGCTGGACAAGGAGTTTGTTTTGAAACTATCAACCAACCTAACACAAGATTTAAATATCTGTTAACTTTAGCATCTTAAATAGGAAAGAGATGATTTTTTTAAAATATTTCATTTGTTTCCACACAACGGATACCATTCTGGGGAATACCCAACCTCTATAAAGTGTTTACCCTCAATTGGGGAAAATACTGGCGGTTGGGTGAGATTTCGACCAAATCTCTATTCACAACCATCGCGAACTAGTAACAAAATATCCGTAAGAAAAGGATATCCTTAACTAACCCCAATACTCTTCACGGGTCGTAGTGAAACAAGTTATTAAAAAAAAAAAAAAATTAACTTTAAAATCGACTTTAAATTTTTGTGAAACTCATAGACCTAGAAAAACTTGTCACATATGTAGCCGATTTTTGAAAATGTCTCTAATTTTTAAATTGCTACTTAGAAAAATAATTTTTCTTAAGCAATATTGAAAAGCAATTTGAAAAGCTGAAATGTTTGTTTTCATCACTTATTCACCGAGGGCTCAGGTACAGCTAGTGTGTTGGAAACAATTTAATATCATTATATGGGTTAATTTATACCATCACATATTTCTTAATATAAATTAGCATATTATTTAATTTAAAGTTATAAGTAATTAGTTATAGTAACCACGAAACACAGAAATAGACCCAACCACATGCGCGCGCATACATACATAAATATTCTTTATATTCTGTTATTTGAATTTTTATTTATCAATATCTATCATGTACATACAGTTTTTAGATAATATGAGTATTTTTAATTATAATTTGAAAATTCTTTCAAATATTCAAAGGAAAAATACTACATGAAAAAATAAATAGTTTTTTTTATTAAATATGGTCTAAATGTATATTGCATATAATCAAAATACAGCAGTTTCAGAAGCTGAAAAGGAAAGGCGAGGTAACTGCTAGTGGCTATATATAACACTAATAGCCACCACAGCCTACAGTTTAACCAACAAACCTATCGAGTCAATGAACTGAGTGGAACAATGCTTTAGAGCCGGCATTCTTTGACACACTACCGTTTTCCAGCTGCCCCCTGTCCAGTTCTACCGAGAATTTCCAGCATTATATTATTTCTATTACAATAAATGTTCTCCTAGATGTACGGATTTTTTAACTTTCTGAGCAAATGTACCTTCTGTAAGCACCAAAGAGGGTTATTACAAGATCAAAAATGTTTTATAACTCGTTCCATTCAATTCAATAATTTAGAACGAAAATCACCATTCCCCTATAAGTATTGAAATATTAATTTTATAACTTAATCAAGAAATCTGCTAAAATAGTACTAAATTATTATAACGGTTTAGAACGTATTCACCTAAATAACTTACATAACTTAGGTAATATAAGAAAATATCTCATAAATTTAATAAAGCGGCAAAAACAATGTAATAATATTGGAAAAAAAAATTATTTCTAAGGGAAAATGGAATGATATTTGATGGTTTTAAAACTAATAAAAGGTTTTATACAAATTTTGAATAATTCTAGTTGTTTATTTATTTTATTTTTTTTATTTATTTATTTGTTTTTTTTTTTATTTAACATGTATCATGTTACGTTATAATTTGACCTTTTCCGAACTTGATATATTAGTTATTAGCTATTTAATGAAATAAAATGAACTGAAAAATTAGGAGAAGAAATTAGTAAATTACGAAGGTTATATAATATTAAAGAGATAGACCCCTACTGCGTCAAAAAAGGAATAAAAAAAAAAACCATAAACTATCGCCGTCTCCCTTAAATGGACCTAAGGGAGGTTGATCTACTGAAAATCTATTTATCTAATGATGAAATATATAAAAACCCGTATTTAAATGCTACCATCTAACACTGGTCGAGGTGAGAGTGATAACTGATTCTCAATCGAAGAACCAACTAAAAACCCTAGACCCTAAAATAAAAAAAGTAATAGGACGAATTCATTCAACTTAGATTAGCCTGAAATGAATTACTATATCATCAGTACAAAGTATCAAATATTTGTAATAAGGTAAGTCTGGAGATCCTTTTGTGAACTTACGGATCATTTGCAATAAGCATGAGGTAATGAGACTTTGCCATAAACATGATTATATTAAGTGCAATCACTGACAATAATATATTTATATTAGACAATCGATACTTTTTTAATTAAAGCTATAGGAAAAAATGTCACTCGTAAATATTTTGTAAATAACATCTACCAAACGATACAATAAATAAATTTATATTCAATTTTATAGCATATTTATCGTTTTAGTATTGTTTAAGAACTGTCCAATAGCTTCAGAGCTTTCGTTATTTTAATTTCAAGAAATCTACAAACAAATGTTTTAAAGCTATAGTGTACTTCCAACATGGTGATCGGTGCGACTTGTAGTCACATATTAATTTTGAATTTACATAATTAGTCCAGTCAATGAGTGCTGAAATGAGAGGTGTAGAGTCCATGGAAAATGCGATAATTTTTGACTTCACAGCTTTGTTACGAGTAATTAGAAGGTAAACATACTAAAAGTCCCCGCCCGAGGGGGGTTTGCTAAGGGTGGGGTGAGGGGTCCCAATTTTGTGTTTTTCGATTTTATCTCGAAAACAGTTAACTCTAGAAAAATATATTTCAAATAAACATAAAAGTTATTTAAATTTCCTATAAAATTGATGCCATATACATTTGTCGTAATTCTTTCCTTTAACGAGATATACGTTATTAATAACAGATAATTATAGAAAGAAAAAAATGTTTACCTCACTTCTTGTTAAACACTTGCTTCAAATACCAAAGTCGTACATATAAAATTAAAGTAAATTTAATGCTCTATAATTTTGATTCTGACGTTTTTTTCCGAGAAACGATTGTGGAATGTACTAGAAGCAGAAGTTTGACAAAAAGTAAAGTAACATTTGTCTTTTCCCGAAAATCACCGATTTTCAATAACGAATATCTCGTTAAAGGAAAGAATTACGACAAATGTATATGGCATCAATTTTATAGGAAATTTAAATAACTTTTATGTTTATTTGAAATATATTTTTCTAAATTAACTGTTTTCAATATATATAATCGAAAACCAAAAAAAAAATGAACTTCTACCCTCCCCCCCCACCTTTAGCTCACACTCACCCCCCAGGGGCGGGGACTTTTAGTATGTTTACCTTCTAACTATCCCTAACGAAACTATGAAGGTAATGAAAATTATCGCATACTCCATGCACTCTACAATGTGTTCATTGACTGAACTAAATTCAATCCACCAGCAATATCATGTTCAGTTTTATATCGCGAAAACAAAAATGAACCGTCTAGGGTTCAGCTAAATATAACAATACAAATCAGTGGTGATGATACTGATAGGTGATTAAAATTAAAGAACAAAAATAACTGTTACTTAAAATTGCTTTAACTGTTTCTTAAAATTAATTTAAAATTACAACATTAAGAATAAAGATTTTTTTTTTCTGTCAAATATATCAACAATAACACTATAACTTTCTTAGGAAAATATTCCATATGTAGAGTATCATGATGGAATCCTTAAAAAGAAATCTGGTAAAAATCAATTAAAGCCAAAGTATTTTTGGACTAATCAATTGGTCTTATTTTTTTCAGTTAGGTACACAATTAATTCCGCATTGCATAAAAAAGAAAAAAAAAATGTCCATGGCAAGAAAAAAAAAATCTCAACACCAGAGTTTATATGAAATACTGGTTATGATATTAAATTCTGCGGTGACCATGCTATATGCTCAGTTAATATTGAGTCAGATGCAGTTGGGTTTATCGGCAGGAAAGGGTCGTTTGAGGGGGAAAATCTACAATATTCCGAACCAATGAGATCACTGCAGCGTTATAAACAATTAACCATTCCGATTCATCTGTATTTGATGTTAATTGATTTCGTAAACAGTAAATTACTACATCGGGAAAACAACATTCAATTCGTGTATGGAGCATTTGACAATGCTGTGAGCTCAATTATTAATATGATTGCTTTATATTAAATTCTTAAGTGTTGAATATTAACTTTTTTTTTTTTTTTTTTTTTTTTTTTTTGCTGCTATTAGAAATCTTTGAGCACTATAACAAACTTATGTGTTTTATGCCGTAGAGCAACTTAAAAAGGAAATTTAACCGCAAATCAATAGAGGAAATGACGGTTAAGATATTAACCTTATAATAACAAAGTTATTTGTCAAATATAAAACTTAAGCCGGTAAGTGGTTACCCAAATAGAACAGTTTATGTACATACAGGGATTTTAAAAAATGTGGCAAATGAGTAATATAACTGCAATCACTAATTTAAAAATAATGTTTAATTAATTTAGAGATAAAAATAAAATAAAAAAATTATTGAATTCTTAACCCTGCATAGGGTAGCATATCTACAACATTATATTTATACTTATGGCAGCGAACTCTCTTTGCGTTTTCTGGAACTATACTACGATATATCTTGTATTAGAGATGCTACATGATCCCTCTAGGCATGAGAGGACTTAGCATGCCTTAACAGGACCAGGCATGTCTCTAATTGTCACTAACATCTACAAGTCCTCAGTTGTGGAGATTTCTCCTTCCTTCCAGTAAAGTGTTCTTATTTATTTTTATAACATCCATTGTTTTTTTTTATCAAGTAAAATTTCTGTAGCTTTTCCCATGATATGTAGTTTGTAAAATATCAATGAGGATAAAATTTCTCGTTTTTTATCTTCGAGATAAATCACTTTTTAGTAACGTACAACATAATGTATATTATTAATTAAAATGGTTTGTAGGTGAAAAATATTTTATTCAGTATTTTTTTGTTAATAACCTGACCAAAACATATTCAAAAAAATTTATTTGAACCAAACAGAAAAAATCATGCACTAAAGGCTTAATATAGAAATTTTTCAATAATTTAAAACCTATAAAACTTGAAAGGATATCAAGTTACTTTGGTAAAGTTTTGTTTCCTTAAGGTAGCTAGGCCGTTATTTATAAAAAATACTACACTTTTATTTACAATCATTAAAATTTATTCACGTTAAAAATCATTAAGTCAAAACTATTTCCATTAGTTAAAAATGGAACTGTAGTCTGTAACCTCTTCTACATTTACCTGGCATCAGGTCTATTAGTATTGAGAACCCCATCCTCAATTAAGTATATACATGGAACAGCGCTGTTCAGTATCTTAAATCATACCTTGAATAGAAACAAAACATTATTTGAATATAGATACTTCCTAAGTGTTTAAAAGAATATACTAAAACCAAATATGAATTTAAAATAACCATTAAATTCAATTCATAATTAAAATTTAAAGTATTTTTAACATTATAACAAACCATAATTGTATGGGGAAACTAAATTGAGTAGACAAAGGGAAAAGTTCTAAAAAAAATCAAAGATTACCCAGAAATAAGAGAAAGAAAATAACTTTTCGAAGAATGTTACCTTGCCAATAGAAGGGAATTGGTTCGCCTTTTTAGAATTTTGCTGTGGGGGCAAAAAAAAAAAAGGTCACAGAAACTTTTATCGTATTGTTTTGCTCATAACGCGGGGGAAAAAACAAAATGGAAAATTGGATTCGTTTTATTCCAAACCGTTCTCTCCACACACTAGAATTTCTTTGGTTATCAAAACAAAAACTTGTCCAAAGTAAGTCATTGTCCAAGTTCTTTCCACACAATCTGTTTTATATAATATATATAAAAATAAAAATACACAAAAAACTGTAGAATGAACTCAGGTTACCTCAACTTCCAAGAAGAGCACCAGGCCGGCTCTGAAAAATAAAATTATAACAGTATTAATATAAAAGAATGAATACAACTAATGTAAAATTAAAATAAAATTTTAATTAAATCAAACAAAAGTAGGAAAAATATTCAAAATCCATATTATGGTATATTACTTAGGAAAAACTGCTTTCATGAATTATTAAGCAGAAAAAAATATGATTTCATTAACTAGATTTAATTAGGATTTATGAATTAATTGCGTTCTTTTAAATTGAAAAATATTTTCTAATGTTAAACATTTCTATCAATTCTAAAAAGAAAACACTTTTTTACATATATATCAATTTATTTAGTTATCATTTAGGTTTTCCCTATGACTGGTTGGAGTTTTTGGAATTGGGAAAATTGGAAATATTTATGTGTTCATTTAAACAAACACATCAAGGTCCTATTCATAAATATCAGAAGTCCTTTTCGTTTTGCCTCCTTTAGTGATTATTTTTAATATCAAATTTTATTTCTTGACTTACATTTTTAAAAATTTAATATATACAGTCAAAGTCAAAAGTATTCGTACACTAGTATAAGTTTTATTTTCTTTCTTTTAATTTTGTATTCATTACATATTTATTTAATTTAGACAGATATAATATTGCATTCATGATTATAGAATAGAGTTAATATTTTTTCATGAGAACATTGACTGAATTTAGCTTAATATCTTATACATTATAGTAAGATGTCTCATTTTCATGAGTCAAAAGTATTCGTACACTAGACTTTAACTGTAGTTTCTACCCCCTGTCTTAATATTTTGAGGATAACCTGCTATCAGTCTATACCTTGACGTCATGTAGCGATTATTAGTGCTTATTATTGCTGTTCGTAAATTAAAAATGGGGCGCAAAACCAGAGAGACGACTGAAGAGAAAACACAAATTATTTTACGCCTACATAATGAGTTACGGTCACTTAGAGAAGTAACTAGACCTCACTCAACAGTCCAAGATGCTATTAAAATCCATGGAACGAGAAAATTTTTTGAATATATAGAGAGAACAGGATGATTAAGGAAAATTTACTCCAAATATGAAAGACATATCACGAGAAAAGTTAAAAGAAAACCAAGAATTAGTGCCACTAAATTAATGTATGAGCATTTGTCTGAAAGAGGAGAAAAAGGGGAGTGTTTTAACAATGCGCTAATGCTTGAGACGGAACGAGCTTCACCCAGGACAGCTAGGAGAAAACCATCAATAAGTAATAGGAGATTGCTATTAAGAAATCAATGGGCCAAGGACCATAAAAAATAAGATTGTGACCTTGGGAATAGGATAATATTTACCGACGAGGGTAAAATTGAAATGTTTAATCTTCAGAGGGGCCAAAAAGTATGGAGAAACAAATACAGTAATGGAAATAAGAAGTATAGTTTTAAATGTTCTGAATACAGGAAAGTGACTCATGGTCTGAGGTTGTTGGAATGATGCTAGAGTGGGGTGTCTTAAATTCATCGATAGCATAATGAATCATATAAAATATATCGACGCAATAAAAAGAAATTTCCTAATCGGTGCTGAAAAATTTGGGATTAGAAAAAATTACATTTTTCAGCAGGATAATCCCTAATGATCCCAAGCATAAAGCTTGGAAATCCAAAATTTGGATCCTGTGCAACAACACATCAAAGTGGAAGCCACATCCCATGAATCAGGATATATTAATCCTATAGCGCATTTTTGGAAATATCTAAAGGATCGAATAAGGAAAAGGTGTGTTTCTAACAATTAAAATTTAAGTGACCTTATCATTACAAAATTATATTTACTTTGATACAAAAATTAATGAATTCAATGCCACAAAGCATATAGAGCATTATAAAAGCAAAAGTTGGCCCTACTAAATATTAATTGTTCTCGAATGTCAATATTAAATAGAAATTTTATCAAGTGTACGAATACTTTTGACTCAGGATTTTATTGTTTTTTGTCAGTTATTCTTCTTGTATTATTTAGTGAAATGTTCTATAAATACAAAAATATATTTATAAATGAACTTGTTGATGTATACATTAAATTGTTTTTATTGTTTTAAATCAATTCTGTTAAATAATGCTAATAATTGTTCTTTCTTATGATTTATAGCAGGTGTACGAATACTTTTAACTCTGGCTGTATATAATCTAACAACAAAATTCTGATATTTTAATTTTTTGATGTTTTTATAACTGATGATGAATGTTTAACATTCGAAACTAGTTTTCAAAGAAAAGCAATCCTAATAGAAGTGGCAATTAATTCATTAATTCTACTTATATTAATACTTCTGCACCATCATGCAGCTCACTAGATTTATCTTCAAATAATCTATGTTTTTTTTTTTCATTAGTAAGACGTATTCTAGCTAGTTATACAGGTAAAATCTATTAGCAGTTATACATTCATTTTGCAAACAGTTAAAACATGTAAAACTAACTGGAAGAAAGGCAAAAGGAAAAATTCAAAAGAACCATAAACTACATATTAACTTAAAATGTACAGCAGTAATTTTTAATTGCGGATTGGTTGAATACAATGGGTTTTAAGTTTCGATTATAACCATACATGTTATTACCTAACAAAAATATCTCAAAGAGTCGCTTACAAACATTTTCTATCGATTAAGTCAAGTAAATGAAAGGATTTAAATAAATTAAAAGTAAGAGGTCCCAAAAGAAATTATAAGTTTTTATAATCGAAACCGAACACAGTGATATCAGTTTGTTATACTACAGCGCAGAAAAAAAGCTCATAAACTATACAACAACGCGAATTCTTCCACACTTTCTTCAATAACTAGGCTGTCTCTAGAAAGTATAAGATTGTGAATAATAATTAATTATAAGACTTGTTGGAAATAGTGAAACTCTCTTTGAGCTCAACACAAACCTTCCAACTGTACCGTTAATATCAGGGAGATAACATTGTCTAGGTAGAAAAGTAATGACCGAAAATCCCACCGCTAACAGACTTAACTGGAGAAACTCCAGGGTCGCGGAGAAAATTCAGAGACGTTAGCATGGCGATGGTCCCACCGACATTAGATTAGCTAAAACTTTGAATATGCACGATTTAAATTTTGCTATAGTATACAATTTTTATGCTGAAAATGTTCAAAAAACAATTACAAGGGGTTTATGGGATACTTGAGCCATTATATTGTTTTAAAAAATGCCCCTCACATTCAAAACAAAATTCTACAATAATGATAATACGTGTATACATACATAAGGGAGACGGGTAAAGTGGGCATTGTAAAGAAAACGTTTCTCAGTAAAGTTAATAAAAGTTATAATCCTCAGATAAGGTGGGCAAGGTTTGGTGAAAAACTCACAATATCAAAAGTATGAATACATGACATAGTAATTAAGGCTTATTAATACAATTAATAAATATTATGGTGTAATAATCAAATAGAGTCTGTTAAAAATTGTAAAAACATTATAGAATATATAAAATAAAATTTTAGCGCGTGAAGAAAAATGGCTGGATAGGAAAGATTTGTAGGAAACATAACGCTGGTATAAATAGACAATCAGAAAAGCTGGATAAAGAATGAAAAGGTTAAAGCATTATATTTAAATTAAAGCACCTAACAATTTAGAATCCATCGCTGATCACCTTCTCTACAATGCGATTCTACAGTCAGCGACATCATCTTTCAAGAAATTAAGTTTTATTCTATAAAGCACCGTATTTGAAATTTTGAATCCAAATGCACTAGTTCAAAGATCCAGTAGAAACAGGTTTTATCCGGAAAATCCACCAGAGCCAATTTATTTAGAAACATACAGTTAAATCGTAAAGCGATATCGGGGTGTCAGTTGGCTTGTAAATCAAACTGAAATTTAAAACTGCGAAGGGCGATCATTCACCTCCGCATTACTTCCGTGTAATCAATACTGCAAATAATTCACCAGTTAAAACGGTATTTCCTATTAATATATGCTAATATATTCATACTGAGGCTAATTCCTATCTATACACTAATTATCAGAGTCATCTGCTCGCACTAAATAACATTTCTTTAAAAAAAAAATTTATAAAAATAAATCAAGCTATAGAATGGGTATAGTATCTATGAACAAAGAACACAAGCCATAATATTTTATTTATTTATATATATAAAAGCAAATTAAGGGTCTTTTGCACTTGTTCCCCGCATTTCATTTTGAGTTTATCATATGTTTACGTTACGAGTAATCTTCCTAAACGTAATAACGTGTCAATGAGAGATCTTTTGAATTGTTCCTATTATTTAATAATTAAATAAAAAACAAAAAAATTACAACAAAAAAAATATATTATACGCGACATGTCTTTCTTCAGGGAAAAGATATTTTACATTGAATAACACTTAATAAAATATTTAAATAATTATAAAAAAAATTTGTTTTAGTAATTTTTTTGTTTTTTATTTAATTATTTAATAATAGGAACAATCAAACGATCTCTCACCGACATGTTATTACATTTGGGTTACTCGTAACCTAAACATTTGATAATAAACTCAAAATGAAATACGGGGAAAAAGTGCAAGAGACCTAAAATTAGTTTATAAGGGTCAAATACAATAAATACAAATAGTCTATTCATAATGCTTTAACAGAAACAGTTAAGGTAAAACTGTAGACAAGATCTGTGAACTCCACAATGGCAAACTATTCGAAAGGTCTAATCAAAGTTGAATCAGCGACAATGTGGTTGTTTATGGAGGTTTAACTTCCTACTGAACTCAAAAGAATGAGTGGATTTTCAATATGTTACTAATATTTTCCAGCCAAAGTTGGAAGTGCAAATCTATTCTTTAGGGTCAGTCAAGAAATAAAGTCAAGGCTATTTTCAAACCGGGATCGCTTCTGATACAATAACGGTGAGATGCAGCTGACTCTGGATACGCTCCAATGACGGATCGCAGTTTATTTTGGCATTAAAGTACTTCATAAAAATGAATATAAACATCTAAGATTTCTTAATGAATATGAACAACTTTACTACAAGTTTTATAAAACAATGATGTTAACTACGAAGCAATAAACTTTGGCCTTATAGTTCTAAGCTGATTTATTCAACTAAATGAGACCCAATACATTCAACCGAATATGATTTCCATACATTAAATTCAAGTTGCATTCCACTTTACATGTTACCCAGTTGAAAGTGAGGCAGCGACAGTTCATATGTTGTATAATAGAGGTCTGTAAGCTTCATTAGAAAAACAATTCCAGCAACTCCTATTACTAAAGGAGGACCAGTTTGTATTCCAATAGAGTTCCGCTCTGCACTGGGCAATGGGTTCCAATATCATCCTAGAAAGGGAAGATTGAAAATTATGCAAAGTAGTCACAGGGCCAATATCAAATGAGAGTCTACTTGGTCGAAGTAACTGTTACCATTCGTCGAGTAACTGAGTATCCCAGTGACCAAATAAAGCTACATCCAAACGATCTTCCATAATTAAAAAAATTCAGAACCCTATAAAACAGCGGAATTGCCTAAAAGAGTTAAAATAAGTAAAATGCCTACAATTAAATATCTTCAGGTTCCTAAGGATTGTATTATATAGCAATGCCGCTTCATTTGTCACTTGCCGCTTATAAAGAAAGAGATCTAGAGATGAAGACCCCAGACCGGGGCCGATTGTGGTGCGTTTTGTCCGTCAGGTGGTCAGGAATGAATTTATTAGGCTCCGAAAGATAAAAAGAGACTTCTAGACGAGGCACCTAGGATGGGAGAGTGACGAAAAAATATTTCTGGGCGAAGAAATGACTCCTGCTAACCACCACTTATACTGGCTGGCGAGGCAGAGGAGGGCCGCCGGCAAGTTGAAGTTAGTGTGGTTTACCGAAGGCAGAGTTCGATGTCGAGACAACGGGCACTCTGTCGTCCTGCTTAACCAAGAAGAGGACTTAGATGTTTTCTCTTAAGAAAAACTACCCTGTTACCATCGGTATCTCAGCTTAAGTATCCTCATTATGAAATCGAAGATTTATTTAAGAAACGATTTTTTATTTCTTTTTCTTTTTTGGTTTCAAATTGTTCTTTCTATTCTTTACTTCACAAGAATGTTCCTATCCATTTTTGAATTCTTAAAAACATTTTCCAGGACATCGCTTATTTTAAATTGTACTTTTTATTTTTTTTTATTTTTTGTATTATCCATCTATATTTGCTATATTGTATACAGTGTTTCCCTTATTGCAACATCCTGTATTACCATTTTATTGTGAACGTACCACTAATAGCCTTATCCAAACCGAATCCTATAATTACCTTTACCACTAAGCCTGTATTGACTCTATCCTTCCTTAAACCTTACTATCAATAATATACTTACGGCATGTTATGTTAATGCACTATCTATCCCTGCCCATTATGATGAATTCCTACTCCATTTCCAGCAGAACTTTTACCATGTAATTGACGTTTCCGAAACATGGCTCAAACCTTTTATTCCCTCGTCCTCAGTCCCATTACCACACTATAACCTCCTCCGCCATGATCGGGCTAACCGAGTTGGCGGTGGAGTTGCACTCTACATTCATGAATCGCTCAGATCCCATGTCCTCCACCCCTCGACCAATCCAGGTTCTCCTCACATAGAATACCTATTTACGGAAATTACAGTCAACACCCAAACTATCCAGTACGCCGTCATATACCGCCCCCCCCCACAATTACCCTTCGATCCAAGTCTTGAATCCTTCCTGTTCTCCATAGTTCCATCTTATAACCACATTATCATCGCCGGAGATTTCAATGCAACTTTTTTAACCGATAATCCCGATAAACATTACTTTAATAATCTCTTTCAATCCCTAGGTCTCTTCATAGTTCCCTATTCTGCCACCCATCACCTTTCCCACACGGATACTTGGCTCGATTTACATATTATTGACTGTCCCGCAAAAATGCTGACTCGCTCCCAACATCCAATACCCTCTCTTTCCGCCCATAATTTAATAGCAATTTCATATATCCCTGTTCCTCCCTTCACTCCTAGAACCATAACATACCGCAATATAGATTCCTTAACTTTCGAAATGATCCAATCCGATCTCGAATCTATAGACTGCAACTCCTTCTACGCCATACCGTCCTTAGATCCCATGGTCGAATCCTTAACTTCCAATCTTCTATCCATCCTAAATGCTCCATAAAAAAAGTAACAATGCGCCGTCCTCCAGCACCATGGATAACTCGAGAAATCAGAGAGTTGATGAGAACCAGAGACGCTGCCAGAAAAAAATATATCCGAACTAAACATCCCGAAGACCTAATAACCTTTAAATCCCTCCGTAACCGAACCCAATCAACAATCCGTCGATCCAAATTCCTATATTACCAGAAAACCTTTTCTGAGCACTTAGACTCTCGCCAAAAATGGAAAATCCTCCGGCAAATCCCCTCCTTAAAGTCTAAATCATCTCCCTCCTATCATATTACTCCAGCCGATCTTAACAAGTATTTTACTTCATCCGATTCACACTCCTCATTTCCAGCTTACAACCCGAATAATAATGACTTTGATCCTGATAAATTCTTCCTTTCCTATATCGAGCCCTCCCAGCTAACAGAAGCTGTGATGAAATCACGTTCTAAATCCTTGGGACCTGATGGGCTCCCAGCAAGTTTTATTAAATTGTGTCTTCCAATAATCCTAGCACCTCTACTCCACATGTACAACTTCTCCCTGCAGAACTCAATATTTCCATCTGCCTGGAAAAAAGCTCGCGTCCTTCGCTTAAATATAGTCCCTTACCCATCCTCCAAAAAAGACTTCCGACCCATCTCCCAATTATCTAACCTTTCCAAACCCTTAGAACACCTAACTCAAGTCCGGATATCCTCTTTCCTTGAGCAACACCTTAATCCTTTTCAGTCCGGGTTTAAGACTGGCTATTCCACACAATCAGCCCTTGCAAAAATTACCGATATCCACCTTGCCATGGACCAGCACAAAATTACTATTCTCATTCTCCTTGATTTTAGTAAAGCCTTCAACACCATCGATCACAATCTACTCCTATCTAAACTATCCAACTTTTCCTTTTCCCATAGTGCGATTAGATGGATCCAATCATTTATTTCTGACCGCACTCAGGTAGTCCAAATCCCTAATCTTCCGCCTTCCTCTCCTCTTCCAATCAACTCTGGTGTAGTTCAAGGCTCCTCAATATCACCCTCACTATTTAGCGCATACATTAATGACCTTTATCCCTTCATTAAACATTGTTCCTCTCACTTCTACGCCGAAGATTCCCAAATTTACCTTTCTTTTATCCCCAATGAACTACAAACCGCCATCACAAATATCCAAGCAGATCTCGACACGATAGCCTCTTGGGCCTCTGATAATAAATTGAAATTAAACACAGACAAATCAAAAGCTATTGTGTTGGGTTCTAAAGTCCTTCTTAACTCCCTGCCCACAATTCCTAACTTTTCCATAGATTCCTATCCCATAAACTTCTATCCGTCCGTTACGAACCTTGGCATTGCCCTAGACCAAACCCTTTCTTGGAAAGACCATATTTCCCTTATTACCCGCCCGACGAACAATCTCCTCCCTTCGACTCATAAACCGATCCCGTAATTTCCTCCCACAGTCAATCCGCCAACTGTTAATTACTTCCCTCATATTCCCCCATTTTGATTATGGTAGTGTGGTGTATGGAGGTCTCTCGAAATCTCAAGATGCCAGATTAAAGAAGATAATGAACTGCTGTCTGAGATTCGTTCTGAGAATAACACGCCACGAACATATTTCCCACCACTACACCAAATTAAAATGGTTATTTCCTTCCTTCCGTCGACAGTGATTTCTTGGTTCATTCCTTTACAAATCTCTTTACTCTCAGTCATCTTCCTATATCCTGAAAGCTTTAACATTAAAATCATCAGTGAGTTCCCGCAAAACCAGATCCCGTTCCTCAGACCTCTACCTAACTCCTTTTAACACATCCTTCAAACGTTCCTTTATATCCAGAGCTGCCAACTTCTGGAATTCCCTCCCTTCCTTCATTCGCCATTCCTCCACTCATAACAGCTTCAAATCCCGACTTTTCATTTACCTGTTACATATTCAATCTAATAGTCATATAGATGTAGAAAATATCTCTTAAAATGAGATATGAACATTCAAAATATAATATTGATTTTGTACAGTATTAGTCTAGTACTATTGCACTAAATTGGTTTTGGCATAATTTATATTATCTATCAGATAAGACAAATTATCTTTCCAGATAATTTTTATTTCTCAGCTTTGATTATTGTAAAAATTGAGAGACTGTAAAATGAATATTTCCATACATATCTGTTATAAGTATTTTAAAAGAAAAAAAATTAAAAATTTGATTCTCAAAAGGCGCCAAATCCGAGAGGATCTTCATAAAAAGTGTTCAGAATAAATATATTTTTTAAGACAATGGTTTGGTAAATGTTCAAAAATTTCATTTTTTAAGTCCAACAATCTTCAAGCTATACTTAACATGCGGTATACTTAACAGTTATAATTCACAGATAGGATTTTAAGGTACAGTATTTTCTAGTATTTTTTTAGTGTATTTGAATCAGAAGCGATTTGTTTCAATAAATTCTGTATTGATTATATTCGTTCAACTATCGACAATCAACGACGGAATAATAACCTAGATATTGAATTATTTAAGCTCTATAATATGGTAAATTCTAATCTGAACAATTGTTGCCTTCCTTGCAATAATATTATATTTACCTCTAACAATGGAAGCAGTCAGCCATCATGGCTTCGAGTTTCTCTTCACAGAACTTTATCATAAAGCCGCATTACGAAGCAGATATTTGCCAAAACAAACCCGAAGGTGGTAGAACAGTAACTGAGCAGAATAATCCCGAGGGTTGAGGGAGCTCTAACGTCATGCTTCCATTAAAGGGGAGGGCATAAACTAGGATCAAGGCGCATCAGAATTAGAAGACTTCTGTTCGATAAATTAATACAACAGGATCCGCCTGTAATGACATCGACGGAAAATCTACACTCTACATCAGTCAGCAATAATTACATCAACAATAGGCAGGCGTTAAATGCTGGTTTTCACTTATTTAAAGGGAATTCGCAACTCTGATAACGTTATGTCATCAGAGCGAACAGTACACATAAAATAACTTAAGCGTACGGTACGAAGGTGGCAGACACTAAATGCCATTATCACAAGGAAACTTATTTAAACTGAGCAGTTAAAATCGATATTTTTAATAGAAAAAAGAATATTCATTACATACCTGACGTAACGAATTGACCAAAATTTGTATTAATTAGTTCCATGTAAACAGATGTAGAATAAAAAAACTCAAAGCTTAGTGTCTCTATGTCATGTATGGTATTACATTACGAATTAGAAAACAAATCTTAAGTTAGCAAAGTAGAAGTAAATTCAACATTCAAAGTCTATATAAAATAATATGGCGAGAATACATATCAATGTATCAATGTATCACTGTTCGCTCCTCAGCCAAATTTTAAAATTATCTTAACTCTAAAACTGCTTCTTTAGAATGTAGGTATTCGTTCACTTATTCACCGAGGGTACAGAAATATTTTGTAAAACTTAAAACTTTGAACAGGAAAAAATACTGAAAAAAATTCCGTGTTTAGACTTCTGAAGTATTTCCTATACTGTCCAAATTAGAAAATACATTCTTCGTGCATTGGATGATCGATTAAAGCACACTCAATGTAAAACTGTATTAAGAAAAAATGGATACTAAGTCTCAACTTACTTCATGTGATTATTACTGTTTGCATCATATTGTTGTATAAAAACCCTAGGAGGAAAACAGGAAGAAAAAAAAAAAAAAAACATTAATGTTCATCCAATTCTAGCAGGTTCAACAACTATCAAGTAAGATGTAAAACCCACAAGAGAATGTACAAAAAAATAAAATAAAATAAAAATAAAAATGTTACACAATTACACATCAATGTTTTTAGAAAACTAAGAAATAATTCTCTTTTTTCTAAAGCAAAAAAGAACAAAAATTGAAATACATTTAATTTTATGACACTATCATTCAAGCATATAAATATGTAAACATATAACGATCCATTAATAAAGTGTACTGAAAGCTGAATAAAAGCCAAGGAATACCGACAACTCAAATACGATTCTCCAAAGAAAGTGGATGTGACAGACAACCTTTTATGATGCCCGTTGCACTGCGTTCCTTCTTTTTTATGCAAGCGATTGCATCTGGCCTGTCATGAATAACTGTTGGCTTCCTCTACACTTGTACAGGATGTGTAACGCTGTCTAGTGAATTTTTTATTTTCACTTCCCTTCTACTAATCCTCGTTTAGCTTTGTCTTCCAACCCACTCAATTATCGGAAATGTAAGAAATATAAATTATTTTCAAAAAATCGGAGATTGGACGTTAATTTGAATACAAAAAATAAATTCCCAGAATATTAACGATATCAACAAATGCATTTATAGAATTTATATCTAAATTTCAATACAGCTAAGAGTAAGCTCATATCATCCAAGCCCACATCTGTGTTTGTATTACGATTGAGTCCCGTTCTGCACTGGGCAAGGGATTCGTATGCCCAAGTTTAGTTTACAGGTTATTTTCTTAATGTCATGAAATATGTAGTTCATATATATCAATTACGCATGGGAATCGCTAAGCTCGCTTAGTTTCTAAACCATTCCAAAACGAGTCTTTTTTCTTTTTTTTTTACGGATAATCAGGCCCTCGTCAATGAGGTTTACAACTTTTAACTTAAAACTTTAAAATTAAGATCTTATATTCAATTAAAACATCACCAAGGTAACAAAATAATAAATATTTTTAATTTAATTTAATTTTAATGTTACTAATAAATATTATCACGTAATTCAATATTATAACTTTTGATATTACAATAGCACTTGTTTCAAAACAAGTTATTGGTCTCAGCCCTGGCATAACTAGGCATACATAATCTAGTAGCAGCTAAATAAATATATTAACATGTATATTTATTGTAAGTAAAAATAATAAAAACATTTAGTCTCCTAAAACAAAAACAAAAAAAATCTTAGCCATCTATTTCGAAGAACTGTTCATTCCGTATAGATGATTTAAATATTAGTTTAGCCATGTGTTATAGTCAGTCCAGAATTGTGAAGAATAGTACTACGACAAAATTATCACCTTAAGATGTGTAAAATACAATTGAGTATATAATAATTACAATATGTAATTGGTGCTGGCAATAGTTTACTCTATGAAAATAAGTTTCAAAACTATCAAATACAAGAAACAGTTTCGGTTTACGCAGGGAACCTATCAATATCTAGTGCAACATAAATTCACAAAAAATGTTAGCACAATACAGAATTCAAGACTAAAACTATTGTTAAACAAAGTAGAAAGATAAAAGAATCCATCGAAAACAAATTTAACTATAATAACAAACTAATAGTCTATTATTTATAGAAGAAGATAGCAAATCCGTTACAGAACTACCAAATTAGAAACGAAATTTGATGTTTGTTTATTTGGGCTTAACGTCCTTTAGTACTCCAACAAGGGCAGAAAGGACGGGTTATCCTACAGGTTACAAACCTATTATAGGCCATGGTGGGAAGGTCAAGTTTATTAAATAAATTTTAATCCACCCAAGTGGGACTCGAACCCACGAACTTTAGCGCCGAGCGCGCTGAGACCCTCACCCCAACTCGTGAGGCCATCGAGTCCGGATATTTGATATGAAGATCCCTTCCCCTTAAACCTCTAACATTATCTTCCCTTTGTTCCTCCGATTTCACCATTATTACCTAAAATGTTTCTTAAGCTGTGGTGACCAAAAGTTGTAAAAGAAAGGAACATGTTTCCTCAATCAATATTGAGGAATCTAATTGATTATAATCTAATAACATTATAATCTAATTGATAATAATGTGGAATAAAATTGTGATCATAATGAAACACCATTTATTTATAAAAATCGAGCTGTTACTTTAAAAGCAAACAAAATTTCTAAATTATAATTTAAAAATGTTAAAAGGTTCATCTTGTAATAAGGTATATAAAATATGTACGTGAATCGCTAATTTTATATAACAAACATTAAGAATTTTAAAATGACGAAATTAAGAGTATATGTTATAATTAGAAATAAATTGGAATACAAAACACAATAATTTAATAAAAAATAATTATTGCTGATAAAGCAAAAATAAAATCATCGTTTTAAAGATGTTATAATAAAAAAATAATATTTTAAAAAGGCACGCCTACTTAATATTTCTTTTTAGTTGTTCTTAAGATTGATAAAATTACTCAGTCTACATAATCTCTATATTTGTATCATAGGATTAAAAAGAAGTTCACAAAATTTAAAAAAAAAATATATATATATATATATATATATATATATATACATATATATATATATATAAGTTATCTTCAATTTAAAAGTAAAGACTTTTTTAAAAAAGAAGTTTATTCAATAAAAGTTACAATATCAGAAAGAAGAGTGGCGTGGAGACGGCTCTGGATGTACTGAGAGAGAATTACAAAATTTCTTGAGGTTTATAAAGGGTTACAATGGCTTCTTCTAGGAAGCTTTATGCTAACATTACAGTTCACAGGAGAGCAAGTTCCCACGAGGGGTTTCTAAGAAATAGATTACAATGGTTAGGAGTCAAAGCTTAAAATTAAAAATATCTAAGGAAAAATATATAGTGTAACTCCTCCCCACCTAGATACGAATTTCACTGCTTTGGGTGAAATGAGTTACAATTCTAGTTTTGTAAAAATAATAAATAAAAGTTACAAAGGTTAATATAAAGATGATAATACAAATAAAAATTATCCACAAAATAATTATGTGTAGAGTGTTAGAGTTATAGGTATGTTTTGTTGATACAAGATGTGAAAGATGTGAGGTTTGTAATTCATGAAATTTTAAATTTTTAATTTCTAATGTAGTGTTTAAAAGCTGTGAGGCTTGAATATTTAAAGTTTGTTTATCAAACAATGTTAGAGAACCATGAGTTTGACTGGATGAAAATACAGTTTTATTATGATACAAAATTGAATTAAAGTTGTTTTAACTAAATAAATTCCTGTCATATGATAGTTTACTGTTTCTTTTTCTTGTTGAACTTGAAGATCATCCGGGTTGTAAAATGCTATGAGAATGTAGCGTGTTCCTGGGATTTCTTCGATGTGGTTTTCTTCTTGATGTAGACGTGTGTAAAGACAATTTACACTGGATGATTTTTGTAAAATATCTTGAATACATAAGTCATCGTGGTGAGATAAGTCAGCTGTATGACAGTGGTGAATGCTGTTTCTTTTGATACATTGATGATTAAGAAATTTAAAGTTGTTATTAATATTTAAGAGATATTTGAACTTTGGAATTATTGTTATGATTTCATCCTTTACAATAGATGGAATGGGGTATAAATTATACAAACTATAAACAGTTTCTTCAAAAATTGGAAGTGCTAAAGTATAAATAATCTCATTTTCATGCAAAGCACATTGTACAGATATTGTGCGTTCTATATCTAGGATAAATTTAAATTGAAATGGATAAAGAAATTTGTTATTGTAATGTGGAGCTATCTTTTCTAATTCTTGAAACAATGTTTTTGTATTAATTATAGCTGGATGTAGAATATTTAATTTACAAAATGTTAAAGAAGTTTCTATATCAGAAATAGTAGTAGAAATTAAAGAGAAAATAAGTTGGATGTGATCTAATAATTCTTTAATTGTTAACAAGTTAACTACGGTTCCTATATCATTAATTTTTCGTGCAATATGCAGCGTATTCTCTTGTATGGTTTTAATAGTATTATTAAATTGAGTAATTAAATCACTGTTTATGGAATATTGGTTATGTATTTGGTCAACAATCTGGTCCTGATTTTCTTTAAGAGTTTTCATTAATTCAGAAAATTCTTTTTTATCATACGCATCTAAGTTACCGGTTATACCTTTTATAATAGTGCCTAAAGCGTTTATTAATCCTCTTTTAACTCGGTTATTCCTGGTATCATGTAGTTTAATATTATTTATTTTTTCGTTAATTATAAATCTTGTACTGTTAATTATATTAATGTGAACTTTTAATTCTTTTAATACTGAATTGTTATAATGTGATTCATTTAGGTAATTTTCAAATTGCCAATTTACGAAAAGATATTCCGTAAATAGTGGTCCTAAGTCTAAGAAGTGTATTATTGTGTGTTGGGATGTTTGCAATTTAGCGTGTCCTAGGTTGATAGGTATGACGCCGAGGTTAGAAGTAACATTTTTTATTTCTATCATCCCTGCAGTGAGAGTTGATACTAACCTAAAAATTAAATTATAAAAATTAAAGTCTAATCATTTAATTATACTATTTTATTGTATAAAATATTTTCCATAATTTGGCTTATAATGCCATCTCTTAAACTAGTAAGAGTTCATATTCCCTGAACTCGTTATGTTGTTTATCAACAATAATTATTCTTTTTATCATTCTTTATTTTTTTTTTTTTTTTTTTATTATTGTTATATAGTTTGGGCATTTTATCTGCCATCTTTTCACATCAATATAAGTCGTATCCAGCGACCTTATTGTGTATATTAAATTGTTATTTATATTAAATTATTTCTTATGCTTTTTATTTTAAAGAAAAATAAAATTATTTTAAAGCAAAAAAAAATTATTTACTAATATTAAAAAAAAATTAGTTTTAAATAAACATAATTATTATAGCTTGTAATTATAGCTTGTCTTAAGCGAAAGAATGTGTCCGGTGCGAGTGCTTTATCTCAGTTCTAAGAATGCTGACTCGGTCCAGCTCTTTCATCTGGGGGTCTACCAACATCGTACGTTTGTCCTTTCTTTTGCGGTCGTTTTATATTTTTTAAATGAATTTTTTCTCGCGTGTTATAATGTTTTTTATCAATTACAGCGGTTTTACTATGTTTAATTATTTTTTTAATCTTTTTCCTTTTTAAATTTATTTTTTAATTTTGATTGTTTTTGCCTATTAGCTACAAATACTGTTTCCGGGATTTCGTTTGGCAATTCTTCGCGATTTTTTTTCATCCTGGTTATATATTTTTCTTTTGCTACCTGATTCCTATGATTTATTTGTTCATGCAAAATTTTTACTCTTTCTTTATGTTTTGCAACATAATCATTTATGATTTGATTATTGAGATCTATTGCAACGGGCGAGTCTATATCTAAATGTCCAGATATTATTTCGATTGGCTTTAGTTGTGTGATGGAATGAATAGTGTTGTTATACGCGAGTACGGCATATTTAATTTTTTTTTTCCATTGCGTCTTTTTTGAATTCGTCTCTATTATTTAATAACCGTAAATGTTCTATTAATGTGCTATGAAATCTTTCAATGGGTCCGTTTGATTGAGGTGATTGAGTAGCTGTATAATGTAGTTGGATTCTGTGTAATTTTAATAAATCGGATAATAATGAGTTTCTAAATTCTAAACCGTTATCTGTTATTATTTGTTTTGGTAACCCGTGATGAGAAAAATGAGAAATTAATTTATTAACGACTTCAGTTGCTTGACCATTTTTAATTTATAAACTTGCGCAAATTTTGAAAAGGAGTCGATTAGAGTTAAATATTTTTTGTTTTCTAGTGTGATTGTATCCATGTGAACTATTTCAAATGGTTTAGATGGTGTTTGAGTAACGTTATATTGGAGTTTTAAAGGATTCCGATCATATTTTGATACCGTACAAATTTCGCAATTATTAATTTGAATTCGAATTAAGTTTTTCATATTAGGCCAATAATACAATCTTTTTATTCGATTAAATGTTTCCTCCGAACCGCGGTGGTTTGTTTTGCCAATGTGGTAATCATTTATTAAACTATTTTTTTCATCAGGATCTTGAATATCGATTAATCTACTTGTAGTTTTTACAAAATTTAATTCCGAATGTTTAAAATATTTTACCATGGTTTCATAAAATTGGGTATAAAAATCAGTTTCAAAGAATAAATAATATTTAACTTTTGGTTCAACGAATTCTTTAATTAATTTTATTATATCTTGTTCGAAATTTTCCTTTGATATCTGAGCGATAATTCTGTTTTTAGTATTATTAAACAGTTTTTCGATTTTGGGTTTCGCGGGATTAATATCAACTAAATTTAAAATAATCTGATTTTTTCCTAAATTTACTGGAGAGTCTGCTATTGGTATTTCGATTATTGTATTTCCTAAAGTATTAGAGTGAACGGAATTTGTTTCAGATTCTTCTGTTATATTATCTAAATTTTCATTTTCATCAAAATTTACGATAAGAGATGCATTTTCCGATGTTTCATTTTCGCGGTAAAATTGTTCTATTAAATCATTAATAATAGTATCAGGGTCTTCAGATTCTGTTAAATTAATTTCTACTCGCGATAGTGCGTCAGCGACTTTGTTTTCATGACCTTTCTTATATTTTATTTCAAAATTAAATTCTTCGAGTTTTAGTTTCCAACGATATAATTTTGAGTTTGGATCTTTTAATGATTGTAACCACTGAAGTGGTTTGTGATCCGTTTGAATGATAAATTTTCTGCCATAAAGATATGGTCGGAAATATTTGGTAGCCCAAACAATAGCTAGAAGTTCGCGTTCAATAGTGGACAGTTTTGATTCACTTTCGTTTAAAGTACGGCTCGCGTAAGCTATCGGAAGATCTCGTCCTCCGTGCGTCTGTGACAATACAGCGCCCAAGGCTACGTTTGATGCATCTGTCGTTAAACAAAATGTTTTGTTGAAGTCCGGATATTGCAGGATGGGATTATTAATCAAAATATTTTTACTGGTTTCAAAACTATCTAAATAATTTTTATCCGCGATGTTAATTTTCGATCCTTTTTTTAAACATTGGGTCAAAGGTTTTGTGAGGTGTGCAAAATTTGGAATAAAACGGCGATAATATCCTAGTAGTCCAAGGAAAGCTTTAATTTGTTTAGTAGTCTTCGGTATGGGATAATTTTTTATAGCAAGGATTTTATTAGGGTTTGGTTTTACTCCGTTTGATGTGACGAGATGTCCTAAATATTCTATTTCCTTTTTTAGAAATTCGGTTTTATCGGGCTGAATTTTTAAGTTAGATTCTCTTAGTTTTTTAAAAACTTGCTTTAAAATTGATAAATGCTCCTGAAGGGACGTACTGTAAATTATTATATCATCTAAATAGGCAACACAATTTGGAACGCCCATGAGTATGTTGTTAATCACTCTCATAAATGTTGGTGGACTATTTTTTAATCCAAAAGGTAACCTTAGGAACTCGTAATGACCGTTTACGGTTGAGAATGCTGTTTTAGGGATACTCTCTTCATCCAATAAAATTTGATGAAACGAACTTGTTAGGTCGATTGTTGAAAAGTAACTGCTTTTGCCTAATTTATCCAGCAGTTCGGTTATATGCGGAATAGGATACTTATCATCGACCGTTTTTCTCATTTAATTTCCTATAATCAATTACTATTCTCCACTTTTGTATTCCCGATTGGTCTAATTTTTTTGGAACTACCCAAATTGGACTATTGTAAGGTGAAAAAGAAGGGCGAATGATTTGTTGCTCTAGCATTTCGTCAATTTGTCTTTTCACTTCGTTTTGAAATATTTGAGGATATCGGTAATTTTTAGTATAGACTGGGATCTCGTCTTTAGTTAGGATTTTATGTTTGATTTGCGTATTTGCAGTTAGTGGAGTACCTTTTAAATAAAATAGATCAGAATATTGTTTTATTAAATTTTGAATTTCTTTTTTTTCTTCTTCGTTTAAATGGTCCGTGCGAATAAGATTTTTGACTTCATTGAAATCTGATTCTTTTGTTTTAATTAAATTTATATTATGAGATTCGTTATTTTTAAAAATTCTGATTGGTTTCACAAGGATTGGGGTTTTAATAGTTAATCTAAATGACCGATCCGAATTATTTTTTACCGTACATATAGCTTCGTTATTTTTAATTGAAATTAAACCTTCATGAATTTTAAGACAATTATTGAAATCGGTATGAGGAATGATTCCTTCTCCATTTGAGATATTTTTGATTGGAATTTTGATTACGGTTTCAGAATCGTTGTTTAAGATGTAAGTATATTCAGATTGAGGGGGTCTGTTGTCATAATGAATTGTTAAATTGCCAAAAGGTGTGATTAGTATATCATTTACTAAATCAATTTTCGCACCTAATAATTTAAGACTGTCTGTTCCAAACAATAAATCGAATTTAGGATGGAAGTCAAAAATGCCAAATTTCAGGGGAGTTTTGGTGTTGGGAAATAATTTAGATGAATCTACATTAGCGTTAAAATTTTGTATAGAAGAACCGTGCGCGCTAGTAAGTTTAAATGGTTCGTGAGTAATGTTATTAAAAAAATATTTATTTGCTACAAGGACGGATACAAGCGATTTTGTGCACGCAGTGTCTATTAGAATTTTTAAGTTTGACTTTGGTGGAATTATATATGGAAGAGCACTAAAACGGGTTAAATTAAATAGGTCTATTACGTCCATGGTTCCTGCGCTAGGCTGGGATCTAAAAAATTACTTTGATCACTATCCAGATTATTTTGATCAGTGTATTGTTGATTTTCTTGATGATCGTCTGGAAATGATACAGTGGGATAGTCGGGTGGTTGAGCATTTGGTAATTCAGTAATTTGGGATTCACTTACGGACTGTTCCGAGTTTAGATTATGAAGTTCTTCAATTTCTAGGTTTGGGTTTTTTCCGAACTGGGGTATTGAGAAAAGATTTAAATTTTACACTTTGATCAGGTTGTCTCTGATATTGGGAATTACTTCTATAATTACTATTGACACTCATAGGGGTTGACTGATTAGGTTGTTGGGGTCTATATTGATGATATTGGTGTGGTATATATTGATTAGGTTGTTGGGGTCTATATTGATTAGGTTGTTGGGGTCTATACTGATTAGGTTGTTGGGGTCTATACTGATTTGAGATTACATTTTTAGCAGGTTGAATTGCTTTGTACTGGTTTACTGGGAAATAGTTTATAAATTGTTGGCGATTTTTGTGTATTGGTTTGTTATGGTTTTGGTGTGGGCGATAAGTGTCGATGACAAATTGAAAATCGTTCGTTAGCATGTTTATTGCCTGATTTAGGTCTATCGGATTTTTGGTTCTCATGAAAGAGCCAAGCGGTTCTTTCAGTCCTTTTAACAAAACTCTTAGTGCTAATTTTTCGATATATTTCGTGAGGACTAACGCCTCCATCGGCATTTCGCTCCTTAAATAACTAATTTGCAACTGTAATGTTTTTTGTATTTTATTATAAAATTCGAAAGGGGTTTCGTTGCCTTGTTTCATTCCCGCCATTTCAATATTTAGAGTGTACGCGTCGCGTTTGTCGGCGTACCCTTGTTTTAACGCATTTTTAATATCGTCCCAGGTATTGATATATTTACTATTAACCATGTCGGCGGCAGCTCCTTTAATTTTAGCACGAATTGATCCTATTAAATAATCGTTTTGGAAATCGGCAGTATTTTCGTGATTATAAAATTTGTTTATTAATTTATCTGAAATTTCTAGAAATCGCGTTAGTGACATAGGGTCACCATGGAAATCAGGTATCATCTCTAGATACTCTTTCTTTAATGTGGGAGGTGCCATTTTTATAAAATATTTAATATAACAAACAAAAAATAAAATGAGATAGTATGCAATGAAATTAAAATAATATGAAATGAAAATTAAATTTATCCTTAATATACAGTAACTTAATATTTAACTTAATATTAAATAAAAATTATATTTTAAATAACAAAATATTTCTTTATAGTTATAGTAATGAAATCATAACCTTTTCTTTAAAAATAGAATAGATTTTATTCAAAATTATTAAATTGAAAAATAAAAAAAAAGTTTAATATTGAGATAATATGTCTTAAATAAAAAAAATCACTTACACTAAGATGACTTCGATAGTCAGATCCATGCCAGTTTAACGTCTCGTCTTCCTCTGAATGGACTCGTCAGCAAACAGTTGATACTGATCCTTGATATGCCCTCAAGTTTGACGATGTCCTACCGACTGCGCCAGTTATCTTCAATTTAAAAGTAAAGACTTTTTTAAAAAAGAAGTTTATTCAATAAAAGTTACAATATCAGAAAGAAGAGTGGCGTGGAGACGGCTCTGGATGTACTGAGAGAGAATTACAAAATTTCTTGAGGTTTATAAAGGGTTACAATGGCTTCTTCTAGGAAGCTTTATGCTAACATTACAGTTCACAGGAGAGCAAGTTCCCACGAGGGGTTTCTAAGAAATAGATTACAATGGTTAGGAGTCAAAGCTTAAAATTAAAAATATCTAAGGAAAAATATATAGTGTAATATATATATATATATATATATATATATATATATATATATATATATATATATATATTTTTTTAAATTTTGTGAACTTCTTTTTAATCCTATGATACAAATATAGAGATTATGTAGACTGATTATCATGGACTATACGTATATAAATATATTACTATAATAAAAAAAAAATAATAATAATAAGTTTTTATCTATGTAATGATTTAAAAAATATATACATATACATATACATATACATACATACATACATACATACATACATACATACATACATACATACATACATATATATATATATATATATATATATATATATTATTTTATTTTTTTGAAGAGAAAAGATTTGACCCGGTCGGGATTCGAACCCAAGTTTCCACCTCTCTAGCGTGGCGCCTTATCCAACTAGGCCACCGGGGTCGTATCCGAACCAGGCAAATCCTCTCTCTTCAGTGATCCATAACCCCCGGGCACTCGCAAATCGCGATGTGATTCCGGGGATGAATGTTCATATTGAACATTACATTTAACTTGGATCTATTGACAATCCGTCACCGGTATATATATATATATATGTAATTTTTCTTGATATAAATCAATATTATTAAATATATTATTTTATTTTTTGAAGAGAAACGATTTGACCCGGTCGGGATTCGAACCCAAGTTTCCACCTCTCTAGCGTGGCGCCTTATCCAACTAGGCCACCGGGGTCGTATCCGAACCAGGCAAATCCTCTCTCTTCAGTGATCCATAACCCCCGGGCACTCGCAAATCGCGATGTGATTCCGGGGATGAATGTTCATATTGAACATTACATTTAACTTGGATCTATTGACAATCCGTCACCGGTATATATATATATATGTAATTTTTCTTGATATAAATCAATATTATTAAATATATTATTTTATTTTTTGAAGAGAAAAGATTTGACCCGGTCGGGATTCGAACCCAAGTTTCCACCTCTCTAGCGTGGCGCCTTACCCAACTAGGCCACCGGGGTCGTATCCGAACCAGGCAAATCCTCTCTCTTCAGTGATCCATAACCCCCGGGCACTCGCAAATCGCGATGTGATTCCGGGGATGAATGTGATGAAGAGGATTTGCCTGGTTCGGATACGACCCCGGTGGCCTAGTTGGATAAGGCGCCACGCTAGGGAGGTGTAAACTTGGGTTCGAACCCCGACCGGGTCAAATCTTTTCTCTTCAAAAAATAAAATAATATATTTAATAATATTGATTTATATCAAAAAAAATTTTTTTTTTTTTTTTTTTTTTTTTTTTTTTTTTTTTTTTTTTTTTTTTCCTGGCACTACAGACCGAGGTGGTCCTTAGCCTGCTTCAACATCTGTTGCCACGTGACTCTGTCCTCCATCCAACGGACGCCAGCCTGTCTCATGTCCTCTTCCACCTTTTCCTTCCATCGAGCTCTAGGACGGCCCTTTGCTCTGGTGGCGAAGATTTTCCCTTTGTATACTTTTATCACCTGCCTGTCTTCATTCATTCGTTTGAGATGGCCATACCATTTCAGCCTGCTTATTCGTATAGAGCTTGACAGGGATAGATCATTGTAGATATCGTATACTTCTTTGTTTTTTCTACTTCGCCAAGCTCCGTCCTCATACACTCCGCCAAACATTCCTCGCAGCACCCTCCTCTCGAACCTGTCAAGTCTTTCGCATATTACCTTGTTCATCACCCAGCATTCACCGCCATAACTAACAACCGGCCTGATTAGGGTTTTGTACATCCTGATCTTATTTTGGCGCGAGATCAAGCTGCTTCTTATTAGGTGGCGAAGGGCGTAGTAGGCCCTGTTTCCTGCCAGAATCCTTCTTTTGACCTCCTCTGTTTCATTGGCTTCGTTAGTCATTAATGAACCTAGATACGGGAATGCTGATACTATTTCTATGTTTTCCCCGCCTAGGTTGCAATAAGGTGGATGTTGCTGCCTCTTTCTCTCTACTATCATGAGTTTAGTCTTTCCGGTATTTATTTCAAGGCCGGCTACTCCTGCCTCCTTTTTCAAGGTAATATATACGTCTTCGATTGCCTGCCTGCTTCTTCCCAATATCACTACATCGTCCGCATAGGCCATTAATTGCACTGATTTATTGATAATTGTGCTATTTTCCTCTATCCCTACTTTCTTAATAACGTTATCAAGAACTAGGTTGAATATCAAAGGGGCCAGTGCATCTCCTTGCCTCAATCCATTTTTTATTTCTAAATTCTTAGATAATTCTCCGTTCACTCTTATTTGACAGTTGGTGTGCCTCATTGTCATCTTCGTTAAAGCTATTAGTTTAGGAGGGATCTTTTTGCTTCTTTCATGGCCATATATGCCACAGATCTGTATGTCGTGTCATATGCCGCTTTGAAATCAATAAACAATCGCCATGTAGCCACATTATACTCCCACATCTTTTCATCAATCTGCCTGAGTGTGAAGATTTGATCAGTGGTTGATCGATTCCTTCGGAAACCGCACTGGTATTCTCCAACCGCCCTTTCATAGTATGGTACAAGTCGATTGTATAATAACGCCGCAAAGATTTTATAGGCAACATTCAGCAGCGTGATACCTCTATAGTTGCTGCATTTCGTTAAATCACCTTTCTTGGGAACCACTGTGATTATTCCACAGTTCCATTTTTCCGGCATGTATTCTTCCTCCCATATCCTTTCTATGAGCCTGTGCATCTCTCTCAGCATGTCAGGGCCCATGTGTTTGAAGAACTCGGCATTTATATTGTCCATGCCTGGTGATTTATTCCTCTTCATTTTAACTATTACTTCTTCCACTTCTTCAAAAGTTGGAGGTATGTCTTCTTCCCATCCGTCTTCTGTTTCACTGCGTGGGATCACCGCTGCTCCATTATCGATGTCATTGTTACCAGTCAATAATTTCTGGAAGTGTTCCTCCCATCTCTCCAGAACCTCTTTATTAGAAGTCAGCAATTGGCCTTCTTTATTCTTTACCCAATTATTCGTAGGTACATATCCTTTCTTAATGGCTCCTATTTTCCTGTAAAATTTTCTACTTTCATTCTTATTGGCCATCTCCTCTATGTTCTTCAACTGCTTCTCCAATGCTTGTTTTTTCTTCTTCTTGATCAGCTTTTTCACCCGTCGCCTTGTTTCACGGTACTCCTTTTCCTGCTGTCTTGTATGTCGCTGTAAGCACTTATGACGAGCAGAGTTCCTTTTTTCGATGGCTTCCTTGCATTCATTATCGAACCATCCATTTCTTCTTCTTGGTTCTATGCTTCCAATAGTTTCTGCAGCAACGATTGAGATTATCTCCTCTATTTTGTTCCACTTGTCATCAATAGTTAATTCTTGATCCATCTCCAGGTGATACTCATGCATTTTCCTCTCAATATTTTCCTTAAACTGAATTGAAATTTCTTCATTCTTTAGCTTTTCTGTATCCCACTTTTTCTTATGTGGATTGTGAGATATCTTTTCAGTCCTTATTCTTAGTTTAAATTTCATTACTACGGGGTAATGATCTGACTCAATGCATGGTCCCCTATAGCTCCTGACATCCCTTGTACAGTTGCGGTGCCTGTTATCAATACAGAAATGGTCTATCTGGTTTGCATTTCTTCCGTCAGGCGTCCGCCATGTCTGCTTATGGATATTCTTGTGTGGAAATACAGTGCTCATTATTGTTGACATCTTGGAGGCTGCGAACTGGATTAATCTTTCTCCATTGTCATTTGTAATATTGTGCAGGCTATGCATTCCTATTGTTGGCTTATACACTTCCTCTTTTCCGATTTTGGCATTAAAATCACCTGCTATAATCTTGATATCATAGAGAGGACAAGAGTCATACACCCTCTCTAATTTGGAGTAGAATTCTTCCTTTGTGTTGTCATCTTTATCTTCTGATGGCGCATGGACATTAATGATAGTTATGTTTAAATAGGCTCCCACGCAGTCTTATTCTACATATACGGTTATCTATCATATCAAAGTCCATTACCGCACTTTTATATCTTGTTTTCACTAGGAACGCGCAGCCAAACTCATGCCGATCTTTACTACCACTGTAATATAATGTATAATCCTTCTTCTTAAGCATGCCCACTCCTAACCATCGCACTTCCTGTAGAGCCACTATATCGTAATTATGCTTATTGCATTCTAGCCTTAGTTCATCAAAGGCCCCTGATCTGAAGAGTGTTCTCACATTCCATGTAACTATTTTATATATTTTAGATGTGTCCATTTGACGTTTTCCGTGTCGTTGCCGTTGATCAGTCCATAATCCGAGGCTATTTTGTTGAGCTTTCATAACTATAGGTTTTTTTATGTGGATGGGATTGTTAGCCCCTTCGCACAACCCTCCTCTTTTATCCGGGCTTGGGACCGGCTGTGATTCTCGCTAGGCGACTCTCACAGGCAGAGTTCAAGAAAAATTACATATATATATATATACCGGTGACGGATTGTCAATAGATCCAAGTTAAATGTAATGTTCAATATGAACATTCATCCCCGGAATCACATCGCGATTTGCGAGTGCCCTAAACAAACCTGGTACCCTGGTGTCTGAGCTGGCAAACACTGATCTGTAATAACCTGTAACAGCACAGGAGTCGGTGAGCTTACTGGCCTGGAGTTTCAGGGTACCAATTTTTATTCTGAAGAGGATCCTATTAAATAAGGGGTCGAAATGTAAATAAAGAGAGGAGAGAGAAAAAGAGAAATGTGTGTAAATATATATATATATATATATATATATATATATATATATATATATATATATATATATATATATATATATATATATATATAAAATAGATAAATAAAAATGTAAAAAAGAATAGATTTTTTAAACAAAATATTGTAAAATAGTTATTTATATAATTTCTAAGGGTCGACAAAATATAATTTTGATATATATATATATATATATATATATATATATATATATATATATATATATATATATATATATATATATATATATATATATATAATTTAGATAACCCTTATAACAATTTCAAAATACAAGTTTCAAGAGATATAAACAAGATTTCATTAATTCAGAATTTCTTTCCATATTTTTGAAATACACAATATTATTAATCAAACAATCTGGAATACCTTATTTGGAGGGATACCTTTCATTACTTCTTCTAATTGAAGAGGGTTTGGTTGTTGAATGGGTTATGTCACATTTTTTTAAAAGTACAATCTAGTTCATTGGATGGAGGATTTATGTGTAGAAGTGTAAGGTAGCAAAATCTAAATATTTCAAAACAACTGAGAAAGAGCTATATAAAAAATATGAAGGGACTATGTAACATTTTCCTGCTAAAGGAAAATGTAAAGAAAAAGCTTTAACGCATAATTACTCAAAAATATATTTCATTACATAACCCCTTCTTCCACAATACCCTTAAATTGTAATATTGTACAATTATTATTTTTGAATTAAGAATAGTATCACCTTGTGTAAGAAAAAAGGTTTACTTTCATTTTTCAGTATTATCAGACACAAATGAAGAGTCAAATAAAGTTGCCAAATTTTTTAAAACAGGAAATTGAAAAAAAATTATCATTAGTAATGCACAATTACTTTCCCTTCCTCTACTGCCTTTATTGTTTGCATTTAAATGTTTGAAGACAAGACAATTTAGTCCTTAGGACTGTTTGTACTGATATTGTTTGTGGCCATCGCCCAAACAGTCTCATTGAAATTAAGGTCTTCATCAGAGCTGAGTAAACAAGCAGCATGAGACATTCTTACATTGACATAACTAAACCCATCACCTGCCTTTTCTCATAAGATATAAACTTTTGCAATTTAGGAGATAAAAATAAATGAAGAAATAGATCCCACATTTTAACCTCCTCAAAAGATCTTTGGTCAATTCAACCAGCCAGCAGTAAGCCTTATCTAATAAAACTTCCATCATGAACTATGCAACCTTTGGTTTATCTGAAGTCCATTTTTTTAAACAAGGAAACTGTATTTATAACAAAATAGATCCACTCATTTCTCTTGTCCCAAAATATTGACTGAAGGATTAAGGATAATTGCACACAATAAATAGAAAATAATAGCATTTTAAATGGTTTAACATAACATCTGTAAATTATATTTATTTTTTTTTTAAAAAGACACTCTGTAGAAAATCATTTACTTCAAAAGATTAGTAAGAAATATGTACAGATCAAATATCTCTAAATATTCATTACAGTAGTAACAACACTTAATTGTCCATTGTTAGATATATAAATTGAGTCAAAAATAGGTTTAATTTACCGTCAGTGATTGTTTGAAAATGTAATTAAAATAAAAAAATATTTAATACTAAACCTACCAACATTACATGTGTACATATTTCTACCACAATTTATCGGTTAAAAACAACAAGAGAGGAGTGGATATTGAAAAAACACTTTTGATATATTTTTTAATAAAAATAGTAAAGTCAAAAAGCAAAGAATGAATGTTGTTCCCAAGAACTTCTTCCAAAAAGTCCAAGAATCATTTGACCCGTCATGTTAGGTTAAGTGTTAAACATTAACTGAAACTGATTTAATGAAAAGAAAGATTCGATTCGAAAGATTAGTTACTTTAAAATAAATGAAATTAGACTCTTTGTTACCAAGCAGAAACAATCACATGTACGCATGAAGATGACACATAAATTAAATAATAGAAGAAATACTTTGTAATGCAATTCAATGTATTGTTATTTAAAGAAGCAAAATTATAGCGATAATAAGTTGAATATAACACCATGTTCCATGAGAAAAAAAGTCATTTGAACACTAATGTATTGATTTTTAATTACACTGAAGATCAAAAATTTATCTAATATATAAAAATCTTGGTTCGAATATAACTTCATTTACTCTAAAATTAAATTTAAATTCTATAGATAGATATATTCTTTGTTATAGCTACTTTATATGAATATAAAACAGTTTTAAGTAACATAGGAACAAAAGTGGATACTTAAGGATCATAATCATTCATAGTTGGTCCAGAATCATAACCAATCCTAAAGAATCAATACCCACCCTGGTCAATAATAGGGTTTCACCAAATACAATTATTATTTAAAGTCAATATTACCTCATGCATAGTTTTATAATAATTATTTAAACTTGGGTAAAATAAGTACAGTACATGTTAATATACCAACACTTAATCAGCCATAAAACTCAGCAGAATAACTTAATAAACTTTAATAACATTATTTATACATACCATAAATAAACATTCGAATGTGAAACCAAAACCAGATTATATAACATAAACAAATTATAGAAATAACTGTTTATTATTTATAATATATTCTTAAGATGAGCTCTATAAATTCTCTTCAAGCTACAAATTGATGATCTGCTTCTTTAAGAAGTAGTTTTTATTAGTAATATTACAACAAACTAATCTATAATGTAAGTTGTTATTAATCATTCACACATACGGTATTCCTTGACATGAGTTTAAATATCTTGGTAGGAGAGAAAGTACAATAAACACTTGAAAATTAAAAAAAGGTAATACAAAAACTGACAATACTTAGTAAGAAAATAAAGTGAACTTGTGCATATAACAAATAAAAATATACCTGTTAAATTTGACAAATGTTTTATATAATTTATTGTTGATATACAATATAAAAGTAAATAAAGTAGATATATGACTACACAGTCAATTGACCATTAGAATAAAACAATCTTCTTTGTATCTCATCAATTTTGTTATTTTTCCTTCAATATGATGCTAGTAAATTTAAAAAACAAATACCTGATTTATGTAAATTTCCCATCTTATGCATTATATATGCTTGTTAACTGAATGTTAATTCACGATAAAAAAACAAACTGTAATATTTAGATGCCACATAAATTAACTATAAAAAAAAAAAAAGAATCTATCTTGCCCGATAAAAATTGAAATTCCATTGAAGATGGCGCAAACAGTACTACACTTGAATCCGTAAAATTGGCGGCTTTCACATTAGTAATCGATATCAAAACTATTTTGTTAAGTGCCTAACAGGATTCAACTTTTTTATTGATTAAGAAATAAAAAAAAAAATCGAGTTAAAATTTTTATAATAATATGACTTCATTGAAAAATATGTTTTATTCAAATAATTAAAAACCTGATCCTGTGGTTAATATAAGATTAAACCAAGTTTATATGACGTTTCATGAACAGAAAATGATTTAATATCCAAAACAGTGTAGCTACTACAAACAAATTATATTTTAAAGGCTTGAAAACTTTTAAAAAATGAATTATTTTTCAATCATGTTTATAACCCAAGTAGTTCGATCTTGTAATGACTAACTGCATGAACGAACTATTAAATTGGTTTTAGGATTATATATTACATCCTTAATTATTAAATACTCTTCATAAAATAAGAAACAGTAGTTAATGGATATGTTATTACATAAATATATGAATATGTAATAACATATCCGTATATTTATTATTATAACTATCCATATGTAATAACATATCCATATTTTATTACATATTTATTTGTTTCAGAAATGTAAAGAAAAAAGAAGATGGTAAAATGCTCTGGGATTTACGTTTGCTTGATGAAAAGCTGAACAATTATTGCATAGATCCAACCTATCGGGGCTACCCTGAGGAGGGTGGCACTGAATAGTGAAACTAAACCCTGCCAATACTAAAAAATCTCAACGTCGACTGGTTAGGAAGAAAAAAAAACCTGACCTTCAGCCATAACCCTTAGGCTAACGGTAGGCCTTCAGATCTTCCAACAGCATAATAGAACTACAAATATTTTCCTACCATTCACAAGTTTCTTTTTCCATGAAACGTTATGCTAAAAAATAACGTTTCTTGAAAACAAAAATATCATCTAAGTTACTGTTTAGAGACCAAATAAAAATACTCTTGAAATAAAAGTTTTGATGATAGTAGGATAAGTTAAATTAATGACGCTAATGGAATACCTGCACGTGGCACTGAGATTCAAATCCTAACTCCATACTAATGTTTACCCTTGGTAGAAAACAAGTGCAATCGAGAGCTATTTTTAAACACATTGGTTTGAGAGTATACCTAAAAATTTACTAAATACAATAGGGAAAGAGTTTCGGAGTTTGATTGCCCTCTAGCTGTTACACACTTTTTCTATGAATTAATTACGAAGATGTTTTAATTAAATTCATATAGGAAGGAACAAATTTCTCAAAAATTAGGAAAAGATACTTTTATCTTTTAGCGTTGTTGTTGCCTCTGATTGGTTAAGATTTGTAAATTCAAAATGAGTGAGTTAGAGAAATGGAATAATGTGAAGCCGTTTAGAACAAGATAAAAATCTGGACAGAGGGTGAAATTATGGAAAAATTGAAAGCAGTTTCAGAGAATAAAAATATAATAAATCAAGTTATTTTACATAATGTACTGTCGTAATCTGGGAAGAACTAAAGATTTTAGAGGATATACAACAAAATGTACGTTAAAAACGTCTGATTTACTTGTTTATTCTTTATACCTGAAGAGGCCCATTTTCAATAAAAAATCAAACAGACTAACTAGGTAAATGGGTAACCAGAGAATTCAGTGGATAAAAATATAACTTTTCTTTAAAATCTCAATTGGTTTTAGTTTTTTAGAAACACTGAATCCTGACATTTGCATAAAAGTGATTTGTTCTGAAAAACCTGCACCTTTAAAAACATTAGCTTTTTCTTTTTTTCAGTTCTATGTATGAAAAATTGCGCATTACAGTAATTATAAAAAATACGAATTTTTTTTTTTTTTTTTTTTTTTAAACCATTTAAGAGTATGTGCTCATTAAAGCAGATGTAGCATTTGAAAAAGGAAGTAGTAGCAAATGAATAAATGTCTATTTATTTTTACTAAACTTGATTTGGCAAATATTATACAATAACTTATTATTAAATATTATAACTATCACATTTTTTAAAAATAAAAATACATTTTTTTTACAAATCTTTTGAACTATAGTCAAGAGTTTCTCGTTAGCCACAACAATAATATCATTTATTTAACTTCAATGCACACAAATGTTAAAAAAAAAAAGCCTATACAAAAATTGAGGTATTATACTTTTCCATGTATTGTTTGTTATTTTAATAAACCGTTTTGATATGGAAGAAAATACCGAAAAGGTATCATTTTTTTTTTTTTCGGAATAAAAAAATCCCTCTTTGAAGTGGATTAAATTAAGACTTAGTCCCCTAAAAATCAATTGAGAAAAAATCTTTTTCTAGGACGTTTGACTGCGAATAACTTACACCTTATTTAGCACCTAAATAGTTTTACATAAAAATTTGTGACGTAACGTGCAGGAGATTCAGTTTTGTCCATTTTTGTAAAATGTAATTACGAAAAAGTGATTTCTTTATTTAGAAAGAAAAAAAATGAAAATTAGAATTTTTAAAAATGTTATTTTTATATTTCTGAGCGTTTATGTTTTTTAAAGTTGAAATTTGAATTCAGCTCCCCAAAATATTAAAACTAATAGAAAAAATAGTTCTACATTCTTCTTCTGAATTCACTCATTTTTTATCGTTTGGTTGGACCATTTGCTTGATTATTTTTTTGGATCTCTATTTTTTATTTCTTATTAAAACTCATCTAATATATTTTCTCCAAGGAATTCTATAAAGTATAGGGAAATTTCTATCGGAACAAGTTTCTTAGATGTTTTACCTGCCGAAAAATGCAGCTCATCTTCAAACCTCTTCTCTCGTAGGTAAATCGCTCTTACAGGCAACGTAAAATTTATATTTATATTATTATACAGAAAATTCACAAAGTTAAGAATCTCTTTATATATACAAAAATAATAATAAAAAAATTTTAGTTTTCATTAAATGCTTAATTTATACTTGGATTCGTTAAAATTTTAGGCCTCAGATGGAATACTTTTTTTCCCCTATTGTTTCATTAGCTATGGAATCAGGAGCTACGTGTGCCCTACTAGAACTCACACAACCTCAAACCAGTGGATACTTAATTGAAGGAATTGAAACCTTTCAATGATTGGGGGAAAATCTGACAGTTGAGAGTAGATATTTAACATATCACCGTACCCATTTCCTATTGAACAAATTAAAAATCAGTTATTGTCTGGTCTGAAGATGACCGGCCATGGTTTCGCCGAAACAGTGGTACATATAAGTAAAGTAGAAGCCATCTTAAACGAGCAAGGATCATGAACTGTTCCGTAGAATGAAAGTTCAAATTATTTTTTCTTTCATCAGTATATTTATAATCGCTGGTTATTTTACAGCTTAAACACTGATTATTTTAGAGGCCCTTTCCTTCAAAACCTTAAGGTATAGGAAAAAAAGGGACTCGACGGCCGAGGGTCTCAAAGCACTCGGTACAGAATGTTATGGGTTCAAATTCCACATGATCGGGTCAAAATATATTTCGTGGCGAATCCATGTAATGAATCTTGATCTTCTTACTCCGGCGAAAATAGGTCAGTAGCGTGTAGGATAATCCGTCCTCCCTGCCCTAGTTGGAGTACATGAGTAGGTGCTCCAATTACATGTGCTAAGTATTAGCGTTACGTTGGGAAAATCGAGGAATGAAAAAATAAATTTTAGAGAAAAAAAACAAAACCGACTTCCAGATTAAACCTACATATACAAACTTGAACTAAAAAATAATATTTTAATTGCTTCAAAACAAAAACCATTAAATGAAAATCAACGGAATTATCGATACTTATATACCTATTCACAATTTATGACCAGTTATCTTTGGGTTCGGTGCCAGTCAAGAAGGGCAGTTTAATCCTGCCTTTACAATAAACTGTCGAATGGCCCGAGATAGCGGTGTGTCGGTGATGAAACAGTGGGAGGATCTTTACGATTACAATTTCTTTTCAAATCCTGTTTGTTTTGGTTGGCACCGACTCCAAAAATAATTGATTATAAATTGTGAATAGGTATATAAATATCGGTAATTTCGTTGATTTTCATTTAATGGTTTTTGTTTTGAAGCAATTAAAATATTATTTTTTATTTTTTAGTTCAAGTTTGTATATGTAGGTTTAATCTTTAAGTCGTTTTTTTTTTATCTAAAAATTATTTTTATTTTTCACTTTTTAGTGGTGAGTTTATTTTTGTTTATACAGTCAATTCTCGATCTTCAAGCTTCCCTGAAAAATGGTTTGACTTACTGAACAAAGACTTATCGAGGTTATCATTCACTTACCTTCATGTAATTGGGAAAATTGAACACAAAATCGGAGTTGAAATCATTACGTATATTTTTCATTAATGGGTATGTGTATGTTGTTTGTACGTACATATAAAATCATTGATACAGAAAATTAAATTTGGTACCAATTTATCATATAACTTTCAACTGAATTGCGCTTTTTTCTGAAGGTGCCTAAAAGTAGACTTACCGTCTTCCACCAGTGGCGATCTTTTCTTTATTCTTTAGGACGGTTGAAAGAGAACTACGCGGAATTCGAAATTCATTAGCAACAAACGCCCAACTTCTTTCTCCTTTCTGCACTTTGCAAATCTATTTTAAATTTTCGATAATATTAACTGTTTTTTCTTAAAAAGTGCTGCGTTGATTTCAAAATATTTTTTATAGGACTACCTCTGAAGTATGCGCTACCGATCTAAAAAAGAATCATCAAAATTGATTCAGAATTGACGGAGTAATCGCGTAACATACACAAAAAAAAAAATAAAATAATAATAATAAAAAATAAAAAAAACAGACGAGTTGAGAACCTCCTCTTTTTTGAAGTCGGTTGAAAAGAGTTTTCAAGAATTTGAATTCCCTGTGAAATTTCTCTTTGATAGGCGGATGAAAATTGCCTGTTGGAGAAGCGAAAGCCATTTCCATAGCACTGGCTGAAGTAGGAAAGGGGCAGTGTTTTCCAGAAATCAGTGTTCGGAAGCTACTGTGCAGTCGATTAGCTTCGGATACTAGGCAATCCGCAAGTCATAGACATACTGAAAAAAGGGAAAAGTGACTTTTGGGAAACAAAAAAAAGCTTTATTTGACTCAATGGTTTCATCAATATTGCTTTACGCTTCTGAAGTATGGAGCCCCAATTAGCTTGAGGCAATCGAAGCGGTCCAACTTAAATTTTTAAAGCGCCTATTTGGATGGCCAAGGAATACCCCAAACTATATAGTCCGTCTCAAAACAGGAAGAGAACCATTGGGCATGAAAGTGGTAAAAAAGATGACAAATCTATGGACCAAGCTCGAGTTTATGCCAGAAAAGCGACTCCCAAAACTCTGTTTTAATAGACTAAAATCACTAGACAAGGATAAGCCTGACATAGACTTTAACTGGTTGTCCCAATTTAGAGCAATAGCCGAGCTAAATGCCTTTGCAGAAGAGCTTTCTGTTCACAATACAAACGGACTTCTTCGATACAAAGGCGACATACTGGAAAAAGCACATAACCAATATTTCTCAGCCGACATTCAAAGAACTTTAAATTCAACTAACTACCCTTTATATAGAAGTCTATGTAGTTACAATACTCCCAATCCCGAAAAGTACCTTACATTTAAAGTTCATATAAAGAAATTGAAATGTGTCAGCCAATTAAGAGTTGCTAATTCAGAACATATCATAATTAATGGAAAAAACACAACTTTTTTGTTCAAGTCACAAGAAATCTGTATATCTTGCAATCAATTTATCTACAATAGTCTACACCACATTCTCCTTCACTGCCCAGCACACAATGAACATAGACAACAATTTCTTCAACAGTTCATCTTAGAATCTTCTGATAACCAAAGTATCCAAGCTATACTCGATATTGACAGTGAAGAGAAATTACATAAAGTTTACTATTACATGATGGGGCTCCAAAATGTGCTAAATCGTTTATCATAGACCATTTTCTATTAAGCGTCTGTTTTCAGTTTATCTTTAAAGTGAAATTTTTGTTAATTTATTTTTATTGTTTCTATCATAACACCAATTTATTCTCCATTCTATTATCTTTTGAAAACCAGAATGTATTAGTGAATCGAATTTTATTTATTTTATTAATTATGAAATGATATGTACATTAATTGTAATTTATAGCCAAGCTAGGCTCTATTTGTATGGGGAAGCCCCCAAAGACAAATAAAAAAAAAATATCTATCTATCTACTAGGCTGCTAATTGCCAGCTGTATTAATTATACAGGAGTAAAATGGGCAAGCTGATAGCCCAAAGCGGTTCTAAAATGCCGCAAATCAATCCTCTCTAAACGTACGACTTTTTAGAAAAAATATTATAAAAGATGTTAAAAATGAGCAAAACAACAAGGAGAATAGTGAAGTTGGGAAAATGTATTGGAAAGTACAAACATCCAGACGGTAAGTATTTGTAGCGTGCTTCTGATTGACGACGAGAGGATTATTTACAGCGACGTCTCTACAGGATTGGACTAGTATAGAGCCCCCCCCCCCCATGTATTCTGCGTCAAGAGGATAAAATATAAGTATGTGCACCTCCGGGTACGGCCCGCTTTGGCTGATATGCTCAACTAATGATTTTACGAACACAGCAATCTTACTATTAATGTTTATATTGTTACTATCAAAAAAGTTGTATGAAATCGAATGAGTTATCATGTCAACGGATTATCCTGCGCATTACCAAGCTCTTCAAGCCAGAATGGTAGAGATTGTAACAGATACCAATGATATTGGTTTCATTTACTTTTCTCTTTATAAATATATACCTAAACTATTTTTACATTAGCAGAAATTAGTTGCTAAAAACTAATTTGAAATAACTAAAGGCCAATATTATTAATATTTTAAGTTGGTTTAAAGATGAGACGAGATAAGTGAATGCTGACCTCAAAATACTGGTCAGAAAGATAGCAATTGAATGGGTCCGCCGAAAAACGTCCTAAGCGGCAAACATAAAATTTTGAGTAATTAGCGAAAGAAAATCATAATATAAAGTTTTTGTTAGTTTTGTAGGTAAGATTTTATATTCAAAAATTAATTTGTTATCTTTACATGTATAATAACATAATGGAGTACCATATCATACTAAGACGTACTATTATACATTTTATAAACTTTAAAATCGCCACTTCGAAAACTTTGTCGCTTAGAACGTTTTTCGGCGGAGCCATTCAATTAGTAAATTCTGAGTAAATAGGAAAGAAGTAATATTCGTCTATCTGATCCTTGCACATTACATTTCTTTTTGTAGACAAGCAGGAGGTCGTTCCGGTAGCCTACAGTTTTTTTAAAATGTTCTTCAACGATTTATTTTTCTTTCAAATCTATTTTTCTCAGTTAGAAATTTTCTATTTACTCTATGTTTTCTATTTTGAAATACATTTCTAAACCATTAATTTTTCTCATCTCATCTCGGCTAGAGGAAATTCTCGGCCCTTATTGTCAAGTCTTTCGTTGTTTTAATACTTTTAATTATGTATTACGCCGTTGAACGAGGCATATTAGTCATTAAACTAATCGAGACGTATGAATCTCCCTATTATCTGAAGAAAAGTAAATGTAACCGCTGTTTAATAGAGGTATTCTGTCTTCGGGCAGTAGCTGTTTATACAATACTGCTTGAATAGAAACTGATCAGAACATAGCTCGAAAGAGGTATGTTAACGTTTCTGCATCTGACCTTAGTATTTAAGGAATTAAAGAAGATAATTTGACGCTGTACGAAATCTATTGCTGCAGTAAGTTTGCTCTTTTACATAAACATTATGCATATATTGCGGTTTTTAATAATAGGTATGTAGAATGAGGAAGTATATGAAAACAAATATTTTTATACGAGAGTAGAATAAATCATATTTAAGTGAATATATTAGGTGAGCGAAAATGAGAAATAAAAAGTTGTTTTGACCCTTCAAGAAACTAGTCACTCAATATTTTATAGCATTACGACATCCAACTTACAATTAGTTTCAAGTGGTTAAGTCGATGAATAATATAATTCTTCTTTGAATTGAATTTGATTAGCTGTTAGTTTATACAGGCCGTAAAACGTAAAAACTTTGATAAGGTGTGGAGCTCAATTTTAAATGATAGTGACTTTCAGGCACATACTATCACTTTTTGAATGCATATTGTATTATTATTATTTACATTCTATTTGTTTGTTATTATTATTCTAATCGATCTAAAAGTTTTCATAAAATGTTAAAAAGCAACTGATCGATTGAGTAACCGAGAATAGTTCCATCGAAGTACATTTGTTATCATAATGGTTAAAATGGTGTTCTTAAATATTCAATAGAATAAACCTCAATGATGAAAATTGACTAAAAAAATTATTGTACCTTCTTTTAAATAATTTACATATCATCCATCATATATACGTGTAAATAATTTACGTATCAGCATCTAGGTGAAATAAATATTTTAATAAGTAATTGGAAAATTTAAACTTTTAATACGAAAGTATACATAAATCTGAAATACGTTATCACACACACATATATATATATATATATATATACCATAATCATAATTAAATAAGGTAAAGGTGTGTTAGGGGTTTCAGTAAACATGTTAAACTCTAGAAGAATGCATTTATTTACAAATTATGTTATGCATAAACAATACATGTAACAATTCAAACATAAAAGATCAGAACCCAAATACCTAAGGCAATAAAATTAATGTTTAATGATACTAATAAACCTGATTACTATTGGTAGTTGAGTTCGGTTAATAAATATAATTGTTGCAGGCCTTCAAATGTTTAGTTCCAAACTGTTATTAATTACAAAACACCACAAGAAAGTGCCAACACCTGCTACAGGCCAATGTAGATTCTGAAACTAAAAATTACCAAGTTAGCCATCCCAGTTCACAAACAAAAAGATTAATAGGGTATTTCATGCATATGTCAACCATCAAGCTATAAATTTTTAACATGCCATCAACTATATAACGTATTTAAGAAAATAATGCATTAAATATCTAATATTATACTCCGATAACAAACAAAACAAATGAATAAAGAAGAAAGACGAATAAAAGTAGCATCTAATTGTAATTAAACTTACTTTTTCCATTAGGCTCAATTATTTTGACATCAGCTAAAATAATATGAAACACATGAAGTCACCACAACCCTAATCAATAATTATGAAAAAACACACACACTAAACGAAATTATAAGGAGTTATAGCTAACATTTACACTACCGTCACGAACACACCGTTAGTTAAGAACATACTGAAGTTGATTATGAAACTGCTTGAGAATTCTGTTTATCGTATAGAGAGCGCTTCTATCGTTTCATCATCGCTAATTCATTTGGGAATATAGTCAAGTTTTGCTATATGCCTAGCTCAACCTATTACAAACCTGTCACCATCTCACCACTTTATTATAAAATCTTATCTCTTCAAGAATAGTTAAAATGAAGTGCATTCAAGTTGTGATTCAATAAATTATGCGCATTAGAAACATCTTTATATATATATTTGTGTCATAATGTTGTTACCCACTTCTTTATACGAAAGATTTATAAAAATAAGCTATTTAAACATTTCATTGCATGTTTTACGGATTCGTTGTCTTATTACAATTAACTATAATATTGATTAAAATGTAATATTTAAACAGTATTTCATCATGACGGAATTAAAACAATAATTTTATTTTTTTTAGCTAATATCAACGGTTGAAAATAATTTTTTTAGAACTAAATATTATGCAATACATATTTCCAAATCATTAAAAAAATGGGTACACTGGAGTGTTGACAGTGATTTGGAAGGTTACAAAATGGTTTTAAGTTTATCACGTGCATTTTGTTTACATATAAAGTTTTCCAAAAATTTTTACCAATTACAGGACTTTTATCTTTGTTTTTGATTTTTATCTCCCATTCCTTCCATTTATTGAAACTTTTAATCATATTCATAGTTTACTTGAAAATCTTTATTTTCTCACAGAAGTTCAGATATTTTCTTTGTATAATAAATTTTTAGCTAATTATTTCTTAACAACCATGAATGGCTTAACCTTAAGAATTAGCTCTGATAAAAAAGTAAAGCCCATTAAAAGAGATTTTAAAAAAGAAGATCTTAAGTTTTTATTGAATATTTATGGTAAGATACAAAGATTTTTCATGAACATATTTTGACAACTGTAACTTTATGTTCTGTTTTATGAACTATTTCAGATCAACAAGAATTGATGTTGATTACCAATTTACTGAATGCAGAAACTGTTGAAGTGCAAGTTCGGGAATTGAAAAAGGTTCTTACAGGATTTTTATAAGTTATACATTTTTAAATAAATAGTACCTAATTTTATTGGTTTCAGATATTCGATTTGATAAGCATTGATGATATAGAAACTAATAATGATCTTATAATTGATATTGTTTCTTACATATTTCTTTGTCTGAAGCGGGAAAGTCCTCTTTTGCAATCTTTTTTGAAGTAAGTCTTTTGAATAATGAAATTTTTGTGGAAAAATACATTTGGCTTAGTATAATGTAATTATGATTACAGGTTTTTCTCTTCAGCCCCTAAGCAATTCATCAGCACCATTCAAGATTCTTTGTTAAAACATCTCACTAAAATGCTTCTTGATGAAACTTTAAACTGTGATGTCATTACTGATTATTCATTCACCATTTCGACTTGCATAGACAATCCTCTTTTATCCGCTTATTCATTTTTAACCTGTGTGAACTTGTTTTACAAGTTCATTGAAACATCTCTTATAAAATGTCACAACGAGTTGTTGTAAGTTTAAATACAAGTATGATTATTTATTTATTACCTTTCTTATTTTTAATCTTGATCTGACACTGCTTGTATTAGTAATTTGAAATTCCCTTTAGCTAAGTTAAGAATTTATTTTTTTTTTAAAAGCTATAGTTTTATTTTCAAATGCATTGTAAATATCTTACAACAAGATAAAATATTATAATTTTTCCAGAAAATTATATTAAGAAATGGTTTACGCATTTGTAGCAAAAAAAAAAGTTGTTTATTAACTTTTTATTTTTTCAGAAAAGAGGAAGCACCAATGAAGAAATTATCTGTCATCTCAGGAATTCATAGTTGTGTACAAGCGGGTATTAGCCTTTGTCAAAAGTACCCTTTAAAATCAACAAAGAATTTATCTAAAATAGCTGTAACTTTGTTATGTGATTCTGATCTACCTTTAGATACACGAGCTGCTTCTGGAATTTTAGCTGTGCATACCTCTATAAACATTGATAAAAAACAGTGGCTAGAGGTTGGTTTTATATTTTTAAATTTCATATTGAAATCATTATTTATTGCTAATTAATAATTAGGTATGTTTTGTTTTAGATTTACAATTTTATCTTTGAATCAAATAATGATTTGGGTGTGTTATCATTTTGCTCTGGTTTGCTGAATGTACTTTCTGTTGATGAATTGAGTTCAGTTGTTAGTTTTAATGGCACTAACAGATGTGCATTATATATTTTGCATGACACTGTACTCATGATTGAAGAAAGGCGAGTATTTAAATTAAATCAAAATCAAAATAAATGTTATGTTTCCTGAACTTTTTATCAATTGCTGTATTTGTTTTAAAGTTTCAAATTTTAAATGCAAATTTAAATTTATAAACATAAACAATGTGGTGTTGCATAAAATAAGGTTTCTTTAAGAAAACCTCTTTATTCCTAACCATAAGATGTAATTTGTTTTTCGTGTGATATTTTAAAACATGTATTATTACTTTTATTACTTTATATTGTAATTTAAATTTCTTTTCAATTCCTGAATTTAATTTTAATTGTATTTTTCTTGTTTTTATTATATTTCTAAATTATAAATACGGCAGCTAGGCTGCTATTAATTGTTCATTATAATTATTCTTACGGGGCAAAGGCCCCAGAATAAAATTTATTGATAAGATGAGGGGACATTACTAATATTTTCGATTCCAAAAACTAATATTTTTCTTGTTTTGAATCGCTTACTGTTTTTGTTTCTTTTAAAATTAAAATTTGATTGTAAGAAAAGAAAAAGGCTTATAATTTGAGAATTCTCAAATAATTTATTGGTCTTATAAAAACATTATTTAAAAAAAAATACTGAAATTTGTAACTTAATAAACACAAAATACAAATCAGTAAATACTAGGTTCCTGTTGCAACTTTAATGCAACACTATCAGGGATTAAAAATTCGTAGCTACACCTTGAAATATCACTTGTTTCAATATTTAAAAAAGGCAATCATATAAGATTCACTGACCTATCACTGATCCTTTATTGATGTAATGCTAATTATATTTTAGAAGAGCATCAGAAAGTGAAATTGTGTTGGCAGCAACAAGGTGCATAGTACTTATCAGTCGTTGCTTTACCAAGATTCCTGATCTAATGAACCGAGATTTATTGAATTCATTTCTTGTTTACTTGTGGAGTCATATTGATCATTTCATGGCTGCTGTTCGCCACCTTGCTTTATCTGCACTCTCCAATATTGCCTCAATAGGATCTATTTGTCCTCGTAAGTATACATCTTTCTGTTTTATGCATTTATATTTATATTTCATGTTTACTAGAGCCCTTTATTAATTTTTCTTTTCCAACATGAGCCAGGTAAAATGATTTTATCATCTTAAAAGATAATTTTTAAAACTTGCAGATAAATAATAGTTTTACTGCACATTACTGTAAAAATTTGATTTTGAAATTAAAACCTCTTTTATTTCAGAATTAGGTGTGTATGAAGCTATTTTAAGAGATTTATCTGGAATGCCTGTTGATCGTCGAAGTAAACATGCAGCTATTTCAGTATTAGTTTCACATGTTCTTGTCAGAGAAATCATGTCCCAAACACCTGATCTAGTGAAAGAACTATTTTATGCTGCATTGGCCAATCCATCTTCAAATTATGTAGGTATATTATTTATTTTATTTACTGGAATTTGTATTGTAATATTTTTTTTTTTTGTCAAATTATTGAAATAGCTGTATTTTTCAGGCTCTAAATTCTCTTGAATCCTTAATCTGTCAAGATTTGAAAGAAAGAATGAACCAATCAGAATGGTTTGAAATTTGGGTGAAGCCACTTCTATATTCCAAATTATCAGCACCTTTGGAGCATTTGTTAGCTGCTCTTATTAGAAACCATCCACCTGTTTTAGTACATGTCACTGGGTATTTTGTTAAACCAGTTTATATTTGTATTTAATTATTTTTATTGTTCTTTTTATTTTTTATTGTGGGTCCAGTATAGGGTTGGAGAATAGTAAAGAAAATATTGATGTGGTATTGACTTGTTTAAAGATTGGAAGAAAATTTAATTTTTTATCTGGAAAAGACGACTTGAAAACATGGAAAGGCTTAGTTAACATGAATCTTTTAGAATCATGCATGTACCATTTTGATGATGAAGTAAGAATCTATTTTTAAAATAATGGCTGTATTTTTATGAACTTGTATGAGTGTATATTTAGGTATGAATTTGTGTGTGTATTTATATATTTCTTTAATTAGTCCAAAATTAATTAATTACACTCACTGACCAGTTTTGCCATCATGAGATTGCAGTGAAAATAGGGAGCTTATAACTGTAAGAATGTTTATTTGATTCTATATTGGCAAGAATGAATATAATTTGGAAGTTATTAAAACCACTTTCCTGTTCTCATGGACCTGCTGTAAAGCGTTATTTCACATTGAGTCCACTTTGTATGAGAGTGTATGCATACATATACAATACTTGTGTATGTTGTATTTATAACACAAATATTATTTATATGTTAATATACTTTGGAAGGTACTACTCAAATAAAAATTGGAAACATATAACCCCTTCAAGGACTTGGATTTTGAAAGATTTTAGAAAGTAAAAGGGTTGAACTTGTAGCAAGAATTTACATTTTGTGATCAATTTTTGTATCATATGTAACAATAGTAAAATATTCACTCACTAGTGTGATCAACTAGTAATCAACTTCTAAAATGGATTTCCTACCTTTGAATATTTTTGTTTAAGCTATTTTTATTTTCATTCCTTTTATGTGGAATTTATAGTTGATTAAGTCACATATGCTGTTCATTTATCTCACAGTTATTATTTAATCATAAAAAAATATTTTAGTTTTAATATTTGTTCTGTATTACATCATTTTTAATACAATTTGTTTTATATTTTATTAATTCCTTAAGGCTTTGAATTAGATTTTATTTTTGTTTTTTAGATTAGATTATCTTGTTTATCTCTTCTTGTGGAAACGTCTAAATCGACTGAAGAATTCACTCCTGTAGAATTGAGTCTAATCAAAACATTTTTTATTTACAATTTATCTACACATGATCCAGCAGTTAGGCAGAAAATACTTGCAGTTTCAAAAAAGGTATGGTATCTTCTGTCATATAAATTAAGCATTTTCAAAGCATTTCTGGTTCCAATACACCAGTTTAATAACATGTCTTGGGGATGAACAGTAATATTCCAAAAATAGTTTTTTCAAGAAACTAAAAAAAAAAATTTTATACTAAGAAACTTATAGTTTTACTAAAAACATAACACCTTTGTAAATGTTTATATCTATGGGCCCTTAGTATTACTTCAAAATGTGAAATTTTTTGCACTATATGATTTGTATAAGTAGGCTAGAACCCACTCACTACAAGCAGTAGTACCATAGAAATTAATAATAATGATAAGATTTGTATATATTTACCATAATGTGTCATGGAATATTATTTTTACCCCTCTTAAAAGTGTTTCTAAAAAATTGGTATTAACATCTATTTATTTTAACTTTTGTAAGATAACTTTTGAATAATATAGAAAAGAGTTTCCTTTGAATATCTGTCCTGCTATTTCTTTGATAATAATAATTTTAGTTTCTTGTACTGTAGCGATAATAAAATAGATACAATAATCGAATATAGATATAGTTCGCCATAGAATTGAATCTTAGGCAAGTAAAAAAAACACCCTTAGTTTATTATAAAAAACCTTTATTAGAGCATGAACGTTTCAACCTGCCTTGCTGGTCTTCTTCAGGGCTTAACATACAAAAAAACTATATGTGATCGAATGATAATTACAGGCAATAATTAAATAAACTAAATTAAATTTAGAAATTGTTATTAAAAGTATTTAATTTTGTTTGCATTTTAACAATTGAGTATGACGTAATTCTCAAGTTAGAGCTCATTAATACTAAAATATTATTACTTTCCGACTGCGTCCTGGACAAAGTTCTCTACAACTAATTTATTCAGATTAAAAAAATAATTATAAAGATTAGTATATTAATATTTTTGAAAAATAGTAAAATTTTTCATTAATACTGTTAATGGAATGAGTCAGTAAAAATTTCCATATTATGGGTAAAAATAAAGCTTTGTTTTTGGTACTAACGAAGTGATTTTCAATAATCAAAATATAAACCATAGTGCTCTTTGCTTTCACACTATCTAGAAGCTAGCTGTAGAATTCCTTGTATGTTTGTACTCATAATGAATGACGCTTTCAACTAGTAGTAGTTCAAAAATATGGAGTATCATATTTTTTTTTAATCATTCTTGTTTGGTAATACTATGTTTAATAAAATTATTAGTAGTCAGACTTTAAGAAGCAACTCAACAGGGCTTATTGGGGTGTAAGCAAATGTGATACCTCTCAGCTCGTACGTTTGCTTTTCTCAACTCTCACCGGTGTCAATTCACAATCTCAAGGACCAAGGATCGTCTTTGGCTACAATGCACAGAGCATCCTTGTTGACTTCTAAAACATGCTCTGATCCTGATTTTCTTCTTGTACTCTCATCCCCTTCATTAAATTTTTGGAATTTTTGCACTGTTCTTTCAAATACTTACACTAAACAGTTGGCTTCAACTGCTAATTACACACTGATTATTCTATACCCTGTTGATTATTATACAAAATTTTGAGAATTTCGTACTTTATCGTTGTTGTGCACAAAGCAAAACCAAAGAAGTTCTGAGCCCTGATAGGGGGCATGCTGTGTACCAGATGATTCATTCAGGATCAATCATGAATATCTTATCACAATACAGGGTGAGTATCTTATTGTAAAGAAAAAAAATTGGGTGAAACTAGATCAAAAATGTAGCAAAATGCTGCACTCATAAAATATAGATAAATCTTAAAATTTATTTTATTTTGATGAATTTTCTATAAATATTTATTTATTTATCCAACGCCCATCTGTGGCAGTTTAGCCATCTGACGTCGAGCCTCCCAATATCGGTTTATAATGTCTTCTGGGTAGATGAGAGCAGTGCAAACTCTCAGATGATCTCCATCCATGCATTCGAGGTTGCATATTTTATATATATAATTATTATATTTTCTATAGATATCAATCTAGCATAGATGACTTATGTTTTACGCTCAAAAAACCATGTGTAGTATTGTTTATTTATTCATCTTTGTATTGCTGTCGAATACTGTTGAAAAGTCATAGTTTGCCCACAGATTGAATGATGAGATTACTAAGATTTGTCACAAAATATCCTAACACAACTTCATCACGATATACCACCCGAATATGGCGAAATATGATTTTCCAACACCATGGTGCTCTGCCACATTATTCGAAATCAAATATAAACCAATGATATACATTGGTACCATGTATATACCAATGATATACATAAGTGAAACAACAAATAACTGTATAAACTCTAGCAAAGCTGTCTTTTAATTTTTTTCAAGTCTATGGAAAAGATTTATTGTTCCTTAGCTTTTGCAAACCCTTTATTTGACAACTATTTGATATTTCTTATACCACAATGATTAGATGGATATGGCCATGTTCAGTTTTTCTCTTTCAATGAATGGCCAGAAACATGTCTCCTCATGAATTAGCATCATTACTCTATGGTAAATTTTATGTAAGCCATAAATGAAACCCATTAAATGGCATAAAAATATTTTGTGCAATGTCACCCCGTCAATCATACTTAATTATTAATTACTTCATTTCATTTTAATAACAGAATGACCTATAACATCTTTTAAAACATTAATTAATAGTAGTGTATGAGTTAAAATATTGAATTATCTTGCATCAGAAAACTCATTGCTAGACACACAAACAAGATATTGCTGATTTTGTATTGAACAAGAAGCACAGAGACTACATCAAAGTTGAGTTACCACATTACTGGAAAACAAATCACACTGAGATATCAAGTCCTCTTGCTTCTCTTAAACTTAATATTTTCAGTCCGGTAGTTCACTCTAGTATCCAGTAGGATTCAAATGCATAATAAAAACAAATTAAACCAACAAATGAACTCATAAAAACTTTCTCAACCCAGTTTAATATACGAGGTATGTGGTTATCTTTTTTTTTTTTTGTTGCTTAATTTGTTTGCCCATTTAATTCAACCCTTTTATAAATCTTTAATATCCTTTTTCAATTTGCTTGTTATTAATTCATTTTTTTATTTGTTCAGTTATTAACTAGAATCAGAGACAGTAAATCAGCCTTAGAACGTAGACAACAGAAGAATGCAAGAAGTGAAATGACCAATGAAAATATAACTTTCATTTTGAAAGAATATCAGGAATTTCTTTCTTACTTTAAAGAAGCTTGCCTGGAATCATTGTTTCCAGGATCTTCACCGTCTAGACGGTCTTTTGCACTAGGAGGTCTTGCACTAATGAAGCAGCTTGGCATCTATGGGACTTATAACCAGAAATCTGCTGAAGTAATTGTTTTTCTTCATTACTCTATCTTCAATCCATTTATATTAGTTTAGTAAAAATTTGTTTTTTAAAATTTTTAATAATTTAGCAATTAGTTTTAATTGTATTCAATATTTCAGAAAAATCAAATTATGCTTTGTTTCTTCAGTCTTAATTGTTTTGTTTTTTTACAGATTTTGCTTTCATGTTTGTTAGACAGTTATGAAGACAATAAAATTATTGCTCGAGATTTGCTTTCCTGCTATCCTTCAAGTTTATTAAATTTTGAGGTAATTTATGTTTTATGCATTTGGAATATTTTCCATAAAAATGGGGTGGGAAGGTTAGGGGTGGAGCATCTGGGTCATTTTCAAATAAAATGGCAACTTAGCTTTCCAGAAAACCCAATAAACCTCAAAAAAAAAAAAGAAGAAGTTAATTATTAATGTTCTGTGGCATACTATGATGTTGCCAAACTACTTGAGAATATATACCTGAGTTGGTTCGTCAAATTTTTGGTTTCTTGATTTTTAAGAATTTTAAGATAAATAAATAAATTCTTTTTAAAGGCTAATCTGAATATTATTACCTGAAATAAAATTCTGAATGATCAAGTATCCAGACATTTATAGACAAATAAGTTAAAATTGTTTCCACATTGAATAATGAAATGATGGACCGTAGAATGTGGCATTCTTCAATATCCACCAAAAAAAAATAATTTTTTTTTTTTTTTTTTCAGAACAAATCACATGTCAATGATTATGTTAAACACACATTAATTCTCAGTTCAAGCATCAGGCCCCCTGACAGCATTTCAGCAGGGTATTATATGAGTTTGTTGGCCTCATTTAATGGAATCATTGATGATAAAAGTGTGTAAGTAATATTTTTTTAATTTTTACAATTGTTCTTTTAATACACTCAGATTCTAGCAGTAACGATGGTTTGAATATATGATACTAATTTCTAAAAAAGGTTTTCTTTTTTGATTTTTGTGGCATATTCTGTTTAAGAACTCAAAGCACTAGCTACTTTTGCTTGAAGTCTACATTGGCAGTCTTAAAAGATGAGCTACAAGGTGCGAAAGAAAGTTTATTACGAGCTGCTTCATCGGGTCCATTATATGGTCATTTGTTTGTAATCAGGCACATACTTCAAGCATTGGACATGAAGTAGGTTCAGTATTATTACAGTGCCATAATATAATCTATAGACTTCCTAGTTCTTTTAACGACTAGGATCTACTCCCATAAGTAGCATATATTTTTTTATCTAAAACTGCTTATCTTTTTAAATTATTGGTTATGATGCATTACTAATGGAAGTTCTTGTTCCATAAATCTGATCTATTTCTCTGCTGTTTTGTACATTAATTAAAGTATATAATTTATTAAAATTGCAGTGAAATTGGAAACAACGATAAATGGTGTTCCTTGATAAAGGATATAATTGGAACTGCCTTTGAATGTAATGACACTGTAGCTTGTATTGTTAATAATTCATCTCCTGAAGGCCACATTCCTATGGATTTTAGCTACGGTAAGAAACAGTATTTAGATTAAATTTAATGTAAACTATAGCTTAACTAATAATAAAAATTATACCAAATTGTAGTTACTCTAAAAGTCATATTTGTGTCATTAGATAGATAACTTCTCCTATTTGCTACATTTATTTTTTTCTCTTATTTTAATTTTTAATCAATATTTCATTAAAAAATCTTTAATATAATTTATTTGGTATCACTTGTTGAACATTCTCTTAGTGTTTTATCAATTGTATATTTCCAAATCAGGTGAATTAAAGAAAGAAGGGGAACCTCAAGTTACTTCTCAAATGGTTCTATTATGTTCATGGAGAACTGTGAAAGAAGTTTCACTCCTTCTTGGTGAACTATCAGAAAGAGCTACGATTAAGCAAAACGATATGGGTAAGTAAATATAAGATTTAATACTGGTACCTCTCCTTTGGTTTATAAGCAGGGAACTTGTCATGCATTTTTTTCTTTCTTGTAATTTTCAAAGATCCAAATTTCTTTAAAATAAGCCATTCATCTATATAAAAAATTATTTGATGGTGCCATATCTAGGCTGTATGTAAGATAAGGCAAAATGTTCACACCTTGCAGTTCTGATCATTTTTCCTCAGTAAAACGTGAACAACAACTTTTTTCTTATTTTATTTTTTCTTCTGACATTGCTTGTTCAATGACCTCATAAAGCCATCTCGAGTCACAATAATTTTTTTATTTAAGTTCTCAAAATATTAAAGGGGATCCATTCAACCCTTTGTGGTCATTTGGATTTGGAAGATGCTTATCATTCTAAAAACAATTAAAAGAAATTACTCTTAAGTTGCCTACCTCTTATTTACTGAAAAGTACTTATAGAAGTACTTTTTGTGGCTTATTATTATCACATATTTGAACCTTTCTCTCTTAATTTCTAATGAAATTAAAGAAATAATTGATATACCATATTTTTTTTATACCTATGATTTTTAAATTATATTGTAAAAGTTCACAAGATTTCTTATTTATTTTGTAATTCATAATGTAATTAGTAATTAATTGTTATAGCCAGATGATTGCCCTATGTATTTCACTCAAATGTTATTCTTAGGGGACAAGTTGTCCCAGAATAAAGTTTATTGTCTTCTTCTCTTTCTTAAAAATTTAATCAAATGAATTGCTTTTTCTCATATATTTTGTGTACATAAAATTAAAAAATACTCACATTTCTTAATCTCGGAAAACTTTGTGGTGAGTAATCTGCTCCATATGCCGGATTTGTACTTAGACAAATCTTCTCCATTTGTGAGATGAGTCAGATTAAAGTCAAGCATGTGAATTGGTCATCTTAAACTCTCAACTTTTCAATTGCAAAATATTATGTTAAAAGTGTATGTATGATGTATGATGTGCAAAATATCATGTATGCATAAAACTTAAATGTCCCTCAATAAATGGTTACCTACTAACTACATGTTGCTGAAGAATTTGTCTACTCAAACATATTGAGAATCTTCTTGATCACGACTCTTCATGTAGAGATGGTCTATTAAAAACAGAGCTGTTTCTCCCTTTCCAGAAATTTTCCTTTCTACACCAACAGAACTAGTTCTCTCTTATATTAAAACCCTCTTGGCTTTCAAAAAAACTCTTGCACCAAATCTGAATCATTCCCAAATAAATAAAATTAACTAAAGTTTTAATTCAGGGCACATTACACTATTATAATGCATTATTTATGGAGGTGAACTGAGATATAAGTTGTTTCATTTGAGTTTTTATTCGTTTTCACGTATTATTGTAGAATGATTCCTACTGAACAAATTTCTTAATCTATTTATTTTGTTCTATTATCATGTCATAGAACATGGTCTTCTTACTGAAGATCAAATTTTGGCGATTGGGAAACATCTTACCAGCCTCCTTGCAGAAACTAAACATAGAGGAGCTTTTGAACAAGCCTACATTGGTTTTTCCAAACTTGCTGGAAGATTGTGGAAGTTAGTATAATTAATCTATTCTTTACATAATAAGAAAAGTTAATGATGAGAGCTATGAATTTGAAATTTAAAATGCCCAATTCTTTTTAGATGTAATTCTGGTAAACTTCATGAATTGCCTAAGAAATGGTTGGATGAGACTTTAGATCAAATATTGTCAAATGAAAAATTAAGTGCAACAAGGAGGAGTGCAGGGATACCATTTATTGTACAGGTGAATTTTGGAGATTCCTATTTATTTTAATAAAATGTTTAGAAAAAATAAATAACAAAAAAGTAATTGCACTAGAGAAATTATTAGTGTTAGAAGCAATTAAGTGGAGGGAGGAGTTCGGTATTATGAAACAATTAGGTGGAGAGAGAACCCTTTTTCCCCTCCACCTAACTGCTTATAACACCTCAGTTCCCTTGGGCATTGATTTGCTCTTTTTTTTTTTTTTTTTTTTTTTTTTTTTATAATTTGACACGATAATAGCCATCAATGTTGTGATAGGATTGTCGGCATAAAGAATAAAGATTAATATCTCTTCTTTTTTTTTCTAATTGACTGACCCCTTATATATCTACACATTCCTATTTACCAACAGTCTGCAAATCAATTTCTCCTTAAATTGTATGATGGAAAATATAAAACAATGTAGTTGTTATTTCTTTGGAACTGTTGTTTACAATTTTAGTTTTAAATTATAAGTGTATAATAACTTTGGTTTATTGATAGGGACTTATATGCAGTGAATTAGAAAGTGGTTCATGTAAGAGTCTTCATAAAGCAATGTCCTCTCTTCTCAGAATTGCGAAAGAAGGATGTTCAGAAGGTAAGTGTGCTATATATCACAAAAAAAAATTATATTCGTATACATTTAAACTCTTCTATACTATATAGATGTTATATTACATCCTCTATGTGAACAGAAATCACATTATATATTTTAACGTCTTTATTTCCATCTGTCTTTTGCGCCTGTTTAAATGATCTTATTCATTTTGCTTTTCTAATGGGAGTGGTAGCTACTCATATATATATATATATATATATATATATATATATATATATATATATATATATATATATATATATATATATATTATTTTTTTTTTTTTTTTTTTTTTTCGTATAATTCAGTAGAGTGTTATGTTTTAAAGCTATGTTTCGTTGATCTATTTTTCTCTATCTAATCATGCATGTCATTCACAGGAAGAGTTCATGCATTGAATATTCTGAGAGCTCTGTATCGTGGGTCTAGCTTGGGTGAAGCTGTTGGCCCTTATGTAGCAGAGGGAATAGCTACTGCAATAAATGGATTCAATTCAAACACTTGGGCTGTAAGTAATTATTTTTTTATTTTCTTTGTCATATAACTTTTCATTTTTTCTCTAAAAATTTTTAACCCATTCAATCTGGATGTGTTCACTCTGGATACAAGGAACCTACAATTATACAGTTCGGGGAAATCAGTCGAATAGTTAAATGTAGTGATTAGGCAGTGCATTAAATGAGCTAAAACAGGTTTCATTTACTACCTCTCTAAAATTGTTTGAACAAATTTTAGAACCAAATGAAATAATAAATTAGACATTATGAAATTTAAGAATAAGTGTGAACTAGTAGACGTTTACACTGAAAAATAATTCTAAGAACTGTTAAAAAAAACAATGGGGAAAATCAAATATGATGTTTATTCAATAGGTATGACTTACAAGAGCAAAAATAGATAACTGCATTGAAAGATATTTTAAAACTTGTGAGGAATAAGAAAGGAAGGAATAGTGCCAGAACTTGATATTTTACTGATGGATAGAAAATTATTTCTACCCAAATGGCATGATAGTAAAACAAGTCAACTGTGGTGTAGTGGTTAGCATAGCAACCTATTAAACCCAAGATCGCGGGTTCGCAGCCCAGCAGATGACCTTAGGATTTTTTAAAGGGAGTAAAAAATCCTTAGCTATGCCGTCCTTTGGAAGGGATGTAAAATGGGGTTCCTGAGCCTGTGCAATGTCAGGTACTCGTTAAAGATCCCTATCCTAATTATACCTGGATAGGCAAAATTTAGAACTCCCACCGTAGCATCGTCTGATTAGCCACAGCAGCATAAACTGACGTTAAATGAAATAAACAAAATGTAAGATCAAAATAAATTTATACAAATACATAATTCCTGTTAATGAATAGAAACATTCAAATAAATTTTTTTAGCTGATTTTTTTTTTTTTTTTTTTTTTTTTTTGAAAGGAAAGGAATTCTTCCACTCTTTTGCTTAGTGCATTAATGTCAAGAGTGTTTGGGGTTCCAAGAGGAAAATCTGAAACTCTTAGTTGGAGAAACAGAATGACTGGTAGACTTTTTTTTCAAAGGTAAGTTGCCATAGTTTTTTTTTTTTTTTTCCAATTGTAGTGGAGTTATTTGTTTTTTAAATATGTCTCTCTGTAGGTACCCAATATTATATTCAGAGCTACTTTCTCATTTGGAAACTTCTTTATCTAACCATATGTATCCAGCTCTATATCCAGTTCTACTTCTTCTTGGTAGGCTCTATCCTTCATCACTGGAGGGAACAGATTCCAATTTACAGGTATATTTTTATTCCTTTTTATTTATACAAAAACTAATTACGATATCTATAAAGTTTTAAACAAAAGTTAATTAAGATACTTGTCGAGAATAAATTTGTTTTAGAACTGTAAATAAATACTAATAAAACTTTCCATACAAAAATGAAAAGGGATATTGCCAGTTTTATTAAGGGTTTTTAAAGACAATAGTTTCTGGAAGCATTTAATACCTTTTATAATGTTCTCTGTTGGCACCTATTAGGCATATTCTTTAGGGGTTTTTCAGAGCATCGTCTCCTGGAATGACAATGTCTGACTTCCTAGAGAAAGAGTTGTTCATTAAAGATTAGAAAACTGGGAAATTTCCAATCTGTCACTTCTCCATTGTCTCAAAACTTCTCCTATTGATAGCATGTGGGATGCATTTGCAAATAAGGAATTGCCATCAGCATTGCCCTTCAACAAATATAGTGATGGTGAAATTCCTCAAAAATTTTAGTGATATTTTTAAAAATATTCCTTATAGGTGCACTCAGGTTCTGGCTGAGCACATTATGGTCAGTTAATACAAGGCATTGTTTAAAAAAAATAGAAAATAAAAAATAAATAAATAAATAAATAATTTAAAAAAAAAAATTATGGAACTAAAATCTTTCATTTTATTATTTTTCAAAATTTCTTATATAAATTTTCCTGCTATAAAAAACTATAATTAATGATAAATATTAATGCAGTTTATAATAAGCTTAATATACAAATGCTAAGAAAAGTAGTTACCCCAAAATTGGCATTATCTTTATTCATTTTTTTATTTATTATTTTATTTCCAGATCGGCCTGGTAAGCCTTACATGGATGATTTAACAATATTAATAATGAGTTAACAATAGTAGAAGGAAGGGTATAGTCTCCTGCCAGAGACACCCAGAGAATAATTGTAACTGTAGAGGAAGTATATAATAAAAAATAAAAAATAAAAATGAAAAGATTTAACAATAAAAAATAAATAAATAAAAAATAAAAATAATAATAAAATGGGGGGAAAGTAAAGAAATAAAAAGAATAAAATTAAATAAAGATAAAAAATAACAGACAAGTTTATTCATTCATCAACAGTTCAGTATATTTTAGAAGATTATACCTGACTCACTACCAACCATTTACCAGTCTTCAGTTAACACAGGGATCGGGTAGTTCACATTTTTGTCAAGTGTATTTCCACAAGGCTATGCCCTGCCCCTTTATGAGTATGGAGCTATGGAGCTCTGCTGAAACCTCATGTATTAAAAAAAAAAAAAATACCATTTACCCAAATACTGAAATCAGCAATTTTAGTATTTATAAATAATTTTAACATAGATAAGAAAGATTTAACATCATGTATTTAAATAACAATTATGCATGATATTGTTTCTAAGATTTAAAAAAACTATTATATTTATTTTTTTAAAAATTAATTTGATAAATGTTAATCGGAAATATTACCCATAATTACAGCTATTGAAATATGTACCATTTGTTATGAGATGTGCTGAAAGTAGCGTTATGAAAACCAGAGCTCTTGCAGCAACTGCCTTGGCGTCTCTAATTACATCATCTTCTTATGAATTACAAATTGATGACTTGGTGAACAATATCTCTCAAACATCATATGAAAATCATGCACATGGCTATTTACTTATGGTAAGCATTCTGTAGAATAGTTTATATAGTTCACTAACCCATGAAAACTTTTTTAATAGCATGATTTTGTTTTTGTTATAGGTCCTGAAATTGATTCAGCAAAGCAGAACTCTTGAAGATTTTAATTGTGAACAAATGAAATTGCATATTAAGGGTTGGATTATAAAAATGCTTGAAATTTTAAACTCTCAAAAGCATTCATTTATTGCTAAAGATTCTTGTTTATTAGTGATGATTCACATGGTTGTTAACTATTTCAATGTAATATCTCATGACACAATAATAACTCTAAAAAATATTCTGAAAGAAATCCTTTCCTTGAACAAACCAAATGGTCATTATGGTTTTGAAGTTTTCTTAGTTCATTCTTCCATTCTGTTATTTCTTTTAAATTTTAAAGATAATAATGTGGATGAACTACACCATACCATCATAAAGTTACTAAAATCTGATGAATATGATGTGATCGCTGTGACCTTAGATTTTGTCGAATTTATTGCATCAAATAGTTCCTCGACCTTTTGTCCAGATATTCATGATTGTTTGAAGCTGGAAATGACTGATGAAATTACAAGACATGAATTTAGTCTATCAATTAGAAAATCTGAAGTGATTGGAGAAATGCTAGCAAATAAAATCATAAGTGATAACCACCATGAAGACTTAATCAAAGTATTGAAATGTTTCCAGTTCTTCCCTCATGCTTTCAATAGGTTACCTAATGAAGTTGGAGTTGTTGGTTTCTTTCACAATATTGTCACAAATGCTCAAGGATCAGTCGCCAGCTATGCACTGACTTGCCTTAATAGCTTCCTGAAATTAGAGGTTAGCAGGTCCTATTTTTTCTTCCTTTTTTTTTATTACTTGAAAACTCATATGTAATTTATTGCTTTTCTTATTTGTTTCTAGAATAAAACATTGAATGATCAGGATGTGCAATTAATCTCCGACCTTATTAACATTTACTCTCAGCCAGAAGCTGACCATCAGTGTAGGCTGGCAGTAGCAGAATTGTTATCAAACAACTTTTTTGTTTTATTGAGCATATCTTCAATAGGATGTAGTAAGTTTTGTTTTATTTTGTTTGTGTCTATTACTGCTTGTGTAGTTTTATTCTAATGAAATCTTGTTAGAATTTCTCCGTTGTTGATTCATTTTTGGATTGGATCTGGAAGAAATAAAAGAAAAATATATCTAGCAAAAAGTGGAAAAAACAGTTCTGGAAATCATAATAACCGCCGGGTTTTGATCAAAATTGCTTTGAAATAAATTTAGGTAGTTATTAAAGGCAGCAATAAATGTAGTTTAAACAGATAAGGTAAATATTTGGATCATGTAATCATATAATGCAAATTATGAAAATCAGTTTGACAAAAATCTAGCATACGCAAATGTCCAATGGATCAAATCGAGCCAAAATGGCTGAATAAGTTTTTCACAACCTATGTAGATTCATTGCAGAACTCTTAATGACTGAATCCCATTAATTGCATAAAAGTATAACTTAATTCAATTATAATGGCCAATGTGAAAGTCATGGAGAGTATTTCTCAATATTATTAAATCAAAATATGAGGACTACTCCTTCGCAAAATCTCCCTTAATAATCCTTCCTGATCCTCAACTGCAACCAATTTCCCAATTGTTCCTAATGACTTAAATGCCTATTTTGTTTCATCATAACTCACTACCCCTTCTTCCCGTTTTATATATTCTTTCTCTGAAGCACCATTCTGTAACAATGATATTTGCTTTTCAGACATGACTCCCACAGCTATCAACTCCACCATTATGAAATCTCAGACCGATTCTGTAGTACCAGATGGTATCCCCATTAAACTTATAAAATTATGCCTCCCAGAAATTTTTCCAGACCTTCTTTTCATCTATAATTTCTCCCCTCAGAATTATGAAGTTCATATCTCCTTGAAAAAAGTTATTTTTGATCCATTAATTAAAAACTCCAATCCTACCTATACTGCAGATTATCACCTGATCTCCATTTTTTCTTACCTTTAAAAACCACTAGATTGTAATAGAATGATTGGTGCTGTACTTAATTTCCAGTTTCCTGGAAGATTTCCATCTTTTAAACTTCAATCAAGTTTTCATCCTGGTTATTCTACACACTCTGCTCTGATCAAAATCATCAGTGATATTCATGCCGCAATAGATGGAATTAAAAAACTAACAGTCATGATACCATAGGTTTCTCTAAAGCCTCCTTTGGGTTTCATAGACCATTCTAATATTTTTTCCTACTTAAAAGCTTTAAAATTTTCTTGTAGTTCAATCCATTGGTTGCATTCTTTCCTCAAGCAGTATCTATCCCTAACCAACCCCTGTCAGAATTCCTAGCTCAGTCCTCTGGAGTAGCTCAGGGTACCAGTATATCATCTTTCCTTTCAAACTCCTACATTAACTTTCTTCTCCTGTCAATTTTACATTGTTCCGATCACCTTTATGCAAGTGACTTCCAAATAAATTTATCCTTCCCCCCCTGCTGGGTTATATGATGCTTTTTCTATATTCAGGAATCTGTGCTTGGGCCAACTTCATTAATTTGAAGTTAAATGCAGGTAAAACCCTAGGTATTCGGTATAGGTGATCGGTTCAGGTTCCCTTCCCAGATCCAATTTGTATTTTCCTGTTCTAATCCTGAATGATCAACCTATCACTTATTAGAGTCCACCAAAAACTTAGTAATTATTATTGACCGAAATCGTTCCTGGGAGCCTCAAATTGCTCAAATAGCCTAAAAATCAATAAGAACCTCTGAACCATTTCATAATTTCTGCCGTTTTATTCCTTTATCTATTTGCTAACTCCTAGTTTCTTCTTTCATTTTTCCTCAGTTTGATTATGGCTGCAATCATTATGGGTCTCTGGGACAGGTTACAGCGAATTAAGATCTTCATCAAATTTTTTTTTTTTGGAACACCAAGGCGTTTAGAGTTGCTCTACCATTCTACCAACAGACAATAAATTTTATCTACATTCCATTACGTTGTCATTAATAACCTCATCAGTCCTACAGGTTTTCTTGGAAAAAAAAATATAATACTTTTTTTTTTACATTACGCAAGCTGCTCCCCCTACACACATGACAAGAAGACTGATTTATGTCTAACAAAAGTTTAGACAGCAATTAAGAATCATATGTACTGTATCTTAATATCAAGCCAAGTTTTTTGAAACTGCTGATAGGCTCTTTAATCAAAATCAAACATGCCATTCATGTTAACCTTACTGTCATAAGTTTAAATTTATTAGTGTTAAATGTACCTTCAGTTTTTCTAGTTGAGTTCTAAAAATATTGGGTACTATTGGTTCAACTTAACACTCATTTAAACTTGCTGAGTACAATTGGAACAATATATTTTGATGAATCTACATGAGATTCTTTTCATTGTCTTTGTAATAAATGTACTATATGTTAAAATGTATTTCATTCAATTTTATTAATAACTCTCTCTTGAATTCTAAATGAACCTTTGTTAAAAAAAAAAAAAAAAAAAAAAAAAAAAAAAAAAAAAAAAAAAAAAAAAAAAAAAAAAAAAAAAAAAAAAAAAAAAAAAAAAAAAAAAAAAAAAAAAAAACCTTTTTAAATATTAGGGCAACTTTAACTCTATAAGGGCTACTTCAAACCATAAATTGTAATGTTTAAGGCAGCATTTGTGATGTTTCCTACCAAGATTACAATCATGCCAATCTCTTTTTCTGCACATGTAAATAATGAAGAGTTTGTGAAAGAAAGAGATCTGAAATAATTTAGAACATGTAAAAAGTATTATTACAAAAAAGGTCATCTTATTATTTTACACATTATTTTATTTTGCTAATTATAAAGTCTTAATAATGCTTGGCAAGTAACTTTTTGAAATCTATATTTTATTATTTATTTTTTAAATAATGTATGTTTTCTTATTTTGTTTGGGTATTCTTTTTATTGTATTTTATTTTATATTTTTTTTTATAGAATTGACTTTATGGGTGTCTGCAGTCAGACTTATTCTAGATGAAAACCAAGAAATAAGAAAAATGATTTGTATAGGCCTGGTAGGAGAATATGTTCCATCGAAATGCTTGGAGTTGTTTTTACAAAAGTTTGTCAATGAAATATCAGAAAAAACAGCAGTGTTTATAGGCCTTTTCTACTGGGCTATAGGACAGCCTCTTGCTGTTGAAGATTTTGAAGAGGTATGCTTGTTTTATCTTAACAGTTATGAGAGATTAGGTTTTTTACTTATTTATTTTAAATTTTTACAGTTAATATATAATGGGATAATTATTGTATATTGAATCTTACTGGAAGTTGTTAAGTTTGACATTAATGGTTTAATTTTTATTATAAATATTAATTTTATTTGAAAATGTAATGGAATACTTAAATACAGGAAGAAATTTTTAATTAGGCTGTTTATTGTTGTATGCCAGGTATTTTCACATAGGATTTAGGTTAATTGTATGTTTTATTAGTGATATTTGATTTATTAATGTGTATGATAGAAATTTTATTTACAGGTACACAAACTGTGCATTGAAGATACAGTGGGTAAAAAAAGTATTCGTACACTTAGTTTTTTGGAGTAAAGTACGCCTAATTAATTTTTAAACACGTAATAATTAGAGATAACATTGTATAAACTATATATGCATTAATTCATATGTGCCTCAAAAATTATATAACAGTTTAATTTGAATAACACAAAAATGTCAAAACCAACAGGCAAAAAAAGTATTCATACATATCTTAGGAAATTTATTCAATGATGGTATTTATATTTATCTAACAAATGGTTTTTTTTAATAGGTCAATATTTGGTTGGATAACCCTTCCCATTTATCACGGCCTCCTAGGCATCGGTTCAACAATTTTGTAGGTCTCCTCAGGGTCGATTTCTGCCCAAGCTTTTTGGAGATTGAAAATTAGGTCGTTCCATGATGAGCATTTGATTTTTCTTAATTCCGATAGATTTTCAAATGGATTAATGTCTGGTGACTGTGGTGGTGTTAGACAAATCCTAGGAACATTTTACAGCTGCCAATTTTATTTTTTTGCTGTGTTCTTAGAGCCATTGTCCTAATGAAACAAATAACTGTCCTCAATCCCTAAATTTCGTACACTTTTTATTAATTGCCTCGCAACATGTTCATAAATGTTCGCAACATACTTTTCTACATTAAAAATTCTATTGAAAATAACGAGTTCACTAACCCAACTTGCGCTCAGAAGACCCTAAACTCTGACATCTTCACAGTTGGTGGCAATTTTTTTTGAAAAAAAGCTTTGCTCCTCTGTTTCCAGCCAAATTTCCTTTCATCGCATCCAAAGATATTAAATTAGCTTTCATCTGAATGAGAGTGGTTTGTTGGAATGTTCCCGTGGCGAACTGAAATCTTTTATTCCATTTTTTTCATTTATGAAGGGTTCTTCCCTTGACGCTCTTCCTCTGCTTCATGGAGTCTATTTTTGACAGTTTGAAGTGCAACATGTTTACTGTATTTTGTTGCGATGTGTTCCGCTATTTCGCAGGCACTTATTTTAGAATTTTTAACGCTAATTGCACAATTTCTCGTGATTCTCACATCGATAGGGGCCCAGCGTTATTTATTGTCCATTAATCCAGTTTTAAACTATTTAATAGTGTATTGCATGGTGGTATGAGACAATGCTGACTTTACATCGATATATCAAAGACTTGGTAAACCTTGCTGGAAACATTGTTTTTCCTTAGCAAGCAGAGCTCAATTCTTTTGATTTGCGTCCTATTTTGGAGGAATTATCTTTTAGTACACCATCAAACAAGTGCATCCACCTCATTTTGTTCACATAAGAGCAAAGGATTACTATAGATAGATGAAAACATTGATCTTATAACGAACTTAAAAATTATTATCACATGCATCTTTTGCTGTACGAATAATTGTTTTGCTTAAAAATATTGATTTTTTTTTTCATAAATTACATTGTATGGGCTTTTTATTTCCTTGCTGGTAAAAATTAATGCGCAGTGCTGTTTTTATATTAATCATAAGTTTTTATAACAAATAATTATTATTTGTACTTTTACCGAAAAAAAATGTGGTGTACGAATACTTTTTTTACCCGCTGTATGAGCAGATGAGCTTTTTATAGTTTTTGTTGTAAAATCATAAAGAACAAAACTAGGGAACTAATAACATACTTTCAATCAAATAGTAACATAATCATGTATTCATTCATAATCATTTAAATTTTAGATGAAAATATAAGCATTAACAAATTATATTATTATTATTTTATGGAGAATATTAAATTTTACTCTATCTATGATTATTTTTTTTACCTGAATCAGGTAGAAGTTAGCTGATTTCAGCTGCTAAATACTAATTACAAGTTAAATTTTTAAATTGAACAACTATAAATTAGTACATTAATTGGCTAAAAATTATTAACTTCTTTTTGCAGTTATATTAAAAGTAATATATATATATATATATATATATATATATATATATATATATATATATATATATATATATATATATATATATATATATATATATATATATATATACATCCAACTGATCTACCACAAATAGAGTTCCTTCTCGTTGAAATTTCCTACAAAACTCTCCATCTCCTGTATGTGGTAGTTTACCGCCCACCCCATGTTACTTTTGACCCATCTTTTGAGACTTCCCTGTACAACTACGTTCCCTTTTACGCTAATGTCATTATTTCTGGAGACCTGAATTCTAATTTCCTTTCTGACTCATATGATAAATTGTTCCTAGAAAACCTCTTTTTTTCCCTTCCTCTCTTCGTCGTTCCATTCTCTCCTACCCACCATACTTCCTCCTCCGATACTTGGCTTGACCTATTTATCATTGATTCGGCAAAAAAACCTCCTCTCTTCTTCTCAGTTACCTGTTCCTTTCCTTTCTTCTCATGAACTTATTCAAATATCATACAAGATTTTAGCATTTCCATTCCTTCCAAAAACTATTTCATTCCGCAATATAGAATCCTTAACCCGTGAGAAGATCCTTCCAGACCTTGAAGCACAGAAGTGGGCTGCAATTTACTCCTCCTCCTTGATTGATTCCATGGTAAACATCCTCACCACTAACCTCCTAAATATCCTTGATATCCACGACCCCTAAAATCCTTCTCAGTTTGTCGTCGCCCTGCTCCCTGGATAACTTCGGAAATAAAGCAGCTCCAAAGAAACCGAGAAGCAGCCCAAAGGGGCTTCAGACGCACGAGGATGACGGATGACTACCAAAGGTTCAAGATGCTTCGTAACTCAACACAAGCCTCGATTTGTTTAGCAAAATCCAATTATTACCATGAAGCCCTCTCCTCTGCTCCTGATCCCAAATCAAAATGGCATATCCTCTGTAAACTTTCACTCTGTGATTCCCTTGTATCCTCATCTACCTACCCTGTATCTCCCGATGAATCAAATTCATTTTTTGTTTCCATCTTTTCTCCTGATTCTCTTCATCCTTCCTCCTATTTAACCCCAGCTCCTACATTCAATGATTCTAATTTTTATTTTTCCGATATCTCCCCCTCTGAACTTATTTCCTCCATTATGAATTCCCATTCCAATTCTACGGGCGCAGATGATATTCCCACTAAACTAATAAAACTATGTATACCCAATATCATACCAGTCCTCCTATTCATTTATAATTTTTCCCTCCAAAATTCATTTTTCCCAACCTCATGGAAAAAAGTATTAATTCATCTTATAAATAAAACATTAAACCCCTTATCTCCAAACGACTATCGCCCTATCTCCATCTTGTCAAATCTTTCTAAACCCTTGGAAAGATTAGTTCAATCTCATATTTCCAAATTCCTCGAAGAATCCAACCTCCTTGACCCCCTTCAATCTGGTTTTCATCCCGGCTACTCCACCCAGTCTGCTCTCCTAAAAATCACTAATGACATATCTACCACAATAGATGATAAAAAATTAACCGTCCTGTTACTCCTTGACTTTTCTAAAGCCTTCGATTCCCTTGATCACTCTATCCTATTCTCCAAATTAAAATCATTAAACTTTTCCTACAGTTCCATCCACTGGTTTCAATCTTTCCTTTCTCATCGTTCCCAAGCAGTTAAAATACCAAACGAACCCCTATCTTCTTTTCTCACTCTTACCTCAGGTATTGCTCAGGGATCCAGTATTTCTCCTCTCCTTTTCAATTCCTACATTAATGATCTTCCTAATTCAATTTATCACTGTTCCTACCACCTCTATGCAGATGATTCCCAAGTCTATCTCTCCTTCTCCCTTCAGAGCTATCCACTGCTTTCGCTAAAATTCAGGAAGACCTGGACAAAATCAGTGCCTGGGCGACCTTAAATAAATTAAAACTTAATGAAAAGATGACTCAGGCCATTATAATAGGCTCTAGCTCCCTCCTTAATTCCTACTCACAATACCCTCCTTTAACCTTAAATAATCATCCTATCTCTTTCTACTCCTCTGTGAAAAATCTCGGGATTGTTTTTGATCAAACCCTATCTTGGAAACCTCAGATTGCCCAAATTTCCCGCCGTTCCTTAGGCCTTCTCAAATTATTCCACCGAAACCGTTACCTTCTTCCCCAGTCAACCCGTAAGCTTTTAGTCTCTTCCTTATTATTCCCTTACGTTGACTATGGTTATTTGGTCTACGTTGGCCTCTCGACGGTTCTCGAGGACAGACTAAAGCGAATCATGAACTGCTTTGTCAGGTTTGTCTTCGGTAGTCCGAGGCGTTCTCATGTTTCCCACCTCTATTCCCAACTAAATTGGCTTTATCCCACTTTCCGTAAACAATATTTCCATGGAACATTCTTGTACCAAATTATCAATACCCTTCAACCTTTTTATATTTACAAAAAGCTTCAATTCAGATCTGCAGTGAATCAAATACATACAAGATCCCGTCTTTCTAATCTGTATACCCCATCCCATAGAACTTCAACATTCCAACGCTCCTTCCTTTTCCGCTCACCAATCCTCTGTAACTCCATCCCTCCTCACATTAGACAATCTAAATCCCTGAAAACATTCAAATACTTCTATTTCCAATACCTCCTTCTCATCCAAACCGGCGCTTGCTAACTATCTACCTACTTAGTCAAAAATTATTATTGCATTGCTGGATTCAGTTCTGGAATAATTGAGATTCCTTTTAATACAGATCTCACTTTCCATGAATATAACATTGGGTACTTCTATTGTACATACAAATCTAACCATTGTACCAAAAGATTTTTCTATATTATTTTATTTTATTTTATTTTTTTCTTATTTAATTTTATCTTCTCTAATCTGTAGAATGTCTTATTTTATTTTCTGTTTATTTAAATATCATCTATGTACATAGTGTCATTAATGTATTATTGTTTTTCTTTTTTTATCTCATTATGTCTCTAACCAGATTTAATTTAGTTATACCTGTACTTATCTGTTATTCTTAAGGGACTTTGTCCCAGAATAAAATTATTTTTCTATTCTATTCTATATATATATATATATATATATATATATATATATATATATATATATATATATATATATATATATTTTAACTACAGTACTATCTTGATAATCTGACACATATGGGACCACGCAACCGTCGGATTATCAAAGAATTCCAGATTATTGAGAGTAATAGAAAAAATTGAAAGAATGTATTTAGATATATTGAAAACGCAACATATTACAGAAATAAATAAAAACTATATACAAATGTATGTAATTTTACTAGGAAAAATAATCATTAATTGTTTTTTGTTTCTTGGCATTATATATTTTATCAAAAATATATTTGTAAAAACAATTATATAAGAAATAAAGGAATAGAACAAGGGTAAAAATTTTTTAAAAAATCAAAAATGCCCTCTTGTAGACTTTAAGCATCAGCACATGAGCATTGGGGAAGGCCATTCTCTTTGGCCCATTTGGTGCACACATTAAGACCGTTGAAAGGTTCGCTGTTGGAGACAGTTCGCCGATTCGAACTCACAAAGTCATTATCAGATTCTTCTTCCGGGGATTGAATTTGGTCGAGGATTTCTTCGTCAGACAGTGACTGAAAATGTTCCTCGCTTGTTCCTTGAAGCCAATCAGTGATATCCTCGTTTGTCAGGGTAACACTTACCTTACATTTCTCGAAAAGCTTTTGCACCAATTGGGAAGTCAATTCGTAAGTCAAGTTAACTTTTTTTTAGGATGATCACTTGTGATTTGAAAGCAGGGCGCGTTGGCCAAATCTTTTCCACGAACACTGGATTGTGGTACTTTTAACTTTATTCCAGCTGTGAGCTAGATTAAAAACGACATCTTTAATGTTTTTTTTTTTTAAATATTTTTTCTGTCCATTTGTTTTATTATATCACAAAGGAGCGATTTTTTGTAATTAAGTTTTATCTGCTATATTACATTTTGGTCTATAAGTTGCAAGAGTGGTGTCGTGTTTGGAGACATGTAGAACACTTGAATTTGCTTATCTTCGGAGTGTAGAACCTCTTCTTTAGGGTGTCCAGGTGGGCTATTCACAAGTAGCTTAGCTTTAGCAGGCAAGTTATAGTCTTTTGAAAATTTTTTTCTCATTCATTTTTTCAGATTCAGTTGTACCATGAATTTTTGCTGTTTACATCTCGTGGTGAACAGGCGTCGGATTACTGAATGTGCTGGACTAACGAACTGTCGGATTATCAAGATTGTACTGTGCCAACTACTGACAATTAATTAAAAGAAATAGTTGTTACCTCAAACTTCTATCAAGTAGTTTGTTTGTTTGTTTTGAAGGGCAAAAAACTGGTGGTGGTTATTATTGTCCATATTCTTGAAACTAATTATACCATCTGCATTGCAACAATAACAATAAAATAATAAATTTCTAATCAAATTATAATAAAAAAAAAAAAGATAAATACGATTTACAAAAAAAAATAAAAATAATTTCAAAGGGAAGAAAAAAAAAATTATTAAATTTATAAAATAATGAACATTAAATATAACTATATAATCTAATTTTCTCGCTAAATTTTATGGAACTACAAATGCACAGTTCATCATTGGTCATACAGAGCTGATGTGGTACACCACATTTATCCATATCTCTCCTGTATTGAGGACACTCCTTGAAGATATCTCATAGTGAGAGTAACTTTACAGAGTTGACACTGAGGGTGATCTCTCCTTGCCATCAGGTAGTCATGCGTTAAACGGCAGTGTCCAATTCTTAGTTGTGTGATAATCACCTCCTCCCTTCTGTGTCTATATCCAGTAGTTCATAACATAAGTAGTTAATCATTAATTGTTTCAGCTTTTAAGCATCAGTTGAAAATTTGATAAAATGTGCTACTGAATTTCACATAAAATTTGCTTCCAACAGAAACTAGAATTTTGTTAACTTTAACATGATTTTGATTAATATTTTTTTAGCTGAATAAGTCACTTTCAGATTATAAATAAATCCACTTTTTAAATTAAAATCATTTATAATTCAATTCATTCTTGAAATATTAAGAAAAAAAAAATTATTTGTTCTGAGAATTTTCCTTTAAATATCGCAGCTGTAATCTATATGTTTGTAAATAATTATTGGTCTGATTAATAATGGGCATTCAAACATTTTAAAGGAGGAACAATTGATTTATGGATTTCATGAAGTAGGATGTGGAGAGGGATCAGTCAAAACATTTTAGGCAATGTTTAATATTAACAAACTATATTTTTATTTTGCCAACTTTTCAACCATAACACGGATTCCTTCACCAGGGCAGATGGAAAATTAAAAAAAAAAAATAACAACATAAACACTCTGCCATGAAGAGAACTGGATAGCATTTCCAATAATATATACAGTGGAGTCTCACTTATACGAATGTGAGGGGGAACAGAAAATGTTTCGTATAAGTGAATACTTCTTATAAGTGAGTTTCGTATAAGTGAGACTCCACTGTACCATATTTGGCTGAAAAATAGTATAGGCAATGAGAAGAATGACAAATAGACAATCCAACTGGTTTCTCATAATGAAAAGTAACTAAAGCCGACAATATACTGCATTTTTTTTTATTTTTTTATTTTTTTTATTTTTTATTATGCCTTTCTTTCACATCCTTATAATGTTTTAATGTACCTGATCAATTTAAAACTTTTATAATTTTTTCTATATCTTACTGTTTCAGGGGACTGTTTTTGATAAAGGAAATATAAATTTGAATTATGAAGATCTGATTATAAACCGTGAGGCATGTAAACTCATGGAACGGCTATACAAAAGTGATATAAATAATTTTCTTCACTGTAATATTCAACAAAAACTGTGTGATTGGCTTGCAGCCCAGATGAATTTTCAGGGACATAGCATATTACATTTGATCAAAAACTATAAGAAATTTGTAGTTGATTGCAGTGACTTAGATCTTTTGCTGCCTTATAGACCATATGAAAACCAAAGATTACTAGAAAATTTGAAACTCAATAACATTTTGGAAGCTTTAAATTTAAAAAATATTGTATTTTAGCAGTTTATAATTGCATTGATAGTTTGTAAATAATGGAACAAAAATTATTCATATTTCATTTCCTCTAGTTATAAATTGACTATTTTTAATTACGATTAGTAACCTATTCTGTGATTTATAACAATGATAATTTTTCCTTTGAAGTGAAACTTCTTTTGAGATGGTATCCACAAAAGATTTTACTGGAATGAAATACTAAATCAATTCACATTATTGCAATCTTATGGCGTAATACTATGTTTCTGTAACCTGTAACATTTATTGATAATAACTGCTCCAGCCACCTCATCAAAATTAATAAAATCCCTCTTAACTTCCCCTCATTTTTCCAATGTAGTAACTTCAATACATTGAAGTATCTTTAATTCATGATATTGAAATATTTACAAAATAAATCAAAAATGGTGTGTCAAGCCATGTATATTTTAATTTAACTGCAAATTAATTTGTTTATTGATGTATCAGATGTGTTGTGCCTTGTTTTGACTAGAAATAGATTTTTTTTAATCATTAGGTGGTGGATAAAGTTAAACTATTACAATATTCACTTTCAATGCTAATTGGAATTAATAAAAACGTTCTGAAAATCATATCGCATATGTACTTCAAAAGTGGCTTCTCATTAATCTGTATTTTTGATTTATCATCATGTTTAAGTTCGATAGTCTTCTATGAAATGTCAATTATGTATCGCATTAACTTCAAATCTCACCTGATACATCTCACTTGTTGTTGAGATTAAACTATAATTGAGGTTCACTTTTAATATTTCATACAAGACTGAGAATTTTTCATTTTTTTAATCTAGATTTTTGAGTTGTGTCACTTTTGAAATTCAAGTGCGATATATATCATACATTAAGTAGTTTCACTTTTAATTTAAATCTAAATTACTGTTAAATTATAGTACAAATGAGATTGTAGTACTCCTCAAAATGATGGAGATCATGGTCAATTTATAAACACACCAGGAAAATTGTAATTGTTGACTTATTTAGATTTCTATGTATTAGCAATTTGGAATTATAAACATAAGTTCATTGTTACTACTTTTAATTACTGAGTCAATATTAAAGTAGTCTTTGCCCACTAAAGTACCCTTACCGTCAGAGATAAGTAGTCTAAATTTTAAAAAAACTCATTTCCAGATACTGTTAATATGTAATAGGTATGTAATAAATCTGGATTTATTTTATGATGGAATTTATCCAGAAACAAGTTTAGTGCAAACCAAAGCCAATTGGCCTTTACCCCAATCAAAACAGCCAAAATATGAGAAAAAAAACCTGGAGGTTTGAAATTGAATTTGATTGTTATGTACAACCTACCTAAAGTCCCCAAAGTGTGGTTTAGTTAGCAGGAGGAGGGAAGTAATTTACTGAACTCTTTCTTGAAAAATAAAAAAGGTTTTGAAAATCATATTGCTTATGTTTTTCAAAAGTGACCCAACTCAAAAATGTGTATTTTTGATTTATCATCATGTTTAAGTTCGATAGTCTTCTATGAAATGTCAAAAATGTATTGCATTAACTTCAAATCCCACCTGATAAATATCACTTGTGGTCGAGATTAAAAGATAATTTAGGCACACTTTCGATATTTCATAAAAGACTGAGAATTTTATATATCTTCGGAAGTATTGTGTTTATCAAGAACATTTTTATTCCCAAAATTAAATAAGAGTAAATTCTCTACAAAGAGCATTCTATTGATTTTTTTCCATAGTGGCTTTAGTGTTGGAGATACAGTCAGGGGAAAATAGGGGGAAAAAAAAAAATCTGTGTTTTTGGCTAAATCTTAATTGCACACATTTATTTTTATTATTAAAACATAAAATACACTTATTGTATGTTTAGCTGTAACCTAAGTTAGGAAACTTGTCATGATTATCCCCTGAAGTCTCTTGTACAATGTACTAAAACTTTGAAATGTGAGACATGAGCAGGAGAGAAGGTTGCCTTTTAAAGGTCTTTAACTAACTCCTTTTAAAAAACAAAAAACTAGCTCTATTGAAAACTTAACAAGATTAAATATTTATCTGTCCATTTCTAGCACTCTGGTGATAATGTGATTCTCAGTCATTTTTTCATTCAACTTGCCAGTTCACTCTGAAGGAGGGAATGAGACAAAGTCAAACAAAAGCTTTGCTGTAACTAAAACTGGTGGTTTAGTCAAGGCTTTGCCATATATTACCAGAAAAAAATGTTCACCTGCAACAAATACCACATAATGTGACAATGTTGAATCATAGAATGAGGTTACTTTTCCTATACTCTGCAGAAATTATGTCAGACCATGAAGAAATACAGTGTGCTATGGGGTTGGAATAAAATAAAAGGATGGCTATTTTATTCCCAGTTAGTACATTGGGGCACAAGGGTCTCAACAGGCCCAGCACAGATGATGTGTTCAAATTGTGATTGTTCCAAGTCCTGCCAGTTGGGCCTGGGTGGCTTGAAATTCATTTTGTGGCAGACCCAGGAAATGAATCTCCACCTCCCACCCTCACTAGAATAGGTTGGTAACCTGTATAATAACTTGTCCTTCTCGCCGAAGTTGGAATGTGTATATAAGGATGTTGAGCCCCAACAAACTAACAAGAATGCTATAATGAAATTTAAGTTGTAGTTCCTGATATGAAGAAATCTGTGTTTCTAATTTTCCCAATCGATACGATAGTATGTGTTAGTGATTTTAAAAATACTTGATGGTCAACATTCTTATTGTTTATCAATTGCATATCTCACTTAATTAACTTCTTTTTTTTTTCTCTCTTTTTTTTTTCTTTCTTTTTTTGTAAAGAGAATTTACTCATGCTTATCTTTTTACTTATAGATTTATAGATTTTCGCAATCAATATTTTCTGAGATATTTAAAGAAAAATTTATCTTTAAATGATTCCTCTTTCCCCTTCCCAACCTTCGGGGACTTTTAGTACATTGTATTGGGAATTATATTACTTTATGAGTAATTAGGCCATGTTTTACAAGTTTGTGATTTTTCCCCTAGTTGACAATATTATGGCTAGTGTAGTAAATCTACGAATGGACTGTAATAATATTTTTTTTTTATTGAACTTGACATGTGATTCTTAGTATAATATGTGGAATGAGTTCAATTTTGATATTTATTGTATAGAATGTAACTTTTTAAGTATTTTTTGTTTTACACTTATCTTTTAAAAGTATGCCTGATTGTTTCTGTGTAACATACTTTTAAAAGTGTGATAAACCAAATACTTTCTCTTCAGTAAGTTTTAGAGAAGAAATTAGAAAAAAAAAAGTGAATCTTTCCCAGTTTTATATAGATTTCTAAAAGGCTTGAGATGCCAATGAGCTGGGAATACCTTAGAAGTTGGTTAATCTAGTTAGGATATATATGTCTGGATATATATATATATATGCATATCAGAGTTCTGATCGGTACTTTAATCCAAAAAAAAAATTGATGTATGTTCTGGTATAAACAGGAAAATTTTCTTTCTTTGGTCTTATTTAATTTAGCATTATAATACCCGTCATTGGTGGCATTGATGATTTGGTACTGATGATTGCAGTTAGTAAGCAAATTGGTTTAGTAATTAATACAAAAAAAAAAAAAAAATTATAGTTATAGCATCAATGAAAAATGTGAAAGTCGAGAGTGGTTCACAAAGAACAAAATTCAGATTATTTGAATTTTGTTGGCTTATTATGTGTTCTTTGTTCTATGACACTCAGGAATGATTAACCACAGCCTTTCAGGGGCATCCTATTTGAGCTTTAACTTTATTAAATTTTTTGTTTAATTTGGTTTTTCTTACTTAAGAAATTTATATATTTTTTATTTTATTCCATTAGTTCCTTTGTCATTGTATTAACTAAATATCCATACTTATCCGATAAGGTATAATAAGAAAAATTAATGTGATGGCCTTAAAATTTATTTAAATGGTATAGTGTAATATAATTGAAATATATTAATGTAAACATTGTAATAAAATAAATTAAGTTATTATTTATTTTTTTAAAACTTGTTATTCTTTTATATCATATATTTCTGTAAAATTAAACATATGAAATATAATTATGCATGTCTTCTCCTTTGTCTTCCTCACAGTGCCATTTCTAGCGTCGAGGAGCCTCTATACAGCACAGCCACTCTTCCCGGTCTCCGCTTAACCGCTTTATTTGGTTGAAGGATTTGCCTCTTTAACTCCAATCCTCTGTATGAACTCCTGATACGAAAATCTGGGACGCTCTTGTGGTCTCTTCTCAGTGGGTGAGCCTCTAATACCTTTACAGGGTCCATGTCCTTGTTCATGCGGCAGACATGTCCAAACCACCTTAGTTGCCTGTTTTCCAAAGTGGTTTTAAGAACGGACACTTCCAACTGCTCTCTTATAGTTTCGTTTCTAATGCGATCTCTCCTAGTTTTCCCCGCCGATCTACGTAGGAACCTCATTTCCGCTGCTGTTATGCAACTGTAATGTTTGTCCAACATGGTCCAGCTTTTTCCACCGTAGGTGAGAATAGGAACGTATACTGACTTATAGATGTGCATCTTTGTCTTTTTATCCACTTCACGGCTGCTGAGGATACTGCTAGTGATCTGGTAGTATGCTTGATTTGCCTTCGATATTCTGTTTGAAATCTCCGCATCTATCTTACCAGAGTCAGTAATTACGGTACCTAAGTAGGTGTGATTCTCCATTACTTCAAGAACCTCTCCGCTGCAAACCAATTGGACTTCTTCCTGTTCCTCTCGCCATAACCAGCACTTTACTCTTGGAGACATTTATTCACACCTTTCCTCAGCAGCTCTTCTTCCCATTCTACCAGTGCTTGCTGTAGTTTCACCTTTTAATCGGAGATGAGGACAATATCATCGGCATATAAAAAGTTTTATACGAGGACTGTTCTCATATTCCAGTATACAATTTTAGTCCAGGGAGTCTGACACTTGCAGATTTTATGGATCTCGTCCATAAAGTTTATAAACAGGAGGGGGCTTAAACTATCTCCCTGTCTAACTCCTCTTGCAATTGGGAAAGGTTCTGATTCCGTGCCATTTATCCTTATCACTCCAGTGGCTCTCTCATAGGTTAACTTCACTGCCTCAATCAAATCTCCTGGCACACCCTTTGCAACCAAAGCATTCCAAATTTCTTTTCTTGGAACTGAGTCAAACGCTACCCTAAGATCGAAAACTGCAAGGTACAGGTTTTTGTCCCTGTCCCGGGCCTTTTCAGCGATGATCCTGAGAATAAAATATGATCCTGGGTCTGCCGACCAGGACGGAAACCAGTTTCTTCACCTTCTAGCTGCCCCTCCACAATCCGCCGGAGCCTCCTTTCTAAGATAGAGGTACATAATTTATAGATCACTGAAAGCAGACTGATGGGTCTATAATTATTACAATCCCTTGTATTGCCTTTTTTATAGATTGGAAGGATTATACTATATTCCCAGTCCTTGGGAATTTTTTTCCTATCTTATACTTCCTGAAATAGCTTTTGAAGGGCTTTAAGGAGTTCTTGTCCACCGTATTTCAAACATTCTGGGAGGATACCATCCCTTCCCGGTGCCTTTCCTGTTTTTAGAGTCTGGAAACCTCTAGGCTTTCCAGAGTAGAGGGCTCACGTTCTTAGCAGTGACGAATTTCTGGAATCTCGGAGAATTGTTCCTGAAAATGTTGTTTCCATCTGTTAAGGATCTTTTCCTTACCGGTAAGCAGGGATCCATTGATATATTTTACGTTTCTGACGGGCTTGTTTTTGTTTCCTCTTAAACATTTAATTTTTCGCCAAAAAGTTCTTATGGATTCACGATGGTCTTTATTCAGTTTTTTACCGAATTCCTCCCAAGAGCGCTTCTTGGCCTGGCTAACGGCTACCTTGCAATCATTCCTGGCTCTCCTGTAGTTATGCATGGCAGCAAATTTTATTATTACTTCTTTGAATAAAATGAAACTGAAAAACTAATGAAAATTCATATCAGTGGTTGTAGCGAAGAAGTTGAAGTCCAATTACATCAGAAATAAGTTAACTGTGCTTCCAAAGCTCTATTTTAGCAAATATTATCATTGTGAGAAATCGGTTAAGTTGCATTTTTAAATAAGCCTTAAAGTATTTATTTAGGCACAAATGGTGTTTTTAGAATAATTACAGCTGAGGCAGATAATTTTTGATTATATTTTTTTAGGAAGGTTCTGATTCTAGGATTGGGAAACCCTCCTGGAGCCCACCATCCTCTTCAAGCTGGGTACCTTAATTGGGATAAAACGTGATGAACATGATTCTTGTTAAATCACCTCCTACCATTTTGGTACCAAAGTACCAAAATTTAAAATTTATTTAAATTAACAAGGACACGTGAGTGCTTTTAACAAGGTGCGTTGCCGTGAAAAAAAAATTGTTAGTACAAAATTATAGCTTATTTTTGGTCCTATACATTTATACGAACAACTGGACCGTTTTCGTGCTACTGGCTCCGGAAAAGATGTAATTTTCGAAAAAATTGTTTTTCACTCATGTTTTTTGTTTATTTTTGTCTACTAGATCCTCACTCGTTCATTTTAGAAGAAAGTAGTCAAGATAAAAGTTGTACAAAATTAAATACTCTATAAGAATATATGTCATATGTCAATTAATATTGGACTCGTTGCAACTTACAGCAAGATGTAAATAAAATGAAACTTGTGAACGGAAAATCTTGATTTCCCAATTAAATTTTGATGTCCCATTAAACGGAAACATAAACAGCTGAAATTTATACAACTACTAAATTACACTCAGTGAGTGAGAAGGATTAGCGGAAAATGACGTAATCGGTTGCGTTTTCAAAACGCGCGCTCAAATCTTTCATCAAGCATTTCTCCGCGAAAACAGTATAAGGCCTGTTTTATATTATCTGAAACGACACGTAGCGGATCAGACACGGCACGATTCAGACAAATATATGGTGTATTTATATTATAAGACATAGCGGGTTATCAGTACGGACCGGGAGCACAGGCGAAGCGGAGATATATTTTTTTTTCAATGATTTGTTATTTATAGGATATTACTTCATACTGGTGTTTAGTCATTATGTTTAGTCCAAGTGTGTCATTTGTCCAAGACAAAAAGATAAAAACTCAAGAAAGCATGCACTAAATGTGGAAACCATATGTTCTGAACATCGAGTAGAAATTTGTATAAATTGTTTTGATTAGTTTTTTTATAATTGCATATGTTAAATTTCGGTTTTTATATTCCTATCTATTATATATTTGTCAAATACCACTCACTCACTTAACAAGAAATCTCAGAAACCACTGAACGGATTGGAATGAAATTCGATATGTAGATTCCTCTAGGGCCGTAGGTGCTCGCTAAGAAAGGAATTTTAAAAAATCGGCCTGGATCGCGGCTAATTTGCGAAAAATGCGATTTCAATTTTTATTGGGTGAATAATAAAAGATTAATTATCATATGGTATTTGGATATAAGCTAAGTTAAAAATAGGTTAGATTTAAGCTGCAAACTTTGACCACCGTTTAAGTTCCTTATAGTTGTAAACAAACAAAAATACGATCGATGTCGAAACCTTATAATATTGGTACTTCCAGTGAACTCATGGTAGCTGCAGAGGTTACTTACAACTTACAAGTTTGAGTTGTTTCGTGAAGAGAAGCTATTAAAAGACTTATGTTAAAGAGGAGGTTAAAAGACTTATGTTCTCTGGTGATGACATGTAAGGCCAGTTCGATGTTGGGACAAACAGATAAGAATCAATAGTTCTACCAAGTGTATGATTCTCTTTAGTATCGTATCATGTTCTACCATGGAGAAGAAAGGTACAGTATTAACATCCCTCAGCGTGACCCAAACTCCAATTCATCACTTAAGAAAACTGTGTCTGCAGCTGATTTTTACGCCTAAATGTTAGTGGAGCGAGGAAGGTGAAGGTGAAGAACCTTATTTATTTTAATTTCGTAATCTCCTCAACCAATTTATGCTTGATATGTACGCAAAAATAGAAACAGAAAGACTAAATTTTATTCGAAAAAATCAAAAAAGTTGAGAACTTAAGACTATATTCACTTAAAGTATACCATGAGAAAAGCTGATGGTCTGGTATCAGAGCTGGGTAAGATGGTAGTGCTGCCTCGAAGCTTCACTGGAAGGCTATCAAAATAATATAAAATTAACTTTTGCAAATTGTCAAATTTACTTATTGAAATTATTCTAAGAATGGAATTGTTCAGGTTTATTTAAGTAACAATAATTATCAACGTTAAGCTTAACTTTTACTAATTTAAGTTGTCTTCATCCTAATGATATTAAACCGTAGCGGAGCGGGGTACTTTCTGCTAGTATTAATATAAAATGTTCAATGTGTTACTCATTACGCACTCAATTAATTTTTCAACATCCAGTTTTGCATAAAAAAAAAAAAAAAAAAAATGGAATCAAATTTAAACGCATTCCCGGACCTCAACAACCTATGCCACTAGCTCAACCAGCTCCGGTCGTCATCCATCAGCACCAGCAAACCTGTACAGGTATGAGGAGAGGTATTACCCAGCCTACACCTCCAGTTGATAATAATTATATACCATGATACATGGAATAAATAACTTAATCCAGCCTCTTTTCAGTCTCCTTCAACAGCTATCCCTAGCTACACAAGCCTTGTGTTCTGTTTATGGCCCACAGCAGTAACTTGACAGTTGGCTTCCTATCCATAATCCTATGGAACGCTAACGGACTTAAACAACACTGTACTGAACTAGACTTTTACTTACACGAAAAAAAAGAATTGATTTAGCACTGATAACTGAAACTCGCCTTACACCACAATCAAAAATTTACATTCCTGACTACACTGTTTACAGAACTGACCACCCTGACAAAACTGCAGACGGAGGTACAGCTATAATTATCAGGACTATTCTTAAACACAACGCTATAGACTTACCCATTACACCACATATTCAATCCACAGGAATCACATTATATACCAAACATCATACAATCACATTCGCTGCGATTTACTGTCCCCCTAGGTACACCCTGACATCTATGTTTTCGGATTTCTTCAAGCGGTTAGGAAGATGCTTCATCGCAGGTGGTGATTATAATACTAAGCATCAAGCTTGGGGCTCGAGGTTGTGTACTCCAAGAGGCAGAAATCTTTCACATGCCCTCCACGAACTTTCCTTAGACACTATAACCCCAAATTCACCGACTTATTGGCCTACTTCTAGACGGAAAACTCCTGACTTACTAGACTTTTTCATCACTAAAGGACTAAGAACCGTACGACATACCATCAATTCTAGCCCTGATCTTTGCTCTGACCATTCTCTTGTACATATGTTCTCTTCGAAGAGCCATCTGAAGCACAAAAAAGACCCACTCTAATAAGAGGTTATATGGACTGGGATTCGTACAGAAATTATTTGAACACCAATCTCTCTGTTCCAGTCTCGATCAAAAACCAAGAAGAACTAGAAGACGCAATGGAAAAATTTACTCAAAGTATGCAAGATGCCGCATGGTTCTGGTCAGTACCTAAGCCTTCAAAACCAGAGAACTTACCTAATTATCCAATGTACATTAGGGAGTTAATCCGAGCAAAGAGAAGGGCCCTTAAAATATGGCAGACTAACAGACTTCCATCGGACAGAAAAACGTTTAAACAACTAAACAATGAGCTCAAAAGGCAAATTAACAAATTTAAAAACACAAATTATGAAAATTACATAAACAAACTTTCGGCTCACGATGGAAATTTGTGGAGGCATACAAGAAATATCTTGAAACATCGTGATGTGTCAGCTCCACTTCGAAATGAGGATGGCTCTTGGGCTGTATCGGACGAGGAAAAATCTGAACTTTTCGCTATCTATCTTTCTACTGTTTTTAAACCACATACTGACTTCACAATACTGGAGCACGAGACATTTGTACAAAACACATTAGATACACCTTTACAACTCACTCCACCACCACCTTCCTTCAAACCTTCAAAAATTGCAGAACAAATAAGACAATTACCAAGAAGAAAATCCCCTGGACATGACTTAATTAATGCTGAGGTACTCCGATGAATGCCTAGAAAGGCTCTAGTGTTCCTCACGACAATCTACAATTCAATACTTAGGACAACAAAATTCCCCATACAGTGGAAATATTCTCATATAACCATGATCAAAAAACCAGACAAAGACATAAGCAGCCCTTCCACTTACAAACCAATAAGTTTACTTACTACATGTTCCAAACTATTCGAAAAATTACTGTTACGGGCCACTGGGGGTATGAATAATCAAATCACAATTTAAATACTACATACTAATTTATTTACAACTTAATAAATACAAATAGTTCCCTTAAGCTACTTAATCTAATAACAATTATACTTAGGTCTAATTACACTAATATGTATATTACACAATACTTATCTTTAATATCTTAATACTAGGTGTCACAATTATACATAAGAATCTATTACACTGACACACAGAGACTGTTACTACATTCACTGACACTGTTAATAACTGTCACTAACTCACTGACATTTGACAGATTGATCGTTACTTGATCACTGACACATGGATACTGACCCACTAGGCTAGAAGTCGGCCTATTTAAAGCTACGCCGAACATTCTGGATCGTTCTAGCCAGGTTACAAGTCTAGGCCCCTCGAGCCCGCCGTGACCCTTCTAGGCCGGCCCTTCCAGCTACCTGCCGCCCGGGCCGCCCACGGCACCGCCAACCTCACCTGACCGTAACATTACTATATCCAAGATTGTTAGACATACTAACTGACAACAAAATAATTCCCGACCATCAATTTGGATTTAGAAAATTACACTCAACTACTCAACTGTTACACAGAGTGACTACATTTCGACGGCACTAGAACTGAAATTGTATGCAACCGGAGTGTTTCTGGATGTCACTCAAGCGTTTGACAAAGTCTGGCACCAGGGGCTTCTCTTTAAGCTTAAGACTACTCTACCACCTACCTATTATCTTATTCTGCAGAGTTTTCTCTGTTCGATATGGTTCAGGGATTTCATCTATTTGCCCAATTTTTGCAGGTGTACCTCAGGGATCGATCTATTATATATACTATACACACATGACATTCCTCAAAGTTCCGAGACTCTTACAGCCACATACGCAGACGACACAGCTATAATTACAAGATACCAAAATCCAACACAGGCATCATTGAATTTGCAACACCACTTACAAGATATACAAGACTGGTGTAAACTTTGGAAGACACGACTAAATCACCAAAAGTCCCAACACATTACGTTTACTCTAAGACACGAAACATGCCCTCCCGTTTACATTGACAGTATCCCAATTCCATAAACGGACAAAATACAGTATTTAGGACTTACATTTGATAGGAGAATGACATGGGGCCAACATATTAAGAAGAAACGGGCATCATTAAATATGAGACTGAAACTGATGTACTCACTTTTCAGGAAAAAATTAAAACTACATACAAGACAAAAATTAATGACCTACATACATCTACTAAAACTTTATGGACCTACGCATCACAAATTTATGGATCTGCTAAACAGGCACACATAAAAAGATTACAAACTGTCAATCCAAGACATTAAGACTAATAACACAAGCACCATGGTACGTTAACAATAAAACTATACACACCGACTTACAAATACCAACAGTCATTCAACACATGCGGACCCACTACCGACTGTTCCATGAAAAATTAAAGGGACAGCCAAACAAATTCATCAATAGTATGGCCACACCTCTCATGCTGGAGAATACCAGGAGGAGACTGAAAAGAAACTGGATGAGAGACCTACTTATATAGAAGTAAACCAATGACATGGAAGGTGTGCCACTGGGCACTATCTCTCCTCATGCCTAACATGCCAAATTTGTTAATATTATCATTTCGGCATATCCGCTGATTGTCAATTTTTTTTTTTAACAGGTGTGGATTCAAAAATAAAAGTAAAAAGTCACTGCAGCACTGCACTGTCGGAGTCGGAAAGTAAATTATACTGCAAAGAAGACATACTAAGACACGTGTCGGTTCCAATAAAATATTCTTTTATAACTCCGAAAAAACTCGTCCGATACAAAATTTCATGTTTTGATATCAAAGCTGGTTAAATTTACTATAAGGCCATATGTATTAAATTTTGATCAAGTCCTATAAAATACCCATTTCGCCATGATAAGAAAAACGCATACTGTTGCCAAGTTTTTTTAGGCATATTTTTCGCAATAACTCCGAAAATATTTATTGGATCCATAATTTCTTTTTTTCATCTCAAGCCTGATTAAATTTTCTATCGAACCACATACATCTAATTTTTATTACATCCCGTAAAATACCCACGCCATCCCACTGAACATGTAAACATTGTCATGTTTTCCCAAAACATACACATTTAGCGTGCTTGTGTGTTTTTTTTTACGGAATCAAATCAAAATTTCATTTACGATGTCTGATAGTAAGTTTAACCAGGTTTGAGATGAAAAAATAAAATTTTGGATCGGACGAGTAGTTTAGGAGTTAGTACCTTCGGAGTATTTTACGGGATTTGATCAAAATTTCGTATGTCCAATATAAATTAACATATGATAAATATTCCTATAGGGTACTTAATGTTGTACAACTTTTATCTTTACGACTTTCTTCTAAAATAAACGAATTAGGATCTAGAAGACATGAATATACAAAAAACATGAGTGAAAAGCAATTTTTGTAAAGTTACGATTCCGAAGCCGGTAGCACGAAAACAGTCCAGTTGTTCGTCAAAATGATTAAGACTAAACTTGTAGAAAATATAATAATCTTTAATTTTGTTTTAAAACTCTCTCTCTCACTCTCTCTCTCTCTCTCTCTCTCTCTCTCCCTCTCCCTCTCTCTCTCTCTCTCTCTCTCTCTCTCTCTCTCTCTCTCTCTCTCTCTCTCTCTCTCTCTCTCTCTCTCTCTCTCTCTCTCTCTCTCTCTCTCTCTCTCTCTCTCTCTCTCTCTCTCTCTCTCTCTCGACATGTTGTAGCGACTTCACTCTTGGCTTCTTTCTCACTATCTATCCTCTAGTTTTGAAGTACAACATTACAGCTCTGATTGGATCCTCCAAGTCCCTTCCCAAAATCTTACGTAACTGCTTTTTCTTCAACACTGCTCGACGCTAGCGTAAAGAGACGGTACTTGTTTCCGAGACCATGAATGGTTCTTTGAATCAACTTGACTCTTTTATGGATGGTTAGCCAGGAAGGTGATCCTGAGGTACATACCATATGTGACCTTAGTAAATGCGTATGTATTTAGTGAACGGTTCTATTATGTATGGGCCCTTTAGTAAACTGAGGAACACGAGGATGCGGAATCCTCGCAGGCTGTGCACTTCAGCCAGCCTTTGTCGGAGCTTTTAAAGATTAAAAGACAAAATTATATCTAATGAATTGGTTAAAAAATATGGAAACAAATTGATATTATCGTTTGTAGCAGTTAAGTTCCTTCAGACGAAAAACACAAAAAAAGGAAAATAAGGAGCGAAATAATACTCACAAGAGCTAGGTAAAAACTGACTTTATTGCTGAATTAATCTTCTATATATACATTTATCAATGTTTACATCCCTAAATAGCTTATTTTTTCCTAAATAGGATTATGTACAAGATTAAGTTGTATATTACTTCCCTCCATACCATAACTCCCCCCCCCCCACCAGTTTACGAACACTCCTCGTAAACTCATAGGGTGTACACCAAGAAAAGCAATATACAAACAATTACAAATTCATAAGTACAATGATATGAAAAATAAAATAAATTCTTTTACCTTCACATTGTTTTCAATAAAATAACACTCTTGGTAATCCTCTCACTGAGATAACAATATGAAACTACATTAACTAATTAATATAAATCACACAACAAAAGAAAAACAAACTAAAAAAAAGTACAATTTTCTATTATATACACAGAGTTACGTCTACTCGGGTACGCTACGGGCTGCTCCCCTTTATCGCCTTCCTGAGATAAAACTGCCCCCAATGCATACTCACTAGCATCAGTCGTGACGGTGAATGTCTTCGTGAATTCGGGAAATTTTAGAACCGGCTCTTCCTGAAGTCCCGGCATGCACTTCCGGATGTTACTCTCGATCTCGGGAGTAATAATGATTTTCCGGCCCTTTTTAAGCAGATTGTTTAGGGGTACGAAGTGTTTTGCCATTTCCGAGACAAACTTCCGGTAGTAACAAAATTCAGTGTTCCTAGAAGCCTACGAATTCCTTTCACGTCCTACCTTTTTCACATCTGGCCTCACTCCCTCTCTCGAAATTGTATGCCCCAGAAAATTAATTTTATCCTGTCCCAATATCGACTTTTCCTCCGATAATTTTAGCCCAAACTGTCTTAGTCTGTCAAAAACCCGTCTTAAGTCCTCTACATGTCTTGTCTTGTCCTTGCTAAATATCAGTAAGTCGTCCATATAAACTTGACATGTCCCTTCGTCCAGTCCCCGTAAAAATTAGTCCATGAGTCTCTGAAAAGTGATTGGTGCATTTTTTAGGCCAAAAGACATCCTTGTAAATTCGTAATGGTCCCTTTCGAAAGTAAAACGCAGTCGTGTACTGATCTTTTGGGGTGCATCCTTATCTGGTGGTATCCATCCTTTAAATCCAGCGTGCTAAATACGGTCGACCCTCCTATTCTGTCCAATATGTCCTCAAACCTTGGGATACTTTTCATCTACCGTATTTTCATTAAGTTTTCGAAAATCTACGACCACCCGATATTTCTCCACTCCATCCCCACTTTTCTTTTTGACTGCCCACAAAGGACTATTGTAAGGTGACGTACTGTTGACGATGATTCCCTGACTTTTCAGATTGACAATTTCCTCCCGAATGTACCGACGTAACGCCTGGGTGTAGTATCTCCGTTCCTTTACGTAGGTTACGCGTTCCTGTTTTATCGGGATTTCATGTACCGTTCCCCCGGTTGCACTCAACGCATCCCCTTCTTTGTAAATTACATCCGAAAATTCTCCCTTCAACATTAGTCGCCAATCTACCTTCCGGGTTACAACTCCCACCATCGCCAGATCTCACTTTTTCACCCCTCTCGCACCGATACTCCCTACCTCCCATCACGATCGACCATCTCTTCCCACTACTTTTTATTTCCGCCCCGATCTTTGTTAACAGGTCACACCCTATTATCCCCCCGTATTCACGCGGCATGTTCTCCACTATGTGCACTCTTAAACGTCCACTCCCAATCCCCCATCTATCTAACGAGATATCCGCTTCACCCTCCACTCCACACGGGCCGCTCTCTCTCCTTTACACAATGCTCTTATTGTTTCCCGACACATTGTTGTGTTTGAACTGCCTGTATCTACCAGGTATCTCAACCCGCTCCCCAATTTTATTATGGGCAACCCGCCACATCCACTCCGGACACTATTGACAACTATGTGGTCGCCCCTCTCCTTACACTCTCGTCATTCTTCATCCCGGTCTCTCCTCTCGAACACCGCTCGTCGCTCTCCGCTCCTCCGACCATTCTTGCCTGCCACCAGTCGTCCATCCCGGTTCGCTTCCCTCCTCTTCTGTTCCTGATGTTTCACAAACTCCTTCCGTCTCCGACAGATGTCTGCTCCGCCTCCCCATTCTCTGAGCGTTAACTTCCATCGGCTCGCCCTGGTTCCTCCTGCTCATGTACGGGTACTGCCTGGCAATGTGCCCTTCTGTTCCACATTCGAAGCACCTAGTGCGGGGGCATTGTGCTACCAGATGCCCTGCTTTCCCACACCTGTGGCACTTCCTTTCCTCTTTCCTCCAATTTCTCTTTTCTGGTCCTTGTCTCTTTTCCCGCGTTACTAGCCGGTCTCTTCCTCTGAACTCCGTGTCTCGTCCCCTCGAGATCACCTGTTCCTGTTGCCATCCATACGACGATAGATCACCTTACTCCATCCCCCTTCTGCTCCCTCTTCCTTCCTCACCTCTTCTTCCCTAGCGCTGGAGTCCACCATTTCCCTGGCGCAGTCGATGAAGTTCTTGTCTCTGGGGAGTCCTTCTCTCTTGCCATACTTTTCTATATCCGATATTGCTTTTCTCAAATCCTGCGAAGTCGCTGTCTTAATTTTAAGCAATTCCAGGGCATTCGCCTGTGCCGCCGCCATGTTAGCGTGAGCTGCTGCCAACGTTTCTGGTGGTAGAGGGTCTAGCTCCGACTGTACTTCAAATGCAGGGGGTATTAGAATATTATTAGCGGCCATTCACTATCTTCCGTTAAAAGTTTTTAGCGGGATACAAAAAAAATGCTTACCCAGAAATATGTTCGAACGATCCCGGGTTTCGGCACCAGTTAAGTTCCTTCAGACGAAAAACACAAAAAAAGGAAAATAAGGAGCGAAATAATACTTACAAGTGCTGGGTAAAGACTGACTTTATTGCTGTAGTAATCCTCTATATATACATTTATCAGTGTTTACATCCCTAAATGGGATTATGTACAAGATTAAGTTGTATATTACTTCCCTCCATACCATAACTTAGCATCAGGAGAATACGTCAAAAAATTAAACAATTTCATGTCTGCTGTAGAATGTTTGGCTAAATTAAGTTGGTGACCTGTAGGATAATCTGTCCTTGCATTTATTAGAGTTAACATATCGCTCATCGGATCGAACAACTGCGAAATGGGTAATAACAGATAAATCAGAAGTGCATCCAATTCAACAACTACTAATAAATCGGTTGGAACATAAACGTAATTATAGTCTGGCCAATCCATAAGTTTATATGAATATTACTTACTTGTATCTTTAATTTTAGTTGAAAGTATTTCATTTCAGTTTCTCGCTCCTGTTGTTGAATTTAATTTTTTACACTTTTGTCTTTGCTCCACCTTAAGAGCAAAATAAAGTTAAGCTCCAATTAACGAAAAACGTTAGTAAGGAATGCAACGAGATGGTTAACAATAATCCATACAGTTATAAATTTACCGGCACAATAGGTATTGTTTTCTCAGAATGAGCAATGATGATAACGAACACAATTGGTTTCGATTACCTTACGATAGTCTTCAATTAAAAAAATTATTGTTATCGATCTTTCATGACAATATTTCCACCTTTAAAAGCATACAATTATGATCCTGTAATATCGTCTTCTGTATCGATGCTAGGACGCTCATAAATTTTTAAAATAACGAAATAAATTTTCTAATATTCCTTATTAGCAGTGGCTAAATACCTTATATCACATGTGAATTCAGTTAGTTTCATTGACTGATGGATTCGGGCACGCTAGATGTATAAATTAGAATACATAACCTTTATTAGCCCATTTTTTTCGTCCAATAAATTTGTTGTTCCAAACTTACTGAAAATATGAGACATATATTGTGAATGGATTTACAGGACGAGTCTACATTCTGATGCTAGTTACGTGGTTTCACTGTGCAGATAAATTACCAGAAGTTCTAAGTAAAACTATTAGGAGCGAGAGTTATGTTCAGTGTAAACAAGGTGAGAGTTAAAATAATGCTTCCCTCGTTATGTTATGTTTTATGCTATCTAATATATTTAAGAATGAAAAAAAAACATACATTTGGTTGGACAAAAGTAAGAGTGGTTCCAGAGTTTTGATCCTACAATAGGTATAACTAAGTAAGATTTCAATAATGGATAACCAAAATTTCCATGATGTATTCTAGTTTACCGAGAAGGTTATGGCAACTCTTATTGTTACGAAGTTAGGAAATAAATAACACTCCCGCATCAAAATACTCCCTTAAACAAAAATGTTGTTTTCTTATGTTTTGAAGTGTGTTGATCACGAATCCAAAGTCAGAAAATCTCGATCAGGCACCATTTTTTGTCAAATTTGTGTTTTAGGTATAAAAATGTGATGTTTTTCGACATTTCGAACATTTTTTTTTTTTTATCATTGAAAGCTTTAACAACAAATTTAAAAACATTTATTTGATTTTGAAACTTTTATGTTGTATTACAAAATGAAAAAAAATAGGAGAGCATAAGTATTAGGCTTTGCTGTATAAATGACATTGTTGAAGAATTGCTGGTACTTTTCTGTTTCGGTCACGTCCGTGGAAAATGTTTCAATTTAGTTAGTACATTGCTGTAAATAAATCATATGGTATATAAATTGTTTATTTATTTTGAGTAGAGATTTTGCGAAACGGAACTGGGTTTGTTGCACAATAGTTTCGTTGATTTCAGCAATTACTTAAGAGAGGCTTGCGGTTGGAAAATTGAAAGTGCAAATACCATTGGTGGCGAAGGATTATATGTCAAGATAGATGAAAGTATATTTTAAAATGGAAGAATAAAAGACAGAATTTTACCACAGCAGTGGGTTTTTGGTGGTTTTTTTTGCCGCGAAACAAATGAATGTTTCATAATTGAAGTACCTGACAGATCTGCGGAAACATTAGTTAAAGCCATAAAACAATACATCCTGCCTGTATCTGTTATTGTTTCAGACAGCTGGAACACTTATCAAAATATTTGGAAGGAAGGTTTTACATATCTTACAGTTAACCATAAGTACAACTTTGTCAATCCGAAAACATTACAGCATACCTAAAATATTGAAAGATTGTGGGGATCAACAAAATGGGGCAACTAAAAAAGAAAGGGTACTAGAAGGAATTTTTTGATATCTTATTCAGCGGAATTTATGTGGCGGAAGAAGTTAGCAGAAAAAGACCCTTTCAATGAAATATTGAAAGATATCCAAGATTTTTACGATAACATTTCTAGCAATAATTATTATTTTACAACTATTGTTTTAAAATGTTACAACAAGTCAGTAGGCGTGAGAAGGAACTTTACCTTTGCTTAATGTATAGCATTTTATGACATACAGAGCACGGATTATCAGCAGTCTTTAATATCATTCAGATATTCTTCTTCGCCGTGTACCCGACGACGTCACAGCTGCGTGTTTTAGCGCATTATAGAAAGACTAAGTCGCTCAATTCTTTCATTTTTAGACTCCGAATATTCCGTATGTGTTCAGTTTGAGATCGAAGTTTTTGTACGTTTTGACGTACGGACAGCTTTGATAAGATCTCTCATATGTTGCAAACGCATAGACCTTTGTTCCTCGGCTTCGAGAGCACGTGTATTTTGCTCGTATTCGGCGGTTTTCTGAAGACAAACGAGCCGTGCCATTCAAGGGAACATGCGATTTGCGCGTGCTCTCTCATTATCTAAACACGCACGGCTCGTTCGTTTTCATATTCAAGGGAATGTGCGATTTGCACGTGCTCTCTCATTTTCTGAAGAATCACGGCTCTTTCGTCTTCTGATTTCAGAGCACGAGTATTTTGCTCGAATTCGGCGGCTTTCTGAAGACACAAAGCTCGTTCGTCTTCATATTCGAGAGAACGTGCGATTTGCGCTTGGTTTCTTATTTTTTTGAAGACGCTGCGTACGTTCGTCTTCAGATTCAAGAGCACGTATTCTACGGGTATATTCTGACATGTGACCGAGTCGCTGAGACCTCTGAGGTTGAGTTTCCGAAGCACGAGGATTGCTTTGTCTATTTCTTTGATCATAGAGTCTCTTTTTCCTTTCGTTGAGAACCTCTCGATAAGGATCATCCCATTGTTATGAAGTAGTTTAGACTTTTAAATAACTAATAATCAAACGTATCACTTAGATATTACCTATCTATCTACCTGTAATAATAATAACAAGTAATAACTACCTATTTACTTCTATCTTAGCTTAGTACACTAAAAACTAAGAAATAAAAGTAATTAAAAAAAAATTAAACCGACTTCAAATTGGTAGATAGGTATACAAAATTATAAACAGCCAGTGAACTAAAAAGGAAAAAAATCATATTTTTTAGGAATTACGGAAAAGGAAAATAAAATTCAAAAGCGGATTTGCCTCAGATATACCTATTTCGGTACACACGCCGACAATTTTTATGAGGTCGGTGCCAGCCAGGAGCAGGAGCTGGTTAAGTCCACCACAGTGGTATGATGCTAGATAGAATTTTTTTGCCTTCAGATTCTAGTTCAGCATGTGTACTATAATAAACACGAACAATTTCTCAAGGGAGCGATTTTTTTTTTCAAGCCAGATTTCAGGATTGTTATTCAAATGTGCGATTCGTAAGATACAAATATGTCAAATGAACACATCTAGAATGGAGTAAAGAAAATACTATTACTACCCGTATAGTTTATACTGCAGATTTAGTTTTTTAATATAACGTTTAGCGGGGAAGGTGGATAACTAATAGATTTCTTCAGATCGGAGTTAATTCGAAATGATGACGTTTAGCATAAATTTTTTTTCCTGTGGTAAAAATAAAGAAAAGAAACAACTATCCAAATGTATGTGTTTGTCGTGAAATTATTATATCTAAATTTTGTAAAATAGCATTCTATTTTTTTTAAATAACAATTTAGTTAAATTTACAACTGTACAAAATTTATACATCAAGTAAATATGCTGTTAACTATTACAATAACGTGACAAAACTTGAAAAGAACTACTCATCAGTAGCACTTTAATTATCTATTGTATTTAAATTTAGTTTCTTACGCGTCACACGTTTCAGTGTCAGCAGAAAATTACCCCCATTTCCCCATGAAAATGTCTTATCTCGAAGTGTATTGGATTTTGATCAGACATTGATATTTTTTTATCGTAAGTTAGACGTTTTGCGTCATTAAGTTATTAACTTAGCAGATGTGAATATTTCACCACATGGATAGGTTTCGATTTTAAAGAGAAAAAGTATACCTTTAACTAGTGTAGCCTAGTGTAACTAATGTTATCACAAAACAATTGTTCAGATAAGGAGGGAAAGGAAAAACTATACGACATTCCCTGTCTTCACTTAAAAGGCCCTTTGCAGGTTTGTTTGTATCTTTAGCGAACGTTGCAAGCTGAGGTTGACAGCAATGATGACAGCTTCCTCTATTGCATATATTCCTTAAAACGAACTCAAAATATACAACGAAATGTAAAGAAAATATGAGCAGCGTCTGTGTAAACTTGAAAGCTATATCGTTGAAGCCTCTGTGGATGTTATTGATGAAATCAAAAATATTAGAATAGTTCGAACATAGTTAGTTAGGATATTTCTTATTTATAGTTTACTAGCTGACCCGCCGATCGTACCACTTAACAGTCAATGAATGTCGTGATATAGATAACCCAGAAACCTTCGTGTGCATGTGTCCATTCCCTAAGTTTCGTCACAACTGAATGAACGGTTTAGGATGGTATAAGAGACATAAAGAATAACATCCATTTATTTATTTAGATAAGGAAGAAATTCAATGATATATCTTGAAGAGATAACCTTCCGGGTTATTTTTTGCATCTGAAGTACAGGTTTTGCCTGGAGCGGCGACGTATGATAGTTACCCATGTTTAAATTTATTTAATAATTTTTACGGCTTATTTTTTAAATATTGATTGTGTAATTTGGTAGACTAATGATCTCAATTGTATTCAGTTACCGTTTTGTTCCACCTCAGATTTATATCTTTGGCAGTGCTTTTTATAAGAAATCAGCTACATCGGTGAATACTGTTTTTTGGCATACCGCTATAACCTGAGTCATCACCTTATCTCAGTCATATTCGACAATAATAAAACAGGCATGCATCAGTGGACAGTTTTGGCTTCAGCGCTCTGCCCGTTCATTATTAGAAAATTGCCTAACCGTCATATTAACCAAAGAAACTTTTATTTTTCAATTCAAAGAATATAATAATTAGTTATAAGGTACTGAAATAGTTTCAGAAAAATAATACCCACTATGGGGATAATAATCTGAGAATTATATCAGATTATTAAGTATCATATCATTAAGTTTTAGTAATGATTAGCGTGGTACCGTTATTAAACAAAAATATTTACCCTTGAAATTGTCATAGGTGAAGAGGGAAGAGATGAGGTTGGCAGTTTTAAATAAGATCAAATATCATTCAAAAATCGTTGATCTTAAAATTTCCAGCTATATGGCTGCCTTCGATGCTATTTCAAAAGGATCACCTCTTCTTCCAAGTCCCAAAGTAATTATTATATTATTACTATTTCTCTAGTTAGCTTTCTAGTGTTAAGAGAGTAATGTTGATTAAATTTAAAATATGGAGTCAGTATTAAAACTCAAAGAGTTCAAAAATGTTCAACTTTAGGACCTGACGGATTTAACATAGCCCTAATAAGCTCAATTAGAAGCATTTGATAACGATAGTTGTGTTTAGCTTTTTTTTTTAATTGAATAAAATGTTTAATTTAAGTATATAGCGGTTGATTTGCATCTTGATGGCAGTAACCGGTTGTAGAAACTGAGGATAGGTATATATGGTCATTATATGATATTTACAGTTTCAATGCCGCGTTCATAATCCTCTTTGGTCATTAGTATATTATTACGGTCGGAGGTAGTAACTAGGATCGAGGACAGACCAGGCAACAAAAGAGCGGCACAGGCCCTTGGCCAGGAAAAGCCGGAGATAGACCCATCAACAAAAGCAGGTAGTTTAGAAGGGTCCAGCCTTTACCTGTCTCGAACGGTCTAGAATGTTCGATGAGGGTTTATATTAGCCAGCCCTTAGCCTAGTCAATCAGTTATATGTCAGTCTGTCAGGAAACATGCGGCAGTGATCAGTCAGTCAAGTGGTAGTAGTCATCGAGGAGACATAAGTCAGTCACTGTCTGAGGCGGTGACTGTCCAGTGGCTGTGACTTAGTATCGGTGTCAGTTATAATGAAGTATCATTTATCAGTAAACATAGCAGTGAATGTAGTCAAGAGTCTGTTATGAACCAGTGACTATCCAGTAGCAGTGACTTAGTGTTAATGATAAGCCTGTGTCAGTGAAAGTAGTGACAATCTCTGTGTGTTAGTGTTATATAATCTTATATGTTAATGTAAAAGCTAGCTTTAAGTTATTCAGGATAAGTATTACCTTATTGTATAGCATAGAAATTAGTGTAATTAGGTATAGGTTAGACCTAAGTCATAATTATTGTTATAAGTTTATATTCGAATAAGGACCTAGTTTTATTTATTAGTTTTTTAAAATTGTGTTTAATATTTAATTGTAGTTAGATTATCCATACCCCGCATCGGCCCGTAACAATATTAAAAACCTCGTTATCACATCTTTCCCTTCCAGTTTTCATTAACTTCTTAGAGTGAATACTGAATACAGATTAGTGCCTTTTTTAAAAAATAATCTTACTAGGTTATAAATCATGAAAGAAAAAAATGTTACATTGTAGACGTTGCTTTAAAGAAATGAAGGAAATATATATATATATATATTATATATATATATAATTATATATATTATATATATATATATATATATAATTTAAAATTTCAGGTAACGCTTTTAAATATTGAAAAATTCATCCGATGCAGCATGTTAAAACGTATCGTAATCGTAATTCCTATACAATTCTAATGGTATATATGGTTCAGTGATTGTCCAGCCTCTGGAGATGGGGCCGACGTACGTTCCTTCATAAGCTGGCCTGCAATCAAAATGGTTAATCTATCAAGCCCCATTTGAGCTCTTTCCATGAATTGTAGGTTTTACCATTAGCGACAAAATTTTATTTCTTGTATGTGGACACTTTGTTATGTTATGTTATGTGGACAGTCTTGGTTTAAAAAAGAAAGTATAGAGCCTACAATATTCGTTGTATCACTTATTCGACGGCTCGCGTGTATAGGTTGGTCCATTTGTGAGCCACATCCTTTATGAGAACATGGAGGTTGATGATGAATTGGGCTTAAACATTAAAAAGATTTACTTCCATATTGTATCACTTTACCTTCTCAAGAGGATGTTCTAGTACCAAGATGTGGTCACTAGCCAGTTTTGAAACTTATACCTTTGGAATTATTGTACGTCTTAGAGTTAGGCAATACGTAGTTACAACTACCAATTAGTTTAATTAAATTGTAGTAACAATTGGTAACTAAATTGTAATTTTTAACTTTTTATTAGAATAATTACGAGCTGCCACACCCAATGGCAATGAGTAATATTCATGACAGAGACTCATTCATACAATATGTAGAATGACAAGAAAATTTAAATAAACAGCCAAACTGTAATTAGAATTTAAAAATGTGAAGGAACTTTTTGAAATAATAGTTAGCTATTTAAAAAAAACGCCTACAAATCAAAATTAAACAACAAAGCTTAAAAAAATAAATAAATAAAAAAAAAAAAAACTTGAATATTTAAAACTTTTATTGACAAAAGTTGTTGGCACTTAAAATTGTTTAACTAATGATCAATTACAATTTCCGACAGTAAACAATGTCTTGATTTTAATTTGGTTAAACTTTTTAAAACAACTTACCAACTTAATGTTCAATTTTCATAAGTTTTTTCCAAGCTGGTTTTCATTTTAGAAGAAAGTTAGTAAAATGGTGGATGAAAATCGCCTGGGTCCTTCCTAATTTTTGATAAGCCTCCTTTCCAAAAAAAAAAAAAAAAAAAAATAATAAAATAAAATCCCTGATGAAATTACAAAAATGATTAACTGAAACAAAATCAACAAATACTGATTTTACTTTGAGGTTAAAACCAATATTTTATTATGAATATGTAAAGTTTGTGCGAAGTTCATTCGCACCTTATGTTTTCTTTATTTCTCAATTTATGTTATAAAAAAGTTATGAAAAAATGGATTACTACTTACAACATGTAGATGCTAATTGCAACTATTTCCTTAAACTAGTAGCTAGCTGTTAAAAATTAAGTACTTATTATGCAGGTGAAGAAAGAGTTATTGTTTTTAAGTAGATTTCAAAAATAAAGCATAGAATACAGTACACTTTCAAGGAGAGGATACTCTCAGTCTCTCACGGATCTTGTTGGCAATTCTTTTGTAGGTTCCAAGTCAAAAAATATTAGACATGTATTTTGCCCGTCCCAACTGATAAGCCCAAGAAGCTGAGAAAAAAAAATAGCTTAAAAAACTCGTTTATTTTATATCTCGGTTTTAAAAAAATGATATCGACATGATTTTTGCACCATTTTTTTTACATTATTGAGTGCAGATTTAAAACAATACATCTGCCTCTTTAAATCTTAAAAGTCGGAAAGCCATCCTATTCCTAACATACCTATATAATAATGCTGTGCTCCGTACCACATATTTTACTGACTCCTGGAAATTATCCATAGTTAAGATGATTCCAAAACCCAAAAAGCCACCAGAGCTCCCATCCTCATACCGTCCTATTTCCCTTTTGCCAATCATGGGCAAAATCCTTGAAAAAACTAATTTTAAAACGCATGTATCCTATTCTAGATTTCCATCATGTAATCCCAGATCACCAGTTTGGATTCCGAACATCACACTCCACCATTCAGCAATGCCATCGTGTGGTGGACGTTGTTTCCTCCGCATTGGAGCGCGGAATGTACTGCACGGGAGCCTTTCTCGACGTGGAACAGGCCTTTGACCGAGTCTGGCACCCAGGAGTGCTTTACAAGCTCCGCAAATTCCTTCCTTCAACGTACTTCCTAATTATCCGTTCCTATCGGAGTGATAGAACTTTCAAAGTAAACCATAAAAATTCCTATTCTCCCCTCTTTACCCAATCTGCCGGCGTTCCTCAAGGTAGTATCCTAGGCCCCATCCTCTACACGGTGAATACAGCTGACATTCCAATTCATCCTACCACTGTCCTCACCACTTATGCTGATGACACATGTGTGTTATCAGTAAACAATGATCCCTTCATTGCCTCCCAAACACTCCAATCCCATATCCTAACCCTTCAAGAATGGTGTCAAAAATAGAGAATCAAAATAAATCCAAAAAAATCTCACCAAATAACCTTTACCCTTCGTCATAAGCCCACGACTTCCTGTCCTACAGTATCCTTTAATGATATTCCACTAATCCTTGTTGAACAGATCCGCTACCTTGGACTCCACTTGGACAAACGTCTTACTTGGAATCCACATACAAGACTAAAAAGACAAGAAACTGCCCGTCGTTACAGATTACTTCAACATTTATTAGACAAACGTTCAAAGCTCCCAATTAATTACAAAAGACTAATATACATGACTGTGATTAGACCTATCTGGACGTACGGAGTTGAGCTTTGGGGCTCCACTAAACCATCCAATTCATCTCGTATCCAATCCTTACAATCCAAAATCCTTCGAAAAATCCTCAATGCACCTTAGTTTGTCGCCAATAAACTTATCCATAAAGATCTTAATGTTCCATATGTTGCAGATTTAGCCCAAACCAGATATTTATCCTTTCACAGTAAGCTCCATAACCACTCAAATCCCCTAATTTCTCAACTTGCTTCCCACCCTATTCCTGATAATCCTCCGAGGCGTCTGAAAAGAAGATGGCCCAGAGACCTTCTAGTCTAGAATTTTTATTAAAGTGCTACTGATGGGTAGTACTTTTCATGTTTTGTCACGTTATTCTAGCAGTTAACAGCACATTTACTTGATGTATAAATTTTGTACAGTTGTAAATTATAATAAATTGTTATTAAAAAAAATTTTAAAAGCCAACTACCTTTATAGTTTTTTTTACCCAAACAATGGCGTCAGATTCGAATTAAGCATTCAAAAGAACCCTTTGACAAATTTCATTCAAATAAATAAAAAATCGTAACATGCTTTGCCTGACCAAATGGTAAGCAATTTGTTTTTTAATTAACAAAAACTTGAATTACGGTTAGACGATTATACGCATCTATTTAATATCTTAATATCCGTTTAAATGTAGGGTGGTTATACGCTTGAAATGTAGTTCGGATTTTCAAATTTTTCAAATAGAGTTTTCTTCTCCTTTTGTTCATCGAATTATACATTTATATACATCAAAAGAAAGGGGAGGCTCTCATGTTGAATTGTAACAATAAGTGGGGTGTAACAAACTAATGATGATTTAAAGAAGTTACCTATAATAGGTTTAAAAAATTTATTCCCCTGAGGAGGGCGAAAAATGATATTTTTGTTTTTATTGAATAAACGTTTTACTTTGTTTTTGAGGATTCTGAATTAGTATTGTGTGAAAAATCTATAAAGGTAGTTTGCTTGAAGATCTAATTATTTATTTAGAACTAGCTTTCCCCGTAGCGACTTCGCCCGCTCTCATAATTAAAGAACTTTACTAATAGTTGATTAACGAAGAATAATTTGTTTATCTATAAAAGTCTTGTATTGAAGAATGCAATTGAGCATTGTTTCTTCAATATACTTAGCCCACTATGCACAGGTGCCACAGATATTATAAATATATAAAGGCAGAATCAATAAGAATTTATTTAACATAACTCCTATTTGTTTAACATTTGTAGCTACATGTTTCGGAGAAAATACTCCATCATCAGGCTTCTAAATTTAAAAAAAAATAATACATTAATCTATAAAATTAAACCAATAGTTATTACCAACAGTACACCTTTTAATCTATGATTATTTTCACATTGTCCATTCTCCATAAGACAGAATCCATGTTGAAAGTTAGGATGTTAATTTCTGCTATATTTTCTGATATATTATTTTTAGGGGAAGTGAAAATAAAAAAAATATGAAACCTATGATATACTTTCTCACATTTATTTTTAGATCTTTATGTTTTATTGAATTAATTATACAATCTGTCTCACTTTAGGGCATTAAGTATTATGGATGACAAAGAATCCATTCAAAAAAATATGTATACTGAAATTGATACAACAAATCAAAATATATAAAACACCAAATCCATGTACAAATTAATGTTCTTAAGTTTTGTAACACATTAGATAAGAGGAAATAAGAAAACATGAATTGATAAAACACTTAATCCTTTATGAAACTCATTTTGTTAACTTCTGTTTCACTTATTTACATTTAAGAAGACTAATATCAATATAACACACTAAACAACGCAATCCAAGTTGAAACTGTAGAAGTGATTGTTTACATGTGAGGTTATAGGAAAGAACTATCGATAAATTTAAACTCGAAGTGAAGCGTAAGGATCAAACTTGGTAGTGGCTCGTAAGCCGACTATTACCCAAAGAATTATTATAGTAAACTATACTATTTCAAATCTTCCTAGAACTATGAAATTTTGTAGTTAAAATTTGGCACAGATGGGTTTAATAATTTTACCATTGCAAACTCTGTTGCAGAATGGTGCTAACAACTTATCGTTCGATTATTAAACATCCCTAGTATCCACACGTCACACTTAATATTTATAGCTTTTTTTATGACAATTTATTTGAATTAAACCAATTTTATTATCAATTTCTAGCTCTATATAACACTGTACCGCTATAACCTCTCTTAAATGGCACTCGCCACATATCGGTCAATTTTCAAAATTTACTGCGTACCACATTTTTATCTCTTTTTAGCAACAATTTAATTGATAATATGTAAATTTTCTTATTGCTAAACCTTCTTTCAACTAAGAAGATGATGTAGTTTAGATTTGGTAAAGATTGGTTCAGTATTTTTTGCGGTTAGTTTTGTTTTATAAAAGTAAATTCTATGAGTAAAAATTTAATTATTCAATTTATTCATGGTTAAACTCTTAACAAATATTACTAATTAAATGTTATTTTAATAACATACCTACTTATAAACCCGAAACATCAAAATGAATTTGAAATCGTTTTACGGAATTTTATTCTTCTTAAAACCTCCCTAAAAAACTAAGGAGATATAGATTAATTTAGAACATATGTTTTATATGGTAATTGTTTAAAAACACCTGCACTAAAGTAATATTTATAAAAAATAAAATATTATTTTTATATTTTTGGGATATTTCTTGAACCCCAACTCTGATTTAAATAAAAATTTACAAAAACCTTCCCGGGGATATACTTAATAACTTCCCAAATTTTCACGGCGATTGGATGTATGGTTTTTGAATCTATCGAGAACAGACAGACACACACACATTCATTTTTATATATATAGATGTAATTAACCTAAACCAAAATATATGAAGCGGCTGTGTGTTTTTTTTTTTTTTTTTTTTTTTTTTTTTGTTTTTTTTAAATCTGCACTCAACAAAATAAAAAATTGTACAATAATCGTGTCGATATCATTTTTTAAACTCGAGATGTAAAATAAATTAGTTTAATGCTGTTCCATTTTTTTTTCTCGGCTTCTAGAGCTTTTTATGCGGAACGGCAAAATACGTGATTAATAATTTTTGACCAGGAACTTCCATAAAAATTACCAACAAGATCCGTGAGAGACTGAGTGCCCCCCTCCCTTTTTAGTTAAAAAGTAAAAAAATAATAATTCAGCATAAAATAATTTTCATTGGCTGAGATTTTTATTTTAAATGTTTTGTTTTTTGTGTTGTAATTTGTTGTTTTGAGGAATGTATAGGAAGAAGGCCGTTGACAGAAGCTTTAGAAGAGTTGAACGACACCATACCTAACATTTCCTTGCTTAAATTCTATCTCGAGAAGCCTGATGTTTTCGAAGTATCAACAGAAACTCTTTCATTGCTGTACTGGTTACTTGTCAAACTTCACGAACCACACTTACTAATTGTCAAAGATCTAGAAGATTGTGTGTTATATTGTGAATATGAAAAAATCAGAAATAAAGGTATGCTTTAAATAACATATTCTTGCTTTAGTAATGTTAATATAAACATTTTAAAATCTATTCATGCTATATAAAGTGTTTTATTAAAAATTTGTCCTTTAAGTTACTGGTGACCTGATGACAAAGCCTGATTTAACTTTGAAGTTCAATTATTGCCCAATGTCGGCGGTGAATGTCAAATGGAAGAGTAAGGTGAAGAACAAGAAAACCCATTTTGGTTTTACTCCCGTGAGATTGCAAGACTTACATTCTGTCATTCACAGGGGTCCTAAAGGACTTGAAAACAAAGGAAATATAGGATTTGGTCTCACTCTCTGCTCTGAACTAACCTATGCTGTGGAGAATACTGACGAATACTGGGTCTGGGGTGCGTATCAGGTTCCCTTATAGTAATAAAGAACATATCATTAAGATAATTATGTTTAATATTATTACAGGTTATTATATAAATGTTTTTTGTTGGTACAGAAATTGTAATGTAGTATTCTTTTACTCAATACTTACCCAATATTTATATAATTATGTATAAACTTTGAATTACCCAGTATAATGTATATGCCAATTACTGGGTTTATTTGTGAATCATTAACGTTTGAACCACTTGTCCTGAAATATAGTATCAGAAGGTAGCTCCTTTATGCAGGAAACAAATTATTAGATTTATATTTTCTTTATTATTTTTTAGCACAAAAAGACATCTGAATTTAATTTATAAATTTGGAATTGAAAGAAAGCATATATATGCTCATACTTACATATACACATACACAAAGCGAAATAGAATGTCATTCCATCCGCCTACAAAAAAGGTCCTTTCAGTGACTAAATGACTAAAGCGCCTGGTTCGAATTCTTATCGAAGTGTAAAATAAGTTTGAAGAGCTATTAGACTTGTTTTCGGATCAACACCTCGATTCATCGCATTTGAGCCATCTTTCTGCTGTCATAATTCACTCCTGATCTAAAGAGCCCTGGAACTTATATAAATATTAGAGCCTTGGATTTTATATATCATATAGATCATCTATACCTACACAATATACATGATTAAAAAGAGGAGTGAAGTGTATTATTGAGCAATCTTCTCTCTGATTGTAAAGAATGGTGTTAAAACTACGCTATTAACTGACTATGCTGCCGTGCTAAGCACAACCGTGGAACTGACGTTTTTGGTCATTACTTATGGCTATAGAAAATAAAAATAACAAAATACAGATACAACTATCAAAATAAAGGTTATTAATTTCGGTGGTATTAAGGCAGTAACACTCAAATAATTTAGCGCTCTCATCCTGGCTCCAACAGCTCACGAACCAATTAGTCCAAGAGCCGAGGCCAAATTTCATGACTTATTTGAAGAAAATTTTTGGAGAGGGCGTCGCACCGGCAGACAAAATTCAAAATCCGCTTTTTTTTTTTTCAGTCCAAAAGTTGACCGTTTGAAGACGATTTATTTAAAGCACACAAGAAACTGCATCCTCCCTAGATGAAAAAAAAAAGTCTGGCAAAATTTGGAGGGGGCTAAGCACCGGCAAACAAAATTCAAAATCCGCGTTTTTTTAATCCAAATGTGGATCATTTGAAGTCGATTTATTTCAAGCACACTAGAAATTGCATATTCCCTAGATGAAAAAAAAAGTCTGGCAAAATTTGGAGGGGGCTAAGCATCGGCAGACCAAAAATTCAAAATCCTCGTGAAGGCGTCACACCGACTGACATTGTTCAAAACACACCCTTTTCGTCAAGAAATGAACTTTTTGAACATGATTTCCTTTTTAATTTGATTTATAATTAGTTTTTCTCTAGAATAATTTGAGGAAATTATATTATATTGCTTCCTACATACGGTACAATATAATTATTTTAATATAAAATAATCTTGTTTTAAAATTTTAATGTTAAAAATACCAATTAATATATATGAACAGTAATAATATAAATACCGCCATTTAAATGGCAAAACTTTAGGAACTTATAGGGGACCGAAAAACTAAGACAAGACCTTTAGAAGATTTGCTCGTTTTTGCTTAGTTTTAGAGAAAATCGCAAAAAAAGAAACAAAACAAAAATGTTACAGGTAGCAATTATCACCTTTCAAAGTTCAGCAGGCTAGGCAGTGAGATATGTAAACACTTAATGTTACCCTTTACATTCTTTTATTTGTTTACATTTTGGCTTCCTTCTAGGATTATAATTCCTAAATCAGTCTTCAGTCAGGTCCTCAGATATTTTTGTGTGAATAGCATCAGCCACAATGCCGCATACATATTCTAATGTTGAATACGCTGATATGATTTTTGTGTATGGTTTCTGTAATAGTAATGGTTTAGAAGCGTTGCGAGAGTATGCGCGCCGATTTACAAATAGAAGGGTGCCTAATCGATGTGTCTTTTCGTTAACTTTTAATTGACTACGAGAGACTGGGTCATTCTTAATACGCAATGAAGGCGACCAATTCCAGGCAGCAATAAGAGCAGATTATCGGAGAAGAAATTGTGTCCAACGCCACTTCGATAACAATCCTCAGACTAGCATCCGATGAGCATTTACTGCATTAGCAATATCGGGACAAGCAATATGGCGAACTTTGAAAGGTGATAATCGCTTCCCATAACATCTTCAAAAAGTTCAGAATTTATTACCTCAAGATTATGTAAAGAGTTTGAATTTTAGTAACTGGTTTCTAGACAAAATTCGCGATGATAAATTATTTCCATTAAAAATTATATGGACCGATGAAGCTACCTTTACAAGAGGAGGAATTGTTAATCAAAGAAATTATCATGTATGGGCTCTTGAAAATCCCAGAGCTATTAGAGAGTATAGGTTTCAGCATGAATTTGCTATTAATGTTCGGCTTGGAATTTGGAACGGATTACTGGTGGGACCATATTTTTTACCTGGAAGATTAAATGGTATCACATTTACACATTTTTTGGAGAACGAATTTTCTAATTATTTAGATGCCATTCCCTTACAGCAGCGGATTGAAATGTGGTTCCAACTCGATGGATGTCCAGCTCATTATAGCAGAGTTGCTCGAGCTTGGCTGGATATAAATTATCCACAACGTTGGATTGGACGTGGAGTAGTACCTTGGCCACCCAGATCACCTGATATGACACCCATGGATTTCTTCGTATGGGGAACCTTGAAGCAGAAAGTTTATTCGGTGTCAATAAACTCAGGAGAACAATTAAGAGACCGAACCATAGATGCAGTGCACCAAATATCATCAGAACAATGTTTAGCTGCAATTTATCAAGTGAGTGCTAGCAATGTAATGCTTGCATTGGTGCAAGAGGACAACATTTTGAGCTATATTTACATTAAAAAGAACATAACATAAATATAAATGTAAATAAATAAGTATAAAAATAAAAACTTGTTTTGTTTCTTTTTTTGAGATTTTCTCTTAAAACTAAGCAAAAACGAGCAAATCTATAAAGGACTTTTTGTCTTAGTTTTTCGGTCTCCGGTAAGTTCCTGAAGTTTTGCCATTTAAATTCGGGACACCCTGTATATACAGTAATAATATAAATACCGGCCACATAATTAAAAAAAGAATAATATTTCAACTTAGAAAGTCATGAAATATGTACTACTCTGGAACAAAATTCGTATAAAACTTGTATAGTAGTCCAGTTAATTGATTTGTAAAATGATAGACCGAGAGCCCTATAGGAAAAAATACCGAGTTATTTCACCCCTTTTTTGTAATGCATGGGTGTAATCTATCCACTGTTCTGAATGAAAGTGAATCTGAATGAAAACAAAGGTCAGTGCCGCAAAAAATTGCATGGGAGGAAAGAGTTGAAAATTGTATTTCTTAGAGGTTCGGAAATCGTTACTTATAGTATATTTTGTGTATACATGTACGTTATTCAAGCAAATCAGCTTTTCAGCCAATTTGGTAATATTCATTTTGTTTCTCAGATCAATAGTTCTAGAGCAGTTTGGCCACCAAAGATTGACTTACTTCACGTAAGTCGCTCTTCTTCGTGAAAACACGCAGTTGGAACTTTTCCGTTTTCGCTTATAACTCTAATCCAAAATTTATTTTTGTCAACTGAAAGCTGACTAAATTTTCTTTCAGACATCATATATAAAATTAATTTATAGAATATAATATAATTTACTTATATTATGTATAAAAAGTTATGTAAAATATCCATGCCAACACGCTAAAAATCTGTACTATTGTGAAGTCAAAGTTTTTTTGGCACATATTTCGTTATAACACCAAAACTATTCGTCCAATCCAAAATTTTTTTATTTTTTGAATTAATAGCTGACTAAATTTCCTATCAGACCTCATATATAAAATTTATATAAAGTCATGTAAAATGTCCATGCCAGCACACTAAAACCCCGAACTGTTGTAAAATCCAAGTTTTTTGGTACTTTTTTCATTATAACCCCAAAACTACTTGTCCAATCCAAAATTTATTTTTCTCAACTGATAGCTGACTAAATTTTTAATCAGATCCAATATGTAAAAGTTTGATCAAGATCTGTAAAATACCCGTGCCAGCACGCACGCTAAAAACAAGTACTGTTGTTAAATCCAAATTAATTAGATTATTTTTCGATATTAGTCCAAAACAATTTGTCTAAACCAAAATTTACTTTTTTCAACTGAAAGCTGACTAAATTTAATATCACATTTTATACAAGAATATTTAATCGAAATCCACGCCAGCACGCTAAATGTGTATGTTTTGGTAAAAACATAACAATTTTACATCTTCAGTGGGCTGGCGTGGGTATTTTGCGGGATTCATTCAAAATTATATAGATTTGATGTGATTGTAAATTTAGTAAGCTTTCAATTGAAGAAAATAAATTTTAGATTAAATAAATAGTTTGGGGGTTATACCGAAAAATGTGCCATAAATAAAACTTAGACTTCACAACAGTACGAGGTTTTAGCATGCTGGCATTGGTATTTTACATGACTTTATATCAATTTAATATATGGGCCTGATTGCAAATTTCGTCAGCTATCAGTTGAGAAAAATAAATTTTGGATTGAACGAGTAGTTTTGGGGTTATAATGTAAAATGTTTCAAAAACCATAGCCTTCACAACAGTAGGGGGTTTTAGTATGCTGGCATTGGTATTTTACATGACTTTATATCAATTTAATATATGGGCCTGATTGCAGATTTGTCAGCTATCAGTTGAGAAAAATTAATTTTGGATTGAACGAGTAGTTTTGGGGTTCTAATGTAAAATGTTCCAAAAACCATAGGCTTCACAACAGTAGGGGGTTTTAGTGTGCTGGCATTGGTATTTTACATGACTTTATATCAATTTAATATATGGGTCTTATTGCAAATTTAGTCAGCTATCAGTTGAAATAAATAAATTTTGGATCGATCGAATAGTTTTAAGGTTTTAACGAAAAATGTATCAAAATATGCTGGCTTGGGTATTTTATATGACTTTATATGAATTTTAATATAGGTCTGATAGGAAATTTAGCCAACTATCGTTTGAATAAAATCAATTTTCTATTGGACAAATAGTTTTGAGGTTATTGCCAAAAAACGTAGACTTTACAATAGTACGGGTTTTTACCCTGCTGGCATTGGTATTTGACATAACTTTATATGAATTTCATATATGTAGTCTAGAAGGAAATTCAGCCAGTTACCACAAGTTAGCCAATCTTTGGTGGCCAAACCGTTTGAAAACTATTGATGAGAGCAAAAGAAATGAATAGTGCCAAATTTGTTGCAAATTTGATTTGCTTCAATAATGTACAGAGCTCAAAATATACTAAAAGTTACGGTTTCCGAGTTATTCGACCAAACGACTAAGAACATTCCATTTTCCAAGAACATACGTATACGAAGAACTACGTTTTCCAAGTATTTTGTTCCTGGGTACTACATATTTCATACCTTTATAAGTTGAAATATTATTCTTTTTTTAATTATGTGGCCGGTATTTATATTATTACTGTTCATATATATTAATTGTTATTTTTAACATTAAAATTTTAAAACAAGATTATTTTATATTAAAATAATTATATTTTACCGTATGTAGGAAGCAATATAATATAATTTCCTCAAATTATTCTAGAGAAAAACTAATTATAAATAAAATAAAAAAGGAAATGTCTGAAAAAATGCGGATTTTAAATTTTGTCTGCCGGTGCGACGCCCTCTCCAAATTTTGGAAGACGTTTTTTGGCACCTAGGGGGTTTTAAGTTTCTTGTGTGCTTCAAATAAATCGTCTTCAAATGGTTCAGTTTTTATCTGAATAACACGGATTGTTAATTTTGTCTGCTGGTGCGACACCCCCTCCAAACTTTGGCAGACAACGTTTTTTTGGCACCTAGGAGGTTTTAAATTTCTTGTGTGCTTCAAATAAATCGTCTTCCAATGGTCCAGTTTTTATCTCAATAAAACGGATTTTAATTTTGTCTGCTGGTGCGGCACCCCCCTCCAAATTTTGGCAGACAACGTTTTTTGGCACCTGGGGGGTTTTTAAATTTCTTGTGTGCTTCAAATAAATCGTCTTCAAATGGTCCGTCCAGTTTTTATCTGAATAACACGGATTGTTAATTTTGTCTGCTGGTGCGACACCCCCTCCAAATTTGGCAGACAACGTTTTTTGGCACCTAGGGGGTTTTAAATTTCTTGTGTGCTTCAAATAAATCGTCTTCAAATGGTCCAGTTTTTATCTCAATAACACGGATTGTTAATTTTGTCTGCTGGTGCGGCACCCCCTCCAAATTTTGGCAGACAACGTTTTTTGGCACCTAGGGGGTTTTAAATTTCTTGTGTGCTTCAAATAAATCGTCTTCAAATGGTCCAGTTTTTATCTGAATAACACGGATTGTTAATTTTGTCTGCTGGTGCGACACCCCCTCCAAATTTTGGCAGACAACGTTTTTGGCACCTAGGGGGTTTTAAATTTCTTGTGTGCTTCAAATAAATCGTCTTCAAATGGTCCAGTTTTTATCTGAATAACACGGATTGTTAATTTTGTCTGCTGGTGCGACACCCCCTCCAAATTTTGGCAGACAACGTTTTTTGGCACCTAGGGGGTTTTAAATTTCTTGTGTGCTTCAAATAAATCGTCTTCAAATGGTCCAGTTTTTATCTGAATAACACGGATTGTTAATTTTGTCTGCTGGTGCGACACCCCCTCCAAATTTTGGCAGACAACGTTTTTTTGGCACCTAGGGGGTTTTAAATTTCTTGTGTGCTTCAAATAAATCGTCTTCAAATGGTCCAGTTTTTATCTGAATAACACGGATTGTTAATTTTGTCTGCTGGTGCGACACCCCCCTCCAAATTTTGGCAGACAACGTTTTTTGGCACCTAGGGGGTTTTAAATTTCTTGTGTGCTTCAAATAAATCGTCTTCAAATGGTCCAGTTTTTATCTGAATAACACGGATTGTTAATTTTGTCTGCTGGTGCGACACCCCCTCCAAATTTTTGGCACCTAGAGGGTTTGCACTTTCTTGTTTGCTTTAAATAAATCATCTTCAAATAATACCATTTTTTTATATTTGCAACCCCCATTTGGTGGTCACCATTTTGAAACGCCCTCGCTTTGAGTTGGCAGACATGTGCATATTGATTGCTGAGGGTGGACATTTTATGGCTGTATGTCTAAAAGTTTTCTTCAAATAAGTCACGAAATTTGGCCTCGGCTCTTGGACTAGATGTATCTACGCGAAATAAGCGCCAGGGTCTCCTGAACTCCTGTTTGACTGCTTATATGCTATGGAAATATCTAGTCTGAATGTAAATATTATAAATATATATGAATGTGTATGAATAATCTAAAA